>OX123203.2:4703731-6024080 GCA_944739405.2 Euclidia mi
AACCGTAGATATCATTCCGGGGTGTTATTTTAGCACAAACGGGAATGATGTCCGCGTCCCGACACTTCACTAAAAACACCAGTGATTCACGTAAACATTCACACCGTTTCCGCGAGCGTTCAAGATGTTTGATTAATTTAGCACTTTCCGGCCCGTACCGGTGCACAATATAGGAATTTAAACTATCGTGGTCACTATAATTACTTTTTACTGTTTCTACGGGATATATACCACGTACCTTTGTTTTGAGTAACCGATATTTCGGCACTGTTGAAGAAACTGTCACAATACCTAAGAACGCCAAAGGACAGTTTCCTCTTGGAAAAGCCGGGTGTATACAAAATTGACTGCAGCTGTGGGAGTTCTTATATAGGACAAACGAAACGCACCATTTCCTGCCGCATCAAGGAACACATCAGGGCAGTCAAAAACAATGAACCACACAAGTCGGCAATAGCTCAACATCTCCTAGACTCGGGTACGAACCATTGGATTGAGTTACATAACCCTCAGGTGCTGTCGACAGAACGCCACTATATACCTAGAATGGTTAAAGAAGCTATTGAAATTAAAAAATATAAAAACTTCAATAGAGAAGATGGGTTTCAACTGTCGAATACCTGGCATCCAGTGGTACGTCTATGCAAAACCCGTGAACCACAAAAACTTAAATCACGAGCCGACGTAGTGAGTACAGTGTGTCGCGATCGAGTACATTGTGAAAGTGAAAACGGTGGTAGTGGTTGTGCGCGCAATAAACGAGTAAGGGAGCGGGTAGACCGGTTCACTTGTTTATAGCATTCATCTACCCGCAATACTTCAGTATATCCGTGAACATGGCGCTTGCAACAGTGCCGAAATATCGGTTACTCAAAACAAAGGTACGTGGTATATATCCCGTAGAAACAGTAAAAAGTAATTATAGTGACCACGATAGTTTAAATTCCTATATTGTGCACCGGTACCGGCCGGAAAGTGCTAAATTAATCAAACATCTTGAACGCTCGCGGAAACGGTGTGAATGTTTACGTGAATCACTGGTGTTTTTAGTGAAGTGTCGGGACGCGGACATCATTCCCGTTTGTGCTAAAATAAAACCCCGGAATGATATCTACGGTTCCGCGGGCATTCTACGAAACGCGAGTGTGAAATTGTTGCGTAAGATGATCGGAAACGCCCGATATCAACTCGACATAACACAGACGCAGTTGTATAAACTACATCTGAAGTGCAGTGGAACGTTTACCAAAGCCGACTTTGATAACTGTGACCGAATCACCTATCTACAGGCACAGCGTTCGCGAGAACTGAGTGCCTTGAAACATGAACGTAAGTTTGAATTGTTGATAAGTAAACAAAAAGCAACTACCCCCTACCATGAAAACCCAACTAATCAACGAACAGTTGTTAACTTATCTGGTTAAACGTTGACCGAAGCTGCACTCAACATCTTACAGAGAGGGTTAAACTTTGCTCCAACACCAAGTCATATTCCATATGAAAAAGTAATCGGCACGGTAGAGGAGGTTATTCGGCGAAACAAAATACCCTCTGAAGAGGCGGAAGTATTGCGACAAGATGTCGCATTCTGTTTACGTCGAGCAAAACTACCTAAACCAAACATAAACAAGGCTGAACGTGTCGCTTTACGTGAACTTCGCGAGGATGACAGCCTGCTCATCCTAAAGGCTGACAAAGGAAACGCGACGGTCATCATGGACGTTACGGAGTATGATGAGAAAATGCGTCATTTGTTAAGTGACACTAATACTTATAAAAAAGTAAGTTACAACCCGACCGCTAGGTTGAATCGAAGTACTCGGAAAATTATCAAGGAGTGCCAACACGCGATAGGTGAAGATACGGTGACATATTTATTACGACCCAGAAATGTCACACCCCCGAAACTATATGGATTGCCAAAAATTCACAAGTGCAACGTTCCGTTACGGCCAATAGTTAGTCAAGTGGATTCTCCAACTTATGAACTGGCTAAACACGTTGCGAAAGTCTTGCAACCTTTAGTAGGTGGAACAGCATCGTATCTAAAAGACTCCCGGCATTTCATAGAGATCGTACGTCAGAGCAACGTAAGTGACAAAGATGTGATGGTCAGTTTTGACGTAGAATCACTCTTTACAAACGTGCCGATAGCAGATTGCATGGAAGTTATTCGACGTAAGATCGGTGAAGATCGTGTTGCTATAGTATATGCTGACCTTGTACATCATTGCCTGACCACGAATTATTTCATATACAGAGGTGAATATTACCTACAAATCGATGGCGTAGCAATGGGCAGCCCGGTAGCTCCAGTGGTAGCCAACCTATGGATGGAACATTTTGAAAACCAAGCCATTGCTACTGCTCCATCTAGTGTGAAGATTTGGAAACGGTACGTGGACGACATTTTTTGTATATTGGAAGGCGATGAAGAGGTAGTACAACAGTATTTGGCGCATTTAAATAGTATCCACGCTAAAATGTGCTTCACGTATGAAATAGAAAGGGACAGAAGAATGGCGTTTCTTGACGTGATGGTTGGTGTACGATCTGACGGTTCTCTTAGTCACTCTGTACACAGAAAAACAACGCATACAGACCGCTATCTACACGCTGACTCGCATCATCACCCACGTCAACTGAACTCAGTTATAACGTCACTTACCAACCGGGCATACAGCTTGTGCGACGAAGAACACTTAAATGAAGAACTAGCACACATAAGAGACGTTCTACGAAAGAACGGGTACAGCGGACGTGTCAAACCACCTAGACACACTCAAAAACACCTCGACTACAAGGTAGAACGACAACCAGCGTACTTACCGTACGTCAAAGGAGTGACAGATAAGGTCTCTAATATCCTTGAGAAGGTTTCTGTTAAAACTATCTTCACTCCTTTGAAGAAACTGTCACAATACCTAAGAACGCCAAAGGACAGTTTCCTCTTGGAAAAGCCGGGTGTATACAAAATTGACTGCAGCTGTGGGAGTTCTTATATAGGACAAACGAAACGCACCATTTCCTGCCGCATCAAGGAACACATCAGGGCAGTCAAAAACAATGAACCACACAAGTCGGCAATAGCTCAACATCTCCTAGACTCGGGTACGAACCATTGGATTGAGTTACATAACCCTCAGGTGCTGTCGACAGAACGCCACTATATACCTAGAATGGTTAAAGAAGCTATTGAAATTAAAAAGTATAAAAAACTTCAATAGAGAAGATGGGTTTCAACTGTCGAATACCTGGCATCCAGTGGTACGTCTATGCAAAACCCGTGAACCACAAAAACTTAAATCACGAGCCGACGTAGTGAGTACAGTGTGTCGCGATCGAGTACATTGTGAAAGTGAAAACGGTGGTAGTGGTTGTGCGCGCAATAAACGAGTAAGGAAGCGGGTAGACCGGTTCACTTGTTTATAACATTCATCCACCCGCAATACTTCAGTATATCCGTGAACATGGCGCTTGCAACAGTGACGAAATATCGGTTATTCAAAACAAAGGTACGTGGTATATATCCCGTAGAAACAGTAAAAAGTAATTATAGTGACCACGATAGTTTAAATTCCTATTTTGAAACAGACGTTACATTTATGTATTCTGTGACGAATTATTCGTCGAGCGGCTAAAATCCAATACTTATGCCTAAGTAAGGACATAAGCAACTCCGGACCGGCATGGAGGTGCTTCTTCTGATAAAAATCAACAAGAAGGTCGACAACATGATCATGTCGCGGCAGAATACAAGGATGTTTGTAGTTATAAGGTTCATCCGAATTTGACAGACGACCCCCAACGCGTATGACGCCGTGTTTATCGAGAAACGGCTTGAGTCTAAGGATAGTGGGAGAACAAGGTACATTGTCTTTTAAATTTTGAATGTCGTTACTAAAATGAACAGCTTGTACAGCTCGTAGTAACTTACATTCTGCGAATTTGATATCAGTACTTGACACAAAAGTCTCATTAGGTAGGTGCCTAAGAAACCTATAGACATAAACGATGGCGCGGAGTAACTTAGACCACGATGACATGCGTAGTGCGAGTGCATAGACTATATACTCCACAACCTCAGCAATCACGGGATAAGAAACAGACTTCCGTTCGGGTACATCTTCGTCTTCTGCACTGTGGTCAAAGGGTTGCATGGGCCATTCTGACGGATCATGGGAGATCCAAGAAGGTCCACGACGCCACAATGGATGATGCAGAAGATTAAGTGGAGTGACACCACGAGACAAGCAATCTGCGGGGTTCTCAATACCCGCGACGTGATTGAAACAAGTAGCAGGAACCAGTTCAATCAATTTGCTAACGCGGTTGGCGACAAAAGTCTGCCAGCGATGAGGAGAAGAATGAATCCAAGCGAGCACTACCTTGGAGTCGGAAAATGCGTATAATTTATTAATGGGGTAGTGGGGCAAAACTGTGTCTTGAACCTTGCGGAGCAACTGAGACAGCAGAAGGGCCGCGCACAACTCCAGTCTCGCAACTGAAATGGTTTTAACAGGCGAGACCTTAGACTTGGCACAAACTAACTGCACCGAGTAGTTAGAACCAATGCGGACTTGCAGATATACGACTCCGCCGTAAGCACGCTCGCTGGCGTCAGCGAAACCTATTAAGTTGACGGTACATCCATCTACCAACCCAAGATGACGCGGAATAGTAATTTGATTGAGCGCGGTTAGCTCAATACAAAACTGGCCCCAAGCGGCGACAATATGTTCAGGGGGTGTTTCACCCCACTCACACTTTGATAGCCAAAGCTCCTTGATCAAGAGCTTGGCGTACAAAATTGTGGGAGCCACAAACCCATTATGTCCCATAGTCGAGCCACTGTGGACAGCATAGTGCGCTTGGCGCACTTATCATCTGGCGGCGAGACGTCAAACCGAAAACTATCGCAGGATTTGTCCCAGCGTAAACCGAGAACCTTATGCGGTACAGACTTCTCAAACTCAATGTCTGGAGAAGCCTTATGAGAATCTGGTATGCGTGCGAGAACCTCCTTAGAGTTGCTTGTCCATTTGACAAGATCAAACTGGCCTCGCTTGAAAAGCTGAATAAGCTCTTCACAAAGCGAAATTGCTAGCGGAGCAGATATGACACTACAGGCAATGTCATCCATGTACAAAGCGGAAGTGTAGTATAGTGTAGTGTAGCGTAGCGTAGCTTAGCATAGCATAGCATAGCATAGCATAGCGTAGCATAGCGTAGCATAGCGTAGCATAGCGTAGCATAGCGTAGCATAGCGTAGCATAGCGTAGCATAGCGTAGCATAGCGTAGCATAGCGTAGCATAGCGTAGCATAGCGTAGCATAGCGTAGCATAGCGTAGCAAAGCGTAGCATAGCGTAGCATAGCGTAGCATAGCGTAGCATAGCGTAGCATAGCGTAGCATAGCGTAGCATAGCGTAGCATAGCGTAGCATAGCGTAGCATAGCGTAGCATAGCGTAGCATAGCGTAGCATAGCGTAGCATAGCGTAGCATAGCGTAGCATAGCGTAGCATAGCGTAGCATAGCGTAGCATAGCGTAGCATAGCGTAGCATAGCGTAGCATAGCGTAGCATAGCTAATTAGTGCTTTATCTTACACACAGTTTTAGCACCCACCTTGATCTCTTGAAGAGCAGAACAACAACAAGACGTAATACAATGAGAAGTAAGTAACGTAGGTACGGTACCCATAATCACATTCCCAAGTACCGTCTCAATAGCGGGCGGTAAATCATATCGCTCACTAAGTACTATTTTAGTTAGTAGCAAGTGCGGAAATATTGAAGCTCCGATCAAAAGATCAATGCCTGCTGGATTCGCAAACTCCGCGTCGGCTAGCGGCAATGACTCGAGATGAGTGAGTGATGCTACGTCTACATTAGCGTTCGGCAATGCGTCCGTGATACTCTCCACGATAAGCGAAGAAATGTTAAAATTAATATTCCTATCAAAACGCGAATGTATTTTAATATCTACGGAACCCTTGCAATGCTTTTCTGATCCGCCTATCCCTTTGACGGTTGAGTTAGTATTTTTAAAGTTATTCCATAATCCGAGGCGTTTGAAGCATTCCGATGTTATTAGATTGGTCTGAGATGCGCTATCTAGCAGACAACGTACCATGTGCGGCGACCCATTAACATCATATACGATAACTTGCGCTGTCACTAACAGAACAGTCTTAGACGTCATACACTGCGTTTTGGCCCTGCGCGGATCATTATAGATGCGCGAGTGCCGTCCTCGCGTGCGAATCGCCCGCGCAATGGATGTCATACACAAAGATACTTCGCCCTCAGACGCGGAAGGCGTAGCTACCGTGTTCTGCACTTGTGAGGTAAGTGTGTCAAGGTTAGCGGCTTGACTTGACAACGGGTTACCTTTATCGAAATGTAACAGTGTATGATGTTTTTGATTACATGATCGACATCTCGTTCTACTAGAACAATTACTTGTTTTATGTTTTATGCTTAAGCAATTAATGCAAGCTTTGTTATCTTTTACGCATTTAAAACGAGCGGTTGCATTCTGATTATCGAAGGCGGGACACTTATATAAATGGTCGTGCACTATATTACTGCACAGACACTTCTGTGAATTATTACTACTAGATTCCGAACATGTAACGTAAGATTGTGGATTAGGGACCGAGTTATTATTACTATTTCGCGATTTATTCAACCTTTGTTTGTTGCTGTTAGTGTTAGACGGGC
Source organism: Euclidia mi (assembly GCA_944739405.2). Lineage (NCBI taxonomy): Eukaryota > Metazoa > Arthropoda > Insecta > Lepidoptera > Erebidae > Euclidia > Euclidia mi. Next base: position 4,710,456 of record OX123203.2, read on the forward strand.
CAGATGAACCAGACTGCGTATTATGAAATATTCGACACTGATCTTTTATGAACGAAATAAAACTATCTAGTGTAGGTATTTTATTACTGCGTTCCGTCATCTCAATAGCGCGAATTGTATCAGTGTCAAACTTTTTTAAAGCGAGTTGAAGCAACATAAAGTCGGAAAGATCTTCTAATTTCAAATTCCTAAGAGAATTAACTGCGGTTACGAAGTTATCAATAAACAGCTGGAAATTCGAGACAGACGCGTTGCCAGACAGTTTGAGATTTAAAGCTTGGTCAAAGTAGGTAGACGCTAGGACGCGCGTGTCCTGATATATAACCGCGTCGGTGCCATTGAAATGAAACTAACTTCAATTTGTTTCCTAGTGATAGGAAACAAATTGAAGTTAGTTGCATTTACGCTAAAAGGTCTATAAATTGCAATTTTAGCTAAATGCCTACATCATGAATGTAAAAACATATGTTTTTACATTTATGATGTATAGATAACACAGAGTTGTCTGCAGTGAAAATAGATAGAAAAGAAACCTTGCGGGTGACCGATAAAGCGTTGATTAGATATGCAATATTCTCATGTAAAGGTAATAGGCGGCGCGCGGCAATAGCCGAGTGAATATACCAACAGACTGCCATGCAGAGGGTATCGGGTTCGAATCCACGGCGCGCACCAATGACTTTTCAGAGTTATGTGCGTATTGAATGTTAATCATCGCTTGTCCCGTGCCTCGGAGAGCACGTTAAGCCGTCGGTCCCGGTTGTCATGAAGATCTTGAGGTTGTCTGACAATCGTTACAGGGCGTCAGTACCTTCTAAATAAAACTGACACTAGTCTAAACCATGGAATATTGCTATCCTTTCGGGTTGCGGAGGTCAGACAGGCAGTCGCTCCGTGGAAAAGCTAATATTCAGTCAAATTCGGTTAGACTAGAAAGCGGACCCCGGATTGAAACTGGGATAACGCTAAGAGAAAGAAGAAAGGACCAATAGAACACAATTACTACAATGAATGCCAGAAAGTAACAGTATCTGTTACTTTCTGGCGATATAATGTGAAAACGTGTTCAGTTCTTGGACAAGTTGCAACAACTAGATATACCTACTTCTTAACTAATTTGTTTCTTCTTCAGAGTAGGAAGCCCATTAAAAAATCTTACGAATTTTCCCTGTTCAAATATAATCCAACATAACTTGGCCCAGATTTATAAAGTAATGTTTTGCAAAAATAGTTCAATATACAGGGTGTCACAAGACCCATCACCAAGCTGAAGTCTACTCGTTGTGGACATCATGCCAAGTCATACTAACCAAAAATAGTACCTGGGGAACGAACTTTTTTTAAGTTTTCACATTTTTAAAACCGCAATTAAAAGCGCGCGCGTGGAATGCTCGAAATACCTACTTATCCATGGGGTTATAGGGCATCTAAAGAACATATTGGCGGGGTAAATGCATCGATTTTGTACCTAATTAGAAAAATTTCATACTAACATTGAGCCTCAACATCTCCAAAACCAGTAATTTCCCAGGTATGGTGCCGAAGTAAAAAATGTTCGTAGTGAATCTTTTTACACCCTGTATAATAGCGAGCCGATGCGTCACCATATTACATTACGTGATAAATAATAAAATGCTTCACCAACAAATAATATATCCACCGCAGCCAGAGTCATGATATGACGTGCTTTTATCTATTCTTCAATGAAAGTGCCATCGAAATTATTTATCTTATCAGCGGCAATATTGATACAAAATAATTTACAAGCCGAAACGATTAAATAACATAGTGTTATGTTGAAACGGTTTTTATATAACCATTGATGTGAAGTTATTTTCAGAACTCGTTCGTGTATTGTTGTTGGTTAATGTACTGGTAATGTTCCAAACATGCGTGAAAAATTTCGTCGGAGATTGTGAGTGATGGATGCTTTGTTGGGAAATTGGACAGCCTTTGTAAGTAAAAACCCCGTAAACATAAAACAGCTCTTCAAAATCCAATTTAATGAGTTAAGGATTTATACTCTTCCCACTCAATGATTTTTCGAGCACATTGCGAATCAATTCTTCATTCAGGGGCTTTGTTCAGAACCTGGATTCCTCTTTTGTCCACCAAAATCAGGAGCCGGATAAAATTTTATTAGTCATATTGAAATAATATAAAAGTTTGGATATAGAAACTCTTGACATGGATTTCCCTATGGGTCAAAAATCTTTGCGGAAGGTTGTTTTTTATTTTGCTATGTTACAGGTAACATAGGGTCGTCAGGACGAGATCGTAAGAAAAAGCAATTCACATGACCCAAAGCGGGAAGATGTCAAGAAATACTGTGGGGACTTAGTAGTCAATTTTGCCTTCAGCATTTGGCATTTCGCCAATTGTTCTTGTGGCACCTTACTTATTACATTCTGGAATTTCCACTACTTTTCAGACTCTAATGGTGTTGATACACTTGAGCAGTCACCTGTAATGGCGCTGATACACTTGAGCATTCACCTGTAATGATCATTCTCGCGAATGTTACAAAACTGCAAAACAAACAGACACTTGTGTGATTAATTAAACCTGCTTAAATTAAAATCTGCATTGTATTATTTAGAAACGTCATTTGTTTATGTATCTTACTCTTACTCTAGAAATAATTCATTAGTGAAACTGAAGTAAAGATATTGAGTAAAACTACTGTTGTAGTGGTGAAACGATTCTGTTTAGGTTAAGTTAATATTTAAGTTTTTATGTTACTTTCTGTTACAAACTTAAACAGAATAAATGAGTTTTCTTTCATTTGTATATTTTTTATATATTCTACGGATTAGAGTGTTCGCCTGAATGATCGTGAATATGTTCGTAGCAATGTTCGGCTCTGTTCTTTGTTCGGTTCGACTAAACAAAAAACCGGTCAAGTGCGAGTCGGACTCGCGCACCGAGGGTTCCGTACAAACCTGTAGTAAAAGTTCACCAGTCATAGTTATGGTATTTTTATTGCCAAATGAAATCCATAACATTACAGTATGGAAAGCTGGAGGAGCATAAATGAAAGAAAAGGGGTCTTTGTCGTTTGTAATCAGTTATCCTTTATTTTATATTAACATATATAGCTTATTTTATAATATAACTTAAATAGCTATACCAGCCTTGCAGCAGCCTTGCAGAAGTCTGCTGATGAATGATGGTAAGATTTTTTATCAAAGTTATTGATTTACAAAGTTTTTAGTGACTATCAGAAATCTGTTACAAAAATACTTTTAAAGTGCAGAATAATTACCAAAAAGGTTTGAAGACTATGTAATTATTTAAAATCTCAATCTCAATCAGCCTATCGCAGTCCACTGCTGGACAGGCCTCTCCCAACACGCATCACAGCACACGATCCTCAGCCTTCCGCATCCTTTATCTGGGCTATAAGACGTTGCTTCGTACCAAATTTCAAGATTCTGAGTTCACGGGAAGTACCCTGTAGGTTTTGATTCACTTGCGAACAAGCGCGAGTTTGAAAATATGCTTATATTGCTCTTTCTTTTGATTACGTTGTTATAGAACCTTGATTTTGTTGCAGCCTAACGGTGTTATATGCCTGAGTATTTGATATGAATTTCAATTTAATACCTCCACGCGTTCAAGAGAAAGGGGTAGTAACTTTAAATTTATTAAAAATGTATTTTAATAAGCTGTAACAAAAAGTTTACGGTTTTCGAAATTTTTCCTTTATAAGTGATATAAGACGTTGCTTCGTACCAAATTTCAAGATTCTGAGTTTACGGGAAGTACCCTGTAGGTTTTGATTCCAATGCGAGTTTGAAAATATGCTGCAATTTGCAGCATATACGGCTGTATTTTTTTATTGCGTTGGATAAGAAGTTTAATTTTTTTACAGCTCTATGGAACCGTAGATTCGAGTATTTTGTATAAATTTCAATTTGATACCTCTACGCATTCCTGAGAAAAAGGGTCTTGACAGACGGACGGACAACAAAGTGATCCTATAAGGGTTCCGTTTTTTCCTTTCGAGGTACGGAACCCTAAAAAACGGTGAATGCTCGCTGGTCTGTTACAAGTGAATGCTGAAGTGTATCTGCTCCATAATGAGCATTCTTACAAATGTTACAAAATAGAAAATCAAACGAGTGTATTTTAGCGAGCATTCCGGCGAACATTCTAGCGAATGGACAGTAAATTTGCTTCGACTTTTTAGTTGATTAAAGTGTTCGCTAGAAAGATCGTGAAAATGTTCGTAGCAGTGTCCGGCTCTGTCCGTTGTTCGGTTGGCATTACAAAAAACGGCGAATGCTCGTTGTGATGTTAAAAGTTAATGCTGAAATGTATCAGCGCCATAAGATATCGTGAGGTGAAATTGTAAGTCAAATGCAGTCACGTCCATAGGATACGATAACTACGAACTGTACGTTCATTTGTTGCTAGGTGCCATACAAGTATATTTCATAAACTATATCGCAGTTTTATGTATTTACAACGTTTCATCGATTTTATAGAACGCTGCATAATGCTAGTGAAGAAGTAACGATATATTATGAAAAATAGGCATATAGTCGATAGCAAGCTGTGAACATTACTAGACAATTAAAAATTGCTTATTTTAATCAATTGAAGTAAGAATTCTGTTATAATATTTTGGAATATTATGATTTTTGTATTTTTATTGATTTGCCTAACTAAAATATTATAGGCCTATCATTGCATGAGGTATGACTCTTGTAACAAAGACTAAAAATTATTTTATTATCCATTTTGAAATCCTCAAGCGGTTTGCCGATACACTTGACTTGAATGAAAAAGTCTGCAGCTCGCAAATGTTTCCAATTGAGTGATTTTGAAAGGAAGACCGCTTTAGCGTGATGAAGACAAATCTGGGCTGACCTAGTTTGTACAAACCGACATCTGAGATTTTACGCTCATTAAATAGAGAATTTATGATTCTTGACATAAAATACTGTATTAGGGGATAAAAAACTAAATTAATATTTTTGTAACGGTCCTAATTTTCTATTCACGGCATTACTTTAAAATTTGAATCTCTACTTTCAATAATTTTGAATAATACAAAGAACAGCATTTTAGTCTGTGATGCATACATTCTAACTTATAATGTATTTAATTTTATACTGCACAGATAGTAGACCTGAGCGAAAGTTTCTCTTTTAAATCGATCTAAAAAGCGAATGTTAGTTAAAATAGAACCTTTTGATCTATAAATTGGATTTGCGATGCGAGCTCCGTTGATGTTTTGGTATGAAATAATGGGACATAGTTGCGTCATGCTAAAACATGGCTAAAATTACCTGCGCTAAGGTTTTCTCTGTATATTTTTACAGTACATTTATTTAATTATTACAAAAAAAAAAGTTTAGCCATCTTATATCGTATTTTTTTTTGCTATTATTTTTGTGTTTCTTATATCTATTTGACCATTTTTGACATTATTATTTTATTAGTCAATCTTTCAAATATGCACATACAAAGAACATAAAAAATATCAACATTTTGTGTTAAAATTGTTCATCAAAATCGTCCTAACGTTATCACGGTTGCATCCAAGGCTTGCATGCCTTGGAGCCCGAAGTCTGCTTACTGATCTAACCAGATATGACAGAAAATCAACTTTTCCACAGAGCGACTGCCTTCTGACTTCTGCAACCTAACGGGGTTTAGACCAGTATCAGTTTATTTGAGGGCACTGACTATCCATAACGGCTCTCTAAGATTTTCATGATAGCCGGGACCGACAGATAGTTAACGTGCTCTGCGAGGCCCATAACAAGCGATACTTAACAATTTAATACGCACATAACGAAAAGTCTGTGGTACGCGCCGTGGATTCGAAGACGATACCCTCTGCATCGAAGTCCGTTGGTATCTCCATTAGGCTATCGGTGCCTTGTGTTACAATTTTTAAAAATGTTTTAAATGTTTGCATGTTTATTGATTCAAAACTGATAACCGAGGATTGGTTGAAATTGGCACACAGATAGGATTATTACCTGAATCAACTCAATATGCTAATTAGGGCTAAAGTAATAAATGTTCAATTGAAAATAGTTAAATCTTAGTCCTGTCTAAGTACACACAGTTTATATGTATAACTAACTTTGTTCATAGTCAAACACACACATGCATATTTTTATTAAACATTCTGTTTGTAAGGAGTAAAACAAAACTATTAATTTAGAATACACGTCAGTACAATTTAGTTTGCCTTTTGTAAAGATTTCTCATCATTTTATTCCGAAAACTAGCGTAGGTAGATTGGAATTCATTCCATTTTTACAATTTTGGGTAATTGTACCCGTTCTCTATTCAATACGTATTCGCCTGGCATCAGACGAAAACAATTGGTAGACGTACAATATTTCTTTTATTTGTGTAAAAGGAATTTGATTTACGTGTCTATACATGAAAAAGTGTAGATAGAAATTCGCAACCACACCTTGTTAGGTAAGTAGGTATATAACTGACTTTTCAATAGTACAACAATAGCGATCTGCTAAAATCGGCCCAGACTTGCTTCTACAGCATTTACAGATCATAATCTGTACATATTCATGATCATATTTATTTTTGTGTGTCAATTTTATATCAAGCCCAGTGGTTCGGCGATACACTGAAACCGTGGGTAGGTTCTAGGCGATTTGAAAAAAATGGACTGTATTTAAAGGAAGAGGATGTAGGATTGGATACGGGAAGAGGTGATTGTGAGTGGGTATAGGATATTTCAAGGATGGAGGGCACTTACCTTATACGGCAATCTTCTTCGTTGCCGAAGGGCAGTCTCCTGGTGGTTTCGTGATGCAGCTGCTTGTTTTCACTTCACTTCACCGTCACTTCCACTTGCGAGCGGTTTATATATGCGGTAATAACTTATACGGGAGCGGCGCGGAGCGGTACGGTATCGCGGACGCGTCTCGCGAATCGAACGTTCTTGAAATTCTGGGCAGTCACTCGCGTCGACGATCGCGGCGAACAATCAGGCAAAAGGCAGTGCCTCTTCCAGGGAGTGGGATAGAGGGAGACGGAAATATGGTATCGCTCACACTTGTACGTGGAACGATTGATGTTGATGCGATTAGTTATAGATAGGAAGGTAGATGACGCTACCATATCCCCCCGGCCCTATAGGGTTGCCTTTAAAAAAAATAGAATTGAACTTAGCTATGTTGGGTGTACTACCGCATAACCCGTCAATAGGCTAAGACAGCGATATGACAATAAAATTAATCTAAATTAACTTTAGCGAAAACTACAAACTCAATAAGAGCGGAAACTACTAACTAAATACTTAAACTAAGAGGTAGGTCCAATTTTAGGCTAGATCTCACTGAGTTGGAAGCGGACAGAGACGTACAACAGGGCGCACGTAACTCCCTTTGGCGGTTTTCACGGTAACAACGCGAGTTGTACCGTCCTTGGAGGTATGCAATTTCTCTACGATGGCTAACGGCCATGAAAGCGGCGGAGCATTATCATGTATTATGATGACCAACGTACCCTCCTGTATAGGGGATGCAGGACTATTCCACTTGGATCTAGCCTGAAGCTGGTGTAGATATTCCGCACGCCAGCGCCGCCAGAACGACTGCACGAGTTTATCCAGCAGAGTATGTCTCTGGAGCAAGCTTGAAGAGTCTGCTTCAGGAGCCGGAAATGACGATAATGGCACTGTGTTCAGAAAATGTGCAGGGCTTAACGCGGATGGTTCTGCAGGGTCACTACTCAATGCCGTGAGCGGACGCGAGTTGATCAGTGCCTCGACTTGTGCAAGGACAGTTAAAAGCTCTTCGTAAGAGAGGATCTGTTGACCTATAACCTTGAAGAGATGCGTTTTAATTACTTTGACCATGCTTTCCCAACATCCACCGAAATGCGGTGATGCTGGTGGAATAAACTTCCAGTCAATATGATTTATGGAAAGTTCTTCCTGAAGACGAGTACGATATTCTTCCCTGAGAAACTTATAAAGGTCGCGTAAATAAGAGCTTGCGCCCACAAAACAAGTGCCGTTATCCGTGTACAAACACTGTATAGGGCCGCGCCGTGAGAGAAATCGTTTAAGGGCTGCCAGGAATGACACCGGGCTTAAATCTGTCGCAACTTCAATATGCGTAGCGCGCGTCGTTAAGCATGTAAAAATACATAGCCAGGCTTTACGGCTTTTAACACCTCGACCACGCACTGGCGTATACTGCAGTGGTCCTGCGTAATCACAACCGGTGTGTGCAAACGCTTTAGCAACCTGGTTGACGCGCTGGCTAGGGAGATCGGCCATGAGAGGGAAAGTCGGACGCGGACGAAATTTGAAACAGACGTTAAATTTATGTATTCTGTCGAGCGGCTAAAATCCAATACTTATGCCTAAGTAAGGACATAAGCAACTCCGGACCGGCATGGAGGTGCTTCTTCTGATAAAAATCAACAAGAAGGTCGACAACATGATCATGTCGCGGCAGAATACAAGGATGTTTGTAGTTATAAGGTTCATCCGAATTTGACAGACGACCCCCAACGCGTATGACGCCGTGTTTATCGAGAAACGGCTTGAGTCTAAGGATAGTGGGAGAACAAGGTACATTGTCTTTTAAATTTTGAATGTCGTTACTAAAATGAACAGCTTGTACAGCTCGTAGTAACTTACATTCTGCGAATTTGATATCAGTACTTGATACAAAAGTCTCATTAGGTAGGTGCCTAAGAAACCTATAGACATAAACGATGGCGCGGAGTAACTTAGACCAGGATGACATGCGTAGTGCGAGTGCATAGACTTTATACTCCGCAACCTCAGCAATCACGGGATAAGAAACAGACTTCCGTTCGGGTACATCTTCGTCTTCTGCACTGTGGTCAAAGGGTTGCATGGGCCATTCTGACGGATCATGGGAGATCCAAGAAGGTCCACGACGCCACAATGGATGATGCAGAAGATTAAGTGGAGTGACACCACGAGACAAGCAATCTGCGGGGTTCTCAATACCCGCGACGTGATTGAAACAAGTAGCAGGAACCAGTTCAATCAATTTGCTAACGCGGTTGGCGACAAAAGTCTGCCAGCGATGAGGAGAAGAATGAATCCAAGCGAGCACTACCTTGGAGTCGGAAAATGCGTATAATTTATTAATGGGGTAGTGGGGCAAAACTGTGTCTTGAACCTTGCGGAGCAACTGAGACAGCAGAAGGGCCGCGCACAAGATTGATTGAGCGCGGTTAGCTCAATACAAAACTGGCCCCAAGCGGCGACAATATGTTCAGGGGGTGTTTCACCCCACTCACACTTTGATAGCCAAAGCTCCTTGATCAAGAGCTTGGCGTACAAAATTGTGGGAGCCACAAACCCATTATGTCCCATAGTCGAGCCACTGTGGACAGCATAGTGCGCTTGGCGCACTTATCATCTGGCGGCGAGACGTCAAACCGAAAACTATCGCAGGATTTGTCCCAGCGTAAACCGAGAACCTTATGCGGTACAGACTTCTCAAACTCAATGTCTGGAGAAGCCTTATGAGAATCTGGTATGCGTGCGAGAACCTCCTAAGAGTTGCTTGTCCATTTGACAAGATCAAACTGGCCTCGCTTGAAAAGCTGAATAAGCTCTTCACAAAGCGAAATTGCTAGCGGAGCGGATATGACACTACAGGCAATGTCATCCATGTACAAAGCGGAAGTGTAGTATAGTGTAGTGTAGCGTAGCGTAGCTTAGCATAGCATAGCATAGCATAGCATAGCGTAGCATAGCGTAGCATAGCGTAGCATAGCGTAGCATAGCGTAGCATAGCGTAGCATAGCGTAGCATAGCGTAGCATAGCGTAGCATAGCGTAGCATAGCGTAGCATAGCGTAGCATAGCTAATTAGTGCTTTATCTTACACACAGTTTTAGCACCCACCTTGATCTCTTGAAGAGCAGAACAACAACAAGACGTAATACAATGAGAAGTAAGTAACGTAGGTACGGTACCCATAATCACATTCCCAAGTACCGTCTCAATAGCGGGCGGTAAATCATATCGCTCACTAAGTACTATTTTAGTTAGTAGCAAGTGCGGAAATATTGAAGCTCCGATCAAAAGATCAATGCCTGCTGGATTCGCAAACTCCGCGTCGGCTAGCGGCAATGACTCGAGATGAGTGAGTGATGCTGCGTCTACATTAGCGTTCGGCAATGCGTCCGTGATACTCTCCACGATAAGCGAAGAAATGTTAAAATTAATATTCCTATCAAAACGCGAATGTATTTTAATATCTACGGAACCCTTGCAATGCTTTTCTGATCCGCCTATCCCTTTGACGGTTGAGTTTGTATTTTTAAAGTTATTCCATAATCCGAGGCGTTTGAAGCATTCCGATGTTATTAGATTGGTCTGAGATGCGCTATCTAGCAGACAACGTACCATGTGCGGCGACCCATTAACATCATATACGATAACTTGCGCTGTCACTAACAGAACAGTCTTAGACGTCATACACTGCGTTTTGGCCCTGCGCGGATCATTATAGATGCGCGAGTGCCGTCCTCGCGTGCGAATCGCCCGCGCAATGGATGTCATACACAAAGATACTTCGCCCTCAGACGCGGAAGGCGTAGCTACCGTGTTCTGCACTTGTGAGGTAAGTGTGTCAAGGTTAGCGGCTTGACTTGACAACGGGTTACCTTTATCGAAATGTAACAGTGTATGATGTTTTTGATTACATGATCGACATCTCGTTCTACTAGAACAATTACTTGTTTTATGTTTTATGCTTAAGCAATTAATGCAAGCTTTGTTATCTTTTACGCATTTAAAACGAGCAGTTGCATTCTGATTATCGAAGGCGGGACACTTATATAAATGGTCGTGCACTATATTACTGCACAGACACTTCTGTGAATTATTACTACTAGATTCCGAACATGTAACGTAAGATTGTGGATTAGGGACCGAGTTATTATTACTATTTCGCGATTTATTCAACCTTTGTTTGTTGCTGTTAGTGTTAGACGGGCCAGATGAACCAGACTGCGTATTATGAAATATTCGACACTGATCTTTTATGAACGAAATAAAACTATCTAGTGTAGGTATTTTATTACTGCGTTCCGTCATCTCAATAGCGCGAATTGTATCAGTGTCAAACTTTTTTAAAGCGAGTTGAAGCAACATAAAGTCGGAAAGATCTTCTAATTTCAAATTCCTAAGAGAATTAACTGCGGTCACGAAGTTATCAATAAACAGCTGGAAATTCGAGACAGACGCGTTGCCGGACAGTTTGAGATTTAAAGCTTGGTCAAAGTAGGTAGACGCTAGGACGCGCGTGTCCTGATATCTGTCAAGTAGTGACTGAAATATGACCTGATAATTCTCAGCACTGGGTGTGACACCTGCAAATACGGACTGGGCTTTCGGTGACAGTTTACCTATTAAATAGTACAACCTGTCAGCATCTGTCAGAGAACCATTATCGTGCACTGTAGACTTAAAGCTCGCATAGAATAACGGCCAATTTCGTATATCTCTCTATTGGCGGTAATCTCGGTTTGCGGGCAACGGGCTCTGCTGAACATTTACCCTCCAATTGCGATTGTATACGCTTAATAATACAATAAAGATCTTCGAATGAGGTATACGCCTGATAGTTCGGTTTTTCATCAGGATTGATAGAAAGTAATCTTGCGTTATAATCGTCTAACAACTTATGAAAATCTGTTCGAATACTATCTACTGTCATACAATAACTGAGAAATGCTTCGCTATTACTGTCTGACATAGATGCGGTTTTTGATCGTTCATAGATGTTTTGAATGTGCTCAAATAGAATATTGCGTTTTGCTTCTAAGATTGTCATCTCTTTGTCTTCCGACACGCGTGACTTCTTTTGTTGTGACATGCTGACGTAAGTATAAGCTAATGAGAACGAAACAAAATAAGAATATCTAATGTACCTATTATTTTACCTAAGTAGGCTAAGTAGGCAACACTTTAGAGCTGAGGAATTAAAAGTTGCTTGAAATATGAGATTTATAAGACAACTATGATAGTTCCAGAATTAATAATTTAATAAGTAGGTAGCTACATAAAAGTTTACCTACTGATGCGGGCGGAAATAACCATGCGACGGTTATGTGAGTATATTAGGAGTATAGCTAGGTGCTATAACTGCCTAGGTATAGCGATATAACGTATAAAAACGTAAATGAATCCGACTCGTATGGATCAAAAAAATGGTTCGGCGATACACCGAAACCGTGGGTAGGTTCTAGGCGATTTGCAAAAAATGGACTGTATTTAAAGGAAGAGGATGTAGGATTGGATACGGGAAGAGGTGATTGTGAGTGGGTATAGGATATTTCAAGGATGGAGGGCACTTACCTTATACGGCAATCTTCTTCGTTGCCGAAGGGCAGTCTCCTGGTGGTTTCGTGATGCAGCTGCTTGTTTTCACTTCACTTCACCGTCACTTCCACTTGCGAGCGGTTTATATATGCGGTAATAACTTATACGGGAGCGGCGCGGAGCGGTACGGTATCGCGGACGCGTCTCGCGAATCGAACGTTCTTGAAAGTTCTGGGCAGTCACTCGCGTCGACGATTGCGGCGACCAATCAGGCGAAAGGCAGTGCCTCTTCCAGGGAGTGGGATAGAGGGAGACGGAAATATGGTATCGCTCACACTTGTACGTGGAACGATTGATGTTGATGCGATTAGTTATAGATAGGAAGGTAGATGGCGCTACCACCCAGGAATATCTATTTTTATTTATTTAATTTAAGTACATAGTTTCTTCGTTTTGTACTTTCTTTTTATTTTATGTCGTGAAATTGTGTGGAAAGATCTTTCTTTATGGTAAAATATAGAATTTTGTAACTAAACCTGAACTGCAACCTCTTACATTCTTCTAATGGTTTTACTTATGGTTCGTTGATTAATTTCCGATATTCTGCCTAAGTAGCTATAGCAGTGGAGATCTTTTAAAGATTTTTTCGGAAGTTGTTACGTCAATTTATTGTTGCAAAGTTATTATTGAATAAATAGGGCGATTATTGAAAAATAACATTTTCTTTATTAGTTACGTGAAAAATATTCTACGTACTTCGTAAAATAATAATAATTTTCCTTATTTGTAAAAATAAAGGAATATAGTTCTGTATTTCAAACACGTAAACCGAATCACGATATTATTACATCATTATATTCAGGTACCAGGAAAATATTTTTACCAACCACTTTAACTTTTATAAACACATTTCCAAATAAGTGGACTCTATAAAAACTCGCAATAGCCTTAAGCAAAGAACCGCGTAATTCGAATATCAGCGGAAAAGTTTCAAAACATTCATGGGCTTTTTGGTTTGTTCCGTCCGCAACAAGAAAAGAAAGTATAATCGTTCTGAACTATAATGGCTTTGGAAGTTGCTAAACGAATTTTAACTTTATCTGACAACCAAAAAGTGTATATCCCTTCCTTATTTTCGTGTACTTAGCGACCACTTTTTAATTTAGCCGGTTAAGTAGGCTGGCATCGGTCCTAAGTTGGACACTTGAGAACTGGGTCAATCGGCTCTTGTGAAGAGAGTGACGGTCAACGGATACCTTTCAGAGATTTTTAACCCTAACATTTTACGAGAATCGCTCGGGAAGTGTTTTGTAGTGCACGTATCAAATAATGTTTTATAATGGTAAGAGAAGTATGAAGAAGCTTACAGTTTGACCCATTTTCTCGGTCAACGTTGCTTGTTTTGCTTGATTGTGTAATATTCTTAAAGATGCAATGAAAATTATGTACCTATTCAGAATTGCTTAACTACTAGGGTTAAAGCATTAGCAAGGGGTCTGGTATACATTTAAACATTTAGTCCTCTATTGATTGACTGACAGACAACGCGTAGCCACGTATGTTCAAATTTGGCATGTATGTTTCTTGGGGACCGAGTTGGAAGACAAGGCATTTCTCAAAAATTACCTTGGAATCTGGAACTAAAGGTCAATTAAAAACAAAAATATTATGGTGAAACTGGGCCGTAGTCATTTTCGTCTTTATTTGTATAATAAAAGATAATTTTAGCGTACCAAGTTAATAAAAATTTCATTAAGCCCTCCTTAAAGATACCAAGTGCTGCAAGTACTTAATGTTATATTTTCTATAACATTCGACACTGAGGACCTAATTTTGCTCAACTGTATTGTTATTTGTCTCTAATGGCCGGTCCCGGAATGATCATTATATTGAATCCGGTAGAAAGACAATATGCTAAATATTCAATATTTTTATGTGTTTAAAAGAAGCGGCGGTAGCCCAGTGGTGTACGTAACGGACTGCCGAGACGTTGGTCTCGGGTTCGATCCCCAGGTACCTCGGGCACACACCTCTGACTTTTCGAAGTAATGTGTGTATTAAAAATGTTAATTATCGCTCGCTTATTAATGTGCCCGGTAGATGGCAATAGGCTCGCCCCCTATTACATTGGGACCGAAACATATCTGGCGAAGTGTGGGTGTGTAATACACCTCTGCCTACCCCTTCGGGGATAAAAGGCGTGAAGATATGTTATGTTATGTTATGTTATGTGTAAAAGAAACAAAAACAATACTGATTCTCCACAGCTTTATTGCCATTTGCTATGTAGTAGCGCTCATAGCGTGACTTGGGTTACCGTTTTTAGTAGTTCGGCAACGCCTGCACAGGTCATCACTTGAGTGGGTGACCATGTGTGGCATTTACATCAAACCACTTCACTTCGTAGGGAACGTATAACTGCCGGTCCCGATTCTTATCTCTGGACAAAAATCGTTAAATCACGTCGGCGACACTATGGCAGTCTAAAAACTCTGACACCAAAGTAGGAAACACACTCATTCGAGAAAGTAATCCTTACTACCTTAATTCTTCTTACTATAATTCCGGGATTTGATTCAGGATCATCACAATCCTTATAAAAGTGATCCATTACATTTGTAACCCTTTTCTAGTACCTTTATGCATGACTAGAGGACGCCAGCAGCTACGCCTGCTATTTTTTAAAATTTACCCGTTTTGGCCGATCCCGTGGGAATTTTGGGAAATCCCTTCTTATTGCACCCCTACGGTCCCCAAGGAACATACATGCCAAATTTCAGCTTCCTGCGTCCAATAGTTTCGGCTGTAGCGTGTCTGTCAGTCAGTCAGTAACGCAAGGATTTTATATATTAAGATGTCGTATTATTTTGTCTATTAAATTCAATGTTAAAACTACTTTCTTTGTAAATAAGGGTCTATCTAGGATCTATTCCGATTTTGAATTTATCCGTTACTAGTGTTTCCTTAGACAAGTATAACGTAATGTACTAGGAATCCTAACTTATATTAAAATATTTAGGTACAGACCTTTCCTACTTTATTTATCTTTTTCTTTTTTAAGTCAAACACAAGAAAAGGATATCATTAATCATGACATGATACTGAAATCATTCAAGAACATTTTTATTTTTTACTGTGTACTGTACTACAGTAGAATCTTTTTTAATCCTCAACGTAATAAGAGGGTATTTTTAAGTTTGACGAGTCTGTTTTTCTATTTCACTGTTTATGGCAACGAAGTGCTTGAAAGAATGGACTGATTACGATTTATTTTTGCATTGCGAACGTGGCAGTTAATGTGAATGTTGTAAATCATCTAGTAATTATCTTTAACTTTTAACGCTCAAAAGCGTCACTTTGTGGCCTGAATGCATAAATAATTTTGATTTTGACTTTGAGTATAGGCTTCTTCTCAGTATGAAGAATCCAAGCTGGGGTTAGCGGACTATTACGGTTATCTTTTAACATATTATGGAGAACTCTCTTATATGCAGGTTTTCTTACGATAATTTCTTTCACCGTTTAGCAAGCAACAATTTACTTCTAAAAGTCATTGATTCACGCTCTGGGTTTGAGCTTGGTACTCTTTGCGTAGAAGTCTACTAGTCTTAACACTATGCATACTAAACAACAAAATTCAATGAATATCGTTAGCACTAGGTAATATAAAACAGCTACATAAAAACATATAACAAACTATCTTCTTGGGTTTACGCGAATGTTACACATTGAAATTAAACTACAGTTTACGGATTTTATCGCGATGTATTGGTTTCACTAAGTTATTATATTTGAAACTAATGATCTAGAAACTATATTTTTAATTTATTAATAGCCGACGTTTCGAATTCTTTACAGAATTCTTGTTCACGGCAGACTGAGGTGATATTTGTCTTTTTCTTGAATGTATAAGTTATCTCAAAGTACCCGAATATTTTTCATCTACTGGTGTTACTATTTACGCAGAATGAGCTCACAGTGTCCTTAGATCTTGGGCTCATTAGCAATGGGCTCTCCAGTATCGCCTGTTGTTGCTGACATCTTCATGGAGGACTTCGAGGCGCGAGCCCTGCAGACTGCCACCATCACACAGAGGTTCTACAAGCGGTATGTAGACGACACTGTCAAAATTTTACCAACAGATAGTGTTAATGCTTTCCTAAACCATCTTAATTCTATTAATAACCAAATACAATTCACAATGGAATTAGAGGCAAACAATTCTTTAGCTTTCTTAGATGTACTTGTCATCAGGAATAAAAACAACTCCTTAAGCCATACTGTGTATAGGAAAAAGACCCATACAAATAGGTACTTAAACGGTGAATCTCACCACCATCCTAAACAGTTAGCTACTGTAGGAATGTCTCTGTTTCAGAGAGCCCGCAGGATCTGTGACAAGAAACACCTGGACGCTGAGCTTCAACATGTCAGGCAAGTTCTGCAAGACAACAAGCTCCGACCGCCGCGGCACTGTCACAGATCCCAGAAGAAAGAAAAACCAGCCACAATAGAAAGACAACCTGCTGTCCTCCCATACATCAAGGGCGTGACCGACAAAATTGGCTACATCTTGAAGCGAGCTTCTATCAAAACTTACTACAAGCCGCCAACGAAGATCAGTCAATTATTACCATCTGTCAAGTGTCAGTTACCCTTGCAAGAGGCCGGTGTCTACAAAATTGACTGTGAATGTGGGCTCTCATACATTGGACAAACCAAGAGAAGCATAGGCATTCGACTCAAAGAACATATAGCTGACATAAAACATAAACGCTCAACGAAGTCTGCTGTGTGTGAACATGTGGAACAAGGACCCAACCACTACCTGCGATTTGATGAACCACAGATACTTGCAAAAGAACACCGTTTTCTTCCAAGAATGATACGAGAGGCTATTGAAATTAAAAAACACCCTAATTTCAATAGGGAAGATGGTTGGAATGTTCCTCCAGCTTGGGACCCTGTCATAAGGCTAATGAAACCCAAGAAGGACAAAGTCACCAGAAGATCTTAGGACACTGTGAGCTCATTCTGCGTAAATAGTAACACCAGTAGATGAAAAATGTTCGGGTACTTTGAGATAACTTATACATTCAAGAAAAAGACAAATATCACCTCAGTCTGCCGTGAACATGAATTCTGTAAAGAATTCGAAACGTCGGCTAGTAATAAATTAAAAATATAGTTTCTAGATCATTAGTTTCAAATGTAATAACTTAGTGAAACCAATACATCGCGATTAAATCCGTAGACTGTAGTTTAATTTCAATATAACAAACTCCTTATTCCAATACTCCCACATCACAACTTGCGCTTTCTCTACTTAGTACTACAAGCCAGTGAGTCCCACTTACATCACAACTCGCGTTCTCTCCACCAAATTCTATAAGTCTTGTATACGTCTAGTTTCAAATGAATACGAACAATTTACGGTTCGCTTCAAATTCTACAACTTCACAATGGAGCAACTATCAGACAGCAAACTTAGTTACACGACTAAATGGAGTACGGCTCCTACCTCTTTTGTATGCGTCAGTTTCTTTTCGTATTTCACGAGAATATTAAAAACTGCTGTATTGTAGATGATTAGGTTTTGTGGGTCGAAGCTTCTACGTCATTTGATATTAACTTTGAGGTACTGAATTTTGGAAGTGCATGGAGCAATTTTGCGGAATTTAATAAATATAAGTAGATAGTGTAAGCGTCAGCTGTTTAGCTGATAATAAAAAAAATACACACAAATAATTACATACACATACATACATAGACTCACGCCTGTTTCCCGGAGGGGTAGGCAGAGACTACGGAACGCCATTTGCAACGATCCTGACATATCTCTCTTGCTTCATCCACTCCCATCAGATTCCTCATGCATGCTCTTCTGTTCAGGGTACTTCTCACCTGTCCTGTTTTTAGGATGTCTCCAATCTGGTCAGAGAACGTCCGCCTAGGTCTTCCCCTTCGTCCTGTCCCTTCCACACTTGCCTTATATATCTGCTTGGTCAGTCTTTCGTCATCCATTCTCTCCACGTGCCCAAACCATCTTAGCATATCTTTCTCGATGCTTCTCACTATATCTTCTTTTACCCCACAACACTCTCTTATCACACAAGTCTTTATTCTGTCAGTCAGAGAAACACCACACATACTTCTCAGTGCTCTCATTTCTACGGCATTTATTCTACTTTCATGACTCTTCTGCCATACCCAACTATCACTACCATACATAAGAGTAGGTACTAACACCCCTCTATGCACAGCCAAACGTGCCTTTTGGACACGTATACAAATAATTACATACATATTGGTATAATTACCTGCCTATTTTAATCATAAGAATGTATTTAGTCGTTCTTCAAAGTCTCATTATTTGATTGACTTAATTAGCAACTAAGAAACCATACTAGGAAGTATCAAAGCTACATTTAATTTGTGTTTATTAGTATACGCAGAGGAAAAGGTTAAAAAATTAATTTACTTTAAAGAAATAGAAACGATTCAGAAATGACTAAATCTTTACCAAATTTTTATCCAAATCAAAGAAACAATTACGAACATTTTTTTTTATGTTAATGACTTAAATGACTCTTCATACTCTATTTTTTAAGAATCGTGTTTCTTACTCAATTTTTCCAATGAAAAGTCTGTCATCTTTATTTATCCGTTAAATTTTGTTCTGTTAGAACAAGATTTTATTATTTATACCTTATTTCCGTCCATAACTTTAGTCTAGGATACATCCCTGAAATAGACTGACGAACCTGTGGCGTAGCGGGAGTTAAATTAACTGTCATATCCAAGGCCGCAGGTAACCGCAGCAGGTTTGATTGCCGCTGTAGTCAAACATTTTTGTGCAGGAATATGGATGTTTTATTTAGTCTGGGTATAGAAACCTATGAATTATGAGTACGTATTCATCAAAAAAATAAATATATGTGTGTTTATCCATGGAAAGTACCTACATAAAGCACAAATTCTGCTTAGTTTAGGACATGAAGGTGATTTGTGTGTAAGTGGTAGAATATTATAATTATTATTATATCATCTTAATATATAAAATCCTTGCGTTACTGACTGACTGACAGACTACGCTACAGCCGAAACTATTGGGCGCAGGAAGCTGAAATTTAGCATGTATGTTCCTTGGGGACGCCCTTTAAATTCCCACGAGATCAGATCCCAAAACGGGTAAATTTAAAAAATTATGCAGGCGTAGCTGCTGGCTTCCTCTAGTAGAATCTAATAACGATTTTTATAACTAAGTAAGTCTTAGTATTAAAGACATTTATAATGTTTTTGCCTTATCTATAATTCAAAACAACAAGCAGCCAACTATCGGTTTCAAACCCGTTTTCAACTCGCAAACATTTCTGAGGACTCGACACATTTCTTGACCGACCCACTTTTTAACATTTTGTCCTGTTTTCCTTTTCCTTTTCCAAAAAGATTTCAGGCAAGGCAAAACCATTAACATGGCCATTTATGATTTTCTTCACACAGCCATGCAACACATGGACAAAAATACTCCAATCTGTGCATTGCTGTGTGACATGACGCAGGCCTTCGACCACGTCGATCATGAAATTTTAAAAGAAAAGCTTGATGCTTACGGCATTAGCGGTAACGTCCTAAAACTCCTACAATCCTACCTAAGTGACAGGAAACAAATAACGACAGTCAATAGAATTAATATAAAGAACAAACGAGAAGTAATTTTTGAATCGGGGGAACGTACAATTGCCTACGGTATCCCACAAGGGAGCGTACTCGGTCCCCTAATATTCATACTATATATAAATGATTTGCCAAGAGCCATAGAACATCCCATGACTTTATTCGCGGATGATTGCACAATAACTATACCTTGCAAATATAGAGAAACATATAGAAATGATATTACTAACACTTTGGCTCAAACTGTTTCATGGTTAAATAGCAACAATCTCAAGATAAGTGCTAATAAAACAGTAATTATGCACTTTAGTCAACAAACATTGACATGTACTAATCTTGACATAAAATAGAATGATAACAAAATTGACGCAGTAAGTACTACTAAGTTTTTAGGTTTAACTATGGATAGAAATCTTAATTGGAAGGCGCACATAGATAGTCTAAATAAAAAAATAAGCAGCAGTGCATCCGGCTCCGGTTATTTATAATAAACTGCCTAAGAGTTGGAAAACGCTTAGCACAGAAGCCTTCAAAAGAGAAGTAAAAGCCTTGTTACATAATAAAGCGTATTACAATGTCACAGAGTTTTTAAACGACTCTATATAACGCAGTTAATTTTAATTTCTGCCAAAGAGGAATTTTAGTGGTGCATAGGGTTCCCACCAAGAACTTAGGGTCCCAAGCCAACCTCACCTGCAAGTGGTGCACCTGCCGATCAACTGACGAGGCTCTGGAAAACAAAATATCCCGATAAGCCGCAATAGGCTCGCTCACCTATTACGTGGGATCAAAACTCTGGCGAAAAGTCGGCGTTTAACCGCTTGCCGGCGCATTACCCCAAATGGGTGGAAGACATTTTTGACAGTTGACGGCCTGCCTCTATGCCTCTGCTTACCCCTCCCCTTTGGGGAAACAGGCGTGAGTCTATGTATGTATGTATGTAAGAGGTATTTTAATAATGAATTTATATTATGTATTACACGCTCGATTGATATTGTAAATTTAACTAATTATTGACATTTTCATTTTCTATTGACATTTTTCTTTATTTTTTACAACATTTTATTATTTGAATGACCTTTAAATTTTGCTGATATTTTATTACTGTAATTATTGACATTTAATTAATTTGCTATAACTTTACAATCTGAAATTTTACTGATTGATCCTCTTAGAATTATATTAATACAACTCAACTGATTTTGCATGCCATGAAATATGGTAAACATGTATGAACGGACACAATTATAACATCTTGCATGCACTATAATGTATGTATACTACATGTTTGAGCAAATAAAGATTATTATTTTTATTATTATTTCCTTTATTCATAATTTATCAAATTAAAATTACATTTTTAAAATACAATTTACAAAAAAAATACATTTAAAAATATAAAAATAACCGTGGGGTCCCACCAGCATCGTGCACAGGGTCCAAGCTGCCGGTGGTTAGGGCTCCAGAGACAGGAACTTCCTCACAATATGTGCCGTGTCCAGAAGTACTGCTTTCTGCATCAGACCCTTGACCCAAGCACCCAACGCGAGCCTCTTTAGGTGACGGTCGAGGCTCTTGGCTATTAGACCATTAACGGTCACGACTATCGGCTCAATAACTGCTGAGTTCACATCCCACATGTCGACAATCTCGTGAGCCAAGATATTTAATCTGTTTTTCCTTTTCAGCTTTCACGAGATTCTCGCTCTAATCGATCTATCAACACGATATCAGGCTTGTTGGCTACAACAGTCCTGTCCGTGATGATAGATCGATCCCAGTACAATGTGGCATGGCCATTTTCAAGTAATGGCTCAGCGACATACCTGTTGTACGGCACCTCGATGTCTACAAGTCTGTACTTCAGAGCAAGTTGCTGGTGAAAAATCCTGGCTACTTGGTTATGTCTGTGCAAGTACTCGCCGTTAGCAAGACGAGAACACTCGGAAACGATATGCCTGAGGGATTCACCAGGTTGGTGAGAAGCACGACAGATATCCGTAGTGCCATCCCTCAGGATATATTTCCGGTAGTTATTCGTCTTGATAACTTCGTCCGCAATTGCACAGACAAACCCTTCGGTTTCCCCAAAAAGGTCACCGAAGCGTAGCCAGTTCACCGAAGCTAATAGGTCTACATCGGGCCCATGGAGAGCCCGGTAGAACCTACCATGCAGCTCCTTGCTCTGCCATACAGAATTGCGATCATCTGTGCTTAGCACTATAGGTTTGCGCCAATTTTCCTTAGCCAACTTGAGCGGGTGAGCCCATTGTCCACTGCGACAACATTGCAGTGCATTTCCACATTTGTCCGCAGAAAATAATCTCTGAGATTGCACACCTCGCGGTTGTGAAGGGTCTTAACATTCAAAAAGTCTGGACCCACACTTCCGCGGGATGTACAACCTCATCACGGATGAACGTGGATGATGCATACGATGTGCCGTCAGCAGTGTACGGACTCTCCTATCCAAAGCGTCTAAATCAGTCTGAGTCTACTTGAGTATGCCAAAGTAGTATACCAGAAGTGGCATGACCCAACCGTTGCAAGCTCGCACCTTGTTGCCACCTGATAAAAGACTTTTCAGTACTTTTAGAAACGTTCTTGCAGCGATTGTTTCATGTCGGTTTCATTGATATTTAAAGTCTGTGACATACCCAAGTACTTATATGTATCGGTTAAGAGAAGCGATCTTAGGTTAATGGAATCTGAGAGTTGGAGCCCCTCAGATTCCACCATCCTGCCCTGCTTCACATGAATGACAACACATGTATCCACACCGAACTCCATATTGATAGACTTACTAAAGTTTTGGGTTACGTTCAGTAAATCAGAGTGGGCAAATAACTTCAGGTCATCCATGAATAACAGGTGAGATATGACCTGACCACTTCTCTGTAACCTGTAACCTAGCCCTGAACCCTGGCAAACCCTGGAATGGCTAAGCAAAACCAAAGGGGGCTCAGACTGTCTCCTTGGAAAATACCCCGCTCAATTCTAATCAGTTTACCGTCCTCCTGGATCCTTCGATACCCTGGATAGCTAAGAAACGTATTCCATTGCCCCATGCATGTCTTTAGAAAGGTGCGTAGAGTAGTATTTACTTAATACAACTCCAGCACCTTCAAAAGCCATGTATGCGGCACGGTTATTATTATTTTTATTATTTGTAGGTGAGCTACGCCGTCCTTAGAACAACTTGAATAATTTCAAACACGCGCCAAGTCTTGTGTTAGTTTTGTAGTTTAAATAGGATATATTTGAATTAAATTAGACGTTCTTTAAGTTTAGTTTATATTTACGTGTGTTTAGTCCTTCTTTGGTATTTTTCGAAATAAAACGCCCACAATGCATTTTTGGCTACGGAGCCCTAGAAACACGAAGTCACCCAGACTCAAAACGATTCGTGGATTACATGAAAGACTCGCGTGGGGACTGAACTCAAAATAAAATAGTCAGCACAGTTTTTAATGACGAGGAGGTCATTGAAACCAGTACCCCATACGTGCAGTCAGCTATTAGGTAACTTTTCGTTGTGAATTCTTTACGTTGAAAGTCTACTTAGTTTTAACTAATGACCAAAATCAATTATTATAGTAGTTATTTGTGTATGTGTGTAATCATTATAATTAAATTCGGACAGTTCTTAAAATGAGGAGAATGTCGATAATAGCTTGACAGTGAGAAATACGCTTTATGTACGACGGTCAAAATTCTGCTGGTTTTCAAACCTACAAAGAAAAATTTCATTCGTAATGTTACATTTCATATTGTCTCTCTACATACATACATAGACTCACGCCTGTTTCCCGGAGGGGTAGGCAGAGACTACGGAACGCCATTTGCAACGATCCTGACATATCTCTCTTGCTTCATCCACTCCCATCAGATTCCTCATGCATGCTCTTCTGTTCAGGGTACTTCTCACCTGTCCAGTTTTTAGGATGTCTCCAATCTGGTCAGAGAACGTCCGCCTAGGTCTTCCCCTTCGTCCTGTCCCTTTCCCACTTGCCTTATATATCTGCTTGGTCAGTCCTTCGTCATCCATCCTCTCCACGTGCCCAAACCATCTTAGCATACCTTTCTCGATGCTTGTCACTACATCTTCTTTTACCCCAACAACACTCTCTTATCACACAAGTCTTTATTCTGTCAGTCAGAGGAACACCACACATACTTCTCAGTGCTCTCATTTCTACAGCATTTATTCTACTTTCATGACTCTTCTGCCATACCCAACTATCACTACCATACATAAGAGTAGGTACTAACACCCCTCTATGCACAGCCAAACGTGCCTTTTTGGACACGTTTTGGCTATTCATAAACGCCTTCAGAGCTCCATTCACTCTATTACCTGCATTAACTCTTCTTTCAATATCTTCTACATTCTTACCATCTCTTGCAAACAGCGTACCTAAATATACAAACTCATTCACTTGCTCCACTCGCTGTCCATCGATCATAATATTACAAGCCGTAACGCATTCCTCCTTTTCAAAAACCATAACTTTCGTTTTACTTACATTCACTTTAATTCCTTTCCTCTCTAACGCACCATGCATGATTGTTACCATCTCCTGCAACACCTCCGCTGAAGACGCAAGCATAACCTGATCATCAGCATAAAGGAGGCACTTGACAAGTAACTCATTCATCCTTCATCCACAATCACTATGTTTCAAATCTTGCAAACAATTGTCCATAAAGAGGTTGAACACCCACGGCGACGCTACACATCCCTGTCTAACACCTGGGTTGATGGTAAATAGGTCAGTGTATACCCCGTTTATCCTCACACAAACTCTAGAATCCTCATAAAGGGATTTTAAAGCTCGTATGAGGCTGCTGTTCACCCCATACATCGACAGTACCGACCACATTTCATTCCTCACCACTTTATCATAAGCCTTTTCCAAACCCACGAATGCGCAGTAGACCTTTTGACCTTTGGCCAAAAATTTCTCGGCTATGCATCGCAAGGAAAATACTTGATCCGTACACCCCATACCCTTTCGGAATCCCGCTTGGACATCCCATATTTTCTTGTCGGTTACTTTCATAACTCTTTCAATCAGTACCTTCGCATACAATTTGCCAACAATGCTGAGAAGGCTAATGCCTTTATAGTTTTTGCAGTCTTGTTGCGAGCCTTTTCCTTTATAAAGAGGCACAACTACTGCTGTGGCCCAGTCATCAGGTACCCGGCCGGTGCTCCAGCACAAGTTAAATAAACGCTGCAGCTGACTAACTATGATGCCCTGTCCAGCCTTTAGCATTTCGACTGTAATCCTATCATACCTTGCAGCCTTACCTAATTTCATACTGGCCAGTGCCTTCAAAATCTCATCCACGCCAATATCGCTTTCATCGTTCATATCATTCATTTCACCTGTTGATGTCTCTGTCGTCGTTCTTTCAAATAATCCTTCAAAATACTCTTTCCATCTCTTCAGCACACACGATTCACCATTCAGTATCTTTCCATTCTTGTCTCTGATTGCTGTGTATTCTTAGGATTGAGTTTTTCCTCGAACTGCAGGAACAGATTTCCAGAAAAACGTAATGTTTCTCCGAAAGTCGTCAGATAATCTACTATCAAACTCACCTTTCTATTCCGCTTTTTTCCTTTTACAGAGTAGGCAAATAATATTCTCTGACAAATTGTAAGTGTTATGTTCACACAAGTTTGTTTAGTATGCAAAGTAATAGTCGTTGTGAAATACCAGAGACTCTTGACGACGTAATGCAAAATGTAATTAAAACAATTTTTTTGTTTTGTAACTTTTCTAGTATTACTATTGCTAAAAGTAATATTTTATTACAGCGTTAACTACATACAATAAGATCTATCGTACATGTGGGGAAGCACAAAAAGCAGTGACATCTAACGGTCACCTATGGTACTACGAAGACAAGTAACGATTGAATGTCTCAAAACGCGCTATGAGAAGTTTTACACTCAGATAAAAATCTTCAACGTTTGGACAACATTTGTCGAGCTGCAATCCACCAAGTACGATCTGCTAGACTGATTAGAGGATCTATCCCTGGAGGAAAATTACCCCTTGTTTCTACAAATTATTATGAGACAAAGGTCATTCATTCAATACTTTGGTTGAAAAGCTGTGTTAGTAATTAACACTGTCTTTCTGGGCTAATGATCGGTAGATGAAAATAGACTCATGTTGTACTGTGCTTGTGTCTATTCTCTGAATCAATTCTTCATGGGATGTACACATCTTAACTTACCTTGTCCCTTTCCTTCCCATCTGTCTGCATGGACGAGATTAAGTCAAAACTTACTTAACAGATCTTTGTAAGGTTTTCACCAATATATAGTGTTGAAGAAGGTTTAGGCGTACAATGCAAATGAAATGCGAGCGGCGTCTAGTGTGTAATAATATGTTATCATGATTTGTTTTTCCTCAATCTGGTTATTTTTCCTTTAGTTTAACCAGACTACTATCATTTCACCTTCACAATAAAGGGAAATTCCGTGAACTAACCAGTTTTATTAAATTGAAGAGACTAACTGTCTAAGATCTTCAAGACAGCCGGGGCCAATAGTTTGACGTGTAATATGCATCGATTAATAAAAAAAAACAGTCATATTGAACATGTCCATGAGTTATCTGGTTAACATAGTGCAGTTTCTGCCTGGTAAGGGATCAGATGACATCAGGTAACTATAAATATCGAAGCAAACAAAGAAATAAGCAGATAAATGGATTTGCATACAATCAAAACAGCACAACAGTATCATCGGCAACTTGATAGAGAAAAGTGTAAACAACATTCATGGTTTTGTTTGTTTGTTTTTCGTGTGAGTGTGTGGCCAACTCTGGTGTCGGAGTTTTCAGACCACGCGAAGGCCTCCGACATGGCCTAACGTTCCTTATCCTTAGACAAGAACCGGGACCGACAGCTTTACGTGCCCTCCGAAGAACGGTAGCGCTCAGATGTAAATGCCACAAACGGTCACCCATCCATCCAAAAAAAAAAACCTGTACAAACGTTGCTTAACTTTACCGATCTGTTACGAATGGCAAGCCAAGTCTCGCTATGAGCGCTACATTCATGGTAAATAACGTCATACTTATTTTTATCGTTATTTTTTTGACAACGATCAAGGAAGCAAAGAAGATTATCATAAATCTCCTTCGTGAAAATCGGATCTTTGCAAATCGTTTCACAAAAATGTTGTCATTGTACAAATATAGTACTGATTTTTGGAGAGATAAATCGTTCGTATTGTGCATATCAATATATTTCAAACGTCAAAGCCGTTTTGTATACGAACAGCGGTAGCTTAGTGTAGATACCAACAGACTGCCGTGCGCAGGGTATCGGGTTCGAATCCATGGCTCTCATTGAGGAAAAGCTAATATTCAGTCAAATTCGGTTAGACTAGTAAGCGGACCACGGTTTGGAACTGGTATAACGCTAGGAAAATGATAGCAGCTTTGTGTATGATGTCTAAGTGCTTTCTGCTGCTAAGGAAAAACTTATTGATTGATTGGGGTATGTAAGGAGAGCAGAAACCGCTAGGTCTACAAAATTTCCAATTTGTACACAGATTCCTTAGATAATGCAAGCATTCACTCAGAAAATCGAAATTCTATCGGGATAGGTACTACAGTTTTCAAGTCTAGACTTTTGTGAGAAACAAAAAGTTACCTATTAATGACTGCACATTATGTTGTAGTGTTGTTTGATGCTGACGTTAAACGACATTTCGCGTGGTCCACAAATTGTATTCTTGAGTCGGGGCGTATTCGTATGTGTAAATTCACTCACGACTCAGAATTTATTTAGATCCAGCAGTTAAAATCTACCTTCGAATTTAAATTATACTTCAGACACGCATTAAATATAATTAGTTATCGAAACATTGTAAATAAACCAGCAACCTAGAAAGTGTTCCATTATATTTCCAGAAATGTATTCATTCTTCCAACTTGCTCCTGCACGGTGTGACGTCGTGCCTCCGCGCTTGCGAGCCCCACTACGATGACGCACTGGAGTGGGGACCCTCACCCACTTGCCGACGATATATATACCAGCGACACACGTGGTTGGCTTTCTTTTTCTTCTGCTGGGACACGTCTAAGCTGAGTATCCATCCGTGGACCTGGGGAGTGTCAACTTACGACCTACGCCCTGGATAACTATCTAGCCGGTTAACCTCAAGTGTCAGTTCTTTTATTAATCAAAATTGTGAATCTGGAATATAACGCGAGTTTAATCTGTCCTGGTGATATTTTTATTTATTTCCCGTAAGACAACCTAAGCATCTCTTTTTATTGCTCGGCGAGTGATCGATCCCGGCTATCCCGTGAAAATCGATCACCCGTGCGACACAGACTGCCCCACGTTGGGCGCCAATGCTGTGTTTATCGGTTACCTCGTGCATTGAATTGTCGCACGTTGTTGTCTTAATGCTAAGTCTATAGTATCCTCAGTCCAGTATTCGCCAATAAGCCCTTTATATAATATTCTACTTTAAAATAAGTACCTAAAGCTAGCGAGTCCTCCGAGAAAATGTATTGATAGATTTGGCAAATACCAACTTAGTTTTCAAAATGTCACTTTTATGAGATGTAGAAAAGTTACGTGAATTTGGTTTTAGTGTTATTGCGTTGGCTTATATTTTGTTTAGTTTATATGTATTTTATGCAAGGCAAGTTGCCAATGTCATTTGTGCAGATTATAAAAAGTTTACTTTTTTTGGCAATAATGGTATGAAACTGTCCAAAAAGAATAATGTTTCGATAAATCTATGAAATATTCGTAATATGGTGCTTAGTTATCCGAATGGTGAAACCTTTAAAAAAACATATATCTATAGCAAAATAAACAGAAAAATAAAATAGAAAAATATAATAGAAAAATAAATTGACTATAGTACTGATCTCATCAAGTTTAACTCTTCCGCTGTATCAAAAAAGTCTATTATCACGCATGTATTGATTTTCTAAAAATATAATATTACAATAGACTTTTTCTTTAACATATTTAATATAAAGAAACCTTTGACAAGTATATTATAATGTGAGGATATTATTAAAATTACCTACCTACGTTCATTGTATTATTTTCTATTAATGTAGTTTTATTTGCGTGTCAGATCTTGAGCATGATAATGTATTGTATTGTACTGATATGGTTATATTCGTTATATTATTATTAAATGTATAGCGATAGCACGTGCGACGTAGTGAAGTGTTGTGGGTTCGATACTCACACTATGTTATAGTTTGTGTGATCTTGATTTGATTGAACTTTTGTAAGGTCCTCTAGGACACAGTATCTAATCCTTTTTTTTTTTTTTTTTTGACTCATGGTGGAAACCAAACAATTTACGGGCTTACCCCCCTAGGCTGGGCCCCTAAAGGAGCTCAGTCCAGGGAGAGTGTGGTGACTCCCCGACGAGAAGCGCCGGGACTACCCACTAAAACCACCATGGTGTTCCTCTATCCGATCCCATTGAATGGCAGGGTCACGGGAACTACGTTTGTATAACTGCCGCGACCCCACCTGAGCTGGCCCGCCGAAGCAGGCCCCGTCCCTCGCATGCATCCATCTGCATACATCATAATTTGTCCTCATACATCCTCTTTCATACTACGAGCGGAAAAGAACGACGTAGTCTACTAACGCTACGAGAGGCGCACGCGGAACACGTGCGCCGCCTCTCGGGACACAGTATCTAATCCTAGTGCGGGGTCAGAATCCATTTATGGACTAAAAGAATTATGTCGAGTCTTGTAATACCTATTTTTTCGTATAGATTTTTTCATTTTGTAAGTATCTTCTTTTAATTTATTGTTGTGTGAAAAAAAAGTCAATTTCTCTCTTTTGTAAAGTAAATATTATGCGTTAAACAAGCGATTAATTAGCAATTTAACCAGCTCAGTACCTAACCAAAAACTTGCAAATAAAGCTCTAAGTTTGAAGTTCAAAGAGTCACATTATAAGTTAAGTGAATCAATTATTTTGAAATAGACTTTGATGTATTAAAAGTCAATGACGATGATGAAAAGCATTTAAACCTGTATGTGTATATTTTTGGTAACTAAAATATAGTAACTACAATGAATGGGACAGGAGGAAGAAGAAGACCTAGACGGACGTTCTCTGTCCAGATTGGAAACATCCTAAAAAAAGGACAGGTTAGAAATACCCTTAACCGAAAAGCATGCATGAGACATTTGATGGAAGTGAATAAAGCAAGAGAGATATGTCAGGATCATTGCAAATGGCGTTCCGTAGTCTCTGCCTACCCCTCCAGGAAACAGGCGAGAGTCTATGTATATATGTATGTAGTAACTACAATATTTACCAACAATAATATTGATTTTCGTCGAGCAACGTACAAAAATATAGGTACTCCAAACTGGATTCTTAATTCGTTAGACCAAATATGTCTGCAACATTTTCTTCTAGACAATAACTACGAAAAGAAGTTGTGTTTTCACATAATAATATAATTCAGAAGAAACATCTAATGAATAAGTAATCGGAGCGCCTCAGACATTATCCTTTTAGCTCGAGCTGTTATGAGGCAAAACTGCTTGAAGTAACTTAAGCTTTCATAATTCAGTGTAATTACCATGTTTTAAGTGAAATTACTTTCGGTTATTACCCGCGTAAAAGAGGACGTATTTTATTTAAGATTTACGGCTTAGTAGCTTTTGTGCTGGTGTAATTGTGTTACTAAGGAAAGGTAGAATGCTGTAGGTTGACAGTCATCATCAGCCCCTTACAGTCCACTGCTAGACTAGGCCTTTCCTTTGAAAGGAGGGATAGGCCTACTATACCACGCTGACCAAACGGGTTGGTATAGGGTTTGTATCAAGTTTTCCTTCTCTTACAGTGCTGTTCTCTGCATACTATGCTCCCTCTGTCGGCTCTTACGACACCCATGGGATGATATGGGGTGGTGACATTCCGTATTCTTAATCCGTTACCACACGGACAGTTATTATTTGTAAAATATATGTTAATCACCTTTTATTTCTCTCGATGTTTCGTCATGGGTTTTCGGCATCGTAGTCATGAAATGACTGATAAAATTATTCATTAGATAGGTTTTTTCAAATTTCACAGAAAAGACTTGTCAGCTGTATACATTGTTGTTACTTTTAGCTTTTTATAGAACTCAAAGTTAAGCAACGAATACAATGGTCGCCACTTGTACGGATGTCCGCTTGAGTGGAAGTAACAGCACAACGCAATAGTGTTTTGGAGAGCACGCAAAGACGTCGGTCTCGGTTCCCCTCTCTGGACAGAAACATATACATATCTATATACTACGATACAGGAGCTAGCCACAAACTCATACAAAAATAAAGAACGACTACGTTAAGAGGAAGTCTTATTTCTTTTGTAGAGTTTCTTGTAAGCCTTTAGAATATATATATTGAATTTACTGTGCTGATGATAATGCAATGCGGCTTTTAAATTTTGAAAAGTTTGCTGGAGGCTTTGTAAGAAAATACTATAAAAGCTTGATTTTAGAAGGGATTTTGATGTCATTAATAGACTTAAACACGGCTTTTACTTTTAACTAGCTGTTATTCCTGGTTTAAACCGTGTGATTTTCGGTATCTCGGTAACAAGTCCACCGGATCAAATTACAGCCTATATAAAGCTTTACAGAGTTCTCTATATTCTTTATAGTAAAATGATTTATTTGTAGTCTCACGCCTGTATCCCCGAAGGGGTAGGCAGAGGTATAATATTACACCCACATTTCGCCATGAATTTTTAGGTCCCACGTAATAAGGGGCGAGCCTACTGCCGTTACCGGGTACATCACCAGACTCCGTGCTGTTACTGAGAATTCGGCAAAACTCAGTAACAATTTTGCCAGTAAAATACCCCTTATAGACAGTATTTTAAAATTCTGTAATGGCCAAATGTCTTTCTGTTTGTCCGAGGTAATCCCCGGATAAACAAAGAGACGGACAGACAAAAATTTTAAAATTGGTTGTTGATGACTTGGTGTCATGTAACCATATGCACTTGAAAAAACATGGTTATTTTGAAATCACAGACATACATATCATTCAATTGGAAGAATAATAGAGAAGAATGAATGTGCATTAGAGTTCAGAAATAGAGTGGTAGATAAAATGATTGAGATGGGCGATATGAAGGATTGCAGCGTGAATGAGAGTTGGGAGGAGATGAGTAAATGTATGAAGTGCGTGGCAAAAGATGTTTTAGGAGAATCGAAAGGAAAACGTATGAAAGATAAGGATACCTGGTGGTGGACAGAGGAAGTACAGAGTGTGCTCAAGGAAAAGAAAGCAAGGTTTAAGGAATGGCAGCTGATGAAAGAAGGTAATGACTCCTTGAAAGAGAGTAAGAAAAAGAAGTATGATGAATGTAAGAAAAGAGCCAAAAAAGCCGTTGCCTTAGCTAGAGCAAAAGCCCTTAACGATATATACGGATTAATTGAGAAGCCGGAGGGCCAAAAGTATTTATAACGACTGGCTAAGGCTAGAGAGAGAAAGGCGGGGGATGTATCCCATATCAAGTGTATGAAAGATGAAACAGGAGTGGTTCTTACGGATGATGATAGGATTAAAGAAAGATGGAGAACATATTTTGAAAAATTAATGAATGAAGAGAATGATTGGTGCAAAATGCTTGAGAACAAGGCGAAAAATATTGGACTAGTGAATGTAATAAGTAAGGATGAGGTAAGACGGGCTGTGAGTGGAATGAAGAATGGGAAAGCTTTAGGACCAGATGGAATACCAGTAGAAGCATGGAAGGTGTTAGGGGAGGATGGATGGGCGTGGCTGACTTTATTCTTCAATAAGATGTTGCATGAGGAGACAGTACCCAAGGAATGGTGCAGCAGTTACCTAGTGCCCATTTTTAAAAATAAGGGAGATGTCCAAGAATGCAACAATTATCGGGGAATAAAGTTAATGCCTCATAGTATGAAAGTATGGGACAGAGTAATTGAGCGACGTTTGCGAGCAGAGAGTGAGATTTCACGTAACCAATTCGGTTTTATGCCTGGTCGAGGTACGGTGGATGCCATTTTTGCACTTCGCCAAATTTGTGAAAAATACAGGGAGGCGCATAAAAATCTGCATATGGTATTCGTTGACCTCGAAAAGGCATATGACCGTGTACTGCGTGAAGTCTTGTGGTGGGCCCTCAAGAAGAAAGGAGTGCCTGAAAAGTACCTGAAGTTGATCCAAGCTATGTATGCTGAATGCCATACGCAAGTCCGGTCTGCAGCTGGAATCACAGCCAGATTCGATGTGGCTGTAGGCTTGCACCAAGGGTCGGCTCTTAGTCCTTACCTCTTATTGTTGATTATGGATGCCATATCATCGGACATACAGGAAGAGGCACCTTGGTGCATGCTGTTTGCCGACGACATCGTCCTGGTAGCAGAAAGTGGACAGGAGGTGCAGAGCAAGCTGGAGGAGTGGCGGCAGAGACTGGAGAACGTAGGCCTTAGGATAAGCAGAAACAAAACTTGGCGGCCTCTCTAAACCAAGCCCGGTTACACTCGGCGGTATACCCCTACCAGTATGCTCCGACTTTCGCTACCTCGGTTCACTCCTGCAACACGATGGCGAAATTGACCGAGATGTTCGGCAAAGGATCAACTCAGGATGGATGAAATGGCGACAGGTCTCGGGCACAATATGCGATCCTAAAATGCCTTTGAAATTCAAGGGACGCATATATAAGGTGGTTATAAGGCCTGTCGTATTGTATGGAGCTGAGTGTTGGGCTACTAAGAAGATGGATGAAAAACGACTACATGTGGCAGAGATGAGAATGTTGCTATGGATGTGTGGAGTTACGAGAATGGATAAGATTAGGAATAAATACGTGAGAGGTAGTCTGAAAGTGGCGCCTATAGACGAGAAAGTGAAAGGAAGTCGTTTGGCTTGGTATGGACATATTATGCGAAGAGATGATATGTATGTAGGTAAGCAAGTTATGAATATGAAGGTAGAGGGATGGAAAGGGAGAGGGAGGCCAAGGAAAAGATGGATGGACTGTGTGAGGATGGATATGAAAGAGAAAGGGGTAAATGATCAGATGACGGGCGACAGAAAAGAATGGAAGCGAAGGACGTACTGCGCCGACCCCAAATAGATTGGGACCAGGGCAAGAAGATGATGACATATCATTCAATTGGATTCATATTAGGTATGTATAGCTATTGAGTTAGTGAAGGTAGAGAGAGCTATACTGACATATTATGACGTCAGTAGCTTAGTAGCTCTATAATAAACGACATACCCCCGTACCTCGCTTCTTAATTGACTGTTAATTTCCATAAGGATACGGACGGCGCAGGCTCTTTAAATTTCATGATTTAATAAACAATGGCGCCTGCTACATAGATAAAAAATATTACAAACATATAAGATTAATTAATAGTTCGTTTAAACCATAATTTTTTTAACCTCCGCTTAGCATATAATTATGAAACAATTTTCGTTGGTACAGGTGTTTTTAATTATACTTTAATTATAGAAGACCTTCAACTTTAAAGAAAACTAGTTTTTGCTCTCGGCTCCACGGTTGTCGCGACAAAGTGTAGCCTATTGTGTAACTCGTCTGATATATCTTTTTTTTATTGAAGCTTATCAAAATGACTCCATGTCGCCTGATCTTAAACATTCATGGAGTCCCATAGCAAAATTCATCATGCCAATTAAATAGATATTTTTGTTCAGGTTTGCTAAATAATGTAAAATAATGCAACTCCGATTTCATTCAGGAAAATACAGACAAAAACCTTATTGAGTCTACATCATAATTAATCTCTGAAATACTGGCAATTTTCATTATATTTTATTGTTGCGTGTGGTTTGACCTTCAAACTCAAACTCAAAATCATTTATTCATTTAGGTCACAATGTGACGCTTATGAACGTCAAAGATTAAAGTTAATTACTAGATGATTCTACATTTACATTTACTGCCACGTTCGCAATGCAATAGGTAGAACCACGAGAAAGAACGGGCAATAAAACTCGTGGCCACTCTTTTTAACTGCCAGTATAATTCTTTTACATGTTATATTTGTAAGGAGCTGCAACTGTTTCACATTGTGAGTTATCTACTATTGCAAAAGTTAATAGTTGTTGATATCATACCAAGCAATAAATTATGTTCATTTAGTAAGCCTCCCAAAGTGAATATGGTGAAACAGGAGCATCCACTTACGTCTTTTGATGTAAGCAACTCGCGAACATGACTGTTCTGATCTATGGTGGAACAGTAACCAGTAAGTATGGTGGAAAAGTAGTTTTTGAAATGGACGTACAGATTTTTTCCCCTTACAGCCTTGTGCAGTCCAATGCTGGGCTTAAACCTCTCTAATTTAATCTAAAGCAGCGATAGTCTAGTGGAGAGACCGATAGACTGCTACGCAGAGGGTCTCTGGTTCGAATTCACGGCGTGCACCAATGACTTTTCGAAGTTAAGTGCGTATTAAATTGATAATTATTGAACAAGAGGAGGATTCAGTCTCCTCCTCCATGGGCAGACGGGTTGGTACAAGGTTTGATGTCCAGTTTTCTGACGCTTCTCAAAGACAGTACTTGCTTCTTGTATAATATTGTTCTTAGTCACCCTACGAAACTCACGTAATAAAATGGTTTGGTGACACTTTTTTTCTCAATTCCTCACCACACGGCGAATTTTGGCAGCTTCAAGGTTTTTTTTGAGGCAATATTATTATGTGCATAAGACACTACTGTGAAATAAAGAACCATTTCTAGTCACGTCTCACGGAATTTCGATGTAAAGACAAGTATCAGTTTGACAGCACGGTTGGCGTGGTGGTTTAATCGGCCGCCTCCCCGCTTGACACTGCACCGAGTGTTGTGGGTTCGATTCCCACACGACAAAACACTTTGTGCGATCCTTAAATTATTGTTTCGAGTCTGGGTGTTCATTGTGTCCGTTGGTTGTATGTTTGTTGAGTCCCCCACGACACAGGATTAATTTCTAGTGCGGGAGTTGTCAAAAATAAAAAAAAAAACATATAAATTAACTAAAGCACCTAAACCGTAAGTGATAGTGCCTATCTCACTCCTCCTCTTATTTCGTTCCTCATCCCGAACGCAAGACGCACTTGTGTCTTCTTTAATGTTGCTGGTGTCTATGGTCAGTATTCCTTACAATCAGGTGACACGTATGCTCGCTAGCCTCCTTTCACATAAAAAGGTAGCTATATCTTAATATATAATTATATTTCTTGTGTGCGTGTGTATGTCACTGAACTCCTCCTAAACGACTGGACCGATCTTGATGAAATCTTTTGTGTGTGTTCAAAAGGACTTGAAAATGGTTTAGATTCACAATTAAGTCCACTAGAAAATGTTTTTTACTTAATTTTTAATTTGTAAGTAGTTGTGGATGTTGGAATGTTTCACATTGGAACCGACGAACTGCGCTGCTATCACAGTTTCAAATCTTATATTAATAATTTCGTCAAGGAGTACATCGAAACCTTTTTTTTGACTCATGGTGGAAACCAAACAATTTACGGGCTAACCCCCCCAGGCTGAGCTGAGAGTGTGGTGACTCCCCGACGAGAAGCGCCGGGACTACCCACTCAAACCACCATGGTGTTCCTCTATCCGATCCCATTGAATGGCGGGGTCACGGGATCTACATTAGCATGACAGCCGCGACCCCGCCTGAGTACATCGATACCTTACCTGAATAATTAAACATAAAAAATAAAGATTTTGAGTCGACAACATATATCTGCAAAATTCGGATTGTCGAGTATTTTGTTAAATTCTAAAGGTTCTGACACACAAATCACAGTCGCCATATTGGCCACTCTAGCTAAACGTCACAGATACTACTAAGTCTTAGTAATAAATAGTTTGTATGTGTAAATACTTTTTGCAGTTATATTTCTTAAACTGTTAAAACGACATTATCCCTATCCCTCTACTAATATTATAAATTCGAAAGTGTGTATGTATGTATGTATGTTTGTATGTATGTATGTTCCGTTTTCACGCAAAAACAGCTGAACCGATTTTATTGAAATTTAATATAGATATATATTGGACCATGGAGACGGACATAGGCTAACATAAGTCGCAAAAATTTAACTGGGAGGGATTGTAGGGAGAATAGAAGTTTGTACCGCAGAAATTTTCCTCTTGGAAGTAAGAATGCATGCGCGAATAATTGAGTGCTGCGCATGAGCTATCTGTCTGTACTGTCACACCTAACATATTGTCATATTGTGCGCGGTGATTACATTGTTCCCATATCTAAATTAATAATTATATACTACGCTCAAATGGCTGAAACGATTTTCTCTACCTACTAAAATTATAAATGCGAAAGTGTTTGTACTTTACATCTATGTAATGGACATGTATTGAAACATGGCATTGACATTTGTCACGGATACTGACCGAGTTATTACTGTACCCTATAGAGCTTCTTACTCTTTAGCATAATCAGGAGTGTCTTCACAAAACATGAGACTGAAAGTAGATATGTGTTACCCCGAATTTGACGCGCGTAAAGCCGCGGGCAAAAGCTAGTAGCTTGGTAAATAACTTACTTATGAACGGCCAAGAATATAATCCTCAGTTAAATATGCATCGTAATATCACTGGTTATGGGCAAAGTTTGAGACGCCAATACACCGCGATCGTTCAACAGAACTTTATTGGCCAAGCTGAAAGGTATTTTATAATAAGTCTGAACGGGAAAAGGGACTAAGAGTGATTTCGTGGGCGTAAGATGGATTTTGAAGTTTAAATAGTTCACATTAAGGTTGATTATTGTTCAAAGTGAAATCTACTATTATACTGCTAATGTTATTTATTTTTTGAAATCTACTATTATACTGCTAATATTTTATACTGCTAATGTATGATGTTGTATAGTTTTAAAAGACAAACACTAAAAGGCACGATCTAATTTTGCAGGTGATTTAATAAACTAGCTCTTTCGCACGCGGCTGTAGGGTATTACCTACTTTAAAGAGCATAATATCTCTAAACTATTTTTTTTTTTTTTTTTTTTTTTTTTTGTTTCGGGTTGGAAAATCCTCATGGAGTCCCTCCGCCCAGGGGGAAGGACGAAGGGGACTGTCAGACTCTTACTGACTAAAAACCAACCTCATGTACCCGTGTGTCGGAGGGTAGGGATTCGCATAAGCATTCCTCGCTACCCCCCGACGGGTATTGGCCCGCCGGATGGTCAGGCGGGCCCCGAACAAACCCCCTTGGCGGCGGATGAAGGTGTTGGGCTCCGCCGCCAAAACACTCAGCGGCCGCAGAGGATAGGGAGGACGGCAACGCTACACCGCATCTCCTCTTCCTCTGCGGCCCCACCGCGACGCAACGATGATGCGCCCCCATTTGGTCGCGGGAGATAGGGCGCGCGGCAACGCAACACCGACACGCCTCTCCTCCCGCGACCGCACCCGACTGCGAGGGACAGAAGAACTGACCCTCGCACCCCCCCCTTTGGACGCATCCTGCGCAGGCCTCCGTCAAGCCCACGCGGAGCGTCCCCTCCTGGATCCCTCTTAGCTTCACCGCGGGTCACCAATCCACGGTTACTGAGCCCCCCCACCACGACAAGGTGGAGATCCCACGGGGGGGGATAATATCTCTAAACTAACTTTAACATAAGTTTACCCGCCGTGTCATTTTTCTCTACTTCAAACTCTTTACATTATTTTTAAAATAAATGGAGGACAATGTCCATTTCTAATAGCTAATCTATTAGTAGGTTAAAATTCGGTTAAGCCAGTTTGACGTGACATTGGAGCAATACATTATAATATTAAGTAAGCAAGAAGGGATTAATTATCCCTAGCCTGTGGATTTACAAAAAAAAATATTCTACATACATACATATGCTCACGCCATTTTCCCGTCGGGGTAGGCAGAGACAACAGAACGCCACTTGCTTCTATCTTTGCAAACCTCACGCGCTTCCTCTACATTAATTACTCTTTTCCATTACTCTTTTCATACATGCTCGCCGGTTACGGGTGCTTCGGACTTTTCCGTTTTTCAAGATGTCCCCAATTTGGTCGACAAACGTCTTACGAGGTCTGCCGCAACCGGCTTGCCCACACACCTCTTCCATATACATTTAATTTGTCAATCTTTCTTCACTCATTAACTCCACGTGTCCAAACCATTTCAACATTCCTTTCTCAATACTTGTCACGACATCTTCTTTCAGGCCACATCGCTCTCGTATTACCGCATTCAGAATTCTATCAATCAGTCTCACCCCACACATACTGCGCAGTGATCGCATCTCAACTGCGTTAATTCTGCTTTCATGCTTTTTCTGCCATACCCAACACTCACTTCCATACATCAAGGTGGCCACCAGCACTCCATTATGAACCGCCAGTCGCGCCTTTTTAGGCACAGTTTGGCCGTTCATAAAGGCATGCAGCGCTCTATTCACACTGTTCCCCGCAGTCACTCTCTTTTCAATATCTCCTTCACATCTTCCATCACTTGTAAACATGCTTCCCAAATATACAAATCTTTCAACTTGTTCCACATTTTTATCTTCAATCGTAATATTACACTCAGTCAAATTTTCATCTTTCTCAAACACCATCACTTTCATCTTTATTGCATTAACTTTCATACCGTTCGCTTTAAAACTCTCGTTCATGCAGTCCATCGTTTGTTGCAACTCATTCGCCGACAATGCAAGAATGACTTGATCATCGGCGTATAAGAGGCACTTAACACGCAATCCTACCATATCGATCCCGCAATCAATTTCCCTCATATCTTTCATGCAGCTATCCATGAATAAGTTGAACAACCAGGCCGAGGCTACACATCCCTGTCTGACACCTTTAGAGATGTCAAACCAGCCCGTATATGCACCATTTATTCGGACATAGGCCCTAGAATCGTAGAATCCCTATAAAGAGATTTTAGAGCCCTTATTGTAAAGTTGTCCACCCCATACATAGATAGCACCTTCCATAGTTCCTTTCTGTTCACCCTATCATAAGCCTTTTCCAAGTCTATGAACGCGCAATATACCTTCTAGTTTTTTGGCAAAATTTTTTCGATAACGCAGCGAAAGGAAAAGACTTGATCCGTTCATTCCATTCCCTTCCAAAATCCTGCTTGCACATCCCATATCTTGTCACTAGTCACGTTTACTATCAATCAATATTCTGGCATACATTTTTCCAACAACACTAAGAAGGCTGATCCCGCGATAATTTTGACATTCCTGCTGCGAGCTTTTGCCTTTATAAATTGGCACAAGTACTGCCTTGGTCCAGTCATCTGGAACTTGGTCCTGTTTTAAGAAAATATTAAAAAAGCAGGTTTACCGTAAGTCCCTCGCCAGCCTTCAACATTTCAGACGTAACTCTATCGCACCCAGCAGACTTTCCTGATCTCATACTTTTTAGAGCTTTCATAATTTCATCCTTTCTAATTTCGTCACTCGGGCTCACACACGCATCTTCTATTATCTCTTCTCGCTCTATTTCACTCATGTCTTACTCAAATAAACTCTCAAAATATTTTTTCCAGCAATCCAGTATCATTCTTTCTTCATCCATGACCTCACCTTTTCATTCCTAATCACTTTCATCAATGTATTCATATTTTTCCCTCGCGCTTCTTTGACGAGTTTCCAAAAGAGTTTTATATTGTCTTGGAAACTTGCGCCAAATTGCTTCTCATATTTCTGCTTTTTCTCATTCTTCTTCCTCTCTATACATTCTTTCACTTTAGCTCTCACACACCTATACTTTTCCTGCATTTCTTTAACACTATCTTCATTCATACCACCACTAACTCTATTCGTTGCCTCTATTGCTAGGGCTATTTTAAGCAACCCATAAAAATAAAAAGTTGATAAAATTCTGTATGTTATTTGTCCCAATCCAATTTGTTATCTAGTTTCACAAATAGAACACGTTCAATAGCCTTAAGGCGCTGTGTACAGTACACTGAGTTCAGCTGTTGCTGTCACTGTCGGATTGTATACATAAGAAAGAGAAGCGCGATGACGACGGGACGTTCAGAACGAGTTATTTATCATTAAATACATTAATCCTTACAAATATCTTATTCCAATCGATAAATAAAAACAACAGTTCCCTCTATTATTATATATTACATCACTGTTATTAATATTTCAAGATTTGTTTATAAATAATACAGTTACAATTGCTACAATTTCAATTTTAATGGTTATTTTATGGTTATTTTTATCGAGAAAATTTACCGAAAACGTGTTTTGAACACAATGGTCCCCCCATAAATATGATCAAGATTAACATATATTTTTTTAGCTGCTCTAAAATGTATACATTTGGCTAAAAAACTGTTTTGTGAAGCCTATTTTATCTACAGATTTACCCGTTAAGGCGCTGTACCTAGACAGCGCCTTAACGGGTAAATCTGTAGACAAAACCTAGTTGAAGAAAAATACTTTCCTTTTACAAAGATTTCCGGCTCTAAAATAATGAAGTCTGACATTTTCTTCATCGACTTAATTGAACTCAACTTTACATGAATTAAGTAAAAGCTTTGTAAATTTAAATAATAAAGTTCTTTCGTATAAATTATTTAACCGTATGCCAAATAAAGTGCATGACTGCGCATTTATTTGAGTGTGAAATGATATCATTTATTGAAAGTTTATACAAAATGGAAATTTATGGAATATATTATTATAATTTAGGTCTGAGTATTCATTATAAATTGTTTGAATTTACTTGCATGATTTTTTTACACAGATCAACGTATTATATACAGACGTCATTTGAATTTAGGGGTAGCTACATAAAAGTAATGGCATCTATCCTACAATGGTGGACACCTAAACACTAGTAGCATTTACCGGGAACCGAAGGAACTACAAAGACAATAAACAATTGAAGATACTGAATCGCGTTATAAGAAGTTTCACCGTTCTTGATAACTTCCGTTGAGTCGCGGTCTACCAGGCACTATTACTTCGCTAATCAGAGGATCATCTCTTTAGTTGCCGGAATATCGCACCTATTTACCTATTTTCTTCACAAAAATGTTTTGAGCATTCACAACTAAAATACTGCTTGTGGTAAGCAAGCTATGGCTCTCTCGATATCTTGCTAATAATTCAATACTCTGTTTTATTCAAAGGCTTACTAAGTTGTGTGTGGGCAAGTCGGTTGCAGCAGACCTTGTAAGACGTTCGTCGACCAAATTGGGGACGTCTGGAAAAAAAGAAAAGTCCGAAGCATCCGTAACCAGCGAGCATGTATGAAAAGAGTCATGGATGTAGAAGAAGCGCGTGAGGATTGTAAGGATAGAAGCAAGTGGCGTGTTGTCTCTGCCTATCCCGACGGGAAAAAGGCGTGAGCATAATATTATGTATGTATGCTTACACGGTTGATTACGAGTCATCACATTGTCAGGGGTGGTTAAACCCATGCCGAAACACCGGAGAAAATGAAACGTTACCTTCATTTTTATATGAAAACTAGATGACGCCAGCAGCTACGCCTGCATTTTTTTTAATTTACCCGTTTTGGCCGATCCCGTGGGAATTTCGGGAAATCCCTTCTTAGTGCACCTCTAAGGTCCCCTAGGAACATACATGCCAAATTTCAGCTTCCTGCGCCCAATAGTTTCGGCTGTAGCGTGTCTGTCAGTCAGTCAGTAACGCAAGGATTTTATATGTTAAGATGAAAATCTATGTTTTTCACGTACTTATGTAAGTAGGCGAAAAAACGTAAACGTGAATAGAACTTTTTATGGAGTCTAGAAAATTCTGTTTCAGAATGCATGGTGAAAAAAAGCTGTTAAGACCAGCTATACCAGTTTTAGCGGCATCGTCTTATATTATGACCTACATCGATTATTTTCTTTCTCCTTACATTATCTTGCCTAAGTTTCATTTAGGTCTTGCTTGGGGTTTTTGTTTTATTCGGCCAGAGTGTAACGTGGAAGTAGTTTTTCGAGTTATTTGAGAATGTAAGAGTATATTTTATATTTTGCCAAGGTTTTGCATTTTTTTGTTCTTTCTTTTATGCAAGGCTTTTTTCTGAATATGAACAAAATATAAACCCAGACTTAGTTTTAGATTAAGACTTTGTAAGAAATTTATTATTTATTTCAACTCGAATTTAATCCTTAACATTTTAGGGACTAATTCTTCACAAAATTAATTCAGGGCGATGAGATCCACTGAATTTAATTCTGAGCAGTATCAAAGTTATCTATCATCATTTAAAACAGATATAAGATGGTAGTCTTATGAAAAATAATTTATCTATCATCTTGAAGAAATGGATTATTAAGGTCGCAATTTACTTCTATTTTCATTTTGTCCATTGCAAATGCTTCTATTTTAAGTAGTGACGCCGCGCCGCGCCGTGTTACTATGACCAAAATATTTAAGTTTATCTTAGGCTATTTAGGTATTTTGAAATTATATAGGTTTAATAAGAAGTGGAATAATATTATCATGTCAGCCTAGAGACGTCCACTGCTGGACATAGGCGTCTCCCAAGGTTCTCCACACAGACCGATTTTGAGCCGCTCGCATCCAACCGCTTCCCGCGATCTTAACCAGATCGTCGGTCCACCTAGCGGGAGGCCTACCCCTGCTGCGTAGTCCGGTACGTGTAATAATATTATTTCTTTGTTTTTTTTGTATTCAAGCGATGAACAAAGTCAACTCTCTACTGTCTTGGTCAATAGTTGTTCGTGAGGATATATCTTTATTAAATTAAAATCAAGAAGAATAGAAAAATATTTTCTCTACGATCCTTACTATAACTTTTTATTTTACATAGCGTACTAAAATAATACAGAAAAAGCATTTTACGTGACGGTTCTGTGAAAGGACGTGATCTGACAATTATATGCAAAGCAAACATCTATTCGTTCTGATGCAATTTATTCAAGATAATTATACATCTTGTAGAAGCATTTGTGTTTATTATATTTTCTATGAAAAACAAACATCCTTATTCATTTATTTAAACTTTATTGTACACCAGTATCAACATTATAGAAATATTATATATTAGGTAAAGTACAACGGGCGGCCTTATCGCTTAAAGCGATATCTACCAGGCAACCTTTGGATGGAGATATTGGTAGGAAAAGAAGTGGTAGTTGTAGGTGTACCAGTTTTAATATTTATATCATAAACATATACATTTATATAATACATATATATACTTCTTCGGGAACAGACTTTTGTTTTGCAACTAGATTCACTTGCTTGATGTGAATATTCTCTCTTTGTAAAGGCGAACTGCAGCAAAAAGTACGTAACAAAATCTAAGGTAGTAAATTTCGCCCACTTCTGCTTCGAATATCAATCATCATGTTAATTGATAATTACGTGTAGACTACACC
Source organism: Euclidia mi (assembly GCA_944739405.2). Taxonomy (NCBI): domain Eukaryota; kingdom Metazoa; phylum Arthropoda; class Insecta; order Lepidoptera; family Erebidae; genus Euclidia; species Euclidia mi. Next base: position 4,754,855 of record OX123203.2, read on the forward strand.
TTCCTCAGGAAACATACTATCTGAAAACCGTACTAATATCCGTTCGGTATGTGTCAGTGCAACATTACATTTTTATTTATGTTTAGTTTACATAAAAATATAGATAGAAGTATCAAAATATACGCCTGTATCTCTTCATATGTAATTGCTACCTTGCTGATTGATTGCATCCCTAACCGAGTAATAAGGAAAATTTCAAGATTGTCACAAACAATCCTTAAAATGTTCTCAATTCATGTATTTAACGTTGCAATAACTCAATGAGGTTTTTTAAGTGAAGTTTAATGTCGTATTTAGTCCAAGAAATTCTTGGACTAAGAAAATAAGTTTGGTATCTCTGGAAAATTTAATTGTATAAAACTAATTTTGCAACTATCAACACTTGGGTTTAATTTTCTCGAAACCACTTACAAAACAAACCCACAACATTTGTAGGCAATATTAAAACCCTTTTAAACCATGCAAGCGATTAAGCGAATCAACTAGATGGAACCGCAAACTCTGAGAACTCTGAGTACTCCGCAAAATATGTACTAGGGATGTAATCAGAAATAAAACACACTTACAGAAGCTCTTAAAGTAAATTAAGCCCGTTGTTAACTATGCTTCCTATCCATCAGAGATGAGTGAGACAACTGAGTGATGAGCTACAAACAACCAACCTCCAAAAATTAACACATACTTCTAGTACCACTAAAAGTAATTAAAGCTCATCGCAATACTTACCAGTTACCACAGAAAGCGAGGCACCTGAGAGATGTGTCATCTAAGTAAACTTCCGCAAGTATTCACATTGGAGTCTTTATGCTTATAAACAAATAGAGCATTAATGCATAACGCGAATAATAAAGCAAGAAAATTGTGTAATGTGACCAATCGCGACCACTATCCACAAGACCAGAAAATTGTAATTTACCTGGGTGAGCCAATCGGTTCAAGTAGCAACTTGAGAGACGTGTCTTCAATGTATGAAGCTTTCAAATTCATTTATGTTATTCAGGTTATCGAGTAACTCTTATAAATGTCAAAGTTAATTTTACATCCAGATTTGGATAGATAACAACGCTATTTGAACCAACTGTATTTGCACTATAAAGATTTATCTATCTATCTATGAGAAAAATAAAAAATCATATGCAGCCATTACCTGCAAGATTAATGCAATCTGTTTATATAAAATTCTTGCGTTGCTGACTGAATGACAGACAAGCCCCAAAACTATGAGCCATAAAAAGCTGGAATTTGGCATGTATGTTCCTTAAAGTGCACTTAAAAGGGTGTTTCGAAATTCCCACGGGATCGGGCAAAAACGCGGGCATAGCTGCGGGCATCCTCTAGCCAGATATAAAATGTATGGTAACATGACACTTTACACTATCAAAACATTTCACATGCGTTTGGCCGTGACGTTCCAACATTTTGAATAGTTTTAATTCTGCATCATTCTGCATTGCCACCGATAGAGCTCATCGCGGCAACTGATTTATACAGAACCGTCTTCAAGTACTAGCACTTTTGGGTACTAGAGAAACTTTCTGAAGTAGCATTTGAGCTGAACTAAGCTGAGAACCTCAGTTGCACTGTCACTGTTTGCCTACTTCGTTCATCTTGGTTGGAAATACAAAATTAAGGCTATTCAGAGTGTCGCGGCATCGCGGTACGCTACTCAGAACGTTAATTATCAGTCGAAATTAAAGCTGGGAATTTGGGAGTGCGTTCGTGAAAGCTTACTCTTTGAGGAGTCTTGCTGGTTGCTAAATGAGTTGGTTCACTCTTTCAAGTAAATTAAGTTGTAATTTTCTTGCATGACAGTTATAGAGAATGAACTTATTTTGTGTACTGTGTCCGAAATAGTCATTCAAATACTCGAGACAGGTAGAAAAGATTTCCATCTTTGAATCGACACTTTTTTTTGCGAAATGTGGGTGTAATACCTATTACGCCTCTGCCCACCCCTTCGGGGAGATAGGCGTCCGTCTATAAATAAAAAGTTATTAAGCATAATAATTCGCAAGTAAAACTGCGAGAGACAGCTAGTATATAATAATATTTTAGCGTTATCTATAAAATGATTTATATAGTACCCAGAAACTTTTAAGAGCAAATAAGCTAATAAAAAGTACACTTTCCGATAAAAGCCATTTTCACAAACTTGTTATCAAAAAAATTTACTAGGCAAAAGTTTCAGTTTTCTTATTAAACAACACCGGATTTTGCTCATAATTTGATGGATGTTTGTGGCCGGCCATATTAATTTAATAAAACCCTGCGGTAGCGTAGGAAAAATGATTTTATTAAAAATATTGAATATTTCTATATTGTTGGTTTGTTTATCTGTTGGTATCAAATAATCTTAATATATAAAATCCTTGCGTTACTGACTGACTGACAGACACGCTACAGCCAAAACTATTGGGCGCAGGAAGCTGAAATTTGGCATGTATGTTCCTTGGGGAACGTAGGGGTGCACTAAGAAGAAATTTCCCGAAATTCCCACGGGATCGGCCAAAACGGGTAAATTTAAAAAAAAATGCAGGCGTAGCTGCTGGCGTCCTCTAGTATGAAATAGATAGCCCAGTGGAGATACCAACAGACTGCCATGCAGCTCTCTGCATGGCAGTCTGTTGGTATTTCCGATTTTCTCCGATTTCCTAATCGGATTTAAATCCACGGCACGCACCAATGAATTTTCGAATTTATGTGCGTATTCAATTGTTCGCTCGCCCCGTGCCTCAGAGAGCACGTTGAACCATCGGTCTTGATTCTCATGAAGTTTTTGACAGACGTTGTAGGAATTTGGTACCTCTGAGTAAACTGATGCTAGTCTATAAAATATCCAGCGTGGCAGTGCTGCCAGCCTTCTGGGCACGTTACCCAATGACATTGACGCGGCGGAATCGTACGATGCCTAAACACACCTGTACATATTTTTACTTTTTATTTTTAGATTTATGTACATAATTATATATATATATAGACATTATGATTATGAAAGTATAGTAATGCATATAGTTAAAATTAATCGCTATTTGGGTTGCGGATGTCAGACGTAATACTCATGACGACTGAAATGGCAAAACTATAACCTTATATTATCTGTGCTATATCAGTTCACCACGTAACTCTAGAAACCAATTTAACTGTTAATTTATCATACTATGTATTTTATTTGCTTTTATGTTATAAATTATAATTAGTTTTACCTAGAAATAGACTTCTATTATTGAAATTGCTTCATTTGGTACGCCCACATTAACATCAAAGCCTTTACCATTTTATTTGTATAGTTCAGAAATAGCAATTATTATATAACTTGTGGTAGCTCCTAGTGATTTACATTTACATTATTTAGTCAATACGAATTATTTATTTGATGCACCAGACAGCATTCTAAGCCTCTTGAATTCGAATGTGAAATTTTTGAAAGTTTAAGGATCTGAAGTAACTATATTCTTCAGTTTCTAAACAAAGCGACAAATTTATATTTAAACGTTTTATATGGGTTCTGCTGACACATCACTTAATTATAGGATACCGTTGAATATTTTATTTTGACCTCAAACTTACTATTGAAAGAGTTAAGAATCGAACAAGTTAGAGGCTAAGTTGGGCACAGCGGGTTGTGTTTAATTTTGTATGTATGCAAAATATTTGTCGGTAATGCTAAAATAACAGAACTTTATTAAATGCATATCTGTATACATAATATATAATTATAACATTTTCCGGAAACTGGCTGACTTCCAAAACTAATGGGCGCAGGAATTTGTAATTTGGCATGTTCTTTTTTTTATTGTAATAGGCGGTAAACGAGCAGACGGATGGCCTGATGGTAAGCAATTACCGCCGCCCATGGACACAAGCAACACCACAGGAGTCACAAGTGTGTTGCCGCCCCTTTGGGTTGGGAAAAGGGATAGGATGAGGAGTGAGGTGAGGGAGAAGGAATAGGGGATAGGGCCTCCGGCACTCTCACTCACCGAACGAAACGCAACAGTTTAGGTACTGTTACTATACGTCGATTTTCTGTGAGAGGGTAGTACTTCCCCGGTCGAGCCGGCCCATTCATGCTGAAATCAGCAAGGCTCTACTACCTGGATGTATATTCCTTGGGGATTTTTCAGGCAGACAGGTACAAAAAAAAACCTCGGGTTTAGCAGTGGGGGCTCCTCTAGTAAAAATTGATATGGTAATACTATTTACTATTACGTTAATCGCGTTAATCCCTTCAAAAATATAAGCAAGTATTATTATTGCGTCTACTTATAACAGAAATAAGCTATTTTCCCTCTCCTTATTACTTCAGAATAAACTCATTCCCTTTACATCATTTCACAGTTCAATGCTGGACTTAAACCTGCCTTTTTAGGGTTCCGTACCTAAAAGAAAAAAATCGGAACCCTATTACTAAGGCTTTTTTTTTGGTGTCGGGTTGGAAAATCCTCATGGAGTCCCTTCGCCCTGGGGGGAAGTACGAAGGGGACTGTCAGACTCTTACTGACCAAAAACCAACCCGTGTTCCTCACCTACCCGTGTGTCGGAGGGTCGGGTATCACTGAAGCATGCCTAGCTACCCCCCGACGGGTATTGCCCCGCCAGATGGTCAGGCGGGCCCTGAACAAAACCCCCTTGGCGGCGGATGAAGGTGTTGGGCTCCGCCGCCAAAACACTCAGCGGCCGCAGAGGATAGGGAGGACGGCAACGCAACACCGCATCTCCTCTTCCTCTGCGGCCCCACCGCAACGCAACGATGGTGCGCCCTCATTTGATCGCAGGAGATAGGGTGCGCGGCAACGCAACACCGACACGCCTCTCCTCCCGCGACCACACCCGACTGCGAGGGACAGAAAAACTGTCCCTCGCACCCGGCCCTTTGGACGCATCCTGCGCGGGCCTCCGTCAAGCCCACGCGGAGCGTCCCCTCCTGGATCCCTCTTAGCTTCACCGCGGGTGACCAATCCACGGTTACTAAGCCCCCCCACCACGGCAAGGTGGAGATCCCACGGGGGGGGACCCTATTACTAAGCCTCCGCTGTCTGTCCGTCTGTCTGTCTGTCACCAGGCTGTATCTCATAAACCGTGATAGATAGAAAGCTGAATTTTTTACAAATTATGTATTTTGGTTGCCGCTATAGCAACAAATACTAAAAATTTAAAAAAATATTAAGAGGGGGGGTCCCATACAAAAAACGTTTTTTTTTTCGTATTTTTTGCTCAAAATTACTAACTGTAACAAGTAGACGCTTTTAATTTTCCCAGAATATGTAGTTGTAAATTACCTTTCAAAATAAATAAGTAAATTTGAAAAAGTATATAATAAGAGGGGGCTCCCATACAACTAATTTAATTTTTAAGCAATTTGTTACTCGATCTTAATAAACAGGTAGAAACTTAAAAAGTATTTAAGTATACATACAACAAACGTGATTTTCTTTTATAGATGATGGTACGGAACCCTTCGTGCGCGAGTCCAACTCGCACTTGCCCATTTTTTTATATTTAAACGTGTTTTATATTTAAGGCTAGAGCCTAGTGGAGAGACCGACAGACTGCTACGCAGAGCGTCCGGGTTCGAATCCACGGCGAGCACCAATGACTTTTCGGAGCTATGTGCGTATTCAATCGTTACTTATCGCTTGCTAAGCGGTGAAGGAAAATATCGTGAGGAAACCTGCATGTCTGAGAGTTCTCTATAATGTTCTCGAAAGACTAGTGAAGTCTGCAAACCCGCACTAGGCCAGTGCGCAGCGTGGTGAACTATGGCCTTACCCTTCTAATAGTGAGAAGAGGCCGGTGCCCAGCAGTAGGACAGTATATACAGGGTTAAAGATGAGATGTTAAAAAAGGTTTACCCCGTTACTATTTTACGGAACCACGAAAATAACTCCATCGGTAAACAACGCATAGCATATTCTATGTGACGTTAGAATTATTGCCACTAGAGACCAACACTTGGTAACCATGAGTCAGTTATTTTTGTACACAATTGTATCTACTTGTTGATGGCTTACTTAAGTCTATTGAACATAATCATATATTGCAGGGAGGATTCTTTGTGTGTTCAAGGAAAACTAATAACTACTTACAAGTTTAAGACTGCCTCGTTGGTCTCGCGGCATATATGCGCGCGTGGGATTGGGAAGTCTCAGGTTCCATCCCCGGGTCGGGCAAAGTGTTATTGGGTTTTTCCGTTCTCAGTAGTAGCACGGAGTCTGGTAATATGCCTGGTACGGCAATAGGCCCCTATTACGTGAGACTAAATAAATCTGGCGAAAGGCGTGTGCAGCAATATACCTCTGCCTACCTCTTCGGGGATATAGGCGTGAGACTATGTATGTATGTATGTACAAATTTAAGAAACACAATTCTAATAAAAACTTTAAACTTGTTTTACGGGTGGACGATATAGCTGTTCCGCTACTGAATGACTGACAGAGAACGCACAGCCAAAATCACTGGGCGCAAAAAGCTGAAATTTGGTATGCATGTTCATTGAGGAGTATGGGGAGCACTGCAGGAAATTTTGGCAATTCCCTCCATAAGGTGTTAAAAGACCCACGCGGGCAGCACCGTGGGTAAATTGTAGTTAGCTAGTTTTCATCAAAAAAGCGTACTCGTATTTTAAAAGGCCGGCAACATACTGGCGTCTCCTCGGGTGTAGCGGTTGTCCATGGGTGGCGGTGATCGCGTTCTATGAGGCGATGCATTGCCTCCTATATCATAAAAATAATCTAAGACTTGTCACTAATGGCAGGTGTGCTTTACATAAGTTTACAATTATACAAGGTTATATGGCGGGTCTTACTCGCGATAAAAATATATTTAAGGCATAAATACCTCGGTTTTTGCCAACGTTTCGACTGACTTGCTTCAGCCGTGGTCGCTGCGGGCCTTATGCCTTAAATATACCTATTATTTATCACGAGTAAGACATAAATCCGTTGAAAACGGTGATCCAGCAAAAGTTTGGAAATTTCTTAAAACTTTAGGGGTTGGTAAGACTCAGCAACAAACCATTCCTAATAATGTCAACATTGATTCACTTAATAAATATTTCTCCTCGTCCTCCAAGTTTGATGAAAATATTAAAAGTAATGCCCTGCAGCATCTTTCAACTTTACCAACGCCTGATTATTCTCCTTTCATCTTCTCGCAATTTGCCGCTTGTGATGTTAAAAAGAGTATACTGGCAATTACTTCTAATGCAGTTGGTAATGACTGTGTCAGCCGTAAAATGATCCTTCCCATCCTTGATGAAATCCTTCCGTCCTATGCAATATACTTAATACGTCTATTTCCCATGGTGTCTTTCCCTCAGCGTGGAAAGAAGCACTTATTATTCCCCTACCTAAAAAACCTAAGCCTTCTACTTTAACAGATTATCGTCCTATATCCATATTAATGTTCCTATCGAAAGTCCTAGAACGTCTTATCCATTTACAACTTAGTTCCTTCCTTTGTAAAAATTCCCTTTTAAATCCATACCAGTCAGGCTTCCGTCCAGGGCACAGTACCGCTACTGCATTAGTTCACGTTACCGATAATATCAGGCTAGGTATGGACTGTGGCAATCTAACGGTTCTATCCTTACTTGATTTCAGCAATGCGTTTAACACCGTAGATTTGCACATCATACTTGGTATTCTACGCTCTCTTAACATATCTCCATCGGCAATTGACTGGTTTCAGAGTTACCTGTTTGGACGCCGGCAACGTGTACGCATTGATGATACCTATTCCGCTTGGTCCAATACGATTGCGGGTGTTCCACAGGGTGGCGTGCTATCCCCTTTACTCTTCGCTATATTTATTAATTCTATTTCAAACAAATTACTTTCATCCTACCACCTTTACGCAGATGATTTGCAAATTTATACGCAAGCCCCCTTGAATAGACTAGCGGACGCTTGTACAACGATTAGCACGGACTTGGCGCGAATCTGTGATTGGACGCAGAAATTTGGACTCACAGTAAATCCGGACAAAACGCAGCTGATTATTATTGGCAGCCCAAGAATGGTTTCCAAAATTAACTGGTCTGATTTGCCAAGCATTAATTTCAATGGAAAAGACCTTCCGTTTAGTAAACATGTAAAAAATCTTGGTATTTACATTGATGAAACCATGTCTTGGCGACCACAGTTACAAGAAACGAGCCGAAAACTTTTTGCATCAGCTGGATCTTTACGAAAGTTACGCAATTTCTTACCAACTGCCACTAAGATTGCGCTTGTACAGTCTTTGCTTCTACCAATCCTTGACTACGCTGATGTCAGCTATCTTGACCCCACCGAGGAGCAACTAAATAAACTTGAGCGTCTCCAAAATGTCTGTATAAGATTTATATTTGGGCTACGCAAATATGATCATGTCTCAGAATTCCGCAATAAGCTCAAGTGGCTACCGATTCGACTTCGCAGAAATACTCACATTCTCACTTTATTGTATAATATCTTGTTTAATCCTAGTACCACCTTATATCTCAAAGAACGTTTTAAGTTCCTTAATGACACACATATAAGGTCCTTGAGGTCGTCCGAGGATTTGACGCTGGAAATGCCAATGCATTCCACAAGCTTTTTTGATAAGTCTTTTACTGTCCAAGCTGTACGCCTGTGGAATGGACTTCCTTTAGAAATTCGAAGCGCAAAATTCCTTAAAATATTTAAAGCTATGTTAAAAACGCACTACCTTTCATCCATTTGATAACATAGAATGTGGTTATACCTAGTATGTATTTTATATATAGTATATGTGTAAGTATATTGAGTTTTGTATATAATATGTAGGTATATTGAATATAGTAGTAGGTATGTATGAATTTATAGTATATTAAGTTTATTATATTGTTTATTCTGGATGTTTTAAATTGCACCACACAGAACTTTAATGCTAACCTACATCGTTCCTGTCACCCAAAGAGGTTGCCTGGAAGAGATTGCTCATAGCGATAAGGCCGCCTTTTGTACAATTTGTAAATATTGAATTATGAATATCATAAAATGTTTTATGGTGTACAATAAAGAATATTCTATCTATCTATCTATCTAAGACCCGCTATATAACCTTGTATAAAGTATACTAATCGCGAAAGTTTAAAATCGTTTATAAGTTAACAAGGCATTTGACCTTGAACCCGTCAACCAAAAGAACTGCGCTCTACAAAACGTTATAACTTCGCTTACTTACAACAAAAATACAGGTAGCTCGTAATAAAAAGTATACTATTTCCGAACATACGGGCAACATAAAATGTCTATAAACCATAAAACATTTACGATGCAAAACAATACAGAACGTGGGTACTTACCGGTGTTTACGTCGGTGTTAAGAAATATGTATATTCTTCTTAACCTTGAGTAGGTATACCTACCTTGATTTCGAACAAAACAGTCCCATTTCATGTATATACAGGGTGTCACAAGACCCATCACCAAGCCGAAATCTACTCGTTTTGGACATCATGCCAAGTCATGCTAAGCGAAAATAAAACCTGGGAAACGATATTTTTTTAAAGGAAAAACTATTTTTAATCCGCAATAAAAAGTGCGCGCGTGCAATTTGCGAAATCCCTACTTATTCATGGGTGCATAGGACATCTATATAGAACTGGTAGGCGGGGGAAATGCATCAATTTTATACCTTATTACAAAAAACTTTATAGTAACTTTAAGCCTCAATATCTCCTGAACCAGTCATTTCCCAGGTATGGTTCCGAAGTAAAAAATAAAGGTTGTTTAAGCGCAAACGTCAATATGTTCGTCTTACATTACATAACTTCACACCTTTTTTATCCCCGAAGGGGTAGGCAGAGACACACCCAATTTTCGCCAGTTATGTATCCCATCGGTGTAATAAATATAAAAAAATAAGAAACATCTCTCTGTAATTTCTAAATAAATATGTTTAATCTAGTGCATATAGTTAGTTAAGGCTGATAGTTGTAGGCTGTCCGTGTGGTGACGGATTAAAAATACGGAATATCTCCACCCCATATCATCCCATGGGTGTCGTAAGAGCCGACAGAGGGAGCATATTATGCAGAGAACAGCACTGAAAGAGAAGGAAAACTTGATACAAACCACATATACCATACCAAATTGGTATAGTAGGCCAATTCCTCCTTTCAAAGGAAAGGCCTAGTCCAGCAGTGGACTGTTAAAGGCTGACGATGAGATGATATAGTTCGTTACACGATATAAACAACTTTTTTTAAAAGCTTAGTCTATCATCTCTCTGGTCCGGAGTAATCTCTGGAATGGCAGAATCGATTTTCATCAGACTTTCACTGGAAGATAGCGGTGAAGAACAAGATAGTGATATAGGCTTTAATTTTGTGGAAATACCAAAAATAACGTGGATGACACCATGGAGAACGGCTTGCACTAAATAAAACTGACAGTTAATTGCATTATACACAGATCATAAAACTTAGGCTAATACACCCAAACCAAATCACGGCTTAGGCCAACTTATTATCTGATATTCATGCATTATTATTTTGTTCTTACTTGACTTGTATTGCACATGCCGAAAGCAAATAAATATAGGTAGCATGCTTCAAACCAACTTCAACAGGATCTAATAATATAGATTCTAAAGAACGTAGTAACACTAAAGTACCTATAGCATTTTATTGAATCATGTGAACGATTTAAACTGCATAACAATGTTCTTGGTATACGATTGTGAGTCATGATTTCGAGTGGTTAGACCGCCAAGAGTCGTCCATTACTCGCAACCAGTGGACTGAATATTTTTAACCACCTGCTCAGCAGTAGTAAATACCTACCTTGAACTTACATTTTATTCGTAAATAATAATTGTCCATTCCTTTCTTAGTTGGAAGAACATTCCGCGTTATTTCTTAACATTCAGATATTGTCAAAGCTTATATAAAACGCCAAAACTTAAACAGCGCCATTTAATTTAAAAAAACTGGAAACACGCCTTAATAGAAAATATACTAAAAAGTTTAAAATAATTCGATACATACATTTTATCGTATAAAGCGTGGGTAGTCATTATTTATTATCAAAGACACCCACAGCTATGAAGACACCCTCCTAGCGTTATTTCGGTTATAACCCACGATCCGCTTACTATTCTTACCGGATTTGTCAGATAATTAGCTTTGCCACCGTTATATCAAACACACTCAGTTAAAGGATTCGATTACTAGGCTCGTTATTTAAAACGATTCTGAGAGAGATTTAAAATAAATAGGTACAGATAGCAAGGTGTAAAACCAAGATTTGGTCACGTACGATGTCGAAACAGATACCTCGTAAATATTCTGGCAGCTCTCAAAGCCTTTTTGTTTTTCTTCAAAATATTCTATTTGGAAAAGTGACAGGCATTCCACCCACACTCTTAATTTATATGCAAATTTTGCGATGTATCATTTTGCAGGTAATTGAATGAGTGTTATGTATGGGTATTTTATAAAATAATGTTTGAGCATAAAAAGCGGCGGTAGCCCAGTGGTGTACGTAACGGACTGCCGAGACGATGGTCTCGGGTTCGATCCCCAGGTACCTCAGGCACACACCTCTGACTTTTCGAAGTTATGTGTGTATTAAAAATGTTAATTATCGCTCGCTTAATAATGTGCCCGGTAGATGGCAATAGGCTCGCCCCCTATTACATTGGGACCGAAACATATCTGGCGAAGTGTGGGTGTGTAATACACCTCTGCCTACCCCTTCGGGGATAAAAGGCGTGAAGATATGTTATGTTATGTTATGTTATGTTTGAGCATAAAAGAAGCTTGCAGGTTATTCACCTCAATTGCTATTGCTCCCATCAATGAATGGAAGATTATAGGTACAAATGACACCTAGCTTTTAGTTTGGCGTATTGAAGACAAAAATATAATGATGCTTTGACAAATATCTCGCCACTTCGAGCGGTCAAGTCCGCTGTATAAATATAGTTAATAGTTAATTAAAATAAAATCTGTTTATATAAAATTCTTGCGTTACTGACTGACTGACAGACAAGCTACAGCCAAAACTACGGGCGCAAAAAGCTGAAATTTAGCATGTATGTTCCTTGGTGACTATAGGTGTGCACTAAGAAGGGATTTTTCGAAACGCCCATGATATCCGGCAGAAACAGTTAATGTGCGGCCGTGGCTGCGGGCACCCTCTAGTAAAATATAAACATTATAATATTGACTGCCAGTTACAGATTTTTAGAGTTTTAAAACCAAATGCGTCTATTTTTTCTAGCATCCAAAAAGATCGAGTCTTCCTCTCTGGTATCATAACTGGTGATAACGGTTTCACCATATTTGCTTGAAGACTAACCTACTACCGTAAAAAACGCCAAAGTTTGTAATTTATCTTTTTGTAACTGTTTTACGCAAAAACTACTCAACGAATTTCAATACTACATTTGAAGGCAGCAATAGCCTAGTGGAGATACCTGCAAACTGCCATGCACTGAGTTCGAATCCACGGCGCGCACTACTGTCTTTTAAAAGTTATGTGCGTATTGAATTAACGCCTGCCTCGTGCCTCGGAGAGCTCGTTAAGACATCGCTCTCGGCTGTCATGAAGATCTTTGACATTCGTTAGACTGAATCGGTATCTCCGAATAAACTAAATTGGTTAAACTGAACTACTCTAAAACATAGAATATCACTGTCCTTTTGGGTTCAGACAAACAGTCGCTCTGTGAAAAAGCTAATATTCAGCCAAATCCGGTCAGACTAGTAGGCGGATCGCGTTACAAATGGGATAACGTTCGGAGTATGATGATACATTTTCTTATTGCAGTGTTGTTTGGTTCGTTTTGAGGTGATAATCGACACCCACTCATATACTTCTCTTCTAAATAGCAGCCAAACAAATTTACTTATTCTATAACCAACCGACTTCCTAAGCCACTTAATTATTTCAGCGAAGCTTAAACGTAATCAGCGCCAAAAAGTCGATGTTCCTATTGTAAGATTGTATTCACCATACGCCTACATTAACTTAATTAACGATCTAAACAAGAGACTGCCTTTTTATTGTTCAGTTTAATTAAGATTATACTTGATATTTTTAATTGCTTGCTTGTTTCAATTCAATTGTTGTGGGTTGGAATCTTCTAGGCATTTCTAAGGTGTGTTGTATTGCCTAGACTGCTAAATACTGTGCTAAATTTACTGACAGGTTCAAGGAGTACTATACATGAAATATATACATAAATGTCACTACTCCATTTCACTTTGAGGGTATTGTAAGAGGAGGAAAGAAAATTTAAGAAGAAAATTTTATCTTTGCGAAGGGATCGAAAACTCAACATCAAACCCTATATCAACTCGTTTATCCGGCGTGGTTTTTTTAATAATAATAATAATTTTTATTTATTTTCTCTCACAAAGAATGTTACATGTTTTAGGCTTAATATAAGTTACATTAATATAAAATTAATGTCGAATCAGTGAAATCAATATGAGAGACTGGTGTCTGTACTAGGAGACCTGTATGACAGAACACCAGCCTCTTAGTTTAGAAGTCAAATCTTGCTATTGTCTCGCAATCTATTGTGACGTCAATCAGGAGAGGCCTAACACTAGCAACAGAGCAGTAAGACAGGGTTTTTGAAAATTCCGTCCCTAAGTGGTTAAATGGGGAAAAATCACACTTTGTATTTTTTTTTTCAGACGGACAAAACTGCGGACTAGTCTAGCACCTACCTACTATATAAGTTGCATAAAACAACGCAGATACAATATCGGCCAATAAATTGCGTCCAGTGATAAAGCCTACATTGTCCATACAAGTATGAGTGAAGTTTTATCATAAAAGTGATGACGCGCGTAGACTGTCGAATATTGCACCATAAATTTTATGTGCGGTTATTTTAATTAATTAATATGTCTGGACTTATGTGGAGTGTCACAAGACCTATCACCAAGCCGAAGTCTACTCGTCTTGGACATCATTCCAAGTATCCATATATCCATTCCATCATACTATGCAGAAATAATAACTGGGAAATTATTTTGTGTTTTTATAATTTTTATTGAACTCATTTTTTAAATCGCTATTAAAAGTACGCACGTGCAGTGCTCGAAATGCCTATTTATCCACTGGGTAATAGGACATCTATACAACATATTTGCGGGGTAAATGCATCGATTTTGTACCTAATTAGAAAAAAAAATATAGTGTCTTTGAGCCTCAATTTCTCCTGAAGCAGTAATTTCTAGTTATGTTTATGTACTAGTTTAAGGTGTACGATGGCGAAGCAGTAATTTCCCAGGTATGGTGCCGAAGTAAAAAAAATCGTAGTGATTGGTACTATATGGGATTTCAGTTTTCATTTTAAGGGTCTTTTTATACCCTGTATAGTCTGCAATAAATAGTCTGTTTTTATTTTTCGTGTGAAGATGTGCCCAACTCTCACCATTGTGTTGTCCCAGTTGCCGTCCAAGCCCAAAGTCCAATAAGGTATTTTTCCTTTAACCTTCCTTTATAGCCTTACGCAGTCCACTGTTGGACTTAAGCCCACTTAGATCTATGTTGCATTACAGTATCACTGTGACTCGATAGGAGGATTTTACCTACTACATCGCGCTGGCCAGACGGGTTGGTCTGATTTGCTGTCTCTTACTAAATATATTGACTGCCTTCGTGTTCCAGTGGCCTCTCCCTACCCCTGCGGGAATACAGGCGTGAGCCTATAAAAAAAATTTTTCTTCAATAGTAATATTTTTGTAACATTTCTTATTATTAATACCGCCGCATATTGCCGCGCGAAGAGACTCTATGTAACCTTAATTATTAAGTAAACTAATACTAATAGATATAATTGGATACTTATTGGGTATTTGCCTCATTTCCAAACCTCTTTGTATATTTAGAATAGTAAATAATAGCGTTTATGGAGAAGTACGGAGGTAGAATAACTTTAACTAAAATTTTTGTACCTAATTATAATCCCTTATTATAACAAGAAGCATCAATTTTAAGCGAGACATCGCTGACTAATGACCGGCCGGTTGGCGCAGCGGGAGTGTAAGCGACTGCTACGCCGAAGGTCGCGGGTTCGATTCCCGCTCAAGTCAAACATTTGTGTGCAGTAACATGGATGTTTGTCTTGGTCTGGATGTTTCTATGTATAATATGTATGTATTTAAAAAATATATAGGTAAGTATGTATGTTTATATCCATAATCTAGTACCCATAACATAAGCTCTGGTTAGCTTGGGTCTAGATGGTGATGTGTGTATGTGGTAGAATATTATTATATTAAAGAATGCAGATATATATCCTGAGCGCTAATTTCTGTATAAAAATCTTTATTCTATGGCTTATAAGGCAAAAGAGCAGTTGAATCGTCTAATGGTAAGCGATTACGTCCGCCCATGGACGAACGCAACCGGAGTAAAACCCAAATGCGTTGCCAATCTTGAAGGAAAAAGAAATAGGCAGCGAAGTGGGAAGAGAACACTCACAGAACACAACGCACTATAGATACTGTTACTTAATGTCAATATTTTGTAAGAGGTACGTCCCCAGCCGAGCCGGCGGATTGATACTGAAATCAGCGATCCTTAAATGTTTGTTACAAGAACATGTAATTCAAGCTCAAATATGTATAATTACATTGTGCAGTTTGTAACTTAAGTCATAGGGCTTACGTTATATCCTATTGGTTAAAAAGCATACTTTTAACTCCGAAGGGGTAGGCAGAGGTGTATTATACACCCACATTTCACTAGTTATGTTTAGGTCCCAATGTAATTGGGGGTGTCCCTATTGCCATCTAAAGGGCACATTATTAAGCGAGCGATAGTTAACATTTTTAATACACCCATAACTTCGAAAAGTTAGAGATGTGTGCCCGGGGTACCTGGTTAAAAAGCCTCTAAATAAATAAATAAAAAAAAATAATTCAAACTCAAAATATTAAATTTAATTTGTAAATTCATGTCAGAAGTCTCGAACCATTTGATTGATGTTCTTAAATTTATAATTACTTACGTCTTGAATAGGTGTGAGAGAAATGAGATGTCTAAAAATTTTATTTTTATAACCTTCGCTCTTCCTCAGTGTGACGTCACATCGCGCCCTGCGCCGCGAGCCTCGCTACGAGTGACGCACAGCAGTGGGCCGCTCCCTCGCCCCCCTCCTCCTCGCCGGCCCTATAAATACCGGGGACACACGAGGCTTGGCCTTTTTGCTCCGGCCAACACCACCGAGTTGAGTACATCATCAACACAAGACCTGTGAAGTGCCAACGTCCCCCCACGCCCTGGATAATTGTCTAATCGGCTAATCTCAAGTGTCAGCTTTTTTTGTATAATTAAAGCCATTGTGAACTGGAATATAACGCGAGTTTAAACTTTCCTGGTGATATTTTTTATTTATTTCCCGTAAGTCAACCTAATTATCTCTCTTTAATTGCTCGGCGAGTGATCGATCCCGGCTACCCCGTGGAAATCAATCACTCGTGCGACATTGGCGCCCAACGTGGGCTCGCGGCGCAGCGCGCGATGTGACGTCACATCAGTTTGCCATACCTGTATAAAATAGAAACTACAAAATGTAAACACACTGTTTATATAACACATGAAACATCAGTACATATTGTAGAACAAAGACTCCACCCTTGTCTGCCTGTCTGCGATTAACTTAAAAACTACTGCACGGATTTTCATACGATTCTTTCCAACAGATTCACGATGATGCTTCAGGTGTATAGGTAATTTGCAAAGGTTACTTATATACATTATAAGACTTTGCCGGTGGCTCCAGCGCTACGAGATTTTTAACCCCTTAAGAGGGACATTTGCAAAACTCCTCAAGGAACATACCTACATACCAAAATTCAGCTTCTTATGACCAATAGTTTCGTGCCTTGTTTATCACGCAGTTAGTAACGCAAAAATTTTATAGTCAACAAAATAATATTCCCAACTATTGAATTGATGACTTATACAGGCAGCTCTTATGTAAAGGCAGCGATAGCCTAGTGGAGATACCAACAAACTGCCATGCAGAGGGTATCAGGTTCGTATCCACGGCGTGCACCAATGACTTTTCGGAGTTATGTGCGTATTGAATTGTTAATTATCGCTTGTCCCGTGCCTCGGAGAGCACGTTAAGCCGTCGGTCCCGGTTGTCATGAAGATCTTTGACAGTCGTTATAGGGCGTCAGTACCTTCTAAATAAACTGACACTAGTCTAAACCATGGAATATCGCTAACCCTTCGGGTTGCGGAGGGCAGACAGGCAGTCGCTCCGTGGAAAAGCTAATATTCAGCCAAATTCGGTTAGACTAGTAAGCGGACCCCAGATTGAAACTGGGATAACGCTAAGAGGATGATGACAGGCAGCTCTTATGTGTCTATCCATGTGTTTAAAACATTGGTATATTCCTCCGGCTAGGTGGAGTGACGATATACGCAAAGTGGCTGGCAGCGGCTGGACACGAAAAGCTGAAAATCGTGCTCAGTGGCGTGACATTGGAGAGGCCTCAATCCAGCAGTGGACTCTTGTAGGCTCATGATGATGATGATATTCGTTAATCCGACTCTCAAAAAGTTAACAAAATGAAACGTGATTGCTAGTTGCTACAGCGCCTGTAACAAAACGAGTAGCAAACATAGCAATTTTATTTTTATTCGCTATATTTCGCAGAAATAATATTTACCACACCTAATGACCAATCAGATAATAAGTGTTACACACACAGTGTTACATTATATAAAAGTGACCAAACGAAAAAATTGCTGCATTATTGTATCAAGCGGTCAAAAATAAAAAAAACCGAAGGGAATGGCAATCGTTGCACAGACAAGTGCTACAGAAAAATCAAACAATATAAATATATTACGTTATTTTTTAACAATGTGGCATTTACAGCGTTCTACTTAATGTTTTTACAATTATATGCCATTTCATCACCATCCTGGCTTAATTTTAGCAGCGCGGGAGCCGCTTAATAGTCTATTTTATTTTATTTTAATCTTTTCGGAAAACTTACAGCTAACAAAGACATACAATTCACAATTTTATGAAGCTGAGGGCCATTTACAAGTTTTCACAATTAACATAAAAAATAAATTCAACAAAATTCAACAAAAGTCGGCAGAGATACGAAGTTAATTGCAAAGAATATAACAGTGTTGCCAGATTTGACAAAATATCAGCTTCTCTACAGAGCGACTGCCGTCAGATCTCCGCAACCCTAAGGTATAGCGATTTTCCATGGTTCAGACTAGTGTCAGTTTATTCAGAGGCACTTTTTTCCTTATTTATAGGCTCACGCCTGTATCCGCGATGGGGTAGGCAGAGGTGTAATATTAACCCACATTTGAATGAACTTTTACGTCCAACGTAACAGAGGGCGAGCCTTTTGCCGTTACCGGGCACATCACCAAACTCCGCGCTGCTACTGAGAATTCGGGAAAATCCAGTAACAATTTTGCCCGACTCGGGAATCGAACCCGGGACCTCCGATCAGCATTCGCATACGCCTTTGATACTCAGCCGATACGGAAATACGGGCATCCATCCAAGTTGCAACCTGTGCAAGCTGATGCTTAACTTTCCCGACCTATTACGATCGGCAAGGCAAGTATCGCTATAGCGAGATACCACAAAACAAAAAAAACTGCCAGTTTCTTGCAAAAAAAACATCCGTTTCTATATGACCGGCAAAGCTAATCTCTTAAAACCGGGCACCGAAGGCCTTCCATTATTGCTATCTTTATCTTCATGATGCGGTTCTACCTCCCCTGCCCACCCCCATCGGATAAATGTGTACATTTATATGCAAACAGCGTTAATGCTCGACGTAGATTGAATTTTATTTATATGTATTTGCTTTTTGTATATAACATTGTTAACTTTTTTTGGCTTCTGGCAACACTGGCGGTATAACGTAAAACTGTATTTCTCCCAAGAATTTATTAGTTTTAAATCTATTTAATTCATAATAATGTGCCTAATTTGGTAATTCCTTGCGTAATAAGCTGTGATAACTATAATAGTCGTATAATAACAGTGATAAGTGTTGTTCATCAAGTTGTAAAAGTTTTGCAAATTCAAGTAAGTCAACTGTCAAACTAACGTACAATTTTATAAAGAATTTGCATTATTTCTACAATAATAGCTAAATTTGAGCCAATTTGAGGTGAGTTTACTTCTTATTTGACTTTCGTACACCTTACACAAGCAATATACCAAATTAGCATATCACAATTTACCCAAACAGCTTTGTTGGTGTCTTACACAAACCTCAGTGACCTTTCTTGCTTTGTTTATTTACTTTTAACAAGATGATGACCAGAAGGGCTCGCCAAGACGATGAGAAATTACAGGTGGCCCTTACTGAACTAAAGAAATATAAGGATTTGTGTCAGTCACTACAAAGTGAACATGAGGACAATGAGAAGGAAATGCTACAGATTTTAGGGAAAAACTCTCAGCTTAGGAGTGAGATGGCAGAAATGCACACTAATTTAGTCACTTTTTTAGACGAAAGGGATAGACTACAAAACATTGTTATGAAATTTGACAGGTGCAGTGATGAATTTGAGAAAGCTCTCAAACGCTTCACTGAATTGGAGGGTCTCCTAAGTGAGGCCAATAATCAAATAAACATATTACTAAGTGCAAACCAGACTATGAAATCAGTTACAACACAATCGCTATTTGATGAGCTGGTTGGTAGCGCTCCATGCATGGTTTCTGCCATCTCCGATGATAGCAGTAGAAACATAGTGACTATTGATTTAACAGAGTCTAATTCATCTATTCAGTCATTTAGAAAGATGAAAGCCTGTAATAAATTGAAGAAGTATGTTAAAATTAATAAATTTATCAGGAAAAAGGAAAAAATTGTTAAGAATGTACAAGAAATCAAATATTAACGTAGATTATTGCAAAAAATATGTTAATTTAAAGGAACAGATGTCAGTATGTTTAGCTAAATTAGATTCTAATCTATTAAAGTATGATGCTGATATTCATTGTTTGCAAACGGAGATTGACAGTTTACAAGAATCATTGTTGAACATGACAAAGAAATATAATTTATCGCAAAAACAAATAAATGAGCATATCTTGGCAATGGATGACTTAGTGGACTTGTGTAAGTATAATGAGCAGAGGCTCAAATCTCTTACCAATAATAATCATGGCAATGAACATAGCCAGATGCAACGGAGTCATTCACAGCCAACTACATTGAATTATTGCCCTGATTTGTTATCACCGTCTGATGCAGCGGGTAACAGCACCATTGATTCTAATTTTGGCACTTCCTTCTCACCCCACATTACAAACACTGACAAACTATTAATGTTTAGTGATGAGATAGGGAAAAACATGAGCCAATTGTTGCGGCAAAGGACAGGTTGGCTTTTACTAACATATGTATGCCTGGAGCAAGTTATACTCAAATAATGCAATCTATTTTGTCTAAATCATTCTGTCCTGAAACAACAATTATTATATTTATTGGGAGAAGAGGAAATGCAAATATAAATGTAATACAGAGATATTTTGACTAATTACTCAATTTACCTGTTGCCACAAGCTGAAAATGATTATAGATTTAAGATTAATTCAAAATTGCATACTATGACATTTTATAATAATCTGATTGACATTATTGACTCTAATGCTTGAATTAGAAATTTTTATTTGACATATGATAATTATTATGTATCACAATTTTATAAAAGACACATAGCATCATTGCTAGCTTATTATAAGCCAAGGTTTTGGCTAACCACACCGCTTTTATTGAGCAGTCAAATTTGACATGCAATATAAGCTTGGAATCCGTTCCAAATTCTCTGATCTTCTGTATCTAGTTTAAGTGACAAAAATATAGTTCCATCAACCACATATAAAAAAAATAATTTTAAAAATTGTATCAACCTGGTGCATCAAAATATACAAGGGTTGATGGGCAAGGAGTTAGAATTGGAATTGTTTATGAACTGTAACAATATTGATATTTTATGCATTACAGAACATTGGCTAAGAAGCCACCAGTTCATATTCAATTTTAATAACCACCAGGTTGTAAGCTCGTTCAGTAGAGAAAATTTTATCCATGGTGGCTCGTTAATCATAGCAAGTAAATTTCTAAAATTTAAAGAAAGAACTGACATTGTGAGCCTCTCTGTTGAGCGAGTAGTAGAAATTACATGTGTTGAGTTTGAGCAGTTCATTGTTATGAGTGTATACAAACTTCCATGTGCACCATTTGAAAGTTTTTTAGTTATTATGGAGGATGCTCTAAGCAAAGTTTGTAATTGCCGTAAAACGGTTGCTATTTGTGGAGACTTTAACATTAACATATTAGAAAAATGCTCTTCAACTATCAATTTTTTAAATTTATTTAAGTCATACAATTTATGTCATAATTTCTATGAACCAACTAGAGTGACTGCCACAAGTGGTACTTGTATTGATAATATATTTACTAGTATAAAACCAATACACAAATCTTTGATTAATATGCTTCAGTCAGATCACAGTGGGCAGTTAATCTGTTGTCCAAGAGAATATCCGAGAGACCAGAGAAAAATTGTTAAATATATACCAATAAATGAGAATCGACTTAAAACTTTTAAAAACAATTTATCTCGATAAATGCGTTGATCAGTTATATAATTCTTTATTTAAATTAATTAATGACGAATTTCAGACCGTATTTTCATCCAAAAAATTTAATGTAACTGACCGTCTGATGTTTAGTGATTGGGCAACTGAAGGTATTCATAAAAGCAGGATTAGGTTATATGAACTGTATAATGAAAAGTCTTATAATAATAGTCAGACCTTTATTAATTACGTAAGAAAATATTTCAAAATATTTAGACAAGCTTGTAACACGGCAAAATCTATTTATCTGAGAAACAAAATAAAATTATCAGAAAACACTATAAAGGCTACCTGGAATGTCATAAACAATGAAACTGGCAGAGCCAAAGCACGCAGCTGCGACTACCTTTTAAAAATCAATAATGTGAGTATTTCAGAGGATCTGGAAGTTGCGACAGAATTTGAGAATTTCTTTGCTAATATACCTATAGTGACAACAAAGTCGCTCAACTCATCTTCCATGTCTGCTGAAATGCTTCTTAGGGACTGCGTGCCAGAATGTGATGCAGCCTTTGAATTCACTGTTGTTACTACTGACGATATTCTTAAACAATTTAAAACTTTAAATATGAAAAAGACAATGGATTTGTGGGGACTGTCAGTGAAGAATACTTCATCTATTATTAACATAATTGCTCCACATCTTGCAGCGGTATTCAATGGTTGCGTTACTTCTGGAATATTTCCTGACTTAATGAAATATAGTAAAGTTATACCTTTATTTAAATCTGGTGACACAACCGACCCTTCTAATTTTCGACCTATTTCTGTATTGCCGACACTTAGTAAAATTTTTGAAAAAATAATTCTTAGTCAGTTGCTTAGTTATTTTAATAGACATAATCTACTCCACGAGAAACAGTTCGGATTTACGAGGGGTCGTTCGACTACTGACGCAGGAGTTGAGCTACTCAAAAGCATATTTGCAGCTTGGGAGAAGTCGCAAGATGCATTAGGTATTTTTTGCGACTTGTCAAAAGCGTTTGATTGTGTACGTCATGACACTCTGGTCAAAAAATTGTATCATTACGGCGTTAGGAACAAAGCTCTCGATCTCCTGGTTTCTTACTTGGGCAAAAGAATCCAGAAGGTCCAGATCAATGACAAGACATCTCCAGGTTCTGCCTTGAAAATGGGAGTCCCGCAGGGGTCAATCCTCGGACCATTTCTTTTTTTGATTTATATTAACGATCTACCTTATTATGTAAAAAAGAATCATGAGATTGTGTTGTTTGCGGATGATACCTCCTTAATTTTTAATATTAGACGACAACAGATAAATTTTGACGAAGTAAACAATGCACTCTCTAAAGTTGTTAATTGGTTTAATGTAAATAATTTATTACTTAATGATAAGAAAACTAAACTATTAAAATTATCAATGCCCAATGTTAAACAGATGGAAACCAATGTACAACTTAAGGAATCCAGAATTGAGCCCGTCGAGACAACTATGTTTCTAGGTATTATGCTTGATACCAAACTCCAATGGGGCCCGCATATAGAAAGACTTTCGGGCAAACTTAGTTCTGCAGCTTATGCAGTTAGGACAATTAGACGCCTTACAGATATAGATACAGCTAGAATGGTTTATTTCAGTTACTTTCATAGCATCATGTCTTATGGGATTCTTCTCTGGGGGAATGATGCAGACCTTAACACGATATTCGTTCTGCAGAAAAGAGCAATAAGAGGAATTTACAACCTCGGTCCTCGTATTTCTCTAAGAGGAAAGTTCAGTGAGATAGGCATTCTAACTGTTGTATCGCAATATATACACGATAATCTGTTATATGTCCACAAGAATATTGACAAATTTAGTAAAAAAAGTGATCTTCACACTGTAAATACTAGACATAAGTATAATCTTGTAGTTCATAGCACCCGCCTCCACAAAATAAGTAGCTGTTTTATGGGGCAGTGTATACGCTTTTATAACAAGCTCCCTCTTAGTATTTAAGATAATTGTTAAAACTAAATTGTGTTTAAAAGCATATTATAAAATTTCCGATTATATAGACGACAAAAATGCTTGGGATTGAGCTGCTCTGATTCAACATGTTTAAAAATATAAACTTGTAAAACTGATAAATTTAAAATTGACGTTTCGTAAGCACTTTATACAAAGTTTACACGAAATAAAGTATCATTTCATTTCATTTCATTTCAACTAAAATGCAAATTATTGTCCATGAGTCATGTTGTGGATGCAAGCAACTTGCATTGTCAATGGGACAGTTTAGTTTCGATTCAAATTATAATTGAGAGTTTAAATGCTTAGGTTTCGTCCGCCTGCCTATGCTTGCTTAGCGCCTAGAGCCTAGCTAGTTACCAAGCGACTAGCTTAGTAAAACGAACGTTCGTAAATGTTCGGGATCGGCCGCACTGCACGCTTGGCGCCCAGCTAGTCGCTTACCGACTATCTAAGTAAACAAACGTGTTGGTTTTTTGTCACTAGGCGCGAGGCGTTATAGAAGAAAAAAAATGATGAATTTTCAAGAGAGCAGATAATCTCTGTGGCATCTAGTTAATGAACTCCATAAAAATATAGTCGCAAAAATTTCGCAATCGTTTATACTTACTGTGTGACTTATTTATGTCATGAACCAAAAATTAGAGATAAGGAGGAGAAAATGTATATTTAGTTGATTGAATCAGGAGTTACTTGGCGGCACTCTATTGTAACCTAATGGAAGGAAAGAGGAACCTAACTATTACAATAGAAAAAGGTTGACAATACCGAACACCTCGAAAGGCAAAGGATAAGGGATATAATATAGAATAATGCGGAAATGGGTTCCAGGAAAATACCTGACGTGCAGTATCTCGCTCTGTGCACCGATTATGCTTCGACACGTGTTTTGCCTCTCCACGAAGGCATCCTCAGACAGATTACAGAAATCCGTCTTTAAATGTACCTATATTTAAAGACGAATGTCTGCAAAAATGAGTTTTATATAACTACAACTGTAATATCTCGTCAACGTGCCGACAAGCAAATCCAAGACCAAGGCACCTAGCAACCCACCACGCAAACCATCTCTCCTCGTGTTTCCTAGCAAGTAGCCAGAATGCAAGCCACTAGGCTCTAGGCGCTAAGCAAGCCACCTGCCTGTGCAGACGTAGCCTTACTGCGTGACAGCGGTCTCTTTTGGGACGCATGCACAAGCTGAATAACCTGTCCCAATATTCGATCTTTCCATGGATTTGGCTACTTCATCATCAGGCCTTAACAGTCCACTGCTGGAGTAGGCCTCTCCTTTGAAAGGAGGAATTGGCCTACTATACCACGCTGACCAAACAGGTTGGTATAGGGTTTGTATCAAGTTTTCCTTCTCTTACAGTGCTGTTCTCTGCATAATATGCTCCCTCTGCGATGATATGGAGTGGTGACATTCCGTATTCTTAATCTGTCACCACACGGACTCTAGAGATACATTTTCATTTCGACATAAGCCCCATTCCAAATATGTATCTCTAGAAGCCAAATTAATTCATTAAAGATGTAGGAAGCTCGTATGCATGCATGTTATGCTTCGCCGTTCAGAAAATAATGGTGATTAACAACATGATAAAGATATGATGATATATTTTTTTTTATTGGCGTGCCTTGAAGCTTAATGTTATATAGCCCATAGCCTTCCTCTATAAATTGGCTATCCAAAACAAATATAACTAATACCATCAACCAGTAGTACCTGAGATTAGCGCGTTCAAATAACCAAGCAAACTCTTTAGCTTTTATTATGTACATACATAGTCTCACGCCATATCCCCGAAGAGGTAGGCAGAGGTATATTGCTACACCGACTTTTCACCGGATTTATTTTAGTCCAACGTAATAGGGGGCGAGCCTATTGCCGTACTGGGCACATTACCAGACTCCGTGCTGCTACTGAGAATTTCCTAACAGAAAACCCAATAACACTTTGCCCGACCCGGGGATCGAACACATTTATGCCGTGAGACCAACGAGGCAGTCAGACCTACGAGGCAGTTTTATTATGTTAATTGCTATAATATTAGTTGCGTGCATTTTTCGACGTGTAGCATTTAAGTTCCTAATATAATAAAAACAAACTATTGAATTACGTTACGTGTATGACCTCAAACATTATAGCGACGGCTAGCCTATCACAAGATCACGAAATATTAATTCTCACTAAAATTAAAATAACCAATATTGAATCGCGCACTCTTGAACATCTTAAAAACAGATTCGTGAAAATCTGTTCCAATCTATCCTCTCCTAGCTCTGAATTAATCCACTTCAAGCAAATTGGTTTATAAAAGCAGCGGGTTTGGTGACGTACTAAAAAAGGGCCAAATTAAAAGTACCCATAACCGGCGAGCATGTATGATGAGGATAATGAATGTCGAAGAAGCGAAAGAGGTGTGTTTGAACCGGAGCATTTGGCGTTCCATAGTTTCTGCCTACCCCAATGGGAGACAGGCGTGACGATAGATAGGTTTTCATTTAGTCTACTGTTAGGCATAGGCCTCTCTTAATTCACGTCACAATAGAACGCTGCGCTGGCCGGATGGGTTGATGTAAGGTTTGATATCGAGGTTTCCGGCTTTTTCTAAAGATCAAAATAGATATTCGTTGTGCATTTTTCTTAGTCGAACTACTTGCATCCATGAAATGAAATGGCGTACTGAAATTATATTTTTAATCCCGATTTGCGACTGGCGTAGTGGTTTAAGCGATCGTCTCGCCGCTTGACACTGCGTCGCGTGCTGTGGGTTTGATTTCCACACGAGACAACACTTTGTGTGATTCATAAATTGTTGTTTCAAGTCTAGATGTTGATTATGACCGTTGGTTGTTTGTTTGTAAAGTCCCCTGCGACACAGGATTTATTCCTAGTGCGGGAGTTGTCTATTTAAAAAGAAAAGAAATCATCCGTCACATCGTATCCACACCCCAATTTTATTCATGAGGGTGTTTGCTAAAAATATATTATTATATGGCCGTAAAGTACACTGAATTGTCAGTTCCGAATGTCATGAATATCTGTGACAGTTGTAGAAGGAAAAGCTACCCTCAATTTGAATTATTTGTTTTAGGTGTGAACCACAAAGACCTGACTGTCATGCGATGAAAAGTAATTATTTACTGTCTAGAGTGAAATCCATGTAATCCATGCATTAACTTTGTGTGCCCGTATGTGCAAGTAAATAACAAAGTTAGAGTGATAGTTTTGCCGTGTCGAGTTTAGCATTATAACCGCCGCCGCCGGCTTGATTTAGGGAATATAATACCTTTTAGAAAATAAAATATGTCTGCATAGAAAGCTTGTATTTTGCAGTAACTTTGTCGCTTAACATTGCATCAGGTAACGATTGACATGGAGCATTGACAAGTTGTTTTAGGCATAAAGTCATTTGTAGGAACGAATTTGATGATCTATTTGAATAAAAATGGTACGAAGGAATAACATTTCATGAATCATGCAATGAATTGTCAAAAATGATGCAATTTGGTAGGAATTGAAATTTACAATACCGGTTAAAATCGGAAATGGTTTATTAGTAAATGTTATTCTTATTCTGTATATAATCAGGATATGAACACAACTCTGTGTAGTAAAAGCAAATGATACGGAACCTTCGGTGCTGGATTATCACATTCAGGAACTTTCTTTTTTAATAAAATAGTTTAAGTTAAAACAGCAAAACACAAAGAAAATTCGTTTTAGCGTATTTGGTACAGTATTTCTGGAAGCGAATTTTGCAGAACACTTTAATAAATTGCAACTTGCAAATGGCAAAGATGCACTTGAAAATAAAATTGCTTTTCTTTTTTTATAATAATAATACTCTACCACATTCACACAACACCATCTAGTCCCAAACTATGCAAAGCTTGTACTATGGGTACTAGACAATGGATAAACATACATATATGCCGGAGGCCCCATCCCCTATTCCTTCTTCCTCATCCCACTCCTCCTCCAATCCCTTTTCCTAACCCAAAGGACGGCAACGCACTTGTGACTCCTCTTGAATTGCTTATGTCCATGGGCGACGGCTAAAAAAACAACGAAACTGCTAAGGCTAACGAAAAAGCTTTTTCTTTGCAAATACATGCATATTATACATAAAAAGAAGAAAAGAAAATTGTGAATTAGCTAGGTATCAGTTTAGAAACGTCAACTAAAGTTTTACATGATTTTAAATACTAAATTGCTGATAAGTTCCTGATAAAATAATTTGTCAGATAATCCAAAAAAAAATTTTGATCGCATTTTAAATTTAAATAGAAGATGAGTCTTATTCAGAGGTGGTAAAACTGTGCTTAAGTACTATTCTTATATCTATAGGATAGGTTTACGTACTCAGAATCTCTTAATCAAAGAATCTTATAAACCTTTTTTTTTGTGAGCAGGTATTTTCTACTCTGATTTTGTAGTTTCAAAGACTCCCGAAGATCTTCGACATGGCCATGCGATTCTCGATGTAAATTCCCCATTAAATGGTCACCCATCCAAGTTGTAACCCTTTGCAATGTTGCTTTACTTTGCCCATCATTACGGACAGCAAATTTAGACACATTATGAGAGCAAAATTTATCACCAGGACTATCCATCTACTGCCAATTCAGAAATTAACATTCCCAAAAGCATTACAAACTTAAATAACGCAAATTGTACTTTATTATTTTTTGCATAATTGCCTTTCTATAAAAAAACAGCGACATTTTTCTTCTCGTGTTTTACTTTCACACGTAGTAGGTGATTGAAGGAGCTATAATTAAACGGTAGACGTATTGCTGCGACACTTAAGCAACACCAAGACCTTCGTACTAATAAACAGGCTTTGAACGCGCAAGGAATACTAGATTTTGCCACAGATAGATAATAGACGAAATATTAGCAGAGAAAATTCTATTTTCTGTCTATTTATTTTTACTTACTTTTGACAGTGTTAGAAATAAATAATATAATAATATAATGGCCGTAGCCTTAAGTGGTGTCAGCTCGTGAATCTAAATTACATTTCTGCAAAGCTTCCTTTTTTAAACGCTTTACTAGTCGATAAAGATTTATCATCTGATCATCAGATTTATAAATCTCATCATAGGCCTCCTCGATATAGACCTCTCCGAGGGCGCCAATGTGCCACTGAGCTCAATTTTAGTATTTTGATGTCTCGCTGCCGGCTACTTTACGTATATCATCACTCCACTAACTTATCCTATATTATGTTAGTCAAAGTGCGGCCTCCACGCCAGAATAGCCAACGGTTAAGTGTTCTGTGACAAATGTGACCACAAGGCTAATTCCCGTATTTTATATGACATTGAAATTTTATTTTGAACGAAATGCGATTATATTCTGAATTGAAATATCAGTTAATTTAGGAGAATACCATTTGTGACGTAAGTATGACACTAACATTATATCGAAACTGTATTTTGAACGAATTTGGCCTCTGATTACTACCACATTATTTTAATTTCTTTATAAAACAATTGAATTCATCAGTTGCAGACTAGCCTATCTGTGACACATCTAGCTGGTCTTATGACTGTACTCAGTTAATATTTAAATGAGCTTTCTAAAATTATCTTCATTTTAGTCGCTCGTAATTGATTTCTTCCCGATTAATACATTTTCTGCCTACATCTATATCATTAGTATGATTATCATCATCTTTATCATATTAGCCTACAGCTGACTCTGCTTGACGTAGGTCACCCTTGAAGTAAAGACAGACAGATCTCGAGCCACTCACATCCAAACGTATTCTGCGATCGTAATAAGATCAAATGTATTAATGAATAATTCATGACAGCCTACCGACCATTTCAATAATATATTTTGATTAAATTTCATTCGAAAAGCTAAATAATCATCGTTTTTACGGCAAACCAATAGAAATAATAGCTATGAGATACTTAGTTCTTTGAAATTTCACACGGAAACAGTAATAACACGTAATAGTTGTACGTGATTATTATTGAGTATATTTGTAAGTTGCCTGCCTTATAGAAAACGAGCTAAAAAGAAAAAGGATTTTTGACTCAATTGATTTTGTAAGTTTATATTTCTTTCACGCAAAACCTACGTAACAGATTTTGATGAAACCTTGTACCTTGTGCCCGGTACGGCAATAGGCTCGCCCCTTATTACGTGGGATTAAAGTATATCTGGCGAAAAGTGGGTGTAGAAATACACCTCTGCACTACCTCTTCAGGGTTATAGGCGTGAGACTATGTATGTATGTATGTTGTACTTATATAACTAACTTTATGTTCGGAACACCGTTTCTGTGCAGATGAAACCTAGGGCATAAGCTAGTACAAAAAATAATTTATTCCACTGGTGTTGCTTGTCTTCATGGACGTCGTACATTAGGCGATCCGTCTTCTCGATTGCCTAACACATAAAAAGTGTAACGTTCGCATAAAAATAATACTACTATGCTATCCAGTCGTATAATTATATACATATTTAAATATTTATTTTCTCTTTGTTACAGGGGCTGGACCCTAACATGAACCTGACGCTCAACGTGTCAGCAAGATGGCTGATCGAAGCGTCCAGAGGCATCCAGGACCCCAACATCCTTTTAGAGAAATTCTCCCAGAACAAGAAAGTAGACGACCCGACCAGAGCACTCCTACTCACTTTCTACGGCATCTTGGTGGTTATAGGCGCTGTTGGCAATGCTCTTGTTGTTATTTCTGTAAGTATTTATACTTTTAAATAAGAAAAATTACACAAACAGCAAAACCACATTTATAATTTTAGTTATTTATGTGTGATGAAGCACTCAGTTTGCAATAAAAAAACGCTCTTTTCACACCATTAATATTTTTTAATATTCTGTCTTAATAAAATAAATTAGAGGGGTACATATTTTTACAAAAGATACATTATTAGTACGTCTCTTAATACAGTTGCTGATGCAAAGATGACAGAACAAAAATATAAAATGATCGTCTTAGCTTTCTAACCAGTCTTATTCAAAACGATAACCTTTAAAAACTACTTATTTGAAGAACTCTCAATTGCTCTGTGAATGAAAATAAATACAAATAAAATTATAAAAAATACTGTTCTGAATAAATCAATTGCTACCATAACAGCAGATACTACTTTCTTCTACAAATAAGGATTTGTTTTTGCCAAAGGTCTAAATTTCCGCGTACTAAAGGTTTACGAACACAAAATGTCACCCTATTTCATTCCGTGCCTGTCGTAAAAGGAGACTAAGAAAGATACACGAAGCAAAAAAGTATCTTGCATAAGAGAAGCTAAATTCGACACCGAATCCTATACCAACCCGTTTGGACCGGTGACCAAATTGCCTCACAATACCATTGAGCTGCAATATGGGAAGGACTACAAAAGGCTGATGATGATTAAGTATTAATAAAAAAGTATTTCTAAAAGAAATGCCTGATTTAAAACAATACCTATCTTCTGCCTCGCTAAATGTGCGCGTGGGATTGGGAGGTCTCGGGTTCGATTCCCGGGTCGGGCAAAATGTTATTGGGTTTTTCCGTTAGGAAATTCTCAGTAACAGCACGGAGTCTGGTAATGTGCCCGGTACGGCAATAGGCTCGCCCCCTATTACGTGGGACCTAAAAATTCATGGCGAAATGTGTGTGTAATATTACACCCCTGCCTACCCCTTCGGGGATACAGGCGTGAGTCTATAAAAAAATAAAAAAATAAATAATTCTAAAAGAAATGCCTGATTTAAAACAATACCTATCTTCTGCCTCGCTAAATGTGCGCGTGGGATTGGGAGGTCTCGGGTTCGATTCCCGGGTCGGGCAAAGTGTTATTGGGTTTTTCCGTTAAGAAATTCTCAGTAGCAGCACGGAGTCTGGTAATGTGCCCGGTACGGTAATAGACTCGCCCCCTATTACGTGGGACCTAAAAATTCATGGCGAAACGTGGGTGTAATATTCACCTTTGCCTACCCCTTCGGGGATACAGGCGTGAGTCTATAAAAAAAACCTATCTTCTGTTCTAAATATTTTTCTGACTTAACTTCCATATACATAGCCGTTTTTACCTTTTCAATATTTTCACACAATTGATGAATCTTACCAGCTTCCGGAGAAATTACATTATCTTCATGCTTTACGTTGATTTTGTAAATTCAAATTAATTTGCAATGTAAATCTAAACCAACTTTAATTGAGCCTTACCGCTTGTTTACCTGCAAGTCATCCTGTTAATTAAGTTCAAATTAAATTAGTGAACAACAAAAGGATTTATCAAAGTTAAACGTGCCCTAAAATCATTAAGCCTTTGTGAGTAAATTTCAGTACAATAGAGAAAAGAGCAAGATGCAGACGATTTTCAATTTAATTCATTTAAAGGACTCGAGAGAATAAAATAAGGATAATATAAAAGGTATAACCAAACAGGACAAAAACGTTTTGACCTGAGGGCGAACTGAAGAATATTAAATACAACTCAAAAAGAAAACATAAAGAAGAAATTGGCCTTCGAGGCAACATGTTCAAATTTGGGCTTGCTAATATGGTGCGTTCACACTGAGAGTATTTTGATATGCAAATATAATGATTGTAGGTAACGTTTATAAAAAAAACATATTTGAATTCTTTTCAAATATAAAATAGTTTATTATCACAATTTGTTACAATTTTCATGTTATCATTGTGTTTCAGACCTCAGCAAGAGATTATGTAAAATAATGATCTTAGGGTGATGCACAAAAAATTACTTCAAGATTGAATGAGTTTTGTAAATTTCGTGACTTGATTTAACAAAGAGTCGTGTCTGAAAACAAATATAAATTAAGCAAAGTATATCAAAAACTTTGTTAAGATATCTATTTACTACACAGCAGCAAGAATCATTGCAAACTTCCCATTGGAATTTGTAAAATTTTAACTTGTTGTAAGAATGTAAGAATAATCAGCAAATCGCAAAAAGATGCTTTATAAAAGAACGTTCATTGTGGATGCACCATTATCATCACGCCGATATTCACGATCCATATTGGGGATAAAAATGTAATTAACATCATAAGCAATAAAAGCGTACACATTTCAGCTCATTTATACACCAAAGATGACAGAGACAGCTGAGCGCTTTGAAGTGAAATAAAATCACATGTATGAATGTGAATTCCAGCATTATATAAAATTATAAGATGACCTTAGATACGGCTGCGTTTTTTTTTAATTTAACCGTTTTCCAGATTCCGTGTGAATTTCGGAAAATCCCTTCTTAGTACATCCTTACGATCCCCAAGCCAACATTACGTTTTCCACTTTTCAGCTTCTTGCTCCCAAAATTTTGGCAGTGGCTTGTCTGGCAGTCATCAGCAGAATTTTATATAATTATACAAATTAATGTTTCGTATATTTTTTGGACAAAATTTTATACTATTTAGAACCTTAAAGGAAAACTCTCTCGTTTGATATTAAGCCGACTGTCTGACATGAAGTTAGGTGACGACAACATGCCGGTACATTGTCAGTAGTTGTTCGTAACAAAAGTAATTAAAATACTTGACACACAGCTGTTGTTAACAGGCTTGTAATATATGCAGGCGAAGTAAGTTTCTGCGCTAGAATCCTTATAATCTTACGTAATATTTTATTTCCTAAACAGCTCCCGTACTAAGAATTAATCCTACAGGATTTATTTCTATTGCGAAGACTTTACACCCATTCAAATTTTAACGTTAATGTTTTACGGATTAAAAGTACAAAGGGTCATTACGCTATTTCATTATGTGGGAGTCGTGGCAACTAAGAAAAAATGCGAAGCAAATTGTATCTTTTGATGGAGTCGAACTATCGTGATTAAACAGTGATACAACCCATTTGATCATTGTGGCATAGTTGGTCAAATCTTCTTATTGATAATAGAAATAGAAATAGGCATAATTATGTCCAGCTGTGAACAAGTCAAGACCACGTACGATGATAATACAAACCGATCCCCTAATAAAAATGAAGTATCAAATCAAACAACATGTATTAAAAATCCTTATACCTAGCGATATCAAATCACTACATAGCATAAAACAAAGTCTGTCTTCTGTCTGTTTCTCCCTATGTATGCTTAAATCTTACAAAATACGCAACGGATTTTAATGTGGTTGTTAATAGATTTAATGATTCAAGAGAAAGGTAAAGGATAAATGTATAATTGACGCGGGCGAAGCCGCTGGCGACATCTAGTAGGCGTATGAAATAAACTCTTTTGAGCTTCTTTTCTTATAAGAGTGGCGCTATTCATAAAATCAGCTTTAAAAGCATGGTCAAATTGCATAACCATTCTAAATTTTAGCTCCCTTGTGACTGTAGTCTTCAGTTAAATTATGTATGCTTAGATGAACGCAGAGATAGACATGACAAAACTATAGTGGTTCCTACTTTAACACATTAAAACTTTCAATGTAGGTAAATATTTTCGAAAGCGGATAACTGGTACGAATCGTAGAAAACATGATCTTATCACAAACGCAATAAGTCCTTTTTGATCAAAACTTTCCGGTCCATGTTCATTTACCGAGTTTTAGTTGTAAACTTTTACCTTGCTAATTAATAGTACGTCAATTTTAATTCCTAGATAAGCTGGAAATTATTCGCCTTAATAAGTCCTCCTACGTAGGAAAACAGAACTTTTCTTTATCATATTATTCAGTATAATTTACCCCTATACTGTATTATCCGTCAGAATCTGGTAGCCTAAACAAAGTTGTTTTAAACTGGGGTTTTGTTTTACTGAGGTACTTAGGAATGAGTTCGTAGGTAGTTAAAGTTTTAATAGGCCTATTTTTAGTTTACCCATTGAAAGGACTAAGGCGGTGCTTTATACCATGACATTTACCACAACAAATACAATATCACTGATTGACAGAAAGAGAAAAGAAATGCATCAATTTTCTCTTCATTAACATCATAAATAATATTATAAATATTAGAAAGGTCCCCTTGCCCCGTTACAAGTGTTGAACAATAAAACAGTACAGTTGTATTGTCTGTCTCCAACATCTGCTTCTACCTTTCTAATAGTGGAGCAAATATAACAGATGAAATTCCATCCTTTCAATCAATAGCGGAAATGTGTGCAATTTATGTAAAATATGAATTTTGTAAATTGTTAAAACCGCGATATCTCATGAATGGTGAGTCGCACGAGAAAAAGTGTCGAGACCATTTTTGTACATAATTGTATGATCTACAACTTTGTCTGACCTATTTTTACGATAAAATTCACCGGTTTCCAGAAAATTTAAGAGTAAAAAAAACTAAATTTTGTATTTTAGACCTTGGATAAAAAAATGCAGAAGTAGGATCGATGGGGACTTTTGACATTTTATTTGTAACTAGAGAACGCCAGCAGCTACGCTTGCAATTTTTTTGTATTTACCCGTTTTGGCCGATCCCGTGGGAATTTCGGGAAATCCCTTCTTAGTGCACCCCTACGGTCCCCAAGGAACATACATGCCAAATTTCAGCTTCCTGCGCCTAATAGTTTCGGCTGTAGCGTGTCTGTCAGTCAGTCAGTAACGCAAGGATTTTATATATTAAGATGATGTATTTAACGTCTCTGCCAATTTTCAGCTCTATGCAAATTATGTCAAAGTTAAATGTCTATTTTGATTGGACTATAAACGGTGTATCACAAATTAGGAGAGGCCTATACTCGTATTCAATGGAGGACTGCAAAGGGTATAATTATAGCATTCTGGCATGCCAACGGTGAAGGAAATAAGATCGAATCGAATTGGTAGTGAGTGGAGGATCACCATACCTCTTACCTGTTTTTTTTTCACGCGCTTTGTATTTAATCAAAAGGAGTGTGAACGTGGAAAATAAATGAATCAGGTCGACGCAGTGATAAATAAGTTGTAAACAAATATATTTCTATACGTCCACGTAAATCTGAATCAAGCGGATTTCCCGGAGTTTCACATTCATATGTAAGTGGATATTTTATGTCTCCGGTTCTGATACAAATAAAAATATGAAATGAACTCTCCAGAGAGTGAGCTTGTTGAATTATTTTACGTTGAATCAAATGAATAAAACATACAAGATATGAATAGATTTCCTATTCCTACAAAACCGGCCGTAGTGGGTCAAGTGATTTCTTCGTATAGCAATGCGAAGAATTTGTTTGGTTGATGTGAATCTTTTGTATCTGTTGACCTTAACGACATCTTGATGATTATCTTGAGAATGATGACGAATTGATTTCAAACGAGTTATTGTTAGCACATGGCTCATCTAAAGTCCAGGAGAATTTATGTGTTTATATACACATTGGAGCACAAAATGGAACAAAGCAAATCAAAAGCCGCTTGGAAATTCATGCCCATCCTAAAGTTCCTTTTAGGAGATGTTGTCGGATCCTAATATTGCTGTATTAGGTGAGCTGAGCAATCTGGGCGAGCTGAATTCCTCTGCGCCTTCATAGTTATAGAACGGATTGATTGCCACGACTAAATAAACTAAATGCTAATACACTACTTTCTTTCAATAAGAATGACAAAAAAGGACTATGAAGAAGATATCCAAAAAAACAGCATTGAAATCTCTAATCGAAGCATATGATTGCACCAAAATTACTCATTAACCCAAATAATGTTCAGCAGTAGGGGTCCAATATCTTCTACGTATAAATTGTTGCCTTCTTTGTTTCAGGTAGTCAGAAAACCAGTCATGCGAACAGCCAGAAACATGTTCATAGTCAATCTCGCTGTGTCTGATGCGCTAGTCTGCTGCGTTGGAACTCCTCTGACTCTGATGGAATTGCTGACGAAACACTGGCCTCTGCCTGATTGGCCGAGCCTCTGCAAGGCCTGCGGTGCGATCCAGGCGATCTCCATATTCGTTTCAACTATCTCCATCACTGCTATAGCTTTGGACAGATATCAGGTAATTATATTTTTTGGTTACTTTACTCGTATAAGAATTATAGCAAATCCTTGGAGACGCGATAAATAGACAAGTTTGTAATTTAGAGTGACTACATTAAATAATTATTCTTTAAAGTGTTATACCGGGCGACGATTAGCTCTAGAAAGTAAAGTTTAACGATTTAAAAGACACCTAACGAGACATGATTTAATTTTTATTGTTATAACGCCTAGCAGCGATAGTCTAAGGAAAAGTCAATAACGCATATCAATATAGCATTTGAATAACTGCCTCCGTGGTCCAGTGAATAGCGTATGCTGATCGAACCCGGGTTAGATTCCCAAGTCGGGCAAAAGTGTTACTGGGTTTTGCCAAATTCTCAGGAGCAGCACGCAGTCTGGTGATGTACCTGATAACAGCGATAGGCTCGCCCCTCATTACGTGAGACCAACAAATTTAATGCGAAATGTGGGTGTAATATGACACCTCTGCCTACCCCTTCGGGGATACAGGCGTGAGTATATAAAAATCTCTAGTTTATAAAGTTTTCTATAATTTATTCATCGTCCAAGTATAATGTGCTTTTTAAAACAGGACCTGAGTTTTCACGAGATTGAGTCCATGTCTTAAAATAGACCTCTGGGTCAGGTTTATGAACCCCGATTATTTCCATTTTTTCAGTATCCTTGAAGTCCCCGATTATTGAAAATTATTATAATATAAAGAAATACATTAAAATGGAATAAAGGGCTTTCATTTAACAGTTTCGCTGTCCCATGTGTCATATGTCATTCATAACAATTGATTTTCTATTATGTCTCGCGCCGGACATCGAATGAGTTAATATGAATTTAATGTTTAATTTCAGTATTCTTTCAAGTAATTACGTAAAATTAGATTCTATAAGGCTATCAGCCTAAAACAAACTAAATCCGAAAACATTCAAAACATAATTTTAGTCCACTTCCCTCTATAGCAAAAGTAAGTAGCATATGCCGTGGTAAACCAAAACTATCCAACAGTTTCGCAGCTCATAAAATTTAAATCAACTCAGTTAACAAGTTCGTTTACCTTAGATCTGTACTGCCTTTCGTCATCGTCAGATAAACAAATAAACAAATCTTTGATCTCCATAACTCTTAGATACTTCGTTCGAACAAACGCGGTTAATGACGTCATCAATTAGACTATTTGACTATTTTCAGCCACATCGGTGTCACGTAAGCCATTTGGTTCGTTATTTAGTGAAGTAACAGATCCGGGTAGAATTCTGACAGGCGATAGTTTTAAAAATAATATGAAAATTATATGATGGTAGTGAAACTACAAATAAATTTATTTTTCTGCCTCCGTGGTCCGACTGCCTCCGTGGTCCAGTGAATAGCGTATGCGAATGCTGATCGGAGGTTCCCGGGTCGGGCAAAAATGTTACTGGGTTTTTCCGAATTCTCAGTAGCAGCACGGAGTCTGGTGATGTGCCCGGTAACGGCAATAGGCTCGCCCCCTATGTGAAATGTTGGTGTAATATTACACCTCTGCCTACCCATTCGGCGATACAGGCATGAGTCTATAAAAAAATAAAATATTTTATATAATCAGCGTCCTATTTCGAAGACGAATTGATGACACAGCATGTAGTCATCTTTACGAATAGAATTATGCAAAGTATGATCGACTGTTATAAAGATCTTTGACAGTTGTTATTGGGAGTCAGTAACTGGTCTAAGCCATGGAATAATAATATTGTAAGCTGGCAGTCGCTTTGTGAAAAGCTATTATACTCTCAAATCTGGTTAACCTTTATGTACTGACGTGGCTTAGTCGTATCATACATGGTGACATGAAGTCTCCCAGACGACTTAGTAAATAATCGAAATACGTCATTTCTATTTGCTGATTTGCACATTGTTTAGTTGTATTATGATTCGTTTATTATTATTTTATCAAATCAGTTAAAAAACAACAACCTTCAACCCTCCACCCATAGGAGATCAGTATTTATTTGGTAGAGATTACATATGTTTCGCTCACCTAAAAAATATAAGTTATAATCTAAACGATAAAAAAATATTTAGAATTATTTTGGAAATATTCATATATTTTAAACATTAGTCTTCATTAAAAGTACTGCTAGGCAGTGATTTCTTTGACTTTTGACACATTTTACATTGCTTTTGACCCACAAAACTAATACTGATCTTACGTCTCAGAGACACTGCGCAGCTCTACAGCCGAATGTGTTACCGCACCGCTAGTGAGCTCTCGACTAAATGATGGACATGTTAGATCCCGAAGGTACAGGGAAGGACGCAAAGGTAACTTTAAAGGCCATTATATAAAACTCATATTTGTTAACTCTCGTCTGTGAGACACCGACGTCAGTACTTAAAGGTTAAACTAGTAAAAGGACCCGGACTCTCAATACAAAAGGTATAATGATGACAATGATGTTAATATAGAAGCTGTTTAATGTAAAGTATTATAAATGATCAAGTAGCAAGAAATGGTAAAATTATTTTATTAAAACTCTACAATGTCATTGGCACGTAAACGCTGGAAATAAATAAGCAAGTTTTATTTGTAACAATAGTTTCGATTTTCTTCATCACTCATACAAAATTGATAACTTGTTTTGAACTTAACGAATTTCTAATTGAATTAAAACAACCAACAGATTAATTAATATCAGTAATAATATTCTGACGAAGTTATTTGATAGTTCAGTTAAGAGCGTTTAATCCGTCGGAGGCGATTTTGCGGGTTTTTATTGTTCTATTACGTTACGGATAAATACAATTAATGGAAAAGATATAGAAAGTATGAAAGTTCAGTTCTTTATCAAGAGAGTGCTAAAGATAAATATATGGGTTACTATAGTAAATATTTTAAAACGGATGAATTTAAAAAAGTCATTTTCGTAATTTCTGTAGTTTAGGCCAGCATTAATGATCGCTAGTGCTATGAAAACTTATCGTTCTATAATTCTGTAAATGTAAACTGTACGAGCAAAAGCTATACAAGCGAGTCCCTAAAAAAGAAATTGTACTTTCATTCATAATTTTTAAGAAAATCGGAGAACAAAACAGTGCATTTTGCTTAATTTTAGCCCGCAAATTTGCATTTATATCTAACAAACTACTGTGATTATTAAAAAGATATATACATATTTAGAAATTTTAAGATTCATTTTAAGTTATATAAAAAAATTGGAATCTAAACTTTTCGTTTGTAATTAATATGATTTTTTTAAAAAGACCTATAAAACTCGAAGCGCGATGCTATGTCCGCCATTCAGCGCTGAGCGCTCTCAGTAAAGCTTCTTGATCCTTATTTTGTTCTCAACGTATTTTTTTTTTTATAAATATGAAAAGTTGATGTACTTAACTTTATTTATGTATTACGTATTAAACTAGTGTGTTAGTCGAGACATCTGGAGTCCAGTGGTTACTGGTTAGTATAGTAGCGCGGTCAACTAGGGGCTGGGCGAGACTGACAGAAACGGACCGTTAGGTATAATACCTTGCTGCAAAATTCAAGTGGCAATATACAGTATAAACAGGTACAGTAGTTAGACGCATTTGATCTTTGATGGGTGACCATGGGATTGGCTTGCAGAGCCTTTATCGCAGGTTTATTTTCGTACAAACTACATAAGTTAAGGTAAAGTAATTGACATCACGGTCATAGTATGGATGGGTGACCGACCGATGAATTTACAGAGCCCATGAATGAGGTTCTTAATGGGGGCAAAATTATGGTTATTTTTAAGCTAGGACGCGCCGTTGTTAGCATGATACCAATGTAATAGGTATTTACCTAAAACGTACTATGCAATGCAATTAAAAGCACACTTGAATCGAATATTATCTTACAAACCGTCGCAGCTCAGCTGATCCCCACGAGCTCGCATTGCAGGTACCTAACACACACAAGCCCACCTACCTACTGTGCAGTCTTATTCTGCACCAGTTAACAGTTTATTTTGACTCAATTCTTCTAACTAAAATGCAGTTTCGATCTAATGTCAGTGTCATACTCATGTCACAAATGGTATTCTCCTAAATAAACTGATATTGGAATGTTATCGTGACTAGATCGTTAATTGAACAATGTCATCATCATCGTTCTAGCATACCGTGGATTCGAACCCGATACCTTCTGCATAGCAGTCCGTTGGTATCTCCAGTAGGCTATCGCTGCCTGTTGTTAATTAAACAATGTGTCAACGTCAGTGAGAACAATAGAAGTCAAATTATAGTTGGTGCCACGAGAAGACAGACTTTTTGTAAACAAACATTCAGAGCTTCACAACCTTTTTTCGAACAGTTGCGTTTTAGATTTTATGCTTTTGAACAGTCTTTTTTTTTCAATGCCTAATTATGCCACTATGTTTTTAAATTTATATTGTTAAATTTTACTGAAATAAATATATTTGATTTTGTGTTTTAGTGGTCAAATGTTCATAAATTGGCCGACTTTTTTGTTGTTTTACACGTAATAATCTGTAAATTAATGAAAAATAGAGTACCATGTATGTTAATTATAGAGTAGGTACATACATGTTACTTTATTATTGACACGATTTTTAAAAAATCACTACGCAATAAATGATATTGCTCAAAGTAGCATATCTATTCTAAAATATTAAATTATTGACCAACAATGAATAATATAACAGATAACTAGCTAATACATTGCATAAACATTTCTAGGCATAGAGATTTTACGTTATCTGTGAATGAAATAGTCAGAATGAACTTAAACAAAAACCATTAAACGTTACGGTAGTCTGAAAACGCCATTTCTTTTTTAGGTATAAATAATTTTCTGCCATCTGATATTCTGCACGCGCTTTTTCGAGATGCCGGCAGCGAGAAGAGCGTTGCAATCCTATAAACTTGTATTTAACTTAACACCAACCCCTTCCTGATAACTAAAAATTTAATTTTGTCCTCTGATAAAAAGATGTTAAGCCCAAGAATGTATCATTTCAATGAACTAACGCCAAATGTTGACACTCTAGGCGTCAGTACCTCAAAACATTAAAAGATCCGGTTGACAGCGCATAATATCGATAAAAACCCGATCCATTGACATATTAGTTTCCAATGACACGTATCTATGTATAGGTCGGTTCACGAAAGTTGACCAGAAATGGCGGCCGTCGCGCATATGTACATTCGTGCACCAATGGCGTGGCTCCATTCTTGACGCATTTAGGGAATGCGTCAAGAACGGAGCCACACCATTGGCATTCCACCCGCGCCCCCCGCACCTCCACGGAGACCTAAAAAATGATTTCTACGCAGTGGTCATCTTTCGTGAACCCGACCTATACCGTTGCGCTCATTGATTTGAAATTATTTGTTTTTGACAGAACTATCGCTATGTCACTTAGTAAAAATTCTTTGTTTACAAAATGTCTATGTTCTCGTGACACGGACTCTAGATGATAATGACATTTAAATTAGAAGAATACCAATTCTGAGTCAATTTAAAATCTAATCTCATTTCGTTCAAAATATAATTTCAATGTCATATAAAATACGAGAATTGGCCTTATCTATGTAAAATTTTATAAAAAGAGGGATTTATATCATCGCACACTGTGTGAAATAATTTTAGGTGA
Source organism: Euclidia mi (assembly GCA_944739405.2). Taxonomy (NCBI): domain Eukaryota; kingdom Metazoa; phylum Arthropoda; class Insecta; order Lepidoptera; family Erebidae; genus Euclidia; species Euclidia mi. The sequence goes on from OX123203.2 coordinate 4,796,983, forward strand.
ATATGTATTGTATAATTACAATATTTTGTAAGGACAAATCAACATATTGTATATTTTTTTCTTTCTTTTAATTAATTAAGTATTTTCTTTTACCCGACTCTTTTGGGTTTGTATTTAGTGTCATTCGTGGGTTTTCATGCATTAATAACAAAATAGATGTATATTTGAAATGTAACAATTATGTAGATGACAATTATAAATTATTTCTATCATATAATAAAACTGCGCCAAATTATTATAAATAGTCTTTGTTATCCTGAGGAACATCATCCTACTAAACAAATATGTAATATCTATATTTATTTGATACCTTTAAATGCATGTGCATTGAAAATAATTAATTTGAATACTTTCATATCATAATCGACGTATTACATAAACGAATACAGTTCATGTATGGCAAGAAGGATCTAGATTATTATTCCACGCGATACCGTCATAGTGCGCCGGGTCTCGCATGCGCGGTGTGCGGGCGACCGCGGTACTATAAAAACCTAAACTCGAGCCGCCGCTCGAGGCGTATACGCTCTTAAGGTTTCTTGATAACTAGAATTACAATTTCTCGTATTTTAATTAAGTGAAAATAATACTGCTGCACTTATTAATACATTTTAATGACAAATAAATCAACTCCGAATTTAAACTGCCTAACTGCTGGGCACAGCTAGGTACAAGCACCACTGTGAGTAGGATTGGGCAGTTATAACTTTCCAAGTGTGGATTGCCAGAGTTCACTTTCCTTTCGATTTAATTGCGAAAAAATCTCATAGGCAGGTTTTCTAACTATGACATGTCCGTTTAGAAAAACGATAACTAACAATTTAAAATGCATACAACTTGCCACTATGATGTTCAACTCATGGACCGAAGCAGATATGGCTAAACGTAGCGGAGAGCTATTTTCGTTGTAAAAAAAAGATATCTTCAGAGTTTCTAAGCTAAAGTGTGTCCGTATATGATTGTTTGAAAATACATTATAAACCCCGTTGGCACATAAAACGCACAGAAATAGTGCAAATAAGGGGCAAACATGAGACGTGTCGGTTAAATATTGTCTGTGCGTTATAAGACAGGGCGCTATCCGTAGCACCTCCTTCTGACATAATATGTAATGTTTGACTTGGTTCGAACAGACTATATTTATTTATCATGTTATTTGACTACTTGAAAAGTTTTGGAAAGCTAGTTGGATAGAAAGATTTGTAGGAAGTCACTGTTTAGGCGAATAGGATATGCACTGTTTCCTTTCACGATTCATCATCATGAGACCTTTACACTGCCCACTGCTGGGCTCGGGCACGGGTCTCTTCTCACTATGAGAATGGTAAGGCCATAGTCCACCACGCTGGCCAAGTGCGGGTTGACAGACTTCACTTGTCTTTCGAGCATTATGGAGAACTCACAGACATTCAGGTTTCCTCACGATGTTTTCCTTCACCGATAAGCAAGCGATAACAATTTATTACGCACTTTCGAAGTTAACTTCGAAAAGTCATTGGTGCGTGCCGTGGGTTCGAACCCGAGACCCTCTGCGTAGCAGTCCGTCGGTCTCTCCACTCGACTATCGCTGCTCTCTGCCTACTTTTCACGGTTGCAATGAAAAACACAATCAATCAGTTCACTGTTGCACTTAGGTTTCTTCTAACTTTCATGGTTTAGCAAGCAATTTAAATACGCACTTGACTTCGAAAGGTTAATTTTGCGCACCCCAGCGGTCTTTTCGGTCTCTCCAATAGGTTATCGCTGCTTTAACATGTTTATTTTTGCAGGAAAAGCATATGTCAATAAATAAATTTAGAAATTATCTAGTAGCTCCTTCATCAAAATTACGCCATATACTATTTGTACGCTTTCATATTTTAATATCAGCGGGTGCACTGACATTCTGATTAGTATCGCGAGTAGCGGTGGGATGTGGGCGGCTTAAAATCGGTGTCTATGAAAATATTTTTTGCTAGATCTATGTTTAGAAAATAGGTATTCTGCACTATGATATATACAATGAGGATTAACTGCGACTTGTATGTAAGAATTGAAACATCATCATGCAGTGCAAAATTGTTTACAAGTATAGCGTTGAAATCAAATGGTATTAATCTTTCCATTGTAATTTTCCGCAGTTGCATCGCAAATCCTCCTTCTGATTTTTGTTTTCTTTATGGTAATAGGCGGCAAACGAGCAGACGGGTCGCCTGATGGTAAGCAATTGCCGCTGCCCATGGACACAAGCAACACCACAGGAGTCACAAGTGCGTTGCCGCCCCTTGGGGTTGGGAAAAGGGATAGGATGAGGAGTGGGATGAGGGAGAAGGAATAGGGGATAGGGCCTCCGGTACTCTCACTCACCGAACGAAACGCAACAGTTTAGGTACTGTTACTTTACGTCGATTTTCTGTGAGAGGATAGTACTTCCCCGGTCGAGCCGGCCCATTCATGCTGAAATCAGCAAGGCTCTACTACCTATAATTATTCTGAATCAGACTAATTCCTGATATTATTATCACAATAACACAATCCCATGTGAAGTACGCAATACATCTGTTTTGTATATTGATTTCCAACTCCGTATCTGAGAATTTATCTATTGAGAGGAATAATGAACCCAACGTTTACACTCAACAGATAAAAACACTTTTATGCTTCATAGAATGTACGACTATAAAACTAAAATTCCATATGGCAATGTTTAGGCTACTTTTTTTAGCTCCACCCCAATGGCCTCTTTTCGATAAGCCTTCAGTTCGTTGACTCCATAGTCATTCTTGAATGACTTCCAGGATATCGTTGCAGAAGTCAGTGCGCCGAACACCGTTCTAATCGAGGTTATACGTACTAAGCCTATTGGCATGTTTCTTCTGTATTGCTGTATTTACTTTATCGTTATATAACGTCACGCCTGTATCCCCGAAAGAGTAGACAGAGGTGTAATATTATACTCACATTTCACTTTAAATCCCACGTTAAATCAGGCGAGCCTTTTGCCATTGGCGGGCACTTTGCCAGACTCCATGCTGCTACTGAAAATTTGGAAAAACTCAGCAACTTTTTTGCCCGACCCGTTAATCGAACCCGAGATCTCCCCATAAGCAGACGCATACACTATCCTCTGGCCTAGGGAGGCAGTCTCTATCGTTATAGTGTGATGCAAAAGAACTTACTCATCTGTAGGTATTTGACCCGATTTTAATGCAGTGTTTTTGTCCACAGCTAATCGTGTATCCAACGCGGCCCGGCCTGCAGACGGCAGGCGCTCTCATCACAATGCTCATCATTTGGGTCACAGCCTTCACTCTCGCCTCACCTCTGTACATATTCAGAAGTCTCAAGACTCACTATCTAGGCCTCATCGGCATGACCTCTCTGAGTTTCTGTATAGAAGACTGGCCCCTCGCCAACGGGCGAGCAATGTACTCCGTATTTAGTCTAATATTTCAATACTTATTGCCTGTTTTAGTCGTAGTAATGGCCCATGTCCAAATCCATAGAAGATTAAGAGGTCGAAGAAGGACCACTAGAAAAACTCCAGCCATTTTGATAGCTATAGCTGTTACTTACGTTATAAGTTGGCTGCCATTGAACGTGTTCAATCTAGTCGCAGACTTTAGTGCTGAGCCATTTATGGAGGAGAAAACAATGACAATAACTTACGCAGTCTGTCATATGTTCGGGATGTCGAGTGCCGTATCAAATCCGTTGTTGTATGGATGGTTGAATGACAATTTCCGAAAGGAATTTGTAGAGGTACTGTGCTGTTGTAAGAAAAGACAACAAATGACGAAGAGCACGAGAATAAAGAGTAGGAAAATGATTGACACGGAGTTGACGGCGTTAGCACAGTTGGAACACACAGTAACAGCCAACACGAAGACATCACAGTGTTCTCAGATTTTCTGACTAAAGGCCTGCTTCAAATAGCACGAACAAATTAGTGTTGAAATGCAAAGCATATGAACAATAGTGTCAATTGTTTAAGTGTAACGGTGTATAAAGTTCCTTTTATTTGTGTTATGGATCGTTTTCTCCTGTAAATACTTGTAGATATAATGTATACTTCCATGTTATGAAAAATATTGTGCTGCACGTTTTCTTGAGCCCAAAACGTATGGTACTAATATTTGATGCAAAACTTTATTTTAATTAGATATAAGACTTATTTTTTATTAAATAAACTCATTTGAGATACGTGTATTTTATTTTAACCTTAGAACAATATAAGACTCAGGCTAATTCCCATTGTTATCTGATTAAGGATTATTGCAGTGAACCCAATTTACCTAATGTACTGCTACTAAGAATTTCCTGAAGCACTCGTTTTAAATAATACTGGACTGACGTACTACATTTACTTTTCTCTATGTAGTAGTAGCGCATATGAATGGGCGAGCTCGAAGGGGGAAGTACTACCCTCTCACAGAAAATCGACGTAAAGTAACAGTACCTAAGCTGTTGCGTTTCGTTCGGTGAGTGAGAGTGCTGGAGGCCCTATCCTCTATTCCTTCTCCCTCATCCCACTCGTTATCCTATCCCTTTTCCCAACCCCAAGGGGCGGCAACACACTTGTGACTTCTGTGGTGTTGCTTGTGTGCATGGGCGGCGGTAGTTGCTTACCATCAGGCGATCCGTCTGCTCGTTTGCCGCCTTATACCATAAAAAAAAATATACTTATACTCGTACTATACATTACTTTCAACAAAGGCAGACTATGCAAATTATGGTAAGCGATATGTTTCTATAATTCGTAAACCGAATACATGTTTGTGTTTTGTCTAAGCTACAAATGTATAGGTATAGAATGTATGTGTAGGTAAGGACTTTATATTTTTGGGTTGCGTTTTCAGAAGGCGATAAATAGAAAACGTCTCAAAAATTCACTGTTGATTTAATACATTGCGGATTTCAAGTCTCTTTTTGAGTGTTAAAAGTAAGTATATTTTAAGGTCAAAACTGCCGGCTGCCAACTAGCTACACAGATGATACAGTAGTGATAATGAACGTTGCATTAATTCCATAAGAAAAGCCAAGTCACTGCACTAAGGAGATGAGCATTCGGAGAAAACGAGGCCTAATAGGTAGACTTTTGGGTGTTTGACTCACTCACTGAACTGAAAGTCCAAAGACAGTTCATGAATGTAATGTTTACCGATCTAAATATAGAAGCAATTCTAAAATAAAAGCTTATTATTATTATAAACTTTTATTTTATTTCTTTAAAGTCTCACGCCTGTATACCCGAAGGGTTAGGCAGAGGAGTAAATATTACACCCACATTTCGCCATGAATTTTTAGGTCCCACATAATAGAGGGTGAGCCTATTGCCGTTACCGGGCACATCAGATTTCGGGCTGCTACTGAGTATTAGGAAAAACATAGTAACACTTTTGCCCGACCCGGGAATCGAACCCGAGACCTCCGATCAGCAGTCGCATACACTATCCACTCGACCACGGAGGCAGTCAGGAAGTTATTATAAACTATTACTTACAATATTCTAGAGGACAGCCTGTATGTTTGTCCCGAAGCGTGCTGATATCATTATGTTCTACCTGGTAAAGTATGCGAGTATTCGTATCCCATATGTTCGTTCTAAGACTGCACAGAAATAGTAAGAGCAAATTATACAAAATTGCAGAAACGATGAGAAGGATAGGATGTAATTCATATTGTATCTAAATCATAATATATACCAAGAAGATCGTCGATCTATCCATCGAGTCTACACTTGCTGTATATCTGGATTTTATGTATTTTTGATATAACGACACTATGATCTCATCTCATCCTCTTAGCGTCATCCCAGTTTCAATCTGGAGTCCGCTTACTAGTCTAACCGGATTTGGCTGATTATTAGCTTTTCCACAGAGTGACTGCCTGTCTGATCTCCGCAACCCGAAGGGATAGCGATGTACCATGGTTTAGACTAGTGTCAGTTTTATTAGAAGGTACTGACGCCCTGTAACGACTGTCAAAGATCTTCATGACAACCGGGACCGATGGCTTAACGTACTCTCCGAAGCACGGGACAAGCGATAATTAACAATTCAATATGCACATAACTCCGAAAAGTCATTGGTGCGCGTCGTGGATTCGAACCCGATACCCTCTGCATGGCAGTCTGTTGGTATCTCCACTAGGCTATCGCTGCCTTAACGACAATATGATCTGATGAGCTATAATTTCTAAAACTGCTTGTTCGGTTATGAAAAATACTGGAATTGAAAATCATATACAGGCTGTAAAAAGACCCTTAACGAAAACTGAAATCCCATGTTGTACCAATCACTACAAACATTTTTGACTTCGGAACCATACCTGGGAAATTACTGGTTTAGGAGATATTGAGGCTCAAAGCAGGGATGTTACGAATATGGAATTTCGGATATGGATACGGATACGGATATTGGAAATTTTTTTTACGGTTTCGGTTTCAGATACGGATATGAAATTATTTCGGATTATCCGGTAGTTTCGGATAGTTTCCGTTACGGATATTAGATTTTTAAAGACTTTCAAAAGTAACATACAAATAGATAAGAAAATGTTTTTTTTCAAATTCAAATTCAAATGTTTATTTGTATAAATGTAGTGTACAACAGGTGTTATAGAACAATTTGGATCCAACATTAACCATTTCAAATATATGGCATACAAATAATAATATACATTCAATTACAACTAGAGGACCCGTGCTGCTCCACAGCATATTTTAATATTATAAAAAAGCTCTTACACATAGGTGTAAGAGCTTTTTTATACACATTGTAGCCTTATCTAATAAGTAAAAATAGAATAGTAGCTTTGGTAGCAATCGTAAGTAACATAGCTACCAAAACTACTATACAACGTGTAATGGAAATAACGCACATCCTCAGACACCCCAATTCGAAAACCTTGTTACAATCATAATGCATGCATTAAAATATTTTTTTATTTGCGTAAATAATGTTTTTAAAGAAAGTATTAACTCAATTAAAAGTGAAAATCGTGGTCACTGTAAATCTGCGCACGCACACAAACGAAACGTTTGCTATGGTAAACAAACAACAGCGATCTGATAGGAACAAAACACGATACGATATAACAAAATGTATGAAATTCAGTCTGTAAACCACACTCTGAAAGAGTTACAAAAATGATGTTTGAACAATTTGTCGGCCACTGTTGATATTACCAAAGATATTATGAGTATTTCTTTCTAGGCTATGGAGTGGACAGTCGAATTATTTATTGTTTGTTATTAATATGCACGATCTATTGTTTCTTAACATCGTAAGTGACTATTGTGACTATCTTAACTTAATCATACCTAGTTAGCATTATTGATCTATAAAGTAAAAGAATATCAATGAGAGAAATAAACAAGAACGGCGTGTTTAAGGTTGTCTTGTGAATCTAAATAGTTACCATAATAGAATAATAAAATAACTTACAGGCTTAAATCACATTTCTTTAGTCCACGTAGCACTTCACTATTTGCTCACAAATCACATCTTTTCACTGTTTCAAAAGCAGGTAGTATCTTAATTAATTAACTACTCGGCACTTTTTCTCTCGCCAAAATAAACTAGTGATTTAATATTTCTCCACAATGAGAAAGTCCAGGGGTGTCAAGTCAACATCAAGATGATGTTGAACATTCCACACCGGCACCGTCTTGTTGATAATTATTAAATTATACACCATTACACATTTTGTAAACAAGTGAACATTTAAAAAGGTCTTCACTGCACTCACTGATACATAGATATTTCCGGTTGTACTTGTCATAACATGTCTAAGCGCATCGCCAGCTGCGCTTAAGCGCCAGCGCGAGCGAGACACGTCTCGCTCTTTCCCGTTGTTTATTATATACTAACGTAGGTACGTTAGTGAAAGATATATGATAGACATTTTGGTGGTCAATTGTGTGCTATTGTCTTTTTCCGTCTATTGTGTTGTGTTAATGTGTGCGTTTGTGTAAGTCAACGTGGAACCATTTAACAAATGCATTTAAAAATAAGCCGTTCTGCTTTAATTTAAGGTTTATTTTCGAATAGCTAATTAAAAAAAAATGAATGACTACAATTTACGTTATTTTAATTATTTGAAGACTAAAAATAAACAATATTAAAAATGACGGAAATGGATTCAGTTGCCGATTCTGAACAAAGTACTTTCAGGATGTGCATTTAAACTTGTTACATGTTGTATATGCCAAAAATACCATTTATACCAAAACTACAATGCCCACCGAAAATACTATTCCTATCAAAACTTCTATTTGTACCAAAACTACTATTCGTACTAACACTATCATATCTACCATTTTTTTCAAGACGACCTCCGGTGCTGTCAAAAGTACCTTTTTTCTCAAAACTACTATTGTTACCAAAGCTACAATTTCTACCATAATTACCACTTGTAATATAATTATTTGACAATAGTACTATGAACCGCTGCAATATGTTCCACATAAAAAAATGAGATGCTCGAAGAAAGTCCGTAATTTAAAAACACAACAATTTTCCTAACATAAAACGTAATTTACCCGTCTGTAGGGTCGATTTTCCCAACATTAGGCGGAAATTTCACAACATTTGGGGAAAATTCCATTCACTATAGTGATAATTTTACCAGGCAAGGTCACCTTAAGGAGGCATAACGGTTTTTCATGGCAGTAACCGCAAGGAACTTAGTAGATGCCACAAAAATATTTTTGAATTTAGAACCGTCCATGTAGAGAGAAAGCAATGGAATCTTAAGAAATTTATAGGAAAATCTTGAAAAATAATTTCAATGTCGACACCTATCTTCCTTCAAACTTACCCAATTTAAATGAGCATACCATCAAATGAAAGAACTCTTTTCAGCGCGTGTTATAGGCCTATAACAAAACGCCTACCTCAATGAGAACCAGATATATAGAAGCAGAAAGTCATTGACTACGGCTACGAAAACGAAAAAAATGTGCGGGAGAAAACTATTTTTGCATATAACTTGATGAATGTGCAAGTTAGGTAATTTCTAATGCTTGATGACAAATCTATGCAGCGAGAGCTTTCATTAAAAAAAATCATTCGAATCGGTTGGGTAGAACGGGCTGGCCGACTCGTATTATAAAACACAAATTCTTTTAATATATAGATGAAATTTTAACCTTATTTGATATAAATTTTACAAAATTTTAACTACACTCAGACTTACATTTTAAATATTCATCTACGGTGTAAAAACACTTTTCACACAACCATCGGAAAAGTTGAGCTTTAAATTTATTCATTGATAATTCTTTAACTCGTTATGGTAAATGATTATAAATTCGTACCGCCATTGCATAACTGTTTCGACTACATTGATCTGTTCTTATTGCAGGAAGTACAAGTTTATTTGGATAGAAATTATTATTGAAAGTATTGAAATTACAACTATGTTTGTTGTTAAATAAATCATCATTGGATTTTACAAAAACACACATCATACAATATTATTTAGCGGGTCATAGTCGCGATAATTTACTTATTTAAAGGCATAAATACCTTTGTTATTCTCCTACGTTTCTACCGGCTTGCTACGGTTGTGGTCGCGGAGGGACTGATGTCAGCTCAGCGCCGTCCTTGTGAAGAGCGGGTTTCGGCAGCTACCCTCACTTGTTTTATATTTTTGATTTTTATCCACACTGTCGGTACTTCGACAAACTACATTTATGACGTCTACACACTGATGATTTGTCTCCATTTCAAATGTGAACCGGATGTTTGGATATATGGAGTTCAATTTGTCTGCGAATTGTTCTATGTCTTGCTTGTTGCCCTTCTTGATGCAAAATACATCGTCGACATACCTCTTCCAAGGCTTTACATTTGAAGCCTGCATGTCTATGGATTCTTCAAAGTGTTCCATCCAGATATTGGCCATCACCGGTGCTACTGGGCTACCCATTGCCACTCCGTCGATCTGGAGGTAATGTTGTCCACGATATATGAAGTAGTTACCCTCTAAGTAATTCTTCAATAGAACGGCGTATTCGTTAGACAGACCGCTATCCCTTAATTTTCTCTCAACGACCTCAAGGCAATCCTGAACTGGAACATTGGTGAATAGTGACTCCACGTCAAAACTTACCATCACTTCGTCTGGTTCCTTTGTCACGCTCTTGATGATCTCGATGAAATGGCGAGAGTCCTTTATTACACATACTTCATATACATTGTTTTTGGGCAACAAATACCCTTCTTATATTGGACACAACGAAACCGTGATAAGCTTTTAAAGCTGTTTGTATATTAGTTATTTTTGCTAGGCGCCATAGCACATAGGCAAATCTATTGATTCGATTACTTATTTTTTCTACATGTGCTTTCCAATTACATTTGTCGTCTAAGGTTATGCCTAAGAAAGAGAACTCTGTAACTTCTTTCAACATTTGTCCATTGTAATTTAAATTTATATCAAGTTTCTTAGCGCCTCTATTATGGAATTGCATATATTTTGTTTTATCTATATTTACACTTAAATTATTGTTGCCTAACCAGTTAGTTATTACAAATAGTTTTATTAAGCATGTCATTGTAGTTGCTGTTTACATTATTTTATTTAGGTACCAATACGGATATATCGTCCGCATAAAGAATACATTTATGTTCTATTATAGAAGGAAGATCATTAATATAAAGAATAAATAGAAGTGGACCTAATATGCTTCCCTGGTGAACACCAACTCTATTGTGCCATAGATTTGATTTAGTTGATATTTCTTTTTGCTTTGAATTAACATTTATGATCTCCACAAATTGTGTTCTATCACTCAAATAACTTTTTAGCCAGTTCTGTGCAATGCCACGTATGCCGTATAGTTCACATTTACTTAATAACAAATAATGTGACACAAAATCAAATGCCTTACTTATGTCAAAGAACAAAGCTGTTACATTGGTTCTTGAATTAGTATTGTCCACTATACTTTTTACAAGTTTAAATGTAGCCAATGTAGTAGACTTTCCTTTCAAAAATCCATGTTGTTCCGGACACAAAACTTGGAAATCGTCCAGAAAAGATATCAATCTATTGTACATTATTTTTTCAAACACTTTAGCTATTGTAGGAATAAGAGCAATAGGCCGGTAATTGCTTGTGATATTCTTGTCACCTTTTTTGTACAAGGGTTTAATTACCGTTGTTTTCAATTTATCAGGAAACTTACCTTGTGTTAGAGACATATTTATTATATACACTAATACTGGTGCGATGATTTTACTACATGCTTTAAGAAGGTTTGTAGGAAGTTGGTCATAGCCCACCGAAGGCGTATTTTTAAGCAATCGTATTAATTTTTGAACCTCGATGATGTCGGTAGGGACTAAGAAAATACTGGCGTTATTTGACTTAATTTGTATATTTTTCGGATTGATTTCGTATTGTTGTTGAGAGTTATCCGCCATATTGGTTAAATTAACAAAGTAATCGTTAAATATGTTTAAAATCTTATGAGGATCCTTTTCACCTCAGCAACTCAAACAAGCCGCTTTTGCTGCGAGACAACAGTGAACAAATCGCGATTTTGATTCGAACGTGGGTCAAAGTAGCTTTTTAATTTTCAATCTTCAGTGCCTCAAATTGACATCGTTCAGCCATAAATTTGAAACCTTCGAATTTTACTATGCTCTGTCTCTTTCACATGCATATAAAAAAGCGAGTGAAAAAAACAAACCCTTTCGAAATTCGATTTTGGAATTCGACCTCAAAGAAAACACGTTCGCAAACTCAAGTCAATGCTAGTTGCATTGACTTGAGTTTCCAAACGTGTTTTATTTTTAACGATGCTGAGTAATACTGTTACTTTCAGAAATTGTACCTTTAATAGTAGTTACTTTTAAAATGTTTAGCATGATTTTGATTCATATTAAATAATAAACGTTATTTCAATCTATTTCTGTTCATTTCTATGTCTCCTAAGTAATATTGTGTTCTCACTGCTAGGGTGAAAAGTTATGTGTGCTACACGAAAATTACTAAAATCTTATACTATCTCAATTTTATTATATTTTATTTTATTGACATTTTTCTCGAGTCATTGTCCTTTATATCTTTTAAAGGAGCTTAATAAGTTTGATAAATGATAAAATATAATTTGATAGATAAATCAAAATCAGAATACATCGTCAAATCAGTCATCTGTTGTCATGAAAAACGATGATATTGATAGCAAAAATAAGCAACAATGGTATGGTTCGTCATTGATTGATCGATATTGTCTAGTCCTAAGAAAATTACTTAATATGTCTGACCAAGCATAATTGATTGTGTTTCAGGTATTTCTTTAGTACTTATCATTTTCATTATAACTGTCTTATAAAAGCAAAACCTCGTTTTTTAAATGAACTACTTACCTACTAAATCAAGCTTACCTTGGGGGTGGCCTATGTCCAGCAGTGGAGGTCTTTCGTCTGATATGATGATGATGATGAACCTTAAAAGGCTTTCAATTAACTTTCATTAAAATTGAGATAACCATATAAGGCACAGGCGGTACATAAGCATGGAGAGCCTAGTCGGTAGACCAACAGACTGCTACGTAGAGAGTCTCGTGGTCAAACGCACACGGTGCGACACCACTGACTTTTTAACGATTTTTTTCCTTTGGGGTTTCACGCCTGTATCCCCGAAGGGGTAGGTAGAGGTGTTATATTACACCCACATTTCGCCACGAATTTTTAGGTCCCACGTAATAGTGGCCGAGCACATTGCCGTTACCGGGCACATCACCAGACTCCGGCCTGCTACTGAGAATTCAGAAAAACCCAGTAACACTTTTGCCCAACTCGGGAATCGAACCCGAGACCTCCGATCAGCAATCGCATACGCTATCCACTGGACCACGGAGGCTATTCAAAGTTAGAGGTATATTTTGACTTAATTATTCCTTGCTAAACGTTATGGGAAAATATGAGAAAACTTGCATGTGTGAGAGTTCTATCTAATGTCAAAGACAGCGTCGTGGACTATAGCGTAACTCTTCTCACAGTGAGTAGAGGATATCTGTCCAGTAGCGGTATTTATATTATCATTACTGTCTCAGTGCTCCTGCGGTACTGTAAGCTACTGCGGATAATGGTTCGATTTCCGGTGTGAACAAAATGTGATATTGGATTTTTCTGTTAAGAATTATCCTATAAAAGTTCGGAGTCAGCGAGTTGGTGGTGTCACACCCCCGTGCCACGGAAAGCACGTAAAGTTGTCCTGTGCCGAATCTCTCTCCGGTCGCGACGTTGTGGCGTCTCATCAAACTATGAGAATGAGGGAAAAGAAAGTGCACTTGGGTATGCACACACTTGTGCACTATAATAATAATGTCCTTTGCAGTTGGCTAATCTGATAAGAGACTGGCCGCCGCGGCTGAAAAACAGTGTAGAGGCTATTATTATAATATAATATAATAATATAATATTCTACCACATTCACACAACACCATCTAGTCCCAAACTAAGCAGAGCTTGTACTGTGGGAACTAGATAATGGATAAACATACATACTTTATTTTTGTAAATACATACATATTATACATAGAAACACCCAGACCAAGCCAAACATCCATATTCATGCACACAAATGTTTGACTTGAGCGGGAATCGAACCCGCGACCTTCGACGTAGCAGTCGCTTACACTCCCGCTACGCAAACCGGCCGTCGTATTATTATATAATTGTATATGTGAACTAGACAGAGAAGTTAGTACGCGGTATATACTACTGCAGCACAAAAGAGCAATGAAGAGCTTTGTTTGTGGCTTGGCAATGCACGCGATACAATAAAACTGCAAACATTCACAACATGTCTTGTAGTTTCAGAAGAATTCCTGCATAGAATTGGCTCACAAAACGGCAAGCTACATAAAAAAATTAATAAAATGTTCTACAAGCTCATACAAGCAATAGTACAATGTTGCAAACTATTATTGTTCTACTGGCTTCATTTGTTCACCGCCAGTAATATGTATTGAACTTATTTTGTAGTTCTAACTTTAGGTGTACCTATAGAAAATATTGAACGAGCTATAACAAATACTGCTCATACAGCCAGCCACATACGAGTATAACAAAGCGCAAATTATTTCGCTGTTAGTAAACTTACGCAATCGCATGCGTCAATGAATATCTGTCAGTTGCATGAAAACGTGTTGTATATGCTATGTCTCACTCTATTACACAGCAAATTTCCGTTCAGCAGGTAACTGCGAAATTGTCGTTACACCAGACGCTTATGTTTCGACGTTTTGACGCGTGCGAACGTGTAGGTGTACTAACAGCGTTATAGACATTGTTCTCATTTTGAACTAATCCAACATCAATTATAGCATCTTAATTGTGTTTGTGAGTGCGTGCTGTAAACATTATATTGGTAAATAATTTTGGACATTATAATTATAAAACGAGAACAATGTCAATAAAAAAATTCCAGTGAAAAAACACGCTGTGCTGCAATTCGCTATATGTACCGGCCCTTAGACTTATTTTATTCTTCTGACGAATTTAATTAAATAATTATTTATTTTGATAAAAACACCTTCTACTTTTAAATTTTATTTAAATGAAAACTATGATTTGCAATTCAGAATTCATCACGTTCTTAAAGCGCACTGCGATATCAAGTTTTTAAAACTTTACAATATTAAACAAAAGTAGTTAAGTTTTGCGTCGTCATTTAGACACTAGAAAATTTATCGAAATAAATTACTGCACCTGTCAAAAAAGGGGCACAATATGTTTAGTATATTTTCAAATGTTGCAATAAACTTGCTCTACATCTCACCTTGTTGAAATATCTACTAAAAATATTACGAACCCCTGATGAAATTTGGTTTACTTACACGTTACTTATTCAAAATACTGTAATGAATCAAAGGAATCTAAATAAAAATCTACTCAAGCGTAAACACTTTTCAAATACGTATAAACATACAATTTACATTAACAGTGCGTAAAACGAATTTAGTGCTTATGGCTGCTCAGTGGGCGTTTAGGACTCGTAAACATTGGATGTATAGCTGGCATGTTTTTATTACCTGAAACTGATGATGTAGACGCGTCTTGTAGAAAATAAGATCTAGGAATACCGAATATAGGACTGCCTCCGTGTTCCAGTGTTTATTTGAGTGTAGGGGAGCGCTAAGATTGGATTTTTGGCAATTCCGTCTCTAAAGTGGTAAAAACTACGACTCGAACGGAGCCGCGAATGAAGTCTAGTTTTATATACCTATACAATCAATCCTCACGTAAAAATACAAGTAGGTTTCGAAAAACCCATTCCGTATGTGCAAACATCCGTGAACCTTCAGTTAAAAAGTTCTGTACAAATTAATCTAGCCTAAGCAAACTACGTTAAAGGACTTGTCCACCAATTGCCCCAAAAAAGATTTAACTTTACTCAATGCTTCCGAACCCTTTCTAGTTTCGTCAAATAGAGTAAGTAAACTCGTTAGTTTTATGCAATAAATATTAGATGAATTCAGGGGTAGTCATAAAAACTAAAGACATCGCGGCATCGGGGATGCCGCGATGCCGCGATTGCGAGATTTGTGCCTTGGAGGCAGGCCATTTTCTTAATGTTCTATCGATTTACTGTGACTTGCTGTGGTTTGATTTTATAAAGACATAAAGCGTTTATACATTGTATAGAAATAGAGCGTTTGCGTCTTTTGGACATGACAAACATCTGACAAATGTCTGACTTAGGCGGGAATCGAACCTGCGGCGTGACGGTTGATTATGGCGTCAATTATTGTTATCTATCTATTAATAGATCCTCCTAGCGTTATCCCAGTTTCAACCTGGGGTGCGCTTACTAGTCTAACAGGCTTTGGCTGAATTTTAGCTTTCCACAGAGCGACTGCCTGTCTGACCTAGGTAACCCGAAGGGATTGCGATAGCGCCCTATAACATAAAAGCCTGGGCAAGCGATGATTAACAATTCAATACGCGCATGACTCCAAAAAATCATTGGTGCGTGCCGTGGATGCGAACCTGATATCCTCTGCATGGCAGTCTGTTGGTATCTCCACTAGGCTATCGCTGCTACACGACTATTAATAGTGACATTCAGAGCAAAAGGAAATGCGACAACTTTATTTAAAATCAGCTTATTTTATTACATTCAATATGAAAATTGCACCAATATAACAAATGATAAAAGTCAACAATCATACATAAAAATATTATTGACGCGCTCAAAAATAGGAACAGACTCTTTAAAGTCGCCATCTTGTTTAAATTAACTATTTTATTACCTGTGCTCTGACATTTATGTAAAATGGTGTGGCCAAATTGTCCGTTATTTTTAAATGTAAGCTTTTTGAGATCGCAGTTTTGCGGGGCATGAATGTTTTAATAGTTGAATTTATAAAGCATTTCGTAAAGCGTTTTATGATATGTTTTACTGTATTTCAGATATCAACTACTACAGAACACCTACCAAATGGTAGGTGTTCTGTAGTATAGTTGATAACTATATATTGGGAGGTTTATTGGGCGCAAATGATATTTTAATCTTAAATAGATACGCTGCTCCATATATTAACAATATTAGCTTTTGCGGCTTCGCGCGCGTCATATTCAGGGTTTTACAAATCTCCTGTGTTGTACGGATACTTTAATTTCCTTCTATATGACAAAATGAATGACGCGACAGTACCTACTGTCAGATATACGTTAGCACATGCGCAGCACTCAATTTTACAGCGCATGCGTTCTTAATTCCAACAGTCAGATTTGTGCCCTACGAACTTTGACCCTCCCAACAATCCAAGTTTAATTTTTGCTACTAATGGTAGCCTATGTCCATCTCCATGGACCAATATATCACTATATTAAATTCCAACAAAATCGGTTCAGCCGTTATAGCGTGAAAACGGAACATACATACATACATACACACTTTCGAATTTATAATATTAGTAGGGATTAGTAGGGATTTCAGACCAAGTCAATAACATCAATATTTTATATGCAAAAGTGTGTTTGTTTGCTTTTCCCCCTTTAACGTCTCAACGTAGTGATGTTACTCTATGATTGTTGGTGATGATTACGGTATCTGTGTTACGTTGTTTACCGATAGCCGTATTTTACGCAAGCTACATAACTAATAGATATTTTAATTGATCGAATTATCTATCTCTGACTAGGATATTAATTGACATATCATTAAGTTATCCCATTAATTAAATCATATAGTTTCTCACATCTTCAAAAAGAGCAGACAAATCATCTTAATATATAAAATCCTTGCGTTAGTTACTGACTGACAGACACGCTACAGCCGAAACTATTGGGCGTAGGAAGCTGAAATTTGGCATGTATGTTCCTTGGAGACCGTAGGGGTGCACTAAGAAGGGATTTCTCGAAATTCCCACGGGATCGGCCAAAACGCGTAAATTTAAAAAAAATGCAGGCGTAGCTGCTGGCGTCCCCTAGTTACGTATAAATATATAATAAAAATAAACTAAAACCATCTTTATGTTACGGTTTTGTTACAATAAAAATTATGTACTTAAGTTATGTACTAAAAGCTAAAATTAATTCGGTAATTTCTAGCTACCAGATCAGACAAATATAAAATCGTTGGCCACTTGAATTTTCTATCGTAAAATTTACTCTGGATACGCTAAGCCCAACGATTTTATATTTGTCTGATCTGGTAGCTAGGAATTACTGAATTATTTTTGGTCTAGCTAAATAAAACCGTTTAAAAATACGTTATATATCACCTCATCTGATACGTAAAGTCAGAGCAGATAAATCAAAACATTTTCGTAAATAGGTTAATTTGTTAATTAGAACAATTAGGACTATCACAAGATAATTTTCATATTTTTGCTAAAAGGTCGACTAGCATAAATAAACAAGAGATATTTCATATAAATAATATTATAATGCCTTTATAATAGTCTAACAATGAGATATAACAAGTTCGCATGAAAGAAATCATGATTTATCTCAAAATGTTTTAATGGAGCTTGTGCTTTTGCAGGACATTTAAAAGCCAATCAAATAAGAGTGAAAGAAAAATATGATAAATATCATCTGAATTTAAGATTCTTGTGAAACTGATGGATTGACAGGCAATGCACAGCCAAAACCATTAGGCGCTAGAAGCTGCAATATGGCAAGTATATTCCTTACTAGCTGTTTATCGCGGTTTCACCCTCGTCCTGAGGGAACTACATCGCGTACCCGGTTATTTTATAGCCTTAGTTACTCCTTGGTGCATCAGCTATCCGCCAGTGAAAGTCCCGTCAAAATCAGTCCAGCTGTTTCAGAGATTAGCGAGAACAAACAGACAGACAGACAAAAATTCTGTATGTATATTCTGTTGTGTGTGTATACATCCATATGCATTTAGTAAAAAGCGGTTATTTTAATATTACAAACAGACACTCCAATTTTATTTATATGTAAAGATGACGTAAGACTCCGTGTGGTTTAAGCAGCCGCCTTGCCGCTTGAAACTGTGCCGAGTGTTGTGGGTTCGATTCCCACTCGAGACAATACTTTGTGTGATCCATATATTGTTGTTTCGAGTCTGGGTATGCATTGTGTCCGTTGGTTCTATGTTTGTAAAGTCCCCCGCGACACTATAATTATAATAAATATATATTTATAATAAGTTTTTAAAGTAAATTTAATGTGGTGACCACTTACCGGACGACGCAGCAGCTGTAGGCCTCCCGCAAGTTGGACCGACGATCTGATTAAGATCGCGGGAAGCGGTTAAATACGGGCGGCTCGAGATTTGTCTATGTGTAGAACCTTAGGAGAGGCTTATGTCCAGCAGTGGACGTCTCTAGTCCGACGTGATGAAATCTAATCTTATACTTATATATAAAGCTGATGAATTTGTTTGTTTATTTGTTTGGTTGAACGCGCTAATCTCAGGAACTACTGGTCCAATTTGAAAAATTCTGTGTTATATAGGTCATTTATCGAGGAAGGCCATAGACTAAATAACATCACGCTATGAGCCACAGAATCAGAGCAGTAGCCTTAAATAACGCGGACGTAACTGCGGGCATCATCTAGTTGAACATAATTAAACAACACATTCGTTTTCATCACGCACCATGGGTAGCATATACTAACAATATTACCTAGGTGCTCCTAAAGATCAACAACATAAATAATTCAGTCTTCGCTCCACATAAATTCTCCAGCTTACCTATTAATCTAGTACCTCGTGCGCAATTGCTCACTAAATCACAATAATCCTAAGTTACGTGTTACTTACACGTCACGCAACGTCTTCACTTAACTTGGTTTAGTCGACTAACTTACTAATCACTTTAGTTTAGGCCTACTACCGTCGACTAGGCGCTACGTTTTTTTAATAATTTACGTCTGAAGAAAAAAAGCTAAGTCAGTTTTATTATGGCGCTAAGAATTTGTCCGTGTTGTGGATAAGTAAGTGGTCAGATTTCAGTATTTTTAAAACAAAACTGTGAAAATCATCCTATACTTAATTAATGTTGGGTCCATATTGGCTCACCTAAAGTTCTTTACCCGAAATTGTTCTTCCTAACGATTTGTAATCCGAATGATCACTCTTCCTAAAATTTTTCATCCTAAAGTTTTCATTCATACTATTTGTAGTGCAACCGGCAATGTTCATAACACTCATGTTTCCGAAAATTGTAATTAATAATATCATCAATGTAAATATATTTAAACTCCTACTATTTTATCATAACGCTTTTATCTCAAAACATTATAAACATAATATTTTCACTCATACTCAGAAAGAAACATTTACCGAGTGTAATAAAAATACTTATATGAAACTTTTACCAAAACACTTTTAGCCTTTTATTTAGGTGTTTTATAGGATAGAATCGAGAAAATAAACGATTTGCAAAAATAACACTTTTTTGGCAAAAAAATTCTAAGTCCTCGCACCGTAGAGCGCTCCCAAGGCTATACACTTCAACCGAAATTCATAAAACATGACTCATTTACGATTATGTAAATAGCCTGGGAGTTTAAAACGCAGTTTTAACCGTACTCAAACCAATAACTATAGGACCGATTCGGTTCTAGCACTACGCCAGCCGCTGCCGCGGCACGCTCGCTTCGCTCGCTCGGCTCGTGCGTTGTGGTCACAGTTCTAACCTAACCTAAACCAATAATTATTAATACGACCGATTCGTTTCTGGAACTTGACCATTGAACTATTGTGTATTTGTACCATGGTACTATTATTCTTATATGTTATACATGTTATGTGAAAATAAAGTTACGCAAAATTAATGTACATATATAATACTGATTATTATGAATAAAAAGAAATCTAAACAGAAAAGATATGACTTTGAATAATAGTGTAAAAGATGGTTATGTTGAGAAAATATAGGAAAACAAATAAAAGTATAATAGATGTTTATTGCTACTGACATTATGAAGTTGAATGATTTGAAGTTATGAACATTAGAGACAGAGTAGTTAAGAATTGTGATTTTTAGGATGAAAAATGTTAGGAAGAACATTTTCGGATTTTAAATTATCGGAGTTGAAAATTTAGGTGAACTTTGGCGCACCCATTAATGTTTAGTAGTTTAGCTATAAGTAAAGTAACCAGAAAACTATTAATAAATCTATCATTCTACATTGCTTACGGATTTCTTGCCGATCACTATATTTTTTGGTTTACTAATGGTTAGCATAAAATAAATCAATCAGCATAATTCACATTGTCATAACGAAATTCAGCAAAATGCTCATGAAGCATAATATTATTATTAAGCAACAGTATCATTATGCTAATAAAAGATGTGCGAAATCATTATACCAAATAATTTTATGCCTTTGAACTAAATTAAAATTGTATGCAAGAAAAACGAATTATATGCTTTTAGTTATTACATTTCAATCAAAATATTTATTTTTGTATAACCCGATGTTTTAACAGCTTTACTATAATATAAACGTGGTCACTGGAAAATGTTCCCAAATTACGGCTCCAAAACATAAGATAATTCGTTGCTTCATCAAACAGCTGCTTTTGCAGTCCACTGCTGGGGATAGGCCACACCTAATTTACCTCACAATAGCACTGAGTCAATAAAAAGACTTTGCCTACTATATCACGCTGGCCGGATGAGATTGTATTGGACTTGATGTCAGCTTTTCCGTCTCTTATGATACGTTTTTTTTTGTTTCGTGTGTTTTCCTTAGTCGCCTCTTACGGCACCTATGAGACTTATATTCTTAATCCGTCACCACGCGGACAAATACACAACAATTTGCTTGCCCTGAATAAACAAACAATATTACTGTGTCACCAAATACACCATCTCATCCATCACCATCTTTCAGACGGAATACGAAAATAATGCAATCCAATTTTCTATACCAAATGTACGAAACATTTGTCGGCAGGCATTCGAATCGGATGAAATAGCCAAGTCCGAGAACATCTCGTTAAAATTCACGTTGCTTCTAAAAGTTTCCATCCGATTTAAACTCGTAGTTTGCATCTACGGAACGAAATCGGACGATGAAAGTTTTATAGTAAGTCCATAGCAGAGTTATAATTATATTGTTGAACACCAGTTGAAATCATCATCAGCCTTTAACAGTCCACTGCTGGACTAGGCTTCTCCTTTAATAGGAGGAATTGGCCTACTATACCACGCTGGCCAAACGGGTTGGTATAGGGTTTGTATCAAGTTTTCCTTCTCTTACAGTGCTGTTCTCTGCATAATATGCTCCCTCTGTCGGCTCTTATGACACCCATGGGATGATATGGGGTGGTGACATTTCGTATTCTTAATCCGTCACCACACGGACAAACCACCACACGGACAACACCGGTTGAAATGCTACAGGGTATAAAAATAACAAAACAAAATTTATGTGACAAAAAATCTTGACTGATAACGCTCACATTATGTATCGAAACCTGATCTTGTTTATAATTTGTCCCACTGCTGGGCACAGGCATCTTCTCATTATAAGTAGGGTTTGGCCATAATAAAACACGCTAGATGCGGCGGGATTGGCGGACTTCACAAAGAACACTCGAAACATCAATTTGTGAACCAAAGAAGGTGAAGATCAGCGGAGATAGGCCAGTAGTCCACTACTGGGCTATCTCCGCTGTTACGTCCACGTAATGGACTGCCGAGGCTATGGTCTTGGGTTCAATCACCAGCTACCCCGGGCACATACCTATAACTTTTCCAAACCACACCGCTTCGTAGCGTTAAAAACCGAGCAGTGAAACTTAAAACGTTTTATAAGAGTATTATTATATACATTGTACATACATACATACATAGTCTCACACCTATAACCCCGAAGAGGTAGGCAGAGGTGTATTTCTACACCCACTTTTCGCCAGATATACTTTATTCCCACGTAATAAGGGGCGAACCTATTGCCGTACCGGGCACATTTCCAGACTCCGTGCTGCTACTGAGAATTTCGTGACAGAAAAACCCAATAACACTACCCGACCCAGGAATCGAACCCGGGACCTCCCGATCCCACGCGCAAACTTCGAGACCGACGAGGCAGTCAGTATTGGGTTTGATGTCGAGTTTTGCGTCTCTACGCAAAGATGGTATTTGCATAGTGTTATCCCTTAGTCGCTTCTTACGACACCCACGGGAAGATAAGGGGTGGTGACACTTGTATTCTATGCCGTCAACCAAACGGCTAAATATACATTGCTGTTCCACAAATTTTATTAAAATTTGCTACAGTGTTAGATGAAGATAACTCGTTATCATGGGCTGTACACTAAAGTTTTTGTAATTTTTGTGTATTTATATACTGTCACTCTCTTCAACATACATTTCCACCATAGTTCTGAACATGATCGCGAGTTGCCTACATTATAAGACGTAAGTGGATGCTCCTGTTACACAAGATTCACATTGGAAGGCTACTACAGCTCTTAATTTAGTAACTGCATTAATTGTTTAAGTATTATGTATGTTCCTATTTACTATTTACAAGTAATAAAGTACAATGTGTAATAGTTGCAGCTCCTTACAAAAACAAAATATTATGTTCCATAACACTGGCGATTAAAAAGAGTGGCCACGAGTATTATTGCTCGTTCTTTCTCGTGGTTCTACCTATTGCTTTGCGAACGAGGCAGTAAATGTAAATGTAGAAGCATTATGTAATTTACTTTAAATTGTTGACGTTCATAATCGTCACCTTGTGACCTATATGAATAAATGATTTTGACTTTGACTACATCCCAATACTATTACAAATACAAAAGTTTCTGACGATGGCTACTCGTCAAACAAACTCTTCAGCTTTATCTTATTAAAGATAACTTTCAAACATACTGAGTGATTTTACCTGCAAATAAAATATCACTTTGTACTACTTAAAATGTTGACACACTTAAATCTAATTTTTACGGCGTGTTACATCGCCGTTGACATGCCTTTAAAGTCGAGATTTCACTTTACAGCAGGAATTCCTCCTTGTAATAGCGCCCTGTAATCTCGAAAAGTCTTCTTGAGCAAACAGAATACAATTTGCATTCGGAAAGCAGTCTTAAAAGAGATAGAGTTATAAACTTTAATGTGTCGTAGGATATGAGTATCCTTATATAAAAATTTAAGCCTTACACGTGAATTCAGTCGCTTTGAATGTTATGTTTGCCATTTAGAATTTACATCATACGGAGTTCATTGCTGTTCGTCGTAAATGACTCAGCTTTGGGTACCTTTTTGAGGATTTTCTGATTTTGTTCGCATTTTCGGTGAGATATGTTTGTGTTTATGACAATATTTTGATGGTAGATGGAATTATGCTGTTGTTTTTTAATGAAAATGATGAGAATTAATACGATTTTTAATATGGTGGTGTGAAATTATACAACTTCGCGGAGTATATTATTATGCTACTGTAGCTTATTGACTTCATCAACACTTGAGGCATTGTTCGGATTTGACGACTCAAGAGAAATTATAATTGTATCGTTCTATCTGAAACTCGTAATTCATAACATAACATAACTTCACGCGTTTTATTCCCGAAGGGGTAGGCAGAGGTATATTACACACCCAAACTTCGCCAGTTATGTTTCGGTCCCAATGTAATAGGGGGCGAGCCTACTGCCATCTACCGGGCACATCATTAAGCGAGTGATAATTAATTTATAATGCACACATTACTTCGAAAAGTCAGAGGTGTGTGCCCGGGGTACCTGGGGACCATCGTCTCGGCAGTCCGTTACGTACACCACTGGGTTATCGCCGCTTCGTAATTCATCGAGTGAAATAAATGAATACAAAAAATGCTAGTCATGCAAAGAAGCTAATCTGTTCTCTCGGCAGATTTATGACTTAACAATTGGACGTAGTTAAGTAGAAAGGATCCAGTCCACATCAAACTAGTTTTGAGATATTTGACTTTAAAGTTTACATCGTATTTTATCATGAATACGGTAGACTTCAGCTGCTGATTTAATGGCAGGAGGATTTAATTTTTTTGTATTTTAATATGTGAATTATGGAATTAGGCTTACTTCAACATTATATTAGATATTATAGAAAATGTGTGATTGGATTCTTTCTGATAATTGGCACTTTCAATAAACTAGTAAATTAATATATTACTCAGAAAGGTACCAACTAACGGATTGTTAAAAAAAAAGCTTTTTATGATAAAATATAGCAAGCAGAAATAAAAATAAATTTGTTTTTCAAAAAACTTTATTAAAATAAAAAACATGGGATCAAATTATAGCCACTTCAATATAAGTATAGGTACTTATCAATAAAATTATTTCTTCTTTAACTAAGGTACTTTTAAATTTCGTTAAAGGTCTGACTATCGATTTCAAATTCGTGTTCAATAGGAAAATCAGGCAGTCCTCCAAACCCCTCGAAATCATCCATGATATTTTCGTATCCCTGTAAAGCCTTATTGAAATCCCCACCTAAAGTTCTGCGCATGCGTTGTTTTAGTCTAATAGTTGTAAACAAACTAATGCAGCCCAGTTAAAATGGAATAGCATGATGTCTGCCTCTACGGTGGACGAAAAGGTAAATATTTTATAACACAATCTATAATCTATATGATGTTCATGCCCCAGTAAGACGAGTGAAGCTGAAACATCCTCCTGCACCTTGGATTACGACGGGTATACGGATGGCAATGCGTCGTAGAGACCGAGCTTTTAGGCGGTATAAAAAGGATGAGAACTGGGAGCTTTTTGATCTACAAGAAATCGGTGTAATCAAATGGTACGCAATGCCAAACGCCAACATATTCTCGATAACATAAATTTTTCATCACCCGCTGATTCCTGGAGGTTCCTTAAACACTAGGCATTGGCGAACAGCAGCACTTCGACAATTGTGGGACTTTTGATCTGGATGATATCAACCGCTATTTCACCTCTAGCATTTCACTGGATCACCAGATCACGAGTCTAACACTCAGTTACTTAACAGGATTGCCTCAACTTCTCATTCCAGTTTTCTCCAGAGTCTTCAGGCGAGATCAAATGGTCAATCCTCTCCATCACATCTAATGCTGTGGGGTGAGACAACATCAGCCGTCGTATGATAACGACAATCTTGGATCACCTCCTGCCTGCAATATCCCACATCATTAACTTACAAGAGGCATAGCGTACAACATTCTGAAGCCTTGTACCAAAAATCAATTAAATCGGTGCAGTAGTTTAGCCACAATATCGATTTTAAGTTCCGCAATTTTTGCACATGCTTTGAATTTGTTCAAGCTTTCTCTGAGCATTTTTCAAAGTCATTATGTAATTGAAAATACAACTACACACAAAAAATATGTTATTAAATCAGAAACTTAACCTTTCAGCTGTCAAAACTCCTACTAACTTACGCTAATTTCACTTTTTTCTTTATGTCAATATTTTATTATCAAAATTAAAAATATAGATAAATAATTTTTTTTTATAAGTAAGAAAATAGGTTTTATTTCTGTTATCCAGCTAAATATTTCTGTGAGAAGCACGATTTATTTTGTTTTGTGTATGGGTGTGATTAATCCATCATAATTTAGAAATGTAATAATGACGTTTATAGTTTTGGTCAAAATAGTACTTTTGGTAGGAATGGTAGCTTTGGTAGCAATCGTAAGTAAAATTGCTACCAAAACTACAATATATGCCAAAATACCATTTCTACTAAAACTACTATTTCTACCGAAAATACTATTCCTATCAAAACTACTATCCGTACTAACACTATCATGTCTACCATTTTTTTTTACACTACCATTTCTACCAAAACCGCCGGTGCTGTCAAAAGTACCTACCTTTTCTCTCAAAACTACTATTCTTACCAAAGCTACAATTTCTACCATATCTACCACTTGTAATAATACAGGGTGGCGCTACCATAGGGGCACTTTTTGAACAGAGGCATAGCGTACACCATTCTGAAGCCTTGTACCAAAAATCAATTAAATCGGTGCAGTAGTTTAGCCACAATATCGATTTTAAGTTCCGCAATTTTTGCACATGCTTTGAATTCCACACAGCTGATACAAAACGGTCAACGACCCTACATTGCGCGCCACGACTCACTACGATGCGGGCGCAGACTCGACGCCGCGCGAGGATTCCCGCATATCTTCGAGGACGCGCGAATGTTTTTTGTCAGGTTCAAGCATTTATGCACTTTATTGTAAAAAAAAATAGCATATTTTCAAGTGCGTTAATAAAATCCTCTCCGCTGCGCTCCATTTTATCTGCGCTGAGCCTAACTTCGGATGAAGTCGAGGCGTTGCGTCAGAGCGAGTCGGGGCGTGCAATGTAGGGTCGTTGACCGTTTTGTATCAGCTGTGTGGAATTCAAAGCATGTGCAAAAATTGCGGAACTTAAAATCGATATTGTGGCTAAACTACTGCACCGATTTAATTGATTTTTGGTACAAGGCTTCAGAATGTTGTACGCTATGCCTCTTGTAAGTTAATGATGTGGGATATTGCAGGCAGGAGGTGATCCAAGATTGTCGTTATCATACGACGGCTGATGTTGTCTCACCCCACAGCATTAGATGTGATGGAGAGGATTGACCATTTGATCTCGCCTGAAGACTCTGGAGAAAACTGGAATGAGAAGTTGAGGCAATCCTGTTAAGTAACTGAGTGTTAGACTCGTGATCTGGTGATCCAGTGAAATGCTAGAGGTGAAATAGCGGTTGATATCATCCAGATCAAAAGTCCCACAATTGTCGAAGTGCTGCTGTTCGCCAATGCCTAGTGTTTAAGGAACCTCCAGGAATCAGCGGGTGATGAAAAATTTATGTTATCGAGAATATGTTGGCGTTTGGCATTGCGTACCATTTGATTACACCGATTTCTTGTAGATCAAAAAGCTCCCAGTTCTCATCCTTTTTATACCGCCTAAAAGCTCGGTCTCTACGACGCATTGCCATCCGTATACCCGTCGTAATCCAAGGTGCAGGAGGATGTTTCAGCTTCACTCGTCTTACTGGGGCATGAACATCATATAGATTATAGATTGTGTTATAAAATATTTACCTTTTCGTCCACCGTAGAGGCAGACATCATGCTATTCCATTTTAACTGGGCTGCATTAGTTTGTTTACAACTATTAGACTAAAACAACGCATGCGCAGAACTTTAGGTGGGGATTTCAATAAGGCTTTACAGGGATACGAAAATATCATGGATGATTTCGAGGGGTTTGGAGGACTGCCTGATTTTCCTATTGAACACGAATTTGAAATCGATAGTCAGACCTTTAACGAAATTTAAAAGTACCTTAGTTAAAGAAGAAATAATTTTATTGATAAGTACCTATACTTATATTGAAGTGGCTATAATTTGATCCCATGTTTTTTATTTTAATAAAGTTTTTTGAAAAACAAATTTATTTTTGTTTCTGCTTGCTATATTTTATCATAAAAAGCTTTTTTTTTTAACAATCCGTTAGTTGGTACCTTTCTGAGTAATATATTAATTTACTAGTTCTATTGAAAGTGCCAATTATCAGAAAGAATCCAATCACACATTTTCTATAATATCTAAAGTAATGTTGAAGTAAGCCTAATTCCATAATTCACATATTAAAATACAAGAAAATTAAATCCTCCTGCCATTAAATCAGCAGCTGAAGTCTACCGTATTCATGATAAAATACGATGTAAACTTTAAAGTCAAATATCTCAAAACTAGTTTGATGTGGACTGGATCCTTTTTACTTAACTACGTCCAATTGTTAAGTCATAAATCTGCCGAGAGAACAGATTAGCTTCTTTGCATGACTAGCATTTTTTGTATTCATTTATTTCACTCGATGAATTACGAAGCGGCGATAACCCAGTGGTGTACGTAACGGACTGCCGAGACGATGGTCCCCAGGTACCCCGGGCACACACCTCTGACTTTTCGAAGTAATGTGTGCATTATAAATTAATTATCACTCGCTTAATGATGTGCCCGGTAGATGGCAGTAGGCTCGCCCCCTATTACATTGGGACCGAAACATAACTGGCGAAGTTTGGGTGTGTAATATACCTCTGCCTACCCCTTCGGGAATAAAACGCGTGAAGTTATGTTATGTTATGAATTACGAGTTTCAGATAGAACGATACAATTATAATTTCTCTTGAGTCGTCAAATCCGAACAATGCCTCAAGTGTTGATGAAGTCAATAAGCTACAGTAGCATAATAATATACTCCGCGAAGTTGTATAATTTCACACCACCATATTAAAAATCGTATTAATTCTCATCATTTTCATTAAAAAACAACAGCATAATTCCATCTACCATCAAAATATTGTCATAAACACAAACATATCTCACCGAAAATGCGAACAAAATCAGAAAATCCTCAAAAAGGTACCCAAAGCTGAGTCATTTACGACGAACAGCAATGAACTCCGTATGATGTAAATTCTAAATGGCAAACATAACATTCAAAGCGACTGAATTCACGTGTAAGGCTTAAATTTTTATATAAGGATACTCATATCCTACGACACATTAAAGTTTATAACTCTATCTCTTTTAAGACTGCTTTCCGAATGCAAATTGTATTCTGTTTGCTCAAGAAGACTTTTCGAGATTACAGGGCGCTATTACAAGGAGGAATTCCTGCTGTAAAGTGAAATCTCGACTTTAAAGGCATGTCAACGGCGATGTTACACGCCGTAAAAATTAGATTTAAGTGTGTCAACATTTTAAGTAGTACAAAGTGATATTTTATTTGCAGGTAAAATCACTCAGTATGTTTGAAAGTTATCTTTAATAAGATAAAGCTGAAGAGTTTGTTTGACGAGTAGCCATCGTCAGAAACTTTTGTATTTGTAATAGTATTGGGATGTAGTCAAAGTCAAAATCATTTATTCATATAGGTCACAAGGTGACGATTATGAACGTCAACAATTTAAAGTAAATTACATAATGCTTCTACATTTACATTTACTGCCTCGTTCGCAAAGCAATAGGTAGAACCACGAGAAAGAACGAGCAATAATACTCGTGGCCACTCTTTTTACCCGACTGCGCGACGCAAAGGAGGGTAATGTGTTTATCAGTCTATGTATGTATGTATGTATGTATGTATGTATGTTTGTTTCTATGTGGCGTTCCAGAGACCAAATGCGTAGGCCGATTTTGATGATTCTTACGTCAATCGATTCGTCTTAACCTTGTGAGTGTCACTAAAGACATGACAGTTATCAAAATTCACCACAGCGTCAACCAGACGCCATATTGTCAAAATGAAAAAAAAATATGTCGATGAACTATGTCATGTGGGGTGTCGTTGAATAGGTATTTTAAAATCATATTTAGGTTTCTTTTACCATTTTTCATTTAAAATAATAGTTTTTGAGATATAACGATGTAAAGTTGTTCAACAAAAAAAAATCTCGCTAATTTTCTTACTTATTGATTTAAGTTTTTATTTCAAGTATAAACGATATACAAACACTTGATTGCAAAATTTACCATCTTATAACGAAGTCAATGAATCGCAACTAAAAAGTATAAAATAAAAAAAATAATTTAAAGAAAAACAAAAAACCCGACTGCATAAAAACTAAAAAGAAAGAAACAAGCCCAGTAGTTTAGAATTCTGTTAAGTAATATGCAGAACAGAACGACTCACAGTCGGGGCACATTCAAGTCTTCCCAAGGGGCCCCGACTGTGGGTCATTCTGTTCTGCATATTACTTAACAGAATTCTAAACTACTGGGCTTGTTTCTTTCTTTTTAGTTTTTATGCAGTCGGGTTTTTTGTTTTTCTTTAAATTATTTTTTTTATTAATCGCCAGTGTTATGGAACATAATATTTTGTTTTTGTAAGGAGCTGCAACTATTACACATTGTACTTTATTACTTGTAAATAGTAAATAGGAACATACATAATACTTAAACAATTAATGCAGTTACTAAATTAAGAGCTGTAGTAGCCTTCCAATGTGAATCTTGTGTAACAGGAGCATCCACTTACGTCTTATAATGTAGGCAACTCGCGATCATGTTCAGAACTATGGTGGAAATGTATGTTGAAGAGAGTGACAGTATATAAATACACAAAAATTACAAAAACTTTAGTGTACAGCCCATGATAACGAGTTATCTTCATCTAACACTGTAGCAAATTTTAATAAAATTTGTGGAACAGCAATGTATATTTAGCCGTTTGGTTGACGGCATAGAATACAAGTGTCACCACCCCTTATCTTCCCGTGGGTGTCGTAAGAAGCGACTAAGGGATAACACTATGCAAATACCATCTTTGCGTAGAGACGCAAAACTCGACATCAAACCCAATACTGACTGCCTCGTCGGTCTCGAAGTTTGCGCGTGGGATCGGGAGGTCCCGGGTTCGATTCCTGGGTCGGGTAGTGTTATTGGGTTTTTCTGTCACGAAATTCTCAGTAGCAGCACGGAGTCTGGAAATGTGCCCGGTACGGCAATAGGTTCGCCCCTTATTACGTGGGAATAAAGTATATCTGGCGAAAAGTGGGTGTAGAAATACACCTCTGCCTACCTCTTCGGGGTTATAGGTGTGAGACTATGTATGTATGTATGTACAATGTATATAATAATACTCTTATAAAACGTTTTAAGTTTCACTGCTCGGTTTTTAACGCTACGAAGCGGTGTGGTTTGGAAAAGTTATAGGTATGTGCCCGGGGTAGCTGGTGATTGAACCCAAGACCATAGCCTCGGCAGTCCATTACGTGGACGTAACAGCGGAGATAGCCCAGTAGTGGACTACTGGCCTATCTCCGCTGATCTTCACCTTCTTTGGTTCACAAATTGATGTTTCGAGTGTTCTTTGTGAAGTCCGCCAATCCCGCCGCATCTAGCGTGTTTTATTATGGCCAAACCCTACTTATAATGAGAAGATGCCTGTGCCCAGCAGTGGGACAAATTATAAACAAGATCAGGTTTCGATACATAATGTGAGCGTTATCAGTCAAGATTTTTTGTCACATAAATTTTGTTTTGTTATTTTTATACCCTGTAGCATTTCAACCGGTATTGTCCGTGTGGTGGTTTGTCCGTGTGGTGACGGATTAAGAATACGAAATGTCACCACCCCATATCATCCCATGGGTGTCATAAGAGCCGACAGAGGGAGCATATTATGCAGAGAACAGCACTGTAAGAGAAGGAAAACTTGATACAAACCCTATACCAACCCGTTTGGCCAGCGTGGTATAGTAGGCCAATTCCTCCTATTAAAGGAGAAGCCTAGTCCAGCAGTGGACTGTTAAAGGCTGATGATGATTTCAACTGGTGTTCAACAATATAATTATAACTCTGCTATGGACTTACTATAAAACTTTCATCGTCCGATTTCGTTCCGTAGATGCAAACTACGAGTTTAAATCGGATGGAAACTTTTAGAAGCAACGTGAATTTTAACGAGATGTTCTCGGACTTGGCTATTTCATCCGATTCGAATGCCTGCCGACAAATGTTTCGTACATTTGGTATAGAAAATTGGATTGCATTATTTTCGTATTCCGTCTGAAAGATGGTGATGGATGAGATGGTGTATTTGGTGACACAGTAATATTGTTTGTTTATTCAGGGCAAGCAAATTGTTGTGTATTTGTCCGCGTGGTGACGGATTAAGAATATAAGTCTCATAGGTGCCGTAAGAGGCGACTAAGGAAAACACACGAAACAAAAAAAAACGTATCATAAGAGACGGAAAAGCTGACATCAAGTCCAATACAATCTCATCCGGCCAGCGTGATATAGTAGGCAAAGTCTTTTTTACTACGGAAGCTATGTCAACATAATAAATCAGTACTTGTGTGTGGTGATTTTAATATTAATTTACTAGAACAGTCTTAGAATGGCCAAAAAATTAAAAAAAAATTCAAATCATATAATCTAGATTGCTTATTTTTGGAACCCACCAGGATAACCAGTTTCGTTCGTTTACTACCTGTGAGCAGACGTGCTGTTATCTCGCGCTTTGTATTAATAACATTTTGCAATTTATTTAAATTTTTCGAATTTGCTTATAGTATCGGTTCCTCTCGTTCTAACCTGTGTGGTGTACCATATAGTGTCTGCGCCATCTTGAACTTTGTAGAGCGCTGTCTCTTTTTGTCAGTGACTAGTTATCATTAAACATTAAATTAAACAATTATTTATAAAATCTCACAAAGTGTTTGCGATTTGCGGGGTTCGAACTCGAGGTGAAGTGACGTACGACTGGTGTGGCGGCGCGCTGCCGTGCGACGTTCGGCTATCGGTACACGCCGGGCCCGCTGCGAAATACGTCATCGCTAACTGCGTCAACTACATAACAAACTAATAGAAGAGCGCTATTGAACATCTGTTGCTTACTTCAACCGCTACGTTCTGGTACTACAGTTATTATTTGTACATACGCATAATGTTTCACTCACCGAATAAATCTCATTCAAATCCTGATCTTACAAAGGAGGAATCAGGCACTAATGTCACCCAAAGGAAGAGGAAACAGCCTGAATGTGTCCTAACCCAGGCTATCTCAGAATTATCAATGGAGATGAAAAGAAGCATAAATGATTTGCGCACTGATATTACCAATCAGTTTGTAAGTATAAATATGAATATAAGTACTCTCAGAGAGGAGTTTAATACCCTATCCTCTGCCACCTCACAAATTTCCAATGAGGTGAAGCAGTTGCGCACCGAGTACTCGTCTACTAAATCTGATGTCGCTGAATTGATGACTAAATACGCGGAATTATCTACAGATTTATCAGAATTAAAGTCGTCTGTTAATTTTAATGCGGAGAATTATGAAGATGGTGCGAAGCGTATCGCAGATATGGAGCGAAAACTGAATGATTCTGGGGCTGCCGCCATGGCTTTGTTAGAAAATAAGATAGATGTATTGGAACAGCAGGCGAGGCACTGTAATATAGAAATATGTAATCTGCCTGAAAGGCGTGGTGAGAACCTGATCTCCGTGTTAGAGTCCATAGCATCAGCAATTAATATAACACTACCCCAGCGTGATATAGTTGCTATCCACCGTGTCCCACATGCACACTCGAAGAATACACGTCCTAAAAACATAATAGTGAAGTTTGCATCCCGATTACTCCGTGATAACATGCTAAGCGCCTATCGACTGTCAAAGGGATTTACATCTGATCGCATCGGCATGACCGGAACACCTTGCCGAATATATATGAATGAACACTTAACACTGCGAAACAAAGAGCTTTTTCGTAAATGCCGTGAAGCTGCTAAGGCAAATAAGTTCAAGTATGTATGGGTCCGCAATGGTACTATTCTGGTCAAAGAAAAGGATGATTCTTCTACACTTGCTATACGTACAGAGGCCGACATATCAAGTAAAATCCACTCTTGTTGTAGTGCAAAAAATGCTACAGACAAATAGTGACCTATTAAATAAGGAATTAATATTTCTAATTACGCCAATTATCTCGTGTTTAATAAACCTTAGCTTCCTTGTTTTACATTACTTCAAATATTTCTTTGTTTTGTTTTATTGTCATGCGGTCCTAATATTCTCATTATTGAAATTATAACCAGATGTACTTATTATTTCACGGAGCTGCCACCGATCCATGAGCTTTCGCTGTGTTGTTCTTTTTATATAACATATGCTTTATTCATCGCTACAGAATCGAACAATAAAATGTTTTCAATTGCGCTATTTTTAATGTATCTAGATTATATTAACATATTATTGCTTATTATTCATGCGAGCATTTTAGTTTTTAAATAATGGCTAATTGTAACCTATCCATTTATTATCAAAACTGTCGAGGGATCAGGACAAAATTAAACACTTTATATCTTAATATATTGTCACATGCATATGATTTAATTATTCTTACCGAGACTTGGCTGACGCCCGACATTTCAGATAATGAATTCATCGATGATCGTTACTCAGTATTTAGATATGATCGCAATCGTAATATTACAGGCAAAAAAGATGGAGGTGGCGTCCTTATAGCGGTATCAAAGGCACTAAAACCGTCCCTTGTTTTTTTATCACCTCCACTAATTTTACCCGAACATGTTATAATTAAAATACCCTCTGATAATGCTAAATATCATGTAATTTGTGCTACGTATATACCACCTAATACTGTAGAAGAAATATATATACATTTTGTAAATTCTCTCTCATTATTATCTAACAGCAATTGCATTGACAGTGTAATTTGGATTGGCGATTTCAACATGCCTCAACTTAAATGGGTTAAACAGGAGTCATATATGGAATGTTTCCCTATTAATAACGCATCTCGTCAATTGTTACTTGTTTGTTCACAACTAAATTTACGACAATATAATCATTTGACTAACTATCATGAACGCATATTAGACTTGTTTTTGTGTAATATACACTCCGTTGTGTGTATCGCTGATGTCCCTTTAGTACCCATTGATAAAATTCACCCAGCCTTTTATGTACATGTTCTGATTAATAAATCCGTATTTTCTATTTCTCAATGTAGAGTAAAAAATCCATTAAACTATTACAAAGCTAATTATGAAAAAATAAATAAGGATATAGAAGATGTAGATTGGAATAGTTTACTTGAAACATTAACACCTGATGATGCGGTTTCTGTATTTTACGAAAAAATTTATGAAATAATTAGACTACACACTCCCAGACGAAAACACAAGAATATAAATTTTCCTATCTGGTTTTCTAAAACTCTAATACGCATTTACAAAAATAAATCTTCTTCGTGGTTCAGGTGGAAAAAATATGGAAATATTAAAGACTACGAGATGTTTTCTATTAATAGACTCAGATTCAAATAACTAGCAGATAAATGCTATAAAGTCTATATAAACTCAGTCGAGGACAATATTACTACAAATATTAAGGCTTTCTGGTCATACATCTCCAATAGAAAAAACACAAACAAAATACCTTGCTCGGTTCATTATAAAGATATCCCCGCTAATGATCCTATCGAAATATGTAATTTATTTTCCAGCTTTTTTTGCTCGGTTTACGAACCTTCCACATTTGATCTGGACACATGGGAACCTCCACCTATGACCTCTGAGCACGATATTAACTTATCCAAGTTGCACTTCTCTTTGGATAATATACGCAGAGAATTAAAATTACTAGATTCAACTAAGGGTCCTGGTCCAGATGGTATCCCATCTATATTCTTAAAAACTACCTACAATACTATATGTTACCCTATCTTTATAATATTTAATAAATGCGTATCACATGGTATTTTTCCTGACACATGGAAATGCGCAAATATTGTGCCAGTTCATAAAGGTGGATCCAAAAATGATGTCGAAACCTACCGTCCAATCTCTATACTGTCAGCATTCTCTAAACTCTTTGAAAAGCTTGTACATAATGAGATATATCCAATTGTTCGACGTGCCATAATATACGAACAACATGGTTTTGTCAAAGATAGGTCGTGCATAAGCAATCTTCTTATATTTTCGACTCAGCTATTTGAGGGTTTGGATAATAGACAACAAATTGATGCGGTATACACTGATTTCCAAAAGGCTTTTGATAAAGTTGACCACAAATTGCTGTTAAATAAAATCGCCTTCAACGGTATCAGAGGGGATCTCCTTCGATGGTTCATCTCATACATAACAAACAGAACCCAAAAAGTTGTGATAAATGGTTACGAATCCAACTCTATTCAGGTTACCTCAGGAGTCCCACAAGGCTCGATTTTAGGCCCTTTGCTATTCATATTATTTATAAATGATATTAAAAGTTGCTTTAGACATTCAAAATTCCTTTTATACGCGGATGATCTAAAAGTTTTTAAAAATATTTCAAATGAGCTGGACTGTACTGAATTCCAAGAAGACCTTGACCGCTTTTCCAGCTATTGTTCAGCCAACAAGCTACACCTAAGTCTCCCCAAATGCCATAGCATAACATTTACTAAAAAAATAAACACTATTAATTTTAATTATAAACTCAGTAACAAATTTGTTAATAAAGCATTAAGTTTACGTGATCTTGGCATCCATCTTGACTCAAAACTTCATCTAGATATGCACGTAGAAAAGATAGTCAATAAAGCGTACCAATTGTTTGGTTTCATAATGCGAGCCACTCACGAATTCCGCCGTCCGTCTACATACCTATACTTATATAAGTCAATAATACGACCGCAATTAGAGTATGCAGTACCTATTTGGAATCCACATTATGCAAAATATAATGATGCCATTGAAATGGTCCAACGTAAGTATCTTCGCGCTATGCAGTATAGATGTTTCCGTAAAAAAATATCATACGAACAACTCCTTAAGAAATATAACATGTTAAGTCTACAGTCTAGACGTGTTCTTCTTGACACCATGACTCTTTTCAGTGTATGCCGCAACAAATTTGATTGTCCTGACTTAGTGAATCGCTTGTGTTACCTGGTTCCTCGAACGATGCATGGGCGAGAGGTGCGATCCAGACATCTATTTGCTACTAGACTTTGTAAAACGAATGCTGGCGTACGCTCACCTCTGCAACGTTTAGTCGACACATATAATAAATATTTTAGTGCAATCGATATATTATGTCTCAGTAAGTTTACTTTTAAAAAATATATAATTACAATCCTAAAAGATCGGCAGCAGGCTATACAGGTTTAATATTAATATCAACTCAGTGGCATCTTTTTATTGTTATTAATATATCATAATTTTGTTCAAATACCTTTTTTCTTCAAAAATATACATATTTACTGCGTTGAATACAGCTCATGTCTGCTAACAGAAGTATAACTTTTAATTAGTAATTTGTGGAAAATGTAGTAGGTAGTATATTAGTTAAGCTTAGTAATAAGGACTTATTGTGTATACATAATGTACTACTGTTTGTTTTCCCAAAGTTAAATAAATAAATAAATAACTTCTACCACCTCTACTTGTATAGATAATATATTTACAGATATAATACCAATGAGCAAACAAATAATTAACAAATTAACATCTGATCATTGTGGACAATCAATAACATTCGCTACGCAGTCTAAAAAAGTAGGTAGTAAAGAATTGACTGTGGTGCCAAAACTTTTGCGTCGTCTCGAGGGACTTGAAGATAAACTCACAGACCCACTACCATATTTGTGCTATAATGAACATCCTAATGAGTTGTACAATTCTTTCTTTAACATGTACTGTACTATTTTCAACTCTATCTTTTTCCCTAAGAAGATCTCAGTTGTTGGTACTATAACCTTCAGTAAATGGGCAACCACTGGAATTTGTAAACGTAGAAATAGGCTTTACGAGTTGTATGAACAGAAAGTTTTTAAGAAAAATGATGAACAATTTTGTAAATATGTAAGTAATTATTCCAAGTTATTCAACAAGATTTGTCGAGAAGCTAAGACTCTTTATTTAAAATCTAAAAATAAAAATAGTGAAAATAGAATAAAAACAACATGGGACATTATTAACAATTAGACTGGAAGAGTCAAGAATAAAAAATAATGACTACATTCTTCACTTTGATAACAAGGTATTCAAATCAGATTTTGAGGTTGCCACAGCGTTCGAAAATTTCTTTACAGACATTCCAGTCTCAATTACAAAGTCCCTGAACTCGTCTCCTAATCATGCCGAATTTCTATTAAAACAAAATGTCAAAGTGTGTACCATAGGATTTAATTTTACTTATATTACCGAAAGAGATATTGTTAAAACTTTTAATACACTTAATTTTAAGAAAACAAGTGATTTTTGGGATAATTCTGTTGTGATTACGGAATACATAATCAATTCAGTAGCACCTGAACTTGCAATAATTTTCAATAGATGCATTGACTGTGGTGTGTTTCCTGATCTAATGAAAATTAGTAAAATAATTCCATTATTTAAATCAGGTAGCACATCTGACCCTACTAATTATCGACCAATATCTGTGCTACCCACATTTTGTAAAATTTTTGAAAAGTTAATTCTAGACCAGCTCCAAATTCATTTTAATTATAATAAACTGCTTCACAGTACACAATTTGGTTTTACTAGGGGTCCCTTATCAACCGATGCTGGTGTTGAGCTTTTAAATAGTATTTTCGATGCTTGGGAGGAGTCGCATGATGCTCTAGGAGTTTTTTGCGACTTATATAAGGCATTTGATTGTGTTTTTCATGAAACATTGATCAGGAAATTACATCACTATGGAGTTAAGAACACTGCTTTAGATCTTTTAATTTCGTATTTAAGTAGAAAGATACAGATAGTAAATGTTAATGGAAAACGTTCTATGGGTTCAGTGGTCACAATGGGAGTACCGCAAGGTTCAATACTTGGTCCATTCTTTTTTCTTATATATATTAATGATCTGCCATATATTATGAAAAAAAATGAAGAGATAGTGTTATTTGCTGATGATACATCACTTATATTTAAGCTAAGACGACAGCAATCAACTAATGACGATGTAAATGACGCTCTCTCTGAAGTAGTTAATTGGTTTAGTGCTAATAATTTACTTTTAAACGAAAGAAAAACAAAATGTATTAGATTTTTCACACCTAACGTAAAACAAGTTGAAACCAATATACGGATGAATGGAGAAGAGTTAGATCTTAAAGATAACACCATTTTCTTAGGCATAACTTTAGATTCTAAGCTACAGTGGGGCCCACATATAGGTAAGTGGTCGAATAGACTTAGCTCTGCAGCGTACGCGGTTTATAAGATTCGTCAGTTAGCTGATACAGATACAGCCAGAATAGTATATTTCAGTTATTTTCACAGTATAATGTCATACGGCATCTTATTATGGGGCAATGCAGCTGACATTCAAACAGTGTTTGTACTGCAGAAGCGAGTACAATTTACAGTCTTGGATCAAGGCATTTACTGAGGAAAAAATTTAAGGAAATTAAAATAATGAGTGTCGCATCTCAATATATTTATGAAAACTTGATATACGTTAGGAAAAATATAAATATGTTTTCGAAAATAAGCGACATGCATAGTATAAATACACGAAATAAAAATAAACTTGTGCAACCTATAACTAGACTGCAAAAAATCAGTAACTCGTATAAGTGTCAAAGTAT
Source organism: Euclidia mi (assembly GCA_944739405.2). Lineage (NCBI taxonomy): Eukaryota > Metazoa > Arthropoda > Insecta > Lepidoptera > Erebidae > Euclidia > Euclidia mi. The sequence goes on from OX123203.2 coordinate 4,836,518, forward strand.
ACGCTTCTACAACAAAATTCCAGGCAGTATTCAGGCAATAAGTTTAAATAAATTCAAAGTATTTGTTAAGCAAAGTTTGTGTTCCAAAGCGTACTACTCAGTAAAGGAATACTTAGAAGACAAGAATGCCTGGGATTGAGTTTCTCCAATTTGCACGCAGGCTAAAATGTCATGTAAATAGTATAAAATTATGAATATTTGACATTTGTAATTTATCTATTTTGTTATTATTTATATTCTGACATTCTAATATTAATTATCGCTCGCTTAACAATGTGCCCGGTAAATGGCAATAGGCTCGCCCCCTATTACATTGAGACCGAAACATATCTGGCGAAGTGTGGGTGTGAAGTACACCTCTGCCTACCCCTTCGGGGATAAATGGCGTGAAGATATGTTATGTTATGTTATGTTATTCTAAAATGATATCAGATTATTTTTATTTACTTTAATAGTAATTATTGTATTATGCTTTTGACATTTCCAAATTGACATTCAATTATTTTATTTATGTCTTGACATTTCCAATAACTTAAGTGACATTAAATAATTTTATTTACATTTGTAATTAATTTCTTTTTTTTTGACATTTTCAAATTGACCTTAAATTATTATTATTTATTTAGTGACATTTTAACTAGATGACATTTTATTGTATAATTTTTATTATTTAAATATTATTGTTTACAACAGGTACTCAACTTTATGATAAAACTAGAGGACGCCAGCAGCTACGCCTGCACATTTTTTTTAATTTACCTACCCTTTTTTGCCGATCCCGTGGGCATTTCGCGAAATCCCTTCTTAGTGCACTCCTACGGTCCCCAAGGAACATACTTGCCAAATTTCAGATTCCTGCGCCTAAAAGTTTCGGCTGTAGCGTGTCTGTCAGTCAGTAAGTAACGTAAGGATTTTATGTATTAAGATGTAAGGAGCAAGTACAATGCGGGAATTAGTAAACTTTTCAACTTATATTAGTGGCAACCTATCTGGTGGCTTAGGCTGGCATGCTTATGCATACACCTACTGATGGCGTGGGGGCATTATGATTTAGGTCGTGCTGGCTCCCTCAATCAAGGTTGAGCCGTACGATGGTTGTTGAATGCGGGCCATCAGCGGGTTGAGTCAGTTACGAGTACAAGCGTCAGATGATATCCTGCATTGTACTCGCATCTAAACCTATTATGTCTGGACTTCAAAAGTCCATAAACGAAGAGATGAAATATAATGAAATGACAAAAAAAAAGCAATGTCTCTGAGTTTGTTTCGGCCTTTCTTCTCAAGAAGTCATTTAGCTAGGAAACGCCGGCATCATCTAGAATAGGGTTTTGACTTGTATAAGTGTTGTAAACAACCAAAATGCAGAAATAAATAATTATGTCTTTATGTCTTTATCTGCTATGACAATAAGACAATGATTTTGTCAATATCTTTATCAACAAGAGACTGTACGTTATAATAATGATCATTTTCCTTTTTCAGGTAAGACATCTTTGCTGTACTCCACTCCATTTTTGACGCACCAGTAAGTAAGATTGATATTTGACAAAAAATATATTTAAAAATAGCCGGTTGCGATATTTTTCGCATTTTTTGTAAATCAGCAATACAGGTAATTAGATTCTAGCAAAATATGTCTTTTTTGTATTTTTGGCGCTTTTTAAATTTTGGAATCATTTATAGCAAAATTTAAAAAGCGGTCTATTTTATTTCAGTAATATGTTACGAGATGAAAATATACTACACGACTAAAGAATCAATCTCCACGGTATATAAATAATTTTACTTTTTATAAAATAATAAAAACAGTGACTGAATTAAATTATAACATAGAACACAATTTTAAATTTCAAAAGCTTCACAAACAACATATTGAATGCACGAACGAACTTAGTTTGAAAGCAACTACAAAGTAAGTACGCACTAAACATTGTTTAATGTTTTGGAAGTAGTTCTGTTATACCAAGCTGCAGATGACAGCTGGTTAAACAATGTAAAACACGCAGCCTGCCTTGAAAGTACAAATTAAATAATATTGCACTACAATTGCCTTAGTACGCAGCGTTACAAGGCGTTATATAAGAGCTGTGAATTTTGCTTGTTCAACACAGTTCTAGACAAGAAAAAGAATTTCAAAATTTTGTTCTACAGATTGTAGCTAATAAACGGAAAAGGAATCTTAGAGGAAGCCTGTGTCCAGTTGTGGATGTCTATAGAAACGCGATAAAACGTAATATAAACTGTGTTATGAAATTTATTCCTACTTGAATGGCTGACTCATAAATATTCATCACTTTGTTTGTTGGTACTTTGAAAAGGTGTATAAAGTTTTAAAGTCCTTTGAAGCCGTTCAGAATGTAGAAATAATTTAGGTAAATGATAATTAAAGGTTCATTTTTACAGGGGCACTAACATAGAGTTGATAGCACTAATAAAATATTGCAAATATGATGGTAAAGACAAAAAATAACAATATATCATCTATTCCTACAGTTAGAGAATTGCCTGCAAACCTCTACAAAAGGCAAAAAAAATCCTCTGCAAAACACGAATGTAGTCTAACTACGGAATTCAATATTCGATCTATAGATAGATCTGTAGATTTTATAAAAATATGTCAAACACGAATCTCGAATCTCAAAATCCATGTATGGATCGCATATTGAAAATGGCCGTAATGCTACTTACACAATTGAGAAATGATGTAGCAATGATTCCCTATACCACTCTATTATTTATATTCTTACAAATCAATCCCAGATGAATGAACATTTAAAGCACAATCATTCACTTCATCCCCTAAACCATCACGAACCGTTTCGTTTTGTACAAGAGCCTTTGAAACAGGATCATCAAAAGCATCCACTACGTCGGCGATTATAGAAATGCTTTTGCTTTTGTCAATGCGGTAGTTTTGGTACACCCAAGCACCAACAATACAGGATTTGCCGGCCGATCTGTCATCTTTCTTGCAGCTTTTTCCTGTAAAATACCTTTTGTCGGAAGCTCATGTATTTGGATTTTTTGAAAGAAATGCCGGCATTAATACCTAGAGCTTATTCGGACGTAACATTTGTAAGAAGTGTTGGCATTGTTGGCTATTTTTTATAAAGAAACTTCATATCTATAACTAAATAACAAAAACAATAACTAATATTATTATTATCCTCCTTCACTAAAATGTGGTGTTTCCATAATTATTATTACGCTGTTTCAGCATATTTAGATATAATTAGAAACAGTTGCAATTTGGATATCCATAATCTGAAAACTTTCGAATCGATTGTAACCATTACCGAGAGGATACAAATTTATGATAACCACAAAGCAAAATCGCTAAATTAGACTTGTATCATTATCATGGCTTATACCAATATCCAATCACGTATTACTAAACTTTTTCATGTTTTACTTATATGATAAGTTTACTTAGTAGGTTGATATAAATATGATATTAGCTATATTTATTTTAATTTTTTCAGGCTCACTTGAATTTCCTTTACATTTTCATCTAGCAGAGTGAATAAGAATGTTCACGAATGTTATACTTTTAAAATATGATGAAATATTTATAATTTTCTTATTTTGTGATGTATTGCCTGAAAATATTGAATTTATTTTGTAAAATTGAATTAGTTGGTGCTTTAAATAAATTTTAACCTGGATTTTCTTTCGCTTTAATTTCTTGAAAACCTTTCAAGCTATTGATTCCTTTAAATGTTTAAAACTTGAAAATAGCAGCATTTGTTGTTATTTAGCGACTTCAATAAAGTAAAAGATTCTAAGAATACTTTCTTCTTTGCTTTAACAAAGTTGAATTCTAAATACAATAATAAACTGCGGGTACGATACCGGAATATTATTATTCTATTAACTTTAGAGGTGAATAGAGTAAGCAAGATATATTTTACATCACTAGCTGTTTTGGTTTCATCTTGACAATGTCTAACTTTTGTTAAAATTTGTCACATTTTTCCGAGGTTTTCACTTTTCAATGTTTCTGTTAACATTATACAGCCTATTGCAGTCCTCTACTTGATATAGACCGTCCTAATTATCTTCACAAAATCATTGTGAGTCAATGGGATCAAATGCTTCTCAATCTATGAAATCTATTGCTGGACAACGGCCGCTCTCAAGGCTCTCATAGGCCGGTCTTGAGCCGCCAGGATCAATGCACTGCCTGTAATCCTAATAAGATCATCATTTTAAGGCGTGGCGAGAGTGTAAACGACTGACACTCCGAAGATCGTGGGTTCGATCCCGCTCAAGTCAAATATTTGTGTGCTTGAACATGGATGTTTGTCTTGGTTTGGTTGTTTCTGTTTATAATATATACAAACATACATAGACTCACGCCTATTTTCCGGAGGGGTAGGCAGAGACTACGGAACCCCATTTTTAATAATATGTATGTATTTACAAAAAAGAGTATATATGTAAGTTTATCCATTGTCTAGTACCCATAGCTGTGCTTAGTTTGGGACTAGATGGTGTTGTGTGATGTTGTAGAATATTACTAGAATATTATAATTAACAATGGCTCTTATTAAATATCAAAATATGGTCTCCATTCTTAACGTCAAGTCTTTTAACAATAAAATAAGTACCTTTAGTATACCTCAGAATTAGATCTCTAGTCCGGTCCGAATTTCGATCTACGACGTACGTTCCTTTTGGTAACAAAGGTCACATAACTGGTATAATCTACTTATAACTTAAATAGCTGGCAAGCAATTTAGTTACGTTTCGTAGGCTCAATTTCATGTCCTTACAAGGCACTTTTATCAATGACTTCAAAGAAAGGAAGCTCTCAATTTAATCTGTATGAGCGTAGTTTTGTTAAAATTTGACATCATTCGTAGTAGTATACCTAAGATTTTCATCAGATGTAGCAGGTGTATTTGGATATGTTTGGTGCTATTTTAATGTATAAGCCATTATTAGTAAATAGTTTGGTCGAAATCCGTTCATTACTTTTTGCGTGGAGGAGTAACAAACATCTTTATGCTTTTTTTATTTATCGCCTGTATTCCCGAAGGGGTAGACAGAAGTGTAATATTACACCCACATTTCCTAATGAATTTTTAGATCCCACGTAACAGGAGGCAAGTCTAGCGCCATTACCGGGCACATCACTAGCCTCCGTGCTGCTACTGAGAATTCGAAAAAAACTCAGTAACACTTTTGCCCAACCCGGAAATCGAACCCGGGACCTGCGATCAGCAGATGCTTACGCTATCAACTGGACCACGTAGGCAGTCAACAAACATCTATCCATCTTAAAACACTTAACAGAAGTAAGATAAGATTGAATAGGTGCGTAGCTAATAACCACTTTTAGGGCTGAAATAGAAGCATATGGTAGATAGGAATGTCAGACCATCAACGTAATTTTCAACTGATCTGGACACTGGATAATGTCTGTTCTTTGGGAAACTTTAGTGTCTAAGTTAAAGAACGTACAAGGATTCAATTCAATTCAATTCAATTCAATATCTTTATTTGTGGAACATAAGTTACATAAGGTGTTATAGTTTGCAATACATTGTGATCCGTCTATGTCCTGCCATGCATCAGGCATACAAATCAGTAATTTTAATAAAAATTTTTAATATTAAGAATTTAATAACATGCGTAAAAATATAGTATTTTACAATTCAATATTCAATTTAAGTCAGTCAAATAAAAAAATAAATTTATGTCAACAAAATTCTATAGTATTAATGTCAATAAACAATACGGTAATAAATTAATGTCAATGAAAATAAACTTAAATTTACAATAACAATATCATATTTATTAATAACTAGAGGACGCCAGCAGCTACGCCTGCATTATTTGTAAATTAACCCGTTATGCCGATCCCGTGGGAATTTCGAGAAATCCCTCCTTAGTGCACCCCTACGGTCCCCATGAAACATACATGCCAAATTTCAGCTTCCTGTGCCCAATAGTTTCGGCTGTAGCGTGTCTGTCAGTCAGTCAGTAACGCAAGGATTTTATATATTAAGATTACCATAGCTTTTCCTCTAGAAACTCTGTGATTGAATAATACGCTTTGCGCACCAAATATTGTTTCAAGGATTTTTTAAATTTGCTGATACTCTCTATATCATTTATTTGTTTAGGTAGCTTATTATATATTTTGGGGGCCATGGTAAAAATACTTTTACTAAAAAGCGCTGTACGTGAGCTAGGTATTTGTAGTTTGTGCGGATATCTTTTATTATTACAATTTTCATAACTGTGTATATTACTTTTGACAAACACCGCACTCTCGTAAATGTATAGACTAGGCACAGTCAGAATATTCATTTCCTTAAAATACGGTTTACAGCTATCAATTTGTTGCAAATTACACATCGAACGTATACATCTTTTTTTAGACTTGAATACCATATTGATCCCGCTAGAGTTGCCCCAGAAAATGATCCCATATCGTAACAAAGAAAGAGTCTACAAATCCGTGATATGCTGTCTGAACTGCGTTTTTATTTACTATTTTGCGTAATATATAAAGTGCATATGAGTACTGGTTTAATTTCTTACATACACTTTCTATTTGATTCCACCAACTTAAATGCTTATCTATGTTTAGTCCTAAAAACTTTGTGCTATCAGTCTCATTTATTTTTTGGTCCTTATAGTGGATATTACTTACAGTATTTATTCTATTTTGTCTTGTTGTAAATGTCATAATGTTTGTCTTACCGAGATTGATAATGAGGTTATTCGAATTAAGCCAGTCTATAACGTCATATAAAGAGGAATTTATTTCGCTGTCGAGATGATTAACATTTTTGGTTTTATATATAATTGTACTATCATCTGTGAACAGGATCATAGGATGTCTAGTACATTGGGGCAGATCATTTATATATGTGAGGAACAATAATGGGCCCAATACGCTACCTTGGGGAACTCCATATTGTATTTATTTTAATGTGGATAAATAAATATGCTCAATTTTATTATCAGGGATATTCTATTAATTTGTGTCATCTGATGTCGATTGCTAAGGTAAGATTTAATAGGTCTAAAGCATTACCTCGAACCCAATATGTCTCTAGTTTATGCAGCATTATTCTATGGTCAACATAGTCGAACGCTTTAGACATATCCATATACATTGCACTAACATGAGTTTTGTTATCAACGCAGCTATATATGTGATTCAGAAATTTATGAATTGCCAAATTTATGGTGTGTTTTTTTCTGAAACCTTGTTGAGCATTTGTTAAAATGTCATTATTATCAAGATATGAGCTTAATCTGTTACAAATTACTTTCTCAAATACTTTTGACATAATAGGTAAAAGTGCAACGGGTCTATAACACTTCATATCATCCCAATTACCTTTTTTGAAGGGTGGCTTTATAATAGATATCTTTAAATTGTCTGGGAATATTCCATATTCCATGCTCAAGTTAACTATAAAACAAAGTGGTGAAGATATACTGTTTGCCACGTATTTTAATATTTTTGTATTTATATTGTCATATCCTGTACTATTAGTAATTTTTAATGATTAGATTGTATTAAAGATTTCTAATGTAGTTGTTGGTGTCAAAAATATTGAATTAGAATGATTACATGTCAATTTAAATTTATATTTATTACTATTAATAAACTCATTACTAGTCAAATTAACCTGGTCAATAAAATAATTATTAAATGAGTTAACTATTTCCTGTGGATCGTCAATATATTTATTATCTAGTTTAATAAGTCTTATATACCTATCCTGACTTTCTTTTTGATTTTTATTAATAACTCTCCATGTAGCTTTCGACTTATTAAATGCATTATTAATATAAAAATTGTTTTGTGGTTTTTGTGTCAATTTAATTATTTTTGACAATCTGCTTGAATAGACTTTAAATTGCCTTTTATTTTCCACAGTTGGTACATATCTATATTGCCATAGTAGTTTTCTATTACGACGACAGCACACTTTGATACCCTTTGATATCCATTTTGGCCTTTTGTACGAGGACATGCGAATTTTACGTATAGGAAAACACTGTTCATAGAGAAATTTAAATAATTCGTGGAAATCATTAAATGCGATATTGACATTGTTGCTCCCATATTATGTTACTAAATGATAAGCTATCAATATACATTTTAAATTTTGTCATGTTGTTTTTATCATAATCACGTTTCAAAACAAACCAATATGTTAAAGGGCTATTGCTTTTTATAGGAAATTACAAAACCTGCGCGTTGTGGTCCGAAAGTGCAAGTTCATGTGTTTCGATTTTACATGATTTTATATTGTATATAACATTATCTATACATGTGCCACTTGCTTTACGAGTTGGTTTTGTAGCTGCGAAAGTTAAATTATAACTATCAACAGTTTCTTTAAATCTTGACGACATAGTTGTCTTTTTCAGTAGATCTATGTTATAATCTCCACAAACAATTACTTTATATTTACTATTGAGACAAAATGGATTAAGTATTAAGTACAATTTATTAAAAAATATTTCTATAGATCAACAGTCTGTTCTAGGTGGCCTGTATATGCATATTATAATTACTTTAAACTCTAGAAGCTCAATACCACAACATTCAATTACATTTTCAATGCTAAACTTTTTTATATTAGTAAGTTGTTTAAAATTAAGATAATTTTTAATTAATATACATGATCCACCATGTCTATTATTCCGGCAGTACTGTAAAGTTAATTTATAATTTGGGATCGTTAGCTGTTTAATGTCATTTTCTGTCATATTATGTTCCGTAATGCATAAAATATCCACAGTTTTTAGTTCTTCTAAATGGACACTTAATATGATTTACAAGTCCATCGAAAAAAGTCATTCACATTATTATCAAATCTATCTGCTTGCTTACATTCAGTATTCAATGTTAAGTTGTCATTACATTTATTAAGAGTATTTTGACTACATTCTGCGTTTGACTTATTTCCATTACAAAGCACATTAGATATGCAATAGGTTTGTGTAGATTTATCAACAAATTTTGACTCTCGCTTGTATTTTAAGTTCAACAATGCAATGTTATAAGTTTTCTGTTTAACTGCATAGTCAATACGTAGTATATCCTTAAAAAAATTGAAAGAAAGAAAGAGAAAGAAAATAAATTTATTTGGATAAGGTGACACAATTAAAATGACATAGTATAGACGAATACTTGACAATTACTTTTCGTTAAGGAAAAGAATCGAAGTGGAAATTATAATTACAATCAAAAATATCATATTAAATAAAAAAAGATCAAAATAATAAAAAATAAGCAATTTTGTAAATTCTATACATCTAGAAATCAAAAATATCATATTAAATAAAAAAGATCAAAATAATAAGAAATAAACAATTTTGTAAATTCGACACAGTCATCTAGAAATCAAAAATATCATATTAAATAAAAAAGATCAGAATAATAAAAAATAATCAATTTTGTAAATTCGATACATCTAGATTTTACCAATTTTAATTTATTATGTCACATTATGCCAAATGGGAGTTTAGTTCAGCATATGCCTGACTTACAAAGCCTGGCGATGGTTTTCAACTAGCTCCTTTTACTGATAGCACGGACCTTAGGTAGTAAAATGCACACAACAATACATACTAAAATAATGTGTTAAAACAGTGCGCGTGCATGACGTGCGTTATGTAGGCCTACGGGTTCCCGGCCCGTGCCCAGTGGATTAAGCGGATAGCGGGCGGAGAGGCCTCCAGACTCGCGTGAGTATATTAAATAAGATCAATACGCGCGTGCGCCGCGTGATGGTTGGACGCCGCGGTTTACATCAATGCACGCACAGTGTCACAGCACTGATTATACAACATAGGAACATTCAACATGGACAATATTATTAATTGTACAGTACCTACAAAAGTAACACAAACATATTTATTGTACTGTAGGCATTTGTATTATTATAAATTAATTCGTTATTAAATAGAGATATGAATAATGTTTAATGCCAATAGAGAAAAATATTGTTAATTAAGGGATTAGGGATAAGATTAGTAATTAAATAGTAGTATGAATAATTTTTAATGTCAGTAGGGATAATATGGTTAATTAGTGGATTAGAAAATAGTTATTAATTGTATAAGGAAATAATAGGCACACATATTGCTAATTAGTGGATTAGGGATAAAAATCATAATTAAATAGTAATAAGAATAATGTTTAATGTCAATAGAGATAAATATTGTTAATTAGTATATTACAAAAATAGTTATCAATTTTATAAACCATAAGCAGCAGAAGCAAATAAAAGAAGCGTTCAAGTTCACATTGCCAAGCTTTCGTTGCGACTCCACAAGATACTGCCTCAAGCGTGTCCTAAAAGTGTTGATGGAGGTGACGTTGCGTATGGGTGGAGGTATATTGTTCCAGCACTTAGAAGCCGCATATCGAAAGCTCCCTCTAAATGCCTCAGACTTATGTGGCTTAATCGATAATTGCTTTGAGCATCGTCTGCTCGATCGCTCGCTACCACTGAAGACCCAGGTTAGTTTTTGAAATAAATACTTTGGCTCCTGTGACTTAATGACACCAAATACTAAGCAAGCTAAATGCAACTTTCTTCTTGACTTCATTTTTAATATATGTTTATCATTTAAAAAGGGGGTTACGTGACCTCTAAAAGGCACTGAGAAACAGAAGTGGACGCAGGCATTTTGCACTCTCTGTACTAATCGATCTGATCGTGCCAGCAAACGAGGCCCATATACAGAGTCCGCATAATTTAACTTGCTTAGTATCAAGGATTCCATCAACTTAATGCGCATTTCTTCTGATAAAAAGGGACGTATTTTATATAGCACTCTTAGTTTATAGAAACAGTTCCGTACTGCGTTGGCAACATGATTCTCATAACGCAGATTGGCATCCATTATCAGTCCCAGGTTTCGGGCCTCGTACACTCGTTCTAAGGGTTTCCCTTGAAGAGTTATATTCAACCCCGTTTGCAGCGAACGCAAATTGCCTGTGGATCCTAGAATCATATACTTCGTCTTTGATGGATTTAACAATAAGCAATTACGTTCCGACCATGCAGTTATCCTCTCAAAGTCCTTATTTATGTCCACTATTGCCTTTTGGTAATCACTTACTTTAAAAGACAAGTAGATCTGGATATCATCCGCATATATATGATACTTGCAATTTTGTAAACAATCTTTTATATCCTCACAATAAAGGGCAAACAGTATTGGTCCCAGAATAGATCCCTACCGCACGCCTCTTTTTAAAGAGGCAGGAGCCGAGGCTTCTGTGTTTCCGTTTATAGAGTTAATTTCTACAAGTTGGTAACGGTTCATTAAATAACTATGGAACCAACGAACTGCGTTATTGTCAAATCCATAAAAACGAAGTTTGGATAACAATATATCCAAATTTATAGCATCAAATGCCCGCGAATAGTCCAAAAGAACAAGAATCGTGCAGCAGCCCTGATCCTGGGCTGACAGGATATTGTCAGTGACGTCCAGCAGAGCGGTAGTAGTGCTACGGAACCGTCTGAATCCTGACTGCAGGTTAGGTAATATATCATTATTCTCTAAAAAATCAGTGAGCTGTTGACAGACCACCTTCTCCAAGACCTTGGAAAGACACGGCAGGATACTAATTGGCCGAAGGTCACGCATATCAGAGGGGTTTGGGATTTTAGGCAGTGGTCGCACTACAGCAATTTTCCAAATCGCCGTTACTGTGCACGATACAATCGACTGGTTTATAATATCAGTAATAGTTCCTAAGGAGTAAGGTAATGATAAATTTACATTTTAAGATTGCGACATATTACTAATGAAAAATGTTTATAATAAGGTATTGTATTGACATAATTCATATCCACATAAGGTACATTGTGATATTTGTTATAGATAAATTTAAGTTCATAATTAAGTTTCATAGGGTTAAGGTATCGATTATAGGGTATCCCACTGACTATATTGTTTGAAGTACTGTAAGCAGCCAGCTAATAAGAGAACTTTTGAACTCATACGGATTGTTGTCATTCACACCGCCTATGATTATTAAGTAATCGTCAGACGTCATCGTCGCCAGTTCTTCTTTTGCCGTGTAAATTATATCGTATAGTTTTGCTGCAGGCTTCCAGTACACTACTACTTTAAATTTCTCGCCAAGAACTAATTGTAGCTGGTGTCGTATATTTCTCCCACGCGGATCAGCAAGTACAACCACTTTCTGATGCTTTAGGACTGGTTCTACTTTGCCGCTCTCCGTATTATTGCCGCCAAAAAGTATCTTACAAATGGGTGGTTTCTGCTGACTATCTTGTTGATTATCATTTATAATTGCTTGTTTTAATTCAACCGATGTTTGTACATTATTGGCTGTTAATTTAGGACTAATTGATTTTAATGCATTTAGTGTAAATTCTCTTGGTGACGTTCTAGGTAGGCCTGCTTTCATTGAAAATGTACGAAGCCGTTGTTGATATTGAGGGGAATAAAACTTAATTGGCGTTCCCGGGCAAACTTTATTTGTACCATACCCCTCCATTCCTACCGATTTGTACAATTTAATCTTATTTTCGGCACTTTGTAATTTGCTTTTCAAAGTGTAGTTTTCTATGTTAAGGTTGTCAATCTCAGCGTTAGCAATCTGTAACTCCGTCTTTAGTTTGTTAATTTCTTCTTTTAAAGTAATAATGTCATCGTTACTGTTTGGTAAGCTTTGGTAAGATACATCCATGTCAAATAATTCACTTTAGCTAGCGTTGCATGTGTTTGGTCTCCTCTGCGATATATTTACGTACTCATCCATTGTGACTTATTATCTTATAAAACACAACTTAATGATTCTTAAAAAGTGAAGTGCTTCAGTAGGATTTGAATTCAAGCCAACGGATTGCCAGTCCAACGCTGTTGGTAAAGTGCTATTTCGTACTTAACTAAGTTGTTAAAATAGGTGATCGTATTATAGCTCCTTCAAAGTGCACATTTTTAATCGTAATACCTACTAGAGTTGTTTACAAATCCAATTACTTGAAGAGTCCAAAGGTCAAGTTCTAAAATACTTGCGAAGTAGATGTAGGTACGATATTGTTAATTGTCATTTATTTATCTTAGTTGAGTTATTTTGCACTTTAGTGTTTATTTTTCACTAATCAAACGTAATGTTTATTGGTTAAAAGTTTGCACTTAAGTATCACTGAGTCACTGAAGAAAAATATATTTTTCGTAATTTATGGTCACTTTAGTCTCACAAACGTTTTTGTTGTTTAGTCACATAACTATATACACAGAAACAATGTTATTTACATATTCTAGTCAATATTTATATTTTTAACATTAATTAAATACGGAGTTGATGTAGAGCGTGGCAGTGACAACTACCCTCTCCTCCTTGCACTTACTAAGTAAACGTACAAAATACAAAGATGAGCGTTACTTTTGCGATATGAATAAGATATTTCTAGTGATCGACAATAAAATTATGCGATATTAAAAATAAAAAGCATCAATTATCTAAATCTTTAATAAAATATAATGTTCTGACAAATATGGTTAACCTAGAAACTTGATTTGGAGTCGTGTCAAAAGTGGTTAGGCTACAAAGCGGACTCGGGCTCAAAGGTGACTCTGAACTCCAACCGAGAACGTTAAAATGATGATGAGGATGATCTCTGATTACTAGGAACAAGGCACAAGCTTTGTTTATTTGCAACTTTGATTATTCATCATGTCAGCCGCAAGAAGTCCACTGGTGGACGTAGGCCAAGGCGCTGCACTTGGACCGATCTTGTGCCTTCCGCACCCATCCACTGCCCACAATCCTAACAAGGTTGTCAGACCACCAGCAGTCAGTTCTTACGGGAGGCCGAATGTTAGAACTAGGCATAATCATACCTTTGTACACTCCTACTTTCTATAATTATAGTTGTTTGAAATAGAAATATTGTTTATGATAAGTTAAATCGATTATATCAGTTAAGTAGCGTGTTACTTTGTCTATTGAAAATTTCTGACTATGGTCACACTATGAACTGTCAAATCATTTTCCTCATCATTCTTTGTCGGATCCGTAAAAAGCTCTCTCACGCCGTGCTGGAAAAAAATTCCTTGTTTTGTGAACGCGTTTTGACCTTGTATTTTTGTAAAACTACCAAATAACCTTCCAACCGTCGCTATTTGAAGTTGTCCGACGGGGTTGTGAGCGATTGACAAAAAGTAAAATTAACACGGTTTGTCCTTCGTGAAATATCGCCATTTGAAAGCACATGGTTGCTTCGCGAAGCTTAGTGGTTTTGTGTAGACCTGAACTGTAAATTCTTGTATCTGCCGCCCCTTGAACATTACCGGCAAGAATTGTGAAAAAATTGTGAACTGTTGAACCCTTGTGAAACTTGTGTGAATCCGTTCGCGTGTATCCTGTCCGAAAACATCGTTGGAGGACAGGCTAGTAACTATAATGATTTGCTTGTCATTTTGGCCAAAATTATGAGTGTATTTTATAGGTCTACTCCGGAACATCACAGAAAGATATCAGGTAAATTTGCACATGTACCTATTAGTTTGAATTCACCGCTTTGCAACACAGTGCATATATGTCAGAGATTTGTTGTGGCTACAAGGACTGATGAATATAATCACGCTTCCACTATTGTCTGCAAACAATTCCAGCCGTCCTAGCCAGATTCTGATCAATAGTCGTAACCCTATAACTAAATTATACATGTAAAAGTATCTAACTTGACTATGAAAGAAGTGAATCTAAATTACATATTAAATATCTTTATTGTAACAATAGCTTAAAATTCTAAGAAGAATATTTAAATGAATATTAGAACGTATTTTTAGTTGACTTTGTTTTGTTAAATAAAAAGTACCTACTGATAATGAATTGTAATGAAAACAATTAGAGACATGGCATGGCGGGAAAAGGAAAAGGGAGAGTATAGTATTTTTAGCGTAGCTACATAACTGTGCTGAAATTATATTGTACTTACCTATTTACCAATATTTTGTTTAATTTGCCACCCTGATTTTTATACCTCTGCTTCGACTATTGATTATTATAATGAGCCAAATATATATTTTTATTGTAATAGGCGACAAACGAGAGGACGGATTGCCTGATGCTAAGCAATTACCGCCGCCCATGGACACAAGCAACACTACAGGAGTCACAAGTGCGTTGCTGCCCCTAGGGGTTGGGAAAAGAGATAGGATGAGGAGTGGGATGAGGGAGAAGGAATAGGGGATAAGGCCTCCGGCACTCTCACTCACCGAACGACACGCAACAGTTTAAGTACTGTTACTTTACGTCGATTTTCTGTGAGAGGGTAGTACTTCCCCGGTCGAGCCCGCCCATGCATGCTGAAATCAGCAAGGCTATACTACCTAGTAAAATAAACAAAATCTGCCGTACTGCTGGGCACAGTTCTTTTATTATTATATGAAGACTAGGCCATGGTACGCCAAACTGGTTAGTTCGAATTGGCAGACTTCAAATGTCTTACAAAAACATTGTGAAGAACTGTCAGACAGTCGGTTTCGTCATGATATTTTACTTCAACATTCAGCAGGCGATAAAAGAATTTATTATGCACTTAACTCCGAAAATCTTATTTGATGATATTAATTTCTCGGTAGTATTACTGTACGTTAGATCACTTGACATCTGTTCCTAATTCAATTCAACCATAAAATGTGAACAGCCAAAAAATGCTTCACCAACAAATAATATATCCACCACAGCCAGAGCCATGATATGACGTGCTTATCTATTCTTCAATGAAAGTGCCATCGAAATTATTTATCTTATCAGCTGCAATATTGATACAAAATAATTTACAAGCCGAAACGATTAAATAACATGGTGTTATGATGAACCGGTTTTTATACATATAGCCATTGATGTGAAGTTATTTTCAGAACTCGTTCGTGTATTGTTGTTGGTTAATGTACTGATAATGTTCCAAACATGCGTGAAAAATTTCGTTGGAGATTGTGAGTGATGGATGCTTTGTTGGGAAATTGAAGGTGTTATCATCACATAAAAGTACGTGTTTCTGCTTCATGTTTTCAACTCGTTCAGAGAATTTTACTTATTTATTTTCCGCTTTTCGTAATGACAGCCATTGTAAGTAAAAACCCCGTAAACATAAAACAGCTCTTCAAAATCCAATTTAATGAGTTAAGGATTTGTACTCTTGATTCCACTTAATGATTTTTCGAGCACAATGCGAATCAATTCTTCATTTTCAGAACCTGGATTCCTCTTTTGTCCACCAAAATCAGGAGCCAGATAAAATATTCATAAGTCATATAAAAACAAGATAAAAATTTGGATATAGAAACTCTTGACATGGATTTCCCTATAGGTCAAAAATCTTTGCGGAAGGTTGTTTTTATTTTGCTATGTTACCTGACGAGATCGAAGAAAAAGCAATTCACATGACCCAAAGCAGGCAGATGTCAAGAAATACTGTGGGGACTTAGTGGTCAATTTTGCCTTCAGCCAATTGGTCTTATGGCACCTTACTTATTACATTCTGGAATTTCTACTACTTTTCAGACTCTAATGGTATTGATGCACTTGAGCATTCACCTGTAATGGCGATGATACACTTAAGCATTCACCTGTAATGAGCTTTCTCGCGAATGTTACAAAACAGAAAAACAAACATACACTTGTGTGATTTATTAAACCTGCATAAATTAAATTCTGCATTTTATTAATTAGAAACGTCATTTATTTATGTATCTTACTCTTACTCTAGAAATAATTCATAAGTGAAACTGAAGTAAAGATATTGGGTAAAACTACTGTTGTAGTGGTCAACCGATTCTGTTTAGGTTAAGTAAGTATTTAAGTTCTTATGTTACTTTCTGTTACAAACTTAAACAGAATAAATGAGTTTTATTTCGTTTGTATATTTTTTCTATATTCTACGGATTAGAGTGTCCGCTAGAATGATCGTGAAAATTTTCGTAGCAATGTTCGGCTCTATTCGTTGTTCAGTTTGGCATAACAAAGACGGCGAATGCTCGTTGTGCTGTTACAAGTTAATGCTCAAATGTATCAGCACCCATAAGATATCGTGAGGTGAAACTGTAAGTCAAATGCAGTCACGTCAATGGGATACGATATCAAATATACAAATGAACGTACAGTTCGTACGTTCATTTGTTGCTAGGTGCCATATAAGTTTGTTTCATAAACTATATCGCAGTTTTATGTATTTACAACGTTTTATCGATTTTATAGAAGGCTGCATAATGCTAGTGAATAACTAACGATATATTATAAAAAGGGTATGGTCGATAACAAGTTGTGAACTTTAGTAGACAAATAAAAATTGCTTATTTTTATCAATTGAAGTAACAAGTCTGTTACAATATTTTGGAATATAATGATTTTCGTATTTTTATTGATTTGCCTAACCAAAATATTCTTGGCTTATCATTACATGACATATGACTCTTGCAACAAAGACTAAAAAATATTTCATTATCCATTTTGAAATCCTCAAGCGATTTACCAATTCACTTGACTTGAATGAAAAAGCCTGCAGCTCACAAATGTTTCCAATTGAGCGATTTTGAAAAGAAGACCTGACCGCTTTAGCGTGATGAAGACAAATCTGGGCTGACCTAGTTTGTACGAACCGTCATCTGAGATTTTAAGCTCATAAAATAGATAATTTATGATTCTTGACCTAAAATACTGACCACAATAATGTATTTGAAATGTTTTTGTTCTTATTGAATTTGGAGATAAAAAACTAAAATAATATTTTTGTAATGATCGTCAAATTCTATTCACGGCATGGCATTACTTTAAGACTTGAATCTCTATTTTCGAAAATTACGAATATTACAAAGACCAAGATATTATGTTTCGCAGGTACAGTGTTTTAGTCAGTGATTTTTATTTATAATGTTATTTAATTTTTTACTGCACATCTTTTTTAACCAATCAAAAGCGCATGTTAGTTTAAATAAAACCTTTTGATCTATAAATTGGATTTGCGATAGACAAGTCCCGGTTGATGTTTTGGTATATAATATATTGGAACATATATAGTTGCGTCATGCTTTAACCACCTACACTTTATGGTTTACTCCAATAATATGACAAGTCAAAAGGTTTAACCTGTATATTTTTATAACCTATTCTTTGAATTTAATAAATATTACAAACGAGATTTAGATAATATAGATATAATATCGTTTAATTTACGTTTTGTTTACACGTTTGAATTTCACCTTTTTCATATTTTTTGTCTTATTTCATGCGTGGTGTTAAGTATAACACTAGTTACTATAAGGCAACATTAGCGAACAGCTGTCATTTCGCTACGTGTATAATAATTTATTTGATAAAATTAGTTTTATTTTGTTTTCCTAATTAATTATATCTCTACAGTAAAGTGTATACCCATAAACCTTAGCAATAATTGTTTTTGTAACATAATATCAAAGGACTAGTGACTAAACCTCACTGGAAAACTTGTGGCGGACCAACTGCCAAAGTAACGGACAGCTGATACAATATAAACAAGATTCAAAATCAACTGGAAACCCAGGGAGTATTGTTTTCATAATTATTTACTTATCCCTGTATCGTTTTATTCATATAATACTAACTAATATACACTATACATTTCATAAACACTGCTCACTGCACGTGAGCGACGTCATTTACAATACACAGCGGCACCGTTTATGTCTCCTTTTGTTTGACAATTTGTGGAAGCAAAATCAATGACGAAAAACATTTGCCTCAGACACCATATACTACATGACACACTATACACAAAACATAATTATTTATTATAAAATAAGTATTTTAATTTAAGGAGTACAATAGTGTTACACAGGTCAATTTATAGAAGTACCTACATTCCAATTTTATTGTTTTATAAATATAATATCAAACATATTATAAATTTTTGTACCTATTCATTACTTTCATCCACATTCCCCAATAGTTAGATTTAAAATAAGCTGTGCCCAAATTAATTTAATTTACTTTTCTGTTATTTTTTTATAATCTACCTACATTATTTCCTTCTCAACTTTCTATCCACCCATTTCTTAGTTTCTCTGTGCTGACTTTACTCACTATTCCTTATATTTCAGGTGCTTACGGGGTAGGTCTGTTCAAATGATGACCCGCAGAATGGCAGTTCTGGAGGACAAATTACAGTCCACAGTCAAGGAATTGGAATCCTCTAAAAGCCTGTGTAACCAGCTGCTACAGGAAAGAGAGGACAGCGAAGAAGAAGTAAAGAAAATAGTAGACAAGAACACTGAACTCAAGGCACAGCTGGCTGAAATGCACACACACCATCTTGAAATACTTGAGCAACATGAACAACTTCGACTGACGGTGTCCAACTTCCAACAGTGCATGGACACTCATGAAGAAGCTCTGAGACGTTTTGCTGAACTGGAACGTGAATTGAGTGAAGCTCATAAAACCATCTCGAACATAGAAATTAATAAACACAGTCAACAGATTGCGAATACCTGTAGCCTTTATCATGAGTTGGTTAGTAGTGAGCCTGATCATGTGTGCATTAGGGAGCCAGTTGTAACTATAGACCTGACCAGGGAGGATACCATTATTATGAGACCCAGCTTTTATAGTCATAATAAACTTAAATGTTACATTAAAATTACTAAATAAATAAAAAAATGACATAAATCTATTAGGAAATATAATGTGCATAGAGTTAATTTAAATCTTAGAAAGGAGCGCATAAACTTAGTTAATCAACTTTCTGAGTACTCTAGAAATTTGGAACATAGCAGATCAGTGTATGATATGGACACTCATCGCTTAAGGGAAGAGATATTACTTAGGGAAAGAACCTTAAATGAGATCTTCAATAAATACCAAGCTTCTCAACAAGAACTGAGCAAGCGTATAGTGGAGGCAGGTGAGCTCGTAGACTTGGTGAGGTGTAATGCAGAAATGTATGAGTCTCTGACCAATAAGCTCTCGTGTTCTTGTACTCATACTCTTATACCAGCAGAGCCATTGAGTACCGTACTACCTGAGAATTTTTTTAACAATCCACAAAACTCACACTCATTACAATCAAATTTAAATAAATCTAGGCTTCCAACATCTATTAATAAAACTTTTATTTTTTCTGATAGGCTAGGTCACAATTTTGGTAGTCTTCAGTGAATATACAAATCAGTGTGTTATAAATTATTGTAGGCCAGGGGATAGTTACTGTAGTTTAGTTAATCAGATTAAGTTACACCCCTTAGATGAGAGTAGTACTGCAATATTATTGTTTGGTAACAGTTTAACTGTAAAGAGACAGGATATCATAGAATGTGTTGAATTGTTGATAGAACTTAATTCTAAATTTAGTTGTAAATTTATTTTAGGTGCTTTACCTTACTCAAACAACTTAACACACACACAAAATATGCACATACACTCATTAAACACGTTATTGTATAACATAACTTGTCGTCATAGTGACGCAATATTGTTTTTTGACGCTAATAAATTTATTAGTAAATTTATTTTAACTAAAGATACAATGTATCTGCCATTTTATATTAAGCGACAAATTGCTAAGTTATTAGCATACAATTTACAGCAAGGCAGTGAGCCTTGTGTTGACAATTTATTTGATAGGGTTAGTACATGCACTAACAACGTTTTTATTGACACATCTTGTGATTTAAACTCCAAGATAGGACAACAGATAGGCTGCAGTGTTTGAATATAGTACATCAAAACATGCAGGGCCTATCTAGCAAAGAGTTAGAGTTAAGTTTATTTCTAGAAAAATATGACGTTAAGGTTTTGTGCTTAACTCAACATTGGATAAGCACCCATGAGGTTATTGTTATAAATGAATATTACACAGTGCAGAGTTCGTATATAAGAATACAGGCTATTAGAGGCGGTTCTCTCATAATGACTTCAAATTTATTAAAATGCAAAGAACGTAAGGATATTGTAAATTTATCTATTGAGCGCACTATTGAGTTGTCCTGTGTGGAACTAGACTTATATATTATAATTTGTGTATATCGACCCCCTTCTGGTGATTATAATCTATTTGAGACTGTTATGGAAGATGCTCTTAATAAAATTATATGTAGTCATAAGAATATTATAGTATGTGGTGATTTTAATATTAATATTTTAGAGAATTCTTCACAGTGTACTAGATTTCTGGATCTTTTTAAGTCATTTAATTTAAGTAATTTATTCTGTGAACCTACTAGAGTCTCTGAAACATCTTCTACTTGTTTGGATAACATATTTAGTTCTTGTGTTACTAAAAACCCAGTAGTTATTAGTTCTCTTCCTTCTGATCACCGTGGACAGATAGCTAGTTTTTCATGTTCAACATATGATAAATCACATACAGTAGAATGTAGGCCTCAAACTGCCAATCGTCTTATACGTTTTAAAAACAATATTATCGCTAAACTCAATCCCCCAATATTGAACACAGAAAATCCAAATACAATTTATAATTCACTTTTTGGAATAGTAAATTATGAGTTTCAAGATACTTCCAAGAGTAAAACTGTTTCATTAAAGTGTACTACCGGATCGTTTAACTAGTGGGCCACCATGGGTATATACAGAAGTAGAGCCAAACTGTTTGAATTATATGGTATGAAACAACATAGATTTGACACACAAAAATTTTTAAACAAGTTTGTGTTATGGCAAAATCTTAATTTATTAGTAGCAAAATTAAGCATTCAACAAATGTAATTAAAGAAACTTGGAGAATTATAAATAATGAAACAGGAAGAGCACGCCCACCGGAAAACCAATTTGAACTAAAAGAAAACAATTTATTAGTCACCAATCAAACTCAAGTAGCGCATAATATGATCAATAGTTTCTTTGCGAGCATACCTTTAACAACTACTAGCTCTTTACAATCATCATCTTTAGACGCTGGAAATTTTTTGCTTAGCAGTGTACCTGAATGCAAGAGCGTGTTTAGATTCGAGCACGTTACCCCGCGAGATATATTGATCGCATATAATTCAATTAATATTAAAAATACCGGCAACTTTTGGGGCATTTCAATTAAAATTTTAGGTACTATAGTTGAGACTGTTGCGCTTTACCTCTCTATAATTTTTAACCAATGTTTTGACTTAGGCGTATTTCCGGATTTGATGAAATTAAGTAAAATCATACCTTTATTCAAATCTGGCAGTAAAAATGACGTAAATAACTTCAGGCCCATCTCTATCTTGCCGGCATTTAGTAAAATATTTGAAAAGATTTTATTAAAGCAGCTACTAAGACACTTTAATTTAAATAGTCTGCTTCATAAAGATCAATACGGATTTACTAAAGGTAGATCCACTACTGATGCGGGTGTCGCTCTCATAAAACACGTTTATAATGCTTGGGAGTCGTCTAAAAATGCTATCGGAGTATTCTGTGACCTCACAAAAGCATTTGATTGCGTTCATCACGACACACTATTGCGTAAGCTCCGCCACTACGGCGTAGAGGAAACCGCACTTTGTGTTGTCGAGTCGTACCTGCAGCAAAGATTTCAGTGCGTCGATGTTAATGGGACTACATCCTCTAAATTACCTATACAGTTAGGCGTTCCAAAAGGCTCTATTTTAGGTCCTTTTCTATTCCTTGTATATATTAATGACTTACCTTTTTATTTAAAAAACATCTGTGATTTCGTACTTTTTGCAGATGATACGTCACTTATTTTTAAAGTAGATAGGAATAGGAATCAATTTGATGATGTAAATAATGCACTTATACAGGTTACACAAGGGTTTACAGCAAACAACCTAGTGCTTAATTCTAAAAAGACTAAATGCTTTAAATTTGCTTTACCTAACGTTAGACAACTGGGACCTAATATAAGGCTAGATAGGGAGGAACTTGACACAGTTGACTCGACAGTGTTCCTAGGCATTACACTAGATAATAAGTTACAATGGGGTGCACGTATAGCATGTCTTGCAGGTAAGCTCAGCTCTGCTGCGTATGCTGTCAAAAAAGTTAAACAACTTACTGATGTTGACACAGCTCGTCTAGTTTATTTTAGCTATTTTCATAGTGTCATGTCCTACGGTATTTTGTTATGGGGCAAAGCTGCGGATATTCAGAATATCTTCGTTCTACAGAAACGAGCGGTACGAGCAATATACATGTTAGGTGCAAAAGATACTCTTAGGGAACGCTTTAAGTCTATAGGGATTCTTACAGTAGCCTCGCAATTTTTATTTGCTAATATATTGTATATTAGGCAAAATATAGGTTTATTTACCACAAAAAGGGATGTACATAACATAAATACTCGAAACAAGCATAAGTTATATGCCCCTTATCATCGTTTACATAAAGTTAATAATTCTTTTGTAGGGCTAGGTATTCGTATATACAATAAAATACCAGTCTTTTAGAATTACCATTTAGTACGTTCAAAAGTAAAATAAAAGACTGCCTTATTAGGAAAGGTTATTATACCATTAATGATTATTTCAGTGATAAGGATAGATGGTCACTTACACTAGCCAACTCTTGATTTTTTTAATTTGTATAGATACCTTACTTTTCAGTTTTTTTTTATATAATATATCTAGTTCTATTAATGTAATATTCATGTATTATTAGGTCATTCAACTTACTACATCTACATTTTCATTGCTGTTCCGCAAATTTTATTAAAATTTGCTACAGTGTTAGATGAAGGTAACTCGTTATCATGGGCTGGATACTAACGTTTTTGTAATTTTCGTGTATTCATATACCGTCACTTTCTGTAGGTAACATACTTTTCCACCATAGTTCTGAACATGATCGCGAGTTGCCTACATTATAAAGCGTAAGTGGATGCTCCTGTTACACAAGATTCACATTAGAAGACTACTACAGCACTTAATTTAGTAACTGCATATTTGTTAAAGTATTATGTATGTTCTTATTTACTATTTACAAGTAATTAATTACAATGTGAAACAGTTGCAGCTCTTTACAAAAACAAAATATGTACCATAACACTGGCGATTAAAAAGAGTGGCCACGATTTTTATTGCCCGTTCTTTCTCGTGGTTCTACCTATTGCTTTGCGAATGGGCAGTAAATGTAAATGTAGAAGCATTATTAAGCATTATAAATTTACTTTAAAAAATTGACGTGCATAAGCGTCACGTTGTGACCTAGATGAATAAATGATTTTTGACTTTGACTTTGACTATAATCTTAAAGACACATTAATAAAATTGCAAATCTTATTTTAACAACTGTATAACCTTTGATTACTTGAATCAATTTACCAGTAACATTGCCGTATTTCCTTTTTCTTTGGTGCTTGCTGTGTCAACCTATGATTTAGAGATTGTTACTTGTAAATATTTATTAGCAAATAACATATGTAAGTGCTTTGTGTGTAAACAATTTCTGTTTTACTAAATCATGACAGGCATGGCATGCACATAAAAATAATACTACAAATATTCATATTTTTTGTGTTACAATGTTTCGATGTATTGCATGATTGAATCATGAAATACTGCTGACAGATTTTTAAAAGAATGAATGTTCTACATAAAGTTGTTAAATATTGGTCCTGTCTAAGTTAACACAGTATACGAAACTAGCATTGTGTATAGCGAGACATACACAAAAATATTTTTATTAAACATTCCGTTTGTTACGCGTAAAACGAAACTATTAATATAGAATACATGTCAAAACAAATTTAGTTTGCCTTTTGTAAAGATTTCACATTATTTTATTCCGAAAACTAGCGTAGGTAGATTGGAATTCATTCCATTTCTACAATTTTGGGTAATTGTACCCGTTCTCTATTCAATACGTATTTGCCTGGCATCAGACGAAAACAATTGGTAGACGTACATTTTGCTATTCTTTGTGTAAAAGGAATTTGATTTACGTGTCTATAAATGACAGAGAGTAGGTAGAAATTCGCACCCACGCCTTGTTAGGTAAGTAGGTATATAACTGACTTTTCAATAGTACAAAAATAGCGATCAGCTAAAATCGGCCCAGACTTGCTTCTACGACATTTACAGCTCTGTAAACTATGATTTTTGTGTGTCAATTTTATATCTAGCCCAGCAATATCTATTTTTACTTATTTAATTTAAGTATATAGTTTCTTCGTTTTGTACTTTATTTTATATTATGTCGAGACATTGTGTGGAAAGATCTTTTTTTATTCTAAAATATAGAATTTTGTAACAAAACCTGAACTGTAACCTTTTACACTCTTCTAATGGGTTTACTCATTACTTATGTATTGTTGATTAATTTCCGTTATTGTGCCTAAGTGACTAGTGGAGATCTTTTAAAGAATTTTTCGTAGGTTATAAAGTCAATTTATTGTAGCAAATTTATAGTTAAATAAATAAGTTGCATTATTAAAAGATTACATTTTATTTATTAAAAACACGCTAATGATTATGCTTGTATTTCTTTTCTACGTATTTCGTAAAATAATAATAACGTCCCTATCAGTAAAAAGATACAAAGGTAGTTCAGATTTTCAAATACGAAAACCGAATCACGTTATAATTACATCATTACATTAAGGTACCAGGAAAATATTTTTACAACCACTTTAACTTTTATAAACACATTTCCAAAGAAGTGGACTCTATAAAAACTCGCAATAGCCTTAAGCAAAAAACCGTAATTCGAATATCAGCGGAAAAGTTTCAAAACATTCATGGGCTTTTTGGTTTGTTCCGTCCGCAACAAGAAAAAAAGTATAATCGTTCTGAACTATAATGGCTTTGGAAGTTGTTAAACGAATTTTAACTTTATTCGACATACAAAAAGTGTATATCCCTTCCTTATTTTCGTGTACTTAGCGACCACTTTTTAATTTAGCCGGTTAAGTACGCTGGCATCGGTCCTAAGTTGGACTCTTGAGAACTGGGTCAATCGCCTCTTGTGAAGAGAGTGACGGTCAACGGATCCCTTTCAGAGATTTTTAACCGTAACATTTTACAGGAATCGCTCGGGAAATGTTTTGTAGTGAACGTATCAAGTAATGTTTTATAATAGTAAGAGTAGTATGAAGAAGCTATTGACTTTGACCCATTTTCGAGCACGATGTTGTTTGTTTTGCTTGATTGTGCAATACTCTTAAAGATGCAATGAAAATTATGTCATCATCATCATCATCAACCTTTAACAGTCCACTGCTGGACTAGGCCTCTCCTTTGAAAGGAGGAATTGGCCTACTATACCACGCTGCTGGCCAAACGGGTTGGTATAGAGTTTGTATCAAGATTTCCTTCTCTTACAGTGTTGTTCTCTGCATAATATGCTCCCTCTGTCGGCTCTTATGATACCGATGGGATGATATGAGGTGGTGACATTCCGTATTGTTAATCCGTCACCATACGGAAAAATTATGTACCTACTCAGAATTACTAAATTACTAGGGTAAATGCATTAGCAAGAGATCTGGTATACATCTAATCCTTAAGTCCGCTATTGATAGACTGACAGACAACGCGTAGCCATGTATGTTCTTTGGCATGTATGTTTCTTGGGGACCTAGTCGGACAAGGGATTTTTCAAAAATTACCTTGGAATCTGGAACAAAGGGTCAATTAAAAACAAAAATATTATGGTGAAACTGGGCCTTAGTCATTTCCGTCTTTATTTGTATCGTAAAAGGTAATTTTAGCGTACCAAGTAACTAAAAATGTCATTAAGACCTCCATTAAGATACCAAGTGCTGTTGCTTAATGTTATATTTTCTATAATATACGCCACTGGGGACCTAATGTTACTTAACTGTATTGTTATTTGTCTCTGATGGCCGGTCCCGGAAAGATCATAATTATATTGAATCCGGCAGATATATGCTAAATATTCAATATTTTATGTGTTTAACATAAATCAGTAAGAAACAAGAACAATACTGATTCTCCACAGCGTTATTGCCAATTGAGAGAGGGTGCTTCTACACGGTGCATGTAGCTGGAGCAAGTAAAGGTGCGGGTTACACGCGTGGGTAATATGCGCAAGCTACTTGATCAAGTTACTCGCTTGTACTTGTACATGGTGCAAATAACTGGAGCAAGTAAAGACGCGGGCTACTTGCGCAAGCTGTACCTATGTACAAGTTATTTGTTCGTGGTCAAGAGCTACATGTGCATGCTATTCGCGCGGTAGCTTTATGACTTGAATCGCGTCAAATGTCTCGACGAACGAAAATTATTTTAAAATCATATGTTAAAAATGTAATTTTAACAGATAACATGCGCGAGTGACCCGCGCGCGTCGCAGAGCACGCGAATTACTTGCGCGGGTGGCTCGCTTTGGTACATGCTCGAGTCGCTGGACCCGCACATTGTTTTAAACGAAATGTTTACGGTGCATGTAACCCGCGCAAGTGCCTCAACATGCGCAAGCTACATGCGCCGTGTACAAGCACCCAGAGTCATATTCTATCGTTTAAACCTGTGTCAGGAATGTCAGGATATTTGATTGCATCACCTTTACTATGTAGTAGCGGTGAAACATCGTGAGGAAACCTGCATGTCTGAGAGTTCTCCATAATATTCTTGACAGACTTGTGAAGTCTACTAACCCACATTTGACCAGCGTCGTGGACTATGGCCTTACCCTTCTCATAGTGAGAAGTAGGCCCGAGCCCAGCAGTGGGACAGTTTATATATACAGGGCCATTGATGATGTAGTAGCGCTCATATAGCGTCATGGGTTATCGTTTTGAATAGTTCGGCAACGCTTGCACAGGTGGCACAGGCACTTGTGTGGATGCTATGTATGGCATTTACATCAGACCACTTTGCTTCGTAAGGCACGTGTATTTGGCGGTCCCGGTTCTTGCCTCTGGATAAGAATCGTTAAGCCACGTTGGCGGCATTCTGCCGGTCTGGAAACACCGATACCAGAGTAGGAAATACACTCACTCGAGAAAAGTACCCCAACTACTTTAGCGGCTGCTGACGCTACAAATTATATACAAGGCGCATTATTGTGTAAGCTCAGCGCAGAAGTTGCCTCCGCGCTCCCCTACATTTAAGTCGCTGTTAGGTAGCTTATTTATAAGAATATTTTGTGGTACCACAATAAAGCTTATATATTGCAGTATTTCGCTTCTTTATCACACACACCATATTGATACCCCTACACTACCTTAATTTTCCTTACCATGAACTTCTATATACCAGGATCATCGTAATCCAAAAAAAGTGATCCAGTACATTTGTAACCCTTTTCTAGTACCTTTATGCATGATATCGCATGTCTATAAGTTCAATGTGAAAACTACTCTCTATGTAAATAAGGGTCTATCTAGGATCTATTCCGATTTTGAGTTTATCCGTCACTAGGGCTTACTCAGACAAGTATAACGTAGCGTACTAGGCATCCTAACTTATATTAAAATATTTAGGTACAGGCCTTTCCTACTTTATTTTCTTTTTCTTCTTTAAATCAAACCCAAGATAAGGATATAATTAATCATGACATAATACTGAACTCATTCAAGAACATTTTTATTTTTTACTGTGTACTGTACTACAGTAGATTCTTTTTTAATCCTCAACGTAATAAGAGGGTATTTTTCAGTTTGACGAGTCGGTGTTTCGATTTCTCTGTTTATGGCAACGTAGTGCTTGAAAGAATGGACTGATTACGATTTATTTTTGCATTGCGAACGTGGCAGTAAATGTAAATGTAGAATCATCAAGTAATTAACTTTTAACGTTCATAAGCGTCTTTTTTCTTACTTTGACTTCGAGTATTGTTTTCTTCTCAGTATGAAGAAGCCAAGCTAGGGTTAGCAGACTTTATATAATTATCTATTAACATATTTATGGAGAACTCTCTTATATGCAGGGTTTCTCACAATAATTTCTTTCACCGTTTAGCAAGCAACAATTTACTATCAAAAATCATTGATTCACGCTCTGGGTTTGAGCTTGGTACCCTTTGCGTAGAAGTCTACTAGTCTTAACACTATGCATACTAAACAACAAAATTCAATTAATATAGTTGGCACTAGTTAATATAAAACAGAAACCATCTAAATACAAACCTATATCAAACTCCTTATTCCAATACTCCCACATCACAACTTGCACTCTCTCTACTTAGTAACTACTATAATTGATTGAGTCCCACTTACATCACAACTCGCGTTCTCTCCACCAAATTCTATAAGTCTTGTAAACGTTTAGTTTCACATGAATACGAACAATTTACGGTTCGCTAGAAATTCTACAAGTTCACAATAGAGCAACTATCAGACAGCAAACTTAGTTACATGACTAAATGGAGTACGGCTCTTACCTCTTTTGTATGCGTCGGATTCTGTTCGTATTGTACGAGAATATTAAAAAATTGGTCAAGTGCGAGTCGTGCGAAGGATTCCGTACCATCATCTATAAAAGAAAATCATGTTGGTTGACTTAATTATCAACTAAGAAATGATAATAGGAAATATCAAAGCTACATTTAATTTGTGCTTATTATTATATGCAAAGGAAAAGGTTTCAAAATTAATTTACTTTAAAGAAATAGAAACGGTTCAGAAATGAGTAAATCTTTACCAACTTTTTTATCGAAATCAAAGAAACAAAACTACGAACATTTCTTTTTATTATGTCACTTGCCTAAATCAAATCGCAGGTAGTGGTTGGGTCCTTGTTCCACATGTAAACGCTCAACAAAGTCTGCTGTGTGTGAACATGTGGAACAAGGACCCAACCACTCCCTGCGATTTGATGAACCACAGATACTCGCAAAAGAACATCGTTTTTTTCCAAGGATGATACGAGAGGCTATTGAAATTAAAAAACACCCTAATTTCAATAGGGAAGATGGTAGGAATATTCCTCCAGCTTGGGACCCTGTCATAAGGCTAATGAAACCCAAGAAGGACAAAGTCACCAGAAGACCTAAGGACACTGTGAGCTCATTCTGCGTAAATAGTAACATCAGTAGTTGAAAAATGTTCGGGTACTTTGAGATAACTTATACATTCAAGAAAAAGACAAATATCACCTCAGTCTGCCGTGAACATGAATTCTGTAAAGAATTCGAAACGTCGGCTAGGAATAAATTAAAAAGAATATATATATATGGTTTCTAGATCTTTAGTTTCAAATGTAATAACTTAGTGAAACCAATACAACGCGATAAAATCCGTAAACTGTAGTTTAATTTCAATATTATGATTATTATTATATCATAGAAAAAGTTTTATAACTAAGTAAGTCTTTGTAATTTATAATGTTTTTGCCTTATCTATAATTCAAAACAACAAGCAGCCAACTATCGGTTTCATACCCGTTTTCAACTTACAAACATTTCTGAGGACTCGACACATTTCTCGACCGACCCACTTATTAACATTTTGTCCTGTTTTCCTTTGTAGGTAAGCTACGCCGTCCTTATAGAACAACTTGAGTAATTTCTAACACGCGCCAACTCTTGTGTTAGTTTTGTAGTGTAAATAGGATATATAATAATAATAATATAACATTCTACCACATTCACACAGCACCATCTAGTCCCAAACTAAGCAGAAGCTTGTACTATGGGTACTAGGCAATGGATAGACATACTTTTACTACATACATTGTAAATACAAACATATTATACATAGAAACACCCAGACCAAGACAATCATCCATGTTCTTGCACACAAGTGTTTGACTTGAGCGGGAATCGAACCCTCGACCTTCAGCGTAGCAGTCGCTTACACTCCCGCGGCGCCAACCGGTCGTCATATATTTGAATTAAATGAGACGTTCTTCTAGATTCCTGCTAACTCATAATAAGAGTTATTACTTTATTGTGTCTGGATTCTTAAATTTATTATACAATGTAATTTATTTACATACATAAAAAAATAATATGTACAACAAGGGGAGGGTAAAATACAAAGTACATATTTACAAGACAGGTTTAGGCGTCGTAGAATTCCTCCGCATCGCTGTCTACTGGTAACGTGCCCAGAAGGCTGGCAGCATTGCCACGCTGGATGGCAATGCTGATACGCTGGCCGAAATACAGCCCAGCCTTCTGGTCACGTGAAGCGTCGATTAGTCGTTTGGCGATTTCTCTGTACAACGTACGAGCGCTCGGACCCCATGGACCAAGCGTCTCCACCCCAAACGGCTCAAATACGTAATTACCTATTAAATTACCGTATTTTCGCCGCTTGAGGGATTCTGCGCTTGCAGCAGCAGCGCCGGCACAGCTGGCTGTACTTGGAAGATGTGATGGCGCTAGGGTATCTACGCACGTTGCGTCCCATACCAAAGGCCTACCCAACTTCCAAGGCAACAATGACATACCGTCGGGCCTCTTCCCATCGTCGCGTACCAAACCATTGGGTTCAAGTACGGCTGGTACTCCGGCGGTGACAAGAGTGCGACGGGGGTCGATATCGGTTCTATTCTAATTTAGAAGGTACTGACGCCCTGTAACGACTGTCAAAGATTTTCATGACAGCCGGGACCGACGGCTTAACGTGCTCTCCGAGGCACGGGACAAGCGATAATTAACAATTCAATACGAACATAACTCCGAAAAGTAATTGGTGCGCGCCGTGGATTCGAACCTGATACCCTCTGCAGGGCAGTCTATTGGTATATCCACTCGATTATCGCTGCCTTCTTATCTTCTATATTTACGTTGAAAGTCTACTTAGTTTTAACTAATGACCAAAATCAATTATTATAGTAGTTATTTGTGTGTGTGTAGTCATTATAATTAAATTCAGACGGTTTTTAAAATGAGGATAATGTCGATAATAGTTTGACAGTGAGAAATACGCTATATGTGCGACGGTCAAAATTCTGCTGGTTTTCAAACCCACAAAGAACACTTTCAGTCGTAGTGTTACATTTCATATTGCCTCTCTACAGAGTAGGCAAATAATATTCTCGGACAAATTGTAAGTGTCATGTCCACACAAGTTTGTTTAGTATGCAAAGTAATAGTCGTTGTGAAATACCAGAGACCCCTGACGACGTAATGCAAAATGTTATTAAAACTGATGTCTTTTGTTATTCAACTTTTCTAATATTACTATTTCTAAAAGTAATATTTTTATTACAGCGGTAACGACATACAATGAGATCTATCGTATATGTGGGGAAGACACAAAAAGCAGTGACATCTAACGGCCACATGTGGTACTACGAAGAGAAGTAACGATTGAATGTCCCGAAACGCGCTATGAGAAGTTTTACACTCAGATAAAAATCTTCAACGTTTTGACAACATTTGTTGAGCTGCAATCCACTATGCAGCCTCATCCGAAAACTCAGGGTCACTCAGAGGGCGATGGAGAGAGCTATGCTCAGAGTTTCCCTGAGAGTACGAATCAGAAATGAAGAGATCCGCAGGAGAACCAAAGTCACCGACATAGCTCTCCCAATAGCCAGGCTGAAGTGGCAGGGCACATAGCGCGAAGAACCGATGGCCGTTGGGACAGGCGGGTTCTGGAGTAGCGACTACGTACCGGACGACGCTGTAGGGGTAGTCCTCCCGCAAGGTGAACCGATGATCTGGTTAAAATCGCAGGAAGCGGTTGGATGCGGGCGGCTCAAAATCAGTCTGTGTGGAGAACCTTGGGGGAGGCCTATGTCCAGCAGTGGACGTCTCTAGGCCGACATGATGAATCCACCATGTACGATCTACTAGACTGGTCAGAGGATCTACCCCTGGAGGAAAATTACACCTTGTTTCTCTAAATTATAATGATACAAAGGTCATAGATTCAATTCTTTGGTTGAAAAGCTGTATTAGTAATTAACACAACCGCGCACTGTGCCCGTCGTAGACGGACGTGTTGTTGGTTGCCGCAGTAGAATACTAGATTTTTTACAAAGTTACACTTTTCATCTTCTTTTTTTTATTTCTGCCGAACAAATTGA
The DNA here is from genome assembly GCA_944739405.2 of Euclidia mi. Classification (NCBI taxonomy): domain Eukaryota; kingdom Metazoa; phylum Arthropoda; class Insecta; order Lepidoptera; family Erebidae; genus Euclidia; species Euclidia mi. The sequence continues at coordinate 4,869,428 of OX123203.2, forward strand.
CTCCATGCTGCCTGATGTTAAGCAGTCAGTGAAGTCCCATAGTGATGGCCCTCACCTTGACGGCCTTGAGTAAAGCTTTTTCACGCCCCGCTTAAAGGACCCGGGATCATAAGTGGAGGGAAACACGTGGATTGGTTAAGAGTTCCACATCTTAATGGTACGGCAGAGATAAGAGGCGCCGAACCGTTTGGTGCGTGACGGTATCTGTCCTACCGTGTAAGAGTGGCACCTCAACCCAGCACGTGTCGTTCGGGATAGGAAAGGAGAGGGTGGGATTAGCTGAAAGAGCTCTTCGGAGCACTCACCGTGATAGATGCGGTAGAAGACAGCCATTGAGGCCACGTCTCTGCGTAATTGCAGTGACTCAAGAGTCTTAGTGGCCTCTGGATCCCCGATGATACGGACAGCACGCCGCTGCAACCTATCGAGGGCGTCCAATAAGTACTGAGCGGAGCCATTCCAAAGGTGAGAGCAGTATTCCACGCAGGAGCGAACCTGGGTCTTGTATAACAGACACAACTGCTCCGGCGTGAAAAACCTCCTCACCTTGTTCACAATTAATAGTGCACATTATCATTTAGATTGATTGTTTATTACCTGGTTTACCTTGTGCCAACGTCAAATACGTCACTCGGCCGTTGTCGTCACAAATCGGCATCGGCTCGCACATTACACGGATCATTAGTAAACGGAAGCGACAAATTATGATGCATTCACCACCTAAACGCTCCGATTCAGACTCGAGCATAAACTTAATAAATGTTACGCAACGGAAACGCAAATATGAGGATGAATATATGCATTCATTTAAAGAATTTACGAATAACATAACATCTCAGTTGGAGCAATGGAAGACCGATATTTATGCAGAAGTAAGTAAAATCACTAACAATCTGACTGGTGTAAAAGAACACTTATTAAAGATACAAGAAGCGTCTCAGGAACTAAAAACTGAAATGAATGGCATACGTGAGGCCTATACGGAGATGAAAAAAATAACACAGGATTAAAAAATCGTTACAGTTTCAATCCGCTCAATACGATGATTTCAATAATAAAGTTAAGTCCGTCTCCCAAGATATTAACAAAATTACTATTTTAGAAGAAAAAGTTACCAAGTTACAGACAGAGAGTAGATTACTAAAAACGCACATGAACTTGAACGATCAAAGAGACAGGCAAATGAACCTCGAAATTATTGGTATCCCTAAATCAATCAATGAGCAGCCTACTGAGATTCCATGATAGATAAAATGACAAACGTGCCCATTACATCCGCTGATGTTATCTATGCTAATAGAATAGCCACCAAAGTTAAAATACATGGACGATCAAGGATACTTATCGCCAAACTGTCATCCAGGCTCCTGAAAGATAACATCATATCTGGAGCACGCAAGCTCCGCCTTACTACCAAGGAGCTGGGCATAAGTGGTGAAACAAAACCAATTTATGTCAATGACAACCTTACTCCCTACAACAAACAACTCCTAAAGAAATGCAAGGCGATAGCCAAGGCCAAAGAATACTAATATGTATGGTCAAAAAACGGCTACATCCGCATAAGGAAGAACGATACAAGTCCCATGATCCAAATACTAGACGAAGAGGATTTGAAAACAAAAATAATTTAGTTTACTTTTCATATTTGTTATATCTTATACAAGGTTATATAGCGGGTCTTACTCGCGATAAATCTTATATTTAAGGCATAAATACCTCGGTTTTTTGCCAACGTTTCGGCTGACTTGCTTCAGCCGTGGTCGCGGCGGGCTTGTTATATCTCATTTTAAATAACATTATTAATCCTAAATCATATTACAGTAATTTAAATAGTCTTTGTAAGGTAAGTGTAAAGCTGAACGTATTATTGATGCCGCTTCTTGTCATTCTTATTCAATGTCACATGATTTGCAAAACTATCATTGTCGGTATCTCAATAAATATGGAAAATCTCATAAACAATTGGTTATAAAATGCATTTATTACGTGTCGAACATGTTTGTGATAATCGCTTGCATAAAAATACGACTTTATTTTGTCTCAGCTAGTTTATATTGTATTAGATGATGAGTTGATAAGAGCACAACTGAATTATGTCCTATTGATCCATATCATCCCTCCTTGGAAATTTATATCCCGTTAGTTAGCTAAAGCTAACTAGGTTTAAAAACCTATGAATAATAAATTTACAATAAGATACAATTTTTACAAGGCAAACTACGATAATATTATAATATGTGAACATTTGGATACCATTAATTGGAATCAATTACTGGCTGACAAGGACGTAAATGAAATGCTTAATGTTTTTTATGACGTCCTTCATGTAACAATTGAAAAATATGTACCCTAGAACATTCCAAAAAGTAAAAAAATATCCTGTCTAGTTTTCTCGTCCTCTTATAAGTATGTTGAAACGAAAGCAAAAGATAAGAAAGCGTTACAAAATTTAAAAAAATCCGATGAATGAGGTTCTAATAAAGTTTTTAAGGCGCGATTGCATGAGGATGACTCAGCACTGCTATACCAAACATACACATACATAGACTCACGCCTGTTTCCCGGAGGGGTAGGCAGAGACTACGGAGCGCCATTTGCAACGATCTTGACATATCTCTCTTGCTTCATTCCCTCTATACACTGCTATACCAATTACATTAAAAACATAGAACTTGACCTTAGCAAGGATATTAAGAGCTTCTGGTCATTTATTAAGGCGAAACGGGGAGGCAAAGGCACTTACCCAGCTTCGTTAACCAATGGTATTGAACAAAGTTCTGACGGCGGTGTGGTTGCCAATATGTTCGCTTAACATTTCGCCTCTATTTACACGCAGGTCAGAAGCAATGAACATCTCTCTGATCTCAATACTGCTAGTATAGCTAATAGTAGCCTGAGCTTGGCCTCCCTCGTTTTGCAACCTGAAATAATTCTTCGAAAGCTTAAGAATATAGACAAAACGAAGGGCGCGGGTCCCGATGACATCCCGCCATACTTCATTGCATTATGCGCAGCCAAGTTGGTATTACCGCTTTCTTTGATTTATAACCATTCCCTGAGTACTGTCTTTCCTGCACAATGGAAGATAGCTAGAGTGTTCCCTATACATAAATCTTGTGATACGAAAGAAATTGGTAACTATAGGCCTATATCCATACTCTCGTGTTTTGCTAAGATTTTTGAAGCACTCGTATATCCAAAGTCACTTTAAGCAATTTCTTACTGAACACCAACACGGCTTTCTCAAAGCACGATCTACCGGTACAAATCTTGCGCTTTTTGTTGAGGCTCTGTCGGAGGCTGTTGATAACAACAATCAAGTTGATGTGATTTATACTGACTTCAGTAAAGTCTTCGACAGAGTTTCTCATGAAGTACTGTTGCGAAAGTTGTCATCAGTTTACGGTTTCACGGGTAATATGTACTGTTGTTCTGAATGGTTTTGAATCTGTTTCACATCTTGTTACATCAGGTGTTCCTCAGGGCTCGCATTTGCGTCCTATTTTGTTCAATATATTTGTAAACGATATTCCTGATTGCATTAAACACTCTACGCCTTACATGTTTGCCGATGACGTGAAATTATTGAAGGTTGTAAAATGTATGGACGATAGCAAACTTCTACAAAAAGACCTGAATAATCTGTACGCCTAGTGCAATAACAATGGCATGCAATTGAACCCGTCCAAGTGTCAGCATATAAAAATCACGCGTAAAACAAATGTAATTCACTCAAATTACAAGATAGAGGATGTTATCTTGCAAGAGGTTGATAGCATCAAGAATCTAGGGGTAAAAATAGATAAAAAATTACCTTCCTACCACACCTTGATAATATTATCAAGAAAGGTTCTCGAATTTTGGGTTTCGTACTAAGGAACGGTAAAGTCTTTACGGTAAGGTCACCAGGCACCAAAATTCTTCTTTTCAACCATCTTGTCCGGAGCATAATAGAGTACTGTAGTGTGGTTTGGTGTCCTCATTACGCTGTACACAACCTGAGGCTCGAACGTCTACAAAAGAGGTTCTTATGGCACCTATCGTACTCAGCAGGTATCGCAAAAAGGGACAGGTCCTATAAGGCAAGGTTAGTTCACTTCAAGATAGACTCTTTAAGTGTACGTCGAGAATTGCTCAATCTCATGTTTCTGTACAAACTACTTAACAACAAAATGTACTGCCCTCCGTTAATTCACAGGATTAACTTTAGAACGCCAAGTAGATACCCTCGAGCTCCAATTACATCTCTTTATCCTCCACTCAGAAGAACCGTCCTAGGTGCTAATTCTCCCATCCATCGGATGTGCAAATTGGCCAATACATACAGCAATGTAATCGACATTTTTAAAGACTCTCTATCAAATTTTAAACATAATGTTAAGCGATGTCTTGCAACTTTGCACGACACTCATTAGTCTAGTTATTAACTTGTCTAGATAGTAATAATTTTTCTATTGTTTTGTATAAATATTTAGTTGGGTAATTAACATGTTACTTATTCATTATAGCGTATGTGGTGTTTGCTTGTTAGTAGTTATGCATTATGATGTAAAACTCTGTCTATGTATAAGAAAGATATGTATTAAATGTAATAACTGTAAGCAAACCTAAATAAATTACATCTTTATTGAATGTGTACGATATAATGGTATTATGCGTGGATATTCTAATACCCAGCTGCGAAACAAATAGGGTATATACTACCATTGGTATTAATATCATAGTGCTTTGTTTTTCTCGTGTCGGCGCTATTTTAAGTATGATGTTTGAATTTATCTTCTTTCCTATGCATGCGGGTGAATGTACAAATGTACTAAGTATTTTGCCTCGTATACCGTCTCGCGCCAGTAATGAGTGCTGTGACTGTAATAATTACTCTTGTTATTAATACCTATCTGTAATGGCGAAGCCAAACGTAAATATTTTCTACCAAAACGCTCGCGGACTGAGGGCTAAATGTTCGGAATTTATGTGTAACGTTTTGTGTTGTGATTACGACATAATAGTGATAACGGAGACCTGGCTGCATGACGGCATATTTGACCGGGAGTTCTGCGATGACAGTTATGTTGTATTTCGACAGGACCGTGATCTTACAACTTGTAATAAAAAAACAGGCGGGGGCGTAATGATATTAGTAAAACACGAGTTTTCTGCTGTGCGTACGGAGTGTCACGTAATGCCGCCTTCCGAAATGATTACCGTCACCATAACTTCGCGTACTCTTACTACTGCGCCCGACGCATCCTGTGCAGACCTACATATTAGCTTTGTTTACATTAATTCAGGGACATTAACCATGGATATTAATCATTTAATAACTGAATTACAAGCGATGATTATATACCGGTACCCTCGGCAAAACTATTTATTACTGGGTGACTTTAATTTACCATGTATTTTGTGGAATAGGGATGGGCCTATTCATAGAAAATACGGAACTATTGAGCTACAAACTGCTGGTATAAAATTAGTTGAAGAGCTAAGTATTTTGGGTCTGACTCAATATAATACACAAAAAAATTACGCGGGTAACACTCTGGATCTAACATTTAGTAATCTACCGTTAAAAATTAATCCATCCTCTTTTCCCTTGGTTAAGCTTGACTTGGCTCATGCTGTATTCACAATAGACTTGTGCGATCTCTCAATGTCACCACTTAAAGAAAACGAAATTCCAAGACGTATCTATAGAAAAGGTAATTATGACACTTTAAATGAATACTTCCATAAAATAAATTGGCAGTCAATATTTTTGATAAGAATGTAGAAGATGCTATTAGTGCTATGTACAGTCAACAGCAAAAGTAGATGATCAAAATCAGAAATTCAATACTAATGAACGGTGTTCGCGTCAGAACTGTGTGGCGTCGAAATGATTCAAAAGTATGTGATTGTAAATTATACCAATCATTTACTACTAATACAGCTGCCATATATTCGAGATCAGTAAAATTCATCAATATTGTATTCTAAATTCAAATTTATATATTGTACGTGACAGCCGAATTACAGATTGACATTGAAGAGTTTCGATACTTGGATTTTTGCACTATTCCAACAGAACTCATTGCGAACAGTGTGACAAAAGCGCGAAGTTAATATAAATAATACCCTAAAGATAAAATTATCAATCTACATTCCGGTTTTTATACATATAGAAAAACTATTTATTATTTTGTCACAGACACAGAAAAAGTACAACATAAAAAAAGAAACAAAACGCAAGGCATAGCATTAGTCTGTGACAGATAGGTACCTATACTGTGTACTGTGACAGATCAAAGAAATTGGAGTTATTCTTCTGTGTGACAGATGTATTGTAGCCGACTAGGCAAAACAATTAATGAGTTATAGTTTTGTAGCGCATCAGCTACTTTTGAACATTAACATAAATGCACAAACATGCAAAGATAATAATATTTATTGAATTACCGTTTTGTATCACATCAGTTACTTTTAAACATTTGACAGAAGTTACAAAAAACAAAATACATGAGAGATGAAATTTGGCATAATTATATTAAATATACAAAGACTGCCTCTGTGGTCTAGTGACTGCCTCCGTGGTCCAGAGGATAGCGTATGCGTCTGCTGATCGGAAGTCTCGGGTTCGATTTCCGGGTCGGGCAAAAGTGTTACTGGCTTTTTCCAAAGTCTCAGTAGCAGCACGGAGTCTGGTGATGTGCTCGGTAGCGGTAATAGGCTCGCCCCATATTACGTGGGACCTAAAAATTCATGTCGCAATATGAGTGTAATATTACACCTCTGCCTACCCCTTCGGGGATAAAGGCGTGAGTCTTTAAACAATTATATTAAATATGCATTTTTTTATCCAATTCAGCTGTTTTTCCGTAAAATATAACAAATTAAATTACTGGGGTAATTAGAAAATAAGTATGGATAAATTATTGCCTCATGGTGACGTGGCCTCAGTTTCATCATTTATACCTATTTGTTTTTAACTGTTGACTAGTTTTGAACATTTTTTTCACTTCTTAGTTCTGATGTGAATTGAGTTTATAACTTTTGGCGTCAAAACTGATCACGAATATATGGCAGCTGTACGAGTAGTAAATTATTGGTATAATTTACAATCACTTACTTTTGAATCACCTCGACGCCACACAGTTCTGACGCGAACTCCGTTCATTAGTATTGAATTTCTGATTTTGATCATCTACTTTTGCTGTTGACTGTACGTTATACTTTACGACGCTATTGACAAACATATTCCGCTTAGAAAGAGCCGTGGAGGTAAGGCTATATATCCCATCTGGTACAGTAAAGCACTCATTAACATAATTAACGAGAAAAATAAAGTACATCGCAAATGGAAACGAACCGGTAATAAACGCTATTACAATGAGTTTGCATTGTTAAGGAATAGACAAAAAACAGTTCAAGCCAACTGCTATGACAAATGTCTGAGTGATATACAAAGCTCATTAAAGAGTAATGTCAAGGTATTTTGGTCCTACATCAAATCATTACGAAAGGGTTCTAATTATCCTAAGATGTTATTTTATGGTGATTCTAAATACACTAGAGGTAAAGACGTATGTAATGCTTTCAATGACTTTTTTCAGAGTGTGTTTTGTATGCCATCAAATTCTTCATCTCCTGTTTTCAATACCGATAGTTATGACGGCATATCCAATATTCAAGTCACAGAAGCAACCGCAGAAAGATTGCTAAAATCATTGGATGTGTCTAAGGGTGCTGGCAGTGACGGCATTCCACCTATGTTTTGGTCTTCCTGTGCATCTTCTCTAACAAGACCACTCTGTTATATTTTTAATACTTCTTTGAGTAGTGGTATTTTTCATTCAATGTGGAAAAAGGCGTTTATAGTACCCATTCATAAAAAAGGTTCTAAAGCAAATATTGATAATTAAAGGGGTATATCTATCTTAAATACGGTCGCTAAAGTCTTCGAAAAAATCGTTTATAATTCGATTTATTCCACTCTTACAAGAAGTATAACTACTCAGCAGCACGGTTTTTTGAAATATCGGTCTACGATCACTAACTTAACGGTTTTTACAGTTTTTTTTTAACAAATATGGATGGGGGTGGACAGATTGACGTGATTTACACGGATTTTGAAAAAGCTTTTGACCGAGTAAATCACGCCACTTTGTTAAGAAAGCTTTATGAGTTAGGTATTCATGGCGATCTGTTTAGATGGATAAAATCATATCTTACGAAAAGGTCGCAAGCAGTAGTTATTGGAGGACATTGTTCAGACTTTGTAGAAGTCCCTTCTGGCGTCCCGCAGGGATCCCATTTAGGCCCACTTTTCTATAACGCTTACCTTTATGACATAGGTAAATATAATTATTAAATATGCAAATTACCTTATGTATGCGGATGATACAAAAATATTTTTTTAAATCAATTCGGAACAAGACAGCACTAAATTACAATCAGATTTGAATAGTTTAGCTAAATTCTATACGGATAATTATATAACAGTTAATGTTAAAAATTGCCAATGTATTACTTTCACACGGCAAAGAACGCCGCTGATAATTGATTATGACTTTAATGGAATTAAAATGGAAAGAACTAGAGTAATACGTGATTTTGGTGTACTCTTTGATGAAAAATGCTTCTTAATGATCATATAGATAATATATCGGCCAAGGCGTTTAGGAACTTGGGCTTTGTTATACGTTCTTGTTACATTTAATGATAATTCTGCTATCAAAACCGTATATTATGCATATGTCCGCAGTGTTTGAGAATATGCCTGTCAAGTCTGGTCTCCACAATATGCGGTCTACAAAGATCGTATCGAACGAATACAGAAAAAGTTTCTTGATCATCTTAACTATCGACTGCACTATCAGACAATACCGTATGCACAGAACTGTCGCCGACATGGTCTTCTTACTTTAGAAGAGAGACGAAAGCTATTGGATATGAGCCTTTTACATGACATTGTAAATGGTCACATTGATTGTGAACAGCTAGTGGTAAGTGTGGCGCTACGTGTTCCCTTGCGTCGCATACGTCAAACCCCTTTACTGGACGTACAAATAAGCAGATAAATGGATTTACATACAATCAAAACAGCATAACAGTATCATCGGCAACTTGGTAGAGAAAAGTGTAAACAACATTCATGGTGAATAACGTCATATTTTTATCGTTATTTTTTTGACAATGATCAAGGAAGCAGAGAAGATTATCATAAATCTCCTTCGTGAAAATCGGATCTTTGCTGATCGTTTCACAAAAATGTTGTCATTATACAAATATGGTACTGCCTTTTGGAGAGATAAATCGTTCGTATTGTGCATATCAAAGGCGTCAAAGCCGTTTTGTATATGAGCAGCGGTAGCTTAGTGTAGATACCAACAGACTGTCGTGCACAGGGTAAAGGGTTCATATCCACGGCTCTCACTGAAGAAAAGCTAATATTCAGTCAAATTCGGTTAGACTAATAAGCGGACTATGGATTGGAACTGGTATAACGCTAGAAAGATGATAGCAGTTTTGTGTATGATCTCTAGATGCCTTCTGCTGCTAAGGAAAAACTTATTGATTGATTGGGGTATGTCAGCAGAGCAGAAACCGCTAGGTCTACAAAATTGCCATTTTGTACACAGATTCCTTAGGTAATGCAGGCATTCACTTAGAAAATCGAAATTCTATCGGGATAGGTAGGTACTAAAGTTTTCAAGTCTAGACTTTCGCGAGCTTTCACGACAAAAAGTTACCTATTAATGACTGCACATTATGTTGCAGTGTTGTTTGAGGCTGACGTTAAACGAAATTTCGCGTGATCCACGAATTTCTTGAAAATAGTCTTGAGTCTGGGTGTATTTGTATGTGTAAATTCACTCACTGCTCAGGATTTATACCTATTGCAAGAGAAAAATCCACCAGTTTAAATTTACTGCCCAATTTGAATTATACTTCAGACACCTGCATTAAATATCATTAGTTTTCGAAACATTGTAAATAAACCAGCAACCTAGATAGTGTTCCATTATATTTACAGAAGTGTATTCATTCTTCCAACTTGCTCCTGCCCGGTTTCGCAAATATAACCTCTATTGGATAAGCTAACCTTTATCTGAGAAAGGATAAGATAAGATCATTTTATTTGCATAAAAATGTGTTTGCATCATGCCCAAATATGTGGAGTGTTATTTTCATAGTAGTTCGCATATGTTTGCGATGGAAATTAGTTTGCAAATATTGATAGTAGGTACTTAGCCAATATCAGTAGTGGCTCAGTGTGTTACAGGACTGATATTGATATATTATGTAATATATTGTGTATTATCAACTTTGGGCTGGGTGTTGTGGGTTTGATTCACAGGTTTGAATCCAGCTCGCGAAAACACTTGTGATGCACAAAATATTGTTATTCTTTTAGTTCGTTGCTTTTAGCAAGTGTATATATTATTTTGTTAAAGTCACCTGTAATCCTTTTTATTTGGCAATGGCAGGTTATTATTGATACCAGTATGTATGTCAAAGTCAAATCTATTCACTTACGTTCTTATGAATTTATTCACTAAGGTCACAGGATGTGACGCTTATGAACCTCAAAGTTGAAGTTAATGACTTAATGATTCTAATATGTTTTTCTGTTACCTCAAAAGTTCTATCGAAAAAAATATCACAAAACTAAGTGGTTCGGCGATACACCGAAACCGTAGGCAGGTTCTAGGCGACTTGGGAGGGAAATGGACTGTATACAGAGGATAGCGGTTCTTCGCCGCCTAGGAGATGGATACTGGGAGAGGTGATTGTGAGTGGGTATAGGATATTTCAAGGATGGAGGGCACTTACCTTATACAACCTTCTTCGTTTCCGTAGGGCAGTCTCCTGGTGGTTTCGTGGTGCAGCTGCTTGTTTCACTTCACTTCACCGTCACTCCCACTTGCGAGCGGTTTATATATGCGGTAATAATCACATACAGCGATGCGGCGCGATACGAACGAGACGGCGTTCTCAGCGAGCAGAATGTTCTGGACTGACCTCGCGTCGACGATCGCGGCGACGAAATCCGCGGAAGGCAGTGCCCCTTCTTCGGGAATGGGAGACAGGGACGGAGATATGATATCGCTCGCACTAGAACGTGGAACGATTGATGTTGATGCGATTAGCTATAGATAGGAAGGTAGATGGCGCTAACATATCCCCCCGGCCCTAAAGGATTGCCTTTAAAAAAAATAGAATTGAACTTAGCTATGTTGGGTGTCGGTATCGTCCAAGCCTGAGCTCTTGGAGGAGATCGAAAGGTTCTATGGACAGCTATACACGACAACGCAACAACCCGCAAGCACTCCAGCGTCAGACCCTAGAGCTGGATTGACCCGACACTATACCGAAGATATTCCGGACGTCAGCATGCACGAGATTAGTGTGGCTCTCAAACAGCTTAAAAACAACAAGGCGCCGGGTGATGACGGAATTACGAGTGAGCTTCTGAAGGCCGGCGGTGCACCCGCTAGAGAAGCCCTTCGGAAGCTATTTAATTCCGTCATTCTCGAGGGTAAAACGCCACAGGCGTGGCACAGAGGTGTGGTGGTGCTTTTCTTTAAGAAAGGGGATAAAACCCTCTTGAAGAACTACAGACCCATCACACTTCTGAGCCACGTCTACAAGCTGTTTTCGAGGGTCATCACGAATCGTCTCGAGAGCAAGCTAGACGACTTCCAGCCTCCCGAACAAGCCGGTTTCCGTAAAGGCTATAGTACCATAGACCACATACATACGCTGCGGCAGGTTATACAGAAGTCCGAGGAGTATACTCCTCCACAAACGCCAAGCATAGGGGCTGGTTATAACCAGCCCCTATGCTTGGCGTTTGTGGACTATGAGAAAGCCTTCGATTCGATCGAAACCTGGGCGGTGCTACAGTCTCTCCAACGGTGCCGGATTGACTACCGATATATCGAAGTGCTGAAGTGTTTGTATGAAAACGCCACTATGTCAGTCCGCCTCCAGGACCAGAGTTCGAAACCTATTCAACTCCAGCGAGGGGTGAGACAGGGGGATGTCATATCCCCGAAACTGTTTACCACTGCGCTGGAGGATGTTTTCAAGCTTCTGGACTGGAATGGACTCGGCATCAACATCAACGGCGAGTACATCACTCACCTTCGATTCGCAGACGATATCGTAGTCATGGCTGAGACCATGGAAGACCTAGGCACAATGCTCGATGGCCTCTGTAGAGTCTCCCAACAAGTAGGTCTTAAGATGAACATGGACAAGACGAAAATCATGTCGAACGTCCATGTTGTACCTGCTCCTATTCAGGTTGGGAACTCTACGCTCGAAGTTGTCGACAAGTATATCTACCTGGGACAAGTAGTCCAATTAGGTAGGTCCAACTTCGAGAAGGAGGTCAATCGTCGAATCCAACTCGGTTGGGCAGCGTTCGGGAAGCTACGACATATCTTCGCGTCCGATATCCCGCAGTGTCTCAAGACGAAAGTCTTTGACCAGTGTGTGTTGCCAGTGATGACTTACGGATCAGAGACGTGGTCGCTCACTATGGGCCTTATCAGAAGGCTCAAGGTCACTCAGAGGGCGATGGAGAGAGCTATGCTTGGAGTTTCCCTGCGAGATCGAATCAGAAATGAGGAGATCCGCAGTAGAACCAAAGTCGCCGACATAGCTCTCCGGATAGCCAAGCTGAAGTGGCAGTGGGCAGGGCACATAGCTCGAAGAACCGATGGCCGTTGGGGCAGAAAGGTTCTGGAGTGGCGGCCACGTACCGGACGACGCAGCAGAGGTAGGCCCTCCGCAAGGTGGACCGACGATCTTGTCAAGATCGCGGGAGGAGGTTGGATGCGGGCGGCTCAAGACCGGTCTGTGTGGAGAACCTTGGGGGAGGCCTATGTCCAGCAGTGGACGTCGTTTGGCTGATATGATGATGTTGGGTGTACTACCGCATAACCCATCAATAGGCTAAGACAGCGATATGACAATAAAATTAATCTAAATTAACTTTAGCGAAAACTACTAACGCAATAATAGCGAAAACTACTAACTAAATACTTAAACTAAGAGGTAGGTCCAACTTCAGGCTAGATCTCACTGAGTTGGAAGCGGACGCGAGTTGATCAGTGCCTCGACTTGTGCAAGGACAGTTAAAGGCTCTTCGTAAGAGAGGATCTGTTGACCTATAACTTTGAAGAGATGCGTTTTAATTACTTTGACCATGCTTGCCCAACATCCACCGAAATATGGTGATGCTGGTGGAATAAACTTCCAGTCAATATGATCTATGGAACGTTCTTCCTGAAGACGAGTACGATAACCCGCGACGTGATTGAAACAAGTAGCGGGAACAAGTTCAATCAATTTACTAATGCGGTTGGCGACAAAAGTCTGCCAGCGGTGAGGAGAAGAATAAATACTAGCGAGCACTACCTTGGAGTCGGAAAATGCGTCTATTTATTAATAGAGTGGTAGGGCAAAACTGTGTCTTGAACCTTGTGGAGCAACTGAGACAGCAGAAGGGCCGCGCACAACTCCAGTCTCGCAACCGAAATGGTTTTAACAGGGAGACCTTTGACTTGGCACAAACTAACTGTACCGAGTAGTTAGAACCAATGCGGACTTGCAGATATACGACTCCGCCGTAAGCACGCTCGCTGGCGTCAGCGAAACCTATTAAGTTGACGGTACATCCATCTACCAACCCAAGATGACGAGGAATAGTAATTTGATTGAGCGCGGTAAGCTCAATACAAACTGGCCCCAAGCGGCGACAATATGGTCAGGGGGTGTTTCATCCCACTCGCACTTTGATAGCCAAAGCTCTTTGATCAAGAGCTTGGCGTACAAAATTGTGGGAGCCACAAACCCATTATGTCCCATAGTCGAGCCACTGTGGACAGCACTATGCGCTTGGCGCACTTATCATCTGGCGGTGAGACGTCAAACCGAAAACTATCCCAGGATTTGTCCCAGCGTAAACCGAGAACCTTATGCGGTACAGACTTCTCAAACTCAATGTCTGGAGAAGCTTTATGAGAATCTGGTATGCGTGCGAGAACCTCCTTAGAGTTGCTTGTCCATTTGACAAGATAAGTTTGGCCTCGCTTGAAAAGCTGAATAAGCTCTTCACAAAGCGAAATTGCTAGCGGAGCGGGTATGACATTACAGGCAATGTCATCTATATACAAAGCGGATGTGTAGTATAGTATAGTGTAGCGTAGCGTAGCTTAGCATAACATAGCGTAGCATAGCATAGCATAGCATAGCGTAGCATAGCGTAGCATAGCGTAGCATAGCGTAGCATAGCGTAGCATAGCGTAGCATAGCGAAGCATAGCGTAGCATAGCGTAGCATAGCGTAGCATAGCGTAGCATAGCGTAGCATAGCGTAGCATAGCGTAGCATAGCGTAGCATAGCGTAGCATAGCGTAGCATAGCATGGCGTAGCATAGCATAGCATAGCATAGCATAGCATAGCATAGCAAAGCATAGCATAGCATAGCATAGCATAGCTAATTAGTGCTTTATCTTACACACAGTTTTAGCCCCACCTTGATCTCTTGAAGAGCAGAACAACAACAAGACGTAATACAATGAGAAGTATGTAACGTAGGTACGGTACCCATAATCACATACCCAAGTACCGTCTCAATAGCGAGCGGTAAATCATATCGCTCACTACGTACTATTTTAGTTAGTAGCAAGTGCGGAAATATTGAAGCTCCGATCAAAAGATCAATGCCTGCCAGATTCGCAAACTCCGCGTCGGCTAGTGGCAATGACTCGAGATGAGTGAGTGATGCTACGTCTACATTAGCGTTCGGCAATTCGTCCGTGATACGCTCCACGATAAGCGAAGAAATGTTAAAATTAATATTCCTATCAAAACGCGAATGTATTTTAATATCTACGGAACCCCTGCAATGCTTTTCTGATCCGCCTATCCCTTTGACGGTTGAGTTAGTATTTTTAAAGTTATTCCATAATCCGAGGCGTTTGAAGCATTCCGATGTTATAAGATTGGTCTGAGATGCGCTATCTAGCAGACAACGTACCATGTGTGGCGACCCATTAACATCATATACGATAACTTGCGCTGTCGCCAACAGTACCGTCTTAGACGCCGTACACTGCGTTTTGGCCCTGCGCGGATCATTATAGATGCGCGAGTGCCGTCCTCGCGTGCGCGTCGCCCGCGCAATGGATGTCATACACAGGGCACTTACCTTATACAACCTTCTTCGTTTCCGTAGGGCAGTCTCCTGGTGGTTTCGTGATGCAGCTGCTTGTTTCACTTCACTTCACCGTCACTCCCACTTGCGAGCGGTTTATATATGCGGTAATAATCACATACAGCGATGCGGCGCGATACGAACGAGACGGCGTTCTCAGCGAGCGGAATGTTCTGGACTGACCTCGCGTCGACGATCGCGGCGACGAAATCCGCGGAAGGCAGTGCCCCTTCTTCGGGAATGGGAGACAGGGACGGAAATATGATATCGCTCGCACTAGAACGTGGAACGATTGATGTTGATGCGATTAGCTATAGATAGGAAGGTAGATGGCGCTACCACTAAGTATCATAATTCAATAGGTGAGGTACTTATCACTGTAATCTTAAGAGTGCGTTTCCACTATTTCGTTTGATAAATTATTTATCGGAAGACGACAGTCGTATGTAGTTTATATTATAGCAACTGGTTATCGCTACTGCTTCGTCGAAATCTGTATCTTTGACTGCCGTATCTAGCTGTTAGCAATAAATACAGATTTACATAAAGCGCAGTCCTTAAGGTTTTCGTGTGCCGATTCCAAGTGGGGACTGTCTTTAGTTTAGGTTGGTAGTAGTTGTTCGTAGTCGTCGTCGTAGTTAGCGCCGTTGGCGGCGCTGGCGTCGTTCTCCGTCTCTCTTGCTCTCGTAATTAAGATGTACAGGAGGAACGTTCGTTTCTTTTGCTCTCGTAGAGACAGCTGTCACAGCGCGACTGCCACGCCACCAAGCGGTAATTTGGGTCACAGAAAGTTTGTCTTCAGAGCGCCCATAGGAAATGCGCCTCTATGTAAATATCTGGGCTCTTTGCTGTTAGCAATAAACCGAGACGAACATTTTGCACTACTGTCAGATATATTATCATTAGTTAGAAAATGTTAGTTAGATAAGACAACTCCCGCACTAGGACTAAATCCTGTGTTGCGGGGGACTTTACAAACATACATCTAACGGACACAATGAACACGCAGACTCGAAACAACAATTTATGAATGACACAAAGTGTTGCATCGTGTGGGAATCGAATCCACAACACTCGGCGCAGTGTCAAGCGGCGAGGCGGCCGCTTAAACCACTACACCAACTGTGTAGTCAATTATATTGTGATGACATTTGTAGGGATTCACTTCAGTCGCCTTGTCGTTTGTGTGTACTTTTTCGCATTGACGATATTTTTATCGTGGCTACGATTGATAGTCGTAACAAAGATATACAATTTTCCGTCGAGAAATCGTGACGTTCTTATCCGTTTTACGAATGTCGTACTAGCCGTGCGCTTGAAACCATGTTAAATACTTTTACCAAATAGTGGGCACGAGCCCTAATTATTACATTTATAATTAAAAAAAATCCCCTTTGTGAATTTTTTGATAGATATCTCAATTTAAAAAAATATGATACAACCAAACAAAAAAATGAAAGTTTTCATATTATCAGATACCCAATTCTCCTAAATAAATTTGTTCCACATACAGTTTCGATTTAATGTCAGTGTCATACTTACGTCACAAATGGTATTTTCTTAAATTAACTAATATTTGAATAAAATTTTTACTGGATCGTAAAATGAAACAAGTGTCAAAATATGTGTCAACGACGAACTGTTCATTTCAAATAATACGATAATGACATTAGGTTAGCAGAATACCGATTCTGAGTCAATCTATACATCTATACATATAAATAAAATTGGAGTGTCTGTTTGTAATATTAATTAACAGCTTTTTACTAAATGCATTTATTTTTATGTCATAAGCGGCAAACTAGCAGACGGATCACCTGATGGTAAACAACTACCGTCGCCCATGGACACAAGCAACATCAGAGGAGTCACAAGTGCGTTGCCGCCCTTTGGGTTAGGAAAAGGGATGGGAGGACGAGTGGAATGAGGGAGAAGGAATAGGGTATGGGGCCTCCGGCACTCTCACTCACCGAACGAAACGCAACAATATAGGTACTGTTACTTAATGTCGATTTTCTGTGAGAGGGTAGTACTTGCCCGGTCGAGCCGTCCACGCTAAAATCAGCAAAGCTCCACTACCTATTAAGCATATGGATGTATACGCGGTACATATACCAATATGATTTTTTTTTTTATTTTTGTCTGTCTGTCTTTAAGTCTGTCTGTCGATGTCGGTCTGTCTGTCTGTCTGTCTGTCTGTTAGTTCTCGCTAATCTCTGTAACAGATGGACCAATTTTGACGGGACGTTCACTGGCGGATAGTTGATGTACCAAGGAGGAACTTTTAAACTAACCGGGTACGCGAAATAGTTCCCTCAGGACGCGGGAGAAACGGCGGGAAACAGCTAGTTCAAAATATAATCGCATTTAGTTCAAAATATAATTTCATGTCATATAAAATACAAGAATTGGCCTACTGTTTATAAAATTCTTTCGTTACTGGCTAACTATCAGATAGCCACAGCCAAAACTATTTTGCGCAGCAAGTTGAAATTTGGCATGTATGTTCGTTGGGGTCCGTGGGGGAGCACTAAGAAGGGATTGACCGAAGATCCCACGAGATTGGGCAGAAACGGATACGGAATAGAAAATAATTTTCGAGCATAGCTACAGGCATTCTCAAGTTTTACCCTAAATAACTACGGTAAAACTTGAGATCGATCGATCGGGTCGATCTCCAACAAAATTTTGAAATAATTAACCATCTGCATTTATTTAAAAATACTTACATTGCCTTAAGAAACATCTCAATTCAAAGGAACGTCGTTCCCAGAAGAAAAGTTCAAAACACAAACTTTCAAGTTCCCTACAAACTTTCTCAAGCTCTCTGATTGTAATTTTTCAACTTTTTGCGCCTGTTTTCTACGAAACCGTTTTATTCCGTTTTTTCTTCATAAGAGTTAGCTTTGTGGTTGGTATGTAAAACTTTTCTTTTTAAGAAAGCTTTGATGATTGTCAGATATATTTTTCGAGAAAGAAATCATTGGAGCGTTGATTTATTTCTTCTATATTCTTTGATAGTTCAACCGTAAATATAGAAGAGATTTATCACGTAACAGGTTAGTATGAGTATTTCGGAGATTGCCAATACATTCTTTCTTTATGCTTCGAATGAATGTGTGGTCAAATCTCGTATCGGAGTTTTTTTTTTTGACTCATGCCTGTATTCCCGAAGGGGTAGGCAGAGGTGTTATATTACACCCACATTTTGCCATGAATTTTAGGTCCCACGTTATAGGGGGCGAGCCTATTGCCGTTACCGGGCACATCACCAGACTCCGTACTGCTACTGAGTAATCGCAAAAACCCAATATACCCGACCCGGGCATCTAACCCGGGACCTCCGATCAGCAGTCGCATACGCTATCCATTGGACCACGCAGGCAGTTGAGGAGTTTATTATACCGCTTAAAAGCCTCCGACATGGCATATTGTTGTTCGAAAAACCGGAACTGATAAGTTTACGTGCGCTCCAGAGCCCGGTAGCGCTGTGATATTAAGCCACACAAGCGGTCACCCATCGAAGTGATGACCTCTGGAAACGTCGCTTAACTCTGCAGATCTATTACGAACGAAAATTAGTGCTACGTAATGCTGTGTGTTAGTATCCACTAACACAACAAGCAAAGTTGACAAAAAGCGCACGAGGTATTTGCTGATAAAGCATTGGTGATATGCATGGTGTAAACAATGATATTACAAGAAAAAGGTGTAGATACGTTACCTACGTAGTAATCAATCTGTAGAAACAGTACACTAAAGCACACATCAATAATTCCATATTGCAATGTCACACTACATTACGATTAGACGTTTTAGTAGGATGGTAAGGTCAGTTTCAATTTGACGCCGCTCATGACGTCACACACACACATGTCAGACTTGCCAACTGGCTTATCTTTAGCGTCCTGCTTTTGGTACGCTTATAACATATCTACTTCTTTTTACTTTTGTAACATCATTGGGTGTAAATCATTAACTTAAGACGTTGATAAACTGCTATTCTGTATTCATAGTACAATGCCATATTGTCTAGACGTTTTATGTGGTAAATGTGTGTAATTGATTTATTGTTTATGAGTAAAATGTTTTGTATTTTACCTATTGTACTGTAAATCAAGCTAGACACTGAACTTTATAGAGTTCTTATGGCGTAGGAAATAATGATTGAATATATTATTCATGACAGCCGGAACAGACGGCTTAACATGCTCTCCGACCTCTCTCTTGGTGCTCACGGGGCAATTGAGAATCATCAATTAAAAACGCACATTACTCCTAAAAGTCAGTGGTGCACGCCGTAGATTTGAAACCCATACCCTCTGCATGGCAGTCTGTTGGTATCTCCACTAAGCTATCGCTACATTTAAGGCCGGTCCCAATATTTTGAAGATTTTTTTAGATACATCTTTAACATAATATGGCAATAGCCTAGTGGTGCACGCAACGGACTGCCGAGACGATAGTCTCGGTTTCGATCCCCAGGTACCCCGGGCACACATCTCTGACTTTTCAAAGTTATGTGTGTATTAAAAATGTTATTGTAATAATCGTTCGCTTAATATTGTTACCGGTAGATGGCAATAGGCTCGCCCCTTGTTACGATGGGACCTAATCATAACTGGCAAAATGTGGGTGTGTAATACACCTCTGCCTTCCCCTTCGGGGATAAAAGGCGTGCAGTTATGTTATGTGTTTATTTAACATAATTAATTTGGAGGTTATGTCAAATACGCATCTATACATCGCTACTCTCCAAATCATTGGATAGATCGGATATTAAATACGGCGGTTAGTGACCACTATCAAATAATTAAATTGCCTGGTGGCCTTGCAATGGATGTAGATTTTCGCATTGTTAAAATGTTATCACACTTAAAATAGCATTGTAATATAATCTTGTTTAAAACCAGACAAAAACAGCTAACATCATAAATTCATAATACATAATTAATTTAATTGAAGAGTAATGTTCAGATAATTATATACAGCTACACAAAAGGCCGGTGGAATATCGTGTCTGTTCCACACATAATATGTATGCTTTCAATAACATGCCAATAGGTTGATCTTATTTTGATATCATTGCTATATCGAATTCAGTCATAATCAACTATAATTACCTATATAATAAGCCGTCGGTCCCGCTGTTACGAAAATTTTTAACAGTCGTTATAGGAAGTTAGTATCTCTAAATAAACTAACACTAGTCTAACCATGGAAAATCGCTATTTAGGCAGCTAGGCAAGCTAGTTAAAAGCAGTTCAGAACGGGGATTACGCTAGGAGAATGATGGATTATGTTATAAAGTAGCTGTGTTTATCGGTTACCTCGTACATTGAATTGTCGCACGTTGTACCGCATCGCTCGTCCGTGATAAAACATCCTTCTCGCGTTCTTTTTATTTTACTTCGATTCCTAAAGGCAATGTTATATTAGCCTTTTTTAAGAGGACAATCCCGCCCTCTGTATACATCCTGTTTTACAAACATGCAACCATCGATGACAATGAATACCCAGACCCGAACCAACAATTTATGGATCACACAAAGTGTTGTCTTACGTGGAGATCAAGCCAAGCTTCGAGGTGGCCGCTTAAACCACTACGCCAACCATGTAGTTGTTTAATTATAAGTCTACAGTATCCTCAATGCAGTATACGCCAATAAGCCCTTTATATTATAATATGCTACTTTACAATAAGTACCTAAAGCTAGCGAGTCCTCCGAGAAAATGTATTGATAGATTCGGCAAATACCAACTTAATTTTCAAAATGTCACTAAATTATAGTTACATAAATATACTCCAAACTAACGTTTAAAAATGTACTCCAAATTGGATTCTATTAATTAGTTATAGAAATATTTGTTATCTATAGATATACATATTAAATAAACATAATTTTATAATTTAAATAAAGCTTAGTCTAATCTTAATGTCTAAGTAAGTGTATGTACAAAATCTATAAAAACTGGATTCTTATTTCGATAACCCAAATATGTCTGCAACATTTTCTTCTAGAAAATAACTACGAAAAGATATTGTGTTCCCACATATAATTCAGAAGAAACATCTAATGAATAGGTAATCGGAGCGTCTCAGACATCATCCTTTTAGCTCGAGCTGTTAAGAGGGAAAACTGCTTAAAGTAACTGAAGCTTTCAAAATTCAGTGTAATTACCATGTTTTAAGTGAAATTACTTTCGGTTATTACCCGCGTAAAAGAGGACGTATTTTATTTCAGGGTTACGGTTTAGTAGCTTTTGTCTTGGTGTAATTGTGTTACTAAGGAAAGGCAGAATGCTGTAGGTTGACAGTACTGATCTAGAAAATGACTACATATTGTTTGTTTGGGTGCATAGGGTTCCCACCAAGAACTTAGGGTCCCAAGACTCCCAAGCCAACCTCACCTGCAAGTGATGCACCTGCCGATCAACGGACGAGGCTCTGGCAAACAAAATATCCCGATAAGCGGCAATAGGCTCGCCACCTATTACGTGGGATCAAAACACTGGCGAAAAGTGGGCGTTTAATATGCCTCTGCCTACCCCTTCGGGGAAACAGGCGTGAGTCTATGTACAAATATTAAAATGTCCTGTAAAAACCAAATGTATTCTCAAGTACTGGCGTAAGAAAAAACGAGACTACGCAAAAGAGAACATTGTTAAATTTCAAAACTGCCTTAAAAGCTTATCTTTTAATGAGGTTTACGCGACAGACGATCCGAATACATCTTATAATATTTTTATTGAACAATTCTTACTGTTCTATAATCTGTGTTTTCCATATCGTGTGATTACAATAAATGTTAATAAAAAACCAAAATGGATATCACGCGGTATAAAGATTTGCAGTAAGAAAAAGAGGCACTTATTACAAGTATATCGACATAAAAGCACACAATCTAATTTCGATAAGTTGAAAAAATACACTAAACTATTCAAAAAAATTATTTCATTAACAAAAAAGGCACAGAACTGTTTTAATATAAAAACATCAACAAATAAAATAAAAATGACATGGCAAATTATAAATAATAATAAATTTAATATTCCTAATGACTACATAATGAAATTAAAAATTGACAATAATTACTTAACTAACCCATTGACGATAGCAAACACATTTAATAACTATTTTATTGACAAAGTTGTTCCAATACGCGGCTATGGAAACAAAGTTACTTCGCACATAAATATTAATCGAGATTCAATGTTTATGAACCCATGTTTGCCTAGTGATATATTAAACATAATAAAAACACTAAAAAATACGAACAGTGTAGGAACGGATGAAATTTCAACAGTTATACTAAAATCTGTAGGTCATTCGATATGCTTCCATCTTAGTTACATACTAAACTTATGTATAACGCACGGTGTATTTCCAGACGGCTTAAAAACTTCTTTAATTAAACCATTACATAAAAAGGATAGTAAAGATATTGTACAAAATTATAGACCTATTGCCCTTCTATCAGTAATCTCTAAAATATTTGAAAAGTTCATATTCAATCAATTATACGCATATTTAGAAAAAAAATGCATAATTTGTAGAGAACAAAAAGGTTTCCGTCAAAATATGACTATAAATATAGCTGTATATGAATTTCTACATAATATAATGTTAAACGTCGACAAAAGAATACCAGTGTGTGCAATCTATTGCGACATGACCCAGGCATTCGATTATGTTGACCATGCTATCTTGAAAGACAAATTAGGATGTTATGGCATAAGAGGCAACATACAAAAACTTCTAGAATCCTATCTTTCAAACCGCAAACAAATAACAGCTATTAAAAAATTGGACATGAATACAAAAACAGAATTAACCTACACATCAAATGAGCGCTTAATTAAATTTGGTGTCCCACAGGGGAGTGTATTAGGACCTCTTTTATTTATTTTATACATAAATGACATGCCAAATTCGACATCTCAACCTATGACTCTTTTTGCTGACGACAGCACCCTGACAATCGCGTGTAAAAATTCTAATCTTAATTCTTATAAAAATGACATAAATAATTCTTTGACTGCTTTAATATCATGGCTAGAAAATAATAATTTGAAAATAAATCTGACTAAAACAAATATCATGCATTTTAGTCAACGAATTGAAACCCCCTCACAAATTGACATTGTATATAGTAACAAATTAATAGAACAAGTAGATAATACGAAATTTCTCGGTATCTATATTGACAAAAAACTTAATTGGAAAAGCCATATAGATTATGTTTGTAAAAAACTTAGCAGACACTCCTACGCTCTTTATAAGCTTGCACCAACGATCGATACTCATACTTTACTTACTGCGTATCATGGATTAGTAGCATCTACCTTGAGATACGGCATAATCTTCTGGGGCAATGCAGGTGATAAAGAGATTGTGTTCAAATTGCAAAAACGCTGTATACGTGCTATGTTTGGACTGAAAGTTACAGATAGTTGCCGGCCATTTTTCATCAAATATAAAATTTTAACGTTACCATGTTTATATATCATGGAAGTTTGTAATTTCGTTAGAATGAATCCTCAATTTTTTCCTCGCCTTTCTGATACTGTTAAGCGTAACAGGCGAGATAATGATAGACTCTGTATGCATAGCGCCAAGACTGCTCATATGGGTAATAGCATATTTTGTATGGCACCAAAACTTTATAACAAAATTCCAAGAGAATGGAAAAGGTTAAATACAAACCAATTTAAACTGAAACTTAAGGAAATATTATATAATAAAGCATACTACACCATAAAGGATTTTTTGAATGACACTATTTAAACTTGAAATTTATGTTTTGACATCTATCCTTAATTTTGTAACAATTTGACATTTTAGTTTTATTATTATTAATGTACACTTATTATTTAATTTTATTTTGACTGACCAAATTCAATTATGTTACTAGCAATACGTTGACATGCATGAATTTATTTAATTATTTTGAATCCTGTACGCATACTTTGATAATAACATGTTTTTAAATTTTGTACACCATACTCTGGTCGAATATGACGGAAATATTATTTTGTAACACTACCATCTGTATTTTGTACTCATATTCTTACAAAATAAATTATTCTTATTCTTATTCTTATATGTTTGTATGTATTGTTTGTGTCGGCGGTATTTATGCGGGTCTACGTACTACGGTATAATTATTTATAAAGTATATGTAAATCATTTTATATTTTTTTTGTTCATCATTGGTTGGACATCGTAGTCACGAAATGACTGATAAAAGTATTCATTAGATAGGTTTTCTTAAAGGATGATGCAAGAGATTATATGAAATCTGGTACCCGCTCCAATAATGATGTGTGATAATTATATCATTGAAAAGGTGTTATCTTATAGAATAAGAATAAGTATGGCGCCTGTCTTGATTTATAGTCCGATCTGATTGCCAGCCTAATGTAGTATATGGATTTTCCTTTAACAAAAAATTAAAATAAAGCTTAAGAAAATGAAATAAAATACGATTATGATTTCCTTTGTTTATTATTTTTCCATTTATTGTATACAAAAGAAGCAACAGCCGCAACGAAGCTTAATAAGTGAGATTACAATATGAAATGATTACCAAATGAAGTAAGATTATAACAAAATAAAAAAAAAATATTACACATCGTCATCTAGTAACACATCATTAAAGAATAAGACAGGGGCTACAAATCCCTCGTGCCTGGCGCATCCTAGGTACCATACGATGGTCACGATGTGAGCACAGGTGCCTACAGTACGTCGCCCAGTCTGGCATGTACTGTATTGAGAGATAGTATTACTATTATTATTGTTTAAAATATACCTAACAATAAATATTCTTAATATGTCAAGATTGGATACGACCGTGCATCAGCGAAGAATTTTCATTTATCTGATAATATTTCAACTGCATTTTGTCTATAAATCTCTATTGTGTATATTCCATTCTGTAGATGTTCACTGCAGTAAGATCTTGCAAGCTTGCTAATGCCAATAAAATAACTTGCCTACTGAAATAAAAATAAAATAATAAATAGTCGCTGAATAGTACGTATAGGGAGACGGGGAAGCGCAGGCACACACACAATACAAACGAACGACTAAAGCCTTGCGCGTGCGCATTCGTCGGTCGCCTCCCCGGCCCCCGCCTCTGGTACCTTACCCGCCTTCCCGGGCAGGTAAGGAAATTATTGTTCCCGGGCAGGTATGGATTGATAGACTCCTATTGATGTACAAGACGGTAGTGAATTATGAAATGATAATAATAACCTTATTCTATCCTTGCTACAACTGGCATATTATAGTACTTGTTATTTCTGAACGGACTAAGATTTGGAACTAGTGGCCATAATAATTTTTGTTTAGCTCACAAAGAGCTATCCAATGACGTATTACACTAAGCTAGGTATTGGTGGTGGGTACCAAGATTTTGCATCATCCTTTCACTGAAAAATATTTTCTGCTGTATACATTGTTGTTACTTTTAGCTTTTTATAGAACTCAAAGTTAAGCAACGAATACAATGGTCGCCACTTGTACGGGTGTCCGCTTGAGTGGAAGTAACAGCACAACGCAATAGTGTTTTGGAGGGCACGCAAAGACGTCGGTCTCGGTTCCCCTCTCTGGACAAAAACATATACATATCTATATACTACGATACAGGAGCTAGCCAGACGCATACAAAAATAAAGAACGACTATGTGAAATCTTATTTCTTTTGTAGAATTTCTTGTAAGCCTTTAGAACATAGACATTGGATTTACTGTGCTGATGATAATGCAATGCGGCTTTGAAATTTTAAAAACTTTACTGGAGGCTTTGTAAGAAAATAATATAAAAGCTGGTTTTCAGAAGGATTTTGATGTCGTTAATGGACTTAAACACGGCTTTTACTTTTAACTAGTTGTTGTCCGCGGTTTTAACCGCGTACAATTTTCGGTATCTCGCACCACCGGTTCAAATTACAGCCTATATAAAGCTTTACAAAGTTTTCTATCTTCCAGTATAATACCCCTTATAAACGGTCTTTGAAACTCTGTAATGGCCAACTGTCTTTCTGTTTGTCCGAGGTAATCCCCGGATAAACAAAGAGACAGACAGACAAACAAAATTAAAATAGGTTTTTGATGACTTGGTGTCGTGTAACTAACTATATGCACTTGAAGAAACATGGTTATTTTGAAATCACAGACATACATTTCATTCAATTGGATTTATATAAGGTATGTATAGCTATTAAGTTAGTGAAGGTAGAGAGGGCTATTAGAGGGTCAGTAGCTTAGTAGCTCTATATTAAACGATATACTCCCGTACCTCGCTTCTTAATTGACTATTAATTTTAATAACGTCTCGGACTGCGCAGGCTCCTTAAATTTTATGATTTAATAAACAATGGCGCCTGCTACACAGATAAAAATATTACAAACATATAAGATTAATTAATAGTTCATTTAAACCATAATTTTCTTAACCTCCGCCTAGCATATAATTATGAAACAATTTTCGTTGGAAAAAGGTGTTTTTAATTATACTTTAATTATAGAAGGCCTTCAAATTTAAAGAAAACTAATTTTTGCTCTCGGCTCCACGGTTGTCGCGACAAAGTGTAGCCTATTGTGTAACTATTCTGATATATCTTTTTTTATTGAAGCTTATCAAAATTACTCCATTCCACCTTATCTTAAACATTCATGGAGTCCCATGGCAAAATTCATCATGCAAATAAAATAGATATTTTTGTTTAGGTTTGCTAAATAATGTAATATAATGCAACTCCGATTTCATTCAGGAAAATGCAGACAAAAACCTTAGTGAGTCTACATCATATTATTACCCTCTGAAGTACTGGCAATTTTCATTCTATTTTATTGTAGCGTGTTGTGTGACCTTTTTGAAATGGACGTACAGATTTTTTCCCCTTACAGCCTTGTGCAGTCCAATGCTGGGCTGAAGCCTCTCTAATTTAATCTAAAGCAGCGATAATCTAGTGGAAAGACTGATAGACTGCTACGCAGAGGGTCTCTGGTTCGAATTCACGGCGTGCACCAATGACTTTTCGAAGTTAAGTGCGTATTAAATTGATAATTATTGAACAAGAGGAGGATTCGGTCTCCTCTACTCCACGGGTAGACGGGTTGGAACACGGTTTGATGTCCAGTTATCTGGCACTTCTCAAAGACAGTATTTGCTTCGTGTATAATATTGTTCTTAGTCACCCTACGACATCCACGTAATAAAATGGTTTGGTGACACTTTGTTTCTGAATTCGTCACCACACGGCAGATGATGAATATTATTATGTGCATATGACACTACTGTGAAATAAAGAACCATATCTAGACACGTCTTACGGAATATCGATGTACAGTAACAGTTTGACTGCACGGTATACGTAGTAGTGGTTTAAGCAGCCGCCTCGCCGCTTGACACTGCGCCGAGTGTTGTGGGATCCATAAATTGATTTTTCGAGTGTGGGTGTTCATTGTGTCCGTTGGTTGTATGTTTGTTAAGTCCACGCCAATACACCGCGATCGTTCAACAGAACTTTATTGGCCAAGCTGAAAGGTATTTTATAATAAGTCTGAACGGGAAATGGGACGAAGAGTGATTTCGTGGGCGTAAGATGGATTTTGAAGTTTAAATAGTTCACATTAAGGTTGATTATTGTTTAAAGTGAAATCTACGGTTTATACTGCTAATGTATGATGTTGTGTAGCTTTAAAAACAAACACTAAAAGGCACGATCTAATTTTGCAGGATAGTGATTTAATAAACTGGCTCTTTCCCTATCGGATATAAGGTATTACTACGTTAGTACTATTAATTATTCTGTGGTATTACCTACTTTAAAAAGTGTAATATCTCAACACTAACTTGTAACATAAGTTTACCCGTATTCATCGTCTTCATCATCAGCCCTGTGGGACAGTTTATACTTCCCACTGCTGGGCACGGGCCTCTTCGTAT
The DNA here is from genome assembly GCA_944739405.2 of Euclidia mi. NCBI lineage: Eukaryota > Metazoa > Arthropoda > Insecta > Lepidoptera > Erebidae > Euclidia > Euclidia mi. The sequence continues at coordinate 4,897,597 of OX123203.2, forward strand.
ATGAGAAGGGTAAGGCCATAGTCCACCACATTGGCCTAGTGCGACCCGTATTATCATTCTTTACCTATTTAAGTTTAATATTGACAGTAAAAGGTAGCCCATTCATGTCCATTTCCAAGATCTAATCAATTCAGAAACTAAACTTTGGTTTAACGAAGCAGTAATATAATCCCTACTTAATATTATAAATTCGAAAGTGTGTATGTATGTACATATGTAAGTATGTATGTATGTTCCGTTTTCACGCTATAACGGCTGAACCAATTTTGTTGAAATTTCATATAGATATATATTGGACCATGGAGACGGACATAGGCTACCATTAGTTGCAAAAATTAAACTAGGAGGGATTGTAGGGTGGGTCAAATTTTGTAGGGCACAAATCTAACTGTCGGGAGTAAGACCGCATGCGCTGTAATAGGTACTTGAGCTGCGCATGTGCTATTGTATATCTGTCAGTACTCTGTCGCGTCAAACATATTGTCATATTAAAGTTAATATTAAAGTATCCGTACAATACAAGAGATTTTTGTAGCCCTGAATATAAAGCGCGTGCAAAGCCGCCGGCAAAAGCCGTAATATAAATGTAATATAAATGTAGAATCATTCAGTAATTAACTTCAGTGTCCATAAGCGTCACATCGTGTCTAATTGAATAAATGATTTTGACTTGACTTGAATTAAGACTTAAGTTCAAAAATTATTCGGCTTTTATAATCAATGCATAAAATATTGAAAGATATGATAAAAGTTTGTTTGTAATTTGTACAAGCCCATTTGTTATCTAGTTCTGCAAAGTTTAAAAGACTTAGCGGGCAAATCCGCGGACAAAACTCAGTTGAATAAAAAAGAACTTGGTTTACAGCGACTGCCAGCTATACAATAATGTAGTCTGATATTTTCATCAACTTTAGTAACTCGAGTTTGCATGAATTAAGTAAAAGTTCAATGTTATATAATTAAGTTCTTTCGTATAAATTATTTAAGCGTGTGCTTAATGAACTGCATAGTGTGCATTTATTTCAGTGTGAAATGAGAACTCTTTACCAATAAATGAGGTGTAGTGGTTTGAAAGATTTTACAAAATGGAAATTTGTGGAATATATTATGATAATTTGGGTCTGAGTATTCATTATAAATTGTTTAAATATACTTGCATGATGGTTTTCACACATTTACAGCGCAGAATAGACAGACTTCATTATAATGAGGCGGGAGCATAATATAAGTAATGACAGCTATCCTACAATGGTAGAGACACAAACACTAGCGCCACCTAACGGGAACCGAAGGAACTACGAACACAAGAGTCTACTGACGATACTAAATTACGTAGTTAGAATTTTCGCACTTGGTCATTAAATATACAAGTTCTTGATAAGATCCATTGAGTCGCGGTCCACCAGGCACTATTACTTTGCTAGTCAGAGGATCATCCCATCGAAACATTACATCCATTTACCTTATTTTATCCCCAAAAATGCTTTCAGCATTCACAACTAAAATACTAAGCTATGGTGTTCTCGATGTCTTGCCAATCATTCAATAAGGTGTTGAATACGAGTCATCTCATCATCAGGGATGGTTAAACCCAAGCCGAAACACCGGAGAAAATGAAACGTATGTTACCTTCATTTTTATATGATAATGAAAATCTGTTTTTTTCACGTACTTATGTAAGGAGGTGAAAAACGTATACGAACGTACGAACGTGTGTAAAACTTTTTATGGAGTATAGAAAATTCTGTTTCAGAACGCATGGTAAAAAAAACGCTTTTAAGAGCAGCTTAACCAGTTTTAGCGAAATTTCCTTCTTATATGACCTACGTCGATTATTTTCTTTCTCCTTACATTACCTTGTCTTAGTTTTATTTAGGTCTTACTTGGGGTTTTTGTTTTATTCGGCTAGAGTGTAACGTGGAAGTAGTTTTTCGTGTTATTTGAGAATGTAAGAGCATATTTTATATTTTACGAAAGCTTAGCATTTTCTACTCTTTCTTTAAAATGCAAAGCTTTTTTCTGAATATGAACAACCCAGACTTAGTTTTAGATTAAGAATTTGTAAGAAATGTATTATTTATTTTAACTCGATATTTAGTCCTAAAAATTGTAGGGACAATAATTCTTCACGAAATTAATTCTGGAAGATGAGATCTACGGAATTCAATCCTGGGAAGAATCAAAGTTATCTATCATCATTTAAAACAGATATAAGAAGAGAGTCTTATGAAAAATAATTTATCTTTCGTCTTGAATAAATGGATCATTAAGGTCGCAATTTACTTCTATTTTCATTTTGTCCATTGGAAATGCTTGTATTTTAAGTGGTGACGCCGTGTTACAATGACCAAAACATTTAAGTTTATTTTAGGCTATTTAGGTATTTTGAAAATATATAGGACTAGAGGACGCCAGCAGCTCCGCCTGCATTTTTTTAAATTTACCCGTTTTGGCCGATCCCGTGGGAGTTTCGGGTAATCCCTTCTTAGTGCACCTCTACGGTCCCCAAGGAACATACATGCCAAATTTCAGCTTCCTGCGCCCAATAGTTTCAGCTGTAGCGTGTCTGTCAGTCAGTCAGTAACGCAAGGATTTTATATATTAAGATTAATAAGAAGTGGCAGTGTAATAATATTATCATGTCAGCCTAGAGACGTCCACTGCTGGACATAGGCCTCTCCCAAGGTTCTCCGCACAGACTGATTTTGAGCCGTCCGCATCCAACCACTTCCTGCGATCTTAACTAGATCGTCGGTCCACCTTGCAGGAGGCCTACCCCTGCTGCGTCGTCTGGTACGTGTAATTATATTATTTCTTTGTTTATCGTGTATGCAAGCGATGAACAAAGTCAACTGTCTACTGATTTGGTCAATAGTTGTTCGTGAGGATATATCTTTATTAAATTAAAATCAAGAAGAATATAAAAATATTTTCTCTACGATCCTTACTATAACTTATTATTTTACATAGCGTACTTCAATAAAACAGAAAACGCATTTTATGTGCCGGTGCTTGAAAGGACGTGATCCGACGATTGCATGCAAAGCAAACATCTATTTGTTCTGATGCAATTTACTCAAGGTAGCTATCGTGTAAAAGCATTCCTGTATACTGTATTATATTTTCTGTGAAAAAAAATCATTCTTCTTCGTGTGGAGACGATAAAATTCATGCCGCAAGGTAAAATATAGTGATACTATTAATGGTAAGACACTGACATCACTGTGCACCTATGTTTGAGCAAATTAAAGAATTTGAATTTGAAAAAGCATTGCTTGCTTGATATGAATATTCTCGCCTTGTGAATGCAATCTATAAGTATTCCTAATGATAATCTAGTTATCATATCTTAGGAACCACCCACTTCTATTTCGAATATCATCATAAAATTTAACAATTAATAATTAAATTATGTAGACTAAACTTTACCCGCCGCTGCGCCCTTGTGAATAACATATAGACCTGCCTCAGGAATCACACTATCTTTGGGTGAAAACCGTACAAAAATCCGTTAAGTATTTTCTGAGATTAAACCTTTTCTCTTGATAAGCTGTGTATATAATAGAGATGAGCGAAACAGCTGAGAGATGAGCTAGGGTAATCGTGTGACGTGTTATAGACGAACGTAGCTTTAAAGTCATTGATTTCATTATCCGTGTGGTGACGGATTAAGAATATGAATGTCACCACCCCATATCATCCCGTAAGGTGTCGTAAGAACCGACAGAGGGAGCATATTATGTGGAGAACACCACTGTAAGAGGTAAGCTTGATACAAACCCTATACCAAGACGTTTGGCCAGCGTGGTTTAGTAGGCCAATTCCTCCTTTCAAAGGAGAGGCCTAGTCCAGCAGTGGACTGTTAAAGGCTGATGATGATGATGATTTCATATAGGTTACCGAGTTAAACATATTAATTCATAGTATATTTTACATCCTGCTCTAAATAGATAGCATAACTTAGGATATTAGAAGCATGCGAAAATTCCATGCACAATTACCAAATTATTAATTTTTTTTATCTGTATATATCTCGTATAACGTCGTTACTGGCTGTTTCTTGGGGCCAAGAAGGTTTAAGACTAAAAGCTTTAAGAAAGGATTGCCAGAAATACCCTCTGAATTGGGCCAACGGTTAAATTAAAATTAAATGTGCGAGCGTACCTACCGCAAGTATAAAATTTGTGGCAGCATGACACTGCCAAAACATTTCGCATTTGTTCAGCCGTGACGTTTCAATACTTTGAATAGTTTTCATGCTGCATTTCCAACGATAGTGCTAATCGCAGCAATTGGGTACTAGAGAAACTTTCTCAAGTAGTATTTGAGCTGAACTAAGCTAAGAAACTTATTTGCTGTGTCACTTGATGAGTCCTCCGCCGGAAACGCAAAATTGAGACTATTCAAAGTGTCGCGGCATCGCGGTACGCCACTCAAAACGTTAACTATCAGTCGAAATTAAAGCTTTACTCTTTGAGGAATCTTGCTGGTTGCTTAATGAGTTGGTTTGCTCTTTGACGAAAATTCGGCTGTAATTTTCTTGCATGACAGTCTAGAGAATGAACTCTCGTTTCGTTTACGAGGTCCGAAATAGTCATTCTAAACCGTGAGAAAGGCAGAAAAAAATTTCCTCCTTTTGATTGACACACCTGTCCTTACAACGCTTTAACCGCTTTTCTACCACTATAAGCATTAGTCTCGATGCATTTTCTGAACATTTTATCTGAAATTCTTAATAAACAGACACAGTTATTTAGACTGCCTCTGTGGTCCAGTGGATAGCGTATGCAACTGCTAATTGGAGGTCCTGGGTTCGATTCCCGGGTCGGGCAAAAATGTTATTGGGTTTTGCCGAATTCTCAGTAGCAGCACGGAGTCTGGTAATGTGCCTATTATTTATTTGACTTCTTGCATAAAACAATATAATTTGTACAAAGGCGGACTTAATGCCCAAGGCATTCTCTACCAGCCAACCTTTGGGTGGTGCAGAGACGAATCAAGGTGGGTGCTAAAATTGCATGTAAACTACTAATCAAGATACATAAAATATTACGTACAAATATACATAATATATATACATATAATTACGTGGGACCTAAAAATTTATGGCGAAATGTGGGTGTAGTACCTATTACGCCTCTGCCTACCATTTCGGGGAGACGGGCGTGAGTCTATAAAAAAAAAAGTTATTTAGCATAATCCGTCGCAAGTAAAACTGCGAGAGACAGCTAGTATATAATAATATATTAGCCGTATCTATTAAATGATTTATATTGTTCCCAAAAACTTTTAAGAGCAAATTAGCTAATACAAAGTAGACTTTCCGATAAAAGCCATTTTCACAAACTTGTAATCAAAAAAATGTACTAGGCAAAAGTTTCAGTTTCCTTATTAAACAACACCGGATTTTTCTTCGTAATTTGATGGATGTTTGTGGTCGTACATATTAATTTAACTAAACCCCGCGGCAGCGTAGGAAAAGTGTTTTTATTAAAAATATTGAATTTTTCTATATTGTTGGTTTGTTTATCTGTTGGCATCTAATAATATGAATTAGGTAGCACAGTGGAGATGTCCACAGACTGCTACGAAGAGGGAATTGGGTTCAAATCCACGGCACGCACCAATGAGTTTTAGAATTTATGTGCGTATTCAATTGTTCGCTCGCCCCGTGCCTCAGAGAGCACGTTGAACCATCGGTCTCGGCTCTCATGAAGATCTTTGACAGACGTTGTAGGAAATCGGTACCTCTGAGTAAACTGATGCTAGTCTATATGTCTAGAATTACCGTAGCCAGGCAGGAAGGTGTATCAGAAGTGCGCAGTGGAAGATGTAATACATCTACCTGACCACGAAACACAATGATCCAGACACAATGCACTGCGTTGCACAGTGATGAAGTATTGAGTAGGTACATGAAAATTTTACCTTATATATCCTGGTGATGTTCTTGAAGTGGACCTATAGATTAACTTAATAACAAGAGAATCAATAGATACCAGTGTACAATTCGGCGAAGTCCTTCTCCAGACCACGATGCACGTTTACGGTTCACAAAACTTTTCACAAATGTTCAATATGTCATCAATTTACAACAAACTTTGCCGGAAGTCAAAAGCGGCAATTACGTATTAAGTTAATTAGAAGTTGATTCAATTCGCATTAATTCAAAGGGCGATCAATTTAATTAGGTACAAGGCACGCGAGAGTGCAAACGGCGTGTTAATTTTTCAAGGAAGCGAACGGAAGTGACAGTTCAGTGTGACCATTGTCAGAAATTTTCAATAGACTAAAGAAAATGTTACTCAATCGATCTAATCGATTTGACTTATAATAAAAACTAATTCTATTTCAAACATCCACCCGCCCCGGACCGGCCTACCGGTCCGCTAATCGGTTGGTAGACCTGACAATGTTGCAACCGCTCTCCTCAGAATCGAACCGTCCACCAAGACCTCAGCAAATCGGGGAACTCCATCAGCCCCAGTTACCAAACGAAGGATGCGCCCCCTGCGCCATCTGAGTGGCGGAAGGTTAGCCTCCTTGATCAAAACGAGGTCACCAATCTTGGGTGGATAGGTCTTGTCGGTCCACTTAATGCGTTGCTGGAGTATGTGCAAATATTCCAAATTCCAGCGTTTCCAAAAGCTCTGAGTAATCTGGCGTACCAATTCAAAGCGCGAGAGACGACCAGGTCTCGTATCAATGTAGGGGTACTCAGGCATGGCGACAAGTGGGCGACCAATCAAAAAATGGCCCGGCGTAAGGGCCTCCAAATCATTCGGATCTGAGGAGATCGGGCACAATGGCCGAGAGTTCAAAACGGCCTCAATCTTACAAAACACAGTTGCGAGTTCCTCAAATGTAAGGACAGACTCACCGATTGTCCTGTGCAAGTGTGTTTTGGCCGATTTTACGGCGGCCTCAAATATACCACCCCAGTGTGGACAATTCGGTGGGGAAAACAACCAATTTATCCCACGTCGGGCAAGCCTATCACCTATATCAGCCTTGTTGGTTTCAAGAAAATTAACGACATCATTCAAATAATTATACGTGCCCTTGAAGTTAGTGCCGTAGTCAGAGCGGATCAAGGAAGGCAGCCCTCTGCGGGATACAAATCTGTCAAATGTGGCTACAAACGCCTCGGTCGTAAGCGAGGAGACCAGTTCTAAGTGTACGGCCTTTGTGGAAAGACAAACAAAAACACACAAGTAGGCCTTAACAGTCTTGCTGTTTCGAAGTGTCGACGTTTTCACCAAAAAGGGACCTGCGAAGTCCGTGCCAACACCGACAAACGTCCTGCTTTCAGTTACGCGATCTGCCGGTAAGTCCCCCATCAAGGGCTGCATGGTAGAAGCCTTGAGCTTATAGCAAGGGATGCAGCGAAAGACTACACTCCGAATAATTCTTCGGGCAGACAAGATCCAAAATTCGCGTTGCAAAATGGCCAAGAGCGCATTACAACCAGCATGCGAATTTTTAAGGTGACGGTCAGTTACCAACAAGCGTACCAAATGACCGTCCTTAGGTAACAAAAGGGGGTGACGTGCTCCGTAAGGGAGGTTGGCGTTCTTGAGACGCCCTCCAACGCGCAAGAGGCCCGTATCGTCCAAAAAGGGGTTCAATTTAGAGACAGCTCCCGACAATTTCGATCTCCCTGATTTAAGGATAGCAATCTCCTTTTCAAAATGCGCCAATTGCACAGAACGAACCCAAAAGGTGAGGGACTCCTGTCGTTCCAGTGGTGAGATAAACGGTGTCAGACGTTTCTGTTGTGGGTGCCTAAAATTAAAAACAAATCACTTTATCCAAGCAGTAACACCTAACAACTTGTCGAGGGAGCTGTAACGATTCAACAAAAAATCGGGGTCGAAGGCGCATTCTACCTTCTCAAGAGCGAGTGTTCGTAGACCCGGCAAATTAGAAGTATTCAAAACTGGCGTTCGAGGCCAATCAATTTCTGGTCGACTCAACCATTCCGGACCCCACCACAGCGAATGACCTATCAAACTAGGCGTCAAGCATCCGCGCGAGGCACAATCAGCGGGGTTGAGCTCACCTGGGACGTGTCTCCAAACAAGTTTGACTTCGGATTTCTGGATTTGGGAAACGTGATTAGCGACAAATACCTCCAAGGTGTGGACAGACGCCTTCAACCAACAAAGTACAATTTGGCTGTCTGTCCAGGCGTAGGTCCCATTAATGCAAATGCTTTTACCCAAAGTACTGGACACGTGGTTCAACAAGCGTACAAGTAGGGCTGCTCCCGAGAGCTCCAATTTTGGGATGGTCAGAGATGTCCGAAGGGGTGCCACCTTGCTCTTCGCCATGATCAGGGAAATTCACACCTGACCTGAGGCACTGACTGTGCGCAAGTACACCACAGCTGCGTGACCACGTTCCGAGGCATCACAAAACCCGTGAAGGGTGGCCTTGTACTTCCCGGGAGGAAGGATGGGACGAGGCAAGGAGATCTCGTTGACGGCAGGAAGTGAGGATACAAAAGAGGTCCATTGCCGTGTAGAGGTTCATCCCAAGTCAATCCTGCTGTCCAAAGCTTCTGCAAGAAGCATTTTGCCCAAAATATGATAGGACAAATCCAACCGTTCGGATCAAAGGTTCTGGCGACAGTAGACAACACGAGACGTTAAGTCCAAGAACAAAGCAATTTCAAGTCTACGTTATACGTAAAGATGTCTTGGACTGGTCTGTACTGAACGCCGAGAACAGCCATCATGGCGGGGTTGTCAACAATCTCAAATAGATGTGGATCTTGCTGATGATCCTCTGGCAAGCCTTCCAAAAGCGCTGGTGAGTTGGAAATCCATTTGCGCAACTCATAACCAGCGGAGGCCAAAATACCTATCAATTCGTCCCGCAGGAGTATCGCCTCGACCGCTGTGGAGGCGCCTGAACAAATGTCATCGACGTAAATATCGTCTTTCAAGATGGCGGAGGCTCGTGGGAAACGTAAGCCTTCTCGGTCTGCGAGCTCCCAAAGAGAACGTATTGCCAAGTAGGGGCTTGATCTTAACCCGTACGTATTCGTATTGAGCTCGTAGACGACCATGGGATCGCGAGGAGACGCTCTCCAAAGGATCAGCTGGAAGCGACGGTCATCAGGGTGGATAATAATCTGCCTGAACATCATTTTTATGTCGGCCACAAAGACAACCTGATGTCGTCGGAAGCTGGTGATGACGTCACAAAGGTCCTTGACCAACTTGGGACCAGAATGCAAGCACTGGTTCAAGGATACGCCTGTTGAAGTCTGCGCAGAACCATCAAACACTGTGCGCAGCTTGCCAGTCGATGGCTTCAATACCGCATGATGCGGGAGAAAGTAATGCTCCACCGAACGCCAATCCAAATTTGACACGGACATGTGTCCCAATTGTTCATATTCCCTCATGAACTCAATGTACTTCTGTCTGAGCTCCGGATCACGACCCATGCGGCGCTCCATAGCCAACAATCTCTTTTCGGCTAAAGGTCGTGACTCACCAAGCGGAGGCCGAACAGACAGAAACGGTAGCCTCGTAATGATCCAACCAGAACGGAGTCGACCAGTGTTGTTCTGGAAGAACAGCTCGCACTCCTCATGTTCTGGATTCAAACGGGCAGCTTGAGGGGGCTCCTCTACTTCCCAAAACCTCTGAACCGCATCAGAGAGAGCAGAGCCTACAGCCAACAAATTATCCAGTTCGGGTGGAGGGGGGTCCCTAGGTACAGGGCCCATCAAAGCAAATCCAAATATGGTCGGGATGGCAGTCAAACCATTTGGCACCAAGACCCGTTTCCCACCAATCAAAATTCCACCAAGGACATCAGAGCCAATCAACAAGTCGATTTGTCCCGGTGTGTCAAATTTGGGGTCTGCCAGTTCCAATCCCGATGTCAAATTCACCACAGCAGCGGGTAGCTGTTTCTGTGGGTGCATACCCAAAATATACAATTTGGAAAAGAGCCCATATTTAATTTAACCTGCCCTACCAAATAAGTGGAAACAATGCAACCTTGTGAACCTGTGTCCAATATAGCACGGACAACAACAGAGGTCCCCGTGGGTCCCCAGACCCGAACAGCAACCGTTGGTAGGATAACGGTCTCAATGGGGGAGGTTGGCGTTATAGGGCAGGGGTCAATGACCTATTGTTGCCTGGGCGGCGACCGTTGGCCAGGACCAGGCAAGTCAAAACGAGGGTGCGGCTTGAAGTCCTCAAAGGCGCGATGACTTGATCCGCGCGCCATCTGTGGGGGGTCATAATGACGCACCCTCCCAAAACGAGGTGGGCGCGAGTCAAGGCGGGGACGCTCCGCCAAAGGAGGGGAATACCTGGGGCAGCAGTCATGGTGCTGGTGACGCTGGGCGGTCGCACATTCAGGTGCGCGAGAGAGAGGAGGCGTGCGCACGCTACGGTTCTCCAAGCGGGGTGAGTGGCGATCAATTGAGCGCGGCGACTCTCGGCTGCGCGCCGGTGAGCCTCGGCTGCCACCTTCAAAACACCCGCCCGTGCGCGGCCTCGGCTGGTTTGACAAGCGGCCAACCTCTCTGGCATTCATACAAAGAATGTCCAAATGCTGTCCTCCACAGTGAGGACAGGGGCGAGAGTTTGGGCAGTCTTGCTGGTAGTGGGACCCCAAACAAGAGAAGCAAAGGCGCCGGGCATTCGCGATGCGCCTACGAGAGGCGACATGCAGGTCCAAGAATGCCCTACAACTGGCCATTCTGTGCCCCGTGACCTTGCAGTAAGAGCACTCCGCTGGGCTCTGCGTGACCGCAAAGCGAGGAGGGCGCCGGTCAACATTGGCTCGGGTGTGAACGCGAGCCTGCTCCTTGAGCTTGGGCGGCTGCGTCTTAGCCAGCGTGTCAACACCGGAGTTGTCCAAGACCCGGCACTCATCCTCCAGGAACCTCTTCAGGTCAGCAAAGGGGGGCAGATGGGTCGCGCTATCCCCACCAAAGCGCTCCTCAAAACGCGACCTCAGGTCGGCAGGCAGCTTCTTCAGCACAATGTGCACCAATAGATAGGACCATTGGTCCACGGTCAGGTCAAGGCACTTAAGTGCGTTGATGACCACCAAAAGCGGGTTCAAAAGTTGGGTGCGCAAACCCTCTGGGTTGCCGACGCCCCGACGCTCACCCGGGTCTCTACCCGGGTGAGCGTCGGCAAACCCAAAATCTGCTCGATGTGCGTGTAGGCGAGGCCACGCTTATTATGGTACCTACGGGTGATTAGGTCCCGAGCCGTCTGGTACGCCTCGTCAGACACGGGCAGATGCTGGATGAGGCCCTTAGCCTCCCCATCCAGAACCGACATTAAATATGCCAATTTTTGTGCTGGCCGAAGGTCAGCCCTATCATTGACCAGGCTGTCGAACAAATTAATGAAGCCCAGGTAGCTTCCTAGGCAGCCATCAAAATGGGGGAGGTCCAAAGTAGGGAGCCTACTCACCAGCCCCGGTGCTGACCTAGGAAGCTCCTGCTTCAGGCCGGGTTGCCCTTCCCTATCGGCAACTAGTTGTCTCGCAGTATTGGAGACAGCATCATACAGGTCTAAGACCTGGGCATAGTCTTTGCTGACCTTATTTCGCTGGTCAGCGGTGAAATCATTGATTGACACTTCAAGACAGCAAGTGCTGAAAGTGCGGAATTGCTGTTCCACACTTGCCAGGCGATCGTCAATCCGCTCGTACCTTTGTAGTAAGGCCTGCTGGCGATCAGGCCGGTTCACTAAGGCACTGGCCGAGGCAAACCAGCGCAAATCTGATGCAATGGCATCAGCAGCCGCACGCAAGTCCTTGATAGCTGACATAATCAAAATTTCAAAGGAGCCCGGAAAAGCGTTAAACAATATTAACAATCAAAACTTAATTTTTCTCAATTCTTTGAAACCAACAAAGTATTAGCCTGTTTACTGCAAGTGCAGGCAAGTGACAGGTATCTACTGTCCAACAAAATTAATAGTTTCAATATATATTGACACAAAACAAAGTCAAAGTTATCAAAAGTTATAACTTATAACAAATTAAAAGTTGAAACTTCAAATTAATTAATTAATTATTTGCAACAGACAGACTGGCTGTGTTATTTGAGATATACAATAGTAAGTAAGCACAGAATATGTGTTACTTAGCAATATTATCTATATTATAACAAAACAAAGTTTATTAATGTGACCCGCCCAAGTGGCAAGGTCAAGTTTGATAATTACAATGTTTATGAATATATGCAATGAACTAAAGGTCATTGGGCAAATAGTATGGGAGAAAAACCCACGGCGGACAGACATGAAATTGTGAGTATATATCAGTAATTATCTCTAGTTTATCATGGTAAGGGTCGCTTTCTTGTGAGTTGTGGGAATAAAAAAAACATATATATAACATTATTTATTCGTCGTAATCAATGTCTATTGTGATTTTATCTAAAAATACCGCAAACATTTTGATTTCCTGTTGGAGTCTAGTCGAGAATAAAAAATAAATGATACTGACAATATGCGCGCAACTGCATATGGTACGGAGACCATGTATACACGAGCAGTAATAATCTTCAACAGTTTGTCTTCCTTGTCTCGCCTGGTTTATCAAAATATCTTTGTACGTAGCTTAGTATTTTCGCGCTCTGACACGATGACCGGTTGGCGCAGCGGGAGTGTATGCGACTGCCACGCTGATGGTCGCAGGTTCGATTCCCGCTTAAGTCAAACATTTGTGTGCATGAACATGGATGTTTGTCATGGTCTCGGTGTTTCTATATATAATATGTATGTATTTACAAAAACAAAGTATATATGTATGTTTATCCATTATCTAGTATCCATAATATGCCTCTGCCTACCCCTTCGGGGAAACAGGCGTGACTCTATGTATATATGTCTGTATTAGAATATTTTATCGGTTGTTTAAGGCAGCGATAGCCTAGTGGAGATACCAACGGACTGCCATGCTGAGGGTTTCGAATACACGGCGCACACCAATGAGTTTTCGAAGTTAAGTGTGTATTATATTTATATTGTTAATTATCACTTACCCCGTGCCTCGAAGAGCACGTTAAACCTGGCTGTCATGAAGATCTTTGACAGTCGTTACGGAGAATCAGTACCCTAAATAAAAACAGATACTGGTCCAAACCATGGAATACTGCTATGCCTTTGGGTTGCAGAGGTCAGACGGCAGTCGCTCGGTGGAAAAGTTGATAATCTGTCATAGCTTGTCAGACCAGTAAGCGGCCCTCGGGCTCCAAGACGTGTAAGTCTTGGATACAACTGGGATAACGCTAGGATGATGAAGATGATCAATATTTTATTGTTTATAAAATCTTGGTCTCACATGCCCATGACAGTAGGACTTGTCCAATCTTTGATGATAATAAAAATATCAGTTCTTCGTATGTCAACTGTGGGAAATCTCTAAAATCTGGATTGTTTCCATCTAATGGCATAAATGATCACTCGGTAGGCACATGCATGCACTCGACAGACCCGATTTGTAGCTATTTTTAACAGAACCACAAGTTATATTACTTAAATAGAGTATGAGATTTTTGCTTTTTTATAAATATATTTCTAGCTCAAACTTTGTTCTCCCATGGATTCAAAAAAAAATTCGCGTATGTACTGGTAAGAGCATTCATGCTCTTTCATTTTATACCAAGTTCATCAATGTCCGTGATCGGGTCGGAATGCGCCCAATGTCCTTTACTAAATTTATTGATACATACAGCTGTTATGTATCCAAACAAACTGACTTATTAATGCAACAACAAATTTAAGTTAGATTTTTCAACAATACAAATCAACAATTACTGAGAACAAGGTGATAAGATACAAGCTCATACCAATCTGAGTTTATACTCAGTAATGCAACAGCGGCTAAATTTCAACCACGCTCTGCTACCAAAATTATGTCTAGAATTACCGTAGCCAGGCAGGAAGGTGTATCAGAAGTGCGCAGTGGAAGATGTAATACATCTACCTGACCACGATAGACAATGATCCAGACACAATGCACTGCGTTGCACAGTGATGAAGTATTGAGTAGGTACATGAAAATTTTACCTTATATATCCTGGTGATGTTCTTGAAGTGGACCTATAGATTAACTTATAATTTTGGCCAAAATAACAAGAGAATCAATAGATACCAGTGTACAATTCGGCGAAGTCCTTCTCCAGACCACGATGCACGTTTACGGTTCACAAAACTTTTCACAAATGTTCAATATGTCATCAATTTACAACAAACTTTGCCGGAAGTCAAAAGCGGGAATTACGTATTAAGTTAATTACAAGTTGATTCAATTCGCGTTAATTCAAAGGGCGATCAATTTAATTAGGTACAAGGCACGCGAGAGTGCAAACGGCGTGTTAATTTTTCAAGGAAGCGAACGGAAGTGACAGTTCAGTGTGACCATTGTCAGAAATTTTCAATAGACTAAACAAAATGTTACTTAATCGATCTAATCGATTTGACTTATAATAAAAACTTCATTATTATTTCAAACACTATAAAATATCGCTCAAGGAATCAGCATTACCATCCAGCGTGGCAGTGCTGCCAGCCTTCTGGGCACGTTACCCAATGACATTGACGCGGAGGAATTGTACGATGCCTAAACACACCTGTACATATTTTTACTTTTTATTTTTAGATTTATGTACATAATTATATATATTTAGACATTATGATTATGTTAGTATAGTAATGTATATAGTTAAAATTAATCGCTATTTGGGTTGCGGATGTCAGACGTAATACTCATGACGACTGAAATGGCAAAACTATAACCTTATATTATCTGTGCTATATCAGTTCACCACGTAACTCTAAAAACGAATTTAAATTTTAATTTATCATACTATGTATTTTATTTTCTTTTATGTTACAAATTATAATTAGTTTTTCCTAGAAATAGAATTCTTTTATTAAAATTGCTTCATTTGATACACCGACATTAACTTCAAAGCCTTTACCATTTTACTTGTATAGTTCAGATATATCAATAATTGTATATCTTGTGATAGCTACTAGTGATTTTGATTGGTTTTGATTTTTAAAATATTTTTACGACAGTTTAGTAAAAAAATATAATTGATTTAATTGTCCAGACAGCCGTTAGCATTGGAGAGACCTTTATCCAGCAGTGGACTAAGGCAGGCTGATGATGATGATGGTTAATTAAATAGACAACTTTAACCATCCAAGATCCATAAATTCTTTATCCGGCTTATTCCGGTCTCCAAATTCCAATCTATAGTTTCTTCACTTTCTTAGATCAACGACATTTTAATATTTAAGTTATTTAAGGGATCTACAGACACGTCACTTATCGGACGCTGTTACGAACGCTTACGGACGCTTATTTTGTCTTGAAACCTAAAACATTTTTTTTCCGATACCCACTTAATTAAATAGGATAAGAGTACTTTATATTCTTAATCCGTAAAAGATAACAAAGTATATCTACGAAGTTGATTCTTTCCTAAAGAGATGTGGAACCATGAAAATAACAGTTTAAATAAGTATACACACGGAATATTCTATGAGACGTTGGAATTATGGCCGCTAGAGACAAATCATTTGAAACCATGAGTGAGTTATCTTCGTACACGCATAGTCATATTTACTTTTTGATAGAATATTGCAGTACTGAAACTACAGAAGGGTTAGTTGTGCCAAGGAATTAATATTAACTACCTAGAAGTTTAAATGGCAGAGGGGGTAGAGGAAGGCCAAGAAGGACGTTCATAGATCAAGTAAAAGAAAAGGTAAAAGTCACGTCGTATCAAGAAGTCAAAGCACTGGCTGAAGATAGGATAATATGGAAGGAACTCTACCGACAAGAGCTTGGCTCTTAACACGTTGAATGCGAGACTTTAAAACTACAAATTACGTACAGTGCTATACATACCAATTTTGACTTGTACCGTTTTTTATTCTGGTGCGATACAAGACGATAATGGTTTGTAAACAAATGAATAAATTTTGGCTAATAAATCTTTGATTTTCATAAAAATATATAATTTTATGCTTGCGATAGTAAGTTGACATATTCAATTAGCTACATTTGTCTTCGCCACAGAATTCAAACTTTAGTTTAGTAATTATATGATATTTAAATTACAATACGGATTCGTCTTGTACCGCATCACGGCGGTAGGGCAAGGTTTGTTGTGTCGATAGTTTTATAGGGAAGGGAAATATAGTAAGACAAAATATCGACATCGATGTTTATAATTATTCAAGGCAAAAGTAATTCACAAAACCTAAATATTCTTATGCGATTTTTAGTAGCATTCCAAACATATCTTTTTGTCGCATTATTTGCAGTACGTTTCAACTCCTCTTACCTTCTTGTCGGCATCTCTCCTATTCATTTTTTTTCTTAATTGTTGACTTATTTTTCGGCAGTAATTTTATCAGTAACTTTAGTTTTGGTCAGAGCTTCTATTATAGATTCAGTGAAATTCAACAAGTGAACTTGTTTATCGCATCGTGTGTTATAGACGAACTACGTCAGAATGTACTGACTACACTAGCCTATACTGACTAGTTCCTGTGTGGTGCGATACAAGTCGGTAGCGTACAAGACAGTTTTGGCTGGTACCGCACCGATTGTAATTTTTTATCATCTGTTGCGGTACAAGTCGAATTTGTCTTGTATACTTTAAACCTACCTATTAAATACAATTTAAAGTTACAAACCTAAATGTATACTCGTCTCTCTCTGGATTAAATGTCACTTGATAGAAAACACCTACTTTCAACGCCGCACCAAACGAAAGTATGATACAAGTCAAAATTGGCTTACCGCATTCAACGTGTTAAATTGAAGAGAGAAGTTTAAATAACACAATTCTAATAAAAACTATAAACTTGTTTTACGGGTGGACGATATAGCTGTTCCGCTACTGAATGACTGACAGGGAACGCACAACCAAAATTACTGGGTGCAAAAAGCTGAAATTTGGTATGCATGTTCACGCGGGCAGTACCGTGGGTAAAGTCCAGTTAGCTAGTTTTCATCAAAAAGCGTACTCTATTTTAAAAGGCCGGCAACACACTGGCGTCTCTTCGGGTGTAGCGGTTGTCCATGGATGGCGGTGATCGCGTACTATTAGGCGATGCGTCTGCTCGTTTGCCTCCTATATCATAAAATAATCTAAGACTTGTCACTAATGGCAGGTGTGCTTTACATAAGTTAACAATTATACAAGGTTATATAGCGGGTCTTACTCGCGATAAAAAATAATAATACCATAAATACCTCGGTTTTTGCCAACGCTTCGACTGACTTGGTTCTGCCGTGGTCGCGTCGGGCCTTATGCCTTAAATATATTATTTATCGCGAGTAAGACCCGCTATATAACCTTGTATAAAGTATACTAATCGCGAAAGTTTAAAATCGTTTATAAGTTAACAAGGCATTTGACCTTGAACCCGTCAACCAAAAAAACTGCGCTCTACAAAACGTTATAACTTCGCTTACTTACAACAAAAATACAGGTAGCTTGTAATAAAAAGTATATTATTTCCGAACATACGGGCAACATAAAATGGCTATAAACTATAAAACATTTACGATACAAAACAATACAGAACGTAGGTACTTACCAGTGTTTACGTCGGTATTAAGAAATATGCTCGTATACCGTTCTTAACCTTTAGTTTACTAATTGATGAAGATTTCGAACAAAGCAGTCCCATTTGATGTATATACAGGGTGTCACAAGACCCATCACCAAGCCGAAATCTACTCGTTTTGGACATCATGCCAAGTCATACTAAGCAAAATTAAAACCTGGGAAACGTGTTTTCTTTAAACAAGAAACTTTTTTTACAGCCTGTATATTTTTTTCGGGATTAAATACGAGTATCTTATATGATTGCAGATGAACATGCAACAGTGCTAAAATATTAGATATTCGAAACAAAGATACGTGTTATAAATCCCCAAAGACAATATACATCGAATGTTAAAGGCCACGAAAATTTATATTGAAAAACAGCTCCAGGTCGGGTTGTTCAAGAGCAAACGTGAATATGATCGTCTTAAATTACATAACTTCACGCCTTTTTATCCCCGAAAGGGTAGGCAGAGGTATATTACACACCCACTTTTCACCAGTTATGTTTCGGACTTATCGGTGTAATAAATATGTACGTGTGTAAAAAAATAAGAAAGATCTCTCTGTAATTTCTAAATAAATATGTTTAATCAAGTGCATAATATAGTTAGTTACACGATATAAACAACTTTTTTTAAAAGCTTAGTCTATCTACCTTTCTAGTCCGCAGTAATCTCTGGAATAGCAGAATCGATTTTAATCAGACTTTCACTGGAAGATAGCGGACTATTCAGGGCTTGATATAGGCTATAATTTTGTGGAAATACCAAAAATAACGTAGATGACCCTTGGGGAACGGCTTGCACTAAATAAAACTGTCAGTTTTTTGCATTATAAACAGATCATAAAACTAAGGCTAATACAGCCAAACAAAATCCACGGCTTAGGCCAACTTAATTAATATGATATTCATGCATTATGATTTTGTTCTTACTTGACCTGTATTGCACATGCCGAAAAGAAATAAATATAGTTAGCGTGATTCAAAAACAACTTCAACAATATCTAATAATATAGATTCTAAAGAACGTAGTAACACTTAAGTATCTATAACATTTTATTGAATCATGTGAACGATTTCAACTGCATAACAATGTTCTTGGGACACGATCGAAAGCCATTATTTCAAGTGGTTAGACCGCCAAGAGTCGTCCATTACTCGCAACCAGTGAACTAAATATTTTTAGCACCTGCTCAGCAGAACTAAGATTTTAAACGTACCTTGAACTAACATTTTTTTGGTAAAGGATAATAGTCATTCTACTTCTAGTTTGAGATCTCGTTCATCTACCTTAAAATATGTTCAAGAATTCAAACAATTTACCAGAATAGTGCCATAAGCAGTGCGATTGAAATAAGAACTAAGTAAAAACACACTTTAACAGAAAATACTACTAAAAAGAAAGAAATTATAACTTATCGTTCTATTGTAAATAACTTGGAGTGATAATAATTATCAAAAACACACAAAATGTTTAAATTTAAACAATTTTTTTCTTTTTCAATATTCTTAATTTTTTTTGGTTTTTAATAAGTTTTCGAAAGCTTTTTTAATCTGATGATCCGTAAAAGATTTATTTACATAGATAGTCAGATTTCAGTCTTTGAAATCAATCATCGATTGAAATCTGACTACCATTTTGGTTAACAGAACAGTACAAAAAGAGACTTAGAGAGACTTCAAACAAATACAGATAGCAAGGTATAAAACATGAACCTGGTTTGGTCACGTACGACGTCGAAACAGATTTCTCGTAAATATTCCGGTGACTCTTAAAGCCTCTTTGTTTTCCTTCAAAATATTCTATTTGGAAAAGTGACAAGTATTCCTCCCACATTCTTAATTTATATGCAAATTTTGCGATGTATCATTTTGCAGGTAATTGAATGAGTGTTATGTATGGGCATTTTATAAAATAATGTTTGAGCATAAAAGAAGCTAGCAGGTTATTCACCCCAAGTGCTATTGCTCCTGGCAATGAATGGAAAATTATAGGTACAAATGACACCTACCTTTTAGATTGGCGTATTGAAGACAAAAATATAATAATGCTTTGACAAATATCTCGCCACTTCGAGCGGTCAAGTCCGCTGTATAAATCAAGTTAATAGTTAATTAAAATAAAATCTGTATATATAAAATTCTTGCGTTACTGACTGACTGACAGACAAGCTACAGCCAAAACTACGGAGTGCAAAAAGCTGAAATTTGGCATGTAAGTTCCTTCGTGACTATAAGGGTGCAATAAGAAAGAATTTTCCGAAATGCCCACGACATCCGGCAGAAACAGTTAATGTGTGGGCACCCTCTAGTAAAATATAAGCATTATATATTGACTGCCAATCACAGATATTTAGAGTTTTAAAACCAAATGCGTCTATTTTTCTAGCATCCAAAAGATCGAGTCTTCCTCTCTGGTATCATAACTGGTGATAACGGTTTCACCATATTTGCTTGAGGGTTAGTGTGGATTAATTTGACTCTTTTTTTACTCTTTTACGCCAAAACTACTCTACATATTTTGATACTTAATTTGAAGGCAGCAATAGCCTAGTGGAGATACCAGCAGACTGCCATGCACCGAGTTCGAATCCACGGCGCGCACTGATGTCTTTTAAAAGTTATGTTCGTATTGAATTGTTAACTATTGCCTGCCCCGTGCCTCGGAGAGCTCGTTAAGCCGTCGCTCTCGGTTGTCATAAAGATCTTTGACATTCGTTATAGTGAAACGGTATCTCTGAATAAACTAAATGGGTTTAACTGAACTACTCTAAAAGATAGAATATCACTGTCCTTTTGGGTTCAGACAAAGCTAATATTCAGTCAAATTCAGTTAGACTAGTAAGTGGACCGAGTTTAAACTGGAATAACGCTAGTAAGACGATGATACATTTCTTATCGCAGTGTTGTTTGGTAACCCCCCCGTGGGATCTCCACCTTGTCGTGGTGGGCTGAGCCCCCAGTAACCGTGGATTGGTCACCCGCGGTGAAGCTAAGAGGGATTCAGGAGGAGACGCTCCGCGCGGGCTTGACGGAGGCCTGCGCAGGATGCGTCCAAAGGGGCGGGTGCGAGAGACAGTTCTTCTGTCCCTCGCAGTCGGGTGCGGTCGCGGGAGGAGAGGCGTGTCGGTGTTGCGTTGCCGCGCGCCCTATCTCCCGTTACCAAATGGAGGCGCACCATCATTGCGTCGCGGTGGGGCCGCAGAGGAAGAGGAGATGCGGTGTTGCGTTGCCGTCCTCCCTATCCTCTGCGGCCGCTGAGTGTTTTAGCGGCGGAGCCTAACACCCTCCTCCGCCGCCAAGGGGGTTTTGTTCGGGGCCCGCCTGACTATCTGGCGGGCCAATACCCGTCGAGGGGTAGCGAGGAATGCTTCGGTGAAACCCTACCCTCCGACACATGGGTACATGAGGAGCACGGGTTGGTTTTTAGTTAGTAAGAGTCTGACAGTCCCCTTCGTCCTTCCCCCCAGGACGAAGGGACTCCATGAGGATTTTCCAACACGACACCAAAAAAAAAAAAAAAGTGTTCTTTGGTAACGTTTTGTGGTGATAATCAATACCCACTGATATACTTCTCTAAACGTAATCAACGGTAAAAAGTCGATGTTACTATTTTAAGACCGTATTTACCATACGCCTACATTAATTTAATTAACGATTTAAACAAGAGCCTTTGTATTGTTCATTTTAATTAAGATTTCACTTGATGTTATTAATTGCTTGCTTGTTTCAATTCAATTGTTGTGGGTCTGAATCTTCTAGGCGTTTCTATGGTATGTTATGTTGCGTAGACTTCTAAGTACTGTGGTAAAATACTGACAAGTTTAAGGAGTACTATACAAAATGTCACTACTCCATTTCACTCCGAGGGTATTGTAAGAGGTGACAAAAGAAAATTTAAGAAGAAAATTGTATCTTTGCGAAGAGATCGAAAACTCAACATCAAACCCTATATCAACTCGTTTAAACGGCGTGTTTTAGACGCGAAATCTTGCTTTTGACTCACAATCTATTGTGACGTCAATCAGGAGAGGCCTAACACTAGCAACAGAGCAGTAAGACATGATTTTTTAAAACTCCGTCCCTAAGTGGGAAAAAATGGGGATCACAGTTTGTATTTTTTTTTCTTCGGACGGACAAAACTGCGGACAAGTCTAGCACCTACCTGTAAGTTGCATAAAACAACACAGATATTGTATCGGCCAATAAATTGCGTCCGTTGATAAAACCTACATTGTCCATACAAGTGTGAGTGAAGTTTTATCATAAAAGTGATGACGCGCGTAGACTGTCGAATATTGCACCATAAATTTTATGTGCGGATATTTTAATTAATTAATGTGTCTGGACTAACAGTTGACTGGAAATGGTGGGAAAAATATAGGGTGTCACAAGACCTATCACCAAGCCGAAGCCTACTCGTTTTGGACATCATTCCAAGTCATACTATGCAGAAATAATAACTGAGAAATTATTTTGTGTTTGACGCTATTAAAAGTGCGCACGTGCAGTGCTCGAAATGCCTATATATCCATGGGGTTAACGGACATTTATAGAACATATTGGCGGGGTAAATGCATCGATTTTGTACCTAATTAGAAAAAAAATATGTTGCCTTTGAGCCTCAATATCTCCTGAAGCAGTCATTTCTCAGGTATGGTTTCGAAGTAAAAAATGTTCGTAGCGATTTTCGTTAAGGGTCATTGTATACGCTGTATAGTCTTCAATAATTGAATAATCAATTATCCCTTGTCCCGTGCCTCGGACTCCTCGGAGAGCACGATAAGCCGTCGGGCCCGGTTGTCATGAAGATCTTTGACAGTCGTTACAGAGAGTCAGTACCTTCTAAATAAACTGACACTAGTCTCAACCATGGAATATTGCAATCCCTTCGGGTTGAGGAGGCCAGGCAGTCG
Organism: Euclidia mi; assembly: GCA_944739405.2. Classification (NCBI taxonomy): domain Eukaryota; kingdom Metazoa; phylum Arthropoda; class Insecta; order Lepidoptera; family Erebidae; genus Euclidia; species Euclidia mi. The sequence goes on from OX123203.2 coordinate 4,920,149, forward strand.
CTCTGTTGAAATGCTTATGTTCAGCCAAATCAGGTTCAACACTAGTTGAACCTGATTTGGCCTGAAACGGACCCCAGGTTGAAACTGGGATAACGCTAGGAGGATGATGATGATAGTCTGCAATAATTAAATAGTCTGTTTTTTATTTTTCGTGTGAAGATGTGTCCATCTCTTACCATGGCGTTGTTCCTACATTTCGCCTTAAAGCCTGGGGTCCTATAAGGTATTTTTCATTTTACCTTCCTTTATAGCCTTACGTAGTCCACTGCTGGACTTAAGCCCACCTAAGACCTAAGTTGCATTACAGTATCACTGTGAGTCGATAGGAAGATTTTGCCTACTATACCGCGCTGGCCAGACTGGATGGTCAGGTTTGCCGTCTCTTACTAAATAGATTGACTACCTTCATGTTCCAGTGGATAGCGTATGTGACTGCTGATCGGAGGTCCCGGGTTTGATTCCCGGGTCGGGCAAAAGTGTCACTAGGTTTTTCCGAATTCTCAGGAGCAGCACGGAGTCTGATTATGTGCCCGGTAACGGTAATAGGCTCGCCCCCTATTACGTCAGACCTAAAAATTCACGGCGAAATGTGGGTGTAATATTACATCTCTGCCTACCCCTTCGGGGATACAGGCGTGAGCCTATAAAAAAATAAAAAAAACTTATTTGCATTATATATTTTCCTAGGCCGCCTCTTACGACACCCATGGAATGAGCTAGTCACATTTCGAATTATTAATACGTTGCCACGCGAAGATACTATATTTATCCTTAATTAATTAGCAAACTAATACTAATAGCCTGTGAGTCATGAAGTTTTAAGGAAATAACAAGGACGCGTTCATTCTTGGGTCAGTTTTTGAACAGTACTCCCTTACATCTGACCTGTAATGAAAATGTTCGCGAAAATTTTTATAATGTTGATATTCGCGACAATATTTTTGGTTGTGTTGGTATAAACCAACGCGATCGACATTACTTTTTGTCCTCCAAGCATGATTGCAATGACGACATTAGATGACCAAAATAATGTGAAAGTGGATTGCGTGACCCCAAGGTGAGCTACAGTATTTTTACTTTTTAATTTGTACAGTCCCACTTGCAAAGATATCTTTTACACTCATCCAAGTCTTGTGCCAGAATTTTTAGGTACTTATTTTTTTATTTGACGTTAATTAGCGTCAAACTGTGACCAAAATAAATAAAGGATTTTGACTTAGACTTTGACATCATTATTTTCATCACTTTGTAACTTTTTAATTCAACGAGAAAACCTTAAGAACGTTAAAGTAATATTATCAGTGTAGGCATAAGAAGCAAGCTGGTATTGGGTTTGGGATTATATTTTTAGAATCTTGTATACTTCCTTTTGCGTACGTGCATTATTAATTTTATAAAAATTCTGAACTATAAGCTAAAGATACCAATTTTATATACATACATACATAGACTCACGCGTGTTTCCCGAAGGGGTAGGCAGAGACTACGGAACGCCATTCGCAACGATCCTGACATACCTCTCTTGTTTCATTCACTCCCATCATTTTTATATACCCACAGCAATAATTAAAGCACTAGGCACATTATAGTGTAGGAAGTCTCTTGAATTGCTAAATATTTTACAAAACGTTATTTTGCTTTGATTATTGAATAGTCTAGAATTTTATTTTATTTTGTGTTATTCTTTTTCAGACTATTCCCCGATTACGACCCTAAAGATTACATTTTTTAGAGAGACCTTTATAAAAGCGTTCTTCAGTTCAACAATAAATAAAGTTAATGTAATTTGCTTTTAATTTAATTTGCCTCCTGCGCGATCAAGGCCGTTTGCCGAAACGTAAAAAGAGTTTTAAAATTGGTCAAGTGGAAATCGATAAATTGAATGATATAACCAGATCGTGTTGCAAGTACAAAAACCGTTTAATATCAACGACCAATGATAACCATCACGTTATGCGCATGATGTGCCTTTGACATTTCAGTGGTTAAAACAAGCTTTGATAAGCGTTAATGATTTAAGATCTAAGTACTTGTCAATAACAATTAAACGAATCCAAACTCGATGGAGTTATTGTTTTATTGCGAAGTTCCTATGGCCATCTTCTGGTTCCATCATCAAAGCACATCATAATATTGTATGGTCACGCTATATACAAATGCATGCCAAAATCAGCTCGATAGAAAACTGAGAAGTGGATAAAATTTATCTTGCAAGATTTCATTGCAGACATCGGGTGATTATGAAGGTAAAAATCAACAAAAAATAAACGTGGCAAAATAGCATATAATTATTATGTTTATAGTAACAAAAAAATGTAATGTAAGTTAAAATCACGGATTTCCTAATAACGTAACGTACCATAGAGCTTTGGTAAGAATGATGTATACAGAGAGCATTATTTCTTATTCTTACTCATAAACTGTCCCACTGCTTGGCAAGAACCTTTCTTACTGTAGAAATAAGTAAGAGTCGCTGAATTGTGTGGGTTATACAACCGTAAGAGGCAGACTTCCCGTGACTTTCAAGAATTTTATGGAGAACATTTGTTTTTGGTTTTGTAAATTTCCTCACGATGTTTTCCTTTACTGTTTGGGAAGTGATTATTAACAATTTAATACGTACAATCAAACAAGTCGGCGGTCGACTAGTTTGAAAAAAAATCCCTTAGCTCGCTCATAGAGTCGAGGCACACTAGAAACTGGCTTTGTATAGGAGTGTCAATGTGCGTGTAAAGTAGCGACGATGTGTTGCTGAGTGATTCTCGCTCTTTTGGTTGTCTAGCAGGAAGTTGTTCGACTGTACGTAGCTTAAAAAAGTCATTCTCTGCTCGAACCTGAGACCCCTTTGCGTCACATTGTATAACCCTCTGTACTAGGCTATCACTGTTTCGATAAAAATTGGATCTAGTTCCTCTGTAAGAAAGCTGCACATCTACATTTAATGACGCAGCAAGTTAAGTAAATACGAGTAAAGCGCTACAGGCTCAATTCCTCTTCCTATCCTTACTTATTTTTTAATAGAGGAAAATCGGAAAACCTTTTGTGAGATAAAGGTGATGAGAGCTAGACTTTCTCGAGCTCTTTCTTTTTATTTTCTCTGCAGTTCACAACACGTGTGTAGTTGGAATCATTGGCATATACGGTAAGAAAAGTAGGCATAGTCATCCTCATAGTACTAATTTTATTATAAAACAAAATAGGTATATTATGTTCAATAAATTAATGTTTATAATATAGCTGAGAGCATAATTTACAATAGTATACTAAGAAGGACTAACAGGAAAGTTCAAGTATTATTACACATTTGGCAGAAACTATATCAGAAGCTTACTGCATTACTTATGTATTTTTAGTTGCGCTTTAATTACTTACAAATATCTAGTTGTTGTAGGTACTGAGGATAACTACGTTACAATTATAAGTTTTTTAGTTAAGGTATGGTCCATTGGATAGCGTATGCATCTGTGGATCGGAGATCTCGGGTTCGATTTCCGGATCGGGCAAAAGTGTTACTGAGTTTTTCTGAATTAAAAAACACAAAATCGCAAAGCAACACTGCCACGCGACATTTCTATACGATCATGCAAAGTCAGCACGTTATGAAAATATCAAATATAAGTTAATAATAATACATAAATAATCTTTAATGTTTATTCATTGAGTAATAGTTCCCACACTTATCCATTAATGTCTCATTTGTTTGACAGTTTATCAGCGCGGCCTCTTAACCTATTATTTGTTTTATGACATATCATCATCATCATGTCAGCCTAGAGACGTCCACTGCTGGACATAGGCCTCCCCTAAGGTTCTCCACACAGACCGATCATCAGCCGCATCCAACTGCTAATAATATTAAGTAAATCAGTTTATATAAATTGCTGAATTCATAATGTGTGCCAATCTACCTAAAGTAAGTTTTCAATAATAAGGAAGGATAAACATTCATATATATTTACACAAAATATTACACTGCATAGGTAATATTAACATAACTAACTTAATCATTGATTTAATTATGTAAGCAATTATATGCCATAATGCTAGGTGAGCCCACGGTTACACCCGCGTTATTTAAGGCTAATGCTCCGCTCCCGTCGCTCATAGAGTGATGTTATAGCCTTCCTCGATAAATGGGCTATCTAACACTGAACGATTTTTTTAATCGAACCAGTAGTTCCTGAGATTAGCGCGTTCAAACGCAAACAAACTCTTCAGCTTTATACATTAATTAGTATTAGATATGATTGCATGGTCATAATTTTCTGTCTAATTTTCTGCCGTTATTGCATAGGTATTTATAATAGCATTTTATGGAGAAGCAGAGTGGCAGAATAATATTGAATTAAAAATGTTGTATATTATAATAATTATTAAACCTTATTATAATTAGAAAAAGAAACAATTTCAATATTAAGATTACGCGTCATTTGACTTTGCTGACAAACAATTTGAACTATAATGGGTGCCAAATCTATACACTCATAAATAAAATTGGAGTGTCTGTTTGTAATACATATTAAAATAACCGCTTTTTACTAAATGCATATGGATGTATACACGGTACATATACTGAAATGTCATTTTTTTTAATTTTTCACTGTCTTTCTGTTCATTTGTTTGCGCTAATCTCTGGAACGGCTGAACCGATTTTGACGGGACGTTTACTGGCGGATAGCTGATGTACCCAGGAGTACCTTAGGCTATAAATTAACCGGGTTTGCGAAGTACTTCTCCCAGTAAGCGTGTGAATCCGCGGCAAACAACTAGTTCTATATAAAAATCTTTATTTTATGGCTTATGACGCAACGAAGCAAATGGATCGCCTGATAGAAATCAATTACCGCCACCCATGGATACCGCAACTTGGAAGGAGACAGATGGGTTGCCGACCTTGATGAGAAAAGGAATAGAAGAGGAAAACGGAGAAGGAAAAGAGGATGGGGTCTCCGACAATATTCTTTATTCGTCACTACTCGGATTGAAGTATCTAATAGGATTGCGTTGACTATTGTTAGGTTTTCTAAACGGATTGAGTCCTCTTAATCCGGTCGCAATGTATGATCTTCTTTATTTTAATTTATAGTCTCACGCCTGTATCCCCGAAGGGGTAGGCAGAGGTGAAAAAAAATTACACCCACATTTCGCCATGAATTATAATATATGATCTATCCATGGATTCGATCTATCCATGGTCCGTGTGGTGACGGATTAAGAATACGAATTGCCACCACCCCATATCATCCCATGGGTGTCGTAAGAGCCGACAGAGGGAGCATATTATGCAGTGAACAGCACTGTAAGAGAAGGAAAACTTGATACAAACCCTATAAAAACCCGCTTGGCCAGCGTGGTATAGTAGGTCCTCCTTTCAAAGGAGAGGCCTAGTCCAGCAGTGGACTGTTAAAGGCTGATGATGAGATGATCCATGGATTTGAGCCAGACGTGGTAATCGAACTCGAGAGCTTCTGATCAGCAGACACATACGATATCCACTGGAACACGTAGGCACTCCAGCAAAATATTTGAAACATTGGCATATTCGTAAATCCGACACTCTCAAAATGTAAACAAAAAAAAGAATGATAGCTAGTTGCTACAGCGCCTGTTACATTATATGTTTATACTATATTTATCATACTATATTTAGCAGAAATAATATTTGCCAAACTAAAAATGGAATAAAAATATTTACCAAACCTAATGACTTATCAGATAATTAGTTATTTACAAATTCTAGCTCCATTATTTATAATTAGCCAATCGAACAATTTGGAGTATGATTGCATCAAGAGGTCAAAAAAATGGCCAACTATTGAAAGGGATGCCAATTGCTCCACCGGTAAGACCTCAGCTCTTAAACGAAACAAGAAGAATCATGCAGCGATCTTTTGAATTATTTTACAATGCTATGACATTTCATCTTTGTTCTGGTGATATCCTAGTTTTAGCCCGACGTCCGCTTACTACTCTAATAAGATTTTTTTATTTTTTTTATAGACTAACGCCTGTATCCCCAAAGGGGTAGGCAGATGTGGAATATTACACCCACATTTCGCCATGAAATGTTAGGTCCCACGTAATAGGGGGCGAGCCTATTGCCGTATCGGCCACGTTACCAGACTCCGTGCTGTTGCTGAGAATTTCCTAACGAAAAAACCCCAATATCACTTTGCCCGACCCGGGAATCGAACCCGAGACCTCTCAATCCCACGCGCACATTTATGCCTAATAAGATTTGACTGAATATTAAATTAGCTTTGCCACAGAGTGACTGTCTGTCTGATCTCCGCAACCCAAAGGGATAGCGATATTCCATGATTCAGACTTTTGTCAGTTTATTCAGAGAAACTGACTTCTCATCTATAACTAACGTATTTTCGTACCGGCTATCAAGAAAACCTTTGGTAGCCGGTACGGAAATAAGGTCATCCATCCAAGTTGCGTTGCTTAACTTTTGCCGACCTACTAAGAACGGCAAGCCAAGTATCACTATAGCGAGATACCACAAAGCAAAAAGATCTGCCTGTGTTTCAGGCAAAAAAACATCCGTTTCTACATGACCGGCAAAGCTAATCTTTTAAAACCGGGCACCGAAGGCCTTCCTTTATTGCTATCTTTATCTTCACGATGCGGTTCTACCTCCCCTGCCCACCCCCATCGGATAAATGTGTACATTTATATGCAAACAGCGTTAATGCTCGACGTAGATTGAATTTTATTTATATGTATTTGCTTTTTGTATATAACTAAAATGCAAATTTTTGTCCATGAGTCATGTTGTGGATGCAAGCAACTTGCATTGTCAATGGGACAGTTTAGTTTCGATTCAAATTATAATTGAGAGTTTAAATGCTTAGGTTTCGTCCGCCTGCCTATGCTTGCTTAGCGCCTAGAGCCTAGCTAGTTACCAAGCGACTAGCTTAATAAAACGAACGTTCGTAAATGTTCGGGATCGGCCGCACTGCACGCTTGGCGCCCAGCTAGTCGCTTACCGACTATCTAAGTAAACAAACGTGTTGGTTTTTTGTCACTAGGCGCGAGGCGTTATAGAAGAAAAAAAATGATGAATTTTTAAGAGAGCAGATAATCTCTGTGGCATCTAGTTAATGAACTCCATAAAAATATAGTCGCAAAAATTTCGCAATCGTTTATACTTACTGTGTGACTTATTTATGTCATGAAACAAAAATTAGAGATAAGGAGGAGAAAATGTATATTTAGTTGATTGAATCAGGAGTTACTTGGCGGCACTCTCTCTCGGCGAAGGAAAGAGGAACCCAATCACGCACCCTCGGATTGCCCACTCCGTCTATTACAATAGAAAAAGGTTGACAATACCGAACACCTCGAAAGGCAAAGGATAAGGGATATAATATAGAATAATGCAAAAATGGGTTCCAGGAAAATACCTGACGTGCAGTATCCCGCTCTGTGCGCCGACTATGCTTCGACATGTGTTTTGCCTCTCCACGAAGGCATCCTCAGACAGATTACAGAAATCCGTCTTTAAATGTACCTATATTTAAAGACGAATGTCTGCAAAAATGAGTTTTATATAACTACAACTGTGATATCTTGTCAACGTGCCGACAAGCAAATCCAAGACCAAGGCACCTAGCAACCCACCACGCAAACCATCTCTCCTCGTGTTACCTAGCAAGTAGCCAGAATGCAAGCCACTAGGCTCTAGGCGCTAAGCAAGCTACCTGCCTGTGCAGACGTAGCCTTACTGCGTGACAGCGGTCTCTTTTTGGACGCATGCCCAAGCTGAATAACGGCCTGTCCCAATATTTGATCTTTCCATGGATTTGGCTACTTCATCATCAGGCCTTAACAGTCCACTGCTGGAGTAGGCCTCTCCTTTGAAAGGAGGAATTGGCCTACTATACCACGCTGACCAAACAGGTTGGTATAGGGTTTGTATCAAGTTTTCCTTCGCTTACAGTGCTGTTCTCTGCATAATATGCTCCCTCTGCGATGATATGGAGTGGTGACATTCCGTATTCTTAATCTGTCACCACACGGACTCTAGAGATACATTTTCATTTCGACATAAGCCCCATTCAAAATATGTATCTCTAGAAGCCAAATTAATTCATTAAAGATGTAGGAAGCTCGTATGCATGCATGTTATGCTTCGCCGTTCAGAAAATAATGGTGATTAACAACATGATAAAGATATGATGATATATTTTTTTTTATTGGCGTGCCTTAAAGCTTAATGTTATATAGCCCATAGCCTTCCTCTATAAATTGGCTATCCAAAACAAATATAACTAATACCATCAACCAGTAGTACCTGAGATTAGCGCGTTCAAATAACCAAGCAAACTCTTTAGCTTTTATTATGTACATACATAGTCTCACGCCATATCCCCGAAGAGGTAGGCAGAGGTATATTGCTACACCCACTTTTCACCGGATTTATTTTAGTCCCACGTAATAGGGGGCGAGCCTATTGCCGTACTGGGCACATTACCAGACTCCGTGCTGCTACTGAGAATTTCCTAACAGAAAACCCAATAACACTTTGCCCGACCCGGGGATCGAACACATTTATGCCGTGAGACCAACGAGGCAGTCAGACCTACGAGGCAGTTTTATTATGTTAATTGCTATAATATTAGTTGCATGCATTTTTCGACGTGTAGCATTTAAGTTCCTAATATAATAAAAAAAAAACTATTGAATTACGTTACGTGTATGACCTCAAACATTATAGCGACGGCTAGCCTATCACAAGATCACGAAATATTAATTCTCACTAAAATTAAAATAACCAATATTGAATCGCGCACTCTTGAACATCTTAAAAACAGATTCGTGAAAATCTGTTCCAATCTATCCTCTCCTAGCTCTGAATTATCCACTTCAAGCAAATTGGTTTATAAAAGCAGCGGGTTTGGGAAATACGAATCTCAACAAGTTCAAAATCCTAGGTTTCTGATAATGGGTTGGTAAATTAAAGACTACTTACCAACTGACTGAGGATTTCCAATCCGCAGTTTTGATTTCGGTTACTTTTCATCAGCATTATCATCAACATAACATAGACTTTTGCAAAGTATTTATTAACTTAGTTTACAATGTGACGTTTATAAACGTAATTTTTTAAAAGTGAAATATTAAATGGATCTAGAAGAAGGATTGTTGCGAATAGACATTTGGAAGGGAAGGATGAAACAAGAAATACGAAAGAAATGTATCGTGTCAGAATGAATGGAGATGTCGCTAGGGGACACCCAAGACGGACGTATGCCGACCTAATAGGTGACGTACTAAAAAAGGGCCAAATTAAAAGTACCCATAACCGGCGAGCATGTATGATGTGGATAATGAATGTCGAGGAAGCGAAAGAGGTGTGTTTGAACCGGAGCATTTGGCGTTCCATAGTTTCTGCCTACCCCAATGGGAGACAGGCGTGACGAAAGATAGATTTTCATTTAGTCTACTGTTAGGCATAGGCCTCTCTTAATTCACGTCACAATAGAACGCTGCGCTGGCCGGATGGGTTGATGTAAGGTTTGATATCGAGGTTTCCGGCTTTTTCTAAAGATCAAAATAGATATTCGTTGTGCATTTTTTTTAGTCGAACTACTTGCATCCATGAAATGAAATGGTGTAGTGAAATTATATTTTTAATCCCGATTTGCGACTGGCGTAGTGGTTTAAGCGATCGTCTCGCCGCTTGACACTGCGTCGCGTGCTGTGGGTTTGATTTTCACACGAGACAACACTTTGTGTGATTCACAAATTGTTGTTTCAAGTCTAGATGTTGATAATGACCGTTGGTTGTTTGTTTGTAAAGTCCCCTGCGACACAGGATTTATTCCTAGTGCGGGAGTTGTCTATTTAAAAAGAAAAGAAATCATCCGTCACATCGTATCCACACCCCAATTTTATTCATGAGGGTGTTTGCTAAAAATATATTATTATATGGCCGTAAAGTACACTGAATTGTCAGTTCCGAATGTCATGAATATCTGTGACAGTTGACGAAGGAAAAGCTACCCTCAATTTGAATTATTTGTTTTAGGTGTAAACCACAAAGACCTGGCTGCCATGCGATGAAAAGTAATTATTTACTGTCTATCCTAAAATCCATGTAATCCATGCATCGTGTTAATTTATTTTAGTAGTCGTATTTTAACTTTGTGTGCCCGTATGTGCAAGTAAATAATAAAGTTAGAGTGATAGTTTTGCCGTGTCGAGTATAGCATAAAACCGCCGACTTGATTTGGGAAATATAAACCCTTTTAGAATATAAAATATGTCTGCTTGGAAAGCTTGTATTTTGCAGTAACTTTGTCGCTTAATATTGCATCAGGTAACGATTGACATGGAGCATTGACAAGTTGTTTTAGGCATAAAGTCATTTGTAGGAACGCCGGCCGACTGCCTATTTGAATAAAAATGGTACTAAGGAATAAAATTTCATAAATCATGCAATGAAATGTCAAAAATGATGTAATTTGGTAGTTATTGAAATTTACAATACCGGTTAAGACAAAATCGGCAATGGTGTATTTGTAAATGTTTCTTGGTACTTCTTATTTTCGATTTCGATTCGATTACAAATATATATTTGCAGTTGGAGTACTATAATATACTTGCATGTACGAATCATACTGGTTAGTATAATATTTTAAATTATTCTTACATGTGATCATTTTTCATCTCCTAAATTGACTTGGTTTTCCAGTGTTGTTTTGAGCCCTTATTCAGTATACGAAGTAGTTCTCTCAGGACGCGAGTGAAATCGCGGGAAACGGCTAGTTCAGTTTATAATCAGGATATGATCACAACTCTGTATACTAAAAGAAAATGATACGGAACCTTCGGTGCTAGATAATCACATTCAGGCGCGTTCTTTTTAATATATAATAGTTTAAGGCAAAACAGCAAAACATACAAAGAAAATTCGTTTCAGCCTATCTGATCTGAGGGCAAACTTCTTTCTCTTAGCGTTATCCCAGTTTCAATCTGGGGTCCGCTTTCTAGTCTAACCGGATTTGACTGAATATTAGCTTTTCCACGGAGCGACTGCCTGTCTGACCTCCGCAACCCGAAGGGATAGCGATATTCCATGGTTTAGACTAGTGTCAGTTTTATTTAGAAGGTACTGACGCCCTGTAACGATTGTCAAAGATCTTCATGACAACCGGGACCGACGGCTTAACGTGCTCTCCGAGGCACGGGACAAGCGATAATTAACAATTCAATACGCACATAACTCCGAAAAGTCATTGGTGTGCGCCGTGGATTCGAACCCGATAGTCCCAAACTATGCAGAGCTTGTACTATGGGTACTAGACAATGGATAAACACATATATGCCCGAGGCCCCATCTCCTATTCCTTCTTCCTCATCCCACTCCTCTTCCAATCCCTTTTCCTAACCCAAAGGGCGGCAACGCACTTGTGACTCCTCTGGTGTTGCTTATGATCAGATATCAGGTGATCCGTCGGCTCGTTTGCCGCTCATTACATAAAAAAAACAGTCATTTTCTTTGTAACTACATGCATATTATACACAAAAAGAAGAAATGACTATTGTAAACTAAATAGTGAATCTTTGTATCAGTTTAGAAACATAAGTGCAGGAGTTTGTTATTTGGCCAACTAACGTTTTACATGATTTAAAATACTAAGTTTCTGATAAGTTCCTGATAAAATAACTTGTCAGATAACTCATACAAGGTTTGTTCCAGTATACATGGAAGTTAGATATCCAGAGGTGTTGAAACTGTGCTTAAGTATTATTCTTATATCTATTGGATAACCTATCATGTGATATATCATCATCCTTCTAGCGTTATCCCAGTTTCAATCTGGGGTCCGCTTACTAGTCTTACCGGATTTGGCTGAATATTAGCTTTTCCACGGAGTGCCTGCCAATCATGTGATATATAATACTCCTATAATTCATGAGATTTAACTTTCCAAAATTTTGGCGGGTATGGCGGTTATTTTTAGCGGGCAAAAGTAAACAATTGTGCAAAGTCCAATTAGAATAATTCTTATCGGAATCTTATCAGATATGGTTTTTTAAATTGGTAATCTAGTTGAAAAGAAACTTATCTAGGTTTGAATCTGATTTGTAAAAAAAAATATGTTAAAAAAAATAAAATACGAAAATTGGCGGCAATTAACAATTATTTATATTTTATATTTTTTTATGTTTAAAATTAAAATGTTTCTTTCCATCATATTTATTATCTCTGAAAGTAAATTAAATTACCTTTCTAACCATGTACAATACTTATATACCTCCTATAATAAAAAACGACGAGAAATATGAACATGTTAGAAATATAATAGCGCGCTCGAAATGGCGGGAAAATATTATACCGGGCGCGCTTTATGCCGCTCTTTCGTGGACTTCAAGTATATTATTTGGTGTTAATTAATATCATTCGAAAGCTTATTTAGTTACGCGTCTTTTGATATACAATATTAACTTAATAAATAGAAATATCACCATTCTTTCAACGAAAATATTACGCGCCGTACTTAGCTTGAAAGCCTAGCCTCGAAAGTGGCCAAAATACTTCTACGGGTGTCTTGAGATGCCTCAATGGTGGCCAAAATGCTTTGAGGGGTTAAACACAAGGGGAGATTCTTTGCCACGATTTTACATTTAATAAATTACGGTATAAATAATTCCGGGGAGATGGGCCTCGTTAGCCTTGGTTGGTAACCTGTCTAGGAGAAGGAAAACTCCGAAATTAAACCAAACGTTTGGGGAGATGGGCCTCGTTAGCCTTGGTTGGCAACCTGTCTAGGAGAAGAAAAACTCCGAAATTAAAACAACTTTCAGGGAGCATACCCGACACAAAACCCCGATCTAAGGTGTCAACCGACCCGTGCCGAGGGATTCGTGGCCAGTGGGCGAGCTGGTCTCAAACGGAGGGTGCCTGTGTTGGTGGTCACAGGGCACAGCAAGGATTCCATCTTAACCCCATACAGGGCTCTGCGGGGATGGACATTTTAAATCCCTATTGCTCGTGGGAACGCTATGAGGACAGATATTAATAATTCTTTAAATGGCGGCGACGCGGTTCGCAACCCGTCACGTCTCGTTTCCCGCGAGGGCGAAAAGCGGCCTGCGGAAAGCCGATTTGCAACTTTGAATGTTGGCGGTGGAATGGACGGAAAATTGGATGAAGTATACCAGATGATGGATGATAGAAAGTTTGATGTTCTGTGTGTGAATGAAACGAAAAAGAAAGGATGTGGCACTACCAAGCATAGCAGCTACACGGCGTATTGGTCCGGAGTAGATAGTACCACCAGAGCCTGCAAGGGAGTTGGTTTAGTACTGTCTGCGCGAATGAATGAGTGCGTAAAAGAGTTTGAATGTGTAAATGCAAGGCTACTATGGATGAGAATGAAAGTAGGACTTATTCGTCTTCTTATTGTAGGGGTTTACGCCCCGGTCAATATAGTAACGGGTATGTCACAACATGAGCAAGACGAAAGGCAGGAGTTTTGGGAGAGTTTAAGAGAGATTCTGAGGACCTGTAAGGATAATGAAAGATTGATTTTGTTAGGTGATTTTAATGGATGGGTGGGAGTAAAGCGAGATGGATTTGAAAGGGTTTTAGGTGGATTCGGTGATAAGAGTGTCAACGAAAATGGAAAAGAACCGCTTGAGGCTTGTTTGGAGTGGAGCCTTTGTGTGACAAACACCATGTTTGATCACAAAAGGATACATTTGTATACACGTGAGGCGAGAAATGTTAGAAGAAGTATGATTGATTTTGTAATAGTTGATGAACGACTGAGAAAGAATGTATTGGATACAAGAGTGTTTCGAGGGATCGGCATCCATACAGACCACTTTTTGGTGTTAAGCCGGATAAGTGGGCTAAAATAATCAAGAGAGGGTCTTGGAAAGAATAAAAGTAGAAAATCTGCAAGAGAAAGATGTGAAAGATGAGTATAAACGAAGATTGATGGCAAGATTTGAGAGGTTCGATGGCATAAATGATATGGAAGAATTATGGCATTCCTTTAAAGAAGATGTAGTATGTGTAGCGTCTGAAGTATGTGGTGTGATCAACAGAAGGTAACTACGAAAGGTTAAGAATACATGGTGGGACAAGGATGTACAATCAGCAGTATCAGAGAAGAAGAAAGCGTGGTTAGATTGGTTGGCTGCCAGAGCAAATGAAAGAATGGGAAAGGCAACGAGTGATGACATAAATGAAGCAAGAAAGGAGTTTGTTAGGTGTAAAATAATAGTGAAAGATATGGTTTAAAGGAAAAAAGCGGAAAAGAAAGATGAGTTTGATAGTAGATTATCTGACGACTTTCGGAGAAACATTAAGTTTTTCTGGAAATCTGTTCGTGCAGTTTGAGGAAAAACTCAATCCTCAGAATACACAGCAATCAGAGACAAGAATGGAACGATACTGAATGGTGAATCGTGTGTGCTGAAGAGATGGAAAGAGTATTTTGAAGGATTATTTGAAAGAACGACGACAGAGACATCAACAGGTGAAATGAATGATAATGATAGGAATGATGAAAGCGATATTGGCATGGATGAGATTTTGAAGGCACTGGCCAGTATGAAATTAGGTAAGGCTGCAGGGTATGATAAGATTACAGTCGAAATGCTGAAGGCTGGACAGGGCATCATAGTTAGTCAGCTGCAGCGTTTATTTAACTTGTGCTGGAGCACCGGCCGGGTACCTGATGACTGGGCCACAGCAGTAGTTGTGCCTCTTTATAAAGGAAAAGGCTCACAACAAGACTGCAAAAACTATAGAGGCATTAGCCTTCTCAGCATTGTTGGCAAATTGATTGTACTGATTAAAAGAGTTATGAAAGTAACCGACAAGAAAATATGGGATGTACAAGCGGGATTGCGAAAGGGTATGGAGTGTACGGATCAAGTCTTTTCCTTGCGATGCATAGCCGAGAAATTTTTGGCCAAAGGTCAAAAGGTCTACTGCGCATTCGTGGATTTGGAAAAGGCTTATGATAAAGTGGTGAGGAATGAAATGTGGTCGGTACTGTCGATGTATGGGGTGAACAGCAACCTCATACGAGCTCTGAAATCCCTTTATGAGGATTCCAGAGCTTGTGTGAGGATAAACGGGGCATACACTGACTGGTTTACCATCAACACAGTTGTTAGACAGGGATGTGTAGCGTCGCCGTGGCTGTTCAACCTCTTCATGGACAGTTGTTTGCAAGATTTGAAACATGGTGATTGTGGATTCAGGATGAATGAGTTACTTGTCAAATGCCTCCTTTATGCTGATGATCAGGTTATGCTTGCGTCTTCAGCGGAGGTGTTGCAGGAGATGGTAACAATCATGCATGGTGCGTTAGAGAGGAAAGGAATGAAAGTGAATGTAAGTAAAACGAAAGTTATGGTTTTTGAAAAGGAGGAATGCGTTACGGCTTGTAATATTATGATCGATGGACAGCGACTGGAGCAAGTGAATAAGTTTGTATATTTAGGTACGCTGTTTACAAGAGATGGTAAGAATGTAGAAGATATTGAAAGAAGAGTTAATGCAGGTAATAGAGTGAATGGAGCTCTGAAGGCGTTTATGAATAGCCAAAACGTGTACAAAAAGGCACGTTTGGCTGTGCATAGAGGGGTGTTAGTACCCACTCTTATGTATGGTAGTGATAGTTGGGTATGGCAGAAGAGTCATGAAAGTAGAATAAATGCTGTAGAAATGAGAGCACTGAGAAGTATGTGTGGTGTTTCTCTGACTGACAGAATAAAGAATTGTGTGATAAGAGAGTGTTATGGGGTAAAAGAAGATATAGTGACAAGCATCGAAAAAGGTATGCTAAGATGGTTTGGGCACGTGGAGAGGATGGATGACGAAAGACTGACCAAGCAGATATATAAGGCAAGTGTGAAAGGGACAGGACGAAGGAAAAGACCTAGGCGGACGTTCTCTGACCACATTGGAGACATCCTAAAAACAGGACAGGTGAGAAGTACCCTGAACAGAAGAGCATGCATGAGGAATCTGATGGGAGTGAATGAAGCAAGAAAGATATGTCAGGATCGTTGCAAATGGCGTTCCGTAGTCTCTGCCTACCCCTCCGGAAACAGGCGTGAGTCTATGGATGTATGTATGCTATTGGATAGGTTTACGTACTCAGAATCTCATAATCATAGAGTCTTATACTTATAATTTTTTTTTTCTTTTGTGAGTATGTATTTTCTACTCTGATCTTATAGTTTCTAAGACTCCCCAAGGCCTTCGACATGGCCATGCGATTCTTAATGGAAATTTCCCATCAAGTGGTCACCCATCCAAGTTGTAAGCCTCTGCCAATGTTGCTTTACTTTGCCAATCTGTTACGAACAACAAGTGACTGAATGGTTTAATGTAAACAATCTAGTACTGAACGCCAAAAAAAAACAAAATCGCACTTGTGACTCCTGTGGTGTGTGCCTGTGTCCATGGGCGGCGGTAATTGCTAGACATCAGGCGATCCGTTTGCTCGTTTGCCACCTATTACTATAAAAAAAAGTACAACCATTATTGTCTGTTTGAAAAGAGTGGCCTTGAATTTTATTGCCCGATCTTTCTCGTGGTTCTACCTATTGCATTGCGAACGTGGCAGTAAGTTCATAAGCGTCACTTTGTGGCCTAGATGAATAAATGATTTTGCTTTTGACATTACAAACTTAAATAACGCAAATTGTACTTTATTATTTTTTCATAATTGCCTTTCTATAAAAAAACAGCGACATTTTTTCTTCTAGTGTTTTATTTTCACAAGTAGTAGGTGGTTGAAGGAGCTATAATTAAACGGTAGACGTATTGTTTCGACACTAAAGCAGCACCAAGACCTTCGTACTAATAAACAGGCTTTAAACGCGCAAAGAATACTCGATTTTGCCACAGTCAGGCCTTAATTGCTTTCTTCTTGTCAAATAGATTAAATATTAGCAGTGAAAATTCTATTTGAGGTCTATTTATTTTTACTTACTTTTGACAGTGTTAGAAATAAATTATATAATAATATAATGGCCGTAGCCTAAAGTGGTGTCAGCTCGTTAATCTAAATTACATTTCTGCAAAGCGTCCTTTTAAAACGCTTTACTGTCAATGAAGATTTGTAGAATCTCATCAAAGGCCTCCTCGATATAGATCTCTTCGATGGCTTGCCAAGTTGCCACTGAGCTCGATTTCAGTATCTTGATGTCTCGCTGCCAGGTACTTTGCATACATCGTGACTCCAACTAGCCGGAGAGTGTCCTATATTATGTTTGTCAAGGTGCGGTCTCAGCCAATGGTTAGGTGTTCTGCGACAAATGTGACCAGAAGGCCAATTCTCGTATTTTATATGGGATTGAAATTATATTTTGAACGAAATGAGATTATATTTTGAATTGACTCAGAATCGGTATTCTGCTAACCCACTATCGATTAATTTAAATAAACAGTTCATCGTTGACACATATTTTGACACTTGTTTCATTTTACGATCTAGTTACAATTTCACTCAAATATCAGTAAATTTAGGAGAATACCATTTGTGACGTAAGCATGACACTGACATTATATCGAAACTGTCTTTTTAACAAATTTATTTAGAAGAATTTGGTCTCTGATTACTACAACATTTTTTTTAATTTCTTTATTAAATAATTGAATTCATCAGTTGCAGACTAGCCTATCTGTGACAAATCTAGCTGGTCTTATGACTACTCTGTTAATATTGAAAAGAGCTTTCCAGAATTATCTTTATTTTAGTCGCTCGTAATTGATTACTTCCCTATTAATACATTTTCTTCCTACATCTAATTAATTTGTGTGATTATCATCATCTTTATCATATCAGCCTACAAATGTCACTGCTTGACATATGTCACCCCTAAAGCAGAGACAGACAGACCTTGAGCCACTCATATCCAAACGTTTCCCGCGATAGTAACAAGATCAAATGTGAATGTATTAATGAATAAATCATGATAGCTTACCGACCATTTCATTAATATATTTTGATTAAATTAGATTATTTGATCCGGAAACTTCAGCTTTCCAACGTTTTTACGGAAAACCAATAGAAATAATTAGGTACATATGAAAATGGTAATAACGCATAATAGCGAAAACTGATTTTATTTAGTACTAGTCGACGCCAGCGGCTTCGCACGCATATACTTTCGAATTTCCCGTTTTGCCCGATCGCGTGGGCATTTCGGGAAATCCCATCTTAGTGCACCCCTACGGACCCCAAGGAACATAATTGCTAAATTTCAGCTTCTTGCGCCGAGTAGTTTCGGCTGTAGCTTGTCTGTCAGTCAGTCAGTAACGCAAGGATTTTATATATTAAGATATTTGTACGTTGCCTATCGAATAAAATACTACCAAAAATGTAGTAAGGATTTATGATACATTTATTCTCTGTCAACCTGATCCTCTGTCTATTGATTTTCCTGTTCCAACAGGCGGCAGCGCACTTATGAGTCCTCTGGTGGTGCTGTGTCTGTAAGTGGCGATAATCTCTTACTATCAGACGACCCGTTTGCTCGATTGCCACCTAACAGATTAAAAAGTGTAACTTTCGCTAAAATATGAGACTCTGTTTTTTTTTTAAAACATCTCCCGCACTAGGTCTAAATCCTGTGTCGCGAGAGACTTGACAGACATACCACTAATGGACACAATGAACACCCAGACTCGAAACAACAATTTATTTATGAATGGCACAAACTGTTGTTTCGTGTGGGGATCGAACCCACGATACTGCGCGCAGTGTCAAGCGGCGATGAAGCCGCTTAAATCACTACGCCAACCGTGCAGTCGAAATATTCGTTTAAATATAAAATAATTATGCTTTCCAGTGGATCAATAAAATACATATATATATATATACTAGCTGACCCGGCAGACTTCGTACTGCCTAATTAAATTGCAATAAAGTCCTGTCAAAATGATTTGCAATGTGACTTTTTTTTGTTCCTACATATTTTATAGTCGGGGCAAAAAATTCTCCTGAACAGAACTGTCACTCTGGTGATAGGGCGTTGTGAATAAGAAATATAATTAAATAAAACATATATAAGCATTTAAAAATAAGTAATCGCTTTATTGTTCATCATGTGAATCATAATTATTAACAAAAATCAGTTTTATTTTCATTGTAGTTCTTTGTGATATACGATGTATTTTGTTTGATTACCTGGCGCATAGACAAACAAATCTGATGGTTTTTCAACACGGGAACAGGCAACATACAATTGAACATGTGAGAAACATGAGTTTTCCAGATTAATACCACAAACACTAAATGATTGCCCCTGGGACTTGCTTATGGTCATAGCAAAAGCGAGACGAACTGGAAACTGTACTCGTTTAAAATCAAACGGCACATCAGTCGGAATCATTGGGATGCGCGGTATAAGAACGTCTTCTCCTTTATACTTTCCTTTTAGTATAATTGCTTCTATCACGTTGTATAGTTTTTTTTTATCGCTAACCGTGTGCCGTTGCAAAGACGCGGTTGGTTGATATTTCGCAACATTATAACTACCGATCCAACTTTAAATTGAAGATTGCGAGGTGGCAATCCGGACAAATCCAGCGAGTTTAAAAATTCTGGTGGATAGTTCACTACATCATCTTGGTTAGTAGCCGAATCAACTGATTTGTATACCCTCGATTCGCCTATAATTTGTTCTTGAATTTTTTAATTTAATTCATTTACATCTATGTTTTTTGCAGCCTATATAGCTCGTTCGCTCAACCAATCATGGTTTCTGTAATTGTGAGAAACATCTGGAAACACCTTCTGAATAAGTTCATCTTCTGATTGAGTTAACTGACAAAAACTTTGAGGAAAGTTAATGCAGCCAGTCAACATGTCTATAGGAATTTTGCCATTACCAATGTCAATGAGTTGTTTAGAGAATATGTTTTTGAGTTCTTCGAAATGTTGCAGGTCGGAGTTTCATTGCTTTGCATATTTAATGGCAATTTTAATGCTGAATGGGCTGTTCGACCACCTTCAAGCAAAGTTGCTGCGATTCCCGACGAAGCGAGTGCAGGTGCAGTTTTATTTTGTGAGCGAATCGTTGCTAATATTAATGAAATCAAAAAAGTTTTTCCTGTACCACCAGGTGCATCTAAAAAGTAAATCCCTCCAGTTTCATCATTTATTACTTTCATAAGAGTATCAAATACATACTTCTGTTGTTCATTCAACAGTGGAAGATTTGTTTGAATTAATTCTTTCAAAGTGTTGAGATCATACAGTTTTTCTCGATTCAACTCTTGGTTAAAAGCATCATGCATTGTACGATTGGGAGCGGCCAGACCTAATTGAATTAATAGTTTGTTTGACATCATCAAGCACATGTTCTCAATTGAAATTAATGTTTCGTTGTAAATTTCTTCACTGATTTGTATATTTGGATTTCCCATTCTATTTCGTTTTAAAATATCATCACACATATAATCTTTGTACTTGATCCACAAATCAATTGGGTTTGATGGGAAGCATGTAGATATGATTATAGAAAACGATGTTCGTATTTGATGAGCGTGTGATGATATTACAGCATCATTGAGAGTTTGATCCCAATGAGCGTCATTTTCTAGCAATTGCAAACGTTGACAGGCTTCTCTGTAAGATCCACACAATTCACCATCAACAGTTCGTAAATGTTGGAATGATGTTGGGCCACGTACATTGAGTTGTAGTTGTTGTAGTTGACACATCGTAACTGAAAGCAGCTCGATTCAAACTTGCGCGATTATTAGTTGACTGTCGCGCTCGCGCTTTACGCGTTTGTGATATCCGAATTCTTTCACATTCATTTCGGTCGTCACATTCTTGTGCAGCATGATTAGATCGGTAATTAGCTTGGTTTGTAGCATTTCGGGTTCTTCTACCTAAATTGCTTCGTCTAATAGGAGGCATATCTATATTATAGATTATTGTGTCACATGCAATAATTAGTGATCATAGGTAACAAAAACTGCACAAAACACGATATAAATACCAATTTGTTTCGTGTATCAGTTGACAAAAGCAAACTCAGTAGAATAGGTAACCGAAAATCCAAGAAAAACAACACTGACATTGACAGTTTGTTGTTGTTTCAACTTTTTTTTAATTTGATATGACTTGGAGTCAAATCCTTCAAGCCTCACTAATGTTTTATGTATATAAAATAGGGATATGAAATAATAAAAACTCTTTTGTTGATAATAAAAACTCTTTTGTTGATTTTCGTTTTCTTTTTTTTTTGTTTATCCTCTAACGATGTATTCTGTGCTCCAAGGCATACTGTTTTGATAGATATGATTGAATTTGAACTTTGTATAGCGCTAATAAAGTGCAAATTGAGTCTTTGACGTTAGGAACATACCTACATTGTTTAAACAACAGTGAGTGCTTGTAATTTAATATGAACTTTATACGATAGCAATAAAGCTCAAATTGACTCTACGTTTTAGTTAGAAAACTTTTGTATGGGCAAAATGAAAAGGGCTGTTTTTAGGGGTTTTTCGGTAATTATTAGAATTTTTCTCGCCGTAAAAACCATCTTTGAACTTCAACGAATATTAAAAAAAAGAATTGGCCAAATTGGTCCAGGCGTTGTTGAGTTATGCGCTTACCAACACATTTTGCGATTCATTTTTATATTATAGATATATTAATTTTTCATTTCTCTTTGTTACAGGGGCTGGACCCTAATATGAACCTGACGCTCAACGTGTCAGCAAGATGGCTGATCGAAGCGTCCAGAGGCATCCAGGACCCCAACATCCTTCTAGAGAAGTTCTCCCAGAACAAGAAAGTAGACGACCCGACCAGAGCACTCCTACTCACTTTCTACGGCATCTTGGTGGTTATAGGTGCTGTTGGCAATGCACTTGTTGTTATTTCTGTAAGTATTTTTACTTATTTTTTATGAACCTACGACGGTATTCCCGAATGGGTAGACAGAGACGTAATATAACACCTACGTTATGCCATGTTCAGAATTTTAGGTCCCACCTAATAGGCGGCGAGCCTATTGTCGTTACCGGGCACATTGCTACACTCCGCACTGCTACTGAGGATTGGAAAAAACTCAATAACACTTTTTCCCAACCCGGGAATCGAACCCGGTACCTCGGAGTACTTTATATATTTTATCTTTCATATTATAAAACAAAATTCCCGCTGCGTCCTCACCGTATATCGCAATCAACTCTAAAGCCTCCCTCTGAATGGGCATGCGCGTTCCTCAAGCGTGTGCTCGGCGGGCGTTTAGCGTGCGACCAGCATCACTTTGTACTGCAGGAACCTGCTCGAGGACCGCGCACGCTCAATGTGAAGGCAGTCTGAAACTGCCTAATGAATATTTATAGAGTTTTCACCGATAGATAAGTAGTGTGATTCCTAAAAAAAGGTTTAGATGTTTAATCTAAACCTTTTTTTAGGAATCACACTACATCTCTGGTGAGGCCTCGAGCAAACTGTAGTCAAATACAAATGTAATAACTACATGGATTACAAAATCACTGATTAGTTAAATGGCACACTCGGCGAAAACACGTTGCCTCATCAACCCGGGAACACTCTTTCCAGACCATTAACACATTTTTTGTTTTTTAATGGCACGAATTAAATCGGTTCATATTTTCAAAAAAATAAAACGACACTTAATAATCATTACATACATACATTTATAACGTCACGCCTTTTATCCCCGAAGGGGTAGGCAGAGGCGTATTTCTACACCCACTTTTCGCCAGATATACTTTAGTCCCACGTAATAAGGGGCGAGCCTATTGCCGTACCGGGCACATTCATAATCATTATAGTTGCATATTAGTCATTGATTGCAAAGACAAGTGTAAAGAAAATCGTTTTAATTTTCTAACGAGTCTTATTCAAAACAAAAACAATTATTTATCTTTATTTAAAGAACTTTCACTTGCAAAAAATATAATTTATTAATTGTACTGAATAACCCAATTGCTACGATAGCAGCTGGCATTATTTTTTTTGTACCAATAAATGAAATTGCTATGGACTTACTTTCATAGAAAACATACCTTATTTCAGTCACTTAACGAGTATCAGTTGTAAACTCTTGCGCGCTAAATCCTTTTCTAATTTATATTCCTTAATAGCCCTTCTTCGCTTTTGAATATCTTTTACACGTTAGATGTATCTTAGCAGCTTCTGGGGGGAATACATTATCTTCGTGCTCTACATTGATTAAGTAAATTCAAATTAATTTGCAATGTAAATCTAAACCAACCTTAATTGAGCCTTACCGCTTGTTCACCTGCAAGTCATCCTGTTAATTAAGTTCAAATTAAATTAGTGAACAACAAAAGGATTTATCAAAGTTAATCGTGCCCTAAAATCCTTAAGCCTTTGTGAGTAAATTTCAGTACAATTGAGAAAAGAGCAAGATGCAGACGATTTTGAATTTAATTCATTTAAAGAGCTCGAGTGAATAAAATAAGGATAATATAAAAGGTGTAATCAAAGAGGGAAAAGACGTTTTGACCTGAGGGCGAACTGAAGAATTTAAAATACAACTCAAAAAGAAAACATAAAGAAGAAGTTAAATGAGAATGGCCCTCGAATCTAGTGAGAAGAGTAGAGTGGGAGTCGTGGCAACTAAGAAAAAAATGCGAAGCAAATTGTATCTTTGGATGGAGTCGAACTATCGAGATTAAACCCTGATAAAACCCATTTGATCATTGTGGTATAGTAGGTTGACTTACTATACCACAATGACAAAAACCTATCTTCTTATTGATAATAGAAATAGAAAGAGGCATAATTATGTTCAGCTGTGGACTAGTCAAGACCACGTACGATGATAATACAAACCGATCCACTAATAAAAATGAAGTACCAAATAAAACAAAATGTTTTCAAAAACCTTATAGCGATATCAAATCACTACATAGCATAAAACAAAGTCTGTCTTCTGTCTGTCCGTCCCAATGTATGCTTAAATCTTATAAAATACGCAACGGATTTTAATGCAGTTTTTAATAGATAGAATGATTCAGGAGGAAGGTTTATATGTATAATTGACGCGGGTGAAGCTTCTGGCGACGTCTGGTAGGCGTATGAACCAAACTCTTTTGAGCTTCTTTTCTTATAAGAGTGACGCTATCTCTAAAATCAGCTTTAAAAGCGTGGTCAAATTGCATAACCATTCTAAATTTTAGCTCCCTTGTGCCTGTAGTCTTCGAGTTAAACCATGTACGCTTAGATGAACGCAGAGATAGACATGGCAAAACTATAGTGGTTCGTACTTTAACACATTCAAACTTTCTATGTAGGTAAATATTTTTGAAATCGGATATTTCTTACGAGTCGTAGAAAACATGATCTTATCAAAACGCAATAAGTCCTTTTTTTATCAAAACTTTTCGGTCCATGTCCATTTACCGAGTTTAAGTTCAAAACATTTACCTTGCTAATTAGTCCACAAAACTTCACAACAGACGTAAATTTTAATACCTAGATAAGGTGGAAATTATTCGCCTTTATAAGACCTCCTACGTAGGAAAACAAAACTTTTCTTTATCATATTATTCCGTATAATGTACCCCTATTCTGTATTATCCGGCAGAATTAGGTAGTCTTTTCAAAGTTGTTTTGTACTGGCGTTTTGTTTCACTGTGGTGCTTCGAATAAGTTCGTAGGTAGTTAAAGTTTTAATAGGATAGATTTTTTAGTTCAGATATCAAAAGAGTTAAAACAGCTTTTGAAAGGAGTATTAGGGCGGTGAATAATATGTTCTTAACCATTCCAAAACCAATATGGCTGGTATAAACAGTAGACACTATATGTCCAAAGGTAAATATCATTCAAATATGGCTCAAGCACATGGAATCAATCCTTTGACGCAGGGTACTTCATTATCATTCACCAACACACCAAACCCAAACTCGAAACTATATTTTACGGATCTCAAAAAGTTATGTCCTTTGTGCGATCCATAAAATATATTGTTATATAGTACATACAGTACATACTACGGTTTGACGCAAATAAGGAAGAAATATATTCAAAAGTGGACTGTGAAAGGTAAAATTATAGTATTCTGGCATGCGAACAGTAAAAGAAATAAAATCATATCGAATAGAGGAAGAACACCATACCCTTACTCTTTAACCTTTTTTTTCACGCTCTTTGAATTTAATCAGAAGGAGTCTGAAGGTGGAAAATAAATAAATCAGGTCGACGCAGTGATAAATAAGTTGTAAACAAATATATTTCTATACGTCCACGTAAATCTGAATCAAGCGGATTTCCCGGAGTTTCACATTCATATGTAAGTGGATATTTTATGTCTCCGGTTCTGATACAAATAAAAATATGGAATGAATTCTCCAGAGAGTGAGCTTGTTGAATTATTTTACGTTGAATCAAATAAATAAAACATACAAGATAATATGAATACATTTCCTAATCCTACAAAACCGGCCGTAGTGGTTCAAGTGAGTTCTTCGTATAGCAATGCGAAGAATTTGCTTGGTTGATGTGAAACTTTTGTATCTGTTGACCTTAACGATATCTTGATGTTTAGAGATCTTGAAAATGATGACAAATTTTATTGATTTCAAACGAGTTATTGTTAGCACTTGGCTCAGCTATAGTCCAGGAGAATTCATGTGTTTATATACACGTATGAGCACAAAATGGAACAAAGCAAATCAAAAGACCCTTGGAAATTCATGCCCATTCTAAAGTTCCTTTTCCGAGAAGTTGTCGGTTCCCAATATTGCTGTCATAGATGGGCTGAGCAATCTGGGCGTGCTGGATTCCTCTACCCCTTCACAGTTATAGAACGGATTGGTCGCCACTTCTCAGTCTATTAACTGTTCGTCCACTTATTTTTTGAATGACACAGAAGTGGACTTGATAGAAGAATATATGTATTAAAGAAGCAGCATAGCAATGTCTAATGCCGAAGCAAATGAATACACCAAAATGACCCATTTAATCTAAACAGTGTTCAGCAGTAGGGGTCTGATATCTTCTACGTATTAATAGTTTCCTTCTTTGTTTCAGGTAGTCAGAAAACCAGTCATGCGAACAGCCAGAAACATGTTCATAGTCAATCTCGCAGTGTCCGATGCGTTAGTCTGCTGCGTCGGAACACCACTGACCCTGATGGAATTGCTGACAAAACATTGGCCTCTGCCTGATTGGCCGAGCCTCTGCAAAGCCTGCGGTGCGATCCAGGCGATCTCCATATTCGTTTCAACTATCTCCATCACTGCTATAGCTTTGGACAGATATCAGGTAATTATATTTTTTTGGTTACTTTACTCGTATAAGAATTATAGCAAATCCTTGGAGACGCGATAAATAGACAAGTTTGTAATTTAGAGTGACTACATTAAATAATTATTCTTTAAAGTGTTATACCGGCAGACGATTAGCTCTAGAAAATAAAGTTTAACGATTTGAAAGACACCTAACGAGACATGATTTCATTTTTATTGTTATAACGCCTAGCAGCGATAGTCTAGGGGAGAGATCAATAACGCATATCAATATAGCATTTGAATAACTGCCTCCGTGGTCCGGTGAATAGCGTATGCTGATCGAACCCGGGTTCGATTCCCAAGTCGGGCAAAAGTGTTACTGGGTTTTGCCAAATTCTCAGTAGCAGCACGCAGTCTGGTGATGTACCTGATAACAGCGATAGGCTCGCCCCTCATTCCGTGGGACCAACAAATTTAAGGCGAAATGTGGGTGTAATATGACACCTCTGCCTACCCCTTCAGGGATACAGGCGTGAGTATATAAAAAATCTCTAGTTTATACAGTTTTCTATAATTTATTCATCGTCCAAGTATAATGTGCTTTTTAAAACAGGACCTGAGCTTTTACGAGATTGAGTCCATGTCTTAAAATAGACTTCTGGGTCAGGTTTATGAACGCCGATTATTTCCAGTTTTTCAGTATCCTTGAAGTCCCCGATTATTGAAAACGCTTTACCATGTATCATATCACATATGTCATTCATAACAATTGATTTTCTATTATGTCTCGCGCCGGACAGCGAATGGGTTAATATGAATTTAATGTTTAATTTCAGTATTCATTCAAGTAATTACGTAAAATTAGATTATATAAGGCTATCAGCCTAAAACAAACTAAATCCGAAAACATTCAAAACATAATTTTAATCCACTTCCCTCTATAGCAAAAGTAAGTAGCATATGCCGTGGTAAACCAGAACTATCCAACAGTTTCGCAGCTCATAAAATTTAAATCAACTCAGTTAACAAGTTCGTTTACCTATCTGTACTGCCTTTCGTCATCGTCAGATAAACAAATAAACAAATCTTTGATCTCCATAACTCTCAGATACTTCGTTCGAACAAACGCGGTTAATAACGTCATAAATTAGACTATTTGACTATTTTCAGCCACATCGGTCTCACGTAAGCCATTTGGTTCGTTATTTAGTGAGGTAACAGATCCGGGTAGAATTCTGACAGGCGATAGTTTTAAAAATAATATGAAAATTATATGATGGTAGTGAAACTACAAATAAATTTATTTTATCTAATCGTAATTGGCGTTCTGTTTAAACGACGAATTGATGACACAGCATGTAGTCATCTTAACATATAGTATTATCATAATCAGCCTATATCAGTCCACTGCTGGACAAGGCCTCTCCTTTGAAAGGAGGAATTGGCCTACTATCAAGTATTCCTTCTCTTACAGTGCTGTTCTCTGCATAATATGCTCCCTCTGTCGGCTCTTACGACACCATAGATATGGGGTGGTGACATTCCGTATTCTTAATCCGTCACCACACGGACTATGCAAAGTATGATCGTCTGTCATAAAGATCTTTGACAGTCCGTATTGGGAGTCAGTAACTGGTCTAAGCCATGGAATATTTTAAACTGTCAGTCACTTTGTGAAAAGCTATTATTCTATCAAATCTGGTTAACCTTTATGTACTGACGTGGCTTAGTCATATCATACATGGTGACATGAAGTCTCCCAGACGGCTCAGTAAATAATCAAAATAGGTCATTTCTATTTACTGATTTGCACATTGTTTAATTGTATTATGATTCGTTTTTTATTGTTTTATCAAGTCAGTTAAAAAACAACAACCTCCAACCCTCCACCCATAGGAGATCAGTATTTATTTGGTAGAGATGACATATGTTTCGCTCACCTAAAAAATATAAGTTATAATCTAAAGGATAAAAAAATATTTAGAATTATTTTGGAAATGTTCTTTTATTTTAAACATTAGTCTTAATTAAAAGTGCTGCTTAGGCAGTGATTTTTTGCTTTTGACCCACAAAACTAATACTGATCTTACGTCTCAGAGACACTGCGCAGCTCTACAGCCGAATGTGTTACCGCACCGCTAGTGAGCTCTCGACTAAATGATGGACGTGTTAGATCCCGAAGGTACAGGGAAGGACACGAGGGTAACTTAAAAGGCCTTTAAATAAAACTCATATTTGTTAACTCGTCGTCTGTGAGACACCGACGTCAGTACTTAAAGGTTAAACTAGTAAAAGAACCCGGACTCTCAAGTCATTGATTCAAAAGGAATAACGATGTAAATGATGTTAATATAGAAGCTGTTTAATGCAAAGTATTATAAATTATCAAGTAGCAAGAAATGGTGAAATTATTTTATTGAAACTCTACAATGTTATTGGCACGTAAATGCTCGAAAAAATAAGCAAGTATTATTTGTAACAATAATTTCGATTTTCTTCATCACTCATACAAAATTGATAACTTGTTTTGAACTTAACGAATTTCTAATTGAATCAAAACAACCAACAGATTAATTAATAATAGTAATAATATTCTGACGAAGTTATTTGATAGTTCAGTTAAGGTTTCTTGATAACTAGAATTACAATTTCTCGTATTTTAATTAAATGAAAATAATACTGCTGCACTTATTAATACATTTTAATGATAATGAAATTAATGCCGAATTTAAAATGAAAACTAACTGAAACTAATTAATACATTTAAATGATAATGAAATCAACCCTGAATTTAAACTGCCTAACTGCTGGGCACAGCTATGTATAAGCGTCACAATGAGTATGATTGGGCAGTTATAACTTTCCAAATGTGGATTGCCAGAGTTCACTTTCCTTTCGATAACATTACAAAGCAATCTCATAAGCAGGTTTTCTAACCATGACATGTCCGTTTAGAAAAACGATAACTAACAATTTAAAATGATCAACTTGCCACTATGATGTTCAACTCATGGACCGATGCAGATATGGCTAAACGTAGCGGAGAGCTATTTTCACTGTAAAAAACTGATATCTTCAAAGTTTCTTAGCTAAAGTGTGTCAGCATATGATTGTTAAAACATATATTATAAACCCCGTTGGCACATGAAACGCACAGAAATAGCGCAAATAAGGGGCAAACATGAGTCGTGTTGGTTAAATATTGACTGATCCATTAGTAAGACAGGGCGCTATCTGTAGCACCTCCTTCTCACATAGTATGTACTGTTTGACTTGGTTAGAACAGACTATATTGATTTTTTATGTTATTTGACTATTGGAAATGTTTTGGAAAGCTAGTTGAACAGAAAACTTTGTAGTAAGTGACTGTTTAGGCGAATAGGATATGCACTGTTTCCTTTCACGGTTCATCATCATGAGACCTTTATATTGTCCCAATGCTGGGCACGGGCCTTCCTAACAATGAGAATGGCAAGGCCATAGACCACCACGCTGGTCAAGTGCGGGTTGGCAGACTTCACATGTCTTTCGAGAGCATTATGGAGAAGTCTCAGACAGGTGCAGGTTTCCTCACGATGTTTTGCTTCACCGATAAGCAAGCGATAATTAACAATTTAATACGCACTTAACTTCGAAAAGTCCAATGACTTTTCGAAATTAAGTGCGTATTAAATTTATACGCACCAATGTGCGTGTCGTGGATTCGAACCCGAGACACTCTGCGTAACAGTCTGTTGGTCGCTCCACTCGGCTATCGCTGCTCTCTGCCTACTTTTAACGATTGCAATGAAAAAAACAATCAATCAGTTAACTGTTGGACTAAGGTTTTTTCTAACTTTCATGATTTAGCAAGCAATAATACGCACTAAACTTCGTAAGGTTAATTTTGCATGGATGGAACGTGAGACAATCAGCGTAGCAGTTTTTTGGTTATCGCTTTAGAATTAAACTACAGTTTTATAAAGTAGGTAAATAAAAGTAAATAAAAAATCTAGTAAATACAACTTTACTGTATAAGTTATCGAGAGATATAAGAGATAATTTATACATTCAAGAAAAAGACAAATATCACCTCAGTCAACCGTGACGAATCCCGTAAAGAATTCAAATTGTCGGCTAGTAATAAATAAAAAAACGTAGTATCTAGATCATTGGGTTTAAATGTAAGAACTCAGTGAAACCAATATAACTCGACAAAATCCAGTAAACTTTAGTTTAATTCCAAGGTTATTGCTGCTTTAATAAGTTTATTTTAATAGGAAAGCGTATGTCAATAAATCAATTTAGAAGTAATTTAGGAACTCCTTCATCAAAATTACGCCATATACACCTCATACAATTTTATGCTTTCATATTTAAATATCAGCAGGGTGTATTGACATTCTGATTAGCATTGCGGGTAGCGGTGGAATGTGAGCGGCTTAAAATCGGTATGAATAAGTATATTTTTGCTAGACCAATATTTAGAAGTATTCTTGGCCTGAAATGAGGATTAAACGAGACTTTAATGTATAATTATAGCGTTGAAATTAACTGGTATTAATCTTTCCATCGTAATATTCCGTGATAGCATAGCAAATCTTCCTTCTGAATCAGACCAATTTCCGATATTATAATCACAATAATACAATCCGATGTGAAGTACGCAATACATCTGTTTTGAATATTGATTTCCAACTCCGTATCTAAGAATTTATCCATTGAGAGGAATAATGAACCCGACGTTAACACTCAGCAGATAAAAACACTTTATATACTTCATAGAATGTACGACTATAAAACTACTATAAAACTTTTTTCGGCGGTAGGCGTTAAAAAAGTTGACACGTCTTTTCATAGCTAAATATAAAATTTTATTAAAATAATTTGTAAATATTCATAATATATATTCAAAGTTCCCTTAATTAGTAATTTAAATACACCTACTATTAGGATTGTGTTTATGATACTCAACTTTAAGTGTTAAAGAACTTACCACCTGCCAGCACAACACCTGAACATACCACTCACATCGTCTAAACCATAAATCAACATGTCTCAGCTACAAGATATTGAGTCGGCCCAAAAAACCCTGGAAGTGAGTTTTGCAAGCAGGATGGCAGCGCTTGAAGCTCAGTTAACCACCGGGAGCTCAGCTAAGGACACTGTGGCAAAGGTCGCTGAGGAATTTCGTACATTCCGCGAGCTTATCTTCAATATACTAGGCTTACTTCGTCAGCAAATATGCGAATGCCACAAGCAACTTGATATTGCAGAGACCCATCATCGACGGAAGGCACTTCTCTTCTTGGGTGTACCAGAGGCTGACAAAGAAAATTGTCTTGAAACTATCTTGGCCATTATACAGAACAAACTTGGTCTGAAGGACATCTCTGCCTCACATGTCAGAAAGTGTTATAGAATCGGAGCTCCGAAACAGAACAGCAAACGGCCAATTCTTGTTTGGTTCGCCGGAGTGGATACCAGGTCGGCGGTTTGGCATGCCAAGACCTCCCTTAAGGGTTCCACGACCTCAGTGAGAGAGTTCCTGACCCGGCCACGACAGGCTGTATTCGGCAGGGCCCGCATTCATTTTGGAATCCGATCTTGCTGGACTCAAGACGGCTACGTTGTTGTAAAAGCTCCAGACGGTAGCCGCCATAAGTTTGTCGCCGAGGAGGAGCTATGCGGCCTCATGAAGAAGTTCCCCAAAGCGTCGAGCAGCACGTCAGGAGCTGGAAGTGGAGTCATGAACGCCAGTCATCCTGAAGCAACCGGCAACTCCAAAACCGCGACGCGTAAATAATTTTGTTTGTTCCTTCATACTATTTATATACGTATTTATCGTCTTTCTGATCCCGCGCCTGTATTCTCATATTCATATACCAATTTGTTTTTGTCATCACTCATCTTTTTGTGTCGTAACATAACTATTCAATGTATTTTCTTCTTGCACCCTCATATTCAAACATATTTGTTTTAAATGGTCTGTTTACTACTTTGAGTGTGAACCTTTGTTGTGAACCGATTGACAGTTTTCAATGTCATCATAACTTGACATATTATGTCATGAGTGAAGTGACACTTATTGGCTGCGTTCAGTAATCAGTACAATATGATATTTTGTCTGCAGTTCTAATTACGTTTAGTTTTTATTGTTTTTTTTTGTTAATGTTTGTTTTGTTATTTTAGTATGTGTCTGCTGGCAGGTGGTGCAGTGATAAAACGTTGCACACCAATAAGGGTGTGAGCACTTCGCTGTACTCTTATATTTATTTATCTTCAGTTAATGCTAAGTATATAATTATTACATTTATATAATATAATATATTTATATCTCAGTTTATATATTTTATATACTTATTAATTTTATTTTATTAGTTTATGTCCTCGAATGTAGATGATGAATCGTTTTATTCCGCCAATGATTCCTCCAATTCTTTAAACGATGACAGCTTCTGTTCTGTTACTGATTCGCTTGGTGACCTTGTTAGGCGAACATTTGTCGAATCTTCAAAGCACATGCTGAATGTGTGTCATATTAATGCGCAAAGTGTTCCAAGCCATTTCAACGACCTGTT
This sequence comes from Euclidia mi, assembly GCA_944739405.2. Classification (NCBI taxonomy): domain Eukaryota; kingdom Metazoa; phylum Arthropoda; class Insecta; order Lepidoptera; family Erebidae; genus Euclidia; species Euclidia mi. The sequence goes on from OX123203.2 coordinate 4,952,948, forward strand.
TGTAACTTTCAGTGATGCTAACGTTCATGCCATTCTGATTTCAGAGAGCTGGCTGAAACCTCATTTACTTTCTACGGCCTACCCTCTCCCCGGTTACATTCTTATTCGCAATGATAGGGTTGATAGAAGGGGTGGGGGTGTAGCCATATATCTCCGTAGCACTCTCCCGTACAAAATTCTATTTTCTTCACCACCTAATTATTCTGCTTCTTCTGAGTATCTTTTCCTAGAGGTTTCAGTCAGTGGAGCGAAAACCGTTCTAGGAGTTGTATATTGTCCCCCTTCCGTTAATTACTTCTCCAGTCTCGAATCGATTCTGGAATCTTTAGGGTCGGAATATGCACACCATATTATCATGGGAGATTTCAATACTGACCTCCTTGCTCTCAATTCCTCTCGCTCCCAGAACCTTTTAAAAATAATTGAGTCTACCAATCTTCATATTCTTCCTCTCGAACCTACTCACCACAACACCGAAGGTGAAGACACATGGTTAGACTTGATTATTACCTCAGCCCCTTCCTTGATTCATGCCCATGGCCAATACCTTGCTCCCGGTTTTTCCCGTCATGATCTCTTATACCTATCCTATCTCCTTAAACCTCCTAAACCTCGCCCTAAGATTCTGCACATGCGTTGTTTTGGACGTGTGGATAGTGAGAAGCTGGAAAAAGATGCAACTGAACTTGATTGGTCTTCTCTTTTTGAAGCCAACACCGTAGACGAAAAAGTATCAATTTTGAACAATACTTTACTTGGTCTGTATGATAAACACGCTCCTATCAGGAGAGTAAAATTAAGACGTCCTCCCGCTCCTTGGCTAACCAGGGGCGTTCAAATGGCAATGAGGCGCCGTGATCGAGCGTTCCGGAAATTCAAAAAGGAGCGATCAGATGAGAACTGGAGTCTTTACAAAACTGCAAGGAATCGGTGTAATCAGATGATACGCAATGCTAAACGCCGCCATATTTTCGACAATATTAATTCTTCTTCTTCTGCCAGTATGTGGAAGTTCCTTGGGACCCTAGGTATTGGCAAACAGCAACACATAACTCCTCAAGTCACGATTGGTTTAGATGATTTAAATAATCATTTCACATCTAATTTTCAACTAGATCATCAAACCAGGCGTCATACTATTGATTATATTGCTGGGCTTCCCCGTCCTAATATTAATGCTTTTTATTTTTCTCCAGTTGCAGTGGGTGAGGTCAAGAAGATTATCCTTTCTATTAAATCCAATGCTGTGGGGTTTGATTCTATCAGCCGCCGCATGATCATCCCGATCCTTGATCATCTGATCCCTCCTATATCCCACATTGTAAATTTTTCTATCGACAGTGGCTCTTTCCCCTCCCTTTGGCGTAAAGCTTACGTTATCCCACTTCCTAAGATTACGAACCCTTCGCTCCCTAACCATTTCCGTCCAATTTCTATCCTGCCCTTCCTATCTAAAGTGCTTGAAGCCTGTGTACATAAACAGCTGTCTGAATTCGTCTATCAGAATAACCTACTTAGTCCATTACAATCCGGCTTCAGACCCGGTCACAGCACGACTTCTGCTCTCCTGAAAGTGACTGGCGATGTTAGGGCTGGCATGGAGGACACTAGGGTCACTGTGCTGACCTTGGTCGACTTCTCAAACGCCTTTAACACCGTCAGTCACGATATCCTTCTATCGATCCTCTCCCATATCATGATCTCACCTGATGCACTGGAATGGTTCTCAACTTATCTTCAGGAACGCCAGCAGTCTGTTCGTTGTGATGAAATTACATCTAGTTGGCGAGACATAAGCTCTGGTGTTCCTCAGGGTGGCATTCTCTCTCCTTTACTCTTCTCTATCTTTATTAACTTCTTAACTCCTAATCTTCGGTGTTCGTATCATCTTTATGCTGATGACTTGCAGTTGTACTCCCAGGCGAGAGTGGATAATGTAACTGTGGCCATTTCTGAAATGAATAGGGACCTTGAGTCGATGATGGACTGGTGTAGTAAATTTGGCTTAGCCGTTAACCCAGCGAAGTGCCAAGCCATTATTGTAGGTAGTAGACGCTTGATGTCCAGAATAGACCTGAAAACATTACCACCTATCATGTTCAATGGCTTGGTTATACCATACTCTTCAGTCGTAAAGAACCTTGGCCTGTACATTGATTCGACTCTGGATTGGCAAGCGCAAGTGACTCAGGTTAGTCAGAGGGTAACTGGAACGCTTAGAGCACTATACCGTTTAAAAAATTTCCTCCCTTCCAAGACCAAAACAATGCTTGTGCAGGCTCTAATATTTCCCACGATCGACTATGGTGATATGTGCTATTACGACCTGAATGCATCTCAATAAACATCTCAATAAGTACGACCGACTTCTCAATAACTGCATTCGATTCATCTTTAATCTTCGTAAGTATGACCATGTCTCTTCTTATCGTTCCGAACTTAAATGGCTACCAATTCGTCAACGCCGGTGTTTGCGTGCTCTTACTACTCTCTTCTCTATTCTCAAGTCTCCTTCTCCGCCGACTTATCTCACCTCATATTTCCAATTTCTATCTTCAACACATGAGAAAGATCTTCGTTCTTCTCATAATCTTCTTCTCTCTTGCCCCAGTCACTCTACTGGGTTCGTCAAGTCTTCTTTTGTCGTACAGTCTGTTTTTTTATGGAATACACTCCCTCCTGAAATCAGATTGTCCACTAACCGTTACGCATTCAAAATGAAAGTACGTGAACTCCTTTTCAAAAGATTGATGGAATCAGCACATAATTCTCATCCATTACTTTAAGTGTTTATATATATATATTATGTTATGTATGTATATGTGTAGATATATTTAAATATAATATTTATTTTGGTTTATATATTTATTCATTATATGTAAGTATGTATATTATGTAGTATTATAATATAGTATGTTTGTATTCTATCCCTATATGGTATCTATATTATAATTATCACTAGGTTAAATTTAAAAATATTGATTAAGTCTGATATTAAAATGCACCTACCACATTTATCTCTGCTCCACCTTAAGGTTGACAGGTAGAGAATGCCTTATGGCATTATGTCCAACCTTGTACACCCTGTTTGTGCAAAATAAATAAATAAATAAATAAATAAAACTACAATTCTAAATAGTGACGTATTGAAGAATTTACAGGCAACTAGATTCGATTGAAACGTATATTTTATCTCGTTTTTTGTGAACTGCTATTTTGACTTTATCGGTATGTAAAAGAACTTACTTCATTATCGCCCTAGCCTTATACCAGTTGCATCGAATACTGGAGCTGGGGTCCACATACTAGTCTAGATATAACAGATTATGAGCAACTGAAGTCTGACCTCCACAATCCAAAAAACTAGGGATGTTCTATGCCTTAGACCACTGTCAGTTTTAAGGGTACTAGCTCCCTATAAAGACTGTCACAGATCTTCATGACAGCCGGAACTGACGGCTTAACGCGGCAAGGAGCCAGCAATAATTATCAATGTGATACGCACATAACTTTGAAAAGTCATTGGTGCGCGCCATGGATTTGAACCCGATACCCTCTACATGGCAGTTTTTTGGTACCTTCATACTAGACTATGAGGAAGCGATAGCCTATTCGCTATCACTGCCTCATAGCCTATTGCATCGCAAAAGAACTTACTTAGCAATAGGTAATAATTATAGTTTCTTTTTTGTCCACAGCTAATCGTTTATCCAACGCGGCCCGGCCTACAGACAGCAGGCGCTCTCATCACAATGCTCATCATTTGGGTCACAGCCTTCACTCTCGCCTCACCACTGTACATATTCAGAAGTCTCAAGACTCACTATCTAGGCCTCATCGGCATGACCTCTCTGAGTTTCTGTATAGAAGACTGGCCCCTCGCTAACGGGCGAGCAATGTACTCCGTATTTAGTCTAATATTTCAATACTTATTGCCTGTTTTAGTCGTAGTAATGGCCCATGTCCAAATCCATAGAAGATTAAGAGGTCGAAGAAGGACCACTAGAAAAACTCCAGCCATTTTGATAGCTATAGCTGTTACTTACGTTATAAGTTGGCTGCCATTGAACGTGTTCAATCTAGTCGCAGACTTCAGTGCTGAGCCATTTATGGAGGAGAAAACAATGACAATAACTTACGCAGTCTGTCATATGTTCGGGATGTCGAGTGCCGTTTCAAATCCGTTGTTGTATGGATGGTTGAATGACAATTTCCGAAAGGAATTTGTAGAGATACTGTGCTGTTGTAAGAAAAGACAACAAATGACGAAGAGCACGAGAATAAAGAGTAGGAAAATGATGGACACGGAGTTGACGGCGTTAGCACAGTTGGAACACACAGTAACAGCCAACACAAAAACATCACAGTGTTCTCAGATTTTCTGACTAAAGGCCTGCTTCAAATAGCACGAACAAATTAGTGTTGAAATGCAAAGCATATGAACAATAGTGTCAATTGTTTAAGTGTAACGGTGTATAAAGTTCCTTTTATTTGTGTTATAAATCATTTTCTCCTGTAAATACTTGTAGATATAATGTATACTTCCATGTTATGACAAATATTGTGCTGCACGTTTTCTTGAGCCCAAAACGTATAGTACTAATATTTGATGCAAAACTTTATTTTAATTAGATATAAGACTTATGTTTTATTAAATAAACTCATTTGAAATACATGTATTTTATTTTAACCTTAGAACAATATAAGACTCAGATTAAGGATTATTACAGTGAACCGAATTTAGCAAATGTACTGCTACTAAGAATTTCCTAAAGCACTCGTTTCAAATAATACTGGACTGACGTACTACATTTACATAAACTATACATTACTTTCATCAATGGCAGACTATGCAAACTATAAGCTCCTCTCTATAATGCTCCTAATCTTTTAAGGTCAAAACTGCCGGCTGCCTACTAGCTACACAGATGATTCAGTAGTGGTAATGAACGTTGCATTAATTCCATAAGAAAAGCCAAGTCACTGCACTAAGTAGATGAGCACTCGGAGAAAACGATACCTTATAGGTAGACTTTTCGGCATTTGACTGACTCCCTGAACTGAAGGTCCAATGACAGTCATATATGTAAGCTTATTATTATAATAATCTATTTCTTACAATATTCTAGAGGACAGCCTGTATGTTTGTCCCGAAGCGTGCGGATATCATTATGTTCTACCTGGTAAAGTATGAGAGTATTCGTATCCTTTAAGTTCTTTCTACGACTGTACTGAAATAATAAGAGCAAATAAAGCAAAATTGCAGAAACCATGAGAAGGATAGGATGTAAATTCATACATACATACATACATATACTCACGCCTTTTTCCCGTCGGGGTAGGCAGAGACAACAGAACGCCACTTGCTCCTATCCTTACAAACCTCACGCGCTTCCTCTACACTCATTACTCTTTTCATACATGCTCGCCGGTTGCGGGTACTTCGGACCTTTCCGTTTCTTAGGATGTCTCCAATTTGGTCGAAGAATGTCCGCCGAGGTCTGCCGCGACCGACTTGCCCACACACATTTGCCTTATATATCTGATTCTTCATTCTTTCTTCACTCATTCGCTCCACGTGTCCAAACCACCTAAGCATTCCTTTCTCAATCCTTGTCACCACATCTTCTTTCAGTCCACTGCTGTTTCGTATAGTTGCATTCGGAATTCTATCAATCAGTCTTACCCCACACATACTACGCAGTGATCGCATCTCAACTGCGTTAATTCTACTTTCATGCTTTTTCTGCCAAACCCAGCTCTCACTTCCATACATCAACGTGGGGACAAGCACTCCATTGTGAACCGCCAATCGTGCCTCTTTTGGCACCGTCTGACCGTTCATAAACGCCCACAGTGCTCCATTTACACGATTTCCCGCAGTCACTCTCCTTTCAATGTCTCCCTCACATCTTCCGTCCCTTGTAAATACGCTACCCAAATATACAAATTCCTTTACTTGCTCTACAATTTCACCTCCAATCGTAATATTACACTCAGTCACACTTTTATCTTTTTCAAACACCATCACTTTCGTCTTTCGTGCATTAACTTTCATACCTTTCGCTTTAAAGCTCTTGTTCATGCAGTCCATCATGTCTTGCAACTCATTCGCCGATGATGCAAGAATGACTTGATCATCGGCATATAAGAGGCACTTAACACGCACTCCTACCATATCGATCCCGCATTCAGTTTCTCTCATATCATTCATGCAGCTATCCATGAATACGTTGAACAACCAGGGCGAGGCTGCACACCCTTGTCTGACACCTTGGGAGATGTCAAACCAGTCCGAATAGGCACCATTGATTCGGACACAGGCTCTAGAACCCCTATACAGGGATTTCAGAGCCCTTATTATAAAGTTGTCTACCCCATACATGGATAACACCTTCCATAATTCCTTTCTATTCACCCTATCATAAGCCTTTTCCAAGTCTATGAACGCGCAATACACCTTCTGGTTTTTTGCCAGAAATTTTTCGGTGACGCAGCGCAAGGAAAAGACTTGATCCGTACATCCCATTCCCTTCCGAAATCCCGCTTGCACATCCCATATCTTGTCAATACCATAAATTCATACCATATGTATATCATGATATATACCAAGAAGATCGTCGATCCACCCATCGAGTCTACACTTGCTGCATATCTAGATTTTATGTATTTTTGATATAACGACACTATGATCTGGTGAGCGATAATCTCTAAAATTGCTTGTTCGGTTATGAATAATACTGGAATCGAAAATGATATATAGTTGTTTGTATCAGGCGTTACTTGGCAGAAATCTATTATATAATCAATGAAAGGAAAGAGGAACCCAGCACGCACCCTTAGATTGACCAACCAAACTATTGCAAAATAAAAAAATATTTAAGTTCAATTAAAAGAAGCTGTAACTATGCTGCGATCAAATAATTTGCGCGAAATGAATGCATCCACGTAATGTAGTGAATGCTTTTCATACTAATAAAAGGACAGAGGAACCCACCACACATCCAATAAATCCCGAAGCGTTTCATCAGAGGAGTTCGGTATTGTCAACCTATTTCTGTTGCAATAGTTGGGGTGGTCAATCCAAGGATTTGTGGTCGGTTTCTATTTCCTGTTTTTAGTTTCTATTACATGGCTTTATAAACTTTGCCCGAAATATTTAATCATAAAATAGATACAGCAATCAGAAAATCGTAGTGACATTGTTAGTTTCTCTGTTGAACGGACAGTTGAAATAGCCTGTGTGGAGTTGGAGCAACTTGTTGTGTTGAGTGTGTCTAGGCCACCATCATCCTTCTATGATAACTTTGAAAGTGTCATGGATGATGTGTAACGGAAGCTATGCCAACAAAATAAATCTATAATAGTAGGTGGCAATTTGAATATTAACTTACTAGAAGATTCCCTGAATTGCCAAAAAATTAAGAATTTGTGCAAGTCATATAATCATGCATGCTTATTTTTGGAACCCACGAGGATAACTTCCACGACTTCTAGTTGTACAGACAATATATTTACAGACATTGTACCTGTTAGTCAGCAAATAATTAACAAATTAACATCAGATCATTGTGGACAATCTATAACAATGATATTAGAAAGTCATTGATACGTTACCTATGTACTAATCAATCCATAGAAACGGTACACTAACGCACACATCGATAACTCCATATTTTATTTTAATTTCGGTTGACAAGATGTGTCAGTTTCACTATCACGCTGGCTCGTGACGTCACACACATATGTCTGACTTGCCAACTGGCTTATTGTTTAGCGTCCTGATTTTGGTACGTCTACTACGTATCTACTTCTAATTTACTTGTAACATCGTTGATCTATAATATTTGCTATGCAGTCTAAAATAGTAGGTAGAAAAGAATTGAGTGTGGTGCCAAAAACTTTGCGTCGTCTGAAGGGACTTAGGGACAAACTCACAAGAACACTACCAAACTTAATTGTGCTATATTAACGATCCTAATAAGTTGTACAATTCTTTCTTTGACATGTACTGTACTAAATTCAATTCTATCTTTGTCCCTAAGAGGATCTCAGTTGCTAGTACCACGTCCATCAGTGAAGGGGCAACCACTGGAATTTATAAAAGTAGAAATAGGCTTTACGAATTATATGAACAGAAAGTAATTAATAAAAATAATGAACAATATAGGAATTTAAACTTTCGTGGTCATTTAAACTTATTTTAAATTGTCTTTCAGGATATATATGTCACGGTAAATCTGATTAATCGAAAATTATTAATATTTTTATACATAAATATCGGTTACTCCAAACAAAGGTACGTGGTATATACCCGAAAGACAATTTAAAATAAATGATGAACAATTTTGTCAATATGTAAGAAAGTATTCTGAGTTATTTAAAAAGATTTGTCGTGAAGCTAAGACACTTTATTTAAAATAAAAAGTTAAAAACAGTGACAGTAAAATCAAAGCAACGTGGGATAATATAAACAATGAGACTGGAAGGGTCAAGATTAAAAGTAACGATTACCTCTTCAATCAAATAAAAAGATGTTAAAATCAGATCTTGAGGTTGCCACATCATTTGAAAATTTCTTCACAGACATTCCAGTCTCAAACACAAAATCCCTGAATTCGTCCCCTAATGACGCCGAATCACTATTGAAACAAAATGTCAATAGGTTTAACATTGAATTTAGTTTAAGTGATGTCACTGACAGAGATATTGTAAAAGCTTTTAATACCTTTAATTTGAAGAAAACTAGTGATCTTTGAGGTAATCCTGTTGTGATTACGATAACCATAATCAACACAGTAGCACATGAACTGGCAATGATTTTCAATAGGTGCATTGACTGTGGTGTGTTTCCTGATCAAATAAATAGTAGTAAAGTAATTCCGTTATTATCAGGTAACACATCTGATTATAGGCAACACCACAAATTATAGGCCAATATCTGTGCTACCCACGTTAAGTAAAATTTTTGAAAAATTAATTCTAGGTCAGCTTCAAATTCATTTTATTAACAATAACCTGTTACATGAAAAACAATTTGGTTTTACTAGGGGTCGCTCAAGTACCGATGCTGGAGTTGAGCTTTTAGATAGCATTTTTGATGCCTGGGAGGAGTTGCATGATGGTCTGGGAGTCTTTTATGACTTATATAAGGCTTTTGATTGCGTTTTTCATGAAACATTGATCAGGAAATTACATTACTATGCAGTTAAGAACACTGCTTTGGATCTCCTGACATCATATTTGAATAATAGAATACAGAGAGTTGAGGTGAATGGAAAATTTTCTATGGGTTCAGTGGTCACAATGGGATTGCCGCAAGGTTCAATTCTTGGTCCATTCCTTTTACTTGTATATATTTATGATTTGCCATATATTATGCAAAATAATGAAGATATAGTGTTATTTGCTGATGATTCATCAATTATTTTTAAACTTAGACGAAAACAATCAAATAATTACGTTGTAAATAACGCTCTCTCTAAAGTAATTCAATGGTATACTGCTAACAATTTAATGTTAATTGAAAGAAAATCAAAATGTAAACGATTATGAAGGCCGAATGTAAAACAAGTTAAACCTAACATATATTTGAATGGAGAAGAGTTGGATCTTATAGATAACACCGTATTCTTTCAAATTCAAATTCAAATCATTTATTCACTTTAAATAGGGTTACATAAGATGTTTGCATTCAAATAATTATATAATATTAAGAACAAGCCCATTTAGCCACAGTTCATAGCATGCAAATATATATTTTTCTTTTCTAGTTATAATGTGGTCAAATTAGTAAATGAGATACGTTTAAGCAATAGGGTTATAATGTTGCATCTATACCAGTACTATTTCCAATCCAGAAACTCTTTAACGGAATAAAACATTTGTTGTCGTAGCCAATTTCTCAAATCCCTTGTGAATTTTGATAAGTTTTGCTCTTTTATGTACATTGGAATTTTGTTATATATTTTTACACACATAGCATAACAATTATTTTTAAAGCGTGAACTTTTTGGTATCATGTTAACCCCCCACGTGATTACAGCACGCACGGTCGTGCTCTAATTCAAGTGGTCCCATGTGTTTATAGCACGCATGGTCGTGCTCTAAAAAAGTCGTCCTATTGGTCGCGGATTTTTTACGTTTTGTTTTACTTAAACCAAGAAACGAAAGTAGTAACTATTAGAATAGTTCATATTCTATGCAACTAAATCGTTTTAGAAGGGTGAGGGAAACGAAACCTGCCAAAAAATATTGAAATATAATTATCTGTGTCTCAGTTGCAAAAGCGTCCGCCATTGTTGTGTTTTGTTCCGCGATCTTTATAATAAAAGTTGTCTTGTGGAAGAAACCGGTGAATATTTTATAAAGTTACTTATATAGATTTACTCAGAAATAAATAAATATTAATTGTGAAGTGACATTATTCGTGACAGAGACAAGAAATACAGTGATGAAAGGCAAAATCTTTTAAGAACGGCTATTTCTACTCTTGAAACTTGCTATTTTCGTAATAGTTTTATGATAAATACTCTTTTAATAGCTATGAAAGACATAAAAGTACCCAGATTTTTTATCTGAAAACATATTTTAGCAATTAAATACTAGTATTGTTGTACGTTTTCACTGTTATCGTGTTTCAAATGGTAAATAATTCACAGCCACAGTGTTCGCTACAGTAACATGGCGGCCCGGCACGGCGAACTTTTTGTTACGCGTTCGGATTATAATTTTTTTAGTGGCGTTAGATTCATTTGTTACAAATAAATAATGTATTGTGTGAAAACCTAAAGGTATATGTGATAATGTTTTTGTGTTTATGAACCAAACAAGTTTAGTAATGAAATTCATTAATACGTGATGAAATGTTTGTGCGAACCAGTGAAAAATAACAAACTTCTAAGTTTGTAAGCTTGTTTTGCCGGAAAGGTTAGTATTTAGTAGTAATTTATGTTATTACTAGAGGACGCCAGCAGCTACGCCTGCAATTTTTTAAATTTACTCGTTTTGGCGGATCCCGTGGGAATTTCGAGAAATCCCTCCTTAGTGCACCCCTACGGTCCCCAAGGAACATACATGCCAAATTTCAGCTTCCTGCGCCCAATAGTTTCGGCTGTAGCGTGTCTGTCAGTCAGTCAGTAACGCAAGGATTTTATATATTAAGATTATCATAGCTGATTTCATAACCAACGCAATGATATGCAATTTATGTGATATAATTATATAAAGGTGTCATAATTTCTTTTTTCCGGTAACCTATGCCAATGAAAATTTGCAGCAACGTGACCCTTTGCACTTGTGGCACTTTGCCTTTAGTTTGATCGCACCTCAAGGGCTAAGAACCAATCTGTCTGGGTTACGTATATTACTTCTCTTGGTTGCATTCTTAGCAAGACTAAATAAATTCTGATTTTGTTTGATGAATTTTCCGACTTCCAAAATATATATACAAGGCAAAGGCAGTATACCTAGGTTGTCAAAATAAGGACGACAGGAAACGTCCGGCGCAATGTCACAGATAGCCCTTATACACCTCTTTTGGGCAATAAAGACCTTATTTATATCTGTACCGTTTCCCCATATCAATAAGCCATACCGTAGCACAGATTCAATATATGCAAAATAGGCCATACATGCTGCATGTTTACTTGCAACCTTTGCAAGTTTGTCAAATGAGAATCCATTTAATTTACTGCAAGTTTTTTCAATATTTTCTTTCCAGTTAAGTTTATTATTAATAATTATACCAAGAAATGTCACTTTATCATTATTTAATAGTATAGTATGTCCATTGTAATTAAGATTAAGAGAATTGTGTTTAAAATTATTGAAATTAATTAAAGGACAATGGCAGATCTCCATACATCAAAATGTCTGAAATTAAATTGAAGCGAACAGTAATAAAAAATATATCAAAAAATATGGCGTAAGAAACAGAGTCTATAAATGATTCTATTTTCACTCAGGAAAGGTGGAAAAAGAAGATATCGGTGTTTGAAGTTTTAGTTAACAATCAACAATGTAGGTACAAGGAAAGTTATAGTATGAAAGTTAAACAATGTAGGTAGGTACGTTTGAATTATCAAATGACATATGTCAGATTGACATCAAAACGCGGAAGTATTTTGTAGCATCTAACTGTCACAGCCAAAGACAAAAGCAGAGCTGCACATTTTAAATCGATTTTATGTGAAATCGATACAACTTTAAAACGATGCTGTGACGTTTTTATTTGATTTAAACGTTGTTAGGCTTCAAAAATATTAGCTTATTGATATAATGTTGATTAAATGTTAAATAACTGCATTTTAAACCAAACCAACTCTATAAAGGTCAATCGTATCGATTACTTATTTAATAATCGATACGGATATAGCACTCACGTCTATTCCTGTCACACCATTGTCTATGGCAACAATCAAATAAAAAAGTATTCGTAATCAATTGGAATGCTTTTTATCATCATAAAATACTCCAGCTTTAACGAGACAATGTGAAAATATTAAAAATCGTAGAAAAAAAAACGATTTGTTTTGTTATATATGAAGTTTAAGGTCGCCACAACAAACCCAGACCAAATTCTGCCATTGTTCTTTGTTTTTGAGATGTTAATTTGTAAATTATTATTGTTCAACCAATTTATAACTAATGTCAGTGTATCATTAATGTTAGTTTCATGCTGTGCAATTGTCATGTCTTTATTAGTAGTTATTATAATTGAAATGTCATCTGCAAATAATATTGTTCTATGATGCGTAATGTCAGGTAAATCATTGATATATATCAAAAACAAAAGAGGACCAAGCACGCTCCCTTGTGGGACTCCAAATTTATTATTTTCACAATCAGACCTATATGATTGAACGGTTCCTTTTTCGTTGGGTTGGGTGATTTCTACGCATTGGCGTCTATTTCCTAGATAAGTTTGCAGCCAATTTAGGGTTTGTCCTCGAATACCGTTCTTTTCTAGTTTTTTTAACAGTAGACTATGAGAAACAAAGTCAAACGCTTTAGACATGTCTAGGAAAGCAACTGTTGTGTATTTTTTATCGTTAAGGTTTTGTAGTATGTTGCTTACTGAAGCAAAGGTCGCACCTGTTGTAGATTTACTTTTTTGAAAACCATATTGATTATTTTTTATATCATGTTTATTAAAAAAGGATGTTAATTTATCATGCATAACCTTTTCAAATATTTTGGAGATAACTGGCAGTAATGTGATTGGTCTATAATTGCACATGTTACTCCTATTACCTTTTTAAACAAAGGTCTGACCACCGATAGTTTAAGCTTTTCCGGAAAGGAGCCTGTTTCTAGTGACAAATTAACTAGAAAAGTAAGTATTGGGCTGAGTTCTTTGGCATAACCTTAGATTCTAAGCTACAGTGGGGCTCACATATAGGTCAGTTGTCGAATAGACATATACGGTTTATAAAATTCGTCAGTTACCTGACATAGATACGGCCAGATTAGTATATTTTAGTTATTTCCACAGCATATCGTCATATGGCATTTTATTATGAGGCAACGCAGCTGACATTCAAACTGTGTTGTACTGCAGAAGCGGGATATTCGTGCAATCTACAGTCTTGGTTCAAGGCATTCACTGATGGAAAATTTAAATAAATTAAGATAATGACTGTCGCATCTCAATACATTTATGAGAACTTGTTATATGTCAGAAAAAATATATATATGTTTTCTAAAATCAGCGACATTCATAAAGGAAAAATACCAAATTCGGCCTGTAGCGGCCAGAAAGTTGTGAATCGTTGAAATTAAACATATAATTTTTAAAATTTATACATCGTTTTCGTTTCTTGATAGAGCTTCGGTGAAAGATTTTAGTTTTTAAAGATTATTATTTTGAATAGGCTATGATAATAGCGGATGAATGTCTTATGTGGCCAGCATTAAAAATAAAATGAAGAATGGTAGGCAGAAATTGTTTTAAGGAAATAATATTTTTATTATTATATCAGAAAACAATATCTTTTATTTACTTTATAAATATATTTGTAAAAAAATCGAGAAATATATAAATTATTGTATATTTCTTGATTATATCGTTTTGTTTTTTAATCGATAGTATAAATATATTTCAAACCATTTGCTACACATTTTTTATCTGTTATGTCATTCGTGTTGCTACTGCGCATCGTGAATATTTAGCTCTGATTTATTGGTGTTTTCGGACGTTTTAATTATAATGTAATTGAATATAAATTCCATAACAATGATCACTACCTTCTACCCATGCTAAGAATATGCAGCGGTGTTTGTGATTGTGGTTAGTTTTTTTGGACGAGTATAGTACGAGGTTCCCTAGTAAACAGGTGATTATTCATTATTATTGGCCTCTCTTTATTTAGTTTTTGTTCTATATGACACAAGGACATACCTTTATTAACATCTAGGTATTATATTTATGTTAAAATTCAATTTTGAGGTATATTTAGTTGTGGAATAATTGCATTTCAAATATCTCGTATCTTATTTCCACCAAGAGTTATTTAAAAAAAATATACAGGGTAATAGAGTAGTCATTTATCTTCAAAATACGCATGGATTCGTGTTTGTCCTTGCCAGGCCAATAATGTATGGCCATATGGTACATCTCCTTTAAACACAGGAAATAAAAACAAACTTGTTCTACCTTCAACTAGACTACAAAAAAACAAGTAACTCATACAAGTATCAAAGCATACGTTTTAACAACAAAATTCCAGGCAATATTCAGGAACTAAGTATTAAGAAATTCAAAGTATTTATTGAACAGAGCTTGTGTTCAAAAGCTTACTACAGTAAAAGATTATTTAGCAGACAAAAATACCTGGAATTGAGTTTAAAAAAATATTAATTTTGACATTTTGAAATTAGTGACATAATATTTTTATTTACATTTTTGTAGTACTTATATATTTACATTTTGACATTTTTTTATTTGACATTTGTAATTTTATTTATTTTCTTTTGATATTTTTTTCGTTATAACATTGTCATTTCATTTAATTTCTTTTGACATTTAAAATTACTTATGTAATATCTATTTTTTTAGACATTCTTAAATTGACATTCAATAATATTTTCTGACATTTTGAATATATGACATATTATTGTTTAAATTTTTATTATTTTTAACGTATTGTTTACAACATGTATTTTACCATGTATTAGCATGTAAAGTTGTGAGTACGATGTGGGCATTATTAAACATTTAAACAAATAGTTGTAGCAACCTCTCTGATGGCTTAGGCTGACATGTTTATGCATACACCTTCTGATGATGTGGAGGCATAGTATACAGATCGTGCTGGCTCCCTCAATCAAGGTTGAGCCGTACGATTGCTGTTGAATGCGGGCCATCAGTGGGCTGAGTCAGTCAAAAGCGTCAGACGATATCCTGCATTGTACTTGCATACTAAACCCTTTTTGTCTGGACTTTAAAAGATAAAGAATAAGAAGATCAAAGAAATTGAAGTGACAAAAAAAAATGACTTTGAGTTTGTTTCGGCCTTTCTTCTCAAGAAGTCATTTAGCTAGGAATCATCATCTAGAATAGGATTTTGACTTGTATAAGTGTTGTAATCAACCAAAATGCAGAAATAAATATGTCTTTATGTCTTTAGCTTCTTTTAATGTAGGCTCCTAGCGCTTTCCTTTGAATAATGAAACGCTGCCACTGTAACGTTGTCCCTACTTAGGGTGTGGTTAAATGAGAAACGTGGTTAAATGTTACAATAAAAAATCAGTTTAATTCGTCAAGTAAATCTAAACATCATTTAGCAACGCATTTTACTTACGAAAAATTACTAAAAAATATGCTATTCGAAAAGATATAATCAGGGTCGCGTGATTCGGCGATGGTAAGGAGTTTGTTGAGGGTCCACTTCCGGTGGTCATCCAGGAAAAGCAGTTGGTGTACTTAGCTTTTCGGGCCGATGTCCAGTCGAATGCAGCAAAGAAAAACACACGCCTGTATCCCCAAAGGGGTAAGCAGAGGTGTCATATAACACCCACGTTTAGCCATGAAGTTTTAGGTCCCAAGTAATAGGGGGCGAGCCTAATGCTGTTACTGGGCACATCACCAGACTCCCTGCTGCTACTGAGAATTCGGAAAAACCCAGTAACACTTTTGCCCGACCCGGGAATCGAACCCGGGACCTCCGATCAGCAGTCGCATACGCTATCCACTGGACCACGGAGGCAGTCATAAATATTTTATTGTTATAAGTCAATATTAAAAGGAAAGTGTCATTCAACATTTTTAGGAGTAACAATATTACAATAAAACAAAATCTTGACGCACATAAAGGTACTCCAATTGCCTTTTACAAGGGTCTTGAGTACTTACTTTATTTATTTTATTTTTATTTTAATTTTATGCACAAACAATGTGTACAATGGTGGATATAATGCCATAAGGCATTCTCTACCTGTCAACCGGTGGAGCAGAGATAAAGTGGTAGGTGCATTAATACATTTTTTTTTGCGCTGGCAACTGTAACCGCCAGACGTCAATTATTTTAGCTCCGTAATTATTAAAGTTTTAAATGTAATTTTAATTGATTATTTACCATATTAGTTAATATATATCGATAAAATAGTGATAAGAAGTTATTGTGTTTGAAGTATAATAACCACACAGCGAAAGTTACGAGCGAACAGAACAGAGACTTGGTGTCAACGGACGGATTTGAATTTACATCTGCTACGACTGAAACCCGGGGAGTATAATACTTATTAAAACTCATCAAACACTCCACAACACCGAATTACTCGGCTCACCCCCATGTGAGCTTCGTCCAACACACATTTGGCTCAGTTCTGTCTCCTTTTGCTTGATTACATGTTGAAGCAAAATCGAGGACTAAACAACAGCCCCAGACAAACACAATCTACAGATACACTTCACAATTACTACACTATTTATTCTTGTCTGTAATATATTTGTGTACTTTTCTGTGTTAGTTAGTTATTATTGGTTTAAACCTGTAGGTACCAACTTGTATAGTTACTTAACTACTTACATTTTATTTATATAAGTTGATTAAGTACATCAGCTGAGATATTTCCATAGAAACCTTGTAAAAGTATTAAATAATTACTTTCAAGTATTCAAATTACCTAAATTGTTCTCAATTTCTTAGTTTTACAATCAATTAATTTAATTTATTGTATTAATATACCCACCTTTTTATTTTGTAACTTTTCTTATTTATTCTGTCTAAGTCTATTTAATAATACTCAAGCCCCATCACATCTCTTCTCTTCTTTGACTTTGTTCAACTGTTTTCTTCTTTTTTAGGTAATTTGTAATCCTTGGCAATGTCTACCCATATGATGACACGGAAGGCAATGGCCAAGGAAACAGAAAATAAATTAAGGATAACACTGGTTGAGTTAAAGAAGTACAAGGATGACAACAGTCAACTATTAAGGGAACGCATTGACTGTGAAGAAGAAATCATGATTGTTAATGACCGAATATCTGAGCTGAAGACACAGCTCACGGAGCTGCATATAGAGCATATGGATGTCTTGGATCAACGGGACAGACTACGAGAAGAGGTTAGGTGTTTCAGCAGCTGCGACCAAATTTACTCCAGACAACTTAGCCGCAACGCTGAGTTAGAAGCAAGTCTCAATGAGTCTTATGGCAGAATTTCAACTCTAGAAGACACTATTGCGGCTTTTAACAGTACTGCTACTCACAACTTATTCTCTGAGCTCCTGGGTGACAAAATTAATGTGCTAAAAGCTCTCAAATGTAACTGTCTCAAAAAATGTTTTAGTAGGAATAAATTTAGAAAATTGTTTAAGTTAAATAAATTAATTAAGAAACTTAAATCTGGTCCTAAGTGGTCTACCAAATTGATTCAGTATGCACAAGATAACTGTAAATTAAATAAAGAGTGTGAGTCTCTTTTATTAAAGCTTGAAGAATAAATGAAGAATTAGTTTCTGGTAGGTTGTTATACGAACAACACACAAGTGAGTTGCAAGCACAAATATCAAATCTACAAGCTCAA
Organism: Euclidia mi; assembly: GCA_944739405.2. Classification (NCBI taxonomy): domain Eukaryota; kingdom Metazoa; phylum Arthropoda; class Insecta; order Lepidoptera; family Erebidae; genus Euclidia; species Euclidia mi. The sequence goes on from OX123203.2 coordinate 4,970,980, forward strand.
CTCACTAGGACTATAATGGAACACCAGAATGAGACTCATGAGTACATATTAAAATATGATGAAATTTCAAGAGTTGGTCGAGAAAATTTAAAACAACTTATCTAATTATCCAACTCTAGTAATTACTGTTCCAGTTGCACAACTAAGTGTGCGACTACACCTGCTGAATCAATAGAATTGAATGCACATGGATGTCAGTATAATACACAAAACAAACTGCATCCAGTAAAGACTGACAATAAGAATGTAATAATTTTTTCAGACCAACTGGGCGTGGGTTTGGGTAGCTTAATTGATCATCACACTGAACGACCAGTACAGAACTTTTGTTCACCTGGAGCACAGTCTTGTACCCTAGTTGATAAGATTAAGAATGCCGACTTGAATGCACAAACTGCTGTCATCATATTATATGGTGACAGCTCATTAGTCTCCAAAAACAGTCTCATAGAATTAACATACTTAATGATAGATCTAAGCACAAAAATAGGATGTAGCTTTATTATTTGTGCATTGCCTTATTCATATGCTCTCACAGATGACCAAAACAGGCAGATAGGCAAATTAAATTTATTATTATACAATAGGACATGTCATAGTGACAGTATTTTATTTTTTGACACTAATATTTTTATAAGTAATTTCTTTTTAACAAAAGATACTATGTATCTTCCTTTACATAGGCGACAACTTGCTAAATTATTAGCATTTAATTTATATACTGACAGGAGTACTACTAAAGTACTTAGGAATTTGGTAGATAATAGTTATACCAATAGTAGTATTGACACATCTATTAGTTTAAACTATTAGATGAGACAACAGATAGGCATTCATGTGTTTTAAACTTAGTTCATCAAAACATACAAGGCCTATCTGGCAAAGAATTAGAAATAGACTTATTTTTAAATAAACATAAGATTGATATCTTATGTATTACGGAACATTGGTTGCGAGGTGACCAATTAATATTTAACAATCAACATTACTCAGTTATAAGTGCATTCGTAAGAAAGAAGGCTATTCGTGGTGGCTCTCTAATATATGTATGTAATAGTTTGAAATGTAAAGAACGTAAGGATATAGCTAAACTTTCTATCGAGCGCACTGCTGAGATTTCTTGTGTTGAGCTTGAACAACATATAATAGTGTGTGTGTATCGACCACCACAAAGTGACTTCACTCAGTTTGAAAGCATTATAGAGGATGTTTTAAAACACATAATTTCTAGTAGGAAGTCTATAATCGTATGTGGCGATTTTAATGTCAATTTGTTAGAAAAATCACCAATTTGTACTAGGTTAGCTAGCTTATTTAGTTCATTTAATTTAAATGTTTTGTTCTCTGAACCAACCAGAATAACCTCACATTCTTCTACATGCTTAGATAATGTTTTTTGCAATTGTCTTTATTTAAGTAAGGCTGTTTTTACTGACTTGACATCGGATCACTGCGGGCAAAAGATTGTAATTCCAATGAATACAACCCCTAAAGTACAAGAAATTACATGTAGGCCAATGACCTCTGCTCGCCACAAACACTTTAGTAATGATGTTGCTGCCAAGATCGCCAGCATTGACTTAACCATTGATGATCCCGATGAATTATATAAATGCTTATTTAACACTATTAATGATGAGTACAATAAAATTTTTAAACAGAAGACATTTGCAAGAAGCATTTAAGTAAATTTTTGTGATTGGGCAACAGTAGGTATTTACAAAAGTAGAGCTAGGTTGTATGATCTGTATGGTATGAAGAAATACAATTTTAGTCCTGAATTTATTCAATATGTTAGAAATTATTCAAAAGTTTTCAAGAGGACATGTGCTTTAGCCAAATCCTTTTATTTAAGCAATAAAATCAAAAAATCCAAGAACAAAATTAAAACTACTTGGAACATTATTAACAATGAGGCTGGGCGAGTTAAATTAGTAGATAACAATTATGAATTAAAATTTAATGGTGAAATTATTACTAGGAAAATTGATGTTGCTCAGACTTTTAACAATTTCTTCATAAACATACCACTGAACACAACCAGCTGTCTAGATTCATGTCCAAGCAAAGCAGAAATGTTGGTTAGGCACCATGTGAGTGAGTGTGATGTGATTTTTAATTTTAAATATATTGACACCAATGACATACTGAAAGTATTCAAGACACTTAACAATAAAAAATCTGTTGACTTATGGGGCATTTCGTTTAAACTTGTTCAACACATTATTTCTAGCTTAGCTCCATATTTAGCTGCAATATTCAACAGATGCATAGATACAGGGGTATTTCCTGATCTAATGAAACACAGTAAAGTGATACCCTTATTCAAAAAGGGATCCAAGAGCGACCCTAGTAATTTTCGGCCAATTTCTATCTTGCCTGCTATTAGTAAAATTTTTGAAAAGATTATTTTGCATCAATTAGAGAGCCACTTTCACACACAAATAATTTATTTCACAGTGAGCAGTATGGCTTCACTAAGGGTCGCTCCACCGTTGATGCCGGTGTAACTTTGTTAAAGCATATTTTTAATGCTTGGGAAAACTTGAAGCATGCCATTGGTGTTTTTTGTGACCTGTCAAAGGCGTTTGATTGTGTAGAACATAATACACTTTTACGTAAATTGAAACTTTATGGTATTAGAGATACCGCACTCAATCTTGTTGCCAGCTACCTTAGAGATAGAATTCAGTATGTAGATGTTAATGGGAGTAGGTCTCTAGGTTTGCCAGTGGGAATGGGCGTTCCACAGGGCTCTATTCTCGGCCCATTTCTTTTTTTAATATATATTAATGATTCGCCGTTCTTTGTTCAAAATTTATGTGATATTGTTTTGTTTGCCGACGATACGTCACAAATTTTTAAAGTTGATCGCAATTCAAGTAACTTTCATACCGTCAATAACACTCTTGCACAAGTATTAGATTGGTTTTCGACAAATAATTTGGTACTAAATTCTAGCAAAACGAAATGTGTTAAATTCTTTTTGCCTAATGTCAAAAGTGTTCCTACTAATATAATTTTAAATAAGGAAACAATTCAACTAGTCGAATCAACCGTATTCTTGGTCTAACTTTAGATAGTAAGCTTCAGTGGGGCGCCCAAATATCCTGTCTCGCAGTGAAACTTAGTTTTGCAGCGTTTGCAGTTAGAAAAGTTAGGGAATTCACAGTTATAGATACTGCTAGACTAGTTTACTTTAGTTATTTTCACAGCGTAATGTCTTACGGAATAATGTTATGGGGTACAGCTGCTGATATACAGACTATTTTTGTCATTCAAAAGAGGGCAATACGTGCAATTTATAAGTTAGGTGCTAGAGATTCTTTACGTGATAAATTTAAAGAAGTAGATATATTGACAGTTGCATCGCAATATATATATGCTAACTTAATGTACATTAAGAAAAACTTAATTCTATACAGCAAAAATTGTGATTTGCACAAAGTGAACACTAGAAATAAGCATAAATTGGTGGGAATTACCTACCGTCTACATAAAGTTCAGAACTCATTTGCGGAGATTGGTATACGATTTTTCAACAAATTGCCTCTTGAAATAATGAATTTACCCATGCACAAATACAAACGGACAATTAGGAACTTTCTTTTACAAAGGGGTTATTACACTATTAAGGAATTTTTAAATGATAAGACACCGTGGGGATAGGCTCAGCAGGCCTATTGCGTATTTTTGACAGTTACAGTTACCATCGCCACTTCGATGTACACCGAAGTTTGATGTCAACCAAGATTAAGATTCATTTGGTATTGCGTATGACACATATTGTCAGTGCCTATCAAATTGTTGTTAACACTTCGCTATTTTTTATCGACACCATATGCGACTGATTTAAGAATACCCATTGGACCATTAAAACTTTATGGATTGTAAGACTTCTTAATTTAGCAATAAAATTCGCTTCTGAGACATGAATTTGGCGTGAATTGTTGGAAAATATGTCAGCATCCATTGTCAAATAAAAAGTTGAAAAATATTTGTTTTGATTTTGTGTATTCGCTTGTGAAAGCCCAAACTAATTTTGGTGAAACAAGATTCATCGTAAGTGTTATAAGTATAACTTATTTAACGTTGTTTGAGTATTCTTGTTTCATTTCTATTGTTTTTAAACTAATAATAAGTGGATATTGTGAAAAGTGAATGACTTTGTGATATCAAACAAGTCGGGAATGTTATACATTGTTGTTTTAAATATAGGTATAAGTAAACCATATATATTCAAATTAAATTATTGCTTATTCATTGCGCACAGCTGTTTTCCGTTGAGCTTGTGGCATGAGAGGATTAATTTTCTCCAACACTTGCTGGAAACCAACTTTGCTCAAGCGAAAATTGGCAATAAATTCGCCTTCTGGCAACTGCAGTGGGTCACTAGCATGCCGTAAACGGCCTCGTTGGATGCGAACTCGCTTCTTTTTCCGCTGTTTTTCAGCAAAATTGAGCAATGAAGGTCGTATAATATCTACAAAGTTTACAAAGGACACTATATAAATCAAACAAAGTAAGTAAGTTTTAAATGTTTCCGTGCAATATAGGCTTCAGTGATAATCACTACAAGTCGAAAAACACTACCTTTGAGTGGTGTCTTTCACGAAGGCAACTTCAACCGAAGTGACTATCAATTTGATGCCCACTAAGCTTAGACAATCGCAATATTAAATTATCGATACACAATCATCTGTCAAAATAAGGTTCAGTGGCTATCAGCGACACCGGGTGCCTATGACGTCATCTCAGTTAGCCACTGATGTTACCCGATACGAATTTTGCTGTTTGACAGTTATTTGATGTACACTTTGCCAAGTGATCATTACTTTCAGTTGTCAACTGAGATACGCAATAGGCCTACAGGTTTGTTTAACTCACAATTATTTTATTTACATGTTAAGTGGAGGTGCCTCGTAAACACATGATTTTTGCTGGATTTGGATATTTTTATGATTTGTTGAATGTAGTTTAACATTATTTATCTCTGATCATATCATTGTTCACTTGTCACCTTCACAAAATTCTTTCTACATTTGCATTCCTTCACGCGTTTCACTAATTTATGTTAATAATAACGATCTGGAAAATGGAGGTAATTGGCGGTCATGGTCAGTATACCAATAGATTGTTTCTTACTGCTGGTTCGTATGCCGTTGTCGTCATGCTCACTAAAATGTCATTTCTTGTGGTGGCGTCGTGTGTCGGGTCATCCCTGTCCCTCTAATATGGCGAGAGGGATGATGGCTGGCACATGCGTCATACTCGTGAACGGGTGCTACTTGCGATGACTGGTCGATGACGGTCTTGCGGGCTGGTATTAGATTTTAATATTTAACTGCATCATATCCATCATGGTTCTGATCACTTTCGCGGATTGCCTGCATTATTAGGTATATATATTATAATGTAAGTGGATGCTCCTGTTTCACCATGTCTATTCTGAGGAGGCTAACCAAATGAACATCAAAAGTATTATGCTTGAGTATTATTATGTACAGTAAATATATACAAGTGATATAGAAGGTGTAACAGTTGCAGCACCTTACAAAATGTAAATTTTGTGTTAGACACCGAAGCCTCTTGTAAAATCACTTGCGACTACGGCCGAATGTACTAAATAAAGCATCAAATTATTATTGCTGCAAAGGCCGAGACCTTTCAATTTAAATAAAACATAAACTAAGGTTTTCCAGGGTTTTCACTAAAACAAATGTTTTTTAGTATTTTTTAACAAAGATATTGAGCATATTTGTGTTTAGGTATCTTTCGTTCTATAAATAGGACTTCCGGTCGTTATGGCATAAGTAGGTTATTTGTATAAATCAAACAAATAGTTTAATTTGTTCACATAATTTTAATTAAATGACACAAATTAAGAAACAAAAAACATATTTATAAACCTAACCAACTATCAATTTTTTATGTTGCTTCATATGGCTTTCCAAAAATTCTAATAACCAAACAACATAATTATCATTAGCAATGTCTTCAATAACACTTATTATCAAAACAACTTAAATATACATTGGTCAAATTGAGATCAATCGTTGTACCTAAACAAAAACAAAAATATTGCAATCAGCTTCTATCAAAAAAATTATAAACCCACATGAAAATTGAATGTCACATCAATATTCTGGAAACCTTCTCGCTCTAAAAATAATTGTAAAGACTGCGAGTGCCACCACGCTTACGAACTGGAGCACGAGCACGGCGTCTGCCCCGACCTCGACGACCTGCTGTAGTCCTGCCGACACCACTAGAACCAGCTCGAACCTCTGGCAAGTTGCTATCATCATCACTGTCGCTCGAGTCTTCATCTTCCGATGATTGAGCTGCATCACTCCTATCATCGGTAGTTATTAAGCACCCAACGAAATCTTCATCGTCACCCGAGTCTTCAAAATCGGAGTTATTTAAAATTTCCGTGATATCGGTGACTTGTAAAGCTGAAAATAATAAATACCTACTATTAGTATTAACGCCAAAAGTACTATAAATACGATCAATTCCATATACCTAAATCATGAAGTCCGACCGAAGGGACTATTTATAGGTTTAAATAATTTACGACGCTATAATTCCTTAATTATTTTGTATTCCTCCCCAAAATTAAGTAAATTGCATAGAATGTTTAACAACTAACATTTCTATAGAAAAACTAAACCAAAACAAGTAAAATTAACAAACAAAAAACAAATTTTACTTACCTCGTCGACCACGTGCCGGCATTGTTGTAAACTCGTGAGCACGCGTCGTGAGAATGGCGGCCGCTCGGGAAGAAATTTCTATCGAAATCCAAGGACAAACTATCGCCATTGGTTTATTTTAATTGGTTAAAAGAAATCATGTGAGCAAAACTTATTTAGCGGGAAAAAACAAACACTCGGGAATTGATGCTATAAAAAGGTTGGCCGGTCGTACTTGAAGCACAAAGTTCTAAAACGTTCGGCCTTTACAGCAATATTTATTTAATACTATTTATAGCACTCCAGGTGTCTAGAGGATGCAAAACCTGGCGATGAAACAGAGTGACCGTGAGTTTTATTGCCCGTTCTTTCTCATGGTTCTACCTATTGCTTTGCGAACGTGGCGGTAAATGTAAATGTAGAGTCTATAAGTAATTATTGTATAAATTTATTATTTTGACGTTCATAAGCGTCACATTGTGACCCAAATGAATAAAGGATTTTGAATTTGAATTTGAATTTGAATACTGAACTGATAGTTATATAGTGTAATATAATAATGATTATATACTTAAGGATATAAAACATAAGCATTAATAGTTATATAAATACATAATTATACATCAATAATTATACACACAAATATACCTAAATATACATACATTATACATATACATAAATACTTATAGTAATCGATGAGAGTGATGTGCTGATTCCTTCGATCTCTTGAAAAAAAGCTCTCGTACTTTCATTTTGAATGCAAAACGGTTGGTGGAAAAACTGATTTCAGGAGAGAGTGTATTCCATAAGAGTATAGACTGCACAAAGAAGGAAGAGTTAACGAATCCAGTAGTGTGACTGGGGCAAGAAAGAAGAAGATTATGTGAAGAACGAAGCTTTCTATCATGTATAGAAGAAAAATATTGGAAGTACGGCGTGAGATAAGTTGGAGGGGAAGAAGACCTAAGAATGGAGAAAAGGGTGGTAAGAGCACGCAAATACCGGCACTGATGAATTGGAAGTCATTTAAGTTCGCAGCGATAAGTAGAGACGTGGTAATTCTTACGAAGATTGTAAATGAATCGAATGCAGTTATTTAGAAGGCGGTCGTACTTATTGAGGTGTTCTGCATTCAGGTCATAATAGCACACATCACCATAGTCGATTATGGGAAATATTAAAGCCTGCAGAAGCATTGTCTTGGTCTTGGAAGGAAGAAAATTCTTAAGACGGTGTGCTCTAAGAGTACCGGTAACTTTCTGACTAACTCTAGTCACCTGTGCCTGCCAATCGAGAGTGGAATCAATGAGTTGGCCTAGGTCTTTTACGGCTGAACTGAATGGAATGACCATGCCATTAAACATAATCGGAGGCAGAGTTTCGACGTGTAGTCTGGATACTAAGCGGCGACTGCCTACAATAATTGCCTGACACTTCACTGGATTTACGTCTAAACCAAATTTCTGATATCAGTCCATCATTGTCTCGAGATACCTATTTATATCTCCAATGGCCACTATCACATCATCCACCCTCGCTTGGGAGTACAACTACAAGTCATCAGCATAAAGATGATACGAATATCGAAGATTAGGAGTTAAGAAATTAATAAAGATAGAGAAAAGTAAAGGAGAAAGAATGCCACCCTGAGGAACACTGGAACTAATGTCATGCCAACTAGATGACATTTCATCACAGCGAACAGACTGCTGGCATTCCTGAAGATACGATGAGAACCATTCCAGTGCATTTGGTGAGATCATGAGATGGAAGAGGATCGATAGAAGGATATCGTGACTGACAGTGTTAAGGCATTCGAGAAGTCGACCAAAGTAAGCACAGTGACCTTAGTGTCCTCCATGCTTGCCCTAACATCGCCAGTCACTTTGAGGAGAGTGGAAGTCGTGCTATGACCTGGCCTAAAACCGGATTGTAGTGGACTAAGCAGGTTGTTTTGATATATGAACTGAGACAACTGTTTATGAACACAGGCTTCTAGCACTTTGGATAGGAAGGGGAGAATATAGATTGGACGGAAATGGCTAGGGTGAGAAGGGTTCGTAGTCTTTGGAAGAGGGATAACAAAGGCTTTACGCCACAAAGAGGGGAAAGTACCACTGTCAATTGTACAATTAACAATGTGGCATATAGGAAGGATGAGATGACCAAGGATAGGGACAACCTTGCGGTGGCTGATAGCATCAAACCCCACAGCGTTGGATTTAATAGATAGGATAATCCTCTTGACCTCACCCAATGCAACTGGACAAAAAGGAAAGGGTCAATATTAGGTCGGGGAAGCCCAGCAATGTTATCTACTGTAAGACGCATGGTTTGATGATCCAGTTGGGTAGTAGACCAGAAATGCTTATTTAAATCATCCAAACCAATCGTCCTTTGAGGAGCTGTGTGTTGCTTTTTGCCAATACCTAGGGTCCCGAGGAACTTCCAGATACTGGCAGAGGACGATGAATTGATACTGTCGAAAATATGGCAGCGTTAAGCGTTGCGTATCATCTGATTACATCGATTCCTTGCAGCTTTATACAGACTCCAGTTCTCGTCAGACCGGTCCTTTTAGAACTTGCGAAAAACTCGATCACGGCGCCCCATGGCCATTTGAACGCCCCAGGTGAGCCAAGGTGCCGGAGGACGTTTTAATTTAACTCTCCTGATAGGAGCATATGTATTATAAAGATCAAGTATAGTATCATTGAAAATTAAAACCTTTTCGTCAACGGTGTTGACTGCAAACAGAGAAGACCAATTAAGCACAGCAGCATCTTTTTTCAGCTTCTCGCTATCCATACGTCCAAAACAACGGAGTGCAAAACCTTAGGGGGAGATTTAGGAAATTTAAGGTAATAGGAAAGGTAGATGAGATCATGACGGGAAAAGCCGGGAGCAAGGTATTGGCCATGGGAGTGTACCAAGGATGGAGCTGAAGTAATAATTAAGTCTAGCCAGGTGGCTTCTCCTTCGATATTGTGATAAGTGGGTTCGAGAGGAAGAGTGTGTAGACTGGCAGACTCAATTAATTTAAGGAGGTTATGAGAGCGAGAGGAATTGATGGCAAGGAGGTCGGTGTTGAAATCTCCTATGATATGGTGTGCATATTCAAACCCTCAAGAATTCAGAATCGATTCGAGACTGGAGAAGTAATTAACGGAGGGGGGACAGTAAACAACTCCTAGAACCGTTTTCGCTCCACTGACTGAAACTTCAAGAAAAAGGTACTCGGCAGAAGCAGAATAATTCAGCGGTGAAGATAAAAGCAATTTTAACGGAAGAGTGCTACGCAGGTAAATGGCCACACCACCACCTCCCCTGTCCGCCCTATCATTGCGAATAAGAATGAAACCAGGGAGGGGTTAGGCGGTAGAAAGAAAATGAGGTTTCAGCCAGCTCTCTGAAATCAGAATGTCATGAACGTTTGCATTACTGAAAGTTTCGAATAGGTCGTTGTAGTGGCTAGAAATACTTTGCGCATTAATATGGCAGACATTTAACATGTGCTTTGAAGCTTCATTAAATGTACGCTTGACAAAGTCACCAGAGAGTCGGTTGCAGAACAAAAGATAGCATTGTTTGAAGAATTGGAGGAATCATAAACAAAATGAAACGAATCATCGTCAACATCCGAGAACATAAACTAATCAAATATAATAAATAATAAAAAAATATGTAAAATAATAATTAAATATAATAAATATTATAATAGCATAAACTAAAAATATAAAAATGTAAGTGTGTAAAAAGAAGTGCACACGCTCTGTTACTTTATGATTGCACCACCTACCAGCAGACACAATACATAAACAAAAAATAACATAACAAAGTTTGATAGGAAAAATAAAATGTAATAAAATTATAACTGGACACAAACTTAGTTAAAAATCCATCGGTTTCCGAACGCAACCCATAAATGTCACTTCACACATTTCAAAATTATAATATCAAATGTCAAATAAAGATGACATTGAAACCATTGTAGTATGTAAACAAAATAATAAAATTAAGATTAGTAGGAGGGTGCGTGTACGAGCCACGTAATGCGTTGCTCGCACATTCGGCCACTTACATATTTGTGCCGCATTAGCAAATAATTTATTACTTTATTTGAACTAATCATATTTAAATTCAGTTCTCGTTCACGTCCCATTATCAATTGACGTACCGCGTCTCACCTATCATTTCGCGTTCAATAATCATTTGTAATCGCGTATCATTAAAACATTATCATATCATCTTTTTCTTATTTTTCTATCAATATAGTCAGTTAAATTTATTTCTGAGTTTTACTGATTATACCTTACAACCCCGGGTGTACGGACCGTACATCCCTTTTTTTTAATTTAATATCTGACTATAACCTCGCGAGTGACGCAGTGACTTACGGCCATTTTCAATATTCGAACTATGGATAGATCAGTAGATTTTCGATTCGTGTTTGACATATTTTGTATGGAGCTTATGTCAAAAACTGTCAAAACCTAATCTAAAATCTACAGGTCTATGTTTTATTCGAATATTGAATTCCGTAGTTAGTGTATCGCCGTTATCAGAGAGCAGTGTTCTGTGGCACTAGTGAGGATCCACCAGCAAGTGGAACTATCATCGTTCATCAGGGTATCAACACGTACCACCGGACGAGCTACAAAGAGTTGTTCGAGGTCGTCTAAGATATCAAGTAAGACCTTTCCAATTTAACGCTGTTATCTATTATCATGGCCAGTATGGATGATACTTACTATCTACACAGGAGCAAATTTCAGCTGCGATCGAGAATCTCTATTCTAACTTTAAGAAAGATGGTTCCGATAGGGAAACTCCAGACTATATCAAGCGAAAGTTAGAGACACTAGACAACTACTGGGCTGAGTTCCATTCTAATATGTGATAAGTCTTATCCATATTTAACAAACAATCTGTTTGACAGTACTGGAAATAGGTATACTACTATTAGGGCAGCCGTGCAGAGTTACAAATTATTTACCAAACCAAGAGATTTGAAACCATCTTCTCCTCTTATCAGACCAAGGGTATATTCTTATAAATAACGAACTTGTCGTCACTTATTAGTGGAATTTGCAACACAAAAACGATTTTATTATTATAGTAATAAGAGCTTAATTGCGAAACATCTACAATAGAGTGAATATTATTAATATTTAATTGTACTGGGAAATCTAGACTCTTATTAATATGACCACTTTGTTTGTGTAGTTCATCGTAAAGGCTAATAGGACTTATAATACTAGGGTGTAGAATGTTTACCTTAGAAAAAAAATAGAGTTTAACGTAGTATCTAAAAGATTAGAAATCGTAAGCAAAGAGCTTTCTATTATATTTAATAAACTATTTACACGCGAAATATGGGTAACAAGTTATCTGTCTTAGTAACTTGAGATAAGATCTCGTTCATAACATCTATTTGAGAGTTTAACTTAATCTCGTTTTGATTTAGTTTATATATAGTAGAATTAAAATTATTTATTGTAGACTTAACGATATGTATATTATCTTTCATGAGCCGATATAGTTCGGACTCACTCTTTTGGCAAGATTCGATGGCGGCGTCGTATTTTCTGGCGTCGTCAGCATCTAATGTACCGAAAAAGAATTTTAAAATTTCACCACCGAATTCTAAGGACCTCTTGACCTTGGTCGGTGTTTGATTTATAGTTAAATGAGATAACGATTGTACTTTAAGAAGGTTAGACTGAATTAGTATTTTAATAGGGCTAGAATAATCCTTACATTGCATAATATCTTGTGATTGTATCTTACTGCAGATATTTTGAGTTTTACGTAATAATGATTCGATATTAGTTAAGTAGGGTTCTAGTGATACAATATCAATATGAGTTACGACATTCCAGTAGTCATTATAGAAGCGAATATTAGTAACAGGTTCGAAGTAGATGCCGGGACTATGAGTTATCGGAGTTATCTTCGATTCGGCGTGGCAGCCGTAGCACAAGGCTCTGAAAATAAGATAGTTCAAGATACAGCGGGTTTGATTTCATTTGTATAATATTTTATATGCTTGCGGCCCACCTGTAACGTTACTTTATGTTTATTATGTACTTTAATTATCTTGTAAGGGGCTTTCCAAACAGGGGACAGTGCTTTTCTTAGCCTGTGATGATGTTTAAGATACACCATATCGCCGGTTTTATAAGTAACATCGCGTGATTTAGAATCATAGTATTGCTTTGACCGTTCTTTACTATTTATAATATTTTGTATAGCTTTCTCTCGACTAAGCCACATTCAATATTGCAGTGCGCGAATATATTCATTATAGGGAGAACTATTAGATGTATCATATAAAAATTAGGAATAGTAGGTTTGTAACCATATAAAAGTTCGTAAGGGGTAAATTCAGTTGTACAGTGAGGGGTAGTATTATAGGCTAATATAGCAGTAAATAAGTAACAATGCCAATCATTTTGATTGTCATTAATGAAGGACTTTAAAACGCTAAACGTTCAAATGGAGATAACTTCTACATCTACTAAGATGTAGAAGTTATCTCCATAGGAGCTTTATTTGAATGCCTTAATGGCTTATTTATTTGGCACAACTTACACTGTTTGACATACCGTTCAATATCGGCACGCAGGCCTTTCCAGTAATATGCGGCCTTGATTCGATTGTACATGCGGCGCGCACCTGGATGACCAGCAATAGTAGAGTCATGATTTTCCTTCAAAATTGTAGGGACCTCGGCAGGAGTTGGGTAAATTAATTGATTTTTATAGATATGTACTTTAATATTTGTGTTATGAAATACGTAAGATATCATGTTATATAATTTAGTTTATACAATTTTAGAAAAAGGATCTGTAAAATCAGATATAGCAAGATCAGTTATGTTATCTAATAAGAGCATATCTCTTAATTTAATTAATACATTGTAAATATCTTTATATTTTGTTTCTTCATAATGATGTACCTTAGAATATAGAAAATAATATATCTTGTGTTTATTAATAACCTTATGGACAGTGAACGGCTCGCGTTCCGTACTAAGCAATTCAGCAGAATTCTCGAGCTGCGATAGTATTTCTTCGCAGTGAGGCATAGAGTAATCAAAGTCTAAAGAGACTGGACAAGCGACTTGTTTTGTTTTTCGTGTGAGCGTGTGGCCAACTCTGGTGTCGGAGTTTTCAGACCGCCCGAAGGCCTCCGAGATGGCCTAACGATCCTTATCCTTGGACAAGAACCGGGACCGACAGCTTTACGTGCCCTCCGAAGCACGGTAGCGCTCAGATGTAAATGCCACACACGGTCACCCATCCAAGTGGTAACCTGTGCAAGCGTTGCTTAACTTTGCCGATCTGTTACGAACGGCAAGCCAAGTCTCGCTACGAGCGGTAGCGCTCGTAGCGAGACAAGCGACTGATTTTATTTTAGATAAATGTAGAGCCTGACTACACTCTTCAATAATAGTATTAGAAGTAGGTAACTTATTTGTAAATTGATTCTTAAAGTATTTTTCGTAGGTGGAATTATTAAGACGATTTGAGTCAATGACATTTACTGGATGTCGAGATAACGCATCTGCGTTCGAATTAAGACGACCTTGCTTGTATACAATTTCGTAGTCGTACTCCTCAAGCCTTAAGCGCCATCGAATGAGTCGACTGCCTGGATCTTTGTTACTGAAAAGCCAAACTAAAGGTCGGTGATCTGTAACGATTTTAAATTTGCGCCCAAATATATAAGGGCAGAAGGTTTTCACTGCAAAAATAATGGCAAGGAGTTCTTTCTCCGTTGTCGAATAATTACCTTCGGCTTTGTTAAGCGTTCTAGAGGCGTAGGCTATGGGTTTATCCTTGCCTATATCGCCTTGGGACAACACAGCGCCTACGGCGTAGTTTGAGGCATCCGTTGTAATTATGAACGGAGCACTGAAATCGGGGTACTGTAATAAAGGAGCCGTGGTAAGTTTATTTTTAAGGATTTGGAAAGCTGTTTCTTGTTCAACAGTCCAATTGAAAGTGACGTCCTTTTTCAATAAGGATGTAAGAGGCTTGGTTAACTTTGAAAAGTTTTCAATAAATCGCCTATAATAGCCAACAAGGCCTAGAAAAGATTTGATTTGTTTGACATTAGTAGGGGTTGGAAATTCGCTAACGGCCTTGACCTTATCAGGATTCGGAGATACACCTTTGTCGGTGATAATGTGGCCAAGATAAGCAACCTCGCGACGTAAAAACTCGCACTTATCTGGCTGTAATTTAAGATTAAATTTTCGCATTCTGTCAAAAACTAATTTAAGCTTAAAGTCTTTCGACTGTGGGTTAAGGGATTTCTACTGCAATTCTTCCATTTTGTCCTTCTACTATCATTTGTTCCTTCAAATTGTGAGCGGGCGTGGATTTTCGGGCGAGGAGATGGTAAGTAAAACAGCATTTGTACATCACTTCAGTTATTATTGTAAATAGGTACTCACAATGTAATCGAACATAGAAAACACATTAAAATTTCTATCAAAAATTAGCATCCACCGTTCACGTGGCCGCGAGCGCCTGTTCAGCTGTTTCCTCGTTGACTTCGATTCAAACAATGCTCGCCTCGCCAGAGCCCGGTGTTCGCTATTGGAATGTCGTTCTTCTTGGCGGCCTGTAACATTGTAGCAAACCTCATTGGTAACCACCAACGAGGTTAGCCTATACGGCTATTCTGACGAATCGCACGACCTCGTGCGCATGGTGTCCAGCATCTACAGGATGCAGCATTAATCCTCCAGGCCTGTTTAATGAGTAAAGATGCACATTAACA
This sequence comes from Euclidia mi, assembly GCA_944739405.2. Lineage (NCBI taxonomy): Eukaryota > Metazoa > Arthropoda > Insecta > Lepidoptera > Erebidae > Euclidia > Euclidia mi. Next base: position 4,986,471 of record OX123203.2, read on the forward strand.
TTCGCTCGGCCTTTTCTGACCAAAATGAAATACATCGCTACTGCGTAGTATACCAACCATGACCAGAATGAAATACATCGCTACTGCTTAGTATACCAACCATGGTACAGGCATAGTATAGACCGTGGCACCCTCTTGGGGTACCAGGTCCTACTGACCGAATACCAAAATGCTACACAGGCTTATACCGAATACCAAAATGCTACATACTAGGCTTGACAGGCTCAGCTGACTAGGCCCTTTCAATTAATCATCAGAGCCCTTTCAAAAGACTCAAATCATGGATAGGGCAAACTGGACCCTTCCGATAGACTTCAATCATGGACAGGGCATACTGGACCCTTCCGATCGACACAAACAACTTACTATACAACACACGTAAGCACACACATATCTTTACTCAAGTCACGATTACTTAGCGAGTCATCCTACGGTGTGGAGACTATCGACGCTGGCAGCAGTCATGTCTTCTCATCAAGAATGGACGCTGTCTCACCGTCGGTTTCTTAGGACTATGTTTAATTTCGTTACCATTAATTGCAGGCACTTCATCCTCATCGAAGATCTTGGTTAGAGTAGTAAATATTTCTACCAGGTCTTCAAAATCCGGAGTCCACTGCTGTGCATAGGCCCTTTTTGAACATGCGCCACAGTACACGGTCTTCAGCCTTTCGCATCAAGTCCAAGCCAGCTAATTTATTCAGGTCGTCGGTCCACCTAGCAGGGGGCCAGCCATCCTAGCGCTTACTGAATCGCGTTCTCCACTCTAGGACACGCTTGCTCCATCACCCATCAGTCCTTGTAATGTGCAGATTAGATTAGCTCACTGACACTTAAGCTTACCTGAAATCAACTATTGTTTAATTTGACATAATTTACCACCTTAACGAAAGTCTCTAGGGTTCAAAACTAAAGGAGTTTGAGATTAACTAACTTACAATTAAAGTTTCAGACTCTATAAGACATGGGAGCTAAAGAGATTCTAGACAAAAGCTCGGCATATGCCATTTGACGTCTCACTATAGACTCACGCCTGTATCCCCGAAGGAGTAGGCAGAGCTATAATATTACAACCACATTTCGCCATGAATTGTTAAGTCCCACGTAATAGCGGACGAGCCTATTGCCGTTACCCGGCATATCATACTGAGAATTCGGAAAAACCTAATTACACTTTTGCCCGACTCGAGAATCGAACCCGTGACCTCCGATCAGCAGTCGTATACGCACGCTATCCACTGGACCACGGAGGCAGTCACGTCTCACTACATGACAGCAACATAATACTACACGACAGCAACATCATATTATGCTAAGAGAAACATCATATTATGCTAAGAGAAACGGATGCAATCTATGAACATGTGACAAATTGTCTTAGCTTTAGACGCTTTCAAGGAATAGCAGCGAAATTCTGTTAGTCTGAATAGTAAGATGTTGACCATCAAGATACTGACGAAAACTGACTAGTTGTGTCACTGATAGGGTTTTCAAAGCACACAAGTGGTATTCAGACTCAACCTCAGTCGTGAGACACCACTAAATGTTCTGTTGTCCCAAAATTAATACTGTAGGTACCATATCTTTCAAGCAGTAACTATACCATCCTATTATAACCATAAGTGTAGAACACAACTCACCCTTCGCGGCTGTGCTTACGGATGCCCAATGTAGACCAAACCTAGGAATTGTCTTACTTGTCTCGCTGTAAAATTATATCTCCTGAAAGACTGACTTACCAGTCAATGTGGATACCATACCATTTACTAGTTTCTGTTCAGAAACGTTAACATTTTTTTTCTAAACTATTCTCGGATATCTTTTGAAACCTGAAAGAAAAAATGGCGATCTTCTCTCCAGAATTTTTATAACAACGACACCATCTTTAACTTTGCTTTACTGCCATCTTGTGCTTATGATGACGACAGTGGCGGCAGGATCCGTCAAATTATAAATCAGCAACTAAACAAGATTCCTTCATTATCATCGCAGTGCGATATATTAGCTCTCGATTTTTTTTCTCTTCAGTGATATTTTTCTAGGTGCACGACTCAATTTTATTGAGCTGTCATCGTGTTGTCAAATTTGTATTTGCGGCCAGTCGCATTACAAAGTAGGTCGGTTATCCTGTTGAGGTTGCTAAAGAGATACCTCCTTGCTTACATGATGGTGTGTACGGTGTAGAGTGAGGTTTGCGGTGGTTTGTTTAAGAATAGAAATGTTTAACCGAAATCACAGTTTATTGTTCTGTTCCACAATAACTTCTTATGTTTAAATGTTAGAAAAGAATGTCAAATGTAAATGTTCTTATAAATGCACCAGAATGTTGCGGTCACACAATGTGCACTGACGATGCAATATGAATTTTACTTATTATAATACTTGAACTAATTAGGTTAATGTGTAATTCACTTATTGCTTGGTAAGGTGTTCGGTCATATTGCACCGAACATATTCCGGGGCACCAAAAGGATGAAAGGATGAGATACATCTAAAATGAGATGGCGATAAATGATTATGCTAATGTCTTCCTTTGTTACAAAATAGTGAGTGATAATGATAGGTATTCTTAAACATTCAATGTCTTAATTCTAAATGTTTCCTAGGTATGGGAGAACATGACTGATGTTTTACAGCACATTTGTTTATTACACCGTAAATATGGGGACTTTGGCGTCGTTCACCCATATAACGTCGCGCACTCTCACTGTTGGTCGAGACACTAGGCTGCCGGTCAGCCATTTTAGGACCCGCACTTTCACAAGATATTTGAGCACTAGGTTGTCGGTCAGTCTCCCGCGCACTATTCACTACACTGCGAGTGCCCACTGTAGGCTGAAGCTCGATGTCCGGAGATATGCGGGCACCTTGTGCTCGCAGTCGCTGCCAGCGGCGGCACCATACGGCGCCCGCCGCCACCACTGCTGCTCCGACTAACATGTAGCTCACGGCGTAAAGGTGAACATCATGGTAGGACAGTGAATCTCCAAATTCGACAGTATTATTTTTCATTTCCTCTATTCTTTGATGTAATTCATTGAGCTCAATTTCTAGGTCGTTGGAGTCTGTTATGTTTGGTAGATTCAACCACATCATAGAGGTGTTAACAAAAAAGTTCAGCTGATCTATCTCTGGACTATAAACCGGATTAGTTAAGTTGATGTTGTTCTCGGTGTTTTTTGGGCTATGAAGAGTGAAGTCAGAGCCTTTGAGCAAGCAACCAGGCTTTATATAAATAATTCCAGCTTGGGATAAATGTTCGAGACTAATTTGCTCTCCACAGAGTATATTTACAGGGCAGATATTGCAGCAATGATACAGATAGTGTGACGGATTGGCGAGAGATACCCATTTGTTTTCACATCTTGACTTCTTAATCTTACATTCTTCAGTGTTAGGATCCAGCACGCAAAAGTTGAAATCACTCTTCTGGTGGTAAACTGGTTTCTTCCAATCGCATATCCATGTTTTCTGCTTGATGCAAAGGGATAACTCGTCAGAAGTAATTGTAATATATGTATTCCTCTTCAAATCAGTCGCAATGTATTCTGATAATGGGATAAGTTCCACCATAGAATAGTTGTATTGATGTGGTATGGATATCAATCTAAACAGCTTATATTTATCTCTGCCAATTAATGGGAATGTTATTTCAAATAAAAAGTAGTTGTCTGTGAGTCTCGCCTTCAAAAGTAGTAACGGATACAATTCTCTGATGTTATGCGGTTCTATTGGTAACATCGTGTCATCCGATAAATGCGCCGAGATAGTGTTGAGTTCCGTCTGTAATTGTTCAGGAGTCAGCAAGTGTATGTTGAATTGCCCATGGTGAATGTTGCTAAGTATATCAACGAGAGTCTCCTGACTTCCCCTTAAATTGTGTAACAAGTTACTAGCTGTTAGTGACATCAGAGTAAAATCCTGGACTAAAGAAATATTGTTGATTTCTTCTTGTAACTTATTAGACCTGGTTTCGAGTTTCATTATATGTTGATTGATAATTTTATGTTGTTTATTCATAATAGATGCAGTTCTTTGTAGAAGATTGTATTCCGACTCAATAATTGAAGTTTGATTCTTCCATAACTCGACATTATATTTCTCATTGTTTCGTATCAGGTTGATGTCTCGGGTATACCTTTCCGCGAAATGTTCGTCCAGTACGCCGAACAATGAGTTCGCTAAATAGCCTACGCCGTTAATAAGGCCGCGCCGCTGTCTGGAGTAACCGCCAGACTGTTGAGTTAGCAAAAGGTTATTGTAATACTTTAGTTCGTTGGCCTCGTGTGTCAGCTGTGCAGTTATCGTGTTACAATGTTCACTGCCTATTGTTTTACATGTGGTATCTAAATATTGTATAATTTTGTTGAATGCGTTTATTCCTTCCCAGTATGGAGCCATATCATAATATATTACGAGAGTCCATTTGTCCTTTGCCAAGCTTAACTTGCCGATCGATTCAAAGAACAGAGATTGCTCTTTTCCAAACTGCGTGATGCTATACGAGCCGCACACACTGCCGCAAAGAGTCATAAAAAATGTTAACGCCATTACGATATGCGAAAAACTAATAGTTTTTGCCTTTCTTCTGACACTCTTCACATGTTGCCTTTTCGGATATTTCTCTACAGGTGGTGTGTTAGTTTCCGGAGAACTACATTGTTGTTCATTTGTTTCAATTGGCAAGAGCGAGAGTTTGACGATAGGCCTCTTGATTATACCACTCTTTGTCTTCAAAGTAACCACTCTTACATACCCGTCACTACCCGGATGTACGTCTATCACTCTTCCCATAATCCATTTCCCAGCCGGAACATTATCCTCGTGCACAACAACCATATCTCCGATTTTCATGTTGGTTTGAGGTTTCACCCACTTATCTCGTGCTGTTAGTTGTGTTAAAGACTCCGTTTTCCATTTAAACCAGATTTGCCGAAAAATGTTGCTAGTCAAATGCCATCTTGTTCGTGCATCATATTTAGTTTCTATTACTGTTGACCCCGCTTTACCTGTTAAGAAGTGAGCTGGAGATAAATACTCCAAATCTTCAACGTTTTCGTTCAGTGAGCATAACGGTCGCGAGTTAAGGCAAGCTTCTAATCTTGTTAGTATCGTTGTGTACTCCTCAAATGTTAGCCGTTGTGCTCCAACTACTCTCTTCAAATGGTGTTTTAAACTGCGAACAGCCCTTTCCCACAACCCACCGGCACTAGGCCAGGATGGCGCGTTAAAGTGCCATTCTATATTCATGTCTGCAACCTCAGCAAGTAACTTGTCGCCGAAAACTTGCAGTATTTCTTCGTATTCTTCCCTTAACAACCGGTCGGCACCGATAAAGTTGGTTCCTTGGTCACTGTACATATGACGCGGAGTGCCTCTCCTAGACGCCATCCTGCTTAATGCAGCCAAAAACGCTGAACTCGTGAGGTCGGACACCAGTTCCAAATGTACGGCCTTTGTAACCATACATACAAACACCGCCACGTAGCCCTTTGTTGTTCGGACGCCTCTGCCTTTATTGGCTTTAATTTCCACGAAACCGGTGTAGTCCACCCCAGTGTGGTAAAATGGAGGGGCAGGGTTAGTTCGGGCTGCGGGCAGATCTCTCATTAATTGATACTGTTTTCTTGCGTCGTGCTTCCGACAAGTAACACAATTTCGCAGCCGTGCCTTAGTTGTTCTGATTCCGCCCGGTATCCAATACTGTTGTCTGAGTGTTGCTAAAGTCAACTTGGGTCCCCCATGAAACGTTAACAAGTGAGATTCGTCTATCAGAAGCTCTGCTAAACGTGTTTTGGTAGGTATAACCTTTGGATGTTTCATCTCAATACCTATGTTTGCGTGCTTTAAGCGTCCTCCCACTCTCAAAATGCCATCCTTATCCAAAAAACAATTAAAATTTAATAATTTACTTTTTGATCCAACATTTCCGTTCTGAATAATTTTTCCAATATCGTCAGCAAATTCCTTTCTTTGCGTATATTTTATAATTGTTAATTTTGCTTTTCGCATTTCATGTAACGTTAGGTACGGCGGTAAATGTTTACGTTGCACTATCGGTGTCAACGCCCTAAGTATCCACGCGAATACGCGAATTACTTTTCTAAACGAACTGTTATTATTTAATAAATCTTCGATAATGTTATTTTCTTGCTGCACAAAGTTAACTTGGTTTATCTTTCTTATTTCTTCTTCGGTAGTATAGATGGCTTGGTGATCCTGTGCCTTCTTGGCGTCAAAAAATGGTAACCATGATGGTCCTTGCCACCATAACGGATGTTCTAATAGTTGAGATGCTGTAAGTCCTCTGCTAGCGCAATCCGCAGCGTTCTCTGCTGACTTCACGTAACGCCAGTTGTCACTTGGCATAATCTGCTTTATAGCGTTTATTCTGTTGGACACAAAGGGCTTCCAGCGCGCTGAATCACCATATAGCCAACTCAATACGACCATGGAATCACACCAGCCATAAGTTTCATATGAACAGCTAACACTCGCCGTAATTTTTCGCATGAGTTTCGCTAATAGGTAGGCACCACATAACTCGGCTCTGGGTAACGTTATAGCTTTTTTGTGTGGTACAAGCTTAGACTTGCCAGCTACTAACCTCGTTTCCTTACTATCCTTTGTTCTTGCGTACACTGCACATGCGTAGGCTTCCGTGGAAGCGTCACAGAACCCGTGGAATTCAATAACGCTATCCTCTTGCGTTCCGATCCATCGTGGTACCACACAATGTTTGATGTTGTCGATATCAGCTGTTAATTTCTGCCACTCTTTGTATACGTCACCAGATACTAAATCATCCCATTGGAGATCCGTTTGCCATAGTTTTTGGAAAAGTAATTTTAGTTTTGTGGATAGAGGTGTTAACAAACCCAGAGGATCAAATAATTTCGAAATTTCCGAAAGTAACTGCCTTTTGGTAAGTGTTCCTACGATGTTTGTGAAATTATAATTAAACGTAAAATTATCTTGTTTTGTTTGCCAACATAGGCCTAATGTTTTCGATGCATCTTCACCTTTGAAGTTATAAATTGTCTCTTCTGCACTCTGTGTTACGCTTTCTAATAATTCCTGATTGTTAGCAGCCCATTTTCTTAATGTAAATCCACCTAATTTCAACAACTGTATCAATTCGCTAATCAACTCCTTTCCTTTTGTAATTTGATACACGCCGTGAAGCAGGTCATCCATGAAAAAGGAGTTTTCCAGCACTGCTGCTGCTTCAGGATGTTTGATGCGCTCGTCCGCCGCTAGCTGTTTCAAAGTCCTGATGGCTAAAAAGGGTGCCGATTTTGTACCATAAGTGACTGTAGTGAGTTGAAAACTCTGTATGGGGTGTTCAGCTGATTCCCTCCAAACGACTTTTTGCAGGTGTTGGTCAATTCTGTTGATTAAAATCTGCCTGAACATTTTTTCTATGTCAGCAGTAAACGCGTAAGGGTATTGTCTCCACTGCAATAACATTGCCTGCAAATCCTTTTGCATATTAGGGCCCTTGTACATAATATCATTTAGACTAACCTTTGTTGTTATTTTTGCGGACGCGTTGAATACGACCCGTAACTTTGTAGTTAGTGACTCATCACGCTGCACACCGTGGTGAGGTAGATAACATTGCAAGCTTACGTTTGTGTTTGTTTCTTCAGGTTTCATATGTTGTAACTCGATATATTCATTCATAAATGATTTATACTTTTCAGCAAGCTGATGTTGTTTCTTAAATCTAGTTTCTAAGTTTTTTAATTGAGCGATTGCCATTGGCTTAGACAATCCCAGTTGGTGTTTCAGGTCTTCTTTCAGTGGTATTCTAACTTCGAAGCGGCCTTCTTCTGTCCTTCTAGTCGTCGATTCATAAAAATATAGACACTCTTGATCTTCAACGGATAGATTTGACGTTTCCCTTTCCTCAATTTCTTCCACTTGCCAAAACCTTTTTATCTCTTCGATGTTATTGAGTACAACATTACAGTGGTATGTCTTTACGTTACCGCATAACAGCCATCCAAGCTGAGTTTGTTGTACTAAGGGCTGATAAGCATTACAGCTTTTTATAATACCACTGAGAATGATATTTGCGTATATGTCGGCTCCGAGTAGCAAATCCACTGGACGGCTTTTATAGAACTCGGGATCGGCCAACTGTATGTTGTCTATATGTGACCAAGCTGGTTTCGGAAAACTTTTGTTTGGTAGGCATTTAATTAGGTTTGTCATAATAAAAACTTCCGCTTCGAATACGAAATCGTTGCATAATGAGGCGCATTCTATCGACATAACTCCCTTGCAGTTGTTTTCTCTCTGTCCTACACCGAAAATGACTCCCTTACATCTTTGCCTTTTAATGTTAAGCAGCTGCGCCGCCTTTTCGGTAATTAATGATATTTGGGAGCCTTGATCGACCAAGGCTCGCATGGTATGGTATGAACCATCAGACGATTTAACCTTTAACAACGCTGTCGCTAGTAATATTTCTGAGCTGTCGATTTGAGAAGTGTGCGACGTAGCAGCGAAGTTTTCATGGGGTCTTTCGTGTTGCTGTTGTTGTGTCATTTGACTACGGTTTACGGACGAAGAAGATTGACAATGTTTTTGTTTCATAATTGCGTCATGTAGAATAGTGTTGTGTGGTTCTTGGCATTTACGGCATGTTAATGTAGAATTACACTTATTACCATTGTGACTGAAGAGGCAATTAGTGCAGAGTTTCAATTTGTTTGCTGTTTTTAATCTTTGTTCGTCGCTTAGACCCAAATAATTTTTGCAATTATAAATACCATGTTGATTACTGCACATCGGGCACTTAATAGTCGACACGTGCATTGCTTTCGCAATCGATTTATTTGGGTTATTGTATGTGCTGATCGGCTTAGTATATGAGTTATAAATATGTTTCTTGACATTTGATGAAGAATTATTATATTTTGTTGAAAAATGTTTTGATGTTACAGTGTCTTGTTTTCTATAGGCTGTTTCCAGCGTAGTAAACTTAGTTTCTAAAAATCCTAGGAAATCCTGAAGTACTGGCAATTCTCTCGAGTTCTTCAGTGACTCTAGGTAGTCAGTTTCTTCAATATGTTTCGTTGTCTAACTTCTGGCCCAAAATATGAACAACGATGGGGTCCCATGATGTTATATCTACGCCCAAGTTTTTAATGCCGTTCAGACATTCCAATGTTGTGTCATGAATTCTTTTTATTTGGTGTACAGACTGTTGCTGCATGCTAGGAAGGTTCAAGAGAATGTTCATATGAGAAGAGAAGATCAATTTTTTGTTGTTATAACGATGGGATAGAATTTCCCAAGAAACCAAATAATTGTCTGTACTAATCTGTAAGTGTTGGATAAGCTTTTCAGCTTCACCGCGTACTTTACTCTTAAGATATTGCATCTTCTGGCCGTTAGATAGTGAGGGGTTGTTATGGATAGCCTCAGTAAACAGATCACGAAAGGATACCCATTGATTGTAATTCCCGGTAAACACCGGAATTTCGAGTTGAGGAGTTGACTTGTTCCTATGCACGACTGACCACATCTTCTTGTTGATGGATTTCTTAAGATTGTTAAACTGTTTCTCATACTTATCGAACATGTAGTTATAGGACTCATTCTCTTCGTCAATTTCGCACTCAATTTCCCAATGGAGGCTGTCAATCGCAGACCATCTCGCTTCCAGGTTTTTCAAAACATCTTCAAATTCCCATTTTTCTGAAATAGAATCTACGTCAGTGTTCGAAGTTGTTCGCAAAAACGCTTTAAAATTTGCTTGTTGCCGCCGTAACAGATCGTCGCCTTTACTGTTTGTACCCGTGCTTGTTTTCAAGATTTGGTTCCGTGAGCTGGGTCCTGCCTCTGCAGTGGTTTCCTCCTCTCCCAGCTGGACAGCACTCAACGTTGTTTTGTAGGGTGATTTCGGATGTTCACTCGGTTTGCCCGCCTTTGTTACAAACTTCTGGTACTGTTGATTTATCAACTCTTTCACCTCTTCGTACGCCTTCAAAGTTCTCTCATATTCACGGAGTCCGAAGTAAGGGTGAGATTGACTCACTTCGCCGCCAATCCGGTCATGATTTCCTTCATACTCCCTCCAGTATTTCTCCAGAGTATCCAATCGCCTCTTAAAATAATCTAATGTTTTCCGGTCAGCGGTATCCTTCTTAATGTTAATTAATACCCAGTTTTACGATGCTATCGTAGATCATAGATTGAGTGTCAATTAGCTCTGCCATGTATACTGAGTGTCCAAAATGTATTATTTAAAAAAATAACAAGGAAATATATTACTTGCGTGTTCGTAGTTTGGTACTTAGCTCCACGACGCTTGCTGCGGCTGTTGCTCCTCCAATGTTAGCACTGCAATCCTCAGTCACACTACACAAGCACTTAATGTTAACCAGTTCAACACCTCGGCTACACGAATATCACCACGATAAGGAATCCGAGCCGCGCGAGGACCTTACGAAGGGCCAAGATTTTATGTACGGTGTAGAGTGAGGTTTGCGGTGGTTTGTTTAAGAATAGAAATGTTTAACCGAAATCACAGTTTATTGTTCTGTTCCACAATAACTTCTTATGTTTAAATGTTAGAAAAGAATGTTAAATGTAAATGTTCTTATAAATGCACCCGAATGTCGCGGTCACACAATGTGCACTGACGATGCAATATGAATTTTACTTATTATAATACTTGAACTAATTAGGTTAATGTGTAATTCACTTATTGCTTGGTAAGGTGTTCGGTCATATTGCACCGAACATGGTGTATGTATTGGATTCACAATCAATCCAGTAATTACCTCTTCAATTTGCCGAACCTTGCGAGTAGCAATTCCTTGAAATGTGGCCGTCACATTTCATATTAACGCGGCGCGCCTCTTCAATGCGTCGCTTAAGGCGATTCCAATAACGCAATTATGATTTTGGTGTTACTTCACCATCTTGCAATATCAGCTTCAACATCGTCAGGAATGTAATTTCACGAGCAGAATCGGGTTACGTTGCTAGTAACGGCTTTGCCCAATCGCTTCGTTATGGATAAGAAAACCATGGGTACTCACACGGGATCTGTCTTTCCATGATCGAATGCCATCTCCTGTACATCTGCCCTTCGTAACCACTTCTGATAAAGTCTTTCGACTGTGGGTTAAGGGATTTCTACTGCAATTCTTCCATTTTGTCCTTCTACTATCATTTGTTCCTTCAAATTGTGAGCGGGCGTAGATTTGCGGGCGAGGAGATGGTAAGTAAAACAGCATTTGTACATCACTTCAGTTATTATTGTAAATAGGTACTGACAATATAATCGAACATAGAAAACACATTAAAATTTCTATCAAAAATTAGCATCCACCGTTCACGTGGCCGCGAGCGCCTGTTCAGCTGTTTCCTCGTTGACTTCGATTCAAAACAATGCTCGCCTCGCCAGAGCCCGGTGTTCGCTATTGGAATGTCGTTCTTCTTGGCGGCCTGTAACATTGTAGCAAACCTCATTGGTAACCACCAACGAGGTTAGCCTATAAGCTTTTTAATATGGTCAAGCAAGTTTTGCGAGTAAATAATACAATCATCCAAGTAAACGTAAGCGTGGAGACCTTGAAGTCCTGAAAGAGCTGTATTCATAAGCCTTTGGAATGTTGTGGGAGCTTTTTTCAAGCCAAATGGCATCCTAGTAAATTCATAATGCCCGGAAGTGCTAGAATTAGTGTTAACGGTGAATCCGGTTTTCGGCGCGTCCTTGGAACTCATTCTAATTTGATGAAAACCGCTAGATAGGTCTAAAGTACTAAAATATTTGGAATGACCCAATTGGTCTAAGATGTCAGTGATCAGAGGCAGTGGATAACTTTCGGAGACCGTCGCATCGTTAAGACGGTGGTAATCAATTACGATTCTCCATTTCTTTTTGCCAGACGCGTCCATTTTTTTGGGGACCACCCATACAGGGGCACTCCATGGTGAAATAGAAGGGCGAATAATATTTTGGTTTAACATTTTTCTGATTTGGGAATCAACTTCCTCCTTGTGGCATTCGGGGAAGCGATATGATTTAACGTGGATAGGCGGCGTATCACCAGAATTAATTGAATGCTCAACGGCATTAGTAAAAGATAAGGGCTCGCCTTCCAAGTGAAAAATATCAGTGTATTCAGAACAACATTCCAATAAAACTTTTTGCTCTTCCGAATTTAAATGAGAGCAACGAATAAGATCTAAAACCTTTTGAACACGATCAGATTTGGAAATAGAAATAGAATACCTTATATAGGCATGATTCAGAGTTCAGATCGTTTTGTTCGAGAGGTGTCAACTCTGCGTAATAATCTTTGATCTCGACGTCAGAGTCAGTCGTGTTTAAAACCGTAATATTAATTCTTTTATTCGACTTGATTGAGACAATACAATTTGCGACATAAACACCACTACATACGGTATGATCTAGAACAAGGGCTTCGTTATGAGAATAAAGTTCAAGGTTGTAATAAGATATCGCGCATTCAATTACTGCTTCGGATCGCGCGGGAATAATGTAAGTTTGTTGAATGTAGTTTATAGGTAAGATATGACCACAAATATTTAATGATTTAGAATCGTAGTTAATGTTAGTTTTAAAATAACCAAGAAAATCGCTACCGAGTAAGCCGTCATACTCGAGACTGACTTGCTCATTGATCATATGAAATTTGTAACTGAATTGATCATTAGATATAGAAAAATCCATTTGAAATGTGCCCAATGTTTGAGAACAACTTTCTACACTATTAATGCCTTTTAATTTCACGACTTTGCGAGACAAGTCGGGTGATTTACAAAGTACTGCCTGTTTCACGAGGCTAATAGCGGCACCCGTGTCGATAAGCATCTTTAAAGGCTCTTTAGAATAACTAGAAACTAAATAAACAAATGGCAAAGATATTTTCTTGATTTTTATACTAGTTTCATAGATTGGAGTAGATTTAATAACATCACAAGATTTAGTAGGTATAGAATTAGAGTTAGAGATTGGGATGCCTAATTTATTTTTCAGGTTAACATCATTTTGGTTAGTATTATTTTGGTAAGTATTAGTAGGATTTAGCATTATTGAATTAGAATAAGATGTAGTATTTTGATGACTCGAGATGACGTCTCGAGATGTATTCTTAGAGTTAGTATAGTTATAAGATTTAGAATGACTCAGATTTACCTGAGATGTAGGCTTAGTAGGACTCAGTTGATTCGACTGAGGTGCAGATTTGGTAAAAGATTTAGTAGGACTCAGTTGATTTAACTGAGATGTAGATTTGGTAAAAGATTTAGGATGACTCAGTTGATTTAACTGAGATGTAGATTTGGTAAAAGATTTAGTATGACTCAGTTGCTTTGACTGAGATGTAGATTTAGTAAACGATTTAGTAGGACTCAGTTGATTTAACTGAGATGTAGGTTTAGTAAAAGATTTAGGATAAAAGGGTTTCGTGTCCTTTACGCTAGTCGATTTCGGGAGACACGACACTGAAATCTAATTTAGTTTAAATTTTCGTCGCGGGAATCGAACCCGGACTCGTCGCTTTCGCAGAATTTAACTGCGCGACCGTTGTTATCGCGCGGCGGTTGGTCATGTTGCGCCTGGTTCGCGTTCTCACGGCGTTGCATATTATACTGGCGTTTGCGACATTGGTCTATCGTGTGACCTATATTTTTACAGTAACTACACCGTATATTATTAGGATAGTTAGTATTAGAAGGAATATGGAAAGATTTTTGATAGTTATTACGATTTGAACTAGAAGGGTTTTTATTCCTATAGCACTCTGAAGCATTATGCCCAGGTTTATTACACGTGCTGCAGATACGCTGAAATTTAGGGTTAGATTTAGAATTAGATAAATTATATAATTTTTCCTCTTCGATTGCGTCCTGGACCGCCTCGTTCAAGGTCGAGGGGTTTCTACACCTGACAACATTACTTATTGAGTTATTTAACCCTAACATAAATGTATTTAAGGCTAAATCTTCCATAGCAGCTATTCTGCCTGGTAGTTCCTTTTCATCTTTACAGCTATAGTGAATGTCGGATAATATTCGGGTTAAGGTGGATACAGACTTTGCGGGGCATGCGCTACGAACGGCGCACAACGAATGCCTCTGTTTGAGGCGTGCGTGTTGAAAAACTATACCAACATATGCTCGGGTCGAGCCATCGCGTACGAAGCAAATGCCTCGTTTGTCTGTCTTCATGTTTGCTGCGAGGCATGTGCTACGCACAGACGCGCGCGTGCGAGCCGCGCGTGTGCGCCGGCTCATTGCGAGCAGTGCGTTGCGTTTGGACGGTTGTGTCCGCATCGCTGTGATGTTTGCACGCATTATGAACGAAAAATTGAATTATACGAAAATAACCGATTATCCAAAACATCATTATTATTATAATAAAAACAAAAGAGAAGACATATGGCATTTAATTGCGAATGAAGTAATGTAACTGTCGCTGAGCTGAAAAAAAAATATCTTCTAGGATCTTATAGAAGGAAAAATCTCGAGAAAATAAAATATATTATAAAAGCAGCAGCGGATACGCGCACGCGATGCAAAGGTGCCATCTTGACTGCTGCTGTGTAGGTTGGATCGGCCCGAGCATGCGCTGCGCGCTGTTTGGCCCGAACAAACGCAGTTTCATTTTCGCAGTCGAGGCGTACGTGGATATTGTACGCGACGCACACCTCGAACGTGCATGCGCGGCACCGTCCACAACTAATGTAATGCTCACACTGAGGCACTTTGATCTTGTAGCATTTGCCGACATTCGTTGGCTCGCCCTCGCACGTGCGTAGCACATGCCTCGCCACGAATATAAAGGTACACACCTTGCGAGGCATGCGCTGTGCGCCGTGCGCAGCGCATGCCTCGCAAAGTCTGTATACGGCTTTAAAATTTGCTCGATACGCAAAGAGTACTTCGTGACATCTTCGCTACTAATTTGTTTGCAATTTTGCAAATCCACTAATAAATGAGTCGCGTGCTTTTTCTCGCCGGATGTAGATCTTAAAAATGCCTTTATCTCGTCCCATGTGGAAAACGATTTTAAACTACAAGCCACTTGGGCTTTGCCTTCAAGTTGCGAAACTATATATTTGCAGAGCACATTTTGTTGATCTGCTGTAGATAACGACATCGCGTTATCACAGTTTGTGAGGAACGCGGGGAGGGAGTCCCGGTCCCCATTATAAGGTTTATTGAATTTGGTAAGTAGTGAAAGTGTATTTTTTTCAGCCATTTCAGGTTTTGCCTTAGATTCTGTTTTAAGTGACATCAGACAAATGTATAGAGCTAGAAAATATAGCTATAAAATAGACACACAAAAATATGGTATACAGTAACGACACACAAAAATATGTTACGAAATAGAAAATTATAGTTCACGAAAATTGTAGAATCAGTGGAAATGGTAACGTTGACGAAAAATAGTAGAAACGGTGAAAATATGGTAAGTAATTTAAAAGACTCACATAAACACGATCACTGCACAAACCATCACTCGTGGGAACAGGATCTGACACGCTCGGATAGCGCGGCAGGGCCACCGCGTGCTCGACGACAGGTGAGGGCGGCGCCGGTGTCCACGTGCTGGTGATGCTGGGTGAGGTGGAAGTGTTTCGGAGATAACGAGTGCTCTACTCGTTATGATGATGTTGGTGAGTTAGATCTGCTGCTACCCGTATGGTGCGGGCTCTCACGTTGCGGTGGAGGCTGATCGTCGACCAATCTTGGTTTTACGGTGACCAGTATGGTGCGGGCTCTGGCTGCTACACAGAGTCTTACCGTCGACCTTGAAGTGTGACGCGGGCACAACCTTGGGTTCTGTCTTACCGTCGATCACGCAAACTGGGGGTCTCTGGGATTCGGATCTTTAGGTATCAACGGACACCATTTACGAGATCCCACTTCTGACACCAAAATTGTTAGGAGGCCGTCCCTGTTTGTCTTTTTAAAAAAACTAATTTTTAAACTGCACTGATATTTATTTCAAGGCAACACTTTACAGATACAGTTCTACTGGCACCGATTTCCAAGTTCCGGGAGCAAACCGCTTTTCGCGACGGACAGAATCTAACTAACTTTTAATATGAAATAAATCATACAAGTAAATGAAAATGCTGACCAAGTAGAAACAATAGAATGGAAATGTACTAGAATACGTGAAATGCTGATCTAGCGTTATTAAGGAACTATCTCGGGTTATAACAGTACCGTACAGTCTCGTTGGGCAACCATTGACTCTCTGTATTGGGAGTTAGACAGTGAGCTAGGTCAACGGAACCCAGAATACGAGTCTCACTTTTTTCAATCAGAGAAGAAGTATAACGACATTATCAAATCAATTAACAAGAAAATGTGGTCTGTTAGTCACTTAGAAAAATCTACTCCTAAAATTGATATTCCAATTATTTCTGGTAATTATCATCAAATGGTCTAGTTTCAAAGATCTTTTCACCGAAACTATACATGCAAATCCTACTTTATCAAGTGCTCAGAAGATGCAATTTCTAAAGGCCAAGGTGCGGGGTGAAGCTGAGAGACTCATCCAACACTTGACGATCTCTTCTGACAACTATTCTATTTGTTGGGATATACTTAATCATAGGTATAACAACAAACGGTTGATAATGAGTTCTCATTTCGATCAAATGCTCAACATCCTTGCAGTTCAGCATCTTTCGGTACAGCATATCAAAAAGCTTCATGATGTAACTCTTGAAAGCCTTAACGCTATCAAAAATCTGGGCGTAAGCATAGAAGCATGGGACCCACTTATCATACATCTCTTAAGTCAAAAATTAGACTCTGAGACCCTAACCGAATACCTAAATTCTCTAAAAGACCCTAAAGGGGTACCCAAGCTAGATGAATTTTTATCATTTTTAGAGAAGACGTTTACGACTATGGAAACATCAAAAAGAAAGTATGAACCAAAATCAAATCAAAATCATAACTATCACAAAGGTTTTCATACTAAATCATCGTCGACCGGACGTATGATTTCGCAATCGTCAAACGACAAAAACGTCAATGTGACGAAATATTACAAATGCGTTATTTGTAAAACAAATAATCACGCCATATTTAGTTGTAATAAGTTCAGACAAATGACTCCGTCAGCAAAACGTTCAATAGTAGACAAGCTAAAAATATGCGAAAACTGTCTCTATTGCCATAACGGCAATGAATGTATTTCAGAAAAACGCTGCCGTGAGTGCAATAAGGCACATAATACTTTATTGCATGACGCATTTGTGCAACTCGATCAAGAGCCCAGGGCATCGACATTTAGTAATAACACGAGTGAACCTAAGCCGGGTCAAAGGCCAACCACCCGAAACTCACACGTGTCTATGCAGTCCGAAATACCCGAAATCTTATTAGCGACAGCTATGATTAGAGTCGAAACTGGGGATGGTTCTTTCCTCAGCTTACGAGCACTTATTGTTCAAGGATCGCAAACCTCTTTAATCACTGAAAATGCAGCTCAACAGTTACGGTTACCGCGTCAAAAATGCCATGGCGTTATTACTGGTGTAGGTGCTAAGCAGACGAACTGCAAAGGGGCCATAAATATCAAATGCATATCCATGAATCACAACTTCGTATTTCGTACTGACGTCATAATAATGCAAAATCTTATCAAGAATCTGCCAGGCCATTCCTTTGCTAAGCCAGATTGGTCGTATTTAGATAACATCTGCCTGGCCGATCCAGATTTTAATATAAGTCGCCCAGTTGACATTCTGTTTGGAGCGGATATATATTCGTTGATACTATTGGAAGGCATTTGTAGAGACGATCAGAATAATTCACCCATCGCCCAGAACACTAGGCTGGGTTGGATTTTATGCGGATGCGTTCAGACTTTGCAGTGTACTGTCACCCTAAACAATCTAGAGGAAATACAAAGATTTTGGGAGATTGAGGATGTCTCAGAAGAGAGTAATCTATCATCCGAGGACCAAGAATGCATTGCATATTACCAAAACACGACAATACGTCGAGAGGACGGCCGATATGAGGTTCGACTACCATTAAAATCAGAATATGAAAATAAGTTAGGATTATCAAAAAATAAGGCGGTTGCACAGTTCAAATCACTAGAAAGAAAGTTTTCAAAAAATTCAACCATGGCGGAAAGTTATAAAACATTTATGCAGGAGTACCAGTCTATGGGCCACATGACCCCCACTTCCATGTCAAAAACTACCGAACTCTCTTTCTATCTCACTCATCACGGTATTGAAAAATCAGAATCAACCACTACGAAGTTTAGAGTTGTATTTAATGGCTCTGCAAAGACATCCACAGGATACAGCCTAAATGACGTAATGAAATGTGGGCCCAACCTTCAGCAGGATCTTCAGTCCCTTATCATTAGATGGCGGCAATATCAAATCGCTTACACTGCAGACATCGAAAAGATGTTTCGCAGAATATGGATTAATCAAGAAGATCAAAGGCTCCAAAAAATCATCTGGCGAGATGCGGAGCAAAACCCTTTAAGTGAATGGAAGTTAACTACTGTTACATATGGTACTAAGGCTGCCCCTTTCTTAGCTATGATGACCCTACGTCAGTTGGCATCAGATGAAAAAATGAATTATCCCGGTAGCGCAGCATCCGCCGTCTTAGAAAACTCCTTTTATATGGATGATCTGGTGCATGGCTCTCACGAAATTGAAAAGGCAAGAGTATTACGAAAAGACCTAATCAGTCTTTTGCAATCCGGTGGGTTTCATCTAAGAAAATGGAGGTCCAATGTTCCAGAACTATCAGATGAAAATCAAGAAAGTTTCAACTTTCAACAACCAGAATCATCTAAAACCTTAGGTCTTAGCTGGGATCATCGGCAAGACATATTTACATTTTGTTCAAAAATCGAACCATCCACCGGTAGAGAAACAAAACGTTCACTTTTATCAAATATTTCGAAACTATTTGACCCTTTCGGTTGGCTTACCCCCATATCCACCAAATTGAAAATCATTTTTCAAAAGGTTTGGCTATCCGCCATCAATTGGGATGACCAATTACCAAATGAAATTATGTGTGAATGGAACGTTATAAAACAAGATATAATAAACATAAACAAACTGCAAATACCAAGGTGGATATCGACCCGAGAACATGATACATTAGAATTGCACGGCTTTTGGGATGCGTCGACAAAAGCCTATGCTTGCAATGTTTATTGTTAAATAAAACGTAAAGAACAAACCATTATCACACTGTTGATTAGCAAAGCGAGGCTTGTGCCAAGATCAAAACATGTCAGCTTTCCAAGATTGGAATTAAGTGCTGCTTGTCTTCTGGCTAAGGTGATGTTCAAAGTACAACAGTGCTTGAGCATTTCAGAAATCAAAATCTATGGGTGGTCCGACTCAATGATCGTCCTTGGCTGGCTTAATGGAGATCCGGCGAGGTGGAAAACTTTCGTCTCAAACAGAGTACGTGATATCACAAACATTATGCCGTCAGCGTGTTGGCGTTATGTTAAGTCGGAAGACAACCCGACGGATTGTGCTAGCCGAGGAATGACTGCTACACAATTGATCAATCACGAGCTGTGGTGGCAAGGACCATTCTGGTTATCAGACTTTGATGGACAAGGAAAGGCACCACAATTTACCACACAATTAGAAACAAAAAGTACTCGGCAAGTTAATGTTGTCACCGAACCTGATATCAAAAACAATATTATTTATAAACTGTTATCAAAATACAGCTCTCTTAGCAAAATAATTCGTATTATATCATGGATGTTTAGATTTGTTAAGAAACACGACAAGCAACAGACTTACTTATCAGTATCAGAGTTAGACAGAGCCGAAAATATTATCATCAAGCAAGTACAGGCGATTGAATTTCCACTGGAAATAAAAAGTATCAAGGAGTGTGGTAGCGTTTCCCCTAAGAGCAAGATATTACAGCTTGCTCCTTATCTAGATCAAAACGGTCTCTTACGAGTTAGAGGACGATTAAGTAACTCAAACTTACCTTTCGACATGAAGCACCCTATCATAATATCAGGCTCCAGTCGAATTGCAGAGTTATTAATAGACCAAGCACATAAGGCTTGTTATCACGGCGGAGCCCGCCTTACGTCAGCATTTTTAAGAAAAAGGTACTGGCTCGTAGGAGGAAATAAGATCGTTAAGAAGCAGCTTCGTGGGTGCGTTAAGTGTAGACACCACGATCCAAGCAAGCAGGAACAAATTATGGGTGATCTACCAGCAGCGTGAAGTACACCAACTAGACCATTTTATCACACGGGCGTCGATTACACCGGATTTGTTGACGTCAAATCTAGCAAGACTCGTGGCATCAAAAGTACGAAGGGCTATATAGCTGTGTTTGTGTGCATGGCGACCAAGGCCGTTCATTTAGAACTTGTGCCCGACTTGAGCTCATCAGCATTTCTAGCCGCTCTACGTCGGATGGCATTCCGCCGAGGAGCGCCCTGTCACATGTACAGTGACAATGGGACTAACTTCGTAGGCGCTAACAGGATTCTCTACAGGGAATATTAAGATCTTCAAGCAATATTGGACGACACGTTCTATTCCGCAATCACTGACTTGAAAATTCAATGGCACTTCAATGCCCCTGGATTGCCAAGTGCAGGAGGTCTTTGGGAGGCTGCGGTAAAAAGCCTCAAATTTCATTTGAAGCGAGTCATAGGTGATCAGAAATAGACCTTCAAAGAGTACGCCACTCTTCTGGCTCAGTTGGAAGCGTGCTTAAATACTAGGCCTCTCTGCCTCTTAACTGAAGACCCCGAAGATCTCGAGTATCTCACTCCGGCTCATTTTCTGGCAAGTGGTCCTACCAACACTATTATCGAAACAGAGAGAGACCTACGTACGCGGTGGCAACTCAGTCAAAAAATCTTCACCGATGTTTGGAAGAAGTGGCAGATTGAATACCTAAGTGAACTATCAGCTCGCAGCAAGTGGCGAAGTCCGAAAGAAAATACAAATAAGCGATATTGTCATTATTCATGATGCAAACCTACCACCAGGGAAATGGGCTCTTGGAAGGATTATTGCGTTGCATCCAGGCAAGGATGATTTCGTCCGCGTGGTTACCCTGAAAACGAAGAACGGCACTATCAAAAGACCAATTACCAAATTATCTAGGTTACCAGTCAAAGAAAAGGCAACAATCGACCATGCCAGCAAGCTTCAACAGAAGGACGAAAATATCACTGATAGCAAACTTCAATGCCAGTCAAGGTCTTTATTTCGACAACATCTCTAACTTACGTCTAGAACGAGATCAGTGGAAGTTAGTAATTTATTACGATATGTTACCATATTGGCAAGGTTCAGACCTACTTGAAAAATATATTAATCATTTAGACGACATTTGTAATGATGATACAAGAAAAAAGATATTACAATGCGATGTCTTACTGCTCCAATTACATCACGGACTCAATGAACTCGAGCACTACAACAGTATTTTGCTCGGTAAGCAGTTCACACGACACCGGGAGCACGCGCGGCTCACACGCGGCCTTATCAACGGTGTCGGGTTCGTGGCAAACAGACTGTTCGGCGTACTGGTTCAAGAATTCGCAGAACAATATGAACGAGATATCGAAACGATTAGAAAGAATGAGAAACACCTTGCTTTACTATGGAGAAATCAAACTTCAGTTGTCGAAGGAGAACTAAATCTGATCAACAGAGTGGAAAATTCTGTAAACCGTCAAAGTAAACTTTTTAACCAACATTTAAACAATTTAGAAAGATCTCTAAATAGCCAAAAGGAAGAACTGCAGTCAGTGTCAAATACAGGTGACTTTACTTTGTCGGTGGTTATAGCACAGGGTATCATCGTAAACTTACAGAATATCCAAAGTACAATCGTGGATTCCGTGACGGATATCTATGCTGGGAAATTCAATTTCCATCTCCTTTCACCTGAGCAGCTACGAGATGAGATGAATATGATTACCAGTATGTTACCCAAAGACTTGGCGTTACTACTGGACAATCAACAAGATATATTGAAGATGTATCATCTTCTTAATGTGAAAGCAAGGGCTACCAACAAATATATCATTTTTGAGATCTTGGTTCCTCTAGTCAGTATACCGACTGATACCCGTTCCGCAACAAAACGAACATTCTATGACCATTCTAAAACCTGTGTCTGAATACGTAGCTATTAATATGCAACAAGATTCATACGTAACTCTATCGGAGAAGAATGTCCGTGACTGTCTTGAAATAGAAAAAGACACGCATATGTGCCCATTTAAGCAACCTATTCACAAAATGAAACCAGATGAGACTCTATGTGTCAAAAACTTTCATCCCAATAATCTGTGTCAGACTACCATATCAGCTTGTTTAGAGTCCTGGATCGAATTAAGTAAAATGAATACTTACCTATATTTCTGTTGCGATCATTGCACTATACGTGTCATATGTGAGAATCAAATTACCGCTGAGCGATTACATAAGGCTGGCATTATAACAATAAGCGATAAATGCCTTATTAAAAGCGACCATTTTATTATTCATGCTCACCAAACACCATCAAATACTTTGCAGAGAGTAGCTGACGTAATGCAAATTCGAATCCCTCCTATCAATAATATTTTGAACATCTTAATATTATCAACTATAGAAAATCAGACCACATACTTAGAGAATCGAAAGTATTTTGAGCAAATCGATACACAAATCAAGCAGATGAAAGCCATCGAGTCTGAGGGAGTACTAAGCGATCGAATTTCATACCATGACGTCCATCACTACGTCGTCATTTACGTGTTGCTGTTTGCGGGAGCTGTCGCTCTCGCACTGTTGGTATGGCAACGTCGACGTCAGCAAGCAGCGTCATCTCCGCGCCCAGAGGCACCCACACCGTCAACCTCGTGTCCCAGAGCGCAGTCTGGTGTGCGTACACCGTCTCCCGTCCGCACTGAGAAATCTGACATCGAGCTTCGAGCAGCAAGATACGAGCCTACTCCGGTTAGGTGTGTTAGCGAAAGTGCAGTGGATCAGTATTGTGTTCATAGTGAAGCGGTTAATAAAGCGAGTAGTGTTTGCGTAGTGAATAAAGGTAGCTCGCCGGTGATTTTTCGTAAAGTAAACGATCGTATACAGTAGTGGAACTATGGACACGGAACAATACTTAGACATAAGTATCATCCTTAAATTTAATTAAGAATATTAATGATATTCTAATCACCATGTAACTCATCATCATTCATGTATCATCTTATCACTTTATCATCAGCCTGATTGCCGGGCCCGGGAGTATGTACGAGCCACGTAATGCGTTGCTCGCACATTCGGCCACTTACATATTTGTGCCGCATTAGCAAATAATTTATTACTTTATTTGAACTAATCATATTTAAATTCAGTTTGCATTTACGTCCCATTATCAATTGACGTACCGCGTCAATACTCAATACTTTATTTGCATTTCACAATGTTTACTTAGGTGGTAAAAAAGTACAATTCTGATCATTGTGAACCCTGTCGGGCACAGCAAGTGTAGAAGAGAGGAAGAAGAGTAATGTCTATTATTGAGAATGTAAATTATAGTCATATTCCATTCGCTTATGATTATATAATGGTAAGCGTCTTATCAGTTAAATAATCATTAATTGAATAATAGCATTTGTCCAATAAAATGTTTTTAACTATTTTTGTAAATATATGTATTTTGTTTTCTGATTTCATTGTATCTGGTAATTTATTATATATCTTAATAGACATTACATATGGGCTAGACGAGTGCATGGTTAAGTTAGACGTCGGAAGATTTAATCTATTTTTATGGCGGAATGTATATTTTACTTGTATGGGTTCTCGTTTTGTATAAAATTCTTGGTGTTTTTGTACAAAATTGCATGTTTCTAAAATGTATATGCTTGGCAGGGTTAGGATTTTATAGTGCTTAAAATAGTGTCGACAACTTTCTGTATCTTCAATATTTGCTATTATTCTTATAAGTTTTATTTTGGAGTATGAGGAGTACAGATGCGTCTGTGCTATTACCCCATAGAGTAACACCATAGCTAAGCCATGCATAAGCATACGCGTAGTACATGTTGAGGGCCGTTTGGATGTTTGTTGTTTTTTTTATTTCTCTAAGTGCATAGGAGAATTGCGTAAGTTTTATTTTTATTTTTTGAATATTTGACTTCCAGTTGATGTTTGTATCTATTGTTAGGCCTAAAAGACTAAACTCATTAACTGTCTCAACTTTACAGTTTTTATATGTGTAATTTATGTGAAGAGGTTTTTTTTGACGAGGGTGGAACGTCATTATTTTTGTTTTTGTTATATTTAATTCAAGACTATGATTATCTAGCCAAGTAACGGTTTGGTTAAACGCGTCTCACCTATCATTTCGCGTTCGATAATCATTTGTAATCGCGTATCATTAAAACATTATCATATCATCTTTTTCTTATTTTTCTATCAATATAGTCAGTTAAATTTATTTCTGAGTTTTACTGATTATACCTTACAACCCCGGGTGTACGGACCGTATAGTGCGAGAAAAATAAAAACGATGGTTGATGAATTATGTTACGAGACAAAACTATGAGTGATGACAAAGATAAGAAAATACACCGAGAAAATCAACAGAGAGACTTACTTAGAAGAAGCGAAAACAAAGACTATTTACGCGTTACGATTTTGGTATTGCCAGTTGTTTCAGAGGGGCGTTCGTTCGTGGCTCCACTTCCAGCCACTGAGGTGCTGTTTGACGCTTTGAGAAACCTCTTCATGAGACCGCAGAACTCATCCTCAGCAACGAAATTATGGCGGCTTCCATCACGTGTTTTCACTACAATGTAGCAATCTTGAGTCCAACAGGATCTAATACCGAAGTGCATACGGGCCATCCCAAAAATAGCCTGACGTGTCTGGGTAAAGAATTCCCTCACTGAGGTAGTGGAACCCTTAAGGGAGGTCTTAGCACGCCAAACAGCAGACCTGGCGTCAACTCCCGTGAACTGTACTACTATCGGCCGTAGCCGTAGAGGCACCAATTCTAAAGCATCTCCTTAAATGTGAGGCTGAGATGTCTTTTAGACCAAGCTTGCCCTGTATGATGTCCAGGAAAATTTGAGCACAATTCTCTTTGTCCGTCTCTGGAACACCTAAGAATAGGAGTGACTTACGTCGGTGATGAGTCTCCATAATGTCTAGTTGCTTGTGGCATTCAGTTATTTGCTGGCCAAGCATGCTGACGACAAGCTCCCGGAAAGTTCGGAACTCCTCAGCAACTCTTACCACGGTGTCCTTGGCTGGGATCCCACCAGTTAACTGAGCCTCCAGGGCTGCCATTCTACTCGCGAAGCTCACCTCTAGGTTTTTCTGTGCCGACTCAATGTCTTGCAACTGAAACATGGTGATGTGTGGTATGGATTCATTTAAGTGATATATGCAGGTAGTGTTGTAAAAGAACTGAGTCTTTATAGTCCTAATATTGAGACTCGAATCTTGTTTTAAAGGCTCAAGTCAAAAAAGAATAAGTAAAAGCTCAAGCCTCTCTGATTTTTTAGTCTTCTTAAAATAGACTCCAGTCTTGCCAAAGATAACTCGAGACTAAGTGTTTTAAAACAGCTCACTCTTTACAAAAACAACTCAAAACTAAGTTCTTTAAATAAAACTTAGCTTTCCTAAAAAGAATTAGCAACTTCAGTCCTTTTAAAAAGGGGCTCAGTCTTACGAAAAAAACTCGCGACTGAGTCAAAAATACAAAAAAGAACATTCAGACGATTTGAGAAACTCCTCCTTTCTTTTGAAGTCGGTTAATAACGTGTCGATGATTTACATGTCTTTTTTTTAAACCATATTTATTGTTTATTCGAACTTAATAAGTGATCACTATGACTGCAATTCTCTACTTAAACAATTCAAATACAATATGCGAGTCTTTTTGATTGGGTTGGCTGCAGTCCTCTACTTTATAGTTCACGACTCAAAGAACTCAAAGGCTTAAACATCACGATTTTTTTTAATGGACTGCAGTCCTGCTGTATAATTCACGAATCCTAAGACTAAAAAGAACTTAAAGGACTCAAAGAGCTCAAAGGACTGAAAAAAAAGGAAGGACTTGACAACGACTCAAGAAATTTTAGGACTGAAAGAACTGAAAAGACTCAAAAGAACTCAAGACTCAGGACTCAGGACTCAAAAGACTAATTAGTCGTGTGTTCTGCACAAAGAACTCATAGCCGCAAAATGAGGACTAAAAGACTCAGTTCTTTTATAACACTACGAGTATATGCAGGTGCTGTACTGGCAGGTGGTAAGTATTTTAACACTAACATTTAGTTCAGAACTCATTTGCGGGGATTGGTATACGATTTTTCAACAAATTGCCTCTTGATATAATGAATTTACCAATGCACAAATACAAACGGACAATTAGGAACTTTCTTTTAGGGGTTATTACATTATTAAGGAACGTTTAAATAATAAGACTCCATGGGGACAGTCTTAGGCTATATTTTCTTTTCGGACCGTTTAATATAATCTATATAACAAATATAGATTTGTTAAATTAGGTCAACGGATAGCCAAGTGGATATACCAACAGACTGCCATGCAGAGGGTATCGGGTTCGAATCCACGGCGCGCACCAATGACTTTTCGAAGTTATGTGCGTATTGAATGGTTAATTATCGCTTGTCCCGTGCCTCGGAGAGCACGTTAAGCCGTCGGTCCCGGTCATGAAGATCTTTGACAGTCGTTACAGGTCGTCAGTACCTTCTAAATAAACTGACACTAGTCTAAACCATGGAATATCGCTATCCCTGCGGGTTGCGGAGGTCAGACAGGCAGTCGCTCTGTTGAAAAGCTAATATTCAGCCAAAGCCGGTTAGACTAGAAAGCGGACCCCAGATTGAAACTGGGATAACGCTAAGAGGATGATGATGATAGATTTGCTAAATTCTCGTTTTGATGAGTGACATGTTAAGTGGAGGTGCCTCGTGAACACTTGATTTTGCAGGCTTTGGATATTTTTATGATTTGTTGAGTGTAGTTTAACATCATTTAACCCATATCATTGTTCACTTGTTACCTTCACACAATTCTTTCTGCAATTGCATTCCTTCACGCGTTCCACTAATTTATATTAATAATAACGATTTGGAAAGTGGAGGTAATTGGCGGTCATGGTCAGTATACTATATATTGTTTCTTACTGCCGGTTCTTATACCGTTGTCGTCATGCTCACTAAAATGTCATTTCTTGTGGTGGCGTCGTGTCAGGTCATCCCTGTCCCCCTAATATGGCGAGAGGGATGATGGCTGGCCCATGCGTCATACTCGTGAACGGGTGCTTCTTGTGATGACTGGTCGATGACGGCCTTGCGGCTGGTATTAAATTTTAATATTTAACTGCATCATAGCTACCAATTGGGTTCCAGGTGGTCGGCGGCGACCAGGACGTCCTAAATGGAGATGGCGGGATGACCTGGACGCTTTTGAGGACGGCTGGCCAGAGATTGCAAAGCACAGAGATTTGTGGAAATCCAAGGGAGAGGCCTTTGCTCAGCAGTGAGACAATACAGGCTAATAAAAAAATAAAAAAAACTGCATCATTTCCATCATGGTTCTGATCACTTTTGCGGATTGCCTACTGCCTTATTAGGTATATATAATGTAAGTGGATGCTCCTGTTTCACCATGTTTATTCTGAGGAGGCTAACTAAATGAATATCAAAACTAAAATTAAGTATTATGCTTGAGTATTATTATGTACAGTAAATATATACAAGTGATATAGAAGGTGTAACAGTTGCAGCACCTTACAAAATGTAAATTATGTGTATTATGCAAAACCTGGCGATGAAAAAGAGGGACCGTGAGTTTTATTCTTTCTCATGGTTCTACGCTCTTGCTTTGCTTACATGGTAGTAAATGTAGAGTCATAAGTAATTATTTTATAAATTTATTATTTCGACGTTCATAAGCGTCACATTGTGACCCAAATGAATAATGGATTTTGACTTTGACTTTGACTAACAATTAAGTGTTATAAACACAATCCTGATTTAACTGTATTTAAATTATTCTTTTTAAACTACTTTGATTATATATCTATATATATAAAAGAAAGTCGTTAGTTACACTGTTTATAATTAAAGAACGGCTGAACCGATTGGGCTGAATATAAGTGGGGAGGTAGCTCAGAACCAGGAAAAACACATAGGATACAATTAGTTGCAAAAAATAATCTGGGAGGGGTTTTAGAGAGGGTCGAAGTTTGTAGGGACAAACCTACTACCTATAATGTTGACAGTAAGAACGCATGCGCTGTAATAATTGAGTGCTGCGCATGTGGTATCGTATATCTCTCAGTTCTGTCACATTATACATTTTCATATGGTGCACTGTCATTACTTCGTTCGCTTACTTATATAAACTAATAATTATTGTAACAGCCTTGGCTAATCCCTATTAATATTAGGTATACATGCGAAAATGTGTATGTACCGATTTCACACTGAACCGGCTGAACCTATATTTTCTACTCATAAATGCGAAAGTGTGTATAGAGATATATCGCACCATGGCTTTGAAATTTGACTGTATGCAAAATAGATACTTGCTCCTTGATGCAAAGTGATGTTGTTGAGCACCTTCCGGAAGATAATGTCATGAATACTGACCAAGTTACTTCGTACCCTATAGAGTTTCAGAACTCCTTTCAATAATCAGGAGTACCTTCACACAAGTTGAGACTGAACGTTGGTGTTCCAGTCCTGTTAATGCGGAATCTTAATGCACCAAAGCTTTGTAATGGCAAACGGCTACACCTAGGACGAAACATTATAAAAGCTATTCGCTATTGCGCGTCAGACTTACCATAGCCATGATCTTCGACTAACTATTAATAGTATTTGTATAAACGACAAAGCTTTATTTGCGGTTTTTAAGATGTGCTGACTGAAAAACTGCTGACGTATGCAAAGACAATGCATATCGTTCAATCCAATTTTCGTTGTAAGTTTTTATAACGATCTACAGCATATATTTTTTTTTAGATTTGTTACTCTCTTAATTTAAAAGTTAGAGGGACACACACACCCATTTTACCACTTTGGAACCGTATAATTATCTTTCAAACGATTGATCTTGAGAAACAATGGTTTTAGGAACCTCAAAGTAATTTTTAAGGACTCATTTTCCACATCAGTTCCGTGTATGAAGAGCCCCCTTTAATATTCAATATTTTTCATTTTCTATAACGCCGTAAAGCGGTGCACAGAATACATATACCTATTAATTTTCAAATGTGAAACTAAATAGTTTCGGCATAAAGTGGCTGTGACATACGGATAGACTGACAGACATAGCGCGTCTATAAAGGTAGAATTAAGTGCATCGCGATCGATCGCAGCCGCGCGGCCTACGACTGTCGTCGATTGCTCGCGACAATAGTCAAAGTATGAAAATGTATGGCACCGCTGCCGAGGCCCGCGACTGACGCGCGCGGCCGACGAATGTCGTGAGCCGCGCGCGGCAGTATCTTGAAATTAGTAGATGTTGTTCGTCAGTTCCCTCTTGACGTGTGTCTAGCAAAGTCATGGTCGAAATGCTAATTGACATCCTTGAAGAAGAAGAGGAGAATGACGAGCTGCTGTTGCTATATTATGAAACTAGAGTACCAATCGACCCTATCTTTAAAAGCAGAAATGAAAAAGGATACTAGCAAATATTGATTCAAAAGCAATTATATTGTACCTAATGAAAAAAAATGTTGGAAGTTTGGAACGATAGTACAAAATTGATTTGATTTTATACAGAGTGTCACAAGACCCATCACCAAGCTGAAGTCTACTCGTTGTGGACATCATGCCAAGTCATACTAACCAAAACTAACACCTGGGAAACGTTTTATTTTTTTAAAGTTTTCACATTTTTTAAACCGCAATTAAAAGCGCGCGCGTGCGATGCTCGAAAAACCTACTTATCCATGGGCTTACAGGGCATCTAAAGAACGTATTGGCGGGGTAAATGCATCGATTTTGTACCGAATTAGAAAAATTCCATACGAACTTTGAGCTTCAATATCTTCTGAATCAGTAATTTCCCTGGTATGGTGCCGAAGTAGAAAATTTTCGTAGTGATTGGTACAACATGGGATTTCAGTTTTCGTTAAGGGTCTTTTTACACCCTGTATAGTCGGCAAAACTTCCGAATTTTTTTTTCATTGCCATTGACACTGCCGCGCGCGGCTCACGACATTCGTCGGCCGCGCGCGTTAGTCAGTTTTGTGTTACCCCGAATTTACGTGAGTGAAGCGGCGGGCAAAAGCTACTAATGAATATTTACTAATTAATTTAAAAATATATATATATATTTTTAGTATGCAAAAATGTGTCAACTTTTTTAACGCCTACCGCCGAAAAAAAGCTACTTGGTTACGAGAAAAATATTTTATACGCACTACGTAGAGAGAATCGTGGTCAAACGCACACGGTGCGTCACCACTGCCTTCTCAAAATTAGACGTACGGTTAATTTGTTATCGCTTGCTATACGGTAAAGGAAAATAATGTGAGGAAACCTGCGTGTCTGAGAGTTCTATCTAATGTCAAAGACAGCGTCGTGGACTATAGCGTCCCTCTTCTCATAGTGAGTAGAGGATATCTATCCAGTAGCGGTACAGTTGATATGGGGGCTGATGGCATATTTATATTATCATTACCGCCTCAATGTTCCTGCGGTACTGTAAGCTACTGCGGATAATGGTTCGTTTCCCGGTTCGAACAAAATGTGATACTGGATTTTTCTGTTAGGATCGGTGTCACATCCACGTGCCACGGAAAGCACGTAAAGTAGTCCTGTGCCTAATCTCTCTGCGGTCGTGACGTTGTGGCGTCTCATCAAACAATGAGAATGAGGGAATAGAAAGTGCACTTGGGTATGCACACACTTGTGCACTATAATAATAATGTCCTTTGCAGTTGGTTAGTCTGATAAGAGACTGGCCGCCGCGGCCGAAAAACGGTGTAGAGGATATTATTATAATAATTATAATTTTATATGTGAACTAGACAGAGGAGTTAGTACGCGGTATACAGGGTGTCAAAAGACCCATCACCAAGCCGAAGTTTACTCGTTGTGGACAACATGCCAAGTCATACAAACCAAAAATAATACCTCGGCAATGATTTTTTTTTAAGTTTTCACTTTTTTTAAACCACAATCAAAAGCGCGCGCGTGCAATGCTCGAAATACCTACTTATCCATGGGGTCATAGGGCATGCATAGAACATATTGGCAGGGTAAATTCATCAATTTTGTACCTAATTAGAAAAAATCTATACTTACTTTAAGCCTCAATGTCTCCTGAACCAAAAATTTCCCAGGTATGGTGCCGAAGTAAAAAATGTTCGTAGTGATTGGTACAACATGGGATTTCAGTTTTCGTTAAGGGTCTTTTTACGCCCAATATACTAATGCAGCATAAAAGAGCAATGAAGAGCTTTGTTTGTGGCTTGGCAATACACGAGATCCAATAAAACTGCAAACATTCACAACATGTCTCGTAGTTTCGGAAGAATGCCTGCATAGAATTGGCTCACAAAACGGCAAGCCACATTCAAAAATATATAAAATGTTCTACAAGCTCGTACGCGCAATAGTACAATGTTGCAAACTATTATTGTTCTACTGGCTTCATTTGTTCACCGCCAGTAAAATGTATTGAACTTATTTTGTAGTTCTAACTTTAGGTGTATAGAAAATATTGAACGAGCTATATTCAAAGTGCTCAGTGCTTTCATTCACCCGCGCACGAAACCAACAACACCACCAGTACAGTATGAACGGGGAGCTGCTGCAGCGTGTCAAGGAGGTAAAGGATTTAGGCATCCATTTCACCAGCGACTTACAGTTTCGTAAACACGTGGTACATATTTGTAAGAAGGCGTACCGGAATCTGGGGTTTATGCTGCGTCGGGCGAATGAGTTCACGAACATCGGTGCATTAAGAGCTTTGTACGAGGCTCTTGTGAAGAGTCATCTGGAATACAATGCGGCCATCTGGAGTCCGAGCGAAATTAAATATAAAAAGATGCTCGAGCGGATACAGAACAAATATATTAGATTTATGTATTTAAAATTATATGGGATATATCCGGGATACCCGTTACTGTACCCCACCTTATTCTGCCTTGGTATGGTGGGGTATTTCAGATTGGAAGTCAGGCGTGAAGTGGCATTGGCAACTTATCTTCTGAAAGTTTTGAGAGGTACAATACAAATCTGGTATACTCTCAGAGATAGGTTTTTGTATTCCGGACGAGTACGTGACGCGGCGGCGCAGGCAGCGGTTGCTGGTGGTGCCGCGTGTGCGCAACAACCTGCTGGAGCGCGCACCGCTCACTCGCGCGTTGCGCACTCTCAACACGGTGGCTGATGGGATTGACATATTTAACTGTACACTGAGCGAGTTCACAAGGGCCACTTACTGTGTAGTATGTAAGGAAGTATAGTTAAGGAAATATATTTTAAGTTAGGTACTTTGTCGAATTAGGTTAAGTTATATCTGTAATGGCAAAGTTATGTGATAAATAAATAAATAAAAATAACAAATACGGCTCATACAGCCAGCCACATACGAGTATAACAAAGCGCAAATTATTTCGCTGTTAGTAAACTTACGCAATCGCATGCGTCAATGAATATCTGTCAGTTGCATGAAAACGTTTTGTATATGCTATGTCTCAATCTATTACACAGCAACTTTCCGTTCAGCAGGTAACTGCGAAATTTTCGTTACACCAGACGCAGACGTTTTGACTTTTTGACGCGTGCGAACGCGTAGGTGTACTAACAGCGTTATAGACATTGTTCTCATTTTGAAATAGTCCAAATTCAATTATCACATCATAATTGTGTTTGTGCGTGC
This sequence comes from Euclidia mi, assembly GCA_944739405.2. Taxonomy (NCBI): domain Eukaryota; kingdom Metazoa; phylum Arthropoda; class Insecta; order Lepidoptera; family Erebidae; genus Euclidia; species Euclidia mi. The sequence continues at coordinate 5,019,407 of OX123203.2, forward strand.
GTGCTGTAAACATTATTTTGGTAAATAATTTTGGACATTATAATTATATACTGAGAACAAATTCAATAGAAAAATTGCAGTGAAAAACACGCTGTGCTGCAATTTGCTATATGTACTGGCCCTTGGACTTATTTTGTTCATCTGACGAATTTAATTAAATAATTTATTTTGATGAAATCTTCTAAATTTAAATTTAATTTCAATGAAGACTATGATTTGCAATTCGGAATTCATCACGTTCTTAAAGTGCACTGCGATATCAAGTTTTTAAAACTTTACAAAATAAACAAAAGTAGTCAAGTTTTGCGTTGTCATTTAGACACTAGAAAATTTATCGAAATAAATTACTGCACCTGTCAAAAAAGTGGCACAATATGTTTTTGAGTATATTTTCAAATATTTCAATAAACTTGCTCTACATCTACCTTGTTGAAAAATCTACTAAAAATATTACGAACCTCTGATGAAATTTAGTTTACCTATACATTACTTATTCAAATTACTCCGATGAATCAAAGGAATCTAAATAAAAACCTACTCAAGCGTAAACACTTCCCAAATACGTATAAACATACAATTTACATTAACAGTGCGTAAAACGAATTTAGTGCTTATGGCTGCTGAGTGGGCGTTTAGGACTCGTAAACATTGGATGTATAGCTGGCAGGTTTTTATTGCCTGAAACTGATGATATAGACGCGTCTTGTAGAATATAAGATCTAGGAATACCGTATATAGGACTGCCTCCCTGGTCCAGTGTTCATTTGAGTGTAGGGGAGCGCTAAGATTGGATTTTTGGCAATTCCGTCTCTAAAGGGGTAAAAACTCCGACTCGAACGGAGCCGCGAGGGAAGTCAAGTTTAATATACCTATACAATCAATCCAGAGGTAAAATACCAGTAGGTTTCGAAAAACCCATTCCGTATGTGCAAACATCCGTGAACCTTCAGTTAAAAAGTTCTATACAAATTAATCTAGCTTAAGCAAACTCCGTTAAAGGACTTGTCCACCAATTGCCCCAAAAAGACTTTACTCAATGCTTCCGAACCCTTTCTAGTTTCGTCAAATAGAGTAAGTAAACTCGTTAGTTTTATACAAATACTAGAGGACGCCAGCAGCTACGCCTGCATTTTTTTAATTTACCCGTTTTGGCCGATCCCGTGAGCATTTCGGGAAATCCCTTCTTAGTGCACTCCTACGGTCCCCAAGAAACATACATGCCAAATTTCAGCTTCCTGTGCCCAATAGTTTCGGCTGTAGCGTGTCTGTCAGTCAGTCAGTAACGCAAGGATTTTATATATTAAGATTAGATGAATTCAGGGGTAGTCATAAAACTAAAGACATCAGGGAAATAAAAGCTTGTGAGATTTGTGCCTTGGAGGCAGGACATTTTCTTAATGTTCTATCGATTTACAGTGACTTGCTGTGGTTTGATTTTATAAAGACTTAAAGCGTTTACACATTGTATAGAAATAGAGCGCTTGTGTCTTTTGGACAAGACATCTGACAAATATCTGACTTGAGCGGAAATATAACCCGCGACCTTCGGCGTGGTGGTCGATTATGCTCCCGCTACACGGGTCGTCAATTATTATTATAGTTATCTATCTATTAATAGATGCTCCTAATGTTTTTTTCTTTTTCTTTTCTTTTTTTTAAAGAGACAAGTGCGGGAGCACTAGGAAGAAATCCCTGTGTCACGGGGCACTTTACAAGATCACTCAGACTCGAGGCAACAATTTTTAGATCACACAAAGTGTTGTCTCGTGTGGGAATCGAACTCAAGACACGCGGCGCAGTACCAAGCGGCGAGGCGACTGCTTAAACCACTACGCCAACCGTGCAGTCTAACAGACTTTGGCTGAATATTAGCTTTCCACAGAGCGACTGCCCGGCAGCCCGAAGGGATAGCGATATATAATAGCGATAGGCCCTATAACATAACAGCCGGGTTAAGCGATAATTAACAATTCAATACGCATATAACTCCGAAAAATCATTGGTACGTGCCGTGAATGCGAACCCGATATCCTCTGCATGGCAGTCTGTTGGTATCTCCACTAGGCTATCGCTGCTACACTACTATTAATAGTGACATTCAGAGCAAAAGGAAATGCGACAACTTTATTTAAAATCAGCTTATTTTATTACATTCAATATGAAAATTGCACCAATATAACAAATGATAAAAGTCAACAATCATACATAAAAATATTATTGACGCGCTCAAAAATAGGAACAGACTCTTTAAAGTCGCCATCTTGTTTAAATTAACTATTTTATTACCTGTGCTCTGACATTTATGTAAAATGGTGTGGCCAAATTGTCCGTTATTTTTAAATGTAAGCTTTTTGAGATCGCAGTTTTGCGGGGCATGAATGTTTTAATAGTTGAATTTATAAAGCATTTCGTAAAGCGTTTTATGATATGTTTTACTGTATTTCAGATATCAACTACTACAGAACACCTACCAAATGGTAGGTGTTCTGTAGTATAGTTGATAACTATATATTGGGAGGTTTATTGGGCGCAAATGATATTTTAATCTTAAATAGATACGCTGCTCCATATATTAACAATATTAGCTTTTGCGGCTTCGCGCGCGTCATATTCAGGGTTTTACAAATCTCCTGTGTTGTACGGATACTTTAATTTCCTTCTATATGACAAAATGAATGACGCGACAGTACCTACTGTCAGATATACGTTAGCACATGCGCAGCACTCAATTTTACAGCGCATGCGTTCTTAATTCCAACAGTCAGATTTGTGCCCTACGAACTTTGACCCTCCCAACAATCCAAGTTTAATTTTTGCTACTAATGGTAGCCTATGTCCATCTCCATGGACCAATATATCACTATATTAAATTCCAACAAAATCGGTTCAGCCGTTATAGCGTGAAAACGGAACATACATACATACATACACACTTTCGAATTTATAATATTAGTAGGGATTAGTAGGGATTTCAGACCAAGTCAATAACATCAATATTTTATATGCAAAAGTGTGTTTGTTTGCTTTTCCCCCTTTAACGTCTCAACGTAGTGATGTTACTGTATGATTGTTGGTGATGATTACGGTATCTGTGTTACGTTGTTTACCGATAGCCGTATTTTACGCAAGCTACATAACTAATAGATATTTTAATTGATCGAATTATCTATCTCTGAATAGGATATTAATTGACATATCATTAAGTTATCCCATTAATTAAATCATATAGTTTCTCACATCTTCAAAAAGAGCAGACAAATCATCTTAATATATAAAATCCTTGCGTTAGTTACTGACTGACAGACACGCTACAGCCGAAACTATTGGGCGTAGGAAGCTGAAATTTGGCATGTATGTTCCTTGGAGACCGTAGGGGTGCACTAAGAAGGGATTTCTCGAAATTCCCACGGGATCGGCCAAAACGCGTAAATTTAAAAAAAATGCAGGCGTAGCTGCTGGCGTCCCCTAGTTACGTATAAATATATAATAAAAATAAACTAAAACCATCTTTATGTTACGGTTTTGTTACAATAAAAATTATGTACTTAAGTTATGTACTAAAAGCTAAAATTAATTCGGTAATTTCTAGCTACCAGATCAGACAAATATAAAATCGTTGGCCACTTGAATTTTCTATCGTAAAATTTACTCTGGATACGCTAAGCCCAACGATTTTATATTTGTCTGATCTGGTAGCTAGGAATTACTGAATTATTTTTGGTCTAGCTAAATAAAACCGTTTAAAAATACGTTATATATCACCTCATCTGATACGTAAAGTCAGAGCAGATAAATCAAAACATTTTCGTAAATAGGTTAATTTGTTAATTAGAACAATTAGGACTATCACAAGATAATTTTCATATTTTTGCTAAAAGGTCGACTAGCATAAATAAACAAGAGATATTTCATATAAATAATATTATAATGCCTTTATAATAGTCTAACAATGAGATATAACAAGTTCGCATGAAAGAAATCATGATTTATCTCAAAATGTTTTAATGGAGCTTGTGCTTTTGCAGGACATTTAAAAGCCAATCAAATAAGAGTGAAAGAAAAATATGATAAATATCATCTGAATTTAAGATTCTTGTGAAACTGATGGATTGACAGGCAATGCACAGCCAAAACCATTAGGCGCTAGAAGCTGCAATATGGCAAGTATATTCCTTACTAGCTGTTTATCGCGGTTTCACCCTCGTCCTGAGGGAACTACATCGCGTACCCGGTTATTTTATAGCCTTAGTTACTCCTTGGTGCATCAGCTATCCGCCAGTGAAAGTCCCGTCAAAATCAGTCCAGCTGTTTCAGAGATTAGCGAGAACAAACAGACAGACAGACAAAAATTCTGTATGTATATTCTGTTGTGTGTGTATACATCCATATGCATTTAGTAAAAAGCGGTTATTTTAATATTACAAACAGACACTCCAATTTTATTTATATGTAAAGATGACGTAAGACTCCGTGTGGTTTAAGCAGCCGCCTTGCCGCTTGAAACTGTGCCGAGTGTTGTGGGTTCGATTCCCACTCGAGACAATACTTTGTGTGATCCATATATTGTTGTTTCGAGTCTGGGTATGCATTGTGTCCGTTGGTTCTATGTTTGTAAAGTCCCCCGCGACACTATAATTATAATAAATATATATTTATAATAAGTTTTTAAAGTAAATTTAATGTGGTGACCACTTACCGGACGACGCAGCAGCTGTAGGCCTCCCGCAAGTTGGACCGACGATCTGATTAAGATCGCGGGAAGCGGTTAAATACGGGCGGCTCGAGATTTGTCTATGTGTAGAACCTTAGGAGAGGCTTATGTCCAGCAGTGGACGTCTCTAGTCCGACGTGATGAAATCTAATCTTATACTTATATATAAAGCTGATGAATTTGTTTGTTTATTTGTTTGGTTGAACGCGCTAATCTCAGGAACTACTGGTCCAATTTGAAAAATTCTGTGTTATATAGGTCATTTATCGAGGAAGGCCATAGACTAAATAACATCACGCTATGAGCCACAGAATCAGAGCAGTAGCCTTAAATAACGCGGACGTAACTGCGGGCATCATCTAGTTGAACATAATTAAACAACACATTCGTTTTCATCACGCACCATGGGTAGCATATACTAACAATATTACCTAGGTGCTCCTAAAGATCAACAACATAAATAATTCAGTCTTCGCTCCACATAAATTCTCCAGCTTACCTATTAATCTAGTACCTCGTGCGCAATTGCTCACTAAATCACAATAATCCTAAGTTACGTGTTACTTACACGTCACGCAACGTCTTCACTTAACTTGGTTTAGTCGACTAACTTACTAATCACTTTAGTTTAGGCCTACTACCGTCGACTAGGCGCTACGTTTTTTTAATAATTTACGTCTGAAGAAAAAAAGCTAAGACAGTTTTATTATGGCGCTAAGAATTTGTCCGTGTTGTGGATAAGTAAGTGGTCAGATTTCAGTATTTTTAAAACAAAACTGTGAAAATCATCCTATACTTAATTAATGTTGGGTCCATATTGGCTCACCTAAAGTTCTTTACCCGAAATTGTTCTTCCTAACGATTTGTAATCCGAATGATCACTCTTCCTAAAATTTTTCATCCTAAAGTTTTCATTCATACTATTTGTAGTGCAACCGGCAATGTTCATAACACTCATGTTTCCGAAAATTGTAATTAATAATATCATTAATGTAAATATATTTAAACTCCTACTATTTTATCATAACGCTTTTATCTCAAAACATTATAAACATAATATTTTCACTCATACTCAGAAAGAAACATTTACCGAGTGTAATAAAAATACTTATATGAAACTTTTACCAAAACACTTTTAGCCTTTTATTTAGGTGTTTTATAGGATAGAATCGAGAAAATAAACGATTTGCAAAAATAACACTTTTTTGGCAAAAAAATTCTAAGTCCTCGCACCGTAGAGCGCTCCCAAGGCTATACACTTCAACCGAAATTCATAAAACATGACTCATTTACGATTATGTAAATAGCCTGGGAGTTTAAAACGCAGTTTTAACCGTACTCAAACCAATAACTATAGGACCGATTCGGTTCTAGCACTACGCCAGCCGCTGCCGCGGCACGCTCGCTTCGCTCGCTCGGCTCGTGCGTTGTGGTCACAGTTCTAACCTAACCTAAACCAATAATTATTAATACGACCGATTCGTTTCTGGAACTTGACCATTGAACTATTGTGTATTTGTACCATGGTACTATTATTCTTATATGTTATACATGTTATGTGAAAATAAAGTTACGCAAAATTAATGTACATATATAATACTGATTATTATGAATAAAAAGAAATCTAAACAGAAAAGATATGACTTTGAATAATAGTGTAAAAGATGGTTATGTTGAGAAAATATAGGAAAACAAATAAAAGTATAATAGATGTTTATTGCTACTGACATTATGAAGTTGAATGATTTGAAGTTATGAACATTAGAGACAGAGTAGTTAAGAATTGTGATTTTTAGGATGAAAAATGTTAGGAAGAACATTTTCGGATTTTAAATTATCGGAGTTGAAAATTTAGGTGAACTTTGGCGCACCCATTAATGTTTAGTAGTTTAGCTATAAGTAAAGTAACCAGAAAACTATTAATAAATCTATCATTCTACATTGCTTACGGATTTCTTGCCGATCACTATATTTTTTGGTTTACTAATGGTTAGCATAAAATAAATCAATCAGCATAATTCACATTGTCATAACGAAATTCAGCAAAATGCTCATGAAGCATAATATTATTATTAAGCAACAGTATCATTATGCTAATAAAAGATGTGCGAAATCATTATACCAAATAATTTTATGCCTTTGAACTAAATTAAAATTGTATGCAAGAAAAACGAATTATATGCTTTTAGTTATTACATTTCAATCAAAATATTTATTTTTGTATAACCCGATGTTTTAACAGCTTTACTATAATATAAACGTGGTCACTGGAAAATGTTCCCAAATTACGGCTCCAAAACATAAGATAATTCGTTGCTTCATCAAACAGCTGCTTTTGCAGTCCACTGCTGGGGATAGGCCACACCTAATTTACCTCACAATAGCACTGAGTCAATAAAAAGACTTTGCCTACTATATCACGCTGGCCGGATGAGATTGTATTGGACTTGATGTCAGCTTTTCCGTCTCTTATGATACGTTTTTTTTTGTTTCGTGTGTTTTCCTTAGTCGCCTCTTACGGCACCTATGAGACTTATATTCTTAATCCGTCACCACGCGGACAAATACACAACAATTTGCTTGCCCTGAATAAACAAACAATATTACTGTGTCACCAAATACACCATCTCATCCATCACCATCTTTCAGACGGAATACGAAAATAATGCAATCCAATTTTCTATACCAAATGTACGAAACATTTGTCGGCAGGCATTCGAATCGGATGAAATAGCCAAGTCCGAGAACATCTCGTTAAAATTCACGTTGCTTCTAAAAGTTTCCATCCGATTTAAACTCGTAGTTTGCATCTACGGAACGAAATCGGACGATGAAAGTTTTATAGTAAGTCCATAGCAGAGTTATAATTATATTGTTGAACACCAGTTGAAATCATCATCAGCCTTTAACAGTCCACTGCTGGACTAGGCTTCTCCTTTAATAGGAGGAATTGGCCTACTATACCACGCTGGCCAAACGGGTTGGTATAGGGTTTGTATCAAGTTTTCCTTCTCTTACAGTGCTGTTCTCTGCATAATATGCTCCCTCTGTCGGCTCTTATGACACCCATGGGATGATATGGGGTGGTGACATTTCGTATTCTTAATCCGTCACCACACGGACAAACCACCACACGGACAACACCGGTTGAAATGCTACAGGGTATAAAAATAACAAAACAAAATTTATGTGACAAAAAATCTTGACTGATAACGCTCACATTATGTATCGAAACCTGATCTTGTTTATAATTTGTCCCACTGCTGGGCACAGGCATCTTCTCATTATAAGTAGGGTTTGGCCATAATAAAACACGCTAGACGCGGCGGGATTGGCGGACTTCACAAAGAACACTCGAAACATCAATTTGTGAACCAAAGAAGGTGAAGATCAGCGGAGATAGGCCAGTAGTCCACTACTGGGCTATCTCCGCTGTTACGTCCACGTAATGGACTGCCGAGGCTATGGTCTTGGGTTCAATCACCAGCTACCCCGGGCACATACCTATAACTTTTCCAAACCACACCGCTTCGTAGCGTTAAAAACCGAGCAGTGAAACTTAAAACGTTTTATAAGAGTATTATTATATACATTGTACATACATACATACATAGTCTCACACCTATAACCCCGAAGAGGTAGGCAGAGGTGTATTTTTACACCCACTTTTCGCCAGATATACTTTATTCCCACGTAATAAGGGGCGAACCTATTGCCGTACCGGGCACATTTCCAGACTCCGTGCTGCTACTGAGAATTTCGTGACAGAAAAACCCAATAACACTACCCGACCCAGGAATCGAACCCGGGACCTCCCGATCCCACGCGCAAACTTCGAGACCGACGAGGCAGTCAGTATTGGGTTTGATGTCGAGTTTTGCGTCTCTACGCAAAGATGGTATTTGCATAGTGTTATCCCTTAGTCGCTTCTTACGACACCCACGGGAAGATAAGGGGTGGTGACACTTGTATTCTATGCCGTCAACCAAACGGCTAAATATACATTGCTGTTCCACAAATTTTATTAAAATTTGCTACAGTGTTAGATGAAGATAACTCGTTATCATGGGCTGTACACTAAAGTTTTTGTAATTTTTGTGTATTTATATACTGTCACTCTCTTCAACATACATTTCCACCATAGTTCTGAACATGATCGCGAGTTGCCTACATTATAAGACGTAAGTGGATGCTCCTGTTACACAAGATTCACATTGGAAGGCTACTACAGCTCTTAATTTAGTAACTGCATTAATTGTTTAAGTATTATGTATGTTCCTATTTACTATTTACAAGTAATAAAGTACAATGTGTAATAGTTGCAGCTCCTTACAAAAACAAAATATTATGTTCCATAACACTGGCGATTAAAAAGAGTGGCCACGAGTATTATTGCTCGTTCTTTCTCGTGGTTCTACCTATTGCTTTGCGAACGAGGCAGTAAATGTAAATGTAGAAGCATTATGTAATTTACTTTAAATTGTTGACGTTCATAATCGTCACCTTGTGACCTATATGAATAAATGATTTTGACTTTGACTACATCCCTATACTATTACAAATACAAAAGTTTCTGACGATGGCTACTCGTCAAACAAACTCTTCAGCTTTATCTTATTAAAGATAACTTTCAAACATACTGAGTGATTTTACCTGCAAATAAAATATCACTTTGTACTACTTAAAATGTTGACACACTTAAATCTAATTTTTACGGCGTGTAACATCGCCGTTGACATGCCTTTAAAGTCGAGATTTCACTTTACAGCAGGAATTCCTCCTTGTAATAGCGCCCTGTAATCTCGAAAAGTCTTCTTGAGCAAACAGAATACAATTTGCATTCGGAAAGCAGTCTTAAAAGAGATAGAGTTATAAACTTTAATGTGTCGTAGGATATGAGTATCCTTATATAAAAATTTAAGCCTTACACGTGAATTCAGTCGCTTTGAATGTTATGTTTGCCATTTAGAATTTACATCATACGGAGTTCATTGCTGTTCGTCGTAAATGACTCAGCTTTGGGTACCTTTTTGAGGATTTTCTGATTTTGTTCGCATTTTCGGTGAGATATGTTTGTGTTTATGACAATATTTTGATGGTAGATGGAATTATGCTGTTGTTTTTTAATGAAAATGATGAGAATTAATACGATTTTTAATATGGTGGTGTGAAATTATACAACTTCGCGGAGTATATTATTATGCTACTGTAGCTTATTGACTTCATCAACACTTGAGGCATTGTTCGGATTTGACGACTCAAGAGAAATTATAATTGTATCGTTCTATCTGAAACTCGTAATTCATAACATAACATAACTTCACGCGTTTTATTCCCGAAGGGGTAGGCAGAGGTATATTACACACCCAAACTTCGCCAGTTATGTTTCGGTCCCAATGTAATAGGGGGCGAGCCTACTGCCATCTACCGGGCACATCATTAAGCGAGTGATAATTAATTTATAATGCACACATTACTTCGAAAAGTCAGAGGTGTGTGCCCGGGGTACCTGGGGACCATCGTCTCGGCAGTCCGTTACGTACACCACTGGGTTATCGCCGCTTCGTAATTCATCGAGTGAAATAAATGAATACAAAAAATGCTAGTCATGCAAAGAAGCTAATCTGTTCTCTCGGCAGATTTATGACTTAACAATTGGACGTAGTTAAGTAGAAAGGATCCAGTCCACATCAAACTAGTTTTGAGATATTTGACTTTAAAGTTTACATCGTATTTTATCATGAATACGGTAGACTTCAGCTGCTGATTTAATGGCAGGAGGATTTAATTTTTTTGTATTTTAATATGTGAATTATGGAATTAGGCTTACTTCAACATTATATTAGATATTATAGAAAATGTGTGATTGGATTCTTTCTGATAATTGGCACTTTCAATAAACTAGTAAATTAATATATTACTCAGAAAGGTACCAACTAACGGATTGTTAAAAAAAAAGCTTTTTATGATAAAATATAGCAAGCAGAAATAAAAATAAATTTGTTTTTCAAAAAACTTTATTAAAATAAAAAACATGGGATCAAATTATAGCCACTTCAATATAAGTATAGGTACTTATCAATAAAATTATTTCTTCTTTAACTAAGGTACTTTTAAATTTCGTTAAAGGTCTGACTATCGATTTCAAATTCGTGTTCAATAGGAAAATCAGGCAGTCCTCCAAACCCCTCGAAATCATCCATGATATTTTCGTATCCCTGTAAAGCCTTATTGAAATCCCCACCTAAAGTTCTGCGCATGCGTTGTTTTAGTCTAATAGTTGTAAACAAACTAATGCAGCCCAGTTAAAATGGAATAGCATGATGTCTGCCTCTACGGTGGACGAAAAGGTAAATATTTTATAACACAATCTATAATCTATATGATGTTCATGCCCCAGTAAGACGAGTGAAGCTGAAACATCCTCCTGCACCTTGGATTACGACGGGTATACGGATGGCAATGCGTCGTAGAGACCGAGCTTTTAGGCGGTATAAAAAGGATGAGAACTGGGAGCTTTTTGATCTACAAGAAATCGGTGTAATCAAATGGTACGCAATGCCAAACGCCAACATATTCTCGATAACATAAATTTTTCATCACCCGCTGATTCCTGGAGGTTCCTTAAACACTAGGCATTGGCGAACAGCAGCACTTCGACAATTGTGGGACTTTTGATCTGGATGATATCAACCGCTATTTCACCTCTAGCATTTCACTGGATCACCAGATCACGAGTCTAACACTCAGTTACTTAACAGGATTGCCTCAACTTCTCATTCCAGTTTTCTCCAGAGTCTTCAGGCGAGATCAAATGGTCAATCCTCTCCATCACATCTAATGCTGTGGGGTGAGACAACATCAGCCGTCGTATGATAACGACAATCTTGGATCACCTCCTGCCTGCAATATCCCACATCATTAACTTACAAGAGGCATAGCGTACAACATTCTGAAGCCTTGTACCAAAAATCAATTAAATCGGTGCAGTAGTTTAGCCACAATATCGATTTTAAGTTCCGCAATTTTTGCACATGCTTTGAATTTGTTCAAGCTTTCTCTGAGCATTTTTCAAAGTCATTATGTAATTGAAAATACAACTACCCACAAAAAATATGTTATTAAATCAGAAACTTAACCTTTCAGCTGTCAAAACTCCTACTAACTTACGCTAATTTCACTTTTTTCTTTATGTCAATATTTTATTATCAAAATTAAAAATATAGATAAATAATTTTTTTTTATAAGTAAGAAAATAGGTTTTATTTCTGTTATCCAGCTAAATATTTCTGTGAGAAGCACGATTTATTTTGTTTTGTGTATGGGTGTGATTAATCCATCATAATTTAGAAATGTAATAATGACGTTTATAGTTTTGGTCAAAATAGTACTTTTGGTAGGAATGGTAGCTTTGGTAGCAATCGTAAGTAAAATTGCTACCAAAACTACAATATATGCCAAAATACCATTTCTACTAAAACTACTATTTCTACCGAAAATACTATTCCTATCAAAACTACTATCCGTACTAACACTATCATGTCTACCATTTTTTTTTACACTACCATTTCTACCAAAACCGCCGGTGCTGTCAAAAGTACCTACCTTTTCTCTCAAAACTACTATTCTTACCAAAGCTACAATTTCTACCATATCTACCACTTGTAATAATACAGGGTGGCGCTACCATAGGGGCACTTTTTGAACAGAGGCATAGCGTACACCATTCTGAAGCCTTGTACCAAAAATCAATTAAATCGGTGCAGTAGTTTAGCCACAATATCGATTTTAAGTTCCGCAATTTTTGCACATGCTTTGAATTCCACACAGCTGATACAAAACGGTCAACGACCCTACATTGCGCGCCACGACTCACTACGATGCGGGCGCCGACTCGACGCCGCGCGAGGATTCCCGCATATCTTCGAGGACGCGCGAATGTTTTTTGTCAGGTTCAAGCATTTATGCACTTTATTGTAAAAAAAAATAGCATATTTTCAAGTGCGTTAATAAAATCCTCTCCGCTGCGCTCCATTTTATCTGCGCTGAGCCTAACTTCGGATGAAGTCGAGGCGTTGCGTCAGAGCGAGTCGGGGCGTGCAATGTAGGGTCGTTGACCGTTTTGTATCAGCTGTGTGGAATTCAAAGCATGTGCAAAAATTGCGGAACTTAAAATCGATATTGTGGCTAAACTACTGCACCGATTTAATTGATTTTTGGTACAAGGCTTCAGAATGTTGTACGCTATGCCTCTTGTAAGTTAATGATGTGGGATATTGCAGGCAGGAGGTGATCCAAGATTGTCGTTATCATACGACGGCTGATGTTGTCTCACCCCACAGCATTAGATGTGATGGAGAGGATTGACCATTTGATCTCGCCTGAAGACTCTGGAGAAAACTGGAATGAGAAGTTGAGGCAATCCTGTTAAGTAACTGAGTGTTAGACTCGTGATCTGGTGATCCAGTGAAATGCTAGAGGTGAAATAGCGGTTGATATCATCCAGATCAAAAGTCCCACAATTGTCGAAGTGCTGCTGTTCGCCAATGCCTAGTGTTTAAGGAACCTCCAGGAATCAGCGGGTGATGAAAAATTTATGTTATCGAGAATATGTTGGCGTTTGGCATTGCGTACCATTTGATTACACCGATTTCTTGTAGATCAAAAAGCTCCCAGTTCTCATCCTTTTTATACCGCCTAAAAGCTCGGTCTCTACGACGCATTGCCATCCGTATACCCGTCGTAATCCAAGGTGCAGGAGGATGTTTCAGCTTCACTCGTCTTACTGGGGCATGAACATCATATAGATTATAGATTGTGTTATAAAATATTTACCTTTTCGTCCACCGTAGAGGCAGACATCATGCTATTCCATTTTAACTGGGCTGCATTAGTTTGTTTACAACTATTAGACTAAAACAACGCATGCGCAGAACTTTAGGTGGGGATTTCAATAAGGCTTTACAGGGATACGAAAATATCATGGATGATTTCGAGGGGTTTGGAGGACTGCCTGATTTTCCTATTGAACACGAATTTGAAATCGATAGTCAGACCTTTAACGAAATTTAAAAGTACCTTAGTTAAAGAAGAAATAATTTTATTGATAAGTACCTATACTTATATTGAAGTGGCTATAATTTGATCCCATGTTTTTTATTTTAATAAAGTTTTTTGAAAAACAAATTTATTTTTGTTTGTGCTTGCTATATTTTATCATAAAAAGCTTTTTTTTTTAACAATCCGTTAGTTGGTACCTTTCTGAGTAATATATTAATTTACTAGTTCTATTGAAAGTGCCAATTATCAGAAAGAATCCAATCACACATTTTCTATAATATCTAAAGTAATGTTGAAGTAAGCCTAATTCCATAATTCACATATTAAAATACAAGAAAATTAAATCCTCCTGCCATTAAATCAGCAGCTGAAGTCTACCGTATTCATGATAAAATACGATGTAAACTTTAAAGTCAAATATCTCAAAACTAGTTTGATGTGGACTGGATCCTTTTTACTTAACTACGTCCAATTGTTAAGTCATAAATCTGCCGAGAGAACAGATTAGCTTCTTTGCATGACTAGCATTTTTTGTATTCATTTATTTCACTCGATGAATTACGAAGCGGCGATAACCCAGTGGTGTACGTAACGGACTGCCGAGACGATGGTCCCCAGGTACCCCGGGCACACACCTCTGACTTTTCGAAGTAATGTGTGCATTATAAATTAATTATCACTCGCTTAATGATGTGCCCGGTAGATGGCAGTAGGCTCGCCCCCTATTACATTGGGACCGAAACATAACTGGCGAAGTTTGGGTGTGTAATATACCTCTGCCTACCCCTTCGGGAATAAAACGCGTGAAGTTATGTTATGTTATGAATTACGAGTTTCAGATAGAACGATACAATTATAATTTCTCTTGAGTCGTCAAATCCGAACAATGCCTCAAGTGTTGATGAAGTCAATAAGCTACAGTAGCATAATAATATACTCCGCGAAGTTGTATAATTTCACACCACCATATTAAAAATCGTATTAATTCTCATCATTTTCATTAAAAAACAACAGCATAATTCCATCTACCATCAAAATATTGTCATAAACACAAACATATCTCACCGAAAATGCGAACAAAATCAGAAAATCCTCAAAAAGGTACCCAAAGCTGAGTCATTTACGACGAACAGCAATGAACTCCGTATGATGTAAATTCTAAATGGCAAACATAACATTCAAAGCGACTGAATTCACGTGTAAGGCTTAAATTTTTATATAAGGATACTCATATCCTACGACACATTAAAGTTTATAACTCTATCTCTTTTAAGACTGCTTTCCGAATGCAAATTGTATTCTGTTTGCTCAAGAAGACTTTTCGAGATTACAGGGCGCTATTACAAGGAGGAATTCCTGCTGTAAAGTGAAATCTCGACTTTAAAGGCATGTCAACGGCGATGTTACACGCCGTAAAAATTAGATTTAAGTGTGTCAACATTTTAAGTAGTACAAAGTGATATTTTATTTGCAGGTAAAATCACTCAGTATGTTTGAAAGTTATCTTTAATAAGATAAAGCTGAAGAGTTTGTTTGACGAGTAGCCATCGTCAGAAACTTTTGTATTTGTAATAGTATTGGGATGTAGTCAAAGTCAAAATCATTTATTCATATAGGTCACAAGGTGACGATTATGAACGTCAACAATTTAAAGTAAATTACATAATGCTTCTACATTTACATTTACTGCCTCGTTCGCAAAGCAATAGGTAGAACCACGAGAAAGAACGAGCAATAATACTCGTGGCCACTCTTTTTACCCGACTGCGCGACGCATAGGAGGGTAATGTGTTTATCAGTCTATGTATGTATGTATGTATGTATGTATGTATGTTTGTTTCTATATGGCGTTCCAGAGACCAAATGCGTAGGCCGATTTTGATGATTCTTACGTCAATCGATTCGTCTTAACCTTGTGAGTGTCACTAAAGACATGACAGTTATCAAAATTCACCACAGCGTCAACCAGACGCCATATTGTCAAAATGAAAAAAAAATATGTCGATGAACTATGTCATGTGGGGTGTCGTTGAATAGGTATTTTAAAATCATATTTAGGTTTCTTTTACCATTTTTCATTTAAAATAATAGTTTTGGAGATATAACGATGTAAAGTTGTTCAACAAAAAAAAATCTCGCTAATTTTCTTACTTATTGATTTAAGTTTTTATTTCAAGTATAAACGATATACAAACACTTGATTGCAAAATTTACCATCTTATAACGAAGTCAATGAATCGCAACTAAAAAGTATAAAATAAAAAAAATAATTTAAAGAAAAACAAAAAACCCGACTGCATAAAAACTAAAAAGAAAGAAACAAGCCCAGTAGTTTAGAATTCTGTTAAGTAATATGCAGAACAGAACGACTCACAGTCGGGGCACATTCAAGTCTTCCCAAGGGGCCCCGACTGTGGGTCATTCTGTTCTGCATATTACTTAACAGAATTCTAAACTACTGGGCTTGTTTCTTTCTTTTTAGTTTTTATGCAGTCGGGTTTTTTGTTTTTCTTTAAATTATTTTTTTTATTAATCGCCAGTGTTATGGAACATAATATTTTGTTTTTGTAAGGAGCTGCAACTATTACACATTGTACTTTATTACTTGTAAATAGTAAATAGGAACATACATAATACTTAAACAATTAATGCAGTTACTAAATTAAGAGCTGTAGTAGCCTTCCAATGTGAATCTTGTGTAACAGGAGCATCCACTTACGTCTTATAATGTAGGCAACTCGCGATCATGTTCAGAACTATGGTGAAAATGTATGTTGAAGAGAGTGACAGTATATAAATACACAAAAATTACAAAAACTTTAGTGTACAGCCCATGATAACGAGTTATCTTCATCTAACACTGTAGCAAATTTTAATAAAATTTGTGGAACAGCAATGTATATTTAGCCGTTTGGTTGACGGCATAGAATACAAGTGTCACCACCCCTTATCTTCCCGTGGGTGTCGTAAGAAGCGACTAAGGGATAACACTATGCAAATACCATCTTTGCGTAGAGACGCAAAACTCGACATCAAACCCAATACTGACTGCCTCGTCGGTCTCGAAGTTTGCGCGTGGGATCGGGAGGTCCCGGGTTCGATTCCTGGGTCGGGTAGTGTTATTGGGTTTTTCTGTCACGAAATTCTCAGTAGCAGCACGGAGTCTGGAAATGTGCCCGGTACGGCAATAGGTTCGCCCCTTATTACGTGGGAATAAAGTATATCTGGCGAAAAGTGGGTGTAGAAATACACCTCTGCCTACCTCTTCGGGGTTATAGGTGTGAGACTATGTATGTATGTATGTACAATGTATATAATAATACTCTTATAAAACGTTTTAAGTTTCACTGCTCGGTTTTTAACGCTACGAAGCGGTGTGGTTTGGAAAAGTTATAGGTATGTGCCCGGGGTAGCTGGTGATTGAACCCAAGACCATAGCCTCGGCAGTCCATTACGTGGACGTAACAGCGGAGATAGCCCAGTAGTGGACTACTGGCCTATCTCCGCTGATCTTCACCTTCTTTGGTTCACAAATTGATGTTTCGAGTGTTCTTTGTGAAGTCCGCCAATCCCGCCGCATCTAGCGTGTTTTATTATGGCCAAACCCTACTTATAATGAGAAGATGCCTGTGCCCAGCAGTGGGACAAATTATAAACAAGATCAGGTTTCGATACATAATGTGAGCGTTATCAGTCAAGATTTTTTGTCACATAAATTTTGTTTTGTTATTTTTATACCCTGTAGCATTTCAACCGGTATTGTCCGTGTGGTGGTTTGTCCGTGTGGTAACGGATTAAGAATACGAAATGTCACCACCCCATATCATCCCATGGGTGTCATAAGAGCCGACAGAGGGAGCATATTATGCAGAGAACAGCACTGTAAGAGAAGGAAAACTTGATACAAACCCTATACCAACCCGTTTGGCCAGCGTGGTATAGTAGGCCAATTCCTCCTATTAAAGGAGAAGCCTAGTCCAGCAGTGGACTGTTAAAGGCTGATGATGATTTCAACTGGTGTTCAACAATATAATTATAACTCTGCTATGGACTTACTATAAAACTTTCATCGTCCGATTTCGTTCCGTAGATGCAAACTACGAGTTTAAATCGGATGGAAACTTTTAGAAGCAACGTGAATTTTAACGAGATGTTCTCGGACTTGGCTATTTCATCCGATTCGAATGCCTGCCGACAAATGTTTCGTACATTTGGTATAGAAAATTGGATTGCATTATTTTCGTATTCCGTCTGAAAGATGGTGATGGATGAGATGGTGTATTTGGTGACACAGTAATATTGTTTGTTTATTCAGGGCAAGCAAATTGTTGTGTATTTGTCCGCGTGGTGACGGATTAAGAATATAAGTCTCATAGGTGCCGTAAGAGGCGACTAAGGAAAACACACGAAACAAAAAAAAACGTATCATAAGAGACGGAAAAGCTGACATCAAGTCCAATACAATCTCATCCGGCCAGCGTGATATAGTAGGCAAAGTCTTTTTTACTACGGAAGCTATGTCAACATAATAAATCAGTACTTGTGTGTGGTGATTTTAATATTAATTTACTAGAACAGTCTTAGAATGGCCAAAAAATTAAAAAAAAATTCAAATCATATACTCTAGATTGCTTATTTTTGGAACCCACCAGGATAACCAGTTTCGTTCGTTTACTACCTGTGAGCAGACGTGCTGTTATCTCGCGCTTTGTATTAATAACATTTTGCAATTTATTTAAATTTTTCGAATTTGCTTATAGTATCGGTTCCTCTCGTTCTAACCTGTGTGGTGTACCATATAGTGTCTGCGCCATCTTGAACTTTGTAGAGCGCTGTCTCTTTTTGTCAGTGACTAGTTATCATTAAACATTAAATTAAACAATTATTTATAAAATCTCACAAAGTGTTTGCGATTTGCGGGGTTCGAACTCGAGGTGAAGTGACGCACGACTGGTGTGGCGGCGCGCTGCCGTGCGACGTTCGGCTATCGGTACACGCCGGGCCCGCTGCGAAATACGTCATCGCTAACTGCGTCAACTACATAACAAACTAATAGAAGAGCGCTATTGAACATCTGTTGCTTACTTCAACCGCTACGTTCTGGTACTACAGTTATTATTTGTACATACGCATAATGTTTCACTCACCGAATAAATCTCATTCAAATCCTGATCTTACAAAGGAGGAATCAGGCACTAATGTCACCCAAAGGAAGAGGAAACAGCCTGAATGTGTCCTAACCCAGGCTATCTCAGAATTATCAATGGAGATGAAAAGAAGCATAAATGATTTGCGCACTGATATTACCAATCAGTTTGTAAGTATAAATATGAATATAAGTACTCTCAGAGAGGAGTTTAATACCCTATCCTCTGCCACCTCACAAATTTCCAATGAGGTGAAGCAGTTGCGCACCGAGTACTCGTCTACTAAATCTGATGTCGCTGAATTGATGACTAAATACGCGGAATTATCTACAGATTTATCAGAATTAAAGTCGTCTGTTAATTTTAATGCGGAGAATTATGAAGATGGTGCGAAGCGTATCGCAGATATGGAGCGAAAACTGAATGATTCTGGGGCTGCCGCCATGGCTTTGTTAGAAAATAAGATAGATGTATTGGAACAGCAGGCGAGGCACTGTAATATAGAAATATGTAATCTGCCTGAAAGGCGTGGTGAGAACCTGATCTCCGTGTTAGAGTCCATAGCATCAGCAATTAATATAACACTACCCCAGCGTGATATAGTTGCTATCCACCGTGTCCCACATGCACACTCGAAGAATACACGTCCTAAAAACATAATAGTGAAGTTTGCATCCCGATTACTCCGTGATAACATGCTAAGCGCCTATCGACTGTCAAAGGGATTTACATCTGATCGCATCGGCATGACCGGAACACCTTGCCGAATATATATGAATGAACACTTAACACTGCGAAACAAAGAGCTTTTTCGTAAATGCCGTGAAGCTGCTAAGGCAAATAAGTTCAAGTATGTATGGGTCCGCAATGGTACTATTCTGGTCAAAGAAAAGGATGATTCTTCTACACTTGCTATACGTACAGAGGCCGACATATCAAGTAAAATCCACTCTTGTTGTAGTGCAAAAAATGCTACAGACAAATAGTGACCTATTAAATAAGGAATTAATATTTCTAATTACGCCAATTATCTCGTGTTTAATAAACCTTAGCTTCCTTGTTTTACATTACTTCAAATATTTCTTTGTTTTGTTTTATTGTCATGCGGTATTTCCTAATATTCTCATTATTGAAATTATAACCAGATGTACTTATTATTTCACGGAGCTGCCACCGATCCATGAGCTTTCGCTGTGTTGTTCTTTTTATATAACATATGCTTTATTCATCGCTACAGAATCGAACAATAAAATGTTTTCAATTGCGCTATTTTTAATGTATCTAGATTATATTAACATATTATTGCTTATTATTCATGCGAGCATTTTAGTTTTTAAATAATGGCTAATTGTAACCTATCCATTTATTATCAAAACTGTCGAGGGATCAGGACAAAATTAAACACTTTATATCTTAATATATTGTCACATGCATATGATTTAATTATTCTTACCGAGACTTGGCTGACGCCCGACATTTCAGATAATGAATTCATCGATGATCGTTACTCAGTATTTAGATATGATCGCAATCGTAATATTACAGGCAAAAAAGATGGAGGTGGCGTCCTTATAGCGGTATCAAAGGCACTAAAACCGTCCCTTGTTTTTTTATCACCTCCACTAATTTTACCCGAACATGTTATAATTAAAATACCCTCTGATAATGCTAAATATCATGTAATTTGTGCTACGTATATACCACCTAATACTGTAGAAGAAATATATATACATTTTGTAAATTCTCTCTCATTATTATCTAACAGCAATTGCATTGACAGTGTAATTTGGATTGGCGATTTCAACATGCCTCAACTTAAATGGGTTAAACAGGAGTCATATATGGAATGTTTCCCTATTAATAACGCATCTCGTCAATTGTTACTTGTTTGTTCACAACTAAATTTACGACAATATAATCATTTGACTAACTATCATGAACGCATATTAGACTTGTTTTTGTGTAATATACACTCCGTTGTGTGTATCGCTGATGTCCCTTTAGTACCCATTGATAAAATTCACCCAGCCTTTTATGTACATGTTCTGATTAATAAATCCGTATTTTCTATTTCTCAATGTAGAGTAAAAAATCCATTAAACTATTACAAAGCTAATTATGAAAAAATAAATAAGGATATAGAAGATGTAGATTGGAATAGTTTACTTGAAACATTAACACCTGATGATGCGGTTTCTGTATTTTACGAAAAAAATTATGAAATAATTAGACTACACACTCCCAGACGAAAACACAAGAATATAAATTTTCCTATCTGGTTTTCTAAAACTCTAATACGCATTTACAAAAATAAATCTTCTTCGTGGTTCAGGTGGAAAAAATATGGAAATATTAAAGACTACGAGATGTTTTCCATTAATAGACTCAGATTCAAATAACTAGCAGATAAATGCTATAAAGTCTATATAAACTCAGTCGAGGACAATATTACTACAAATATTAAGGCTTTCTGGTCATACATCTCCAATAGAAAAAACACAAACAAAATACCTTGCTCGGTTCATTATAAAGATATCCCCGCTAATGATCCTATCGAAATATGTAATTTATTTTCCAGCTTTTTTTGCTCGGTTTACGAACCTTCCACATTTGATCTGGACACATGGGAACCTCCACCTATGACCTCTGAGCACGATATTAACTTATCCAAGTTGCACTTCTCTTTGGATAATATACGCAGAGAATTAAAATTACTAGATTCAACTAAGGGTCCTGGTCCAGATGGTATCCCATCTATATTCTTAAAAACTACCTACAATACTATATGTTACCCTATCTTTATAATATTTAATAAATGCGTATCACATGGTATTTTTCCTGACACATGGAAATGCGCAAATATTGTGCCAGTTCATAAAGGTGGATCCAAAAATGATGTCGAAACCTACCGTCCAATCTCTATACTGTCAGCATTCTCTAAACTCTTTGAAAAGCTTGTACATAATGAGATATATCCAATTGTTCGACGTGCCATAATATACGAACAACATGGTTTTGTCAAAGATAGGTCGTGCATAAGCAATCTTCTTATATTTTCGACTCAGCTATTTGAGGGTTTGGATAATAGACAACAAATTGATGCGGTATACACTGATTTCCAAAAGGCTTTTGATAAAGTTGACCACAAATTGCTGTTAAATAAAATCGCCTTCAACGGTATCAGAGGGGATCTCCTTCGATGGTTCATCTCATACATAACAAACAGAACCCAAAAAGTTGTGATAAATGGTTACGAATCCAACTCTATTCAGGTTACCTCAGGAGTCCCACAAGGCTCGATTTTAGGCCCTTTGCTATTCATATTATTTATAAATGATATTAAAAGTTGCTTTAGACATTCAAAATTCCTTTTATACGCGGATGATCTAAAAGTTTTTAAAAATATTTCAAATGAGCTGGACTGTACTGAATTCCAAGAAGACCTTGACCGCTTTTCCAGCTATTGTTCAGCCAACAAGCTACACCTAAGTCTCCCCAAATGCCATAGCATAACATTTACTAAAAAAATAAACACTATTAATTTTAATTATAAACTCAGTAACAAATTTGTTAATAAAGCATTAAGTTTACGTGATCTTGGCATCCATCTTGACTCAAAACTTCATCTAGATATGCACGTAGAAAAGATAGTCAATAAAGCGTACCAATTGTTTGGTTTCATAATGCGAGCCACTCACGAATTCCGCCGTCCGTCTACATACCTATACTTATATAAGTCAATAATACGACCGCAATTAGAGTATGCAGTACCTATTTGGAATCCACATTATGCAAAATATAATGATGCCATTGAAATGGTCCAACGTAAGTATCTTCGCGCTATGCAGTATAGATGTTTCCGTAAAAAAATATCATACGAACAACTCCTTAAGAAATATAACATGTTAAGTCTACAGTCTAGACGTGTTCTTCTTGACACCATGACTCTTTTCAGTGTATGCCGCAACAAATTTGATTGTCCTGACTTAGTGAATCGCTTGTGTTACCTGGTTCCTCGAACGATGCATGGGCGAGAGGTGCGATCCAGACATCTATTTGCTACTAGACTTTGTAAAACGAATGCTGGCGTACGCTCACCTCTGCAACGTTTAGTCGACACATATAATAAATATTTTAGTGCAATCGATATATTATGTCTCAGTAAGTTTACTTTTAAAAAATATATAATTACAATCCTAAAAGATCGGCAGCAGGCTATACAGGTTTAATATTAATATCAACTCAGTGGCATCTTTTTATTGTTATTAATATATCATAATTTTGTTCAAATACCTTTTTTCTTCAAAAATATACATATTTACTGCGTTGAATACAGCTCATGTCTGCTAACAGAAGTATAACTTTTAATTAGTAATTTGTGGAAAATGTAGTAGGTAGTATATTAGTTAAGCTTAGTAATAAGGACTTATTGTGTATACATAATGTACTACTGTTTGTTTTCCCAAAGTTAAATAAATAAATAAATAACTTCTACCACCTCTACTTGTATAGATAATATATTTACAGATATAATACCAATGAGCAAACAAATAATTAACAAATTAACATCTGATCATTGTGGACAATCAATAACATTCGCTACGCAGTCTAAAAAAGTAGGTAGTAAAGAATTGACTGTGGTGCCAAAACTTTTGCGTCGTCTCGAGGGACTTAAAGATAAACTCACAGACCCACTACCATATTTGTGCTATAATGAACATCCTAATGAGTTGTACAATTCTTTCTTTAACATGTACTGTACTATTTTCAACTCTATCTTTTTCCCTAAGAAGATCTCAGTTGTTGGTACTATAACCTTCAGTGAATGGGCAACCACTGGAATTTGTAAACGTAGAAATAGGCTTTACGAGTTGTATGAACAGAAAGTTTTTAAGAAAAATGATGAACAATTTTGTAAATATGTAAGTAATTATTCCAAGTTATTCAACAAGATTTGTCGAGAAGCTAAGACTCTTTATTTAAAATCTAAAAATAAAAATAGTGAAAATAGAATAAAAACAACATGGGACATTATTAACAATTAGACTGGAAGAGTCAAGAATAAAAAATAATGACTACATTCTTCACTTTGATAACAAGGTATTCAAATCAGATTTTGAGGTTGCCACAGCGTTCGAAAATTTCTTTACAGACATTCCAGTCTCAATTACAAAGTCCCTGAACTCGTCTCCTAATCATGCCGAATTTCTATTAAAACAAAATGTCAAAGTGTGTACCATAGGATTTAATTTTACTTATATTACCGAAAGAGATATTGTTAAAACTTTTAATACACTTAATTTTAAGAAAACAAGTGATTTTTGGGATAATTCTGTTGTGATTACGGAATACATAATCAATTCAGTAGCACCTGAACTTGCAATAATTTTCAATAGATGCATTGACTGTGGTGTGTTTCCTGATCTAATGAAAATTAGTAAAATAATTCCATTATTTAAATCAGGTAGCACATCTGACCCTACTAATTATCGACCAATATCTGTGCTACCCACATTTTGTAAAATTTTTGAAAAGTTAATTCTAGACCAGCTCCAAATTCATTTTAATTATAATAAACTGCTTCACAGTACACAATTTGGTTTTACTAGGGGTCCCTTATCAACCGATGCTGGTGTTGAGCTTTTAAATAGTATTTTCGATGCTTGGGAGGAGTCGCATGATGCTCTAGGAGTTTTTTGCGACTTATATAAGGCATTTGATTGTGTTTTTCATGAAACATTGATCAGGAAATTACATCACTATGGAGTTAAGAACACTGCTTTAGATCTTTTAATTTCGTATTTAAGTAGAAAGATACAGATAGTAAATGTTAATGGAAAACGTTCTATGGGTTCAGTGGTCACAATGGGAGTACCGCAAGGTTCAATACTTGGTCCATTCCTTTTTCTTATATATATTAATGATCTGCCATATATTATGAAAAAAAATGAAGAGATAGTGTTATTTGCTGATGATACATCACTTATATTTAAGCTAAGACGACAGCAATCAACTAATGACGATGTAAATGACGCTCTCTCTGAAGTAGTTAATTGGTTTAGTGCTAATAATTTACTTTTAAACGAAAGAAAAACAAAATGTATTAGATTTTTCACACCTAACGTAAAACAAGTTGAAACCAATATACGGATGAATGGAGAAGAGTTAGATCTTAAAGATAACACCATTTTCTTAGGCATAACTTTAGATTCTAAGCTACAGTGGGGCCCACATATAGGTAAGTGGTCGAATAGACTTAGCTCTGCAGCGTACGCGGTTTATAAGATTCGTCAGTTAGCTGATACAGATACAGCCAGAATAGTATATTTCAGTTATTTTCACAGTATAATGTCATACGGCATCTTATTATGGGGCAATGCAGCTGACATTCAAACAGTGTTTGTACTGCAGAAGCGAGTACAATTTACAGTCTTGGATCAAGGCATTTACTGAGGAAAAAATTTAAGGAAATTAAAATAATGAGTGTCGCATCTCAATATATTTATGAAAACTTGATATACGTTAGGAAAAATATAAATATGTTTTCGAAAATAAGCGACATGCATAGTATAAATACACGAAATAAAAATAAACTTGTGCAACCTATAACTAGACTGCAAAAAATCAGTAACTCGTATAAGTGTCAAAGTATACGCTTCTACAACAAAATTCCAGGCAGTATTCAGGCAATAAGTTTAAATAAATTCAAAGTATTTGTTAAGCAAAGTTTGTGTTCCAAAGCGTACTACTCAGTAAAGGAATACTTAGAAGACAAGAATGCCTGGGATTGAGTTTCTCCAATTTGCACGCAGGCTAAAATGTCATGTAAATAGTATAAAATTATGAATATTTGACATTTGTAATTTATCTATTTTGTTATTATTTATATTCTGACATTCTAATATTAATTATCGCTCGCTTAACAATGTGCCCGGTAAATGGCAATAGGCTCGCCCCCTATTACATTGAGACCGAAACATATCTGGCGAAGTGTGGGTGTGAAGTACACCTCTGCCTACCCCTTCGGGGATAAATGGCGTGAAGATATGTTATGTTATGTTATGTTATTCTAAAATGATATCAGATTATTTTTATTTACTTTAATAGTAATTATTGTATTATGCTTTTGACATTTCCAAATTGACATTCAATTATTTTATTTATGTCTTGACATTTCCAATAACTTAAGTGACATTAAATAATTTTATTTACATTTGTAATTAATTTCTTTTTTTTTGACATTTTCAAATTGACCTTAAATTATTATTATTTATTTAGTGACATTTTAACTAGATGACATTTTATTGTATAATTTTTATTATTTAAATATTATTGTTTACAACAGGTACTCAACTTTATGATAAAACTAGAGGACGCCAGCAGCTACGCCTGCACATTTTTTTTAATTTACCTACCCTTTTTTGCCGATCCCGTGGGCATTTCGCGAAATCCCTTCTTAGTGCACTCCTACGGTCCCCAAGGAACATACTTGCCAAATTTCAGATTCCTGCGCCTAAAAGTTTCGGCTGTAGCGTGTCTGTCAGTCAGTAAGTAACGTAAGGATTTTATGTATTAAGATGTAAGGAGCAAGTACAATGCGGGAATTAGTAAACTTTTCAACTTATATTAGTGGCAACCTATCTGGTGGCTTAGGCTGGCATGCTTATGCATACACCTACTGATGGCGTGGGGGCATTATGATTTAGGTCGTGCTGGCTCCCTCAATCAAGGTTGAGCCGTACGATGGTTGTTGAATGCGGGCCATCAGCGGGTTGAGTCAGTTACGAGTACAAGCGTCAGATGATATCCTGCATTGTACTCGCATCTAAACCTATTATGTCTGGACTTCAAAAGTCCATAAACGAAGAGATGAAATATAATGAAATGACAAAAAAAAGCAATGTCTCTGAGTTTGTTTCGGCCTTTCTTCTCAAGAAGTCATTTAGCTAGGAAACGCCGGCATCATCTAGAATAGGGTTTTGACTTGTATAAGTGTTGTAAACAACCAAAATGCAGAAATAAATAATTATGTCTTTATGTCTTTATCTGCTATGACAATAAGACAATGATTTTGTCAATATCTTTATCAACAAGAGACTGTACGTTATAATAATGATCATTTTCCTTTTTCAGGTAAGACATCTTTGCTGTACTCCACTCCATTTTTGACGCACCAGTAAGTAAGATTGATATTTGACAAAAAATATATTTAAAAATAGCCGGTTGCGATATTTTTCGCATTTTTTGTAAATCAGCAATACAGGTAATTAGATTCTAGCAAAATATGTCTTTTTTGTATTTTTGGCGCTTTTTAAATTTTGGAATCATTTATAGCAAAATTTAAAAAGCGGTCTATTTTATTTCAGTAATATGTTACGAGATGAAAATATACTACACGACTAAAGAATCAATCTCCACGGTATATAAATAATTTTACTTTTTATAAAATAATAAAAACAGTGACTGAATTAAATTATAACATAGAACACAATTTTAAATTTCAAAAGCTTCACAAACAACATATTGAATGCACGAACGAACTTAGTTTGAAAGCAACTACAAAGTAAGTACGCACTAATCATTGTTTAATGTTTTGGAAGTAGTTCTGTTATACCAAGCTGCAGATGACAGCTGGTTAAACAATGTAAAACACGCAGCCTGCCTTGAAAGTACAAATTAAATAATATTGCACTACAATTGCCTTAGTACGCAGCGTTACAAGGCGTTATATAAGAGCTGTGAATTTTGCTTGTTCAACACAGTTCTAGACAAGAAAAAGAATTTCAAAATTTTGTTCTACAGATTGTAGCTAATAAACGGAAAAGGAATCTTAGAGGAAGCCTGTGTCCAGTTGTGGATGTCTATAGAAACGCGATAAAACGTAATATAAACTGTGTTATGAAATTTATTCCTACTTGAATGGCTGACTCATAAATATTCATCACTTTGTTTGTTGGTACTTTGAAAAGGTGTATAAAGTTTTAAAGTCCTTTGAAGCCGTTCAGAATGTAGAAATAATTTAGGTAAATGATAATTAAAGGTTCATTTTTACAGGGGCACTAACATAGAGTTGATAGCACTAATAAAATATTGCAAATATGATGGTAAAGACAAAAAATAACAATATATCATCTATTCCTACAGTTAGAGAATTGCCTGCAAACCTCTACAAAAGGCAAAAAAATCCTCTGCAAAACACGAATGTAGTCTAACTACGGAATTCAATATTCGATCTATAGATAGATCTGTAGATTTTATAAAAATATGTCAAACACGAATCTCGAATCTCAAAATCCATGTATGGATCGCATATTGAAAATGGCCGTAATGCTACTTACACAATTGAGAAATGATGTAGCAATGATTCCCTATACCACTCTATTATTTATATTCTTACAAATCAATCCCAGATGAATGAACATTTAAAGCACAATCATTCACTTCATCCCCTAAACCATCACGAACCGTTTCGTTTTGTACAAGAGCCTTTGAAACAGGATCATCAAAAGCATCCACTACGTCGGCGATTATAGAAATGCTTTTGCTTTTGTCAATGCGGTAGTTTTGGTACACCCAAGCACCAACAATACAGGATTTGCCGGCCGATCTGTCATCTTTCTTGCAGCTTTTTCCTGTAAAATACCTTTTGTCGGAAGCTCATGTATTTGGATTTTTTGAAAGAAATGCCGGCATTAATACCTAGAGCTTATTCGGACGTAACATTTGTAAGAAGTGTTGGCATTGTTGGCTATTTTTTATAAAGAAACTTCATATCTATAACTAAATAACAAAAACAATAACTAATATTATTATTATCCTCCTTCACTAAAATGTGGTGTTTCCATAATTATTATTACGCTGTTTCAGCATATTTAGATATAATTAGAAACAGTTGCAATTTGGATATCCATAATCTGAAAACTTTCGAATCGATTGTAACCATTACCGAGAGGATACAAATTTATGATAACCACA
The DNA here is from genome assembly GCA_944739405.2 of Euclidia mi. Classification (NCBI taxonomy): domain Eukaryota; kingdom Metazoa; phylum Arthropoda; class Insecta; order Lepidoptera; family Erebidae; genus Euclidia; species Euclidia mi. The sequence continues at coordinate 5,048,300 of OX123203.2, forward strand.
AAGCAAAATCGCTAAATTAGACTTGTATCATTATCATGGCTTATACCAATATCCAATCACGTATTACTAAACTTTTTCATGTTTTACTTATATGATAAGTTTACTTAGTAGGTTGATATAAATATGATATTAGCTATATTTATTTTAATTTTTTCAGGCTCACTTGAATTTCCTTTACATTTTCATCTAGCAGAGTGAATAAGAATGTTCACGAATGTTATACTTTTAAAATATGATGAAATATTTATAATTTTCTTATTTTGTGATGTATTGCCTGAAAATATTGAATTTATTTTGTAAAATTGAATTAGTTGGTGCTTTAAATAAATTTTAACCTGGATTTTCTTTCGCTTTAATTTCTTGAAAACCTTTCAAGCTATTGATTCCTTTAAATGTTTAAAACTTGAAAATAGCAGCATTTGTTGTTATTTAGCGACTTCAATAAAGTAAAAGATTCTAAGAATACTTTCTTCTTTGCTTTAACAAAGTTGAATTCTAAATACAATAATAAACTGCGGGTACGATACCGGAATATTATTATTCTATTAACTTTAGAGGTGAATAGAGTAAGCAAGATATATTTTACATCACTAGCTGTTTTGGTTTCATCTTGACAATGTCTAACTTTTGTTAAAATTTGTCACATTTTTCCGAGGTTTTCACTTTTCAATGTTTCTGTTAACATTATACAGCCTATTGCAGTCCTCTACTTGATATAGACCGTCCTAATTATCTTCACAAAATCATTGTGAGTCAATGGGATCAAATGCTTCTCAATCTATGAAATCTATTGCTGGACAACGGCCGCTCTCAAGGCTCTCATAGGCCGGTCTTGAGCCGCCAGGATCAATGCACTGCCTGTAATCCTAATAAGATCATCATTTTAAGGCGTGGCGAGAGTGTAAACGACTGACACTCCGAAGATCGTGGGTTCGATCCCGCTCAAGTCAAATATTTGTGTGCTTGAACATGGATGTTTGTCTTGGTTTGGTTGTTTCTGTTTATAATATATACAAACATACATAGACTCACGCCTATTTTCCGGAGGGGTAGGCAGAGACTACGGAACCCCATTTTTAATAATATGTATGTATTTACAAAAAAGAGTATATATGTAACTTTATCCATTGTCTAGTACCCATAGCTGTGCTTAGTTTGGGACTAGATGGTGTTGTGTGATGTTGTAGAATATTACTAGAATATTATAATTAACAATGGCTCTTATTAAATATCAAAATATGGTCTCCATTCTTAACGTCAAGTCTTTTAACAATAAAATAAGTACCTTTAGTATACCTCAGAATTAGATCTCTAGTCCGGTCCGAATTTCGATCTACGACGTACGTTCCTTTTGGTAACAAAGGTCACATAACTGGTATAATCTACTTATAACTTAAATAGCTGGCAAGCAATTTAGTTACGTTTCGTAGGCTCAATTTCATGTCCTTACAAGGCACTTTTATCAACGACTTCAAAGAAAGGAAGCTCTCAATTTAATCTGTATGAGCGTAGTTTTGTTAAAATTTGACATCATTCGTAGTAGTATACCTAAGATTTTCATCAGATGTAGCAGGTGTATTTGGATATGTTTGGTGCTATTTTAATGTATAAGCCATTATTAGTAAATAGTTTGGTCGAAATCCGTTCATTACTTTTTGCGTGGAGGAGTAACAAACATCTTTATGCTTTTTTTATTTATCGCCTGTATTCCCGAAGGGGTAGACAGAAGTGTAATATTACACCCACATTTCCTAATGAATTTTTAGATCCCACGTAACAGGAGGCAAGTCTAGCGCCATTACCGGGCACATCACTAGCCTCCGTGCTGCTACTGAGAATTCGAAAAAAACTCAGTAACACTTTTGCCCAACCCGGAAATCGAACCCGGGACCTGCGATCAGCAGATGCTTACGCTATCAACTGGACCACGTAGGCAGTCAACAAACATCTATCCATCTTAAAACACTTAACAGAAGTAAGATAAGATTGAATAGGTGCGTAGCTAATAACCACTTTTAGGGCTGAAATAGAAGCATATGGTAGATAGGAATGTCAGACCATCAACGTAATTTTCAACTGATCTGGACACTGGATAATGTCTGTTCTTTGGGAAACTTTAGTGTCTAAGTTAAAGAACGTACAAGGATTCAATTCAATTCAATTCAATTCAATATCTTTATTTGTGGAACATAAGTTACATAAGGTGTTATAGTTTGCAATACATTGTGATCCGTCTATGTCCTGCCATGCATCAGGCATACAAATCAGTAATTTTAATAATTTTTTTTAATATTAAGAATTTAATAACATGCGTAAAAATATAGTATTTTACAATTCAATATTCAATTTAAGTCAGTCAAATAAAAAAATAAATTTATGTCAACAAAATTCTATAGTATTAATGTCAATAAACAATACGGTAATAAATTAATGTCAATGAAAATAAACTTAAATTTACAATAACAATATCATATTTATTAATAACTAGAGGACGCCAGCAGCTACGCCTGCATTATTTGTAAATTAACCCGTTATGCCGATCCCGTGGGAATTTCGAGAAATCCCTCCTTAGTGCACCCCTACGGTCCCCATGAAACATACATGCCAAATTTCAGCTTCCTGTGCCCAATAGTTTCGGCTGTAGCGTGTCTGTCAGTCAGTCAGTAACGCAAGGATTTTATATATTAAGATTACCATAGCTTTTCCTCTAGAAACTCTGTGATTGAATAATACGCTTTGCGCACCAAATATTGTTTCAAGGATTTTTTAAATTTGCTGATACTCTCTATATCATTTATTTGTTTAGGTAGCTTATTATATATTTTGGGGGCCATGGTAAAAATACTTTTACTAAAAAGCGCTGTACGTGAGCTAGGTATTTGTAGTTTGTGCGGATATCTTTTATTATTACAATTTTCATAACTGTGTATATTACTTTTGACAAACACCGCACTCTCGTAAATGTATAGACTAGGCACAGTCAGAATATTCATTTCCTTAAAATACGGTTTACAGCTATCAATTTGTTGCAAATTACACATCGAACGTATACATCTTTTTTTAGACTTGAATACCATATTGATCCCGCTAGAGTTGCCCCAGAAAATGATCCCATATCGTAACAAAGAAAGAGTCTACAAATCCGTGATATGCTGTCTGAACTGCGTTTTTATTTACTATTTTGCGTAATATATAAAGTGCATATGAGTACTGGTTTAATTTCTTACATACACTTTCTATTTGATTCCACCAACTTAAATGCTTATCTATGTTTAGTCCTAAAAACTTTGTGCTATCAGTCTCATTTATTTTTTGGTCCTTATAGTGGATATTACTTACAGTATTTATTCTATTTTGTCTTGTTGTAAATGTCATAATGTTTGTCTTACCGAGATTGATAATGAGGTTATTCGAATTAAGCCAGTCTATAACGTCATATAAAGAGGAATTTATTTCGCTGTCGAGATGATTAACATTTTTGGTTTTATATATAATTGTACTATCATCTGTGAACAGGATCATAGGATGTCTAGTACATTGGGGCAGATCATTTATATATGTGAGGAACAATAATGGGCCCAATACGCTACCTTGGGGAACTCCATATTGTATTTATTTTAATGTGGATAAATAAATATGCTCAATTTTATTATCAGGGATATTCTATTAATTTGTGTCATCTGATGTCGATTGCTAAGGTAAGATTTAATAGGTCTAAAGCATTACCTCGAACCCAATATGTCTCTAGTTTATGCAGCATTATTCTATGGTCAACATAGTCGAACGCTTTAGACATATCCATATACATTGCACTAACATGAGTTTTGTTATCAACGCAGCTATATATGTGATTCAGAAATTTATGAATTGCCAAATTTATGGTGTGTTTTTTTCTGAAACCTTGTTGAGCATTTGTTAAAATGTCATTATTATCAAGATATGAGCTTAATCTGTTACAAATTACTTTCTCAAATACTTTTGACATAATAGGTAAAAGTGCAACGGGTCTATAACACTTCATATCATCCCAATTACCTTTTTTGAAGGGTGGCTTTATAATAGATATCTTTAAATTGTCTGGGAATATTCCATATTCCATGCTCAAGTTAACTATAAAACAAAGTGGTGAAGATATACTGTTTGCCACGTATTTTAATATTTTTGTATTTATATTGTCATATCCTGTACTATTAGTAATTTTTAATGATTAGATTGTATTAAAGATTTCTAATGTAGTTGTTGGTGTCAAAAATATTGAATTAGAATGATTACATGTCAATTTAAATTTATATTTATTACTATTAATAAACTCATTACTAGTCAAATTAACCTGGTCAATAAAATAATTATTAAATGAGTTAACTATTTCCTGTGGATCGTCAATATATTTATTATCTAGTTTAATAAGTCTTATATACCTATCCTGACTTTCTTTTTGATTTTTATTAATAACTCTCCATGTAGCTTTCGACTTATTAAATGCATTATTAATATAAAAATTGTTTTGTGGTTTTTGTGTCAATTTAATTATTTTTGACAATCTGCTTGAATAGACTTTAAATTGCCTTTTATTTTCCACAGTTGGTACATATCTATATTGCCATAGTAGTTTTCTATTACGACGACAGCACACTTTGATACCCTTTGATATCCATTTTGGCCTTTTGTACGAGGACATGCGAATTTTACGTATAGGAAAACACTGTTCATAGAGAAATTTAAATAATTCGTGGAAATCATTAAATGCGATATTGACATTGTTGCTCCCATATTATGTTACTAAATGATAAGCTATCAATATACATTTTAAATTTTGTCATGTTGTTTTTATCATAATCACGTTTCAAAACAAACCAATATGTTAAAGGGCTATTGCTTTTTATAGGAAATTACAAAACCTGCGCGTTGTGGTCCGAAAGTGCAAGTTCATGTGTTTCGATTTTACATGATTTTATATTGTATATAACATTATCTATACATGTGCCACTTGCTTTACGAGTTGGTTTTGTAGCTGCGAAAGTTAAATTATAACTATCAACAGTTTCTTTAAATCTTGACGACATAGTTGTCTTTTTCAGTAGATCTATGTTATAATCTCCACAAACAATTACTTTATATTTACTATTGAGACAAAATGGATTAAGTATTAAGTACAATTTATTAAAAAATATTTCTATAGATCAACAGTCTGTTCTAGGTGGCCTGTATATGCATATTATAATTACTTTAAACTCTAGAAGCTCAATACCACAACATTCAATTACATTTTCAATGCTAAACTTTTTTATATTAGTAAGTTGTTTAAAATTAAGATAATTTTTAATTAATATACATGATCCACCATGTCTATTATTCCGGCAGTACTGTAAAGTTAATTTATAATTTGGGATCGTTAGCTGTTTAATGTCATTTTCTGTCATATTATGTTCCGTAATGCATAAAATATCCACAGTTTTTAGTTCTTCTAAATGGACACTTAATATGATTTACAAGTCCATCGAAAAAAGTCATTCACATTATTATCAAATCTATCTGCTTGCTTACATTCAGTATTCAATGTTAAGTTGTCATTACATTTATTAAGAGTATTTTGACTACATTCTGCGTTTGACTTATTTCCATTACAAAGCACATTAGATATGCAATAGGTTTGTGTAGATTTATCAACAAATTTTGACTCTCGCTTGTATTTTAAGTTCAACAATGCAATGTTATAAGTTTTCTGTTTAACTGCATAGTCAATACGTAGTATATCCTTAAAAAAATTGAAAGAAAGAAAGAGAAAGAAAATAAATTTATTTGGATAAGGTGACACAATTAAAATGACATAGTATAGACGAATACTTGACAATTACTTTTCGTTAAGGAAAAGAATCGAAGTGGAAATTATAATTACAATCAAAAATATCATATTAAATAAAAAAAGATCAAAATAATAAAAAATAAGCAATTTTGTAAATTCTATACATCTAGAAATCAAAAATATCATATTAAATAAAAAAGATCAAAATAATAAGAAATAAACAATTTTGTAAATTCGACACAGTCATCTAGAAATCAAAAATATCATATTAAATAAAAAAGATCAGAATAATAAAAAATAATCAATTTTGTAAATTCGATACATCTAGATTTTACCAATTTTAATTTATTATGTCACATTATGCCAAATGGGAGTTTAGTTCAGCATATGCCTGACTTACAAAGCCTGGCGATGGTTTTCAACTAGCTCCTTTTACTGATAGCACGGACCTTAGGTAGTAAAATGCACACAACAATACATACTAAAATAATGTGTTAAAACAGTGCGCGTGCATGACGTGCGTTATGTAGGCCTACGGGTTCCCGGCCCGTGCCCAGTGGATTAAGCGGATAGCGGGCGGAGAGGCCTCCAGACTCGCGTGAGTATATTAAATAAGATCAATACGCGCGTGCGCCGCGTGATGGTTGGACGCCGCGGTTTACATCAATGCACGCACAGTGTCACAGCACTGATTATACAACATAGGAACATTCAACATGGACAATATTATTAATTGTACAGTACCTACAAAAGTAACACAAACATATTTATTGTACTGTAGGCATTTGTATTATTATAAATTAATTCGTTATTAAATAGAGATATGAATAATGTTTAATGCCAATAGAGAAAAATATTGTTAATTAAGGGATTAGGGATAAGATTAGTAATTAAATAGTAGTATGAATAATTTTTAATGTCAGTAGGGATAATATGGTTAATTAGTGGATTAGAAAATAGTTATTAATTGTATAAGGAAATAATAGGCACACATATTGCTAATTAGTGGATTAGGGATAAAAATCATAATTAAATAGTAATAAGAATAATGTTTAATGTCAATAGAGATAAATATTGTTAATTAGTATATTACAAAAATAGTTATCAATTTTATAAACCATAAGCAGCAGAAGCAAATAAAAGAAGCGTTCAAGTTCACATTGCCAAGCTTTCGTTGCGACTCCACAAGATACTGCCTCAAGCGTGTCCTAAAAGTGTTGATGGAGGTGACGTTGCGTATGGGTGGAGGTATATTGTTCCAGCACTTAGAAGCCGCATATCGAAAGCTCCCTCTAAATGCCTCAGACTTATGTGGCTTAATCGATAATTGCTTTGAGCATCGTCTGCTCGATCGCTCGCTACCACTGAAGACCCAGGTTAGTTTTTGAAATAAATACTTTGGCTCCTGTGACTTAATGACACCAAATACTAAGCAAGCTAAATGCAACTTTCTTCTTGACTTCATTTTTAATATATGTTTATCATTTAAAAAGGGGGTTACGTGACCTCTAAAAGGCACTGAGAAACAGAAGTGGACGCAGGCATTTTGCACTCTCTGTACTAATCGATCTGATCGTGCCAGCAAACGAGGCCCATATACAGAGTCCGCATAATTTAACTTGCTTAGTATCAAGGATTCCATCAACTTAATGCGCATTTCTTCTGATAAAAAGGGACGTATTTTATATAGCACTCTTAGTTTATAGAAACAGTTCCGTACTGCGTTGGCAACATGATTCTCATAACGCAGATTGGCATCCATTATCAGTCCCAGGTTTCGGGCCTCGTACACTCGTTCTAAGGGTTTCCCTTGAAGAGTTATATTCAACCCCGTTTGCAGCGAACGCAAATTGCCTGTGGATCCTAGAATCATATACTTCGTCTTTGATGGATTTAACAATAAGCAATTACGTTCCGACCATGCAGTTATCCTCTCAAAGTCCTTATTTATGTCCACTATTGCCTTTTGGTAATCACTTACTTTAAAAGACAAGTAGATCTGGATATCATCCGCATATATATGATACTTGCAATTTTGTAAACAATCTTTTATATCCTCACAATAAAGGGCAAACAGTATTGGTCCCAGAATAGATCCCTACCGCACGCCTCTTTTTAAAGAGGCAGGAGCCGAGGCTTCTGTGTTTCCGTTTATAGAGTTAATTTCTACAAGTTGGTAACGGTTCATTAAATAACTATGGAACCAACGAACTGCGTTATTGTCAAATCCATAAAAACGAAGTTTGGATAACAATATATCCAAATTTATAGCATCAAATGCCCGCGAATAGTCCAAAAGAACAAGAATCGTGCAGCAGCCCTGATCCTGGGCTGACAGGATATTGTCAGTGACGTCCAGCAGAGCGGTAGTAGTGCTACGGAACCGTCTGAATCCTGACTGCAGGTTAGGTAATATATCATTATTCTCTAAAAAATCAGTGAGCTGTTGACAGACCACCTTCTCCAAGACCTTGGAAAGACACGGCAGGATACTAATTGGCCGAAGGTCACGCATATCAGAGGGGTTTGGGATTTTAGGCAGTGGTCGCACTACAGCAATTTTCCAAATCGCCGTTACTGTGCACGATACAATCGACTGGTTTATAATATCAGTAATAGTTCCTAAGGAGTAAGGTAATGATAAATTTACATTTTAAGATTGCGACATATTACTAATGAAAAATGTTTATAATAAGGTATTGTATTGACATAATTCATATCCACATAAGGTACATTGTGATATTTGTTATAGATAAATTTAAGTTCATAATTAAGTTTCATAGGGTTAAGGTATCGATTATAGGGTATCCCACTGACTATATTGTTTGAAGTACTGTAGGCAGCCAGCTAATAAGAGAACTTTTGAACTCATACGGATTGTTGTCATTCACACCGCCTATGATTATTAAGTAATCGTCAGACGTCATCGTCGCCAGTTCTTCTTTTGCCGTGTAAATTATATCGTATAGTTTTGCTGCAGGCTTCCAGTACACTACTACTTTAAATTTCTCGCCAAGAACTAATTGTAGCTGGTGTCGTATATTTCTCCCACGCGGATCAGCAAGTACAACCACTTTCTGATGCTTTAGGACTGGTTCTACTTTGCCGCTCTCCGTATTATTGCCGCCAAAAAGTATCTTACAAATGGGTGGTTTCTGCTGACTATCTTGTTGATTATCATTTATAATTGCTTGTTTTAATTCAACCGATGTTTGTACATTATTGGCTGTTAATTTAGGACTAATTGATTTTAATGCATTTAGTGTAAATTCTCTTGGTGACGTTCTAGGTAGGCCTGCTTTCATTGAAAATGTACGAAGCCGTTGTTGATATTGAGGGGAATAAAACTTAATTGGCGTTCCCGGGCAAACTTTATTTGTACCATACCCCTCCATTCCTACCGATTTGTACAATTTAATCTTATTTTCGGCACTTTGTAATTTGCTTTTCAAAGTGTAGTTTTCTATGTTAAGGTTGTCAATCTCAGCGTTAGCAATCTGTAACTCCGTCTTTAGTTTGTTAATTTCTTCTTTTAAAGTAATAATGTCATCGTTACTGTTTGGTAAGCTTTGGTAAGATACATCCATGTCAAATAATTCACTTTAGCTAGCGTTGCATGTGTTTGGTCTCCTCTGCGATATATTTACGTACTCATCCATTGTGACTTATTATCTTATAAAACACAACTTAATGATTCTTAAAAAGTGAAGTGCTTCAGTAGGATTTGAATTCAAGCCAACGGATTGCCAGTCCAACGCTGTTGGTAAAGTGCTATTTCGTACTTAACTAAGTTGTTAAAATAGGTGATCGTATTATAGCTCCTTCAAAGTGCACATTTTTAATCGTAATACCTACTAGAGTTGTTTACAAATCCAATTACTTGAAGAGTCCAAAGGTCAAGTTCTAAAATACTTGCGAAGTAGATGTAGGTACGATATTGTTAATTGTCATTTATTTATCTTAGTTGAGTTATTTTGCACTTTAGTGTTTATTTTTCACTAATCAAACGTAATGTTTATTGGTTAAAAGTTTGCACTTAAGTATCACTGAGTCACTGAAGAAAAATATATTTTTCGTAATTTATGGTCACTTTAGTCTCACAAACGTTTTTGTTGTTTAGTCACATAACTATATACACAGAAACAATGTTATTTACATATTCTAGTCAATATTTATATTTTTAACATTAATTAAATACGGAGTTGATGTAGAGCGTGGCAGTGACAACTACCCTCTCCTCCTTGCACTTACTAAGTAAACGTACAAAATACAAAGATGAGCGTTACTTTTGCGATATGAATAAGATATTTCTAGTGATCGACAATAAAATTATGCGATATTAAAAATAAAAAGCATCAATTATCTAAATCTTTAATAAAATATAATGTTCTGACAAATATGGTTAACCTAGAAACTTGATTTGGAGTCGTGTCAAAAGTGGTTAGGCTACAAAGCGGACTCGGGCTCAAAGGTGACTCTGAACTCCAACCGAGAACGTTAAAATGATGATGAGGATGATCTCTGATTACTAGGAACAAGGCACAAGCTTTGTTTATTTGCAACTTTGATTATTCATCATGTCAGCCGCAAGAAGTCCACTGGTGGACGTAGGCCAAGGCGCTGCACTTGGACCGATCTTGTGCCTTCCGCACCCATCCACTGCCCACAATCCTAACAAGGTTGTCAGACCACCAGCAGTCAGTTCTTACGGGAGGCCGAATGTTAGAACTAGGCATAATCATACCTTTGTACACTCCTACTTTCTATAATTATAGTTGTTTGAAATAGAAATATTGTTTATGATAAGTTAAATCGATTATATCAGTTAAGTAGCGTGTTACTTTGTCTATTGAAAATTTCTGACTATGGTCACACTATGAACTGTCAAATCATTCTCCTCATCATTCTTTGTCGGATCCGTAAAAAGCTCTCTCACGCCGTGCTGGAAAAAAATTCCTTGTTTTGTGAACGCGTTTTGACCTTGTATTTTTGTAAAACTACCAAATAACCTTCCAACCGTCGCTATTTGAAGTTGTCCGACGGGGTTGTGAGCGATTGACAAAAAGTAAAATTAACACGGTTTGTCCTTCGTGAAATATCGCCATTTGAAAGCACATGGTTGCTTCGCGAAGCTTAGTGGTTTTGTGTAGACCTGAACTGTAAATTCTTGTATCTGCCGCCCCTTGAACATTACCGGCAAGAATTGTGAAAAAATTGTGAACTGTTGAACCCTTGTGAAACTTGTGTGAATCCGTTCGCGTGTATCCTGTCCGAAAACATCGTTGGAGGACAGGCTAGTAACTATAATGATTTGCTTGTCATTTTGGCCAAAATTATGAGTGTATTTTATAGGTCTACTCCGGAACATCACAGAAAGATATCAGGTAAATTTGCAAATGTACCTATTAGTTTGAATTCACCGCTTTGCAACACAGTGCATATATGTCAGAGATTTGTTGTGGCTACAAGGACTGATGAATATAATCACGCTTCCACTATTGTCTGCAAACAATTCCAGCCGTCCTAGCCAGATTCTGATCAATAGTCGTAACCCTATAACTAAATTATACATGTAAAAGTATCTAACTTGACTATGAAAGAAGTGAATCTAAATTACATATTAAATATCTTTATTGTAACAATAGCTTAAAATTCTAAGAAGAATATTTAAATGAATATTAGAACGTATTTTTAGTTGACTTTGTTTTGTTAAATAAAAAGTACCTACTGATAATGAATTGTAATGAAAACAATTAGAGACATGGCATGGCGGGAAAAGGAAAAGGGAGAGTATAGTATTTTTAGCGTAGCTACATAACTGTGCTGAAATTATATTGTACTTACCTATTTACCAATATTTTGTTTAATTTGCCACCCTGATTTTTATACCTCTGCTTCGACTATTGATTATTATAATGAGCCAAATATATATTTTTATTGTAATAGGCGACAAACGAGAGGACGGATTGCCTGATGCTAAGCAATTACCGCCGCCCATGGACACAAGCAACACTACAGGAGTCACAAGTGCGTTGCTGCCCCTAGGGGTTGGGAAAAGAGATAGGATGAGGAGTGGGATGAGGGAGAAGGAATAGGGGATAAGGCCTCCGGCACTCTCACTCACCGAACGACACGCAACAGTTTAAGTACTGTTACTTTACGTCGATTTTCTGTGAGAGGGTAGTACTTCCCCGGTCGAGCCCGCCCATGCATGCTGAAATCAGCAAGGCTATACTACCTAGTAAAATAAACAAAATCTGCCGTACTGCTGGGCACAGTTCTTTTATTATTATATGAAGACTAGGCCATGGTACGCCAAACTGGTTAGTTCGAATTGGCAGACTTCAAATGTCTTACAAAAACATTGTGAAGAACTGTCAGACAGTCGGTTTCGTCATGATATTTTACTTCAACATTCAGCAGGCGATAAAAGAATTTATTATGCACTTAACTCCGAAAATCTTATTTGATGATATTAATTTCTCGGTAGTATTACTGTACGTTAGATCACTTGACATCTGTTCCTAATTCAATTCAACCATAAAATGTGAACAGCCAAAAAATGCTTCACCAACAAATAATATATCCACCACAGCCAGAGCCATGATATGACGTGCTTATCTATTCTTCAATGAAAGTGCCATCGAAATTATTTATCTTATCAGCTGCAATATTGATACAAAATAATTTACAAGCCGAAACGATTAAATAACATGGTGTTATGATGAACCGGTTTTTATACATATAGCCATTGATGTGAAGTTATTTTCAGAACTCGTTCGTGTATTGTTGTTGGTTAATGTACTGATAATGTTCCAAACATGCGTGAAAAATTTCGTTGGAGATTGTGAGTGATGGATGCTTTGTTGGGAAATTGAAGGTGTTATCATCACATAAAAGTACGTGTTTCTGCTTCATGTTTTCAACTCGTTCAGAGAATTTTACTTATTTATTTTCCGCTTTTCGTAATGACAGCCATTGTAAGTAAAAACCCCGTAAACATAAAACAGCTCTTCAAAATCCAATTTAATGAGTTAAGGATTTGTACTCTTGATTCCACTTAATGATTTTTCGAGCACAATGCGAATCAATTCTTCATTTTCAGAACCTGGATTCCTCTTTTGTCCACCAAAATCAGGAGCCAGATAAAATATTCATAAGTCATATAAAAACAAGATAAAAATTTGGATATAGAAACTCTTGACATGGATTTCCCTATAGGTCAAAAATCTTTGCGGAAGGTTGTTTTTATTTTGCTATGTTACCTGACGAGATCGAAGAAAAAGCAATTCACATGACCCAAAGCAGGCAGATGTCAAGAAATACTGTGGGGACTTAGTGGTCAATTTTGCCTTCAGCCAATTGGTCTTATGGCACCTTACTTATTACATTCTGGAATTTCTACTACTTTTCAGACTCTAATGGTATTGACGCACTTGAGCATTCACCTGTAATGGCGATGATACACTTAAGCATTCACCTGTAATGAGCTTTCTCGCGAATGTTACAAAACAGAAAAACAAACATACACTTGTGTGATTTATTAAACCTGCATAAATTAAATTCTGCATTTTATTAATTAGAAACGTCATTTATTTATGTATCTTACTCTTACTCTAGAAATAATTCATAAGTGAAACTGAAGTAAAGATATTGGGTAAAACTACTGTTGTAGTGGTCAACCGATTCTGTTTAGGTTAAGTAAGTATTTAAGTTCTTATGTTACTTTCTGTTACAAACTTAAACAGAATAAATGAGTTTTATTTCGTTTGTATATTTTTTCTATATTCTACGGATTAGAGTGTCCACTAGAATGATCGTGAAAATTTTCGTAGCAATGTTCGGCTCTATTCGTTGTTCAGTTTGGCATAACAAAGACGGCGAATGCTCGTTGTGCTGTTACAAGTTAATGCTCAAATGTATCAGCACCCATAAGATATCGTGAGGTGAAACTGTAAGTCAAATGCAGTCACGTCAATGGGATACGATATCAAATATACAAATGAACGTACAGTTCGTACGTTCATTTGTTGCTAGGTGCCATATAAGTTTGTTTCATAAACTATATCGCAGTTTTATGTATTTACAACGTTTTATCGATTTTATAGAAGGCTGCATAATGCTAGTGAATAACTAACGATATATTATAAAAAGGGTATGGTCGATAACAAGTTGTGAACTTTAGTAGACAAATAAAAATTGCTTATTTTTATCAATTGAAGTAACAAGTCTGTTACAATATTTTGGAATATAATGATTTTCGTATTTTTATTGATTTGCCTAACCAAAATATTCTTGGCTTATCATTACATGACATATGACTCTTGCAACAAAGACTAAAAAATATTTCATTATCCATTTTGAAATCCTCAAGCGATTTACCAATTCACTTGACTTGAATGAAAAAGCCTGCAGCTCACAAATGTTTCCAATTGAGCGATTTTGAAAAGAAGACCTGACCGCTTTAGCGTGATGAAGACAAATCTGGGCTGACCTAGTTTGTACGAACCGTCATCTGAGATTTTAAGCTCATAAAATAGATAATTTATGATTCTTGACCTAAAATACTGACCACAATAATGTATTTGAAATGTTTTTGTTCTTATTGAATTTGGAGATAAAAAACTAAAATAATATTTTTGTAATGATCGTCAAATTCTATTCACGGCATGGCATTACTTTAAGACTTGAATCTCTATTTTCGAAAATTACGAATATTACAAAGACCAAGATATTATGTTTCGCAGGTACAGTGTTTTAGTCAGTGATTTTTATTTATAATGTTATTTAATTTTTTACTGCACATCTTTTTTAACCAATCAAAAGCGCATGTTAGTTTAAATAAAACCTTTTGATCTATAAATTGGATTTGCGATAGACAAGTCCCGGTTGATGTTTTGGTATATAATATATTGGAACATATATAGTTGCGTCATGCTTTAACCACCTACACTTTATGGTTTACTCCAATAATATGACAAGTCAAAAGGTTTAACCTGTATATTTTTATAACCTATTCTTTGAATTTAATAAATATTACAAACGAGATTTAGATAATATAGATATAATATCGTTTAATTTACGTTTTGTTTACACGTTTGAATTTCACCTTTTTCATATTTTTTGTCTTATTTCATGCGTGGTGTTAAGTATAACACTAGTTACTATAAGGCAACATTAGCGAACAGCTGTCATTTCGCTACGTGTATAATAATTTATTTGATAAAATTAGTTTTATTTTGTTTTCCTAATTAATTATATCTCTACAGTAAAGTGTATACCCATAAACCTTAGCAATAATTGTTTTTGTAACATAATATCAAAGGACTAGTGACTAAACCTCACTGGAAAACTTGTGGCGGACCAACTGCCAAAGTAACGGACAGCTGATACAATATAAACAAGATTCAAAATCAACTGGAAACCCAGGGAGTATTGTTTTCATAATTATTTACTTATCCCTGTATCGTTTTATTCATATAATACTAACTAATATACACTATACATTTCATAAACACTGCTCACTGCACGTGAGCGACGTCATTTACAATACACAGCGGCACCGTTTATGTCTCCTTTTGTTTGACAATTTGTGGAAGCAAAATCAATGACGAAAAACATTTGCCTCAGACACCATATACTACATGACACACTATACACAAAACATAATTATTTATTATAAAATAAGTATTTTAATTTAAGGAGTACAATAGTGTTACACAGGTCAATTTATAGAAGTACCTACATTCCAATTTTATTGTTTTATAAATATAATATCAAACATATTATAAATTTTTGTACCTATTCATTACTTTCATCCACATTCCCCAATAGTTAGATTTAAAATAAGCTGTGCCCAAATTAATTTAATTTACTTTTCTGTTATTTTTTTATAATCTACCTACATTATTTCCTTCTCAACTTTCTATCCACCCATTTCTTAGTTTCTCTCTGCTGACTTTACTCACTATTCCTTATATTTCAGGTGCTTACGGGGTAGGTCTGTTCAAATGATGACCCGCAGAATGGCAGTTCTGGAGGACAAATTACAGTCCACAGTCAAGGAATTGGAATCCTCTAAAAGCCTGTGTAACCAGCTGCTACAGGAAAGAGAGGACAGCGAAGAAGAAGTAAAGAAAATAGTAGACAAGAACACTGAACTCAAGGCACAGCTGGCTGAAATGCACACACACCATCTTGAAATACTTGAGCAACATGAACAACTTCGACTGACGGTGTCCAACTTCCAACAGTGCATGGACACTCATGAAGAAGCTCTGAGACGTTTTGCTGAACTGGAACGTGAATTGAGTGAAGCTCATAAAACCATCTCGAACATAGAAATTAATAAACACAGTCAACAGATTGCGAATACCTGTAGCCTTTATCATGAGTTGGTTAGTAGTGAGCCTGATCATGTGTGCATTAGGGAGCCAGTTGTAACTATAGACCTGACCAGGGAGGATACCATTATTATGAGACCCAGCTTTTATAGTCATAATAAACTTAAATGTTACATTAAAATTACTAAATTAATAAAAAAATGACATAAATCTATTAGGAAATATAATGTGCATAGAGTTAATTTAAATCTTAGAAAGGAGCGCATAAACTTAGTTAATCAACTTTCTGAGTACTCTAGAAATTTGGAACATAGCAGATCAGTGTATGATATGGACACTCATCGCTTAAGGGAAGAGATATTACTTAGGGAAAGAACCTTAAATGAGATCTTCAATAAATACCAAGCTTCTCAACAAGAACTGAGCAAGCGTATAGTGGAGGCAGGTGAGCTCGTAGACTTGGTGAGGTGTAATGCAGAAATGTATGAGTCTCTGACCAATAAGCTCTCGTGTTCTTGTACTCATACTCTTATACCAGCAGAGCCATTGAGTACCGTACTACCTGAGAATTTTTTTAACAATCCACAAAACTCACACTCATTACAATCAAATTTAAATAAATCTAGGCTTCCAACATCTATTAATAAAACTTTTATTTTTTCTGATAGGCTAGGTCACAATTTTGGTAGTCTTCAGTGAATATACAAATCAGTGTGTTATAAATTATTGTAGGCCAGGGGATAGTTACTGTAGTTTAGTTAATCAGATTAAGTTACACCCCTTAGATGAGAGTAGTACTGCAATATTATTGTTTGGTAACAGTTTAACTGTAAAGAGACAGGATATCATAGAATGTGTTGAATTGTTGATAGAACTTAATTCTAAATTTAGTTGTAAATTTATTTTAGGTGCTTTACCTTACTCAAACAACTTAACACACACACAAAATATGCACATACACTCATTAAACACGTTATTGTATAACATAACTTGTCGTCATAGTGACGCAATATTGTTTTTTGACGCTAATAAATTTATTAGTAAATTTATTTTAACTAAAGATACAATGTATCTGCCATTTTATATTAAGCGACAAATTGCTAAGTTATTAGCATACAATTTACAGCAAGGCAGTGAGCCTTGTGTTGACAATTTATTTGATAGGGTTAGTACATGCACTAACAACGTTTTTATTGACACATCTTGTGATTTAAACTCCAAGATAGGACAACAGATAGGCTGCAGTATTTGAATATAGTACATCAAAACATGCAGGGCCTATCTAGCAAAGAGTTAGAGTTAAGTTTATTTCTAGAAAAATATGACGTTAAGGTTTTGTGCTTAACTCAACATTGGATAAGCACCCATGAGGTTATTGTTATAAATGAATATTACACAGTGCAGAGTTCGTATATAAGAATACAGGCTATTAGAGGCGGTTCTCTCATAATGACTTCAAATTTATTAAAATGCAAAGAACGTAAGGATATTGTAAATTTATCTATTGAGCGCACTATTGAGTTGTCCTGTGTGGAACTAGACTTATATATTATAATTTGTGTATATCGACCCCCTTCTGGTGATTATAATCTATTTGAGACTGTTATGGAAGATGCTCTTAATAAAATTATATGTAGTCATAAGAATATTATAGTATGTGGTGATTTTAATATTAATATTTTAGAGAATTCTTCACAGTGTACTAGATTTCTGGATCTTTTTAAGTCATTTAATTTAAGTAATTTATTCTGTGAACCTACTAGAGTCTCTGAAACATCTTCTACTTGTTTGGATAACATATTTAGTTCTTGTGTTACTAAAAACCCAGTAGTTATTAGTTCTCTTCCTTCTGATCACCGTGGACAGATAGCTAGTTTTTCATGTTCAACATATGATAAATCACATACAGTAGAATGTAGGCCTCAAACTGCCAATCGTCTTATACGTTTTAAAAACAATATTATCGCTAAACTCAATCCCCCAATATTGAACACAGAAAATCCAAATACAATTTATAATTCACTTTTTGGAATAGTAAATTATGAGTTTCAAGATACTTCCAAGAGTAAAACTGTTTCATTAAAGTGTACTACCGGATCGTTTAACTAGTGGGCCACCATGGGTATATACAGAAGTAGAGCCAAACTGTTTGAATTATATGGTATGAAACAACATAGATTTGACACACAAAAATTTTTAAACAAGTTTGTGTTATGGCAAAATCTTAATTTATTAGTAGCAAAATTAAGCATTCAACAAATGTAATTAAAGAAACTTGGAGAATTATAAATAATGAAACAGGAAGAGCACGCCCACCGGAAAACCAATTTGAACTAAAAGAAAACAATTTATTAGTCACCAATCAAACTCAAGTAGCGCATAATATGATCAATAGTTTCTTTGCGAGCATACCTTTAACAACTACTAGCTCTTTACAATCATCATCTTTAGACGCTGGAAATTTTTTGCTTAGCAGTGTACCTGAATGCAAGAGCGTGTTTAGATTCGAGCACGTTACCCCGCGAGATATATTGATCGCATATAATTCAATTAATATTAAAAATACCGGCAACTTTTGGGGCATTTCAATTAAAATTTTAGGTACTATAGTTGAGACTGTTGCGCTTTACCTCTCTATAATTTTTAACCAATGTTTTGACTTAGGCGTATTTCCGGATTTGATGAAATTAAGTAAAATCATACCTTTATTCAAATCTGGCAGTAAAAATGACGTAAATAACTTCAGGCCCATCTCTATCTTGCCGGCATTTAGTAAAATATTTGAAAAGATTTTATTAAAGCAGCTACTAAGACACTTTAATTTAAATAGTCTGCTTCATAAAGATCAATACGGATTTACTAAAGGTAGATCCACTACTGATGCGGGTGTCGCTCTCATAAAACACGTTTATAATGCTTGGGAGTCGTCTAAAAATGCTATCGGAGTATTCTGTGACCTCACAAAAGCATTTGATTGCGTTCATCACGACACACTATTGCGTAAGCTCCGCCACTACGGCGTAGAGGAAACCGCACTTTGTGTTGTCGAGTCGTACCTGCAGCAAAGATTTCAGTGCGTCGATGTTAATGGGACTACATCCTCTAAATTACCTATACAGTTAGGCGTTCCAAAAGGCTCTATTTTAGGTCCTTTTCTATTCCTTGTATATATTAATGACTTACCTTTTTATTTAAAAAACATCTGTGATTTCGTACTTTTTGCAGATGATACGTCACTTATTTTTAAAGTAGATAGGAATAGGAATCAATTTGATGATGTAAATAATGCACTTATACAGGTTACACAAGGGTTTACAGCAAACAACCTAGTGCTTAATTCTAAAAAGACTAAATGCTTTAAATTTGCTTTACCTAACGTTAGACAACTGGGACCTAATATAAGGCTAGATAGGGAGGAACTTGACACAGTTGACTCGACAGTGTTCCTAGGCATTACACTAGATAATAAGTTACAATGGGGTGCACGTATAGCATGTCTTGCAGGTAAGCTCAGCTCTGCTGCGTATGCTGTCAAAAAAGTTAAACAACTTACTGATGTTGACACAGCTCGTCTAGTTTATTTTAGCTATTTTCATAGTGTCATGTCCTACGGTATTTTGTTATGGGGCAAAGCTGCGGATATTCAGAATATCTTCGTTCTACAGAAACGAGCGGTACGAGCAATATACATGTTAGGTGCAAAAGATACTCTTAGGGAACGCTTTAAGTCTATAGGGATTCTTACAGTAGCCTCGCAATTTTTATTTGCTAATATATTGTATATTAGGCAAAATATAGGTTTATTTACCACAAAAAGGGATGTACATAACATAAATACTCGAAACAAGCATAAGTTATATGCCCCTTATCATCGTTTACATAAAGTTAATAATTCTTTTGTAGGGCTAGGTATTCGTATACACAATAAAATACCAGTCTTTTAGAATTACCATTTAGTACGTTCAAAAGTAAAATAAAAGACTGCCTTATTAGGAAAGGTTATTATACCATTAATGATTATTTCAGTGATAAGGATAGATGGTCACTTACACTAGCCAACTCTTGATTTTTTTAATTTGTATAGATACCTTACTTTTCAGTTTTTTTTTATATAATATATCTAGTTCTATTAATGTAATATTCATGTATTATTAGGTCATTCAACTTACTACATCTACATTTTCATTGCTGTTCCGCAAATTTTATTAAAATTTGCTACAGTGTTAGATGAAGGTAACTCGTTATCATGGGCTGGATACTAACGTTTTTGTAATTTTCGTGTATTCATATACCGTCACTTTCTGTAGGTAACATACTTTTCCACCATAGTTCTGAACATGATCGCGAGTTGCCTACATTATAAAGCGTAAGTGGATGCTCCTGTTACACAAGATTCACATTAGAAGACTACTACAGCACTTAATTTAGTAACTGCATATTTGTTAAAGTATTATGTATGTTCTTATTTACTATTTACAAGTAATTAATTACAATGTGAAACAGTTGCAGCTCTTTACAAAAACAAAATATGTACCATAACACTGGCGATTAAAAAGAGTGGCCACGATTTTTATTGCCCGTTCTTTCTCGTGGTTCTACCTATTGCTTTGCGAATGGGCAGTAAATGTAAATGTAGAAGCATTATTAAGCATTATAAATTTACTTTAAAAAATTGACGTGCATAAGCGTCACGTTGTGACCTAGATGAATAAATGATTTTTGACTTTGACTTTGACTATAATCTTAAAGACACATTAATAAAATTGCAAATCTTATTTTAACAACTGTATAACCTTTGATTACTTGAATCAATTTACCAGTAACATTGCCGTATTTCCTTTTTCTTTGGTGCTTGCTGTGTCAACCTATGATTTAGAGATTGTTACTTGTAAATATTTATTAGCAAATAACATATGTAAGTGCTTTGTGTGTAAACAATTTCTGTTTTACTAAATCATGACAGGCATGGCATGCACATAAAAATAATACTACAAATATTCATATTTTTTGTGTTACAATGTTTCGATGTATTGCATGATTGAATCATGAAATACTGCTGACAGATTTTTAAAAGAATGAATGTTCTACATAAAGTTGTTAAATATTGGTCCTGTCTAAGTTAACACAGTATACGAAACTAGCATTGTGTATAGCGAGACATACACAAAAATATTTTTATTAAACATTCCGTTTGTTACGCGTAAAACGAAACTATTAATATAGAATACATGTCAAAACAAATTTAGTTTGCCTTTTGTAAAGATTTCACATTATTTTATTCCGAAAACTAGCGTAGGTAGATTGGAATTCATTCCATTTCTACAATTTTGGGTAATTGTACCCGTTCTCTATTCAATACGTATTTGCCTGGCATCAGACGAAAACAATTGGTAGACGTACATTTTGCTATTCTTTGTGTAAAAGGAATTTGATTTACGTGTCTATAAATGACAGAGAGTAGGTAGAAATTCGCACCCACGCCTTGTTAGGTAAGTAGGTATATAACTGACTTTTCAATAGTACAAAAATAGCGATCAGCTAAAATCGGCCCAGACTTGCTTCTACGACATTTACAGCTCTGTAAACTATGATTTTTGTGTGTCAATTTTATATCTAGCCCAGCAATATCTATTTTTACTTATTTAATTTAAGTATATAGTTTCTTCGTTTTGTACTTTATTTTATATTATGTCGAGACATTGTGTGGAAAGATCTTTTTTTATTCTAAAATATAGAATTTTGTAACAAAACCTGAACTGTAACCTTTTACACTCTTCTAATGGGTTTACTCATTACTTATGTATTGTTGATTAATTTCCGTTATTGTGCCTAAGTGACTAGTGGAGATCTTTTAAAGAATTTTTCGTAGGTTATAAAGTCAATTTATTGTAGCAAATTTATAGTTAAATAAATAAGTTGCATTATTAAAAGATTACATTTTATTTATTAAAAACACGCTAATGATTATGCTTGTATTTCTTTTCTACGTATTTCGTAAAATAATAATAACGTCCCTATCAGTAAAAAGATACAAAGGTAGTTCAGATTTTCAAATACGAAAACCGAATCACGTTATAATTACATCATTACATTAAGGTACCAGGAAAATATTTTTACAACCACTTTAACTTTTATAAACACATTTCCAAAGAAGTGGACTCTATAAAAACTCGCAATAGCCTTAAGCAAAAAACCGTAATTCGAATATCAGCGGAAAAGTTTCAAAACATTCATGGGCTTTTTGGTTTGTTCCGTCCGCAACAAGAAAAAAAGTATAATCGTTCTGAACTATAATGGCTTTGGAAGTTGTTAAACGAATTTTAACTTTATTCGACATACAAAAAGTGTATATCCCTTCCTTATTTTCGTGTACTTAGCGACCACTTTTTAATTTAGCCGGTTAAGTACGCTGGCATCGGTCCTAAGTTGGACTCTTGAGAACTGGGTCAATCGCCTCTTGTGAAGAGAGTGACGGTCAACGGATCCCTTTCAGAGATTTTTAACCGTAACATTTTACAGGAATCGCTCGGGAAATGTTTTGTAGTGAACGTATCAAGTAATGTTTTATAATAGTAAGAGTAGTATGAAGAAGCTATTGACTTTGACCCATTTTCGAGCACGATGTTGTTTGTTTTGCTTGATTGTGCAATACTCTTAAAGATGCAATGAAAATTATGTCATCATCATCATCATCAACCTTTAACAGTCCACTGCTGGACTAGGCCTCTCCTTTGAAAGGAGGAATTGGCCTACTATACCACGCTGCTGGCCAAACGGGTTGGTATAGAGTTTGTATCAAGATTTCCTTCTCTTACAGTGTTGTTCTCTGCATAATATGCTCCCTCTGTCGGCTCTTATGATACCGATGGGATGATATGAGGTGGTGACATTCCGTATTGTTAATCCGTCACCATACGGAAAAATTATGTACCTACTCAGAATTACTTAATTACTAGGGTAAATGCATTAGCAAGAGATCTGGTATACATCTAATCCTTAAGTCCGCTATTGATAGACTGACAGACAACGCGTAGCCATGTATGTTCTTTGGCATGTATGTTTCTTGGGGACCTAGTCGGACAAGGGATTTTTCAAAAATTACCTTGGAATCTGGAACAAAGGGTCAATTAAAAACAAAAATATTATGGTGAAACTGGGCCTTAGTCATTTCCGTCTTTATTTGTATCGTAAAAGGTAATTTTAGCGTACCAAGTAACTAAAAATGTCATTAAGACCTCCATTAAGATACCAAGTGCTGTTGCTTAATGTTATATTTTCTATAATATACGCCACTGGGGACCTAATGTTACTTAACTGTATTGTTATTTGTCTCTGATGGCCGGTCCCGGAAAGATCATAATTATATTGAATCCGGCAGATATATGCTAAATATTCAATATTTTATGTGTTTAACATAAATTTTTTCGGCGGTAGGTGCTAAAAACGACAAGAAGTATCGTTATTCGAAAATAGTAATAAAAATTAGTAAATAGTATTTTTATTTTATATTTTAATAGTTTTCCTAAACAATATCCATCAAACAAAAAGTACTTACGTTAGCAACTTTGTTAATGTAATATAAAGCTTACAATTCGCCACCTGCCAGCACACGAATTTCACTACACGACAGTTTAAGAGAAGATTACGAGTACAATGTCTCAGCTCGACAGTATACAAACGACCCAGAAGAGCTTGGAAGACTGCTTCATGAAGAGAATGGCTGAACTGGAATCGCAACTACAGGCTGCTGGCCCTGCCAAGGACACCGTAGCGAAATTGGCAGATGAATTTCGTCAGTTCAGAGAGCTTATGTTCAGTATGCTCGGCCTCCTTCGCAAGCAGATCGATGAGTGTACTAATATGATTGATGCACTGGAAACAAGACATCGTCGCAAGGACCTAATGTTTTTGGGAGTGCCCGAAACGGAGAAAGAAGACTGTTTAGCAGTGATCCTGGACATTACACGAACAAGGCTGGGCCTCAAGGACTTCGCTGCACACACAATCACTGGCTGTTATAGATTAGGAGCACCCAGTAAGCTGCATCACAGGCCAATCATTGTACGGTTTTCTCAAATTGCCCTGAAGACTTCCGTTTGGAGAGCGAAATCATCTTTGAAAGGGTTGAAGATCGTCGTCAAGGAATTCCTGACCAAAGCCCGACAGACGGTGTTCCTTAAAGCTCGCCAACATTTTGGAATACGACAATGTTGGACACAGGATGGGATTGTCATCATCAAGACCAATGATGGCGCTCGCCACAAAATCACTTCTTCTCAGGAGCTGAGTTATCTGATAGAAAAACATCCCAAAGCGGCGGGTGATGATTCTTCAGCGGCTAAGATAGGCACCGGTAATGCCAAGACAGCGCCTCGTAAGAACTAACACATAGGTACGTGCTTGAGATCGTGTTATATTTCGCGCTTTATTCACTTTTAAAACTTTTCACTGTCCATTGTAAACTATTGTCATCTCTAAATGTCTTTTATTATATTACATATGTATCAAATTTGACACCTTTTCTAAAATAACTTTTTTAGTAACACATCATTCCTACTTTTGATTACACTCATTGTTATTATTTGCCCGTCTATGTGTCAAATTTAGTTGTCAAACTTGTAATATTCTTACTACCTACATTAAAATTAAATACAACGTAGGTAGATGTAAAAACTATGTTCGGAAACATTGTCGCGTTTATTCCTTTTTCACTGTATCATTAGCATTGTTATGTACTTCTCTGTAAGTTTATTTCTTAAATGTAATAGTGTTAGCTGGCGGGTGGTGCAGAGAAAAACGTCGCACCAACTTAGTGAGAAAATATTTTAGTAATTTATATTTTTCTTTAATCTATATCATACTCGTATATTATATTAATATTTATCATATTTATAATGTCTTTAGATGATGATGCATACCAATCTGCCAATGAATCGATTACTATGTCAGATGATAGCTTTTGTTCTTTGACTGATACCGTAGGAGATTTTGTGCGTAAGACATTTAATTCGCAACCGCATGACTTGTTCAACGTTTGTCATATCAACGCCCAAAGTATACCAAGTCACTACAATGATCTTGTAGAAGCTTTCTCCGATGCACATGTTCATGCCATCCTGGTCTCAGAAACTTGGCTCAAACCCCATCTTCTTTCCACTAGCTACCCTCTCCCAGGTTTCATACTCATCAGAAATGATCGGTTGGACCGAAGAGGGGGTGGTGTCGCTATCTATCTTCGCAGCGAAATATCCTATAAAATTCTTGCTTCTTCTCCAATGGTGTCTTACACAGCAGAATTCCTCTTCCTGGAGATTTGTGTCAAGGGAGCCAAGACCGTTCTTGGGGTTGTTTACTGTCCTCCTGCCGTTGATTATTTCTCCAGTCTCGAACCGATTCTGGAATCTATAGGGTCCGATTACGCGCATCACATAGTCATGGGTGATTTCAATACCAATATCCTATCTCACCATTCACCTAGGTCCGTGAAGCTTCTCCAAGTCATCAAGTCATCTAGTCTCCACTTACTGCCAATGCATGCTACACATCACAACACTGATGGCGATGACACGTGGCTTGACCTAATTCTTACCTCTTCCCCATCCTTGGTATCCTCTCATGGCCAATATCCTGCTCCGGGTTTTTCTCACCATGACCTTATTTTCTTATCGTACACCCTAAAAGCTCCTAAGCCCATCCCTAAGGTTCTGCATAGGCGCTGCTTCGGGCGCATGGACGTCGAAAAACTGGCCACGGATGCTGCCAGTACAAATTGGGACCATTTGATGACTGCCGCTACTGTCGACGACAAGGTTAAAATTTTTAATGACGCTGTCACGGCTCTTTATGACGTACATGCACCCGTTAGGCGAATTAAATTGAAGCGGCCTCCAGCTCCCTGGATGACCAGGGAAATTCGGATGGCTATGAGACGTAGGGATCGTGCTTTCCGCAAGTTTAAAAGGAACCGATCTGATGAAAATTGGATCTCGTATAAGGCTGCAAGAAATCGGTGTAATCAATGGATACGCAACGCCAAACGCCGATTCATCCTTAGTAATATAACTTCCTCTTCCCCTGCCAATATCTGGAAGTTCTTAGGGACTTTAGGTATTGGTAAGCAGCGTAACTTTGAACCTCAGACGACGCTTTGTTTGGATGATCTTAATCACCATTTCACCTCTTCTGTTTTTTTGGATCAACATACCAAGCGTCGCACTGTCGATTACGTGGGTAACCTCACTCATCTCAATATCGAATCTTTTGAATTTTCTCCAGTCGCATCTGCGGAGATTAAAAAGATTATCCTGTCCATAAAATCCAATGCTATGGGCTGTGACAATATCAGCCGTAAGATGATTGTTCTAATACTGGACCATCTGCTGCCAGCATTAACTCACATAATTAATTTCTCCCTTACCACGAGTTATTTTCCTTCCCTATGGCGACAAGCCTACGTCCTTCCTCTACCTAAGGTAAGTAATCCTTCTCTCCCCAACCATTTTCGACCTATTTCTATCCTCCCTTACCTCTCTAAGGTCCTCGAAGCTTGTGTCCACAAACAGCTGTCCAGGTTTGTCCAAATGAATAAACTTCTAAGCCCATACCAATCTGGTTTCCGATCTGGACATAGTACTGTATCTGCCCTTCTCAAAGTGACTGGCGATATAAGAGCGGGAATGGAGGAATCTAAGGTCACCGTACTGGTCTTGGTGGACTTCACAAACGCTTTTAATACCGTCAGTCACGAAATCCTTCTAGCTATCCTCTCCCATCTTAAGATCTCCCCGTTTGCACTGGAATGGTTTTCCTCATATCTTCAGGGACGACAGCAGTCGGTTCGCCATGATGAGTCGTCATCCAAGTGGTGTAACCTTTACTCTGGAGTTCCTCAAGGCGGGATTCTCTCTCCATTATTATTCTCTATTTTCATCAATCTTCTCACAAAGAACCTTCAGTGTGCGTATCACTTGTATGCCGATGACTTGCAGCTTTATGTGCAAGCAGGAGTAGATGACGTATCTGATGCTGTTAATCTAATAAACCTCGATCTCATCGCATTGAAAAATTGGTCAGATAATTTCGGCGTTAAGGTAAATCCGGCTAAATGCCAAGCCATTATTGTGGGGAGTCGACGTATGATCCAAAGGCTTGACATGACAGCTATACCATCAATAATATATGACCAGTCGGTCATAGAATTTAACCCAGTTGTCAAGAATCTAGGTTTATACGTTGATAGCAATCTCAGCTGGCAAGCTCACGTGACCAGTGTTAGTCAGAAAGTCTCAGGATCTCTGCGCGCCTTATATCGCCTGAAGAATTTTTTACCATGCACCACTAAAGTAATGCTTGTGCAGACCTTGATTTTTCCTATCATTGACTATGCTGATGTGTGCTATTATGACCTGAATGCAGATCTTCTCAACAAACTAGACCGACTTCTTAATAACTGCATTCGATTCATTTACAATCTTCGCAAGTATGACCACGTGTCTTCTTACCGTACCGAACTCAAATGGCTACCCATTCGTCAACGCCGTAGCTTGCGTGCTCTCTCTACTCTATTCTCTTTCCTTAATTCTCCTACCCCCCCTACTTACTTATCTTCCTATCTAAAGTACTTATGCTCAAACCACAACAAAGATCTTCGCTCCGCTAATAACAGACTTCTTCTATGTCCTACCCATTCAACCAGTTTCGTGAACTCCTCCTTTTTTGTTCAGTCTGTTCAACTCTGGAATACGCTTCCTCTTGAGATCAGGATGAGCAGAAATCGGCTTTCTTTTAAGGCAAAAGTTCGTGAACTATTTTTGGGTCAATTGGCAGTATCTTCAGCACCTTGAGACATTTTATTTATTTATGTATATATTTTTACATTCTAATATGTATCTATATATATATACATGTATCTTATTATATATGTTATAATATATACACATACATTTATATATTTTATTTTATTATATTTATATACTGACAATATCTTTTAATTGCATTAACTATATTAATTGTAACTACTAAAATTCGGAACGCACCTACAAACTGACTTCTCTGCATCACCCTAGGTTGACTGTTAGAGAATGCCATTGGCATTAAGTCCGCCTATGTACATGATTTTTAATGTGCAAAAAGTTTAATAAATAAATAAAATAAATAAATAAATAAATCAGTAAGAAACAAGAACAATACTGATTCTCCACAGCGTTATTGCCAATTGAGAGAGGGTGCTTCTACACGGTGCATGTAGCTGGAGCAAGTAAAGGTGCGGGTTACACGCGTGGGTAATATGCGCAAGCTACTTGATCAAGTTACTCGCTTGTACTTGTACATGGTGCAAATAACTGGAGCAAGTAAAGACGCGGGCTACTTGCGCAAGCTGTACCTATGTACAAGTTATTTGTTCGTGGTCAAGAGCTACATGTGCATGCTATTCGCGCGGTAGCTTTATGACTTGAATCGCGTCAAATGTCTCGACGAACGAAAATTATTTTAAAATCATATGTTAAAAATGTAATTTTAACAGATAACATGCGCGAGTGACCCGCGCGCGTCGCAGAGCACGCGAATTACTTGCGCGGGTGGCTCGCTTTGGTACATGCTCGAGTCGCTGGACCCGCACATTGTTTTAAACGAAATGTTTACGGTGCATGTAACCCGCGCAAGTGCCTCAACATGCGCAAGCTACATGCGCCGTGTACAAGCACCCAGAGTCATATTCTATCGTTTAAACCTGTGTCAGGAATGTCAGGATATTTGATTGCATCACCTTTACTATGTAGTAGCGGTGAAACATCGTGAGGAAACCTGCATGTCTGAGAGTTCTCCATAATATTCTTGACAGACTTGTGAAGTCTACTAACCCACATTTGACCAGCGTCGTGGACTATGGCCTTACCCTTCTCATAGTGAGAAGTAGGCCCGAGCCCAGCAGTGGGACAGTTTATATATACAGGGCCATTGATGATGTAGTAGCGCTCATATAGCGTCATGGGTTATCGTTTTGAATAGTTCGGCAACGCTTGCACAGGTGGCACAGGCACTTGTGTGGATGCTATGTATGGCATTTACATCAGACCACTTTGCTTCGTAAGGCACGTGTATTTGGCGGTCCCGGTTCTTGCCTCTGGATAAGAATCGTTAAGCCACGTTGGCGGCATTCTGCCGGTCTGGAAACACCGATACCAGAGTAGGAAATACACTCACTCGAGAAAAGTACCCCAACTACTTTAGCGGCTGCTGACGCTACAAATTATATACAAGGCGCATTATTGTGTAAGCTCAGCGCAGAAGTTGCCTCCGCGCTCCCCTACATTTAAGTCGCTGTTAGGTAGCTTATTTATAAGAATATTTTGTGGTACCACAATAAAGCTTATATATTGCAGTATTTCGCTTCTTTATCACACACACCATATTGATACCCCTACACTACCTTAATTTTCCTTACCATGAACTTCTATATACCAGGATCATCGTAATCCAAAAAAAGTGATCCAGTACATTTGTAACCCTTTTCTAGTGCCTTTATGCATGATATCGCATGTCTATAAGTTCAATGTGAAAACTACTCTCTATGTAAATAAGGGTCTATCTAGGATCTATTCCGATTTTGAGTTTATCCGTCACTAGGGCTTACTCAGACAAGTATAACGTAGCGTACTAGGCATCCTAACTTATATTAAAATATTTAGGTACAGGCCTTTCCTACTTTATTTTCTTTTTCTTCTTTAAATCAAACCCAAGATAAGGATATAATTAATCATGACATAATACTGAACTCATTCAAGAACATTTTTATTTTTTACTGTGTACTGTACTACAGTAGATTCTTTTTTAATCCTCAACGTAATAAGAGGGTATTTTTCAGTTTGACGAGTCGGTGTTTCGATTTCTCTGTTTATGGCAACGTAGTGCTTGAAAGAATGGACTGATTACGATTTATTTTTGCATTGCGAACGTGGCAGTAAATGTAAATGTAGAATCATCAAGTAATTAACTTTTAACGTTCATAAGCGTCTTTTTTCTTACTTTGACTTCGAGTATTGTTTTCTTCTCAGTATGAAGAAGCCAAGCTAGGGTTAGCAGACTTTATATAATTATCTATTAACATATTTATGGAGAACTCTCTTATATGCAGGGTTTCTCACAATAATTTCTTTCACCGTTTAGCAAGCAACAATTTACTATCAAAAATCATTGATTCACGCTCTGGGTTTGAGCTTGGTACCCTTTGCGTAGAAGTCTACTAGTCTTAACACTATGCATACTAAACAACAAAATTCAATTAATATAGTTGGCACTAGTTAATATAAAACAGAAACCATCTAAATACAAACCTATATCAAACTCCTTATTCCAATACTCCCACATCACAACTTGCACTCTCTCTACTTAGTAACTACTATAATTGATTGAGTCCCACTTACATCACAACTCGCGTTCTCTCTACCAAATTCTATAAGTCTTGTAAACGTTTAGTTTCACATGAATACGAACAATTTACGGTTCGCTAGAAATTCTACAAGTTCACAATAGAGCAACTATCAGACAGCAAACTTAGTTACATGACTAAATGGAGTACGGCTCTTACCTCTTTTGTATGCGTCGGATTCTGTTCGTATTGTACGAGAATATTAAAAAATTGGTCAAGTGCGAGTCGTGCGAAGGATTCCGTACCATCATCTATAAAAGAAAATCATGTTGGTTGACTTAATTATCAACTAAGAAATGATAATAGGAAATATCAAAGCTACATTTAATTTGTGCTTATTATTATATGCAAAGGAAAAGGTTTCAAAATTAATTTACTTTAAAGAAATAGAAACGGTTCAGAAATGAGTAAATCTTTACCAACTTTTTTATCGAAATCAAAGAAACAAAACTACGAACATTTCTTTTTATTATGTCACTTGCCTAAATCAAATCGCAGGTAGTGGTTGGGTCCTTGTTCCACATGTAAACGCTCAACAAAGTCTGCTGTGTGTGAACATGTGGAACAAGGACCCAACCACTCCCTGCGATTTGATGAACCACAGATACTCGCAAAAGAACATCGTTTTTTTCCAAGGATGATACGAGAGGCTATTGAAATTAAAAAACACCCTAATTTCAATAGGGAAGATGGTAGGAATATTCCTCCAGCTTGGGACCCTGTCATAAGGCTAATGAAACCCAAGAAGGACAAAGTCACCAGAAGACCTAAGGACACTGTGAGCTCATTCTGCGTAAATAGTAACATCAGTAGTTGAAAAATGTTCGGGTACTTTGAGATAACTTATACATTCAAGAAAAAGACAAATATCACCTCAGTCTGCCGTGAACATGAATTCTGTAAAGAATTCGAAACGTCGGCTAGGAATAAATTAAAAAGAATATATATATATGGTTTCTAGATCTTTAGTTTCAAATGTAATAACTTAGTGAAACCAATACAACGCGATAAAATCCGTAAACTGTAGTTTAATTTCAATATTATGATTATTATTATATCATAGAAAAAGTTTTATAACTAAGTAAGTCTTTGTAATTTATAATGTTTTTGCCTTATCTATAATTCAAAACAACAAGCAGCCAACTATCGGTTTCATACCCGTTTTCAACTTACAAACATTTCTGAGGACTCGACACATTTCTCGACCGACCCACTTATTAACATTTTGTCCTGTTTTCCTTTGTAGGTAAGCTACGCCGTCCTTATAGAACAACTTGAGTAATTTCTAACACGCGCCAACTCTTGTGTTAGTTTTGTAGTGTAAATAGGATATATAATAATAATAATATAACATTCTACCACATTCACACAGCACCATCTAGTCCCAAACTAAGCAGAAGCTTGTACTATGGGTACTAGGCAATGGATAGACATACTTTTACTACATACATTGTAAATACAAACATATTATACATAGAAACACCCAGACCAAGACAATCATCCATGTTCTTGCACACAAGTGTTTGACTTGAGCGGGAATCGAACCCTCGACCTTCAGCGTAGCAGTCGCTTACACTCCCGCGGCGCCAACCGGTCGTCATATATTTGAATTAAATGAGACGTTCTTCTAGATTCCTGCTAACTCATAATAAGAGTTATTACTTTATTGTGTCTGGATTCTTAAATTTATTATACAATGTAATTTATTTACATACATAAAAAAATAATATGTACAACAAGGGGAGGGTAAAATACAAAGTACATATTTACAAGACAGGTTTAGGCGTCGTAGAATTCCTCCGCATCGCTGTCTACTGGTAACGTGCCCAGAAGGCTGGCAGCATTGCCACGCTGGATGGCAATGCTGATACGCTGGCCGAAATACAGCCCAGCCTTCTGGTCACGTGAAGCGTCGATTAGTCGTTTGGCGATTTCTCTGTACAACGTACGAGCGCTCGGACCCCATGGACCAAGCGTCTCCACCCCAAACGGCTCAAATACGTAATTACCTATTAAATTACCGTATTTTCGCCGCTTGAGGGATTCTGCGCTTGCAGCAGCAGCGCCGGCACAGCTGGCTGTACTTGGAAGATGTGATGGCGCTAGGGTATCTACGCACGTTGCGTCCCATACCAAAGGCCTACCCAACTTCCAAGGCAACAATGACATACCGTCGGGCCTCTTCCCATCGTCGCGTACCAAACCATTGGGTTCAAGTACGGCTGGTACTCCGGCGGTGACAAGAGTGCGACGGGGGTCGATATCGGTTCTATTCTAATTTAGAAGGTACTGACGCCCTGTAACGACTGTCAAAGATTTTCATGACAGCCGGGACCGACGGCTTAACGTGCTCTCCGAGGCACGGGACAAGCGATAATTAACAATTCAATACGAACATAACTCCGAAAAGTAATTGGTGCGCGCCGTGGATTCGAACCTGATACCCTCTGCAGGGCAGTCTATTGGTATATCCACTCGATTATCGCTGCCTTCTTATCTTCTATATTTACGTTGAAAGTCTACTTAGTTTTAACTAATGACCAAAATCAATTATTATAGTAGTTATTTGTGTGTGTGTAGTCATTATAATTAAATTCAGACGGTTTTTAAAATGAGGATAATGTCGATAATAGTTTGACAGTGAGAAATACGCTATATGTGCGACGGTCAAAATTCTGCTGGTTTTCAAACCCACAAAGAACACTTTCAGTCGTAGTGTTACATTTCATATTGCCTCTCTACAGAGTAGGCAAATAATATTCTCGGACAAATTGTAAGTGTCATGTCCACACAAGTTTGTTTAGTATGCAAAGTAATAGTCGTTGTGAAATACCAGAGACCCCTGACGACGTAATGCAAAATGTTATTAAAACTGATGTCTTTTGTTATTCAACTTTTCTAATATTACTATTTCTAAAAGTAATATTTTTATTACAGCGGTAACGACATACAATGAGATCTATCGTATATGTGGGGAAGACACAAAAAGCAGTGACATCTAACGGCCACATGTGGTACTACGAAGAGAAGTAACGATTGAATGTCCCGAAACGCGCTATGAGAAGTTTTACACTCAGATAAAAATCTTCAACGTTTTGACAACATTTGTTGAGCTGCAATCCACTATGCAGCCTCATCCGAAAACTCAGGGTCACTCAGAGGGCGATGGAGAGAGCTATGCTCAGAGTTTCCCTGAGAGTACGAATCAGAAATGAAGAGATCCGCAGGAGAACCAAAGTCACCGACATAGCTCTCCCAATAGCCAGGCTGAAGTGGCAGGGCACATAGCGCGAAGAACCGATGGCCGTTGGGACAGGCGGGTTCTGGAGTAGCGACTACGTACCGGACGACGCAGTAGGGGTAGTCCTCCCGCAAGGTGAACCGATGATCTGGTTAAAATCGCAGGAAGCGGTTGGATGCGGGCGGCTCAAAATCAGTCTGTGTGGAGAACCTTGGGGGAGGCCTATGTCCAGCAGTGGACGTCTCTAGGCCGACATGATGAATCCACCATGTACGATCTACTAGACTGGTCAGAGGATCTACCCCTGGAGGAAAATTACACCTTGTTTCTCTAAATTATAATGATACAAAGGTCATAGATTCAATTCTTTGGTTGAAAAGCTGTATTAGTAATTAACACAACCGCGCACTGTGCCCGTCGTAGACGGACGTGTTGTTGGTTGCCGCAGTAGAATACTAGATTTTTTACAAAGTTACACTTTTCATCTTCTTTTTTTTATTTCTGCCGAACAAATTGACTCCATGCTGCCTGATGTTAAGCAGTCAGTGAAGTCCCATAGTGATGGCCCTCACCTTGACGGCCTTGAGTAAAGCTTTTTCACGCCCCGCTTAAAGGACCCGGGATCATAAGTGGAGGGAAACACGTGGATTGGTTAAGAGTTCCACATCTTAATGGTACGGCAGAGATAAGAGGCGCCGAACCGTTTGGTGCGTGACGGTATCTGTCCTACCGTGTAAGAGTGGCACCTCAACCCAGCACGTGTCGTTCGGGATAGGAAAGGAGAGGGTGGGATTAGCTGAAAGAGCTCTTCGGAGCACTCACCGTGATAGATGCGGTAGAAGACAGCCATTGAGGCCACGTCTCTGCGTAATTGCAGTGACTCAAGAGTCTTAGTGGCCTCTGGATCCCCGATGATACGGACAGCACGCCGCTGCAACCTATCGAGGGCGTCCAATAAGTACTGAGCGGAGCCATTCCAAAGGTGAGAGCAGTATTCCACGCAGGAGCGAACCTGGGTCTTGTATAACAGACACAACTGCTCCGGCGTGAAAAACCTCCTCACCTTGTTCACAATTAATAGTGCACATTATCATTTAGATTGATTGTTTATTACCTGGTTTACCTTGTGCCAACGTCAAATACGTCACTCGGCCGTTGTCGTCACAAATCGGCATCGGCTCGCACATTACACGGATCATTAGTAAACGGAAGCGACAAATTATGATGCATTCACCACCTAAACGCTCCGATTCAGACTCGAGCATAAACTTAATAAATGTTACGCAACGGAAACGCAAATATGAGGATGAATATATGCATTCATTTAAAGAATTTACGAATAACATAACATCTCAGTTGGAGCAATGGAAGACCGATATTTATGCAGAAGTAAGTAAAATCACTAACAATCTGACTGGTGTAAAAGAGCACTTATTAAAGATACAAGAAGCGTCTCAGGAACTAAAAACTGAAATGAATGGCATACGTGAGGCCTATACGGAGATGAAAAAAATAACACAGGATTAAAAAATCGTTACAGTTTCAATCCGCTCAATACGATGATTTCAATAATAAAGTTAAGTCCGTCTCCCAAGATATTAACAAAATTACTATTTTAGAAGAAAAAGTTACCAAGTTACAGACAGAGAGTAGATTACTAAAAACGCACATGAACTTGAACGATCAAAGAGACAGGCAAATGAACCTCGAAATTATTGGTATCCCTAAATCAATCAATGAGCAGCCTACTGAGATTCCATGATAGATAAAATGACAAACGTGCCCATTACATCCGCTGATGTTATCTATGCTAATAGAATAGCCACCAAAGTTAAAATACATGGACGATCAAGGATACTTATCGCCAAACTGTCATCCAGGCTCCTGAAAGATAACATCATATCTGGAGCACGCAAGCTCCGCCTTACTACCAAGGAGCTGGGCATAAGTGGTGAAACAAAACCAATTTATGTCAATGACAACCTTACTCCCTACAACAAACAACTCCTAAAGAAATGCAAGGCGATAGCCAAGGCCAAAGAATACTAATATGTATGGTCAAAAAACGGCTACATCCGCATAAGGAAGAACGATACAAGTCCCATGATCCAAATACTAGACGAAGAGGATTTGAAAACAAAAATAATTTAGTTTACTTTTCATATTTGTTATATCTTATACAAGGTTATATAGCGGGTCTTACTCGCGATAAATCTTATATTTAAGGCATAAATACCTCGGTTTTTTGCCAACGTTTCGGCTGACTTGCTTCAGCCGTGGTCGCGGCGGGCTTGTTATATCTCATTTTAAATAACATTATTAATCCTAAATCATATTACAGTAATTTAAATAGTCTTTGTAAGGTAAGTGTAAAGCTGAACGTATTATTGATGCCGCTTCTTGTCATTCTTATTCAATGTCACATGATTTGCAAAACTATCATTGTCGGTATCTCAATAAATATGGAAAATCTCATAAACAATTGGTTATAAAATGCATTTATTACGTGTCGAACATGTTTGTGATAATCGCTTGCATAAAAATACGACTTTATTTTGTCTCAGCTAGTTTATATTGTATTAGATGATGAGTTGATAAGAGCACAACTGAATTATGTCCTATTGATCCATATCATCCCTCCTTGGAAATTTATATCCCGTTAGTTAGCTAAAGCTAACTAGGTTTAAAAACCTATGAATAATAAATTTACAATAAGATACAATTTTTACAAGGCAAACTACGATAATATTATAATATGTGAACATTTGGATACCATTAATTGGAATCAATTACTGGCTGACAAGGACGTAAATGAAATGCTTAATGTTTTTTATGACGTCCTTCATGTAACAATTGAAAAATATGTACCCTAGAACATTCCAAAAAGTAAAAAAATATCCTGTCTAGTTTTCTCGTCCTCTTATAAGTATGTTGAAACGAAAGCAAAAGATAAGAAAGCGTTACAAAATTTAAAAAAATCCGATGAATGAGGTTCTAATAAAGTTTTTAAGGCGCGATTGCATGAGGATGACTCAGCACTGCTATACCAAACATACACATACATAGACTCACGCCTGTTTCCCGGAGGGGTAGGCAGAGACTACGGAGCGCCATTTGCAACGATCTTGACATATCTCTCTTGCTTCATTCCCTCTATACACTGCTATACCAATTACATTAAAAACATAGAACTTGACCTTAGCAAGGATATTAAGAGCTTCTGGTCATTTATTAAGGCGAAACGGGGAGGCAAAGGCACTTACCCAGCTTCGTTAACCAATGGTATTGAACAAAGTTCTGACGGCGGTGTGGTTGCCAATATGTTCGCTTAACATTTCGCCTCTATTTACACGCAGGTCAGAAGCAATGAACATCTCTCTGATCTCAATACTGCTAGTATAGCTAATAGTAGCCTGAGCTTGGCCTCCCTCGTTTTGCAACCTGAAATAATTCTTCGAAAGCTTAAGAATATAGACAAAACGAAGGGCGCGGGTCCCGATGACATCCCGCCATACTTCATTGCATTATGCGCAGCCAAGTTGGTATTACCGCTTTCTTTGATTTATAACCATTCCCTGAGTACTGTCTTTCCTGCACAATGGAAGATAGCTAGAGTGTTCCCTATACATAAATCTTGTGATACGAAAGAAATTGGTAACTATAGGCCTATATCCATACTCTCGTGTTTTGCTAAGATTTTTGAAGCACTCGTATATCCAAAGTCACTTTAAGCAATTTCTTACTGAACACCAACACGGCTTTCTCAAAGCACGATCTACCGGTACAAATCTTGCGCTTTTTGTTGAGGCTCTGTCGGAGGCTGTTGATAACAACAATCAAGTTGATGTGATTTATACTGACTTCAGTAAAGTCTTCGACAGAGTTTCTCATGAAGTACTGTTGCGAAAGTTGTCATCAGTTTACGGTTTCACGGGTAATATGTACTGTTGTTCTGAATGGTTTTGAATCTGTTTCACATCTTGTTACATCAGGTGTTCCTCAGGGCTCGCATTTGCGTCCTATTTTGTTCAATATATTTGTAAACGATATTCCTGATTGCATTAAACACTCTACGCCTTACATGTTTGCCGATGACGTGAAATTATTGAAGGTTGTAAAATGTATGGACGATAGCAAACTTCTACAAAAAGACCTGAATAATCTGTACGCCTAGTGCAATAACAATGGCATGCAATTGAACCCGTCCAAGTGTCAGCATATAAAAATCACGCGTAAAACAAATGTAATTCACTCAAATTACAAGATAGAGGATGTTATCTTGCAAGAGGTTGATAGCATCAAGAATCTAGGGGTAAAAATAGATAAAAAATTACCTTCCTACCACACCTTGATAATATTATCAAGAAAGGTTCTCGAATTTTGGGTTTCGTACTAAGGAACGGTAAAGTCTTTACGGTAAGGTCACCAGGCACCAAAATTCTTCTTTTCAACCATCTTGTCCGGAGCATAATAGAGTACTGTAGTGTGGTTTGGTGTCCTCATTACGCTGTACACAACCTGAGGCTCGAACGTCTACAAAAGAGGTTCTTATGGCACCTATCGTACTCAGCAGGTATCGCAAAAAGGGACAGGTCCTATAAGGCAAGGTTAGTT
The DNA here is from genome assembly GCA_944739405.2 of Euclidia mi. NCBI lineage: Eukaryota > Metazoa > Arthropoda > Insecta > Lepidoptera > Erebidae > Euclidia > Euclidia mi. The sequence goes on from OX123203.2 coordinate 5,086,729, forward strand.
CACTTCAAGATAGACTCTTTAAGTGTACGTCGAGAATTGCTCGATCTCATGTTTCTGTACAAACTACTTAACAACAAAATGTACTGCCCTCCGTTAATTCACAGGATTAACTTTAGAACGCCAAGTAGATACCCTCGAGCTCCAATTACATCTCTTTATCCTCCACTCAGAAGAACCGTCCTAGGTGCTAATTCTCCCATCCATCGGATGTGCAAATTGGCCAATACATACAGCAATGTAATCGACATTTTTAAAGACTCTCTATCAAATTTTAAACATAATGTTAAGCGATGTCTTGCAACTTTGCACGACACTCATTAGTCTAGTTATTAACTTGTCTAGATAGTAATAATTTTTCTATTGTTTTGTATAAATATTTAGTTGGGTAATTAACATGTTACTTATTCATTATAGCGTATGTGGTGTTTGCTTGTTAGTAGTTATGCATTATGATGTAAAACTCTGTCTATGTATAAGAAAGATATGTATTAAATGTAATAACTGTAAGCAAACCTAAATAAATTACATCTTTATTGAATGTGTACGATATAATGGTATTATGCGTGGATATTCTAATACCCAGCTGCGAAACAAATAGGGTATATACTACCATTGGTATTAATATCATAGTGCTTTGTTTTTCTCGTGTCGGCGCTATTTTAAGTATGATGTTTGAATTTATCTTCTTTCCTATGCATGCGGGTGAATGTACAAATGTACTAAGTATTTTGCCTCGTATACCGTCTCGCGCCAGTAATGAGTGCTGTGACTGTAATAATTACTCTTGTTATTAATACCTATCTGTAATGGCGAAGCCAAACGTAAATATTTTCTACCAAAACGCTCGCGGACTGAGGGCTAAATGTTCGGAATTTATGTGTAACGTTTTGTGTTGTGATTACGACATAATAGTGATAACGGAGACCTGGCTGCATGACGGCATATTTGACCGGGAGTTCTGCGATGACAGTTATGTTGTATTTCGACAGGACCGTGATCTTACAACTTGTAATAAAAAAACAGGCGGGGGCGTAATGATATTAGTAAAACACGAGTTTTCTGCTGTGCGTACGGAGTGTCACGTAATGCCGCCTTCCGAAATGATTACCGTCACCATAACTTCGCGTACTCTTACTACTGCGCCCGACGCATCCTGTGCAGACCTACATATTAGCTTTGTTTACATTAATTCAGGGACATTAACCATGGATATTAATCATTTAATAACTGAATTACAAGCGATGATTATATACCGGTACCCTCGGCAAAACTATTTATTACTGGGTGACTTTAATTTACCATGTATTTTGTGGAATAGGGATGGGCCTATTCATAGAAAATACGGAACTATTGAGCTACAAACTGCTGGTATAAAATTAGTTGAAGAGCTAAGTATTTTGGGTCTGACTCAATATAATACACAAAAAAATTACGCGGGTAACACTCTGGATCTAACATTTAGTAATCTACCGTTAAAAATTAATCCATCCTCTTTTCCCTTGGTTAAGCTTGACTTGGCTCATCCTGTATTCACAATAGACTTGTGCGATCTCTCAATGTCACCACTTAAAGAAAACGAAATTCCAAGACGTATCTATAGAAAAGGTAATTATGACACTTTAAATGAATACTTCCATAAAATAAATTGGCAGTCAATATTTTTGATAAGAATGTAGAAGATGCTATTAGTGCTATGTACAGTCAACAGCAAAAGTAGATGATCAAAATCAGAAATTCAATACTAATGAACGGTGTTCGCGTCAGAACTGTGTGGCGTCGAAATGATTCAAAAGTATGTGATTGTAAATTATACCAATCATTTACTACTAATACAGCTGCCATATATTCGAGATCAGTAAAATTCATCAATATTGTATTCTAAATTCAAATTTATATATTGTACGTGACAGCCGAATTACAGATTGACATTGAAGAGTTTCGATACTTGGATTTTTGCACTATTCCAACAGAACTCATTGCGAACAGTGTGACAAAAGCGCGAAGTTAATATAAATAATACCCTAAAGATAAAATTATCAATCTACATTCCGGTTTTTATACATATAGAAAAACTATTTATTATTTTGTCACAGACACAGAAAAAGTACAACATAAAAAAAGAAACAAAACGCAAGGCATAGCATTAGTCTGTGACAGATAGGTACCTATACTGTGTACTGTGACAGATCAAAGAAATTGGAGTTATTCTTCTGTGTGACAGATGTATTGTAGCCGACTAGGCAAAACAATTAATGAGTTATAGTTTTGTAGCGCATCAGCTACTTTTGAACATTAACATAAATGCACAAACATGCAAAGATAATAATATTTATTGAATTACCGTTTTGTATCACATCAGTTACTTTTAAACATTTGACAGAAGTTACAAAAAACAAAATACATGAGAGATGAAATTTGGCATAATTATATTAAATATACAAAGACTGCCTCTGTGGTCTAGTGACTGCCTCCGTGGTCCAGAGGATAGCGTATGCGTCTGCTGATCGGAAGTCTCGGGTTCGATTTCCGGGTCGGGCAAAAGTGTTACTGGCTTTTTCCAAAGTCTCAGTAGCAGCACGGAGTCTGGTGATGTGCTCGGTAGCGGTAATAGGCTCGCCCCATATTACGTGGGACCTAAAAATTCATGTCGCAATATGAGTGTAATATTACACCTCTGCCTACCCCTTCGGGGATAAAGGCGTGAGTCTTTAAAAAATTATATTAAATATGCATTTTTTTATCCAATTCAGCTGTTTTTCCGTAAAATATAACAAATTAAATTACTGGGGTAATTAGAAAATAAGTATGGATAAATTATTGCCTCATGGTGACGTGGCCTCAGTTTCATCATTTATACCTATTTGTTTTTAACTGTTGACTAGTTTTGAACATTTTTTTCACTTCTTAGTTCTGATGTGAATTGAGTTTATAACTTTTGGCGTCAAAACTGATCACGAATATATGGCAGCTGTACGAGTAGTAAATTATTGGTATAATTTACAATCACTTACTTTTGAATCACCTCGACGCCACACAGTTCTGACGCGAACTCCGTTCATTAGTATTGAATTTCTGATTTTGATCATCTACTTTTGCTGTTGACTGTACGTTATACTTTACGACGCTATTGACAAACATATTCCGCTTAGAAAGAGCCGTGGAGGTAAGGCTATATATCCCATCTGGTACAGTAAAGCACTCATTAACATAATTAACGAGAAAAATAAAGTACATCGCAAATGGAAACGAACCGGTAATAAACGCTATTACAATGAGTTTGCATTGTTAAGGAATAGACAAAAAACAGTTCAAGCCAACTGCTATGACAAATGTATGAGTGATATACAAAGCTCATTAAAGAGTAATGTCAAGGTATTTTGGTCCTACATCAAATCATTACGAAAGGGTTCTAATTATCCTAAGATGTTATTTTATGGTGATTCTAAATACACTAGAGGTAAAGACGTATGTAATGCTTTCAATGACTTTTTTCAGAGTGTGTTTTGTATGCCATCAAATTCTTCATCTCCTGTTTTCAATACCGATAGTTATGACGGCATATCCAATATTCAAGTCACAGAAGCAACCACAGAAAGATTGCTAAAATCATTGGATGTGTCTAAGGGTGCTGGCAGTGACGGCATTCCACCTATGTTTTGGTCTTCCTGTGCATCTTCTCTAACAAGACCACTCTGTTATATTTTTAATACTTCTTTGAGTAGTGGTATTTTTCATTCAATGTGGAAAAAGGCGTTTATAGTACCCATTCATAAAAAAGGTTCTAAAGCAAATATTGATAATTAAAGGGGTATATCTATCTTAAATACGGTCGCTAAAGTCTTCGAAAAAATCGTTTATAATTCGATTTATTCCACTCTTACAAGAAGTATAACTACTCAGCAGCACGGTTTTTTGAAATATCGGTCTACGATCACTAACTTAACGGTTTTTACAGTTTTTTTTAACAAATATGGATGGGGGTGGACAGATTGACGTGATTTACACGGATTTTGAAAAAGCTTTTGACCGAGTAAATCACGCCACTTTGTTAAGAAAGCTTTATGAGTTAGGTATTCATGGCGATCTGTTTAGATGGATAAAATCATATCTTACGAAAAGGTCGCAAGCAGTAGTTATTGGAGGACATTGTTCAGACTTTGTAGAAGTCCCTTCTGGCGTCCCGCAGGGATCCCATTTAGGCCCACTTTTCTATAACGCTTACCTTTATGACATAGGTAAATATAATTATTAAATATGCAAATTACCTTATGTATGCGGATGATACAAAAATATTTTTTTAAATCAATTCGGAACAAGACAGCACTAAATTACAATCAGATTTGAATAGTTTAGCTAAATTCTATACGGATAATTATATAACAGTTAATGTTAAAAATTGCCAATGTATTACTTTCACACGGCAAAGAACGCCGCTGATAATTGATTATGACTTTAATGGAATTAAAATGGAAAGAACTAGAGTAATACGTGATTTTGGTGTACTCTTTGATGAAAAATGCTTCTTAATGATCATATAGATAATATATCGGCCAAGGCGTTTAGGAACTTGGGCTTTGTTATACGTTCTTGTTACATTTAATGATAATTCTGCTATCAAAACCGTATATTATGCATATGTCCGCAGTGTTTGAGAATATGCCTGTCAAGTCTGGTCTCCACAATATGCGGTCTACAAAGATCGTATCGAACGAATACAGAAAAAGTTTCTTGATCATCTTAACTATCGACTGCACTATCAGACAATACCGTATGCACAGAACTGTCGCCGACATGGTCTTCTTACTTTAGAAGAGAGACGAAAGCTATTGGATATGAGCCTTTTACATGACATTGTAAATGGTCACATTGATTGTGAACAGCTAGTGGTAAGTGTGGCGCTACGTGTTCCCTTGCGTCGCATACGTCAAACCCCTTTACTGGACGTACAAATAAGCAGATAAATGGATTTACATACAATCAAAACAGCACAACAGTATCATCGGCAACTTGGTAGAGAAAAGTGTAAACAACATTCATGGTGAATAACGTCATATTTTTATCGTTATTTTTTTGACAATGATCAAGGAAGCAGAGAAGATTATCATAAATCTCCTTCGTGAAAATCGGATCTTTGCTGATCGTTTCACAAAAATGTTGTCATTATACAAATATGGTACTGCCTTTTGGAGAGATAAATCGTTCGTATTGTGCATATCAAAGGCGTCAAAGCCGTTTTGTATATGAGCAGCGGTAGCTTAGTGTAGATACCAACAGACTGTCGTGCACAGGGTAAAGGGTTCATATCCACGGCTCTCACTGAAGAAAAGCTAATATTCAGTCAAATTCGGTTAGACTAATAAGCGGACTATGGATTGGAACTGGTATAACGCTAGAAAGATGATAGCAGTTTTGTGTATGATCTCTAGATGCCTTCTGCTGCTAAGGAAAAACTTATTGATTGATTGGGGTATGTCAGCAGAGCAGAAACCGCTAGGTCTACAAAATTGCCATTTTGTACACAGATTCCTTAGGTAATGCAGGCATTCACTTAGAAAATCGAAATTCTATCGGGATAGGTAGGTACTAAAGTTTTCAAGTCTAGACTTTCGCGAGCTTTCACGACAAAAAGTTACCTATTAATGACTGCACATTATGTTGCAGTGTTGTTTGAGGCTGACGTTAAACGAAATTTCGCGTGATCCACGAATTTCTTGAAAATAGTCTTGAGTCTGGGTGTATTTGTATGTGTAAATTCACTCACTGCTCAGGATTTATACCTATTGCAAGAGAAAAATCCACCAGTTTAAATTTACTGCCCAATTTGAATTATACTTCAGACACCTGCATTAAATATCATTAGTTTTCGAAACATTGTAAATAAACCAGCAACCTAGATAGTGTTCCATTATATTTACAGAAGTGTATTCATTCTTCCAACTTGCTCCTGCCCGGTTTCGCAAATATAACCTCTATTGGATAAGCAAACCTTTATCTGAGAAAGGATAAGATAAGATCATTTTATTTGAATAAAAATGTGTTTGCATCATGCCCAAATATGTGGAGTGTTATTTTCATAGTAGTTCGCATATGTTTGCGATGGAAATTAGTTTGCAAATATTGATAGTAGGTACTTAGCCAATATCAGTAGTGGCTCAGTGTGTTACAGGACTGATATTGATATATTATGTAATATATTGTGTATTATCAACTTTGGGCTGGGTGCTGTGGGTTTGATTCACAGGTTTGAATCCAGCTCGCGAAAACACTTGTGATGCACAAAATATTGTTATTCTTTTAGTTCGTTGCTTTTAGCAAGTGTATATATTATTTTGTTAAAGTCACCTGTAATCCTTTTTATTTGGCAATGGCAGGTTATTATTGATACCAGTATGTATGTCAAAGTCAAATCTATTCACTTACGTTCTTATGAATTTATTCACTAAGGTCACAGGATGTGACGCTTATGAACCTCAAAGTTGAAGTTAATGACTTAATGATTCTAATATGTTTTTCTGTTACCTCAAAAGTTCTATCGAAAAAAATATCACAAAACTAAGTGGTTCGGCGATACACCGAAACCGTAGGCAGGTTCTAGGCGACTTGGGAGGGAAATGGACTGTATACAGAGGATAGCGGTTCTTCGCCGCCTAGGAGATGGATACTGGGAGAGGTGATTGTGAGTGGGTATAGGATATTTCAAGGATGGAGGGCACTTACCTTATACAACCTTCTTCGTTTCCGTAGGGCAGTCTCCTGGTGGTTTCGTGGTGCAGCTGCTTGTTTCACTTCACTTCACCGTCACTCCCACTTGCGAGCGGTTTATATATGCGGTAATAATCACATACAGCGATGCGGCGCGATACGAACGAGACGGCGTTCTCAGCGAGCAGAATGTTCTGGACTGACCTCGCGTCGACGATCGCGGCGACGAAATCCGCGGAAGGCAGTGCCCCTTCTTCGGGAATGGGAGACAGGGACGGAGATATGATATCGCTCGCACTAGAACGTGGAACGATTGATGTTGATGCGATTAGCTATAGATAGGAAGGTAGATGGCGCTAACATATCCCCCCGGCCCTAAAGGATTGCCTTTAAAAAAAATAGAATTGAACTTAGCTATGTTGGGTGTCGGTATCGTCCAAGCCTGAGCTCTTGGAGGAGATCGAAAGGTTCTATGGACAGCTATACACGACAACGCAACAACCCGCAAGCACTCCAGCGTCAGACCCTAGAGCTGGATTGACCCGACACTATACCGAAGATATTCCGGACGTCAGCATGCACGAGATTAGTGTGGCTCTCAAACAGCTTAAAAACAACAAGGCGCCGGGTGATGACGGAATTACGAGTGAGCTTCTGAAGGCCGGCGGTGCACCCGCTAGAGAAGCCCTTCGGAAGCTATTTAATTCCGTCATTCTCGAGGGTAAAACGCCACAGGCGTGGCACAGAGGTGTGGTGGTGCTTTTCTTTAAGAAAGGGGATAAAACCCTCTTGAAGAACTACAGACCCATCACACTTCTGAGCCACGTCTACAAGCTGTTTTCGAGGGTCATCACGAATCGTCTCGAGAGCAAGCTAGACGACTTCCAGCCTCCCGAACAAGCCGGTTTCCGTAAAGGCTATAGTACCATAGACCACATACATACGCTGCGGCAGGTTATACAGAAGTCCGAGGAGTATAACCAGCCCCTATGCTTGGCGTTTGTGGACTATGAGAAAGCCTTCGATTCGATCGAAACCTGGGCGGTGCTACAGTCTCTCCAACGGTGCCGGATTGACTACCGATATATCGAAGTGCTGAAGTGTTTGTATGAAAACGCCACTATGTCAGTCCGCCTCCAGGACCAGAGTTCGAAACCTATTCAACTCCAGCGAGGGGTAAGACAGGGGGATGTCATATCCCCGAAACTGTTTACCACTGCGCTGGAGGATGTTTTCAAGCTTCTGGACTGGAATGGACTCGGCATCAACATCAACGGCGAGTACATCACTCACCTTCGATTCGCAGACGATATCGTAGTCATGGCTGAGACCATGGAAGACCTAGGCACAATGCTCGATGGCCTCTGTAGAGTCTCCCAACAAGTAGGTCTTAAGATGAACATGGACAAGACGAAAATCATGTCGAACGTCCATGTTGTACCTGCTCCTATTCAGGTTGGGAACTCTACGCTCGAAGTTGTCGACAAGTATATCTACCTGAGACAAGTAGTCCAATTAGGTAGGTCCAACTTCGAGAAGGAGGTCAATCGTCGAATCCAACTCGGTTGGGCAGCGTTCGGGAAGCTACGACATATCTTCGCGTCCGATATCCCGCAGTGTCTCAAGACGAAAGTCTTTGACCAGTGTGTGTTGCCAGTGATGACTTACGGATCAGAGACGTGGTCGCTCACTATGGGCCTTATCAGAAGGCTCAAGGTCACTCAGAGGGCGATGGAGAGAGCTATGCTTGGAGTTTCCCTGCGAGATCGAATCAGAAATGAGGAGATCCGCAGTAGAACCAAAGTCGCCGACATAGCTCTCCGGATAGCCAAGCTGAAGTGGCAGTGGGCAGGGCACATAGCTCGAAGAACCGATGGCCGTTGGGGCAGAAAGGTTCTGGAGTGGCGGCCACGTACCGGACGACGCAGCAGAGGTAGGCCCTCCGCAAGGTGGACCGACGATCTTGTCAAGATCGCGGGAGGAGGTTGGATGCGGGCGGCTCAAGACCGGTCTGTGTGGAGAACCTTGGGGGAGGCCTATGTCCAGCAGTGGACGTCGTTTGGCTGATATGATGATGTTGGGTGTACTACCGCATAACCCATCAATAGGCTAAGACAGCGATATGACAATAAAATTAATCTAAATTAACTTTAGCGAAAACTACTAACGCAATAATAGCGAAAACTACTAACTAAATACTTAAACTAAGAGGTAGGTCCAACTTCAGGCTAGATCTCACTGAGTTGGAAGCGGACGCGAGTTGATCAGTGCCTCGACTTGTGCAAGGACAGTTAAAGGCTCTTCGTAAGAGAGGATCTGTTGACCTATAACTTTGAAGAGATGCGTTTTAATTACTTTGACCATGCTTGCCCAACATCCACCGAAATATGGTGATGCTGGTGGAATAAACTTCCAGTCAATATGATCTATGGAACGTTCTTCCTGAAGACGAGTACGATAACCCGCGACGTGATTGAAACAAGTAGCGGGAACAAGTTCAATCAATTTACTAATGCGGTTGGCGACAAAAGTCTGCCAGCGGTGAGGAGAAGAATAAATACTAGCGAGCACTACCTTGGAGTCGGAAAATGCGTCTATTTATTAATAGAGTGGTAGGGCAAAACTGTGTCTTGAACCTTGTGGAGCAACTGAGACAGCAGAAGGGCCGCGCACAACTCCAGTCTCGCAACCGAAATGGTTTTAACAGGGAGACCTTTGACTTGGCACAAACTAACTGTACCGAGTAGTTAGAACCAATGCGGACTTGCAGATATACGACTCCGCCGTAAGCACGCTCGCTGGCGTCAGCGAAACCTATTAAGTTGACGGTACATCCATCTACCAACCCAAGATGACGAGGAATAGTAATTTGATTGAGCGCGGTAAGCTCAATACAAACTGGCCCCAAGCGGCGACAATATGGTCAGGGGGTGTTTCATCCCACTCGCACTTTGATAGCCAAAGCTCTTTGATCAAGAGCTTGGCGTACAAAATTGTGGGAGCCACAAACCCATTATGTCCCATAGTCGAGCCACTGTGGACAGCACTATGCGCTTGGCGCACTTATCATCTGGCGGTGAGACGTCAAACCGAAAACTATCCCAGGATTTGTCCCAGCGTAAACCGAGAACCTTATGCGGTACAGACTTCTCAAACTCAATGTCTGGAGAAGCTTTATGAGAATCTGGTATGCGTGCGAGAACCTCCTTAGAGTTGCTTGTCCATTTGACAAGATAAGTTTGGCCTCGCTTGAAAAGCTGAATAAGCTCTTCACAAAGCGAAATTGCTAGCGGAGCGGGTATGACATTACAGGCAATGTCATCTATATACAAAGCGGATGTGTAGTATAGTATAGTGTAGCGTAGCGTAGCTTAGCATAACATAGCGTAGCATAGCATAGCATAGCATAGCGTAGCATAGCGTAGCATAGCGTAGCATAGCGTAGCATAGCGTAGCATAGCGTAGCATAGCGTAGCATAGCGTAGCATAGCGAAGCATAGCGTAGCATAGCGTAGCATAGCGTAGCATAGCGTAGCATAGCGTAGCATAGCGTAGCATAGCGTAGCATAGCGTAGCATAGCGTAGCATAGCGTAGCATAGCATGGCGTAGCATAGCATAGCATAGCATAGCATAGCATAGCATAGCAAAGCATAGCATAGCATAGCATAGCATAGCTAATTAGTGCTTTATCTTACACACAGTTTTAGCCCCACCTTGATCTCTTGAAGAGCAGAACAACAACAAGACGTAATACAATGAGAAGTATGTAACGTAGGTACGGTACCCATAATCACATACCCAAGTACCGTCTCAATAGCGAGCGGTAAATCATATCGCTCACTACGTACTATTTTAGTTAGTAGCAAGTGCGGAAATATTGAAGCTCCGATCAAAAGATCAATGCCTGCCAGATTCGCAAACTCCGCGTCGGCTAGTGGCAATGACTCGAGATGAGTGAGTGATGCTACGTCTACATTAGCGTTCGGCAATTCGTCCGTGATACGCTCCACGATAAGCGAAGAAATGTTAAAATTAATATTCCTATCAAAACGCGAATGTATTTTAATATCTACGGAACCCCTGCAATGCTTTTCTGATCCGCCTATCCCTTTGACGGTTGAGTTAGTATTTTTAAAGTTATTCCATAATCCGAGGCGTTTGAAGCATTCCGATGTTATAAGATTGGTCTGAGATGCGCTATCTAGCAGACAACGTACCATGTGTGGCGACCCATTAACATCATATACGATAACTTGCGCTGTCGCCAACAGTACCGTCTTAGACGCCGTACACTGCGTTTTGGCCCTGCGCGGATCATTATAGATGCGCGAGTGCCGTCCTCGCGTGCGCGTCGCCCGCGCAATGGATGTCATACACAGGGCACTTACCTTATACAACCTTCTTCGTTTCCGTAGGGCAGTCTCCTGGTGGTTTCGTGATGCAGCTGCTTGTTTCACTTCACTTCACCGTCACTCCCACTTGCGAGCGGTTTATATATGCGGTAATAATCACATACAGCGATGCGGCGCGATACGAACGAGACGGCGTTCTCAGCGAGCGGAATGTTCTGGACTGACCTCGCGTCGACGATCGCGGCGACGAAATCCGCGGAAGGCAGTGCCCCTTCTTCGGGAATGGGAGACAGGGACGGAAATATGATATCGCTCGCACTAGAACGTGGAACGATTGATGTTGATGCGATTAGCTATAGATAGGAAGGTAGATGGCGCTACCACTAAGTATCATAATTCAATAGGTGAGGTACTTATCACTGTAATCTTAAGAGTGCGTTTCCACTATTTCGTTTGATAAATTATTTATCGGAAGACGACAGTCGTATGTAGTTTATATTATAGCAACTGGTTATCGCTACTGCTTCGTCGAAATCTGTATCTTTGACTGCCGTATCTAGCTGTTAGCAATAAATACAGATTTACATAAAGCGCAGTCCTTAAGGTTTTCGTGTGCCGATTCCAAGTGGGGACTGTCTTTAGTTTAGGTTGGTAGTAGTTGTTCGTAGTCGTCGTCGTAGTTAGCGCCGTTGGCGGCGCTGGCGTCGTTCTCCGTCTCTCTTGCTCTCGTAATTAAGATGTACAGGAGGAACGTTCGTTTCTTTTGCTCTCGTAGAGACAGCTGTCACAGCGCGACTGCCACGCCACCAAGCGGTAATTTGGGTCACAGAAAGTTTGTCTTCAGAGCGCCCATAGGAAATGCGCCTCTATGTAAATATCTGGGCTCTTTGCTGTTAGCAATAAACCGAGACGAACATTTTGCACTACTGTCAGATATATTATCATTAGTTAGAAAATGTTAGTTAGATAAGACAACTCCCGCACTAGGACTAAATCGTGTGTTGCGGGGGACTTTACAAACATACATCTAACGGACACAATGAACACGCAGACTCGAAACAACAATTTATGAATGACACAAAGTGTTGCATCGTGTGGGAATCGAATCCACAACACTCGGCGCAGTGTCAAGCGGCGAGGCGGCCGCTTAAACCACTACACCAACTGTGTAGTCAATTATATTGTGATGACATTTGTAGGGATTCACTTCAGTCGCCTTGTCGTTTGTGTGTACTTTTTCGCATTGACGATATTTTTATCGTGGCTACGATTGATAGTCGTAACAAAGATATACAATTTTCCGTCGAGAAATCGTGACGTTCTTATCCGTTTTACGAATGTCGTACTAGCCGTGCGCTTGAAACCATGTTAAATACTTTTACCAAATAGTGGGCACGAGCCCTAATTATTACATTTATAATTAAAAAAAATCCCCTTTGTGAATTTTTTGATAGATATCTCAATTTAAAAAAATATGATACAACCAAACAAAAAAATGAAAGTTTTCATATTATCAGATACCCAATTCTCCTAAATAAATTTGTTCCACATACAGTTTCGATTTAATGTCAGTGTCATACTTACGTCACAAATGGTATTTTCTTAAATTAACTAATATTTGAATAAAATTTTTACTGGATCGTAAAATGAAACAAGTGTCAAAATATGTGTCAACGACGAACTGTTCATTTCAAATAATACGATAATGACATTAGGTTAGCAGAATACCGATTCTGAGTCAATCTATACATCTATACATATAAATAAAATTGGAGTGTCTGTTTGTAATATTAATTAACAGCTTTTTACTAAATGCATTTATTTTTATGTCATAAGCGGCAAACTAGCAGACGGATCACCTGATGGTAAACAACTACCGTCGCCCATGGACACAAGCAACATCAGAGGAGTCACAAGTGCGTTGCCGCCCTTTGGGTTAGGAAAAGGGATGGGAGGACGAGTGGAATGAGGGAGAAGGAATAGGGTATGGGGCCTCCGGCACTCTCACTCACCGAACGAAACGCAACAATATAGGTACTGTTACTTAATGTCGATTTTCTGTGAGAGGGTAGTACTTGCCCGGTCGAGCCGTCCACGCTAAAATCAGCAAAGCTCCACTACCTATTAAGCATATGGATGTATACGCGGTACATATACCAATATGATTTTTTTTTTTATTTTTGTCTGTCTGTCTTTAAGTCTGTCTGTCGATGTCGGTCTGTCTGTCTGTCTGTCTGTCTGTTAGTTCTCGCTAATCTCTGTAACAGATGGACCAATTTTGACGGGACGTTCACTGGCGGATAGTTGATGTACCAAGGAGGAACTTTTAAACTAACCGGGTACGCGAAATAGTTCCCTCAGGACGCGGGAGAAACGGCGGGAAACAGCTAGTTCAAAATATAATCGCATTTAGTTCAAAATATAATTTCATGTCATATAAAATACAAGAATTGGCCTACTGTTTATAAAATTCTTTCGTTACTGGCTAACTATCAGATAGCCACAGCCAAAACTATTTTGCGCAGCAAGTTGAAATTTGGCATGTATGTTCGTTGGGGTCCGTGGGGGAGCACTAAGAAGGGATTGACCGAAGATCCCACGAGATTGGGCAGAAACGGATACGGAACAGAAAATAATTTTCGAGCATAGCTACAGGCATTCTCAAGTTTTACCCTAAATAACTACGGTAAAACTTGAGATCGATCGATCGGGTCGATCTCCAACAAAATTTTGAAATAATTAACCATCTGCATTTATTTAAAAATACTTACATTGCCTTAAGAAACATCTCAATTCAAAGGAACGTCGTTCCCAGAAGAAAAGTTCAAAACACAAACTTTCAAGTTCCCTACAAACTTTCTCAAGCTCTCTGATTGTAATTTTTCAACTTTTTGCGCCTGTTTTCTACGAAACCGTTTTATTCCGTTTTTTCTTCATAAGAGTTAGCTTTGTGGTTGGTATGTAAAACTTTTCTTTTTAAGAAAGCTTTGATGATTGTCAGATATATTTTTCGAGAAAGAAATCATTGGAGCGTTGATTTATTTCTTCTATATTCTTTGATAGTTCAACCGTAAATATAGAAGAGATTTATCACGTAACAGGTTAGTATGAGTATTTCGGAGATTGCCAATACATTCTTTCTTTATGCTTCGAATGAATGTGTGGTCAAATCTCGTATCGGAGTTTTTTTTTTTGACTCATGCCTGTATTCCCGAAGGGGTAGGCAGAGGTGTTATATTACACCCACATTTTGCCATGAATTTTAGGTCCCACGTTATAGGGGGCGAGCCTATTGCCGTTACCGGGCACATCACCAGACTCCGTACTGCTACTGAGTAATCGCAAAAACCCAAAATACCCGACCCGGGCATCTAACCCGGGACCTCCGATCAGCAGTCGCATACGCTCTCCATTGGACCACGCAGGCAGTTGAGGAGTTTATTATACCGCTTAAAAGCCTCCGACATGGCATATTGTTGTTCGAAAAACCGGAACTGATAAGTTTACGTGCGCTCCAGAGCCCGGTAGCGCTGTGATATTAAGCCACACAAGCGGTCACCCATCGAAGTGATGACCTCTGGAAACGTCGCTTAACTCTGCAGATCTATTACGAACGAAAATTAGTGCTACGTAATGCTGTGTGTTAGTATCCACTAACACAACAAGCAAAGTTGACAAAAAGCGCACGAGGTATTTGCTGATAAAGCATTGGTGATATGCATGGTGTAAACAATGATATTACAAGAAAAAGGTGTAGATACGTTACCTACGTAGTAATCAATCTGTAGAAACAGTACACTAAAGCACACATCAATAATTCCATATTGCAATGTCACACTACATTACGATTAGACGTTTTAGTAGGATGGTAAGGTCAGTTTCAATTTGACGCCGCTTATGACGTCACACACACACATGTCAGACTTGCCAACTGGCTTATCTTTAGCGTCCTGCTTTTGGTACGCTTATAACATATCTACTTCTTTTTACTTTTGTAACATCATTGGGTGTAAATCATTAACTTAAGACGTTGATAAACTGCTATTCTGTATTCATAGTACAATGCCATATTGTCTAGACGTTTTATGTGGTAAATGTGTGTAATTGATTTATTGTTTATGAGTAAAATGTTTTGTATTTTACCTATTGTACTGTAAATCAAGCTAGACACTGAACTTTATAGAGTTCTTATGGCGTAGGAAATAATGATTGAATATATTATTCATGACAGCCGGAACAGACGGCTTAACATGCTCTCCGACCTCTCTCTTGGTGCTCACGGGGCAATTGAGAATCATCAATTAAAAACGCACATTACTCCTAAAAGTCAGTGGTGCACGCCGTAGATTTGAAACCCATACCCTCTGCATGGCAGTCTGTTGGTATCTCCACTAAGCTATCGCTACATTTAAGGCCGGTCCCAATATTTTGAAGATTTTTTTAGATACATCTTTAACATAATATGGCAATAGCCTAGTGGTGCACGCAACGGACTGCCGAGACGATAGTCTCGGTTTCGATCCCCAGGTACCCCGGGCACACATCTCTGACTTTTCAAAGTTATGTGTGTATTAAAAATGTTATTGTAATAATCGTTCGCTTAATATTGTTACCGGTAGATGGCAATAGGCTCGCCCCTTGTTACGATGGGACCTAATCATAACTGGCAAAATGTGGGTGTGTAATACACCTCTGCCTTCCCCTTCGGGGATAAAAGGCGTGCAGTTATGTTATGTGTTTATTTAACATAATTAATTTGGAGGTTATGTCAAATACGCATCTATACATCGCTACTCTCCAAATCATTGGATAGATCGGATATTAAATACGGCGGTTAGTGACCACTATCAAATAATTAAATTGCCTGGTGGCCTTGCAATGGATGTAGATTTTCGCATTGTTAAAATGTTATCACACTTAAAACAGCATTGTAATATAATCTTGTTTAAAACCAGACAAAAACAGCTAACATCATAAATTCATAATACATAATTAATTTAATTGAAGAGTAATGTTCAGATAATTATATACAGCTACACAAAAGGCCGGTGGAATATCGTGTCTGTTCCACACATAATATGTATGCTTTCAATAACATGCCAATAGGTTGATCTTATTTTGATATCATTGCTATATCGAATTCAGTCATAATCAACTATAATTACCTATATAATAAGCCGTCGGTCCCGCTGTTACGAAAATTTTTAACAGTCGTTATAGGAAGTTAGTATCTCTAAATAAACTAACACTAGTCTAACCATGGAAAATCGCTATTTAGGCAGCTAGGCAAGCTAGTTAAAAGCAGTTCAGAACGGGGATTACGCTAGGAGAATGATGGATTATGTTATAAAGTAGCTGTGTTTATCGGTCACCTCGTACATTGAATTGTCGCACGTTGTACCGCATCGCTCGTCCGTGATAAAACATCCTTCTCGCTTTCTTTTTATTTTACTTCGATTCCTAAAGGCAATGTTATATTAGCCTTTTTTAAGAGGACAATCCCGCCCTCTGTATACATCCTGTTTTACAAACATGCAACCATCGATGACAATGAATACCCAGACCCGAACCAACAATTTATGGATCACACAAAGTGTTGTCTTACGTGGAGATCAAGCCAAGCTTCGAGGTGGCCGCTTAAACCACTACGCCAACCATGTAGTTGTTTAATTATAAGTCTACAGTATCCTCAATGCAGTATACGCCAATAAGCCCTTTATATTATAATATGCTACTTTACAATAAGTACCTAAAGCTAGCGAGTCCTCCGAGAAAATGTATTGATAGATTCGGCAAATACCAACTTAATTTTCAAAATGTCACTAAATTATAGTAACATAAATATACTCCAAACTAACGTTTAAAAATGTACTCCAAATTGGATTCTATTAATTAGTTATAGAAATATTTGTTATCTATAGATATACATATTAAATAAACATAATTTTATAATTTAAATAAAGCTTAGTCTAATCTTAATGTCTAAGTAAGTGTATGTACAAAATCTATAAAAACTGGATTCTTATTTCGATAACCCAAATATGTCTGCAACATTTTCTTCTAGAAAATAACTACGAAAAGATATTGTGTTCCCACATATAATTCAGAAGAAACATCTAATGAATAGGTAATCGGAGCGTCTCAGACATCATCCTTTTAGCTCGAGCTGTTAAGAGGGAAAACTGCTTAAAGTAACTGAAGCTTTCAAAATTCAGTGTAATTACCATGTTTTAAGTGAAATTACTTTCGGTTATTACCCGCGTAAAAGAGGACGTATTTTATTTCAGGGTTACGGTTTAGTAGCTTTTGTCTTGGTGTAATTGTGTTACTAAGGAAAGGCAGAATGCTGTAGGTTGACAGTACTGATCTAGAAAATGACTACATATTGTTTGTTTGGGTGCATAGGGTTCCCACCAAGAACTTAGGGTCCCAAGACTCCCAAGCCAACCTCACCTGCAAGTGATGCACCTGCCGATCAACGGACGAGGCTCTGGCAAACAAAATATCCCGATAAGCGGCAATAGGCTCGCCACCTATTACGTGGGATCAAAACACTGGCGAAAAGTGGGCGTTTAATATGCCTCTGCCTACCCCTTCGGGGAAACAGGCGTGAGTCTATGTATGTTTGTATGTATTGTTTGTGTCGGCGGTATTTATGCGGGTCTACGTACTACGGTATAATTATTTATAAAGTATATGTAAATCATTTTAATATTTTTTTTGTTCATCATTGGTTGGACATCGTAGTCACGAAATGACTGATAAAAGTATTCATTAGATAGGTTTTCTTAAAGGATGATGCAAGAGATTATATGAAATCTGGTACCCGCTCCAATAATGATGTGTGATAATTATATCATTGAAAAGGTGTTATCTTATAGAATAAGAATAAGTATGGCGCCTGTCTTGATTTATAGTCCGATCTGATTGCCAGCCTAATGTAGTATATGGATTTTCCTTTAACAAAAAATTAAAATAAAGCTTAAGAAAATGAAATAAAATACGATTATGATTTCCTTTGTTTATTATTTTTCCATTTATTGTATACAAAAGAAGCAACAGCCGCAACGAAGCTTAATAAGTGAGATTACAATATGAAATGATTACCAAATGAAGTAAGATTATAACAAAATAAAAAAAAAATATTACACATCATCATCTAGTAACACATCATTAAAGAATAAGACAGGGGCTACAAATCCCTCGTGCCTGGCGCATCCTAGGTACCATACGATGGTCACGATGTGAGCACAGGTGCCTACAGTACGTCGCCCAGTCTGGCATGTACTGTATTGAGAGATAGTATTACTATTATTATTGTTTAAAATATACCTAACAATAAATATTCTTAATATGTCAAGATTGGATACGACCGTGCATCAGCGAAGAATTTTCATTTATCTGATAATATTTCAACTGCATTTTGTCTATAAATCTCTATTGTGTATATTCCATTCTGTAGATGTTCACTGCAGTAAGATCTTGCAAGCTTGCTAATGCCAATAAAATAACTTGCCTACTGAAATAAAAATAAAATAATAAATAGTCGCTGAATAGTACGTATAGGGAGACGGGGAAGCGCAGGCACACACACAATACAAACGAACGACTAAAGCCTTGCGCGTGCGCATTCGTCGGTCGCCTCCCCGGCCCCCGCCTCTGGTACCTTACCCGCCTTCCCGGGCAGGTAAGGAAATTATTGTTCCCGGGCAGGTATGGATTGATAGACTCCTATTGATGTACAAGACGGTAGTGAATTATGAAATGATAATAATAACCTTATTCTATCCTTGCTACAACTGGCATATTATAGTACTTGTTATTTCTGAACGGACTAAGATTTGGAACTAGTGGCCATAATAATTTTTGTTTAGCTCACAAAGAGCTATCCAATGACGTATTACACTAAGCTAGGTATTGGTGGTGGGTACCAAGATTTTGCATCATCCTTTCACTGAAAAATATTTTCTGCTGTATACATTGTTGTTACTTTTAGCTTTTTATAGAACTCAAAGTTAAGCAACGAATACAATGGTCGCCACTTGTACGGGTGTCCGCTTGAGTGGAAGTAACAGCACAACGCAATAGTGTTTTGGAGGGCACGCAAAGACGTCGGTCTCGGTTCCCCTCTCTGGACAAAAACATATACATATCTATATACTACGATACAGGAGCTAGCCAGACGCATACAAAAATAAAGAACGACTATGTGAAATCTTATTTCTTTTGTAGAATTTCTTGTAAGCCTTTAGAACATAGACATTGGATTTACTGTGCTGATGATAATGCAATGCGGCTTTGAAATTTTAAAAACTTTACTGGAGGCTTTGTAAGAAAATAATATAAAAGCTGGTTTTCAGAAGGATTTTGATGTCATTAATGGACTTAAACACGGCTTTTACTTTTAACTAGTTGTTGTCCGCGGTTTTAACCGCGTACAATTTTCGGTATCTCGCACCACCGGTTCAAATTACAGCCTATATAAAGCTTTACAAAGTTTTCTATCTTCCAGTATAATACCCCTTATAAACGGTCTTTGAAACTCTGTAATGGCCAACTGTCTTTCTTTTTGTCCGAGGTAATCCCCGGATAAACAGAGAGACAGACAGACAAAAAATTTAAAATAGGTTTTTGATGACTTGGTGTCGTGTAACTAACTATATGCACTTGAAGAAACATGGTTATTTTAAAATCACAGACATACATTTTCATTTCATTCAATTGGATTTATATAAGGTATGTATAGCTATTGAGTTAGTGAAGGTAGAGAGGGCTATACTGACATATGACGTCAGTAGCTTAGTAGCTATATAATAATCGACATACTCCCGTACCTTGCTTCTTAATTGACTGTTAATTTTAATAACGACTCGGACTGCGCAGGCTCTTTAAATTTCATGATTTAATAAACAATGGCAAACTGCTACACAGATAAAAATATTACAAACATATAAGATTTTCTTAACCTCCGCCTAGTATATAATTATGAAAAAATTTTCGTTGGTACAGGTGTTTTTAATTATACTTTAATTATAGAAGGCCTTCAAATTTAAAGAAAACTAGTTTTTGCTCTCGGCTCCACGGTTGTCATGACAAAGTGAAGCCTATTGTGTAACTATTCTGATATATCTTTTTTTATTGAAGCTTATCAAAATTACTCCATGCCGCCTGATTTTAAACATTCATGGAGTTCCATAGCAAAAGTCAACATGCCAATAATCATCATCCTCCTGGCGTTATCCCAGTCTCAACCTGGGGTCCGCTTTCTAATCTAACCGGATTTGGCGGAATTTAGCTTTTACACGGAGCGATTGTCTGTCTGACCTCCGGAACCCGAAGGGATAGTGATATTCCATGGTTTAGACTAGTGTCAGTTTATTTTAGAGGTACTGACGCGCGGCACGAGACAAGCGATAATTAATAATTCAATGCGCACATAACTCCGAAAAGTCAGTGGTGCGCGCCGTGGATTCAAACCCGATACCTTCTGCTTGGCAGTCCGTTGGTATCTCCACTAGGCTATCGCTGCCTTTCATCATACCAATAAAATAGATATAATTTTTTTTAGGTTTTCAAAATAATGTATCAACGCCGATTTCATTCCTTTGGGCAGATACACAGAAAAAAAATTTTAGTAAGTCTACATCATGAAAGAAACCATTATAATGATCCTCTTGGTCCCATTTTTTGTGGAATCGGTGCGGTGTGTCTTTCGCTTCCATACGTCTCTGTCGGCCATCCCCCGAACAATTACATTTTCCCCTTTCAAATCGATTCTAACAGTGAATCCACCTTTCGTTGACCTCCCTTTTCACTCTTCTATATCACGATGGAATCCAGTGTCCAAATATGTTTCTACCACCAATAGTTTAAGCTATGCGATAACATATCAGTCAGGATATGCTCTTTTTTTTAAGTCAACTCCCGCACTAGAAACAAATACTATGTCGTGAGATACTTCACAAACATACAACCAACGGACACAATGAACACCCAGACTCGAAACAACAATTTATGAATCACACAAAGTGTTGTCTCGTGTGATGATCAAACCCACAACACTCGGCGCAATGTCAAGCGGCGAGGCGACCGCTTAAACCACAACGCCAATCGTGCAGTCAAGTCAGTTGTTTATTCGTTGTATGTTAAAAAATAACACACATTTTATATTGCAAGCTTTCCAATATTTGAAACAATAATTCGTTTTCTGGTAAAAATATTTCATGTGATAAAAGGGCACCTGATGCCAAGATCGTGTCAAAGTTATGCCTTATTGTTACAGTATTACTTCGAAGCGGTGTTTGGCTTTCTCTTAATAAATTATTAGTGACAGATCGCTTATAACGTTTAAACTCTGAATGATCTGAATTCCTTTATTGTTGTGTGATGATGGCTGGCTCATGCGTCATACTCGTGAACGGGTGCTACTTGCGATGACTGGTCGATGTCGCTCTTACGGGCTGGTATTAGATACATTTTTAATATTTAACTGCATCATTTCCATCATGATTCTCAACATTTGCGCGGATTGCCTGCATTATTAGGTACTTAATGTAAGTGGATGCTCCTGTTTCACCATGTCTATTTTCAGGAGGCTAATTAAAAGAACATCAAAATTTAACTAGATTATGCATGAGTATTAAGTAGAGTAAATATATACAAGTGACAAAGAAGGCGTAACAGTTGCAGCACCTTACAAAATTGTAATTGTTATATATTATGCAAAACCTGGCGATGAAAAAGAGTGACCGTGAGTTTTATTGCCCGTTCTTTGCCTTGAACATAAGTTTACCGTTCTACGCCCTTGCTTTGCGAACGTGGCAGTAAATGTAAATGTAGAAGCTTTAAGTTATTATTTTTTAAATTTGACGTTCATAAGTGTCACTTTGTAATTTAAATGAATAAAGGATTTTGATTTGACTTGACCTTTTTGAAATGGACGTACAGATTTTTTTCCCCGTACAGTCTTCAGCAGTTCAGTGCTGGGTTTCAGCCTCTCTGATTTGCTTCACAGTGGCATTGGCAGTCGATAGGAGGGTTTGGTCTCCTGTAATACTACTATTATTCTATTCAATTATTATTATATTATACTACTAGTACTGTAGGCAGACGAGTTGGTACAAGTTTGATGTCCAGTTATCTGGCACTTCACAAAGACAGTACTTGCTTCTTGTATAATATTGTTCTTAGTCATCCTACGAAACCCACGTAATAAAATGGTGATAACACTTTTTTTCTCAATTCGTCACCACACGGCGAATTGTGGCAGCTTCAAGGTTTTTTTTTAGGTAATATTATTACACTACTGTGAAAAAATGAACCATTACGAGACTGACTGCATGGTTGGCGTAGTGGTTTAAGCGGCCACCTCGCCGCTTGACACTGCGCTGAGTGTTGTGGGTTCGATTCCCACAAGAGACAACACTTTGTGCGATCCTTAAATTATTGTTTCGAGTCTGGGTGTTCACTGTGTCCATTGGTTGTATGTTTGTTAAGTTCCCCGCGACACAGGGTCGATTCCTAGTGCGGGAGTTGTCAAAAAATATATACATATAAATTAATTATAGTACCTAAACCGTAAGTGGGAGTGCCTATCTCACTCCTCTTCCTATTTCGTTCCTCATCCCGTATGCGAGACGCTTTTGTGTCTTCTTTAGTGTTGCTGGTGTCTACAGTCAGTATCCCTTACAATCAGGCGATATTTATGCTCGCTAGCCTCCTATCACATAAAAAGGTATTATATGGCTTGGTAAATAACCTACTTATGAACGATCAAGAATATAATCCTCAGTTAAATATGCATCGTAATATCACTGGTTATTGGCAAAGTTTGAGACGCCAATACACCGCGATCGTTCAATAGAACTTTATTCGCCAATCTGAAAGGTATTTTATAATAAGTCTGAACGGGAAAAGGGACAAAGATTAATAACGTAGGCGTAAGATGGATTTTGAACTTTAAATAGTTCTTATTAAAGTTGATTATTGATTAAAGTGAAATCTACGTTTTATACTGCTAATGTATGATGTTGTGTAGCTTTAAAAGACAAACACTAAATGTCACGATCTAATTTTGCAGGATGGTGATTTAATAAACTAGCTCATTCCCACGCGGATGTAAGGTATTACCTACTTTAAAGAACATAATATCTCTACACTAACTTGTACATAAGTTTACTCGTAGTGTAATTTATTCTACTTCAAACGTTTCACATTATTTTTACAATAAAAGGAAGACAATGTCCATTTCTAAGATCTAATCTTTTAGTAGGCTAAAATTTGGTTTAGCCATTTGGACGTGACATTGAAGCAGACAATGTTAAGTAAGGGCCTATGCAAAACACGTTTTTTAAACGCGCCGTCGACGCGCGTTTGTAGCGAAACAGACGCGATACGCACGCAGATCAGACGCAGCCTGTAGACATTTGCACACCTGTATAAATTCAAACGCGCGTGTGTAGCGATACAGACGCGATGCACACGCGCGTGTGTAGCGATGCAGAAGCTCTCAGATTATAGAACAAGAATCAGATGGAGCGCGCGGAACAGTTGTGTGAGGCCACTAAAGCAAATACAAATTGAAAAGCGAAAACAAATCCGGCTCAGTGCAAAACGAAGCATCGTACAGCTCACGCGCCCCGATCAACTCAACTTTTAAATTCATAAATGCCGTCATGCGTTTTTAACATTGTAAAAGTTGTTTCCAAAAGCAAAAACAGAAAGATAGAATATCTTTTCACAGTTATCTATGGATTATTGGACTGTTTCATAATTTAATTTCGATAAAATTCGTATTTCTGCAAAAAAATGTGTAAGTGTTGCCTGTTTACGTCGACGCCGTTTCCCTGTATTATGGAAAATGTACTTGTCAATTGATTTTTGTAATATGTAATAAGAATTGTCATGTTAACGAAAAATATAAATATATTAATATATTATAAAAGTATATTTTAGATATATCTTTATTAGCAAATATCGTTATAGGCTTTCCAATATGTATACATTGTTTTGTGTTCGATCCCTATACGATCTAAATATTCATGTACTTAATGTGTAGAAACAGAAATAATTGATTGCAGGCATTCATTTTTTTTAATAGCTCACGTTGTCCTACTCCTGGGCAAAAGCTTCCCCCAAATCTTTCCAGGTATGCTTGTCGCACGTAATCTCAAGCCAGCTCTTGTGGTAGGCGTCTAGGTCATTTCGCCACCTGTTCCGTGGCCGGCCTCGGCGACTTCGTCTATATTCTGGTACCCACAGTGTTGATACTCTCGCCCAACGAGCCTCGTACATACGGCTGATGCTGCTCGCCCAGTTCCATTTGAGACTGGCAGCCTTTCTTCCCACGTCTTTGATGCCTGTTCTAGAACGCAGCTCGGTGTTCCGTATCCTGTCTTTAAGTTTAAAATCCAGGATGCAGCGCTCTATGGCTCTTTGGCAGACCCCTAGGCGTGACCTGTGAAGCTGGGTAGGTGACCAGGTTTGAGAACCGTACGTTGGAATGGTCAGAATAAACAATCATATCCATGAGTTTGCGTTTCTAATATTTTTTTTTAATAGTAAAATTGGTGTTGTCTACAAATCATAATATTTATACTTTATTGTGTATTTGACAAAATTTCGCCCTGTTTATGAATACCTTTACAAGGGTGAGAGAATTGGTCTATATTCACTTGTATAGTGTACGTTGCTTTCATTAATTTTCACTGCCTCCGGTGCACGTAATGAAATCTATTACAGTTATACAGTAAATTATTCAAGACGGAATGTCACTACCCCATATCATCCCATGGGTATCGTAAGAGCCGACGGGGGGATATTATGCAGAGAACAGCACTGTAAGAGAAGGAAATCTTGATACAAACCCTACACCAACCCGTTTGGCCAGCGTAGTATAGTAGGCCAATTCCTCCTTTCAAAGGAGAGTCTTAGTCCAGCCGTGGACTGTTAAAGGCTGATGATGATGAGCGGGAGATTATTCATAATCTGGCAACTTTACACGCACATAGACGCTCGTGTCCGTACAGTGCAGTCGCCAAATGTCACGCACACATAGCTGTCAACGTGCCTCACTATGATGAATGCGCTCCATCTGCCTTTTGTTCTAATAATCTGAGCAAACGCTATACTAACGCGCGTCTGTATCGATACAGACGCGCCGGTGCGGCGCGTTTGTATCGATACAAACGACAACAAACTGCTCTGTAGGATAAAAGCGCGCCGTCGACGCGCGTTTAAAAAACGTGGTTTGCACAGGCCCTAAGAAAGAAGGGATTAATTATCCGTATCCTGTGGATTGACAAAAATAATTCTACTCTATCAATATACTATATCTATACTATCAATGGTACAAAAACTATTGCAAGATCAGGAATGGGCTATTTTAAGCAACCCATAAAAAATAAATAGGCGATAAAATTCTGTATGTTATTTGTCCCAATTCAATTTGTTATCTAGTTTTTAAAATAGTACACGTTCAAACGGGTTAATCTGTAGAAAAAACCTAGTTTAAGAAAAAGACTTTCCTTTTACAAAGGTTTCCGTCTCTACAATAATGTAGTCTTACATATTCTTCATCGACTTTATTAAACTCAACTTTACATGAATTAAATAAAAGCTTTGGAACTTTTTTTAAAACAACTTTATTATTAAACATTAATAATAAAGTTGTTTCGTATAAATTATTATTTAACCGTATGCTAAATGAAGTGCATGGTTGCGCATTTAATTCAGTGTGAAATGATAGCTCTCTGCCAATAAATGAGGTGTAGTGGTTTTAAAGTTTATACAAAATGGAAATTTATGGACTAAATTATGATAATTTGGGTCTGAGTATTCATTATAAGTCTGTTTAAATTTATTTGCATGTTTTTTTTTCACGAAACAACGCAGTATATACATAGTTTGTTAAAATGAAGCGGTATATACAAGTATGTAATGTCATAGTCAAAATCATGTATTCATGTAGGCCACATGGTGACGCTTATAAACGTCAAAATTGAAATTAATTATTTAATGATTCTACATTTACATTTACTGCCACGTTCGCAATGTAAAAGATAGAACGCCGAGAAAAAGCTGGCGGAAAATCCCTTCGGATCTCCGACTCTTGGGGAAATGAAAGCCAGAGTATGTGGTGTTACCACTAAAAACCACCTCGACTTTCTCATGTACCCGTGTGTCGGAGGGTCGGGTATCGCCGAAGCATTCTTCGCAGCCCCCTGACGGGTATTGACCCGCCAGATGGTCAGGCGGGCCCCGAACAAAACCCCCTTGGCGGCGGATGAAGGTGTTGGGCTCCGCCGCCAAAACACCCAGTGGCCGCAGAGGATAGGGAGGACGGCAACGCAATACCGCATCTCCTCTTCCTCTGCGGCCCCACCGCGATGCAACAATGGTGCGCCCCCACTTGGTCGCGGGAGATAGGGTGCGCGGCAACGCAACACCGACACGCATCTCCTCCCGCGACCGCACCCGACTGCGAGGGACAGACAGAACTGTACCCCGTACCCGCACTTTGGACGCATCCTACGCAGGCCTCACCCGAGCCCACGTGGAGCGTCCCCTCCCGGGATCCCGCCCAGCTTCACCGTGGGTGCACCCGAAACCCACGGCTACCGAGCCCCCCCACCACGACAAGGTGGAGATCCCACGGGGGAAGTCCTAGTACACTACCTTGTCCCACTCCATAATGAACTGTCGGTAGATGAGATGTGTACGTTTCTTCGTTTTTATTTACGACATACATTTTTTTTAATTTATTTATTTATAGTCTCACGCCTGTATCCCCGAAGGGGTAGACAGAGGTGTAAATATTACACCCACATTTTGCCATGAATTTTTAGGTCCCACGTAATAGGGGGCGAGCCTATTGCCGTTAACGGACACATCACCAGACTCCGGGCTGCTACTGAGTATTCGGAAAAACCCAGTAACACTTGTGCCCGACCCGGGAATCGAACCCGGGACCTCCGATCAGCAGTCGCATACGCTGTACCACGGAGACAGTCATTCTTTTAAGTTCTGTGTATTGGCTTCTATTGGTGAGGTAAGATTTTATTAGGTTGTTTATATTGCCACGTACTCCGTAACTTTCCAATTTTTATAATAGGATTTTATGGTTTACGTAATCAAAGGCTTGCGTCATATCGCAAAATATGGCGCACACTGGTATTCTGCTAACAACTTTAGTCGAAATCACATTTAAAAAATCAGATTTTTTAATGTGATTGTGAATTATTGAAAATATCTGATAAATTGTGGACTACCAGAAAAGCTCACTTAGCTACTCATAGTTACCTATTTTCTCCACAAAAATATTTTGGCAAAGAGCTCGCAAGCTGGACTGAAGACCTTGTTGGGATCGCCGGCAGCGGATAGATGCGGTTGGCTCAAGAGCGGTCTTTGTGGAGAACCTTGACGGAGTCCTATGTCAAGCAGTGGACGTCAGCCGAACTGATATAATAATGATGATGATGAAAAAGCTCACACGATCGAATATAAGTCATCACATACCCAGGGGTGGTTCAACCCATGCCGAAACGCGGAGAAAATGAAATGTATTTTACCTTCATTTTCATATTTAAGTATGTGAAAAAACTGTGTACATGTGTAAAGATTTTATGGAGTCTAGAAAATTCTGTTTCAGAAGCCGCATGGTAAAAACCGCTTTTTAGAGCAGCTAAACCAGTTTTAGCGGAATTTCCTTCTTATATGACCTACGTCGATTATTTTCTTTCTCTTTACATTACCTTGTCTTAGTTTTATTTAGGTCTTGCTAGGAGTTTTTGTTTTATTCGGCCAGAGTGTAACGTGGAAGTAGGTTTTCGTGTTATTTCAGAATGTACCTAAGGGTAAACTTTATATTTTGGTAAGCAAGCCTTTTTCTGAATATGAACAAAATATAAACCCAGACTTAGTTTTAGATTAAGAATTTGTAAGAAATGTATTATTTATTTCAACTCGATATTTAGTCCTAAAAATTTTAGGGACTAATTCTACACGAATTTAATTCTGTGAGATGAGATCCACTGAATTTAATTGTGAGCAGTATCAAAGTTATCTATTATCATTTAAAACAGATATAAGATGGTAGTCTTGTGAAAAATAATTTATCTTTCGTCTTGAAGAAATGTATTATAAAGGTCGCAATTTACTTCTATTTTCATTTTGTCCATTGGAAATGCTTGTATTTTAAGTAGTGACGCCGTGTTACAATGACCAAAACATTTAAGTTTATCTTAGGATATTTAATTATTTTGAAAATATATAGGACTAGACGATGCCCGCGGTCACACCCACATTATTTAAGGCTACTGCTCTGCTCTTGTCGCTCATAGCGTGATGTTATATAGCATTTAGCCTTCCTCGATAAATAGGCTATCTAACATTGAAAGAATTTTTCAAATCGGACCAGTAGTTCCTGAGATTAGCGCGTTCAACCAAACAAACAAACAAACAAACTCTTCAGCTTTATATATTAGTATATAAAATTAATAAGAAGTGGAAGTGGAATAATACTATTTCTTTGTTTATCGTGTATTCAAGCGATGAACAAAGTCAACTGTCTATTGACTTGGTCAATAATTGTTCGTGAGGATATATCTTTATTAAATTAAAATCAAGAAGAATATAAAAATATTTTCTCTACGATCCGTACTATAACTTTTTATTTTATATAGCGTACCTCAATAATACAGAAAACGCATTTTACGTGCCGGTGCTTGGAAGGACGTGATCTGACGATTTGTATGCAAAGCAAACATCTATTCGTTCTGATGCAATTTACTTAAGGTAGCTATCGTGTAAAAGCATTTCTATATACTGAATTAAATTTTCTGTGAAAAAAATCATCCTTCTTTGTGAGAGGACGATAAAAAACTTTGCTTGCTTGATATGAATATTTTCTCCTTGTGAAGGTAAACTATAAGTATGTCTAATGATAATCTAGTTATCTAATCTAAGGAACCACCCACTTCTATTTCGAATATTATCATGAAATTTGACAATTGATACTTAAATTATGTAGACTAAACTTTACCCGCCGCTGCGCTCATGTGAATAATATATAGACCTGTCTCAGGAATCACACTACTTTTGGGTGAAAACCGTACAAAAATCCGTTTAGTATTTTTTGAGATTAACGCGTTGATACAGACTGACAGGATGCCGCGGGGACTTCATTTTGTAACATGTATAGAATTGGTATCCGATACAATAATATATAAATGGGCTGGTCCGCATGGATGCCTATGTATGAATCCTTTTATTTACTTTGACTAATCATTTATTTTACAGTTTATCTTCGTTCATTGTTTTGATTGCTTACCCTGCAAGCTTCTTACAAAATACGACTTCTTACGAGGCGGGCAGGGAATTGAAGGGCTTTGGGAAACTAATATCTCACTGTTTCACTGGTATTATTAACATAATACTAAGAATTTGCATATATTCGGAGTAGAAGGTCCTTGATAGATTATCCAGACTTGCCGGGAAATATACATCAATATATTATGATGGTCGTTTCCCAGCAAACCACACCGACAGTTAACGTTACTGCAGATAGCTCTAACGCATTATTATGTCAGATAATGTTCAATCTGAGGCGTCACGTCGAATTGCCCAAATCCACAAAAAGATTCGAAATAATACTGTGTTTTCCATGTTTTGCCATATATTTAGTTCAAGAAGTTCTTGGACTAAATATGTTGGGTTTTTCTAGAAAATTTAATTTTATAAAACGAATTTAGCAACTATCAACACTTGGGTTTAATGTTCTTGAAAACAATTCGAACTAAACCAACAACATTTGTAGGCAACATTAAAACCTCTTTAAACCATGCAAGCAATTAAGCGAATCAACTAGATGGAACCGCAAACTCGGAGAACTTGGTAATACACACCTAAGGTTACATTTAAAGTAATTAAACCTCTTCGCGTAATAAGCTGTGTACTTAATAGAGATGAGCAAAACAGCTGAGAGATGAGCTAGGGTAATCTCTTAAAATTAATCACGAGCCTATATGCTCACTTGGCAAACTAGGGAGACGTGTTATAGACGTACATAGCTTTAAAGTCATTTATTTCATTATCCGTATGGTGACGGATTAAGCATACGAATGTCATCATCCCATATCATCCCATAGGTGTCGTAAGAATCGACAGAGGGAGCATCACAGACATAGATCTACATAGATAACGCAAATGCATGCACTTCGCGTGTCTGAACTCCGACCAAGCGTCGAGCTTGGTCGCCACTAACTTCAGTCCCCGCGCGTCCGTTTTACCGTTAAGTAAACTTTATTCACATTACGTTGCCGCGTTTGCTTCGGACGTTTGATCTGACGTTGTGTATTAGGAGACGATGAATATCGCACAAGCGATACTGTCGCGCATCGCTTCGACTTCGTGATACAGGCAACGTCACAGTAGGTATTAAAAAGTCGGCACGCTTGGTTTCAATACAAATCGTGATAATTGCGTTATCTATGTAGATCTATATCTGTGGGGAGCATATTATGTGGAGAACACCACTGTAAGAGGAAAGCTTGATACAAACATTACAAACCCTATACCAGCCCGTTTGGCCAGCGTGCAGCGTGGTTTAGTAGGCCAATTCCTCCTTTCAAAGGAGAGGCCTAGTCCAGCAGTGGTCTGTTAAAGGCTGATGATGATGATGATTTCATATAGGTTACCGAGTTAAACATATTAATACATGGTATATTTTACATCCTGCTCTAGATAGATAGCATAGTTTAGGCTATGAGTAGCATGCGAAAATTCCATGCATTGCATTGATAGCCACAATCACCAAATTATTACAATTTTTATCTGTATATATCTCGAATATTACGTCGTTACTGGTTATTTCTTGGGGACCAAGAAGATTTAAGACTAAGATCTTTAAGAAAGGATTGCCCGGAAAACCCTCTAAATTAGGCCAACGGTTAAATTAAAATGAAATGTGCGAGCGTACCTGCGGGCGTCAAGTATAAAATTTGTGGTAGCATGACACTGCCAAAGCATTTCACATTCGGGTGGCCGTGACGTTCCAACACTTTAAATAGTTTTCATTCTGCATTTCCACCAATAAAGCTCATCGCGTTAACTGATTTATACAGAACCATCTTCAAGTACTAGCACTTGAGCTGAGCTAAGCTAAGAAACTTGTGCTGTCACTTGATGCATCCTCTGCTCAGGTCAGATGGAACCGCAAAATTAATACTATTCAGAGAGTCGCGGCATCACGGTACGCCACTCAGAACGTTAACTATCAGTTGAAATTAAAGCTGGGAATTTGGGAGTGTCTCGGTGAAAGCTTATCTACTCTTTGAGGAATCTTGATCGTTGCTTAATGAGTTGGTTCGCTCTTTCAAGAAAATTCGGTTGTAATTTTCTTGCATGACAGTCTAGACCAGTAACTCATTTTGTGTACTGGGTCCGAATTAGTCATTCAAAACCTCGAGACAGGTAGAAAAGATTTCCATCTTTGGATGGACACCTGTCCTTACAACGCTGTAAGCGCTTTTCTACCACTATAAGCTCTTGATACTTTTTCCGGACATTTTTTCCAAAATTAGTAACAGTTACTTAGCATAATAGGTCGCAAGTAAAACTGCGAGAGACAGCTAGTATATAATAATATTTTAGCGGTGTCCATCAAATGATTTATATTGTTCTCAGAAACTTTCAAGACCAAATTAGGTAATAAAAAGGATACTTTCCTATAACATTATTATAACAAAATTGTAAGCGAATGTTTACTTTACTAGGCAAAAGTTTCAGTTTCATTATTAAACAACACCGGACTTTTTTCATAATTTGATGGATGTTTGTGGCGTCCATATTAATTTAATTAAACCCCGCGACAGCGTAGGAAACATGTTTTTATGAAAAATATTGTAATTTTCTATATTGTTGGTTTGTTTATCTGTTGGTATCTAAAAATATTAAATAGACCGATATGTTAGACGTGTAGAGGAGTTCGTAAAATTCTTTATGCCCGAATGGTGACACTACTTGAGTGGTGATCTGCTTATCATAAAACTTCACCGTCCACTTTTGCCAGAGGTCAGCAATCCAAACTTTTCAGAGATCTCTGAATGGAAAAAGTGTCGAAAAAAACCTTTGTTTTTTTTATATTTATTGTAAAGACGTGACAGAAAATATATTTGCGCTTACTTGTTGCCCTACACGCTCACCATGAAGCAAAAACTTTTAAAAATATTAATAGCAATGACAAACTTCAAATGTCTTTGGATGGACGGACGTTCGAACTAATAATTATGGCGTTACCATAACTTGGTATAGTCTTACATTATCTGTGCTAGAACAGTTCAGTGGACAACTCTAGAAACGAGTTTAAATGTTAATTTATCATACTTTGTATTTTATTTGCTTTTACTTTATAAATTATAAGTAAGTTTACCTAGAAATAGACTGCTACTATTGAAATTGTTTCATTTGATACGCCCACATTAACATCTAAGCCTTTATTATTTTATTTGTATAGGTCAATTATAGCAATATTATATAACTGGAAGTAGCTACTAGTGATTGGTATTGATTTTAAGAATATTTTTACAATAGTTTAGTACAAAAATATCATTGATTGAATCAACCAGACTGCCATTGGAGACGCCTATATCCAGCAGTGGACAAAGGTAGGCTGATGATGATGATGAATTAACTAGACAACTTAAACCTCTGAAATCCATGTTCCATAAATTCTTTATTCCGATCTCCGAATTCCAATGTATTGTTTCTTCACTTCCTTAAGCGAAACGACACTTTAATATTTCAACCTTATATTATATGGTATCAGCTGACACACACTTAAGGGACACTGTTAAATATTTTATGTTTCTTGATACTTGCAATTGAAAGAGTTAAGAATCGGACAGTCAGAGTTGGGAACTGCGGGCTGCGTAATTTTTTTTTATGGACGTAATTAAACAAAAGTATTTGTTAATAATATTAATATATCGGAACATCATTAAATGTTTATATAAAGCATTTCAAAATATATAAATATATTATTAAAAGATTTTTATTGCCTGTTCTTGAAACAGAACTAAGCTTTTTTCCTTATAACCTTAGAATAAACTTTTTCCCTTTACAGTATGTATGCTGGTCTTAAACTTGCCTTTTTATATTTTGGCAATAGTAGGTAATGTTTGCTGACAAACAGTTACCCTCTTTCCTATTGAGACGCGGGACCACGAAAATAACTCCTTCGGTAAATAACTCATAGCATATTCTATGTGACGTTGGAATTATTGCCACTAGAGACAAGCCCTTGGTAACCATGAGTGAGTTATTTTTTTAGCCGGATAGATGTATTTACTTTTTGATAGAACAGCACTACTGCTCATTAAACTACAGCGAGGCTTTGTTGTGGGTAAAAATGCTCCAAATTATTGATACCTACAATATACTAGTAAATAGTACACTTTGTTTTGTTTTTAAATATATTTTCAATAATTTTATTCAACCATGTTTTCTTTTATTTTGACATTTCAGCTTTTGGCTAGCTATTTATTAATATTTGGTTTGACATTAATCATTGTTCCTGTCACATTCATTGTAATTATTATGATATGTATCTGCTTTTTAGGGTTCCGTACCTCAAAAGGAAAAAAACGGAACCCTTATAGGATCACTTTGTTGTCCGTCCGTCTGTCAAGACCCTTTTTCTCAGGAATGCGTGAAGGTATCAAACTGAAATTTATACTAAATACTCGAATCTACGGTTCCACAGAGCTGTAATAAAATCAAACTTCTAGTCCAACGCAATGAAAAGATACAGCCGTTTATGCTGCAAATTGCAGCATATTTTCAAACTTGCATTGGAATCAAAACCTACAGGATACTTCCCGTGTACTCAGAATATTGAAATTTGGTACGAAGTAACGTCTTATATCACATATAAAGGAAAAATTGCGAAAACCGTAATTTTTTTGTTACAGCATATAAAAAATATTTTTAATAAATTTAAAGTTACTACCCCTTTCTCTTCAACTCATGGAGGTATTAAATTGAAATTCATATCAAATACTCAGGTATATAACACCGTTAGGCTGCAACAAAATCAAGCTTCTATGTCAACGCAATCAAAAGAAAGAGCACTATAAGCATATTTTCAAAATCGCGCCGACTCGCAAGTGAATCAAAACCTACAGGGTACTTTCCGTGAACTCATAATCTTGAAATTTGGTACGAAGCAACGCCTTATAGCACATATAAAAGAAAAATTGCGAAAACCGTAAATTTTTTGGTACATCATATAAGAAAAATATTTTTTATAAATTTAAAGTTACCACCCCTTTCTCTTAAACGCGTGGAGGTATTAAATTGAAATTCATATCAAATACTCAAGTAAATAACACCGTTAGGCTGCAACAAAATCAAACTTCTTTGTCAACGCAATCTAAAGAAAGAGCAATATAAGCATATTTTCAAACTCGCGACTACTCGCAAGGGAATCAAAACCTACAGGGTACTTGCCGCGAACTCAAAATCTTGAAATTTGGTACGAAGCAACGTCTTATATCACTTATAAAGGAAAAATTGCGAAAACTGTATTTTTTTAGTTACAGCATATAAAAAAATATTTTTAATAAATTTAAAGTTATCACCCCTTTCTCTTGAACGCGTGGAAGCATTAAATTGAAATTCATATCAAATACTCAGGTATATAACACCGTTAGGCTGTAACAAAATCAAACTTCTATGTCTACGCAGTCAAAAGAAATAGCAATATAATCATATTTTCAAACTGGCGTCTACTCGCAAGGGAATCAAAACCTACAGGGTACTTCCCGTGAATTAAAAATCTTGAAATTTGGTACGAAGTAACGTCTTATAGCCCAGATAACGGATGCGTAGGGCTGAGGACTGTGGTGCGTGTTGGGAGAGGCCTATGTCCAGCAGTGGACTGCGATAGGCTGATTGAGATTTTAAATAACCCAGACGCTGCAAACAGCCATTGTGTATGCTTGCATTTCGAAATGTTTAATGTCAGAGTGATAACTGTATATAGATTACCACAATGTCCAATTAATGTTGCAATAAAATGCATAGATACAACAATATGTGCAGCAACCTCAATAGGTATAATTCATGTTCTCGTCTGATTGTCGTGGGAGACTTCAATATTGATTTTAGAATGAATCCCCAAAATGGATTTTTTACATATTTTTCATCTATAAACATGTTTCCGTTAATAAACACTAGCACAACACGAAGTAGTACATTTATAGATAACGTTTTTTCGAACTTCAATGTTTAATGTGGTACTTTCATACCTTTTTCAGTCTCCATTTACGGATCTGGTTCAAATTTGATACTTAATTCCATACTTTAAAATTTTCATTCCCTTTATATGTTTTTTTTTTTAATTTACATAACGTAACATAACTTCACGCCTTTTTATCCCTGAAGGGGTAGGCAAACATAACTGGCGAAGTGTGGGTGTGTAATAGGTACGTACACACCCACACTTCGCCAGTTATGTTTCGGTCCCAATGTAATAGAGGGCGAGCCTATTGCCATCTACCGGGCACATTACTAAGCGAGCGATAATTAACATTTTAACTACACACATATTATTACAACTCCGAAAAGTCAACGATTTGTGCCTGGGGTACCTGGGGATCGAACACGAGATCATCGTCTCGGCAGTCCGTTACCTACACCACTGGGCTATCGCCCCTTACTTATTTATGTTATTTATTTAAGAATATTGATTATTGTTTTATTTTATGTGAAAATTGTCACCCTAGTTTAATTTTCATCGCAAATAAATACTATAATTATTAAAAATACTTAATTAGTTAGATTACTTAATTAGATTTCTAATAGTCACTAAAACTTTGTAAATCAATAACTTTGATAAAAAATCTTACCATCATTCATCAGCAGACTTTTGCAAGGCTGCTGCAAGGCTGGTAAAGGTATTTAAGTTATATTTTAAAATAAGCGATAATCTATAATATAAAAATGAATCGCAAAATGTGTTGGTAAGCGCATAACTCAACAACGCCTGGACCAATATGGCCAATTCTTTTTTTAAATGTTCGTTGAAGTTCAAAGATGGTTTTTACGGCGAGAAAAATTCTAATAATTGCCGGAAAAAACTCTAAAAACAGCCCTTTTCTTTTTCCCATACAAACGTTTTCTAACTAAAACGTAGAAGTAAACGTAGTAGTAGTAAATTTGTAATTTATTACCGCTGCATAAAGTTCAAATTTGCGTGCGCGTTAATATACTTCTTTGTTTGATGGCAATTTTGACGGTTTCCGGACCTGAAGTGTCAGTGCTGCCGCCCAGCGGGCTTCATGTCAGAAGAAACCCATTGATAATCCCTACTTAATATTATAATCTCAGGAACTACCGGTCGGATCTGAAAAATTCTTTTTGTATACGATAGCACAGTTATTCCGTAAGGCTGTAGGCTATATAACATAACGCTTCAACCCTTTTGGGCCGGGCAAAAGGCTAAAAAGGCTAAAAGATAACGTAGGCTAATCTCAGGAACTAGCAGTCGGATTTTAAAAAAAAATACATATCGCCTTCGATATTTTAAGAGGTGGAGAATTGAAATACAACATCTATTTCGTGATCAAAGATGGCGGATGGGAAATCAAATATGGCGGATGGGAAAAATTTTAAAAATCAATATTGGTATCGTCTGCGGTGTTAAAAGGGATGGGGAAACCAAATATTATAATCTGTTTCGTGATTCAAGATGGTGGATGGGAAATCAAAGATGGCGGAAGGGAAAAATTTTAAAAATTAATATGGATATCGTCTCCGATATTTAAAGGGATGGGGAATCCAAATACAACATCTATTTCGTGATTCACGATAGCGGATGGGAAATCAAAGATGGCGGATGGGGAAAATTTAAAAATCAATATGGGTATCGTGTCTGATGATTTAAGGGATGGTGAATCCAAATACAACATCTATTTCGTGATCAAAGATGGCGGATAGGAAATCAAAGATGGCGGACTGGTTTTTTTTTTAAAGTCGATATTGGCATCGTCTCCGATATTTTAAGGAATGGGCAATTCAATATTATATAAAAATCTATGTTTGTTTGTTCATCATTTAAAGACTCTGAAGTGATAAGAGATTAAGCGCTAAGTCAATGGTAATATTGGAAAAGGGGCTTGGAAAAAGAGAACTAAATAAAGACTCTTAAAAAGGCGATACGAAGTTCGCTGGGTCAGCTAGTGTTAATATAAAATAAAGGATGACTGATTACAAACGACAAAGACACCTTTTTCTTTAATTTATGCTCCTCCAGCTTTCCATACTGTAATGTTATGGATTTCATTTTGCAATAAAAACACCATTACTATGACTGGTGAATTTTTACTTATAGGTTTGTACGGAACCCTCGGTGCGCGAGTCCGACTCGCACTTGACCGGTTTTATTTATTATTACTATAATTATATTTTATAAGCTTTAATTGTACGATTTGTTGCTCAAATAATCTTTAAGTGTTAGCAGCCTGCCTTTTTTATTTTCTTTTTCTGATCAGATAACAAATTTCTTTATATTATATTACTTACTCATCTGTGCATGCAGTGGCTACCTTGAAAGGTTATGCAAGCGACTATCAACTGCTTGTAATTGCTTTATGTTAACGAATTCTTGTTATAACCACTGGTGGTCCTAAAATAAATAAATAAATAAATAAAGGTTTTAACTTTCATAAAGGGTATTTTTATACTATGTATAAGACTTTTCACTAATAACGGTGTGCTTTACATAAGTTAACAAGGTATTTGACCTTGAACCCGTCGACCAAAAACACTGCGCTTTACAAAACGTTATAACTTCGCTTACTTACAAAAAAAATACAGGTAGTCTGTAATAAAAAGTATATTATTTCCGAACATACGGGCAACATAAAATG
This sequence comes from Euclidia mi, assembly GCA_944739405.2. Taxonomy (NCBI): domain Eukaryota; kingdom Metazoa; phylum Arthropoda; class Insecta; order Lepidoptera; family Erebidae; genus Euclidia; species Euclidia mi. Next base: position 5,124,711 of record OX123203.2, read on the forward strand.
CCTATAAACTATAAAACATTTACGATACAAAACAATACAGAACGTGGGTACTTACCGGTGTTTACGTCGGTATTGAGAAATATGCTCGTTTATCGTTCTTACCCTTGAATTTACTTATTGATAATGATTTTGAACAAAACAGTTCCATTTCATGTATATTGTCTTTCGGGATATATACCACGTACATACATTTGTTTAAAGTAAGTATTTGATATTTCGGTTGCAAGCGCCATGATTGCAGATGAACATGCAACAGCGCTAAAATATCAGATATTCGAAACAAAGATACGTGTTATACAAGCTGTTGATATGCATTTGCAAAATATTTTAATAATACAACTGAAACAGTATACTTCACATCATCAACCTTTAACAGTCAACTGCTGGATTAGGCCTCTCCTTTGAAAGGAGGAATTGGCCTACTATACCACGCTGGCCAAACGGGTAGGTATAGGGTTTGTATCAAGATTTCCTTCTCCTACAGTGCTGTTCTCTGCATAATATGCTCCCTCTGTCGGATTTTACGACACCCATGGGATGATATGGGTTGGTGACATTCCGTATTCATAATCCATCACCACACGGACAATATATGTAGTTATTAACCTAAAATTACTTTAAACAGTGTGCGATGATATAAAGCCATATTTTCATTAAATGTCACATAAATAGTAAATCAGAATAAACTGTTAAATCGTACAATATAAGACTGCATCTCGCAGTCACTGTAGGTAGGTGTCATGTGTGGGTGTTAGGCACCTGCAATGGCGATCAGCTGAGCGGCGGCGGCGGTCAATACACCGAGTTAATTTTCAAAGTGTATGAGGGCGAAATTCTTTTTAAAATTATTTCTGACTAATTTTTTCATGTATTTGTATTCAGTTATAGTAGTATATTCAACCCTTAAAATAGTTTGCAAATGCAAATCAACATCCTGTGTATCTCGAAAGACAATATATGCACATCAAATGTTAAAGACCACGAAAATTTATATTCAAAAACAGCTCCAGGTCGCGTTGTTCAAGAGGAAACGTCAATATGTTCGTCTTACATTACATAACTTCATGCCTTTTTATCCCCGAAGTGATAGGCAAAAGTGTATTTCTCACCCACTTTTCGCCAGTTATGTTTCGGTCCCATCGGTGTTATAAATATAAAAAAATAAGAAACATCTCTCTGTAATTTCTAAATAAATATGTTTAATTAAGTGCATATAGTTAGTTACACAACATAAACAACTTTTTTAAAAAGCTTAGTCTATCTATCTTTCTTTTGTCCGGAGTCATCTCTGGAATGGCAGAATCGATTTTAATCAGACTTTCAATGGAAGAGAGCGGTGAAGAAGAAGATAGTGATATAGGCTATAATTTTGTGGAAATACCAAAAATAACGTGGATGACACCGTGGAGAACGGCTTGCGCTAAATAAAACTGACAGTTAATTGCATTATGAAATTTTGACATTTTGACAAATTTTGACATTTACGATACGAATACTTTCTCGATAGTTTTTCGTGCTAGGGCCTCAGATCATAAAACTAAGACCAATACACCCAAACAAAATCACGGCTCAGACCAACTTAATATCTGATATTCTTGCATTATTATTTTGTTCTTACTTGACTTGTATTGCACACGCCGAAAATAAATAAATATAGGTAGCATGATTCAAAAACAACTTCAACAGGATCTAATAATATAGATTCTAAAGAACGTAGTAACACTAAAGTAGCTATTACATTTTATTGAATCATGTGAACGATTTCAACTGCATAACAATGTTCTTGGGACACGATCGAAAGCCATTATTTCGAGTGGTTAGACCGCCAAGAGTCGTCCATTACTCGCAACCAGTGAACTAAGATTTTAAACGTACCTTGAACTTACGTTTTCTTGGTAAATAATAATCTCGTTCCGCTACCTTCAGAATATGTTCAAGAATTAAAACAATTTGCCAGTATAGTGCCATAAAAAGTGCGATTGAAATAAGAACTATGTAAAAACACACTTTAACAGAAAACACTACTAAAAAGAAAGAAATTATAACTTATCGTTCTATAGTAAATAACTTAGGGTGGTAATAGTTATCAAAAATACACAATATGCTTAAATTTAACCTATTTTTGCTGTTCAATATTCTTAAATTTTTGGTATTTAATAAGTTTTCGTAAGGTATTTTCAATCCGACGATCCGTAAAAGATTCCGTTATATTGATAGTCAGATTTTAGTCTTTGAAATCAATCAGGTATGTAAAAAATCTGTCAGACAAAAAAATCTTAGAAAGCCTTCAAACAAATCTAGATACGCAAAGTGTAATGCCAAGATTTGGTCACGTACGACGTCGAAACAAATACCTCGTAAATATTCCGGTGACTCTTAAAGCCTCTCGTCTGTTTTCCTTCAAAATATTCTTTTTAGAAAAGTGACAGGCATATCACCCACACTCTTAATTTATATGCAAATTTTGCGATGTATCATTTTGCAGGTAAGTATGGGTATGTTATAAAATAATGTTTGAGCATAAAAGAAGGTTATTCACCCCAATTGCTATTGCTCCTGGCAATGAATTGAAGATTAAAGGTACAAATAATACCTAACTTTTAGTTTAGTGTATTGAAGAGAAAAACATTTCGTGAGGTATCCGGACCGCTATAATACGTGTCTTGTTAAATTGCTTACTTAGTCGTACACAAGAAATATTGACTTAAATAGACAAATTTTTAGAGTTTTAAAACCAAATGTGTCTATTTTTGTACCATCCAAAAGATCGAGTGTTCCTCCTGCTATCAAAACTGGTGATAACCTTTTCATCACATTTGTTTGAGAATTAGCCTACTACTGTTAAAAACGCCTAAGTTTATGATGATGGTTCTTGGTTACTCTATAACTTAAAAACTACTGAACGAATTTTAAAACTACATTTGATGGCAGCAATAGCCTAGTGAAGATACCAGCAGACTGCCATGCACCGAGTTCGAATCCAAGCGCGCACCGCTGAGTTTTAAAAATGATGTACGAATTGAATTGAGAATTATCGCCTGCCCCGTGCCTCGAAGAGCACGTTAAGCCGTCGGACTTGGTTGATATAGGCTAGCAATTTTCTAGGCGTTTCTATGATGTGTTATGTTGCGTAGACTCCTAAGTACTGTGGTAAATTTACTGACAGGTTCAAGGAGTATTATACAAAATGTCACTACTCCATTTCACTCCGAGGGTATTGTAAAAGGCTACAAAAGAAAATTTAAGAAGAAAATTTTATCTTTGCGTAGGGATCGAAAACTCAACATCAAATCCTATATCAACTCGTTTAACCGGCGTGGTTTAGAAGCCAAATTTTGCTATTGACTCGCAATCTATTGTAACGTTAATCAGGAGAGGCCTTACACAAGCAGCAGAGCAAGACAGGATTTTTGAAAATTCCGTCCCTAAGTGGGTAAAATGGGGATTACACTTTGTATATTTTTCTTCAGACGGACAAAACTGCGGACTAGTCTAGCACTTACATATTATATAAGTTGCATAAAACAACGCAGATACAATATCGGCCAATAATTTGCGTCCAGTGATAAAGCCTACATTGTCCATACAAGTGTGAGTGAAGTTTCATCATAAAAGTGATGACGCGCGTAGAATGTCGAATATTGCACCATAAATTTTATGTGCGGTTATTTTAATTAATTAATGTTTCTGGACTTACCTACAGTTGACTGGAAATGGTGGGAAAAATATAGGGTGTCATAAGACCTATCACCGAGCCGAAGTCTACTCGTTTTGGACATAATTCCAAGTCATTCTATGCAGAAATAATAACTGGGAAATTATTTTGTGTTTTTATTCAACTCATTTTTTTTCACAGACAGAGATCACTATGTAAAGTGCGCACGTGCAGTGCTCGAAATGCCTATTTATCCATGGGATTAACGGACATCTAGAGAACATATTGGCGGGGTAAATGCATCGACTTTTTACCTAATTAGAAAAAATGTATGATAAATTTAAATATCTCCTGAAGCAGTAATTTCCCAGGTATGGTTTCGAAGTAAAAATGTTCGTAGTGATTGGTACTATATGGGATTTCAGTTTTTGTTAAGGGTATTTTTATACCCTGTATAGTCTGCAATAATTGAGTGATCAATTATCGCTTGTCCCGTGCCTCGGAGAGCACGTTAAGCCGTCGGTCCCGGTTGTCCTGAAGATCTTTGACAGTCTTTATAGAGCGTCAGTACCTTCTAAATAAACTGGCACTAGTTTCAACCATGGAATATTGCTATCCCTTCGGGTTGCGGAGGTCAGACAGGCAGTCGCTCTGTGAAAAAGCTTATATTCAGCCAAATCGGCAGGCCGATTCAGAATGTCATGACAATTAATCGTACGATATGTCAAATTATTGTCCTTGTCTTTTAGCCGCCTATGAGAGATATTTTGAACAAATATTCATTGAATTCGGTTTATTTATTAATTTACTTCATACTGAATGCATAAAATTTATAGAAAATGCGATAGTTTTGACAAAAAATGAGGTAGCCCGTTCGACAATTAACGGAATCGAATGTCAAATGAGATATCGAAAGATTCTGAATCGCCCCCCAGGTTAGACTAGTAAGCGGACCCCAGGATGAAACTGGGATAACGCTAGTAGGATGATGATGATAGTCTACAATAATTAAATAGTCTGTTTTATTTTTCGTGTGAAGATGTGTCCATCTCTTACCATGGTGTTGTCCCAGTTGCCGTCCAAGCCCGAAGGCCAATAAGGTCCTTTCCTATTTCCTTCCTTTACAGACTAACGTAGTCCACTGCTGGACTTAAGCCCACTTAGATCTAAGTTGCATTACAGTATCACTGTGAGTCGATAAGAGGATTTTACTTACTATACCGCGCTGGCCAGACGAGTTATGGTTTGATTTGCCGTCTCGTACTAAATATATTGAATGCCTTTGTGTTCCAGTGGATAGCGTATGTGACTACTGATCGGAGGTCCCGGATTCCATTCCCGGGTCCGGCAAACGTGTTACTGGGTTTTTCCGAATTCTCAGTAGCAGCACGGAGTCTGATGATGAGTCCAGTAACGGTAATAGGCTTGCCCCCTATTACGTGGGACCTAAAAATTCACGGCGAAATGTAGGTGTAATATTACACTTCTGCCTACCCCTTCGGGGATACAAGCGGGAGCCTATAAAAATTAAAAAAACTTATTTGCTTCATATATTTTCCTAGGCCGCCTCTTACGACACCCATGGAATGAGCTAGTTACATTTCGAATTATTAATACGTTGCCACGCGAAGATACTATATTGATCCTTAATTAATTAGCAAACTAATACTAATAGCCCGTGAGTCATGAAGTTTTAAGGAAATAACAAGAACGCAGTCATTCTCGACACAGTTTTTGAACAGTACTCCCTTACATCTGACCTGTAACGAAAATGTTCACGAAACTTTTGATAAAGTTGTTTTTCGCGACAATATTTTTGGTTGTGTTGGTACAAACCAACGCGATCGACAGTTCTTTTTGTCCTCCAAGCATGATTGCAATGACGACATTAGATGACCAAAATAATGTGAAAGTGGATTGCGTGACCCCAAGGTGAGCTCTAATATTCTTACTTTTCAATTTATACGTACCCCGGGCACACACCTCTGACTTTTCGAAGTTATGTGTGTATTTAAAATGTTAATTATCGCTCGCTTAATCATGTGCCCGGTAGATAGCAATAGTTTCGCCCCCTATGACATTGGACCTTAACATAACTGGCGAAATGTAGGTGTGTAATACACCTGTGCCTACCCCTTCGGGCATAAAAGGCGTGAAATTATGTTATGTTCAATTTATAATGTCCTTCTGCGAGGCAAAGATCTCTCTCAGACTCATCCAAGTCCTGTGCCAGAATTTTTAAGTATTTAATTTTTAATTTGACGTTCATTAGCGTCACAAACTGTGACCTAATGAATAAAGTATTTTGACTTAGACTTTGACATCATTATTTTCATCACTTTGTAACTTTTTAATTCAACGAGAAAACCTTAAAAACGTTAAAGTAATATTATCAGTAGGCATAAGAAGCAAGCTGGTATTGTGTTTGGCATCCGATTTTTAGAATCGTGTGTACTTCTTTTTGTGTACGCGCATTATTAATTTTACAAAAATTGTGAACTTCAAGCTAAACGTACCATTTTTATGTACCCACAGTAATAATTAAAGCATTGGGCACATTATAGTTTAAGATGTCTCTCGAATTACTAAATATTCTACAGAACGTTATTTTGCTTTGATTATTGTATAGTCGAGATGTTTATTTTATTTTTGTTATTCTTTTTCAGACTATTCCCCGATTACGACCCTAAGGATTACATTTATTAGAGAAACATTATAGTTTAAGATGTCTCTTGAATAACTAAATATCCTATAGAACGTTATTTTGCTTTGATTATTGTATAGTCGAGATATTTATTTTATTTTTTGTTATTCTATTTCAGACTATTCCCCGATTACGACCCTATAGATTATATTTATTAGCGAAACCTTTAGAAAAGCGTTCTTCAATTCAACAATAAATAAAGTTAATGTAATTTGCTTTTAATTTAATTTTCCTCCTGCGCGATCAAGGCCGTTTGCCGAAACGTAAAAAGAGTTTAAAAATTGGTCAAGTGGAAATCGATAAATTGAATGATATAACCAGATCGTGTTGCAAGTACAAAAATCGTTTAATATCAACGACCAATGATAACCATCACGTTATGCACATGATGTGCATTTGACATTTTAGGGGTTAAAACAATCTTTGATATGCGTTAATGATTTAAGGTCTAAGTAATTGTCAATACGAATCAACGAATCAAAACTCGATGGAGTAATTATTGTTTTATTGCAAAGTTCCTAGGGCCATCTTCTGGTTCCATCATCAAATCACATCATAATATTGTATGGTCACACTATATACAAATGCATTCCAAAATCAGCTCGATAGAAAACTGGGAAGTGGATCATCTTGCAAGATTTCATTGCAGACATCGGTTGATATGAAAGGAAAAATCAACAATAAAGAAACGTGACATCATCATCATCAGCCCTTTATACTGTCCCACTGCTGGGCACGGGCCTCTTCGTACTATGAGAAGGGTATGGACATAGTCCACCACGCTGGCCAAGTGCGGATTGGCTGACTTCGCATGTCTTTCGAGAACATTGTGGACAACTCTCAGACATGCAGGTTTCCTCACGATATTTTCCTTCACCGTTTAACAAGCGATAATTAACAATTTAATTTGCACATAACTTCGAAAAGTCATTGGTGCGTGCCTTGGATTTGAACCACAGATCCTCTGCATAGCAGTCTGTCGGTCTTCGGCTTTGATAAGAATGATGTATACAGATAGCATTATTTCTTATTGTTACTCATAAACTGTCGCACTGCTGGACAAGAACCTCTCTTACTGTAGAAATAAGTAATAGACGCTGACTTGTGTGGGTTATACAACCGTACGAGGCAGACTGCCCGTGACTTTCAAGAACTTCATGGAGAACACTAAGACATGTAAGTTTCCTCACGATGTTTTCCTTTACTGTTTGGGAAGTGATTTCTTTTTTTAACCTATAATGTCCCATTGCTGGGTAAAGGTCTTCCCTAGACTTCTCCAAAGCTCCCAGTCGCCAGCTATTTCTGTCCATGTTTTTGAGAATGCATCCAGCTTATCTCGCCAACGCTTCCTGGGTGTACCCCAGTGATTATCAACTTATTAAAACTAATACTATATAACTGCAATGCCCGTAATGGGTAAACTGTTGATACACTATACATACTAACCATCCATGTACATCACTGCACAGTTTATGAGTTTAATACGTACGTAGCTTAAAAAGGTCATTCTCCGCTCGAACCTGAGACCCCGCTGCGTCACAGTGTATTACCCTCTCCACTAGGCTATCACTGTTACGATAAAAATATATAAAACTTGACCACACTAGTTCTTCTGAAAGCTGCACATCTTCATTTTCTGACGCAACAAGTTAAATAAATAAAGCGCTACAGGCTCAATTCCTCTTCCTATCATTACTTATTTTTTAATAGAGGATAATCGGAAAACATTTTTTGTGAGATAAAAGCTAGACTTTCTCGAGCTCTTTCTTTTGCTTTTTTCTGCAATTCACAACACGTGTGTATTTGGAATCATTGGCATATACGGGTCACAGGTAAGTAGGCATAGTCATCCTCATAGTACTAATTTTATTATAAAACAAAATAGGTATATTATGTTCAATAAATTAATGTTTTTAATATAGCTGAGAGCATAATTTACAATAGTATACTAAGAAGGGCTAACAGGAAAGTTCAAGTATTATTACACATTTGGCAGAAACTATATCAGAAGCTTACTGCATTACTTATGTATTTTTAGTTGCGCTTTAATTACTAACAAATATCTAGTTGTTGTCGGTACTGAGGATAACTACGTTACAATTATATTTTTTTTAGTTAAAGTATGGTCCATTGGATAGCGTATGCGTCTGTGGATCAGAGATCTCGGGTTCGATTTCCGGATCGGGCAAAAGTGTTACTGAGTTTTTCTGAATTCTCAGTGGCAGCACGGAGTCTGGTGATGTGCCCGGTAACGGCAATAGGTTTGCCCCCTATTACGTGGGACCTTAAAATTAAAGGTGAAATGTAGGTGTAATATTACACACCTGACTACGCCTTCAGGAATACAGGCGCGGGTCTAAATAAATAAAACAAATGTTACAACACATTGCCATAATATAACATGTTTCAGTGGACACAGAATGTTACATAATCTGAAGGAGGTGTGTTCAATACTCTTAAAATTCTCATAATCTTTAAACTGAAGTTCAAGTTAAACACGCATTAGAATCTAGAAATAATTGAAAGTGACAAGGAGACAATGCAAGGCGACGAAAATCGACAACATGACAACGCAACAAAACTCAACTCGGCAACGCAACACGACGTGCGAAAACACAAAATCGCAAAACAACACTGCCACGCAACATTTCTATGCGATCATGCAAAGTCAGCACGTTATGAAAATATCAAATATAAGTTAATAATAATACATAAATAATCTTTAATGTTTATTGATTAAGTAATAGTTCCCACACTTATCCATTAATGTCGCATTTGTTTGACAGTTTATCAGCGCGGCCTCTTAACCTATTATTTGTTTTATCACATATCATCATCATCATGTCAGCCTAGAGACGTCCACTGCTGGACATAGGCCTCCCCCAAGGTTCTCCAAACAGACCGAACTTCAGCCGCATCCAACTGCTAATAATATTAAGTAAATCAGTTTATATAAATTGCTGAATTCATAATGTGTGCCAATCTACCTATAGTAAGTTTTCAATAATAAGGAAGGAAGGATAAACATTCATATATATTTACACAAAATATTACACTGCATAGGTAATATTAACATAACTAACTTAACCATTGGTTAAATTAATTATGTAAGCAATTATATGACATACTAGATGAGCCCCCGGTTCATCATCATCAGCCTTTGACAGTCCACTGCTGGACTAGTGCTCTCCTTTGAAAGGAGGAATTGGCCTACTATACCACGCTGGCCAAGCGGGTTGGTATAGGGTTTGTATCAAGTTTTTCTTCTCTTACAGTGCTGTTCCATGCATAATATGCTCCCTCTGTCGGCTCTTACAACACCCATGGGATGATATGGGGTGGTGACGATCCGTATTCTTAATCCGTCACTACACGGACTAGCAAATATATCAATTTTAATCGCTATAGAATAAAATGATTTACCACACCTAATGACTAATCAGATTATTAGTCATTTACAAATTCTAGTTCCATTATTTATAATAAGCCAATCGAAAAATTTGGAGTACGATTGTATCAAGAAAAGGTCAAAGAAAAGGCTAACAATTGAAATGGATACCAATTGCTCCACCTCAGCTCTTAATCGAAACAAGAAGAATCGTGCAGCGATCTTTTGAAATCTTTTATAATGATATGACATTTCATATTTGTTCTGGCGTTATCCTAGTTTTAGCCCGACGTCCGCTTACTACTCTAATAAGATTTGACTGAATATTAAATTAGCTTTTCCACAGAGTGACTGCTGTCTGACCGCCGCAACCCAAAGGGATAGTGATATTCCATGGTTTAGACTATTGTCAGTTTATTCAGAGGAACTGACTTCTCATAACTATAACTAACGTATTTCCGTACCGGCTAACAAGAAAACCTTTGATAGCTGGTACGAAAATACGGTCATCCATCCAAGATGCGACCTGAGCAAGCGTTGCTTAACTTTCCCGACTTTTACGAACGGCAAGGCAAGTCCCGCTATTGCGAAATTTCTCAAAACAAAAAAAAATGGCTGTGTTTCTTGCAAAAAAATAAAACATCCGTTTCTATATGACCGGCAAAGCTAATCTCTTAAAACCGGGCACCGAAGGCCTTCCTTTATTGCTATCTTTATCTTCATGATGCGGTTCTACCTCCCCTGCCCACCCCCATCGGATAAACGTGTACATTTATATGCAAACAGCGTTAATGCTCGACGTAGATTGAATTTTATTTATATTTATTTGCTTTTTGTATGTAACTAAAATGCAAATTTTCGTCCATGGGTCATGTTGTGATGCAAGCAATTTGCATTGGCAATGTGACAGTTTAGTTTCGATTTAAATTTTAATTGAGAGTTTAAATACTGCGCGTCAGCGGTAGTCTCTTTTAAGACATATGTATGAGTTAAATAACGGCCAGTCCAACCAGGGCTTGTTTACCGGTTACTTTGTAACCTAAATCAACGCAAGTACATGGGGAGCGTTTTATTAAGGTTTGACTCTTCTTTAACCTCAAAAATACCGGAATCCTTAGAGAGCAACATTATAAGGGTTTTGTATCAATAAAAAAAAATCGGCGATAGCCCAGTGGTGTACATAACGGACTGCCGAGTCGATGGCCTCGGGTTCGATCCCCAGTTACCCTGGGCACACACCTATGACTTTTCGAAGTTATGTGTGTATTAAAAATATTAATTATCGCTCGCTTAATAATGTGTCTGGTAGATGGCAATAGGCTCGCCGCCTATTACATTGGGACCGAAACATATCTGGCGAAGTGTGGGTGTGTAATGCACCCCTGCCTACCCCTTCGGGGATAAAAGGCGTGAAGATATGTATGTATGTATTAATAAACCGGATTACGGGGGTTTGCCCATCTTTCTTCGATGTCACCGCTACCAATGTTCGAACTTTAGTACTATCTATTCTGTGGTTTGGATACCTATGTCTACGTCATCACCGCGTCGTAGTTATCGTTCGCGGTTTTGGATTAAACCGGTTTATTTAGGTTTTTGAAGCGCTCTCATCGCAAATACACTCCGAACTAAACTTTTCATAAAATCCTTTAAAAATCTTTATCATACCGGTATTTTTGAAACCGGTTTCAAGCCCTGAGTCCAACATTTAATCTATCCATGTATTTGGCTACTAGAGATACATACCTATTTGACATATTTTGTTTGTTTATACAAATCCAAGAATCAAATGTATCGCAGATATTTAAACTTTCTTCACCATGTTTTGCCTTGCCTTTCAGAAAAGAATGATGATTTACAACATAATAAAGATATCTTATGGTGGTGATAATTAATTGTATAATAAAATAACACTAGCTGAGCCCGCGTTACACCCGCATTATTTAGGATTGCAGTGCTCCATAACCGTGGCTTATAGCGTATAGGCTAACCTCCCTCAATAAATGGGCTAACCAAAACAAATATAATTTATTAATACTGTTATGAATGGCTATATTTTGAAAATAACGCCATCTATCGGTAAATGAGAGAACTAGAATAGAATGAATATATCGGAAGTTTAAAAGTGTTTCATCTATTCTCTACTAGATGGCGTTGCTGTTTTTTTCTATCGAATGATCGACTGCGTTTCCGAATGAGGCAAGAACGTTCCAGAATAGACTAGAATGGACTAGTTTGTTATCCGGCCGGTATAAATACCGCGTGGACGCGCGAATCGACACAGTTCTGTTGAATAATCGGAGCGAGAATCATCGAGCGAAGGATCTGAAGAGGAAATGTGTTTTCAGTGTGTTTACATAACGTCACGCTTTTTATCCCTGAAGGGGTAGGCAGAGGTGTATTTCTACACCCACTTTTCGCCAGATATACTTTAGTCCCACGTTATAAGGGGCGAGCCTATTGCCGTACCGGGCACATTTCCAGACTCCGTGCTGCTACTGAAAATTTCGTAACAGAAAAACCCAATAACACTGCCCGACCCAGGAATCGAACCCGAGACCTCCCAATCCCACGCGCACATTTATGCCGCGAGACCAACGAGGCAGTCGTATAGGGTTTGATGTCGAGTTTTCCGTCTCTTCGCAAAGATGGTATTTGCATCGTGTTATCCCTTAGTCGCCTCTTACGACACCCACGGGAAGATAGGGGGTGGTGACACTTGTATTCTATGCCGTCAACCACACGGCCAGTGTCAGTGTGTTTAGTCGTGTAAAATAGTGTTTTTTATTAGTGTTTAAAACTAAGTGTGTTGTGAAACACAGTTTAGTGGCATAGTGACTTAAATTTATCACCGAACCCCAGCTCGTAACAATACAATCGAATTAGCAGTTGCTGAGAGTAGCGGTTTGAACCAACCGAACAAACTCTTCAGCTCTTATTATGTTTGTATAGATATAATATATGCTGCATGCATTTTTTCGCCACGTAGCATTCCAGTTCCTAATATAATAAAAAATACTACTGAATTACGTTACGTGTATGACCTCAAACATTAGAGCGATGGCTAGCCTATCGCGAGAACACGAAATATTAATTCTCACTAAAATTAAAATAATCAAAATTCAATCGCGCACTCTTCAACATCTTTAAAACAGATTCGTGAAAATCTGTTCAAATCTATCGTCTCCTAGCTCTGAATTTATCCACTTCAAGCAAATTGATTTATAAAAGCAGCGGGTTTGGGAAATACGAATCTCAACAAGTTCAAATCCTAGGTTTGTCTGATAATAGGTTAGTAAATTGAAGACTACTTACCAACTGACTGAGGATTTCCAATCCGCAATTTTGATTTCGGTTACTTTTCATCAGCATTATCATCAACATAACATAGACTTTTGCAAAATATTTAGATAGATATATAGATAAATTATTCTTTATTGTACACCTTATCAAAATTACATTATAAAACAAAACGGAACACAAACAGAATGTACAAATGGCGGCCTTATCGCTGAAAGCGATCTCTTCCAGGCAACCTTAGGATGGACAGATGGTAAATAAGCCTTATTCGATAAATAGTGCAGTTTCAAAGACAACTAGAATAATATACTTACTAAAATACAAGAAGTTCATAGACATATATAAACATATATAGATACACATATACATATACCTACACACATACAATAATAAATACTAATAATATATATATATATATATATATATATATATATATATATATATATATATATATATATATATATATATATATATATATATTCAATTCAATTTATTTAAATAAGTACATACACAATACATATAATACAAGCATCACCATCTAGTCCCAAACTAAGCAGAGCTTGTGCTATGGGTACTAGACAATGGGTTGACATACATATTTTTATTAAGATACATACCTTACATACTAACATACATACAATATACAATTTTTGTTAGTAAATATACTTATATACTATGTTAATATTGCTTCACTTACGGCCACGATAATGTTGTGCGTTCTTGTGGCACTTGTCCGCGGAAGCGACGGAAAACCACACCTTTCGGCCAAAAGTCCTCCTTCATAACAACAGGCAGAAAGCACGTCGGGATCCGCACCACAAACGCCTTGAAGTTGATGTTGCGTCGCGACTCCAGCAGCTGTACTCTCGGCATGTAGTTTGACTTTTGGCGCACGTACTCCGCGATGTCCTCTGCCTTAGTGGTGTAGTGCAGGCGAGAGATGTACACGGGTGTGTTCGGCGCGGCAGCGCGCAGGGTTGTACCTGGCTCCACAGGAGCCGTGCTGCAACAGTTCTTGACGGTCTTCTGACGACGCTTCCTCCTCTGCACCGTCACAAAACCATCATCTGCTACGTCAGCCTGTTTTGTCGCCTTTTCCGGCTTGGACTTCGCAGCTACAGGGGTGCTCGCAGTTTCCTGCTGAGCCTTTGATTTAGGTCGCGCGGTGATACACGGAGAAGTCGCGGAGACGGGGGCAGGGCTGCGGGGCGCTTGTGTAGCACACTCAGCAGTCATAATACATATCTACTATAAATACCATGAAAGATGTCAAATGGACGAAAGATAGTGCGTTTTTAACAAACCTTTAAATATACTTAGCGATTATGCTCTACGAATGTCTAAAGGCAATGCATTCCACAGGCGCACAGCTTAGACAGTAAAAGATTTGTCAAAATAATTAGTGGAATGCATTGGCATCTCCAGCTTCAAGTCCGACCTCAAGGACCTTAAATGTGTGTCATGAAGGAACTTAAAACGTTCTTTAAGATAAGAGGGACTATTGGGATTAAACAGGATATTATACAGTAATGTAAGAATGTAAGTATTTCTGCGAAGGCGAATCGGAAGCCACTTGAGCCTGTTGCGGAATTCTGAAATATGATCATATTTGCATAAACCAAATATAAAACGAATGCAGAAGTTTTGGAGACGCTCAAGTTTGTTTAATTGCTCCTCGGTAGGATCAAGATAGCTGACATCAGCGTAGTCACGGATCGGTAGAAGCAAAGACTGTGCAAGCGCAATCTTGGTAGCAGTTGGAAGGAAATTGCGTAACTTTCGTATTGACGCGGCTGAAGCAAACAGTTTTCGACTTGTTTCTTGTATCTGAAGTCGCCAAGACATTGTTTCATCCATATGTATACCCAAATTTTTTACAGTTTTGCTAAATGATAGATATTTACCATTAAAACTGATTTGTAGTAGATCAGACCAGACAATTTTAGCTAGCAATCTTGGGCTGCCAATAACAATCAGCTTGGTTTTTTCGGGGTTTACGACGAGTCTATATTTCTGAGTCCATTCACAAATTCGCTCGAGGTCCGAGTTAATAGTCTTCCAGGCTTCTGCTAGCTTGTCAAAGGGAGCTTGCGTGTAAATTTGTAAATCATCTGCGTAAAGGTGGTAGGATGAAACTAATTGGTTTGAAATAGCATTTATAAATATTGCGAAGAGTAAAGGGGATAGCACGCCACCCTGTGGTACACCTGCATTCGTGTTTGACCAAGTGGAATAAGTATCTTCAATGCGGATACGTTGCCGGCGATCAAACAGGTAACTTTGAAACCAGTCAATTACCGATGGAGATATGTTAAGAGAGCTGAGGATGCCAAGCATGAGGTGCAAATCCACGGTGTTGAACGCATTACTAAAGTCAAGTAACGATAACTTAGGTTACAATTTGACATTTATAAACGTAATTTTTTAAAAGTGAATTGCTAAGTGCATCTAGAAAAAGGAATGTTGCGATGGTTTGGACATTTAGAACGGATGGATGAAACAAGAAATACGAAAGAAGAGTATCGCGTATGAATGGAGATGTCCGTAGGGGACGCCTAAGACGGACGTACGCCGACCAAATAGGTGAAGTACTAAAAAAGGGCCAAATTAAAAGTACCCATAAGCGGCGAGCATGTATTATGAGGTTAATGAATGTCGAGGAAGCGAAAGAGGTGTGTTTGAACCGGAGCATTTGGCGTTCCATAGTCTCTGCCTATCCCAATGGGAGACAGGCGTGACGATAGATAGATTTTCATTTAGTCTACTGTTGGGCATAGGCCTCTCTTAATTCACGTCACAATAGAACCGTTAGTGTATAGCACAGAAATCTTAATCATTTATTATTATGAATTCTATGGTCTATAGGATATGGGCCCAACTATACCTGCTGACCTGGGTTGATATAAGGTTTGATATCGAGGTTTCCGGCTTTTTCCAAAGATGAAAATAGATATTCTTTGTGCATTTTTCTTAGTCGCCCTACTTGCATCCATAAAATAAAATTGCATAGTGAAATTATATTTTAATCCCGATTTACAATTGGCGGTCGTCTCGCCGCTTGACACTGCGTGGCGTGCTGTGGGTTTGATTTCCACACGAGACAACACTTTGTGTGATCTGATTGTTGTTTCAAGTCTGATGGTGTTGATTATTTGTTTGTAAGGTCCCCTGCGACAGAGGATTTAATCCTTGTGCGGGAGTTCTCTATTTAAAAAGAAAAGAAATCAACCGTCACATCGTATCCACACCCAAATTTTATTCATGAGCGTTTTGCCAAAAATATATGTTTCGACTGTTATGATTGTTATGAATATCTGTGACAGTTGACGAAGGAAAAGCTACCCTCAATTTGAATTATTTCTTTTAGGTGTGAGTCACAAAGAGCTGGCTGTCATGCGATGAAAAGTAATTATTTACTGTCTAGACTAAAATCCGTGTAATACATGCATCGTGTTAATTTATTTTAGTAGTCGTATTTTAGCTTTAGCTGCCCGGTATGTACAAGTTTATAACAAAGTTAGAGTGATAGTTTTGCCGTGTCGAGTTTAGCATAAAACCGCCGGCTTGATTTGGGAAATATAATACCTTTTAGAATATAAAATATGTCTTCATGGAAAGCTTGTATTTTACAGTAGCTTTGTCGCTTAATATTGCATCAGGTAGCGATTAACATGGAGAATTGACAAGTCGTTTTAGGCATAAAGTAATTTGTAGGAATGCCGGCCGATCGACGGCCTATTTGAATAAAAATGGTACTAAGGAATAAAATTTCATGAATCATGCAATGAAATATCAAAAATGATGCAATTTGGTAGGAAGTGAAATTCACAATACCGGTTAAGACAAAAACGGAAATGGTTTATTTGTAAATGTTTCTTGGTACTTCGTATTTTCGATTTCGATTCGATTACAAATATATATTTGCAGTTGGAGTACTATATATACTTGCATGTACGAATCATTTAAAATATTATACTAACCAGTATAATATATTAAATTATTCGTTCATAGGAGCATTTTTCATCTACTATATTGACTTGGTTTTTCAGTGTTGTTTTCAGCCCTTAGTCTTAAAACCATAATCGGGATATGAACACAACTCTGTGTAGTAAAATAAAATGATACGGAAGCTTCGGTGCTAGATAATCACATTCAGGAGCTTTCTTTTTTAATTAAACGGTTTTATTAACCGGTTTTATTTAGCTTGACCTGTTTATTTGTTTGGGTCAAATTTAGTAATTGGAATTTTACTCCCTTTCTGATGTCAGATTGATCTGATATTTGATACACACTCTTAATCTTGATGACAATACAATATTATATATTCCTTATGATTGTAAATCCAAGATGGCCACCGATACAAAATGGCGGATCACATATTACTTCACAACAACCTCAATATGGGTATCAAATGAATGGGCTTGATTGGCAGAATAAAGCTCACTATGAAAAATCCAAGATGGCTGCCGCCACAAAATGGCGGATTACATATTTTTCAAAAATACCTCAATATGGGTATCGAATGAAAGGGCTTGATTAGTAGAATAGGGCTCACTATGTACTAACAACAACACTAAAAACTTGAAAATATTTTTTTTTTTTTTTAAGTTAAACGGTTTTATTACAATAAAAATATATGTAGTTAGGTTATGTACTAAAAGCTAAAAAATAATTCGCTAAGTTCTAGCTACCAGATCGCACCAATCTTCTCATCAATCTAGGGTATTGATCAGACAAATATAAAATCGTTGGGCGTATCGTACCAATACAGAGTAAACATTTTGATAGAAATTTCACGCGCAACTAAAGTTTTACATGATGTTAAATACTAAATTGCTGATAAGTTCCTGATAAAATAACTTGTCAGATAACTGATGCAAGGTTTCTTCTTCTTCTCTGTCGTTTCGCTCTTGGCAGAGCGGTCGTGGTCACGTTGAGCCGTCCACATTGGTGATAGAGGCAGACACAGCTTTTTTCACGATCTCCCGCCATCTCTCTCGGTTAGCAGACTGTCTGGCGCAGTTTGACACGCAGTCACCCACACAAGGTTTGTTCCAGTATAAATGGAAGTTAGAGCCTATCCAGAGGCAGTGAAAGTGGGCTTAAGTATTATTCTTATATCAATAGGATAGGTTTACGTACTCAGAACCTCATAATCATAGAATCTTATCTACCTTTATTATTTTTTTTGTGAGTAGGTATTTTTTACTCTGATCTTGTAGTTTCTAAGACTCCCGAAGGCCTTCGACATGGCCATGCAATTCTTAATGGAAATTTCCCATCAAGTGGTCACCCATCCAAGTTGTAACCCTCTGCCAATGTTGCTTTACTTTGCCAATCTGTTACGAACAATAAACTTAGACACATTATGAGAGCAAAATTTATCACCAGGACTATCCGTCTACCGCCAATTCAGAAATTAACATTCTCAAAAGCATTACAAACTTAAATAACGCAAATTGTACTTTTTTATTTTTTCCATAATTGCCTTTCTATAAAAAAACAGCGACAGTTTTTCTTCTCGTGTTTTACTTTCACAAGTAGTAGGTGGTTGAAGGAGCTATAATTAAACGGTAGACGTAGGTATTGACTATTACACTTAAGCAACACCAAGACCTTCGTACTAATAAACAGGCTTTGAACGCGCAAGGAATTCTCGATTTTGCCACAGACAGGCCTGAATTGCTTTCTTCTTGTAAAATAGAATAAATATTAGCAGAGAAAATTCTATTTTCTGTCTATTTATTTTTACTTACCTTTGACAGTGTTAGAAATAAATAATCTTTTATATATTAAGATTATTTATTTCTAGCGGCGGTAGCCCAGTGGTGTACGTAACGGACTGCCGAGACGCTGGTCCCAGGTTCGATCCCCAGGTACGTCGGGCACACACCTCTGACTTTTCGAAGTTATGTGTGTATTAAAAATGTTAATTATCGCTCGCTTAATAATGTGCCCGGTAGATGGCAATAGGCTCGCCCCCTATTACATTGGGACCGAAACATATCTGGCGAAGTGTGGGTGTGTAATACACCTCTGCCTACCCCTTCGGGGATAAAAGGCGTGAAGATATGTTATGTTATTATGTTATTTCTAACACTATCAAGAGCTGCTACCTAATATCAGTGTAATTCCATTTCTCTAATCAAGCAGTGTAATATTTTTAATATTGGCATATCTATTACTGGTATTTGTTGGAGAGGGTAAATTGATTCTATTGGGGTTAATATCATTGCTTTGCTGTAATTGACTTGTAATGATCAGGAATTCTCATCTTAATATATAAAATCCTTGCGTTACTGACTGACTTTACAGACACGCTACAACCGAAACTATTGGGCGCAGGAAGCTGAAATTTGGCATGTATGTTCCTTGGGGACCGTAGAGGTGCACTAAGAAGGGATTTCCCGAAATTCCCACGGGATCAGCCAAATCGGGTAAATTTAAAAAAATGTAGGCGTAGCTGCTGGCGTCCTCTAGTATATTATAATGGCCGTAGAATAAAGTGGTGTCAGCTCGTTAATCTAATATTACATTTCTGCAAAGCTTCCTTTTTTAAACACTTTACCAGTCAATAAAGATTAATAAAATCTCATCATAGGCCTCCTCGATATAGACCTCTCCGAGGGCCTGCCAATGTGCCACTGAGCTCGATTTCAGTATTTTGATGTCTCGCTGCCTTTACCTAGGTACTTTGCGTATATCGTTACTCCAACTAGCCGGAGAGTGCCCTACATTATGTTTGTCAAGGTGCGGTCTCCATATCAGAACAGCCAATGGTTAAGTGTTCTGTGACAAATGTGACCAGAAGGCCAATTCTCGTATTTTATACGACATTGAAATTATATTTTGAACATCGTGACATTATATTTTGAATTGACTCAGAATCGGTATTCTGCTAACCTAATGTCAGTATCGTATAATGTAGCGCTCATAGCGAGACTTGGCTTGCCGTCCGTAACAGATCGGCAAAGTTAGGCAACGCTTGCACAGGTCACCACTTGGATGGGTGACCGTGTGTGACATTTGTTATGCTGCTCGCACCGCTGGTCACCCCTAAAGCAGAGATAGACAGATCTTGACTGGATGACATCCAAACGTTTCCCGCGATCGTAACAAGATCAAATGTGATTGTATTAATGAATAAATCATGACAGCTTACCGACCATTTCAATAATATATTTTGAATAAATTACATTATTTCATTCCGAAAGCTACAGAATTATCTTATTTACGGAAAACCAATAGAAATTATAGTTATAAGATACTTAGCTCTTTGAAATAACACATGAAAACGGTAATAACGCATAATAGCGAAAGAGTATTTGTACGATGCCTATCGTATGAAATACTACCTAATATGTAGTAAGGATTTATGATACACTAAACTCACTAGAGGATGCCCGCGGTTACTTTCGCATAGGATTACTACAGACTAATACAGTGGATCAATGCTTATTATATTGTCTCTTGTCTTTTTGTTACAGGGGCTGGACCCTAACATGAATCTGACGCTCAACGTGTCAGCAAGATGGCTGATCGAAGCGTCCAGAGGCATCCAGGACCCCAACATCCTTCTAGAGAAGTTCTCCCAGAACAAGAAAGTAGACGACCCGACCAGAGCACTCCTACTCACTTTCTACGGCATCTTGGTGGTTATAGGCGCTGTTGGCAATGCACTTGTTGTTATTTCTGTAAGTATTTTTACTTATTTTTATGAACTCACATTCCCCAAAGGGTAGGCAGAGACGTAATATTACACCTACGTTATGCCATGATCAGAATGTTAGGTCCCACGTAATAGGCGGCGAGCCTATTGTCGTTACCGGGCACATTGTCACACTCCGCACTGCTACTGAGGATCGGAAAAACTCAATAACACTTTTTCCAACCCGAGAATCGAACCCGGTACTACGGAGTACTTTATACATGTTATCTTTATTATTATAAAACAAAATTCCCGCTGCGTCCTCACCGTATGATCGCAATCAACTCTAAAGCCTCCCTCTGAATGGGCTTACGCGTTCCTCAAGCGTGCGCTAGGCGTCTGCCCAGCGGGCGTTCAGCAATTTCAGCATGCGCCCAGCATTACTTTGTACTGCAGGAACCTGCTCGAGAAACGCGCACACTCAATGTGAAGGCAGTCTGAAACTGCCTAATGAATATTTATAGAGTTTTCACCGATAGATATGTAGTGTGATTCCTAAAAAAAGGTTTAGATGTTTAATTTCACTGGTGAGGCCGCGAGCAAACTGTAGTCAAATATAAATGTAATATCTACATGGATTACAAAATCACTGATTAGTAAAATGGCACACTTGGTGAAAACACATTGGCGACTTTAGTAATTGGTGAGTGTAAGCCCTCATCAGCCCGAGAACACTATTTCCAGACCATTAACACATTTTTTGTTTTTTAATAGAACGAATTAAATCGGTTCATATTTTCAAAAAAATTGAACGCCAATTAATACAGTTGTAGATTACTCATTGATTGCAAAGACAAGTGTAAAGAAAAATCGTCTTAATTTTCTAACGAGTCTTATTCAAAACAATAACAATTACTTAACTTTATTTGAAGAACTCTCAATTGCAAAAAATATAATTGATTAATTGTACTGAATAACTCAATTACTACTATAGCAGCTGGCATTATTTTCTTGTACCAATAAATTAAATTGCTATAGACTTACCTTCAAAATGGAAAGCTGAGTAGATATACATACCTAATTTCAGTCACTTAAGGAGAATCAGTTGTAAACTCTTTCACTCTAAATCCTTTTCTAATTTATCTTTCTTAATTCTTCTCTTTTCAATATCTTTCACACGTTAGATAAATCTTACCATCTTCCGGAGAGAATACATTGCCTTCGTGTTTTACATTGATTATGAAAATTCTAATTAATTTGCAATGTAAATCTAAACCAACCTTAATTGAGCCTTACCGCTTTTTCACCTGTAAGTCATCCTGTTAATTAAGTTCAAATTAAATTAGTGAACAACAAAAGGATTTATCAAAGTTAACCGTTCCCTAAAATCTTTAAGCCTTTGTGATTAAATTTCAATACAATAGAGAAAAGAGCGAGATGCAGACGATTTTGAATTTAATTCATTTAAAGGGCTCGAGTGAATAAAATAAGGATAATATGAAAGGTATAATCAAAGAGGACAAAGACGTTTTGACCTAGGGCGCCGACTATTCTTCGACACGTGTTTCGCCTCTGCACGAGGCATCCTCAGGAGCGATGGGCAACGACTGAGCGCCATCCTACCGTGCGCGTGTCTTATAAACGATTGTACTTTCTTATTCCCTCCGCCGCTCGACTGATGTGCGTCATTATGACGGTATGCGAATATATTCAGCAATGGGGACCCGTTAAAGTTGGTTTGATCGTTCAGTAATGTATTCTTGTCCCGCTTTATCGATCTTTATCCATCGCTCCTGAGGATGCCTCGTGCAGAGGCGAAACACGTGTCGAAGAATAGTCGGCGCATACAGCGGGATACTGCAAGTCAGGTATCTTCCTGGAACCTATACCATTCCTATATCCCTTATCCTTTTAGAGGAGTTCGGTATAGTCAACCTTTTTCTATTGCAATAGTTGGGGTGGTCAATCCGAGGGTGCGTGGTGGGTTCCTCTTTCCTTCCATTAGGTTAATATTTTCTTTCCTAAACAGCTCCCGTACTAAAAATAAATCCTACGGAATTTATATCTATCTAGAAGACTTTACGCCCCTCTCAAATATTAACGATAATATTTTACGAACCGGTGACGGATTAAAAATACAGTGACATTACGCTATTTCATTATGTGGAAGTTGTGTCAACTAAGAAAAATGTCCGAAGCATATAGTATCTATTAATAGAGTCGAAATATCGAGATCAAACCCTGATACAATCATCTGATCAGTGTGGTATGGTAGGTCAAATCTTCCTTTTGAAGATGATGCTATTGTGAAGTAAATAAGGTAAATAGAAAGAGGCATAATTATGTCTGTTCAATGTTTACTGTAAAGTTTGACAGGCCGCTCGCTAGATGGCGTTGTATCATATTTATATATTCCTGAATCGCGCTATCTAGATTCTCCTCGGGCATTATATAAGGTCTGGTTGATTCAATAAATTTTGTACTCGCTTGGGAACGTGTTTCACTTACGACACCCACTCCTAAAGGCGATTTTTGAGACTACGGTCCAATGTCTAACAGTGGACAAGGAAATACCACGTACGATGGTTACACGAACCGATCCCCTAATAAAGATGAAATATCAAATCAAACGAAATGTTTGAAAAACATTTATAGCTATATCAAATAGGCGTATAAAATATACCCTTTTGTGTTTACGAGAGTGATACTATCCATAAAATCAACTTTAAAAGCGTGGTCAAATTGCACGTCAGCTACCTTGTGCCTGTAGTCTTCGAGTTAAACCATTGTACGCTTAGGTGAACCAAGACAGACATTGCAAAACTATAGTGATTCCTACTGTAACATATTAAAACTTTGTATGTAGATAAATATTTTTCGAAGCGGAAAACTCTTGCGAATCATACAAAACATGATCTTATCACAAACGCAATAAGTCTTTTTTGATCAAAATTTTCTGGTCCATGTCCATTTACGGAGTTTTAGTTTAAAACTTTTACCTTACTAATTAGTCCACAAAACTGTACAAGAGACGTAAATTTTAATACTAGATAAGCTGGAAATTATTCGCCTTTATAATATTATTCCGTATAATGTATTGTACCCCTATATTGTATTATCCGGTAGAATCTGGAAGCCTTAACTAAGTTGTTTTGTTCTGGTGTTTTGTTTTACTGTGCTCGGAATGAATTCGTAGGAAGTTAAAGTTTTAATAGGGTAGTTTTTAGTTCAGATATCAAATGGGTTTAAAAACCTTTTGAAAGGAGTATAGGAGCTGATTAACAACTAAGGCATCAACCGCCCACAAAATATACATTACTTTCAAAGACTAAGCATAAATCCTGTGTTGCAGGAAACTTAATATACATTCAATCAAATCAACACAGAACATGTAGAGTGTAGACTCAAAACAATAATTGTTGATCACAAAAAGTTTTGGCCCATTGTGATTGGACCGATTACACTGGATGCAATGCTTAACGGTGTGACGCAAATTAAAGTCTCCGAATTTGCCTGTCGCCCATTTTCAATAGTGGACTGCGAGAGGTGTCACGGTAGTATTCTGGCATAAAAACTGTAAAGGCAATAAGATCGAAATAATTGACGAATGCTATTACTTTATTGAAGAGTTTCTACAAAAAACAGATGCAAATTTTATAACTTGGAGCGTTCAGTGAGGTATAGATTTTAATAGGTAATTCACTACTTGTTGGAATATGTCTTTTGATAAATGTGTATTTTTTTAAATTATACTGTGTCTATTACGATTATGATATTCTTCATGATTTTTAAACAATTGTTGCATGCTGTGTAACAGCCAAATATGTGGAACTATATAATTTTGTACCATCTATGTACTATACCATATTTGATGCAACAAATGATTTTATTATTATTATTCTCTTTATTTATCTAATTTTCCTATTTTTTACATTTTTAAATATAACATTCCAAACAAAAAATGACATTTAAAAATATAAAAATAGATTCCCACCGACGACGGGAATAGGATCCAAGTCACCGGCGGTTAGGGCTCCAGAGATAGCAATTTCCTCACAATCCGAGCCGTTTGCAGAATTACTGCCTTTTGCATCAAACTCTTGACCCAGCTGCCTAGTTTCAACCTCTCTAGATGGCGTTCGAGGGTTTTCGCTATAAGTCCATTAACGGACACAACTATCGGAACAATGATTGCCGAATCAATATCCCACATATCGACAATCTCGTGAGCCAAGGCCAAATATTTTTCTTGTTTGTCTTTTTCTGCTTTCACGAGATTGTCGTCATGCGGAATAGTGATGTCGACAATCATTGCGCGGCGCTCTGATCGATCTATTATCACAATATCAGGCCTGTTGCAAACAACAGTCCTACCTGTGACAATAGATCGATCCCAGTACAGTGTTGCATGACCATTCTCGAGAACTGGCTCAGGGATGTACTTGTAATATGGCACTTCGACGTCCACAAGCCTGCACCTCAGAGCCAGTTGCTGATGTATGATCCTGGCTACTTGGTTGTGTCTGTGCAAGTACTCGCTATTAGCAAAACGAGAACATCCGGAGACTATATGTCTGAGGGACTCACCAGGTCGATTACAAGCCCGACACAGGTCTACTGTGCCGTCCCTCATGATATATCTCCGGTAATTTCTCATCTTGATAACCTCATCTGCAATTGCACAGACAAAACCTTCGGTTTCCCCGAAGAGATTACCGAAACGTAGCCAGGCCACAGAAGCTGGTAGATCCACATCAGGTCCGTGAAGGGCCCGATAGAATCTACCATGCAGCTCCTTGCTCTGCCATACAAGCCTGCGTTCGTCAACGCCTAAAGCTACAGGCCTGCGCCAGTTCTCTTTCGCCAATGAGAGCGGGGTGAGGCCACCATCAACTGCAACCACATCCTGATGCACACCCACGCTGCCCTTAAGAAAATATTGTCTAAGGTTGTACACCTCGCGGTTGTGTAGGTCCTTAGCGTTTAGAAACCCTCGGCCCCCACACTTCCGCGGGATGTACAACCTCATTACAGACGAACGTGGGTGAAGCATTCGAAATGTGGTCAACAGTGAACGGACTCGCCTATCAATCTCATCCAGTTCGGTCTGAGTCCACTTGAGTACGCCGAAAGAGTATATCAAGAGTGGCATGACCCAACCGTTACAGGCGCGCACCTTGTTACCGCCTGAAAGAAGACTCTTCAGAACCTTTTTCAGGCGACCAAAGAAGCGCACCCGCAACGATTGTTTCATGTCTGTCTCGTTGATGCCCAAGGCTTGCGACATACCCAAGTATTTGTAGGTATCAGTTGCGAGGATCGATCTAAGCTGAGTGAAATCTGATAGATGTACTCCATCAGATTCCACTATCCTGCCTTGTTTTACATGCATGACTGCACATTTGTCTACACCAAATTCATCCTGATAGAACTACTGAAGTTTTCAGTGACCCTCAGTAGCGCTGTCAGTTGGGACTCACTGCATGCAAATAATTTCAGATCATCCATGTATAACAAGTGGGATATACTTTGACCGTTCCTGCGCAACTTGTAACCAAGCCCAGAATCTCCCAGCAATGTGCTAAGGGGATTCAAGGCTAGGCAAAACCACAAGGGACTCAGACTGTCACCTTGAAAGATACCCCGCTCTATCTTAATAGGGTCGCCGTTTCCAAGACCCTGTCGACACCCTGGATAATGAAGAACCGTTCTCCACTGCCCCATACACGACCTCGTGAAGGTGCATAGATTTGTATCTACTTTATACAATTCCAGCACCCTCAGAAGCCATGAATGAGGCACAGAGTCGTAGGCCTTCTTGTAGTCTATCCAGCATGTGGACAGATTCTTTCGGCTACGGCGAGCCTGTTGGCTAATGGCCATGTCTATGAGGAGAAGCTCCTTAGTACCGCGGGCCCCACTTTTACATCCATTCTGACATACTGACATGATCTTATTGTCAAATATGTGTACATTAATTTTCTTTGTCAGAATGGACGTAAATAATTTGTATATAGTTGGTAGGCACGTGATTGGCCTATAATTGGTGGGATCCGCGGTGCTACCCGACTTGTGGAGCAAGTGGGTAATGCCTTTAGTCATAAAACTTGGTAACAATCCAGACTCTAAGGATGACTGAAACTGTGAAGCCAAGCAAGCATGTGAACTCCGAAGCCATTTTAGCCAAAAGTTATGTAGTCCGTCCGGCCCCGGAGACTTCCAGTTTGATGCCGGACGTATGGCATTGGCTACGTCTGCAGCTTCAATATTTACAGCTTCCATTCCCTCCATATAGGTTCACATGCTCGCTTTACTTGACACATCCAATCACCCTCAGTATGGGCAACAGGCGATGACCAGATTTTACGCCAGAAGGCTATAACCTCGGCATCCTCCGGCCGATCGCCATCACCCATACACTGGTCTGATTGTTCCCAAGTTCTATAAACAGACTTTTAATCACTTTGGAACATACGATTATGGGAATACCTTTAGACACGCTTCTTGTATCTGCGAAGACCACTTGCCCACGCATAAACTTTCTGCTTTAAAAAGTCGATGCGCTCCGTGACACGTGTAATATATTCTTGAGGTCTAATATTAGTCCCCAAAAACGCACGTCTCACGAAACGCATCACCCGCGGGCGTTGGTTACCCGATCTGAAGCATATCAATTGCTGATGAGCACCCTAGTCTCATTGATACGTCGTTCAATTCTACACTGCCATGCTGTTTTTTTCGGTTTTGGTCGCGTAACAGAATCATTCTTAAACTTGACCCCTGCTACGCGACATACCGCAGTAGCACCGCAGTACAGAATTGAATGCGTATCTGTTAGGTCCCGGCTGTCACTAAAATAATTAGCTAACATTGAGTCCAGGGTGCACACCAGCGCTAGGTTTTTTTTATGCGTGGGCAGTCGTGGCAGACGTGGCCGATGGTCTGGAGGTGTGGAACGATAATTCCGTAACGCATCCTCCAAAGCGCTCCTCAAATTATCAGTGTACTGGGTACTCACATTTATAGCTACATTATCCATTTCCTCCTCAACATGTTGTATTGATTCTGTGTCCACCATTGGTACAGTATCAGAAGAGGTAGGGACAACATAGCTACACTGTGCGTCGAAGCGTAGCCGCTCAAGTGCCTCGTCATCCAACAAGTGACATCGCTGGATAGCGCGCACTTGATCTGATAGTCGTTGCACGGAAACATTAACAGCTGGTTCAAAGGCCTGAAATAAAGGCAGCATTCTGTTACGGTACGCTGTGAGGTTAATTCCTCCCTCTGTAGCCGCAAAATATGCGCGCATGACGTTTTCGTTTATTTGACGAGTCCAACGCATACGCTGCACATTACCACCGGTAGCGGGGATCCTATTCGTGGCCGGTGGGCCACGCGATCCCAAGCATGCTGGTGGCCGGCCTCTCCCCCGCCGACGTACAGGTGTTGGCGACGTCGGTGGGGAAAAATACTCGCTGCTCGACGAGCTCGACGCCTCTCCACTGGCCGGCGCCGCCGGTGCGGCTGCCGGCGTCTGCGAGGCGGAGCAGAGCAGCGAGTCCGGGGGTGATGAGCGTGCTCGTGCAGCCTTAGCCCGTGTTAACATAGTACATTCTTGTTATTTGTTATTGTTTATAACACATTTTATGTGATGACTAGAGGACGCCAGCAGCTACGCCTGCATTTTTTTTTAATTTACCCGTTTTGGCCGATCCCGTGGGAATTTCGGGAAATCCCTTCTTAGTGCACCTCTACGGTTCCCAAGGAACATACCTGCCAAATTTCAGCTTCCTGCGCCTAATAGTTTCGGCTGTAGCGTGTCTGTCAGTCAGTCAGTAACGCAAGGATTTTATATATTAAGATGACGGATGTCAGCTGTCAGCAAAATTTTCATGTCGCTTAATATATTTTCTTTGTGTATTTAGGAAAAAGGTTTCTATTTATCTATTGAGTTTCTTACGGAATTATTTTGTGGTAACTGTTTTATCTGAAATAGTATATCAGTACTAGTAAAAATAAATAAAATTGAAAAACTGTTTCATGAATGTACTGTCAACCTTAGTGTTGTATTATTATTATTATCGAATCGAATGGCGGCACACTATACCTTACTCCTTTACCTGATTTTTTCACGCGCTTTGAATTTAACCAGTAGGAGTGTGAAGATGGAAAATAAATAAATCAGGTTGAAACAGTGATAAATAAGTTGACTCATAAACTGCATCAAAGTAATAGACGACTTTGAAATATATATTTTAACCGAGTATGCAAACTTTTTATACAGATTTAAATTGAAACCTCTAGATTGGTTCGTGAACTTTAAAACAGCGTAGGGTCATATCCTTAAGTTTAAGTTTGTGTACTGGAAAGGACCTTGAGACCTTTTTGAAGAAAAAACAGAAATTTAAGGAAAATTGGTTTAATAAAAAAATTGGTTTTATATACAGTTCTTTTTAAATTGTCCCAAACATGCTCAATGCGATTAAGATCCGAGCTGCATGCTGGCCAAGTCATTGTACGTATCCCAACCTCTTCGCAATATTGTCGAACTTGTGCAGCAGCGTGCGGCCGGGCATTATCCTGCATTAAAGTAAAATTTTCGCCTATGAATCCCATGTAAGGCACCACGTGATCTTCTAAGATCTTTGTTATGTAGCGATGTGCAGTCAAACCCCCTCTATTACCGTTTTGACGGATCATGTCTCTGAACACAAGTTCTGTTCGCCCGTTCATCGATATGCCACCCCAGACCATACACGAACCGCCTCCAAGAGGAACACGCTCCTCAATGCAACTTTGAGCATATCGCTCCCCACGTCGACGATAGACTATTCTGCGACCATCTGCACCATATAAACATATCCTACACTCATCCGTGAACAATACGGAGGCCCATTGCTCTTCTGTCCAATTTAGGTGATCACGCGCAGTGAGCTACTCTACTTTGGACCACATGTTGGTCTAATAAGGGTGATATCGTAGGGGTGGTTCGTGCACCCACATTTACTCCACGCACTTCATTAAGCTCTATTTTGATGTTAACTGACGTGAGGAAACGATTTGGCAGGGAAGTTGTTACAATAAATCGGTCATCACGACCGGTGGTTGCTCGAGTCCTGCCTGTACCACGTCTCTTTCTATAAGAACCTATCTCCACAAACCTTCTGTATATTCTAGAAACCGTAGACTGGTTTAAATTCAAATTTCTACCAATCGTTCGTTGATCCAAGCCCTCCCGCACCAGTGCTACAATTTGAGCCGCTTGTGCGGACGAAGTATCCATATTATGGTTCAAAAACTCTCGATGAGTTAAAAAATTGGGCAAATGCGACTCGGACTCGCGTACGAAAGGTTCCGTACCATCATCTATAAAAGAAAATCTTGTTCGTTGTATGTATACTTAAATACTTTTTAAGTCTCTACCTGTTTATTAAGATCGAGTAACAAATTGCTTAAAAATTAAGTTTTTTGTATGAGAGCCCCCCTTTATTATTTACTTTTTTTAAATTTAATTATTTATTTGGAAACGTTATATACAACTACATATTCTGTGAAAATTTTAAGCGTCTACCTGTTACAGTTAGTAATTTTGAGCAAAAAATACGAAAAAAATACCTATTTTGTATGGGAGCCCCCCTTTATTATTTACTTTTTTTAAATTTAATTATTTATTTTGAAAGGTTATATACAACTACATATTTTGTGAAAATTCAAAGCGTCTACCTGTTACAGTTTTTTTTTTTTTACCCTCACAAATACATCTACCATTACAGGTCACCCCAATTCGATAGTGTAGTCAACTTTATCGTATGCACTAATTACATTTCCAATAAGGCTGTTAAAATAATTATCTATATAAGATCAAAAATAAAATCGAATCATAAAATAAAATTCATAACATAATTCATCTATACCTAGAGTCAAAAATAAATTAAATTCATTTATCATAAGTAATCATAACATAAAATTCATCAATTGTACAATAGTTAATCACTTAAATACATACATACCTATATAATAGTTAATAACATAAACCGTCATCAATTGGACAATAATCAATTAAATTCCTTTAAAATAACAATAGTCAATTAAATTCATATATAATGTCGTAAAAAGTCATCAATTGGACAATAATCAATTAAATTCCTTTAAAATTGGCAATAATCAATTAAATTAATATATAATATCGTAAAGGTCATCAATTGGACAATAAGTAATCAATTAAATTCCTTTAAAATAACAATAATCAATTAAATTCATATATAATGTCGTAAAAAGTCATCAATTGGACAATAATCAGTTAGATTCATAATTATAAAATAACATAATAAGTCATCAATTGGTCAATAATCAATAAAAATCATTTAAAAGGTCATCAATTGGACAATAAATAATTAAATCATATATAAATAATAAGATTACAGAAATATCTACAGGTCAATAATAAATTAAATTCATTCTTAATACTTACATAATAAAATAAAATACTCCATAGAAGTCCATAATAATTAAAATAAATCATCTGTCTTCAAGAATACAGCCAACAGATTTGTTTTCGTCAATAATAAATTTAATTCAATATTAGTTATTAATATAATTTTATAATTAACTAAAAAATAAGTATATGAAAACAAAACTTTCTGAATATTTAATATGTTATCCATCCTCAATAACATATAGTGTGCAACGAAACCTTTGTGAATTCGCTCAGTGAACAATGAAATAAGTCAATTTTGTCCGCAACCAGATTTAGAATGTTAATAGTTCTTGTCAAGGGAGTCCTACTCAACATCTTAGTTCTACTGCTAGGCACCGCCAATAGCTTAGGCCGACGACGCCGGTAAACGTATCCATTAGGGACACATAATGATATCATTTTTAGTACACCTGGATTGTTTATTTTACCGCGGAGTAATTTAAAAACATAGAGTGCCAGTGATAAATCCCTTCTAGTTTCCAACTTATTGTATCCGACCATGCCTAACACAAACAATTGTTGGATACATCAAGGGATAGAAGGGATATACGCCATATTGTTTAAAATAAATAAATCTTGTAAATTTATTTTGTATGCGCTCCAACATAACACTGTATTTGGTCTCATGCGGAGACCATACTGCGGAATTAAATTCTAATTGGCTTCTAATTAAAGCATTATATAAAGCTAAGATGGCCTTTATGTCTGTAAAAGAGACTGCTGTGCGAAGCACAAATCCCAGCCGTTTGTATGCCTTTTTGCACACGTCTGTTATGTGCTGCCGAAAGGTCAACTGACTATACACTCGTACCCCTAGGTCTCGCACTGATTCCACTCTTTTCATCTGCTCACCGTCAACTGTGTAGTTGTAGCGGAGTGATGTCTTTGCCCGACTAAATGTTAAGACTGCGCATTTCGCTACATTAAATTGTAATTTGTTTTTTCGACTCCACTCCACCACTCGGTCGATATCTCGCTGTAGGCAACGACAGTGGTCCTCATTTTCAATAGCCAAGAGCAACTTGAGATCGTCCGCAAATAGCAGGCACCTACTACTTTCAATGACTTCAGGCAGATCATTAATCATTATAATGAACTGTAATGGACCGAGATTACTGCCTTGACTCACGCCTAACCTCGTGTAATATGGCTCAGATCGGCAACCTCTGTAGTCTACATACTGCTGCCTGTCCCTCATATAGCTGGCAAAAAAATGCAGCAATTTTGGAGTGCACCCGACACTCGCCAACTTGGATAATAATATATCGTTATCCACCAAATCGAACGCCTTCTTAAAATCAAAGTAGGCGGCGTCTACTTGCACTCCTGCATCCATATGGGGAACCAAGTATGTCATGGAGTTCAGCAAGTTGCTGGTTGTGCTACGCGCCGGCCGAAAACCATGCTGCGCGTCAGAGAGTTGTGATGCTATTTGCTCTTGAATATTTCGTTGAATGGCAGATTCGAATACCTTGGCTGGTGTAGACAGAATTGCCACTGGTCTAAAGCACTCCACAGTGCATCCTTCACCCCTCTTTGGAATAGGTATGACGCGCGTGACTTTCCACCTTTCAGGAAAATAGGAAGCATCCAGGCATAAGTTATAAAGATGTGCGAGCGGCTCTGCCAATACGGCGCGGCAATCTCGCATAACAAATGCCGGTATACCATCTGGTCCAGCTGATCGCTTTGGTTTAAGTCGAGCTAATGCCGTGCACACCTGATCGAGCGTCAGCAGCGGGACATGCACGCGCGCACTGCCGGCTCCACCCGCCGCCACCGCCTCGTCCACGTCGAATCGCGCCGGTTCGCTATGGTACACCGAATAGAAGTATTCCGCAAATGCTGTCGCACATTGCGGGTCAGATAATACTGTTCCTTCTTTTAGAGCTTTTTTACTACTAACGGGTCCTTTCTTTGTGTTAATGTAATTCCAAAAGGACTTAGGATCTTTAGCTAACTCATTTTGCACTTTAAGCTGATTACTGTGATATTCGCGAGAAATACTATCTTTTATTCGTGACCTACATTTTGAAAAAGCATCATAGTCTTCCCGTGAACCTGTACATTTATACCTTTTATGAAGTTTTGACTTTAACTGTATTAGTTTAATTATTTCTTTCGTGTACCACTCCGGATAGCAGTACCGACCATCTACAGCTTTTTGTTGTTTTTTAGGTACACAACTGTCAACTACGCTATTAAAAATATTATAAAAAACTCAACAGCTTCTGATGGTTGGTGCATTGCATAAATCCGGCTCCAATCCACGGCCGCTAATGAGAAATATAAAAGGTGATAGTCAGCTTTTTTAAAATTCCGTTGCGGATCTATTCGGTGTACCTGGCTGTCCGAAGCGGCGGATGCTTCGCCGGCGCCAGTCCAGGCAGGCCGCGAGCTGCCGGGAAGCCCCAATCCTATCACGAGTGGCGGGTGATACGCATCTATCGGCACCAGCGGATCATCCGCCTCGCGTACCATTACTCCATCCCACAAACATGTTGAGCACAACACCAAGTCCAGTTGTCGTCCGCTACAATTAGGCACCTCATTCATCTGAGCTAATTCACAAAAGGATAAAAAATATTGATAATAATTCCTAACATTTTCATTACTCGAGTTTAAATTGAAATCTCCCAACAACATAATTGGTTTATATTTGATGCAAAGTTGTTCAATTATCCTAAAAAATATCATATACTCATATTCATTAGTCTTTGGTGGCATATAAACTACGCAACATAAAAATAAACATCTGTAATTTAAGTGTACAGTCGCACAAACCAGTTCGAATGAGCAGTTATCAATGTTAATGTCACCCGGTGTGTTTACCTGTCGCAGCTCGAGACCGTGTGTGGCCACGAGAAACGCTCCGCCCTGCTTTCGTCCGTCCGCCCGGTCACATCGTATAATTTGGTAGCCTGGTGGTATTATTTCAGCATCCAATATCGAATCGTTACAACCTCCTCCGTCTTGTCCCGTCCTGTCTGTCTCCGTGATTGCAAATATGTCGGCACTCAATGATTCTATATTATTACAAAAACTGCTCAACTTTGTCCGCAGTCCTCTAGCATTCTGGTAATAGAATTCAAAAAAAATTTTCTTGTGGTTCGGCTGGTCTTGCCGATGATCTCCGAAACCAAATCCATTCGGCAAATTCGGCATTAACAGGCCACACGTTTGGCTCACACAACTTCTCGTACATTGACTCTGGTACTGAGATAACGAAAGATGCATAGTCTCTTTCCGTCTTATGTTTAATTTTTTCTATCTTTAGACTAACTTCTGAGCCACACACACTTTTAATATGCGATGTTAATTTTTCAATAGTAGTTTCAGGAGTTAATCGCCAAACATGAAGATGTTTCTTTTTTTCAGTAGCCTTTATATTCTCTAAGTCTGTATTTTTCCCTTTCTTAACTATACTCGGTTGAAAAAAGCTTTTCTTCTTTTTAACATCATTCGACTCCTTCTTCCTATCCTCCTGCTTCTCTTTTCTAGTAGTAAACTTTACCTGCGAAGTCATCTGAGGTTTATCGATCAATTGATTATCTTCCGTAATTACTGTGCTCGCTGACATCACAGACTCCGTTTTCGTGGCCTCTCGCGTCTTATTATCGCGGGTAGTAATGCTATTAGATTTGGGTTTATTATGTATTTTATTACTGCGTGCCACCTCTGCGAATGTAATTGAACTCTCTGATGCTGAATTGAGCTCACTAGATTTTAAGCTTTTTGATTCACTATTATTCACGCCTACATTGCTTTGAATTAATAAATCGCCTTGGTCAGAGTATTTTTGACTTACCCTCATTTTTATTTCTTCTAATTCCTTTTTTGTATTAAAACATATTTCTTGAAGATTTTTAATAAGATTCGTTTGTGCGTCTAAGCGTTTGAATACTTCCAGCTTAAATGCTCTAATTTATTCTACTAAAATACTTTCGTAATCCGCCTCAACGATCGATTCATCTTTTGTTTTCAATCGGTTACCTCTGCGAGTGTTTATGTTTTCATTTGGTGTATATGCCATCAACCCAAACCTGCTCCTCACCGGTGTTTCTGGATTATTGCGCTTGGGATTAGAGCAAACACACTCTGGACATACCCATTGTTGTGTAAATTGCTCCGAAAACGTATAGAAGTCTTTTTCCGCCAATCCTAGGCACTTTAGATCATAAACTTTCTGGCATTGTTTATCGGAGCACTTCATGTATAATCCATCTGCCACATTCACTCCACAAGCTCGACAGTGTTTAGGCATTCTAAACTGATACTAATTTAACGTAAAAATATAGCAAATCCGACCGTAGTAAACAATAAACACGTCCGCATCGCACCGCTGCGGGGGTAAAAATCAGTTAGTAATTTTGAGCAAAAAATACGATAAAAAACACGTTTTTTGTATGGGACCCCCCCCCCCTTAATATTTATTATTTTTTTATTTTTAGTATTTGTTGTTATAGCGGCAACCAAAATACATAATTTGTGAAAGTTTCAGATTTGTAGGTATCACGGTTTATGAGATACAGCCTGGTGACAGACAGACAGACGGACAGACGGACAGACAGACAGCGGAGGCTCAGTAATAGGGTCCCATTTTTTACCTTTTAGGTACGGAACCCTAAAAACTAACCCAACAAATCTGCTGGTAACAATAATTCAATTGAAAAAAGAATAAAAATCAATGCGAATCAATTTAAAACTTTGCTTTAAATATTGCTACAAATCAAACACGCAAATCTGATACTACGAGTAAATTTTATTTTCCCGGCTATATTAATTTGTTTTACTGCAGTTCTATTTTTAAATCTTGCTTTTTTTAAGATTAAGAGCCAGTATCTCCATATTTATATAATTTAATCTAAAAAGTTTGCATACTTTAAAAAAAATCATTTCAAAGTAATCCTTAACTTTGATGCAGTTTATGAGTTCGTCAGTTTATATTTCTATGCATACACGTAAATCTGAATCAAGAGGATTTCCCGGCGTTTCACATTCATATGTAATGGATTTTTATATCTCCGGTTCTGATACAAATAAAAATATGGAATTCTCCAGAGAGTGAGCTTGTTGAATTATTTTACGTTGATATATGAATAGATTATCTGTTCCTATATAATAATAGTGATTAAAGTGGCTTTTTCGTATAGGAATCACAGAATGTAGTATGTTGGTGTTGTACTGATGAACCAAAAAACTGACCTTAACTGCCAAATGATTAGATATCTCGAGAATGACGATGCATTGATTACAAATGAGTTATTGTAAGTCTATATGCACATTTGAGTACAAAACGGATAATGGCAAATCAAAAGATACTTGGACATTCATGACCATCCTAAGGTTCCTTAACAAGATTTTATCATCAGAAGCAGTCAGATCACAATTTTATTGCAATAGTAGACCAAATCTTCGTACTAATTGATAATAATTCTGTTGTGACGCAAATAAGAAGGGGCATATAATGTCCAGCAGTCCAGCAGTCGCCTGGCTATGTACGAAGATTTCACGAACCGATCCCATAATAAAAATATTGTCAAATCAAACAACTAATATCATAGGAGATCTTTATAGCGATAGACTCAATGTCAAATAGGCGTATAAAATAAACTCTTTTGTAGTTATGAGTGTGGACACTACCCATAAAATCAGCTTTCAGAGCGTGGTCAAAATGTATAACCATGGTTAATTTCAGCTACCCTAAGCCAGTTGGTTTCAAGTTAAACACGTACGCAGGAGGGAGACATAAAAACTATATTGGTTCCTACTTTAATGCATTTTTTTTACGTAGGTAAATATTTTCGGAAGAGAATTGTTTAGCGATTCCCATTCCCGTGCGAGTCATACAAAACATGATCATATCACAAAGTCTTTTTGATCAAAACTTTCCGGTCCATGTCCATTTAGCGAGTTTTAGTTCAAAACTTTTACCTCACTAGTTAGTCCGCACAACTTCACAATAGACGTAAATTTTAATATCGAAATAAGCTGGAAATTATTCGCCTTTATGAGACCTCCTACGTAGGAAAACAAAACTTTTCTTTATCATATTATTCCGTATTCATCATCAGCCTTTAACAGTCCACTGCTGGACTAGGCCTCTCCTGTGAAAGCTGCCAAACGGGTTGGTATATGGTTTGTATCAAGTTTTCCTTCTTTTACAGTGCTGTTCTCTGCCTAATATGCTCTCTCTGTCGGCTCTTACGACACCCATTCCGTATTCTTAATCCGTCACCACACGGACAATTCCGTATAATGTACCCCTATATTGTATTATACAGTAGAAGCGGGTAGGCTTCACAAAGATTTTTTGTACTGGCGTTTTATTTTACTGTGGTGCTTCGAATAAGTTCGTAAGAACTTCCTACGAACTTATTCAAAGTAATTCGAAGTTTTAATATGGTTGATTTTATATTTCAGATATTTAATGGGTTTAAACACCTTTTCAAAGGAGTACAAGGGCGCTTGATAATATGGTCTCAACCATTCCAAAAACAATATGACTAGTTTAAACATTAGACACTACATGTCCAAAAGTAAATATGATTCGAATATGGCTCAAGCACATGGCATCAATCATTTGTCGCGAGGTACTTCATTATCATTCAACTAACTACGGAATTCAATAT
This sequence comes from Euclidia mi, assembly GCA_944739405.2. Classification (NCBI taxonomy): domain Eukaryota; kingdom Metazoa; phylum Arthropoda; class Insecta; order Lepidoptera; family Erebidae; genus Euclidia; species Euclidia mi. The sequence goes on from OX123203.2 coordinate 5,162,518, forward strand.
TCGAATTATAGATAGATCTGTAGATTTTAGATTCGTTTTTGACAGTTTTTGACATAAGCTTCATACAAAATATGTCAAACACAAATCTAAAATCTACAGATCTATCTATAGTTCGAATATTGAAAATGGCCGTAAACCAACACACCAAACCCAAACTCAAAACTATATTTCATGGATCTTAAAAAGTTTTGTCCTTTGTGTGATCCATAAAATATTATTTGTATTGCAATCAAACCAATTACACTTGATGCTATACATATATTATAGTACATATTAAACGGTTTGACGCAAATTAGGAAGACCTATATTCAAAAGTGGACTGTGAAAGGTAAAATGATAGTATTCTGGCATGCGAACAGTAAAAGAAATAAAATCAAATCGAATAGAGGAGGAACACCATACTCTTACTCCTTTACCTTTTTCTTTCACGCTCTTTGAATTTAATCAGAAGAAGTGTGAAGGTGGAAAATAAATAAATCAGGTCGACGCAGTAATAAATAAGTTGTAAACAAATATATTTCTTATGTCCACGTAAATCTGAGTTGAACGGATTTCCCGGAGTATCACACTCATATGTAAGTGGATATTTTATGTCTTCGGTTCTGATACAAATAAAAATATGGAATGAATTCTTCAGAGAGTGGGCTTGTTGAATTATTTTACGTTGAATCAAATAAATAAAACATACAAGATATGAATAGATTTCCTATTCCTACAAAACCGGCCGTAGTGGTTCAAGTGATTTCATCGTATAGCAATGCGAAGAATTTGTTTGGTTGATGTGAAACTTTTGTATCTGTTGACCTTAACGACATCTTGATGATAAGAGATCTTGAGAATGATGACGAATTGATTTCAAACGAGTTATTGTTAGCACATGGCATAGTCTAGGAGAATTCATGTGTTTATATACACATTTGAGCACAAAATGGAACAAAGCAAATCAAAAGACCCTTGGAAATTCATGCCCATCCTAAAGTTCCTTTTACGAGATGTTGTCGGTTCCCAATATTGCTGTCATAGCTGAGTTGAGCAATCTGGGCGTGCTGGATTCCTCTACCCCTTCACAGTTATAGAACGGATTGGTCGCCACTTCTCAGTCTATTAACTGTTCGACCACTTCTTTGTCGGATGACACAGAAGTGGACTTGAAAGAAGAAAATATTAAAAAAAGCAGCATAGCAATGTCTAATGCCGAAGCATATGAATACACCAAACTGACCCATTTAATCCAAAGTATATTCAGCAGTAGGAGTCCGATATTTTCTACGTATTAATTGTTGCCTTCTTTGTTTCAGGTAGTCAGAAAACCAGTCATGCGAACAGCCAGAAACATGTTCATAGTCAATCTCGCTGTGTCCGATGCGTTAGTCTGCTGCGTTGGAACACCACTGACCCTGATGGAATTGCTGACAAAGCACTGGCCTCTGCCTGATTGGCCGAGCCTCTGCAAAGCCTGCGGTGCTATCCAGGCGATATCGATATTCGTTTCAACTATATCCATCACTGCTATAGCTTTGGACAGATATCAGGTAATTATATTTATTGGTTACTTTAAAAAGAAAGAAAAGAAAAGAGAAGAAAATGTTTATTATGTACCTCACAATAATGCATGACAGAAAACACTATCCAAATAATATGATAATTAATTAAAACAAATTAGAAGGATCAGCATGAGTGAGGCCAAAATTAGCCCGCCTCAGCTGATGCTGCGACAAACTTTGCCGCAGCGCTGGTATTCTTGCAGGTCCATGGAATGGCGTCACGTCTTTACTAGATTACTTCTTTACTGTATTACATATGCGGCGACAGCCTAGTGGTGTATGTGGCGGACTGCCGTGACGATGGTCTCGGGTTCGATCCCCGGCTACCCCGAGTACACACCACTGACTTTTCGAAGTTATGTGTGTATTACAAAGTTGATTATCACTCTCTTAATAATGTGCCCGGTAGATGCCAATAGGCTCGCACACATTCGGACCGAAACATAACTGACGAAGTGTGGGTGTGTAATGCACCTCTACCTACCCCTTCGGGGACAAAAAGCGTGAAGTTATGTTATGTGTTATGTTATGTTTACTATATTACTCGTATAAGAATTATCGAAATTGCTTGAAGACGCGATAAGTTTGTGACAATTATTTGAGTGACGACATTAAATAATTATTCTACAAAGTACCGGCAGATGATTAGCTCTAGAAAATAATGTTTTACAATTTGAAAGTCATCTAACAAGATACGATATAATTTTTATTGTTATAACGCCTATTACGTCATTGTCCTTCAAATTGTTAACCGTCCGAATGTTTCTTGCACAAAGAAGTTTCCACAAAGAGTCTAAGGCACTTCTTCGTTCTTCTTCACAGGTGTTCAACCTTTAAACACCCTGTGTTCAAAGACACCTAAGAAGAGATCAATATTCTCTAGCTTATAAAGTTTGCTTTAATTTATTCATCATCCACAATGATATTAGAAAAGTCGTAGATACGTTACCTACGTAGTAATCAATCCGTTGAAACGATACACTAACGCACACATCGATAACTCCATATTTTATTTTAATTTCGGTTGACAAGATGTGTCAGTTTCACTTTGACGCCGGCTCGCGACGTCACACACATACATATGTCAGACTTGCCAACTGGCTTATGTTAAGCGTCCTGCTTTTGGTACGCCTATAACGTATCTACTTCTTTTTACTTGTAACATCGTCCAAGTATAATGCTTTTTTAAAAATAGGAACTGAGTTTTCACGAGATTGAGTCCATCTCTTAAAATAGACTAAGTGTCAGATTTATCAACCACGATTATTTCCAGTTAAACTACTTCGCAGGTAATATCATACAAACGTCACAATTTTGAAATCATCTGGATGTTAATGTTTATCAATCCAGACGTGGGTCAAAGTCAATAGACTATCGCAATTCTCATAAGAGAAAATAAAAAATATAGAATTAGTATATTTATTTTTATATTATTTTTATAACTTTACGCCTTTTATCCCCGAAAGGGTAGGCAGAGGTGTATTACCACACTTCACCTGTTATGTTTCGGTCCCAATATAATAGGGGCGAACGTATTGCCATCTACCGGGCACATCATTAAGCGATCGATAATTAATTTATAATGCACACCTAATTTCGAAAAGTCAGAGGCGTGTGCCCGGGGTACCTGTGAATCGAACCTGTCTTCGCAGTCCGTTACGTACACCACTGGCTATCGCCGCTGTTAGTATATCAAAGAGGTAATAGGGTATTTGACTAAAAAAATCGAATTAGTCCGTCAGTTAGATTATCGAAAAATATTGGATACGTATTTTTTGTTTTATCAAATCAGTAAATAATTACGAAGATAAAACGTATCAAAGATGGAGAAACGCCTAAGAGTGGGGGCTTGTAACGTCACTCGCCAGTAAAAAGTGTACTGGCAAGTGACGTCACACGAGTTTTCAGCGAAGTTTGTCGTCTTCATTTTTTGTTTACGTGACTAAAGAAAATATACGTGTCCAATATTTTTTGGAAATCTATCTGACGGACTAATTCGATTTTTTTAGTCAAATACCCTCCACGATAATTATCTTTACGTACCTACCTATACAAATCACGCATCATGTCCTCTATGCAATTAAATAAGATTTTAATGCCTCTAACTACTAGGTTTCAATAAAATGCTGTGAATTCATACATGATGATACTTAAAAAGTTATTTTATGATAATGAAAAACGTTAAAATGGAATTAAGGGCTTTTATTAAATAGGAATTCAGTAACGATAGTAATAGGTGGAGTGACGATATATGCAAAGTGGCTGGCAACGGCTGGACACGACTTGCCATTGGAGAGGCCTATATCCAGCAGTGGACTCTTGCAGGCGTGATGATGAGTAATTAAGTAAATATAGTTTTTACATATTCATCACATAATTTTATTCCACTTCCCTATATGGCAAAAGTAAGTAGCATATGCCGTGGTAAACCAAAACTATCCAACAGTTTCGCAGCTCATAAAATTTAAATCAACTCAGTTAACAAGTTCGTTTACCTTAGATCTGTACTGCCTTTTGTCATCGTCAGATAAACAAATAAACAAATCTTTGATCTCCATAACTCTCAGATACTTCGTTCGAACAAACGCGGTTAATGACGTCATCAATTAGACTATTTGACTATTTTCAGCCACATCAGTCTCACTTAAGCCATTTGGTTCGTTACTTAGTGAGGTAACAGATCCGGGTTTCTACCCGGATCTATTACCTCACTAAGTAACGAACCGTTCTGACAGGTGATAGTTTTAAAAATAATATGAAAATTATATAATGGTAGTGAAACTACATATAAATTTATGTTATCTAATCGTAATTGGCGTTCTGTTTAGACGACGAATTGATGACGCAGCATGTAGTCATCTTAACATATAGTATTATCATCATCAGCCACTTTATTAGTCCACTGCTGGACAAGGCCTCTCCTTTGAAAGGAGGAATTGGCCTACTATCAAATTTTCCTTCTCTTACAGTGCTGTTCTCTGCATAATATGCCCCCTCTGTCGGCTCTTACGACACCTATGGGATAATATGGGATGGTGACATTCCGTATTCTTAATCCGTCACCACACGGACTATGCAAAGTATGATCTACTGTCATAAAGATCTTTGACAGTCCTTATTGGGAGTCAGTAACTGGTCTAAGCCATAGAATAATAATATTGTAAGCTGGCAGTCGCTTTGTTGAAAGCTATTATTGTATCAAATCTGGTTAACCTTTATGTACTGACGTGGGTTTGTCACATCATACATGGTGACATGACGTCTCCCAGACGGTTTAGTAAATAATCGAAATAGGTCATTTCTATGTACTGATTTGCACATTGTTTAATTGTATTATGATTCGTTAATTATTATTTTATCAAGTCAGTAAAAAAAGCAACAACCTTTTTATAGGAGATCAGTATTTATTTGGTAGAAATGACATATGTTTTGATTTCGATTTCTTTGAATTTTGACACATTTTACATTGCTTTTGATTCACATAACTAATACTGACCTTATGTCTCAGAGACACTGCGCAGCTCCACAGCCGAATGTGTTACCGCACCGCTAGTGAGCTCTCGACTAAATGATGGACATGTTAGATCCCGAAGGTACAGGAAAGGATGCGAAGGTAACATTAAAGGCCTTAAAATAAAACTCATATTTGTTAACTCCCGTCTGAGAGACACCGACGTCAGTACTTAAAGGTTAAACTAGTAAAAGGACCTGGAGTCTCAAGTCATTGATTCAAAAGGAATAACGATGACAATGATGTTAATATAGAAGCTGTTTAATGTAAACTATTATAAATGATCAAGTAGCAAGAAATGGTGAAATTATTTTATTGAAACTCTACAATGTCATTGGCACGTAAACGCTGGGAAAAATAAGCAAGTATTATATGTAACAATAATTTCAATTTTCTTCATCACTCATACATAATTGATGACTTGTTTTGAACTTAACGAATTTCTAATTGAATCAAAACAACCAACAGATTAATTAATATCAGTAATAATATTCTGACGAAGTTATTTGATAGTTCAGTTAAGGTTTCTTGATAACTAGAATTGCAATTTCTTGTATTTTAATTAAATGAAAATAATACTGCTGCACTAATTAATACATTTAATGATAATGAAATCAATGCCGAATTGAAACTGAAAACTAACTGAAACTAATTAATACATTTTAATGATAATGAAATCAACCCCGATTTTAAACTGCCTAACCGCTGGGCACAGCTAGGTACAAGCGTCACTGTAAGTAGGGTTGGGCAATTATAACTTTCCAAGTGTGGATTGCCAGAGTTCACTTTCCTTTCGATAACATTGCGAAGAAATCTCATAGGCAGGTTTTCTAACCATGACATGTCCGTTTAGAAAAACGATAACTAACAATTTAAAATGCAAACAACTTGCCACTATGATGTTCAACTCATGGACCGATGCAAATATGGCTAAACGTAGCGGAGAGCTATTTTCACTGTAAAAAAATGATATCTTCAAAGTTTCTATGCTAAAGTGTGTCAGTATATAATTGTTAGAAAATATAATTATTATAAACCCCGTTGGCACATAAAACGCACAGAAATAGCGCAAATAAGGGGCAAACATGAGTCGTGTTGGTTAAATATTGACTGATCCATTAGCACGACAGGGCGCTATCCGTAGCACCTCCTTCTCACATAGTATGTACTGTTTGACTTGGTTAGAACAGACTGTATTGTTTTTTTTATGTTATTTGACTATTGGAACTGTTTTGGAAAGCTAGTTGAACAGAAAACTTTGTAGTAAGTGACTGTTTAGGCGAATAGGATAGGCACTGTTTCCTTTCACGATTCATTATCATGAGCCCTTTATACTGTCCCAATGCTGGGCGTGGGCCTCTTCTCAGTATGAGAATGGCAAGGCCATAGTCCACCACGCTGGCAAAGTGCGGGTTGGCAGACTTCACATGTCTTTCGAGAGTATTATGGAGAACTCTCAGACATGCAGGTTTCCTCACGATGTTTTCCTTCACCGATGAGCAATTGATAATTAACAATTTCATGCGCACTTAACTTCGAAAAGTCATAGGTGCGTGCCGTGGATTCGAACCCGAGACACTCTGCGTAGCAGTCTGCCGGTCTCTACACTCGGCTACCGCTGCTCTCTGCCCACTTTTCACGGTTGTTGCAATGAAAAAAACAATTAATCAGTTTACTGTTGCACTTAGGTTTCTTCTAACTTTCATGGTTAGAAGGACTTTCATGGATATAGGCGTGAGACTATGTGTCTCACGCCTATATCCCCGAAGAGGTAGGCAGAGGTATATTGCTACACCCACTTTTCGCCAGCTTTATTTTAGTCCCACGTAATAGGGGGCGAGCCTATTGCCGTACCGGGCACATTACCAGACTCCGTGCTGTTGCTGAGAATTTCCTAACGGAAAACCCAATAACACTTTGCCCGACCCGGGAATCGAACCCGAGACCTCCCAATTTCACGCGCACATTTATGCCGCGAAACCAACGAGGCAGTCTTTCATGGTTAAGCAATTTAAATACACACAAAACTTAGAAAGGTTAATTTTACGCACTGTGGGTGGAACGCGAGACAATCTGCATAGCATTCTTTTGGTCTCTCAGCTAGGGTTTTTTTTAATCTCCCGGGGGTAAAATCCGCCCCGGAGATTCTAAAAAAGGAGCTTAATGCGACATAGTGTACGATTTTTTTGCTATTTGATACAGAAATAAATTAATAGAAAGAACAATTTGAGAGCAACGTATTTGGTTATGTATTGTTGAAAAGTTTGAGTGTGTCGACTATGAGGTCTAGGTGTGTCATGAGCCATTCTTGTTGCAGTTGCAGTTGCAGTTGTATCTGTGACTATGAAGTCTAGGTCATATGGTGTAAGTTGCTTGAAGTGACAGTATTGTTTATGGTGTGGCCGTGTGAGTGTGTATTTTGGGCATTGTGTCAAAAGATTTATGAATGTTTGTGTGGTAGTGTTGTCGCAGGGACATGTGTCATGACTCGACTAGGTTATCGCTGCTTAAATTGGCTTAATTTAGTAAGACCAGCATATTTTTTTATAGACTCACGCTTGTATCCCTGAAGGGGTAGGCAGAGGTGTAATATTACACCCACATTTCGCCGTGAATTGTTAGGTCCCACGTAATAGGGGGCGAGTCTATTGCCGTAAGTTACCGGGCACACTACCAGACTCCGTGTTGCTACTGAGAATTCGGAAAAACCCAGTAACACTTTTGCCCGACCCGGGAATCGAACCCGGGACCTCCGATCAGCAGTCGCATACGCTATCCACTGGACCACGTAGCAGAAAAGCATATGTCAATAAATTAATTTCGAAATTATTTAAAAGCTCCTTTATCAAAATTACGCTATATATACACCACAGACTAGTTTTATCCTTTGATATTTTAATATCAGCAGGGTGCACTGAAATTCTAATTAGCATCGCGGGTAGCGGTGGCATATGGGCGGCTTTAAATCGGTATCTATGAAAATCTAAAAACGATATGTATGACGAAAGACTGACAAAGAAGATATACAGGATGTCACAAGACCCATCACCAAGCAGACGTCTACTCGTTGTGACCATCATGCCAAGTCATAGTAACCAAAAATAATACCTGGAAAACGTTTTTTTTTTAAGTTTTCACATTTTATAAACCGCAATTAAAAGCGCGCGCGTGCAATGCTCGGAATAGCTACTTATCCATGGGGTCATAGGGCACCTGAAGAACATATTGGCGGGGTAAATGCATCGTTTTTGCACTTAATTAGAAAAATTCTATATTAACTCTGAGCCTCAATATCTCCTGAACCAGTAATTTCCCAGGTATGGTGCTGAAGTAAAAAATGTTCGTAGTGATTTGTACAACATGGGATTTCAGTTTTCGTTAAGGGTCATTTTACACCCTGTACCTATAAGGCAAGTGTGAATGGTATCCCACGACGGACGAAGGGGGAAAAGCTAGGCGGACGTTCTCTGACCAGATTGGAGACATCTTAATTAAAAGACAGGTCAGAAGTACCTTAAACAGAAGAGCATACATGAGAAACTTGATGGGAGGGAATGAAGCAAGAGAGGTAGGCATGTCAGGACCGTTGCAAATGGCGTTCCGTAGCCTCTGCCTACACCTCCGGGAAACAGGCGTTAGTCATGTATCTATGAAAATCTTTTTGGTAGACCTATGTTTAGAAGAATTCTTCGCCTGAAATGAAGATTAATCGCGAATTAAACAGCTTCAAATTTTAAACAGCATCATGCACTGCAGAATTATTCACAAATATAGCGTTGAAATCAATTAGTATTAATCTTTATATCGTAATTTTCCGCTATTGGATCGCAAACCTTCCTTCTGAATCAGACCAATTCGCGATATTATTATTACAAAATAACACAATCCGATGTGAAGTACGCAAGATCTGTTTTGTATATTGATTTCAACTCCGTATCTATGCATTTATCTATTGAGAGGAATAATGAACCCGACGTTTACATTCAACAGATAAAAACACTTTATATACTTCATAGAATGTAAGACTATAGAACTACAATTCTAAAATTGAAAATTTGTAGGCAACTAGATTCCACTCAAAAGTATAATTGAAACTCGTTCCTAGTAGGATGCAAAAAATTATTCATCATCGCCCTTGCCTTATAGCAGTGGAATCCAAGGCTGGAGCTGGCGTCCGCTTACTAGACTAGCAAGATATTGAGCGGCTGCTGTCTTCACAAACCAAAGAGATAGCCATGTTTAATGCCTAGTATCAGTATATTTTTATTTATTTATTATACTCCCTATAACGACTGTCAAACATTTTCATTACAGCTGGGACCGACGGCTTAACATGGCACGGTGCAAGCGATTATTAACAATTTGATATGCACATAATTTCGAAAAGCTATTGGTGCGCCCCGTGGATTTCAAACCGAAACCCTCTGCATGACAGTCTGTTGGCCTCACAAAAGAACTTACATATTAATAGGTAATATGTTCGCATCATCTGATTTTAATGCAGTGTCTGTTGTCCACAGCTAATCGTGTATCCAACGCGGCCCGGCCTGCAGACGGCGGGCGCTCTCATCACAATGCTCATCATTTGGGTCACAGCCTTCACTCTCGCCTCACCTCTGTACATATTCAGAAGTCTCAAGACTCACTATCTAGGCCTCATCGGCATGACCTCTCTGAGTTTCTGTATAGAAGACTGGCCTCTCGCCAACGGGCGAGCAATGTACTCTGTATTTAGTCTAATATTTCAATACTTATTGCCTGTTCTAGTCGTAGTAATGGCCCATGTCCAAATCCATAGAAGATTAAGAGGTCGAAGAAGGACCACTAGAAAAACTCCAGCCATTTTGATAGCTATAGCTGTTACTTACGTTATAAGTTGGCTGCCATTGAACGTGTTCAATCTAGTCGCAGACTTCAGTGCTGAGCCATTTATGGAAGAGAAAACAATGACAATAACTTACGCAGTCTGTCATATGTTCGGGATGTCGAGTGCCGTTTCAAATCCGTTGTTGTACGGATGGTTGAATGACAATTTCCGAAAGGAATTTGTAGAGATACTGTGCTGTTGTAAGAAAAGACAACAAATGACGAAGAGCACGAGAATAAAGAGTAGGAAAATGATGGACACGGAGTTGACAGCGTTAGCACAGTTAGAACACACAGTAACAGCCAACACGAAGACATCACAGTGTTCTCAGATTTTCTGACTAAAGGCCTGCTTCAAATAGCACGAACAAATTAGTGTTTAAATGCAAAACATATAAACAATTGTGTCAATTGTTTAAGTGTAACGGTGTATAAAGTTCCTTTTATTTGTGTTATAGATTGTTTTCTCCTGTAAATACTTGTAAGTACTTTATAATGTATACTTCCATGTTATGAAAAATATTGTGCTGCACGTTTTCTTGAGCCCAAAACGTATAGTACTAATACTTGATGCGAAACTTTATTTTATTTAGATATAAGACTTCTTTTTATTAAATAAACTCACTTTAGATATATGTATTTTATTTAAACCTTAGAACAGTCCCATCGTTATCTGATTAAGGATTATAGCAGTGAACCGAATTTAGCAAATGTACTGCTACTTAGAATTTCTTGAAGCACTCGTTTTAAATAATACAGGACTGACGTACTACATTTACTTATACTATACATTACCGTGGTGACGGATTATCACTACCCCGTATCATCCCATGGGTGTCGTAAGAGCCGACAGAGGAAGCATATTATGCATAGAACAGCACTGTAAGACAAGAAAAACTTGATACAAACCCTATACCAACCCAAATAGGCCAATTCCTCCTTTCAAAGGAGAGGCCTATTCCAGCAGTCAACTGTTAAAGGCTGATTATGATGATACATTACTTTCATCAAAGGCAGACTATGCAAATTATGGTAAGCGATATGTATAACTCGTAAACCGTATACATGATTGTGTTTTGTATAAGCTACAGATGTATAGGTATGGAATGTATGTGTTTGTAAGGACTTTATATTTTTGGGTCACGTTTTCCGAAGGCGATAAGTAGAAAATTACGACATCTCAAAAATTCACTGTTGATTAAATACATTGCGGATTTCAAGTCTCTTTTTGAGTGTTAAAAGTGTAACGGCTGCTGACGCTACAAATTATATAGAAGGCGCACTATTGTGTAAGCGAAGACTATGTGTATTTCAATGTGGTACCACAGTAAAGTTTATATATTGCAGTATTTCGTTTATTTCATTCTTCGCACACAACATCTTCATATACCCCTACAAAAGTAAGTATATTTTAAGGTCAAAACTGCCGGCTGCCAACTAGCTACATAGATGATATAGTAGTGATAATGAACGTTGCCTTAAGTCCATAAGAAAAGTCAAGTCACTGCACTAAGGAGATGAGCATTCGGAGAAAAGGAGACCTAATAGTTAGACTTTTGGGTGTTTGAATCACTCACTGAACCGAAGCTCCAAAGACAGTTCATTAATGTAATGTTTACAGACCTAACTATGGAAGCAATTCTGAAATAAAAGCTTGTTATTATGTATAGACTTTTATTTTATTTATTAATAGCCTCACGCCGGTATCCCCAAAGGCGTAGACAGAGGTGTAAATATTACACCCACATTTCGCCATGAATTTTTAGGTCACACAGAATAAGGGGCGAGCCTATTGCCGTTACCGCGCACATCACCAAACTCCGGGCTGCTACTGAGTATAAGGAAAAACCCAGTTACACTTTTGCCCGACCCGGGAATCGAACCCGGGACCTCCGATCAGCAATCGCATACGCTATCCACTCGACCACGGAGGCAGTCAGGAAGTTATTATAAACTATTACTTAAAATATTCTAGAGGAAAGCCTGTATGTTTGTCCCAAAGCGTGCTGAAATCATTATGTTCTACCTTGCAAAGTATGAGAGTATTCGTATCCTATATGTTCGTTCTAAGACTGCACAGAAATAGTAAGAGCAAATGATACAACATTGCAGAAACGATGAGAAGGATAAGATGTAAATTCATACCATATCTATATCATAATATATACCAGGAATATCTTCGATCCACCCATCGGGTGTACACTTGCTGCATATCTGGATTTTATGTATTTTTGATATAACGACACTATGATCTGATGAGCTTTAATTTCTAAAATTCCTTGTTCGGTTATGAATAATACTGGAATCGAAAATCATATATAGTTGGTTGTATCAGGCGTTTCTTGGCAGAACTCTATTGTATAATCAATGAAAGGAAAGAGGAACCCAGCACGCACCCTTAGATTGACCAACCAAACTATTGCAATAGAAAAAAAATTATATCAGTTAAAAGAAGCTGTAACTATACTACGATCAAATAATTTGCGCGACATGTATGCATCCACGTAATGTAATGAATGTTTTTCATACTAATAGAAGGAAAGAGAACCCACCACACACCCAATAAATCCTGTAGCGTTTCATCAGAGGAGTAAATAGGTATTGTCAACCTATTTCTGTTGCAATACTTGTGGTGCAATAGGCCTTGTGGTTGAAGGTATAGAATACAAGTGTCACCACCCCCTATCTTCCCGTGGGTGTCGTAAGAGGCGACTAAGGGATAACACGATGCAAATACCATCTTTGCGTAGAGACGGAAAACTCGACATCAAACCCTATACGACTGCCTCGTTGGTCTCGCGGCATAAATGTAATTTAGTCTAGTAAAGGTCATTACAAATTAAAAGTTTCCAAATCTTCAAATTTTCTCTTTTAATTCTTTTTTAAAAAGACTCAGCATAACCTTCGTATAACTTTGGTGGCAGCTTAAGGGATTTAAAAAAATAAATCCTGGTTCGCCTCAGTTTGAGAGAACTTTTCGAACAATTTGTGCATTTGTGTGACCTCGGACAATAATACATTTTACACCGTCTCCAACCGCCGAATCCCGTGGCCGCGTAAACTACATAAGTACGCGTGTGAACATTTCTATATCTTACGCCGTATCTATTCGCTGAATCCTGCCGCCGCGTAGCGAACTAAATTACCCGCGCGTGTGCTGCTGTTTCCTGTAGAACCTACCTGGTTCACCGCCGATCCCGTCGCCGAGCCTACTTACCTTAGTGAGAAGGTATACGCCAGCTGCGAGATGACCCGAGGTACTCTTGCAGTCGCCGTGTTGCTGTAAGTCCTTGAAATTCGTACTTACTTAACGTCTCTCTTACTACTATCCACTCTGTTTTCAGTGCCAGTGAAATTAAGTGATTAAATCTAAAAGTAAAGAAAGTGATAAAGTGTTCATTGACTGCGATTAATTTTATTCGTCATGCTTTAGAATAATAGATCATAGAGTCTTATCGTATTGTTATTTTATTAAGTCGCTCAGTGTCGAGACCAGTGCAACATAAATTTCTTATCGCAATTCTTAGACTTCGCGTCTTATCTCTTTGTTTAATTAAATACCCAGGTGTGACATGCCTAAAGAGGAAGCAACTTTTACAATGTCTACCAAAGAATCAAAAGAAATTGACATTCATGTTTTGATAAAATTCATAAATAAGTTCGATGGTAACCGTGAAAAGTTAAATGCATTTTTAAATAATTGTCGGAACGCAATAAATCTCGCGAGCCCGTCACAGCAAGATATCCTATTAAAATTTATTCTGAGCCAACTCGAAGGCCGTGCCGAAAGTGCATGTGCCATAAAAGATTTTGATACATGGCAACAGTTAGAAGAATTTTTGAAATCCCAGTTTGGGGAACGAAAACATTATGCTGCACTGCTCTCCGACCTTCAAGGTTGTTACCAGTCTAATGCCGAAACGGTCAATCAGTTCGCTTTACGATTGGAATCATGTTTATCAAAATTATTAACTGAAATTAATATTTCTATACCTACGAAAAAGAAAGGTGAACATGCTGGCCGAGTCGCTGCAATGCAGGACCTTGCGTTGCACACTTTTATCAGTGGATTAAATGCTCGCTTATCTACGGTGGTCAGATGTCGCGACCCAGAGACCTTGAACGACGCCATCAATTTTGCCATGTCTGAAGAAAAAATATTACAAAGTTCATTTAAACGGAACACTCCTTTTCCTTCTAATAATAATAATCCATTTAGCCAAGGACGTTTACCCCAAAGGCAAATGCAACCAAATCGTGGCACAACTCAGCGATGTGAATGTTTCCAATAGGCCTAGTAACCAAGGACCTACCTTTGCTCCTCCAGTGTGTCGCTACTGTAAAGCAGTAGGCCACACTATTGATAACTGCCGAAAACGCGAATATAATAATAATTACAATAGACGATTTGGGCATCTACAAAATCAGCAATCAAATCAGCCATCGACTAGTTTTGCTAGAAATAGTCAACCTGTTCATTCTGTTGACGTAGTCGATTATCAACAAGGCCCTGAGGATATTATTAACAATACTTTAAACGAGTAGTCCTACCCGTCCGGTATCGTGCGGGCATAGTAAACGGACAAACCGATACTAAAGCCTTACCTAATGAAATCACTGTTTCCAAATCGACCACTAACAAACAGGGTAACCAGCCCCAAATTCATAGTGGCCCTTCCAAAGTCGCTGTTTCCAAATCGACCACTAACAAACAGGGTAACCAGCCCCAAATTCATAGTGGCCCTAACAAAATCGCTGTTTCCCAATCGACCACTAACAAACAGGGTAACCAGCCCCAAACCTATAGTGGCCTTGACAAACAAAACTCTGATTCCGTTACCAATCCATCCCCGTCTCTATCGCAATGTAAATCAAAGTCGTGTCCTTCTTGCACCGTTCCTGAAACAGAAAATAATACATTTAAAACTTATAACATTACAACAAATTCTACAAAAAAGTACTTACCTTACGTAGAGGTGCTAACATCAGTTTCTAGTCGACCTCTTAAATTTCTCGTTGACAGTGGCGCTTCTATTAGTTTTCTGAAAATAAACGTTATTGAAAAAATGCCCCCAATTACTAATCATATTATTACTTTTCACGGTTTGGAGTCCACAAAAAATCCAATGAATTCTTTAGGACATATTCTAATTCACTTTAACTCACTGAATCATCATTTTCATTTAATCCCTAATATAGACTTCCCATATGACGGTATAATTGGCAATGACTTATTTGCTTATTCTGATTGCAAAATCGATTATGTAGAAAATGTTCTAATCATAAATAAAATCAAACTTGCTTTAAAATTTTGTGAACCAACTTATACCATTCCACCTAGATCAGAAGCGATTATTGAATGTTCTACGCTTAACCCCGAGATAAAAGAAGGTCTCGTCCTTGACCAGTACATAGCTGATTCACTCTTGACGGCAAATTGCATAGTAAAGGTTAAGCCTAATTCCCGAATAAATATATCCGTCGTTAATATCTCTGAATCTCCCATACATGTGAACTCAGACCAGAAAATAAAAATTATACCTTTAGATAAACCTGAAGAAAATACAATATTCCATACGTCATATTCCAAATTAAACCAAAATAATACCCTCAATCGAACTGAACAAGTTTTAAACCAATTACGAGCCTCCCATCTAAACTCTGAAGAGGCAGATGCCTTATACGATCTCTGTTCCACTTATTCCGATATCTTTCATCTTCCTGGTGACCATCTTACTACTACCGATGCTTTAGAACATGAAATTAATACTTCCTCTTCCGTTCCAATTAATACAAAATCATACAGATTCCCAGAAGTGCACAAACAAGAAGTAGAATCCCAAATTACCAAAATGCTTGATGAAGGTATAATTAAACCCTCGATGTCCCCATGGTCTTCCCCCATTTGGATTGTCCCAAAGAAGTCCGATGCTTCAGGCCAACGCAAATGGCGCGTAGTAATAGACTACCGCAAATTAAATGATATCACTATAGGTGACTCCTACCCAATTCCAAATATTTCAGAAATTTTAGATCAGTTAGGTAAATGCAAATATTTTAGCACGCTAGATCTAGCCTCTGGATTTCACCAAATTAAAATGGCAGATAAGGACGCACCTAAAACGGCTTTCTCAGTCCCGCAAGGACACTTCGAATTCACTC
The DNA here is from genome assembly GCA_944739405.2 of Euclidia mi. NCBI lineage: Eukaryota > Metazoa > Arthropoda > Insecta > Lepidoptera > Erebidae > Euclidia > Euclidia mi. The sequence continues at coordinate 5,178,601 of OX123203.2, forward strand.
GAATGCCCTTTGGACTCAAAAATGCTCCTGCAACCTTTCAAAGACTCATGAATTCAGTCCTATCCGGCTTACAAGGCATCCAATGCTTCGTGTACTTGGATGATATTGTAATTCATAGCTTTGACCTTGACCTCCACATAAAAAACCTGTCAGATGTCTTTGAACGACTCCGTCAATTTAATTTGAAATTACAACCAGACAAGTGTGAATTCTTCCGTAAGGAAGATTCATATCTTGGTCACATTATTACAGATAAAGGTGTTAAACCAAATCCCGAAAAAACAAAAGCTGTATCCGAATTTCCGTTGCCTAAATGTCCTAAGGACATAAAATCCTTTTTGGGTTTAGTTTCATATTATCGCCGTTACATACCCGACCTTTCCAAAATAGCTAAGCCCCTCACCCATCTCTTAAAGAAAAATATCCCGTTCAATTGGCAAAACGAACAACAATTAGCCTTTGAAAGTCTAAAACAAGCCCTAGTTTCCGCTCCTATTTTAGCTTACCCCGATTTCAGTCAACCATTCGTCCTAACATGTGACGCATCAAACTTTGCAATCTCAGCTATACTATCTCAAGGTCCAATAGGCAATGACCGTCCTATCGCATATGCATCACGAACCCTTAATAAGGCCGAAAGTAGTTACAGTGTAACTGAAAAAGAATGTTTAGCAATCCTTTTCGGAACTAAAACCTTCAGACCGTATTTATACGGCCGTCGATTCAAAATTGTTACTGATCATCGCCCACTTAAATGGTTATTCAATTGCAAAGACCCCGGTTCAAAATTAGTGAGATGGAGACTCAAACTTGAAGAATATGATTACGAGATTGAATACAAAAAAGGAAAAATAAATAGTAATGCTGATGCTTTGTCGCGATTCCCTGTTCATGCAATAACTGACCCTCAACCCTCTACTAGTGGTGCGAATAATCCTAGCCCAGAATCAGAAATTCCCCAAGAAGTCCTTGACGAGTTAATTGACCTAGGCGCACTAGATGCTAGCCCTTACTTACTTACTTACTCCTCTGGCGCAGCGACCCGAAGTGGGTCTTGGCCTCCGATACAAGAAAACGCCATTTATTTCGATCTTGTGCTGCCCCCTTCCAGTCTGTAACCTGGAGCTCTTGCAAATCCCGCTCAACTGTGTCCTTCCACCGGTATTTAGGCCTGCCAACGGGTCGGCGGCCGATCGGAGTACCAAGATATACTTTCTTGACACTACGACCGCCATCCATTCTCTCTAGGTGGCCCAACCAGCGGAGTCTCTGGGCCTTTGTTTCCCCGATGATGTTTGGTTCGGCGATTAGCGTCTCGATTTCGTAATTTTTTCGGACTCTCCAAGTGCCATCTTCTCTTTGGGTTGGGCCAAGAATCTTACGCATGATTTTCCTCCCGTCACTAAAAGCTTTTCTTCTTCCTTAAGGGTTAGTGTCCACGCCTCGCTACCATACATTAAAATAGGTCTTATGACGGTTTTGTATATGCGTATTTTGGTTTTCCTGCTCAATAGCTTGGACACCAACACCTTATGCAGGGCTGCACTACATCGGAGAGCGTTGTGGATTCGGATGTCGACTTCCTCTTCCCTTGTATTTGTGTCCGTGATAGTGCACCCCAGATACTTAAAATTGGCAACACCTCGGAACGAAACATCTCCAAAGCGTAGGTCTTCACGCTTCCGCCTTGTGTTTTTATAGCGTTTCATGTGGAGATATTCCGTCTTGTCATGGTTGATTTCCAGCCCAACCCTCGAGCTTTCTAATGCCAGAGTTTCAGCCAAGACTTCCACTTCCTTTTTTGTTTCACCCAATAGTGCTAGGTCGTCAGCGTATCCAATAACCCTATGCTGGCCATTCAAATGCAATCCGACGTCCAGTGTCATGACTTTTCGGATGACATGTTCTAGTGCTAGGTTGAACAGCATAGGTGACAGCGCATCTCCTTGCTTTAGTCCGGTTATCACTTCAAACTCTTCAGTGAGTTCCCCTCCGACCCTGACACGCATCCTACTGGTTTTTGTAACTACCTTAAGTAGGGTGACAAGTTTTCGTGGTATGCCAAAGTTGCTGAGTATGGCGTACAGTGAGTCTCTATCAATACTGTCGTAGGCTTTTCTAAAGTCTACGAACAGTGAATGAATGTTCTGCGCGTATTCCCATCTCTTTTCCATCAGCTGCTTCAGAAGGAAAATTTGGTCCACTGTGCTGCGATTACGACGGAACCCACACTGATAATCACCTACAATTTTTTCCGCATATGGTTCCAGTCTGTCTAGTAGCACGTAGGATAACACCTTATACGCTGTTGGAAGAAGAGCGATGCCGCGGTAATTTGAGCAGGTCTTTCTACACCCCTTTTTATGGATAGGACAGATGACGCCCACCCTCCATTCATGTGGCTGTTGTTCTGAAGACCAGATCTTGTCCAGTAGCTGATATAATCTTATTTGAATGGCGCCTCCACCATATTTCCATACCTCGGCCTGTAAATTATCTATGCCCGGAGCCTTGTTATTCTTCAGCCTCATTATCGCTTTCCTGACTTCTTCAAACGTCAATGGAGCCAAGACCGTGTTATCGTTTGTCTCTAAGTTAGGGATAGCTGGCTGCACCGGTTCAGAGCAATTTAGTAAGCTCTGGAAGTATTTGCGCCACATATTCTTGAGGTCTTCTGAGTCTGATACAAGATTGCCTTCGTCGTCAAGGAGGAATTGCGCAGTGGGTTGGTATCCTTTTTTGATTTGGCGGACTTCCTGGTAGAACTTACGTGACTCATTAGCTCTAATCAGAGTTTCCATATCTGTAATGATGTTTTCCATCTGTTTTCTTTTGGCACGGCGTATGATCTTTCTTGACTGCAGTCTGAGGTTTTTGTATTGCTGCTTCCATCGGGGATCTTGTTCCGCGAGAATGCGATATTTCCTTGTGCTTTCAACAATTTCTTCGCATTCCTCTGTCCACCATTTTCTCTTCTTTTTACTTTTCTTTTTGCCTATGGTCTTTAGGCCCACTGTTTTGATGGTATTTTTCATGGTATTCCAAAAGCCTTCTATATCGTCTATTTCGTCTATTTTCAAGTCCCTGAAACTATTGCTGGTTTCAACTTGGAATCGATCTCGAGTTGTCGGGTCTTTCAGTTTTTCCACATCAAGCATCTCTTCTCTGTGTATTTTTGTTCTTTTCTTGGTGCTTATTTTAACTTTCATTTTAATTCTGAGCATGTAATGATCACTTTCACAATCTGCACCCCTGTATACTCTGACATCTTGGATAGTGCTCTTGTGTCTATCGTCTATGAGGACATGGTCAATCTGGTTTATAGTTTTACCGTCAGGGGATTTCCATGTTCCCTTATAGATTTCTTTGTGGGGATACATGGTGGACTTGATTACGAGAGATTTCGACGCTGCAAAAGTAATAAGCCTTAACCCATTGTCGTTAGACGTACTATGCTTACTGTATCGACCAATTGTGGGCACAAAAGCCTCTTCTTTCCCGATCTTCGCGTTGAAATCACCAATGAGCATTTTGCTAGCCCTTATGACACACAAAATTTAGATATTGACTTACCGACACCTCCCACTCCCACTGATTCTCCAAACTCCTCTCCTCCTATAGAAATACCTGAAACGAGAGAGCAAACTCCTAATAGTTCCAATAACGAATATTCAGATTTCCTAAAATCTTTTTCGAACAAAGACGAGACATATAACACTCAAATTACAGAACATAACGAAACCTTATTAAAAAGTAAGACTAAAACTATTGTTATCCCTGTATCAATAGACCTTGACGAATCAAACCCTTACCTTCAAGACATCCTCTCTGACTCGGAAAATCCAAATAGTATCCTACAGGAAGAAAGGGAACTTTACTCATTTAGAAAATTAGAATTAAAAGGAAAGACTTACTACCTAATATTTACAAAGGTCAATTATTTCGATAACTGCACATATCCTGAAATCTTCAAAACGTTAAAAGGCGTAAGAGACGACATTATTCTTAGTGGTGATATCAATGAAATAGCAATATCAGACTTTAAAAACACGTTTGAAAATCACTCTTTTGTCAAAATTTACGGTATGCTCTTGTATTTATTTAACAATACTAATATTAAAGTCAATATACATCACAATACTATTATATACCCTGTACCTTCAGAAATTTCCAAAATCCTCAGAGAAAATCATGATATTCCCATAGCAGGACACCTCGGTTCAAACAGGATGTTTGACCGAATCAAAGAACGTTATTACTGGAAAAACATGAGATCAGATATTGAGAATTACGTAAAGAATTGTACACTATGTCAGTCAAATAAAGCTTATCGCGGGCTCAACAGATCACCCATACAGATTACTACAACCTCTACTCGCCCATTCGAGAGGATTAGCCTCGACATTGTTGGACCTCTACCCGAAGCCGGTTTACTTAAACTTAAATTTATACTTACCCTTCAAGATGACCTAACTAAATTCTCCATAGCCTATCCTATTTCCAATGCAACAGCAGAAGAATCATGTGAATGTTTAGTCCATTTTATATCGCTTTTCGGTATCCCCAAATTTATACTTACTGACCAAGGAACAAATTTCACTGCCGATTTATTTAAGCGGACATGTGAATTCCTAAAAATAAAGCAGATTTGGTCGTCGCCTTATCACCCTCAGACACAGGGAGCTCTTGAAAGAAGCCATTCAACTCTGAAAGAATATTTAACCGCTTGCTTGCTCCGCGCCGCAACCCACGCCGGCCCCTCTGCCCGGCCACTTGAAAGCGATAACGATCAAATGCCCGCGCGTTTTTATCGCCTCGGCGCGCGGGTTGGGTTCCACACAATCGGTCCTTGTGACTCAATTTGTTTTGAAAGGTTGTCAAGTGTTATATTATTTATGTTTGTTAGGGTAAGTTTCCTCTTATCCCGGGGGCTGTTACATACACGTCATGTATGGCAGCGCCCTTATGTTAGCTGAGGTCAGCTTTCTAGGATTCCCTTAGTTTATGCAGGTGGCACCGGTGTCATGTGACATGCAGGTGGCCGGGCCATGGGAAAGAGTCAGTCTTTTGCTAGCTCCAATTGAGACCACTCGCCTTTTAATAATCTTTTGTCGTTTGTAAAGGTCATTACAAATTAAAGGTTTCCAAATCTTCAAATTTTCTCTTTTAATTCTTTTTTTAAAAAGACTCAGCATAACCTTCGTATAACAGCGCGTGGGATCGGGAGGTCCCGGGTTCGATTCCTCGGTCGGGCAGTGTTATTGGGTTTTTCTGTCACGAAATTCTCAGTAGCAGCACGGCGTCTGGAAATGTGCCCGGTACGGCAATAGGCTCGCCCCTTATTACGTGGGACTAAAGTATATCTGGCGAAAAGTGGGTGTAGAAATACACCTCTGCCTACCCCTTCGGGGATAAAAGGCGTGACGATATGTATGTATGTATGTAGTTGGGGTGGTCAATCTTAGGATTTGTGGTCGGTTTCTATTTCCTTCTATTAGTCTGAAAAGCATTTACTACATTACATGGCTTTATAAACTTCGCCCGAATCATTTAATCATAAAATAGATACAGCTTCTTTTAATTGAGGCTCCCAGCGCTTTCTTTTGAATTACGAAACGCTGCAATAAATATTCTATTGTTATAAGTCAATATTCAAAGGAAAGGGTCATTCAACATTTTTAGGAGTAACAATATTATAATAAAACAAAATCCTGACGCGCATAAAGGTATAGGTAAATTCACGAAAGTTGACCACAAATGGCGGCCGTCGCGCATATGTACATTCGTGCACCAATGGCGTTGCTCCATTCTTGACGCATTTAGGGAATGCCTCAAGAACGGAGCCACGCCATTGGCACTCCACCCGCGCCTCACCCCACACCTCCACGGGGACCTAAAAAATGATTTCTGCGCAGTGGTCATCTTTCGTGAACCGACTTATACTCCAATTGCCTTTTACAAGGGTCTTGAGTACTTACTTGGTTACGAGAAAAATGTTTTATTCTCTTATTCTTGAGTTTCTGAATTGGAAAAATACAGCACGAAAAATACTAATAAACATTCAGACTAGAAAATACAATTTGCATTACAGAAAGTAATGTCTTTTGTTGGAAATGGATCCACAATTCTCAGCATAGTGTTAAGTCGCTTAAACCACACCATCCAATCGACTTTTTACTACGCAGTCAGTTACATTCACTATTCCAGAATAGGGTTCTTTGAAACTTCGCCTCCATAGACTAATAATTGGTCTCGCTCTGCTCGAAGCGATATCAATCATTTGTCTAGGTTCGCCTCTTTCATATTCTGTCTGCAGTGTCTACGCAATATTGAACTGCAGAATGATATTGATGTCAAAGCGAGAGATGTCAATACGGAGAAATACCTACCAATTCAATGAATTGATGCCGTGACTGCAGTAGAAACTCGTTGCACTGTAAGATATGATGATGTAAATAATATCTATGATAAATTAACTTGAACATACAATTAGAAAGGCTACTGGCATCACTGGTAGGACATACTAGTAGTTTTGGGACTGCAGTTTAATTAAAAAAATAATACTAATACAGGATTTTTATCACATAAAATATATTTGGTTTATATTTAGACTCTTTTCAAGAATTGCATAATATTTTTTCAAGACGAAAATAATTACTTACCCAAAATAGCAATGTTCAAGTTATTACAAACCTTATCCAAATCTAATGTTACCACGCAAGAGCAAATAAGACATTCATAATATGCGAAGAAAGAAGTTCAAATTACCCTAAAATAACAAGTACAAGAACTCTGAACATTCCTCTCAAATCAGTTTTAATGAAGTATGTAATTTAAATTTTATTCCTTCTGAACAAGTAACGTTCTAATTTTTCCATCTCATTAATTCTTACGTAATTAAACTTGGTTTAATTATCGCCAGAGGTGAAATTACGTTTGTTATTGGTCTGAGCAGAAAAGTGAAATGTATACTGTTATTTCAGGTATTGTTTTTTTAGTCAGTAAGTATTTCATATAATAACTATCTGCGAGTGTACTATTTTAAAGATTTTTTAGGTAAACATGTCTAGCTCGTGGTTATTTTTAGCAAGAATATTCTAAGGTGAAATGCGAGTGTGGTATTACAGATCTGCTAATCCCTTCGGTGTGCAGGCGTGAGTATATGAAATTATGAGAATTGTAAGGCATCATGGTGACATGAAGTTGTGATCAGAATAGCAAAAAATATTCAATTTTCAAAAATACTCATGCCCCGGATTTAAGAACACATGGCCTATTGATATGTTTCGTTGAAATATTAACTATGTAAAACATTACATCGTGTATTATATAAAAAGTGTACGTATAAAAAATTATATGACGTTACTACGAACCGGGGCTCAGGCTATGATGGCTACGGTATTCGATCATCTCGATCCTTCGACCTTGTTTATTCCATGCATAGCTATACTTAAATGTCAGCTCAAATTAAAGCTCGTCCTAAATAGAAGATCAAGCTAAAAGGCTTGCATTATAAGCTATGTCGGTCAAATTTTTACTTTTTCATTTTTGTAATAACTTTTGCACCTTGTATTTCTATTGGTATTTAGCATTCATACATACATACATACATACATAGACTCACGCCTGTTTCGCCGAAGGGGTAAGCAGAGGCATATTAAACGCCCACTTTTCGCCAGTGTTTTGATCCCACGTAGGTGGCGAGCCTATTGCCGCTTATCGGGATATTTTGTTTACCAGAGCCTCGTCCGTTGATCGGCAGGTGCACCACTTGCAGGTGAGGTTAGCTTGGGACCCTAAGTTCTTGGTGGGAACCCTATGCACCCTAGGAACCCTATGCACCCTGGGAACCCTAATGCACCTTTAGCATTCATATTGCAAACAATATCCCTGGTGCTCCACGCAATAAAAATATTTAAAACTCGTCGTTGTAGGCCACTCAACTGCCAAATTCAAAAGGAACCGGGCGGGGCACATTAGCCGTATGCCAGATCCGCTATGGGCGGACACAACTACATATAAGGATGATGCCAAATAGCGAGCAACGGCAACAGGGAAGGTCTAGGGAGAGATGGCGGTATGAATAAGTTTTTCGGAAGGGTTAGCAAGAACTGAAAAATATAAGGGGCGACATAAATTAGGCAATTAATAATAATTTTTATTTTAGCCTCAGTATCGTCTGGTCGTATCGTAGAGCCTGAGATACCGGACTATGATGATAAAGACATAAGACTTCCAAACACAGCGACAGGCAGACCATTGCCTCCCGAACTCGCTTCGATGTTAGAACAGCAGCCTGAAAGAGATCAAGACTTTGAAGTCTGTATGAGTGAATATATAGCGTGTCATGGATTAAAGCATGGATTGTAAGTATATCTTATGCTAATATATAAAGCTGAAGAGTTTGTTTGTTTGTTTGGTTGAACGCGCTAATCTCAGGAACTACAGGTCCGATTTGAAAAATTATTTTTGTGTTAGATAGCCCATTTATCTAGGAAAGCTATAGGCTATATAACATCGCGCTAAGAGTGACGGGAGCGGAGCAGTAGCCTTAAATAACGCGGGTGTAACCGCGGGCATCCTCTAGTTTATAATAATAAATAGGGATGCCCGTACATTTTATTTAAAATTTACTGAATCTGTCCCATCCTGTGAAAATTTCGTGAGATGCCGTCATAGTGTACTCCTATGGTGCCCAAGGAACATAATATATGCCAAATTCTAGCATCTTGAACCCAATAGTTTTGATGGTGCTTTGTCTTTTACTACGGAATTCTATATTCGATCTATCCAATTTTTAGATTTTATATTCGTTTTTGACATAAGCTCCATACAAAATTATGTCAAACACGAATCTCGAATCTCAAAAATTGATTTTGATGGATCGAATATTGATACCGGTCTTAGTTTAGTTAGTTAGTAACGGAAGAACTGTATATATACAGATAGTAATAAAGACCCTATTTTAAATTGTCCCTCAATAGTTATACGATCCGATGATTTATTTAAGTTAAAGATGAGCCTTGAAAACATGGTTTTAAACTAGCCTGTTTACGCTCAATAAAAAGAAAAGGCTATTGGGACACAAGCTTTTTTACTCAAACAAAAAAGGAACTATAAGGAGAGTGAGAGAGAGAATCAATTCGACTTTTAGCCACTGATTTTGTTTTCAGCCAGTGTCCAATGTTTAACGGCAGCTTCAATAATCGATATTTGGATACTAGAGACATAAGCTCCATACAAAATATGTCAACATTGCATCTGGTAGCTAAGTCCATGAATAGATGGTCTCGCGGCATAAATGTGCGCGTGGGATTGCTAGGTCTCGGGTTCGATTCCCGGGTCGGGCAAAGTGTTATTGGGTTTTTCCGTTAGGAACTTCTCAGTAGCAGCTCGGAGTCTAGTAATGTGCCCGGCACGGCAATAGGCTCGCCCCCTATTACGTGGGACCTAAACATTCATGGCGAAATGTGGGTGTAATATTACACCTCTGCCTTCGGGGATAGTCTATAAAAAAAATATAAAAAAAAAGATCGAATGTTGAAACCGGCCTGACAATAAATAAATGATCAAAAGTCACTTCTCAAAGAATATTCTATTTTTTTTAATTTATGATAGATATATTATGCTCCCATTTTCATAATGCTAGCTTAAAAATTTGCGGATTTTCAAACAAATTTTATTTAGGCCCAACGGGTTGCATATTCAAATATCGTGTCGGTATTGGTGCCTACGTAGTACAAGAAAAGTACTGCCCGAAATTTAAACTTTAGTAGCTTACGGAGCTGAGACGTGGTCGCTAACTATGGGCCTTATCCGAACTCTCAAGATCACTCAGAGCGCAATGGAGAGAGCTTTGCTCGGAGTTTCCCTGTGAGATCGAATAAAAAATGAGGAGATCAGCAGGAGAACCAAAGTCATCGACATACATAGCTCTCCGAATAGCCAGGCTGAAGTAGTAGCAAAGGGCAGGGCACATAGCTCGAAGAAACGATGGCCGTTGGAGTAGGTTCTGGAGTGGCGACCACGTACCAGACGATGCAGCAGAAAAAGGCCTCCCTCAAGGTAGACCGACGATCTGGTTAAGATTGCGGGAAGCGGTTGGATGCGCTGTGTGGAGATAGATCCTTGTGGGAGGCCTATGTGCACCAGTGGACGTCTCTAGGCTGACATGATGATGATGAGTTTAGGCACTGTGAATATAAAGTCAGTCTGGGCAAGTCATTATTTATTCTATGTTATCATTTTATCACAGGAATGAAGCGGTATGTGCCGAGGCCGAAGATGGGCGACATCGCTCGTTTATAGATATCTGCTCATTGAATTATGAAAACTGCAAGCAAGAGTTGGTAATAGGTAATTATGTTTGCAACTTTGATTGTTTGTTACACTTAATGAGATTCTGTTTTTATAAAATATCTCTGATGATTCAGGAATTTTACACTTATTTTACACTATACTAATATTTTAAAGCTGAAACTATACTTACATTATAAAGCTGAATCTATACTTATAATGATAATAAAGCTGAAGAGTTTATTTGTTTGAACGCGCTAATCTCAAGACTACTGGGCCGATTTGAATAACACTTTTTGTTTTGGATAGCGCATTCATCGAGGAAGGCTATGTAACATCACGCTATGTGCCAACGCTATACGCGCAGTAGCCCAAATAGCGCGCTTAGCTAGTTATCTGTATACTAGGAAATAAGGCAGATGTTTCTCTGCTAAAAAGATGAAGACCACATTCTCACTTAATACAACCACAGAAAGCGGTCGGACTGTGGTTACGTGTGAATTGTGTCGCTGTGGCTTCTTGTAAGTTGCGATATGGTATCTTCAAAATGTGGTTATGGTTCTTTTGGCACAGTGGTTGCGATGTGTTTAAGTAGAAGATGTAGGTGCCACGTTGTAATCTGTTGTCACAACCTTCTAGTTACTTTGTAATTGCGACCTCGCTGCGATGTGGTTGGTACCACACAGACGAAAATAACTTCACAATATGATTGTGTTAATTACACCGCTATATTTTTATGGTATTCACTCTTAGTAAATTAGGTAATAATGTAAGTTTGCCTTCATTAGGCCTCTGCGTATGCTTTGCGTATCTATATTTTTAACTTGATCCGAGAGATAAAAGTCCACCTTGAATAATTATTATGTGGCTATAAATGCCTCTTATGAAAACTTGAGCAAATTTTTTTATGCCGTGTGAAGACTTTTGACTCTGAATATTCCTGTTGTTATAGATCATCCTGTAGTGGAAGGCGGAGATCATACCGGAGGTATTGTATTCTTTATGTCCCCGAACGAATTAACTAACTAATAATGTAAGATTAGTTAATTATCGCTTGCCTCGTGCCTCGCCATCGGGCCCGGCTGTCATATAGATCTTTGTCAGTCATCAATATCGTCCTAGCCGCTAGGGTTCTCCCAGTCGCATCCAAGATTTTTCGTCTTGGAGCCCGGGGTCCGCTTACTAGTCTAACCAGATTTGACAGAATATCAGCGTTTCTGCAGAGCGACTGCCGTCTGACCTCCGCAACCCAAAGGGATAGCCATATTCCATGGTTCAGACCAGTATCAGTTTATTTGAGGGTACTGATACCTCGTAATGACTCTCTAAGATCTTCATGACAGCCGGGGCCGACGGTTTTACGTGCTCTTCGGGGCATGGGGCAATAATTAACGCGCGATAGTTAACAGTTTAATACACAGATAACTTCGAAAAGTCATTGGTACGCGCCATGGATTCGATGGCAGTCTGTTGGTGTATCCACTTGACTATCGTCGCTCTTCGTCATGTGATTCAGTATCTCTTAATAAACTGGCACTGGTCTAAACCATGGCATATCGCTATTCTTTTGGGATGTGAAGGTCAAACGGCAGTGGCTCTGTGGAAAAGCTGAATTCTGACAAATCTGGTAAGAGTAGTGAGCCGATCGCAGGCGCTAAGGTGTGTATGTCTTGAACACGATGTTAATGATGTCCCCAAAAGCATAACTACATTTTTGAGCCATGGAACCATTTTTCACTTGAGCTGTCTTTATAAATCTTATTGTTTTGATCATCAAACTTATCTGATTATGATTTGATTATGATATTTTGTCAAAATGTAGCGAATAAAAATATTTTTGTCATCATCAACATCAACCTTGTTTGTATACAATGATATTAGAAAAGTCATAGATACGTTACCTACGTAGTAATCAATCCGTAGAAACGGTACACTAACGCACACATCGATAACTCCATATTTTATTTTAATTTCGGTTGACAAGATGTGTCAGTTTCACTATGACGCCGGCTCGCGACGTCACTCACACATATTATGTCTGACTTGCCAACTGGCTTATTGTATAGCGTCTTGCTTTTGGTACGCCTATAACGTATCTACTTCTAATTTACTTGTAACATCGTTGTTTGTATACCTATAAATCGCCTCACTGGAGAGAACGGGCTCTTTCTCACTGTTAGAAGGGTAAGGCCATAATCAACTACGGTGACCAAGTGCAGGTGGGCAGATTTACAGTCTTGTCTTATGAGAACATTATAGAGAACTCTCCGACAGAACAGGTTTTCCTATAAACAAGTTAGGTATTTAAATTCAAGAAATATGTGATATAATAAACTATTACTTAATATAATAAGGAATTTTATATTCTTGCAGCTAGTAAGTGGCATTTTGTGAAGGACGGTCTTTGCCCCGGTATGTATTACTTTTCTTATATTGGTTGTATAATAATAATCGGTCACTGTAACTTTTTATACCTATAAGTGACGGGAAGGTACATCTTGTAGACGCAATGTCGCATCTGCAGTAATTGCAATTACTATAATTTGTTTGCTTTATATAATTGCTATAAACTTAAGCAATCAGAAGTAGTTGTGGTTTTGGAAAAGCAATGGATCATAAAAAATATTCTGTAGATACAGATATAGAATAAAAACCGACAAAATGTGGTTTCTCTAAACTATTAGTAATAATAATTGTGTAGTTACTAGCTCCAGCTAACCAAGAAGGTAGTGTGTACATTGGATTAACGTTATTCCTGAAAATATACTTCAAATTTCAGGCTATTGAATAATGAAAAACCGAACATCCTGCAATAAATTGATATGAGCAATTGTTGTGCTTATACCGAAAACGCAAAAGGACCGACTGAAAAGAAGAATTAAAAGGAAGAAAAATGCTTACATCTAGTGTAACTAACCTATCAAAATAGTGTACTTTTAGCTTGTAAATATTTTTTTTATTTGTTAGTATGATTTTCGTTTTTATAACAACGAAAATCATACTAACAAATTAGTAGGTACCATAGTCATGTAAAAATGTTATATAATGTAATGTAATTAATGGTTCTTTCAAATTAGACAACTGGACTGCTGTCACTACTGCAAGAAGACTGTTATTTTTTCGTACATAAAATATATTTTCATTTAACAAAAGACGAATAAAAATACAAATCATTGCTCAAACATGGATGACTTATCGGCAGAGTTCTGAGTTCATCCTCCTCGACCGATCCTTATGCAGTGCATTCCAACTATTCAACAAATTACCTTCTGTCTAATTTGAAAGCACTGTATGAAAGATGAATGAATCAAAATATATTTTAAGTATTAAAAAAAATGTTCCCTAATTTTGACCGCTGTTGACCCACAATTCAGTATTTTAACTTTGGGTTATCCTTTTTCCAATTTCTGTTTTCAGCGTCAATAGCACTTGGATAATTTTTTAGACTCCATTTTACTATAAAAAAGCCTTATATTTAGTATTGGTACTCTATACTATGAAAATGTATTATAACGTTGGCAGTATAAAAAATATTATAATATTCTACTATTTCTAAGCCTATACCATCTCACCGATAATATGAATGCATAGTAAAAACAAATTGAATCAAAAGCACATTCCCAAATTCTTACTTACTTATCCCGTTGGCTAAATATATACCTACATAACGCAAAAAAAAAATTAAACCAGTCTCAAAACAAATAATCTTGACAATGACATAAATATTCAACTTTGGTAGGAATCGATCTCAAGATTTCAGCTTTAGCTATCAGTATCAGATACCAATTCACCAACAATCTAGTCTATATTATGAAGTCTTATTAGCTAGGTCAGGACAAATTATGGACCCTGTGGGGCACGGCAGCAATAAAAGTAGGAAAGTAATTTCACCTTTACCTGATGTAATAACTTCCTATATATTGGGCTTCCACGCAACGTCATTTGCACGTACCGATTTTATGTCCCTTTAATACCATTATATTATACGATCATTATAATATTACCTTTCGTAGTCCAATGCAGGATATAGGCCTTTCTTAATAACCTTGTCGGCATCAATCGATTTTAAACTTTCGCGATTTGTATACATCATACAAAATAAATTAGCGGGTCTTAATCGCGTACAATTAATTTATTTAAGGTATAAATACCTATTTGTTTCCGACGTTTCGCTCGTCTTGCACCGAGCGTGGTCGCGGAGAGACTGATGAGAGCTCAGCGCCGTCTTGTGGAAGTGCGGGTTTCGGCACCTACCCTCACTTGGTCTTTATTTAAGTTCGCACTGTCAGTACTCCGACACACTACACTTGCCATTTATACCTTAAATAAATTAATTGTTCGCGATTAAGAACCGCTAATTTATCTTGTTGGCATCAATATGATTTGGCTTATTTATATTACGGTGGCTAGGCGGTTTGGTTTAAGGTTCAAAGTTGCATGTTTAGTCTTTTCGTAAAGATAATATTTGCTTTGTATATTTTTCCTAAGTCGCTTTTTACGACACCCTCGAAACGAAATGGACTAGTAACACTTTGTATTCTTAGTTCGTCACCACCCATATTTTAATTTTTTTTTAAATACACCTCCCGCACAACTGTGTCGCGGGGGACTTTACAAACATGCCACCAACGGACACGACACCCAGACTCAAAACAACAATTTATATCCATAAATTACATAAAGGACATAATAACACACAAAGTGTTATATGTGGGAATCGAACCCACAACACTCGGTGCAGTTTCAAGCGATGAGACAGCCGCTTAAACCACTACGCCAACCGTGCAGTAAATATATGTATATGTTACGACTGCCTAACTATAAAGCAGTGCATAAGGACGTATGTTGTACAAGTTTTAAAACTATGTGTCATGATCAGTTCAGCAACCTTTATACTATGAGAAGGGTAAGGCCATAAAGTCCACCGCGCTGGCCAATTGCGGGTTGGTGGACTTCACATGTCTTTCGAGAACCTTATGGAAAACTCTTAGACATGCAGGTTTCCTCACGATGTTTGCCTTCACCGATTAGCAAGCGATAATCTTAATATATAAAATCCTTGCGTTACTGACTGACTGACAGACACGCTACAGCCGAAACTACTGGGCGCAGGAAGCTGAAATTTGGCATGTATGTTCCTTGGGGATCGTAGGGGTGCACTAATAAGGGATTTCCCGAAATTCCCACGGGATCGGCCAAAACGGGTAAATTAAAAATGAAATGCAGGCGTAGCTGCTGGCGTCCTCCAGTTAACAATAAAGTACGAACCTAACTCCGAAAAGTCATAGGGTGCGTGCCGTGGATTTGAAACAGAGACCCGTTGCGTACCAGTCTGTCGGTCTCTCCACTCAGCTATCGCTTTGTGTAGTGTATAAAACTATGTGTAGCAACATAACATTGTTTAACTAAATTTCTCGAGACTATCCCTTGTATAGTTTGTTGAAGAATTTTCCTTTCGTAGACTACAATTTGGAATAATTTGCTTTGATCTCTTCGAGAGCCTATGCCTTTCGTTTTGTGCTATTAATTCGAAGTCGCCGAATAGTTTTTAGTGATTGAGCCTTGAAGTATTTGCTGTAAGTTTTTAATATAAACTGTACTTAAGAAGAAACTTAAAGTTTAATTATAAATTATTTTAAATTTAATTTTAAAATATAGGTACATATAGTAGCTCATATTTGCTAAAGAGTTTGTTTGGTTGAATATGTTAAGGAACTAGTTGTCCAATTTGAATAATAATTTTTGTATTGGGTAGCTCATTTATCGAGAAAGTCTAAAGGCTTTATAACATTACGCTATCTGCTCCGGGTGCGGAGCAGTATCTAATACTAATATATAAAGCTGAAGAGTTTGTTTGTTTGCTTGAACGCGCAAATCTCAGGAACTACTGGTCCGATTTCTCTGAGTGTTAGATAGCCCATTTATCAAGTAAGGCTATAGGCTATATAAGAGCCGCAGGAGCAGAGCAGTAGCCTTAAAAAACGCGGGTGTATGTAACCGCGGGCGCATCTAGTTCCCAAATAAAGCGGGTGTAACCGCGCAGCTAAAATATAATACATTTGTACAATAGAATATATTACCTGTTACTTTGTACCTTTATTTCATATCTTATCTTATATATACTAATATATTATTATACAGCTGAAGAGTTTGTTTGTTTGCTTGTGTGTTTGGTTGAACCCGCTAATCTCAGGAACTACTGATCCGATTTGAAAAATTTTTCAGTGTTAGATAGCCCATTTATCGAGGAAGGTAATAGGCTATATAAAATCACGCTATGAGCGACGGGAGCAGAGCAGTTGCCTTAAAAAACGCAGGTGTAACCGCGGGCAACCTCTAGTAATATGAAAAAGCACACAAATAAAGCCACATCTTAATATATAAAATCCTTGCGTTACTTGCTGACTGACAGACACGCTACAGCCGAAACTATTGGGCGCAGGAAGCTGAAATTTCGCATGTATGTTCCTTGGGGACCGTAGGGGTGCACTAAGAAGGGATTTCCCGAAGTCCCCACGGGATCGGCCAACCCGGGTAAATAAAATAAAATGCAGGCGTAGCTGCTTGCGTCCTCTATTACCAATATAAAACCTTTACAACCGAACTCAGAAACTACTTCTATTATAAGTTGGCGAAAAAATAAATGTAGAATAAAATATTGCTATACCATTTTGATAGGCGCTTTTATAAAATATAACAACTTTATAATTAAAATAACAATAAAAAATATACGTGTAAATTAACATGTTTCTAAGTTACGTTTACAACATGAAACTACTTATCAAGCATAACAATTATTCAGGACGACGTTATTAAAAGTTAATTTATGTTGTCCAGAACGTAGGTATCGTGCAAAACGCTAACTTAGGCGTAGGCTACGTGCTTCGAATTGTTATTCCATGAGGCGACTTGACCAACGCAGCGAAATCAAATGTAAGAAGTAGTTATTGTTTTTCTGGGTAGCCGTTCATAATATCGTCAGTCACTACATCGATGGTCGCTGTATCGAAAACGTACCCTAAATCGATGGTACGCTACACCGACAGTGCCCCAAACCGATGGTACGCTTCATCGTTAGTAGACTAAAACGACGGTATGCTACATCGACAGTAAACTAAATCAATAGTACGCTGCATCGACTCCCCGACCCGAGCCAGATTTAAATAAAAAACACAGGATTTTTAAAAGTTTTTAATCACAATTTGCCAAGACAAAAAGAAATGAAGTTTAGGTGAGACTGTAACTCATGTAAGTAGGTTATGTTAGGTTCTCTTGTGACCCTTAATCCAAAAATAGGTGCCTGCTAAGCAAAGCTCCGTCAACTTAGAGTTTTTTATTTAAAAATTCGGACAGTAATCAACTCATGCTGGTAAATCTTAGGAGTTACTGGTTCGGGTAGTCGATGCAGCGTACAATCGATTTGGTTTACTGTCGATGTAGCCTACCGTCGTTTTAGTGTACTAACGATGAAACTTACCAACGATTTGGGATACTGTCGATGTAGCGTACCTACCATCGATTTGGGGTACTGTTGATATAATAGCCCGTCGTGGAACGTTTTCGATACAGCAACCATCGATGTAGTGACTGACGATATTATGAACTAGACCCGTTTTTCTGGCCTATTGATATAGTGGATATAAAAACCTTGCCTGCTAACCTGGAGGAAGCAGCAAATATCTTTGTATAATGAACAAGATGATTTTTTGAGTTGTAAGTATAAATCTGATCTCTTAAATTGGTAGAATATGCATTTCTGAAACTACCCATTATTATTAACCTTTATATGAACTTTTAATCATTTACATAATTAAGTGTCACCAGTGCCGAAATAAACCATACCAACCACATAATTAGATTCAAGTTCAATGATGTGAGGTGGTAATTTGATTGTATGAGGAGGTGTGGCCTTTAACCTTTAATTAGGCGCGCGGGGTCGCTGCGACCCAAAGTGATCTTTAAATTAAGTTATTTTATTAGCTATTAATACTGGAAACCTGAATTTCTTGCTAGCTTTCTAACTCTTTACTCTCCACGCGATTTAGTGTCGCCCGCGCAGTGGAGTTGATCGCACGCACTGCACGGAGGGGCTTGGGGTCACGGCGACCCCGCGCGACTAATGGTGTAGTTCATATTTATGTAAGTGAATATTTGTATATTATGGATTTTAGCATTTTTTAATCTCTTTTGAATTTTAAAAATATGTAACTGCTGGCCACCATTCTGTACACAATTATAGATTCATATAAAATACAAAATTGTGTATTTTATGTTTTTGTTTGGTAAACACACGCTATTATATTTTGCTTCTTCTCTATGCGTATAAACTACGATAGCTTGTTTATCAAGTTTTTTAACAGTAATTTATCTTTCACAGAAATATTTCATCATGGCCAAAATAGGCAGAGTCTTCGACTTGAACATTTTTACCTGACAGACAGACGTCGTGAAGTACACTCGACGTTATTTGGTTTTCAAGACGAACTAACTTTGTGCTTCTATGTCTCCAAAAATCTAAAGCTGTTGTATTATTGTCATCTATGCATCCTGATGATATCGTAAATGAGGGCAAATTGAAGAAGCCGGAGATTATTTTATTCTATAATAAAACAAAGGGTGACGTAGACACAAATGACAAGTTGTGTTCCGCATATAACGTTGCTCGGCGGACGAAGAGATGGCCTTTGGTCATTTTTTCCATTTATTCAATGTGTCTACTATAAATTCATTCGTTATTTATAACTGCAACAACAATGGGGCTACATACTATAAACAGACGAATTTTTCTAAGGTTATTAGCAACAGAATTAGTAAAAGCACATAGGTTACCAATAGTTCCGTCCCTGCCCAGTGGTTTGAATAAACGATTGTCAGAGCCTGAAGTTGCGACTCCTTCAACGTCTAACACTGGATTGCACTCAACAAAAAGAAGAAAGTGCTACATCTGTCCACGAAAAGGCGAATGGAAAACGACCGAAAAGTGCAAAAAGTGCAAAAAATTTATCTGTGGCGATCATACAAATAAAATTTGTGATAATTGTTGAATTTTTATAGTACTTAGGAAAAACATATTTTTCTTTTGTTCTAAACATCTTTCTAAGATATTATTTTTATTTTTCTAAGAGATTAATAAGAAATAAGTAAAATAAAAACAATTTAAGTTGCTTACTAATTAAGATGTTTCTTATTTCATACCTATCAATTTGAGGTAACTGCAGACCCCATGCGACTAACAATGTTAGTTTATTGGCGCGCCTAATTAAAGGTTAAAGGAGGTCACGAATTTCACAGTTAGAGCTAAGAATTATGAAAGTGAAAGAATATATCTAATGAAAAGTATATATTTCCACCCAAAAAAAAGTTGCTAAAGTCAATATACAAAGAATATAAAATTTAAGTACTATAATGTATAAATTCATCGTCATTTTAAAAATCAAACTTTTGTACAAGATTTATTAAAGTGTCGCCGAAAATTTAAATTTACGATATTTTACCGTTTTGACAATCTTGGCGTGGGGCGCCATCTAGTACATGTAGAGTGACGACAAATACAGAGTGGCTGGCCGAAAAGCTGTGTAGGAAATGCAGAAAATTGAGCCCAGTGGCGTGCCATTGAAGAGGTTTATATCCAGCAGTAGACAGCAGCAGATGATGCTGATTATAATAGAAGAAGGTAAGGACACTTTTTACTATAGTAAGCTATTGTAAGCCGTACGGCGTGCGCATGTTTCTCTGTCTGTCTCTCTCTCTCTCTCTTATAGAAAACAAGCATCATGTTCATGCTTTCTGATCACGAAAACGACATCTATTTGGAAATCCAAAATGGCGGAAATTTTTAATAAAATTAATATGAGTATCATTTTCGGGGTTTTTATGGATTCTGGTCACGAAAATGACATCTATTTGGGAATCCAAGATAGCGGACGGGACAATTTTAATAAAATTAATATGGGTATCATTTTTGGGGTTTTCATGCTTTCTGATCACGAAAATGACATCTATTTGGGAATCCAAGACGTCGGACGGGACATTTTTAATAAAATTAATATGGGTATCATTTTCGGGGCTTTTATGGATTCTGGTCACGAAAATGACATCTATTTGGGAATCCAAGATGGGACATTTTTTTTAAATTAACAATTATTACTAAAATTGAGCCTACTGATTAAGTTTATATTACGTTATATTTGTTAATAATAAAAAAAAATATTATAACTTAAAAAAATAAAATTTTATTACAATTCCTTCACTAATTAATCGAAAGGAACTTCGTTCCATCCGGGTGTCCCTTGACACCTCTCATGCAGTTTTTTTAGTATCTTTATAGGAACCTTAAAAATAAGTTCTGTCTATCTTTCTTCTTCTTCGATTTCCTTACGAATTAAATTTTTTTCCTGGCTTTTTGGTCGCATGAAATTTGCATAGAGAGTTTTTTCACTATTCAATAATAGGAAAGGTTTTTTAATATTCCGTTCCTGACGGGAAAATAGAGTTTGACAGTTTGAAAATTTGCTGATTTAGTTACTGGTAGTAGTATAAAAACCAAGCAACAATTAGTGGTATATATGCTGCAAATAGCTGTCTGTGTTATTATAATGCTTTAAGGAGCGGACGTCGCAGATCAGAAAAATAAATCTACATTAATAGTAGTTGTTACTTCTCAGGTAGGTGCTCGATTTTTGCGGCACTTACTCCAGAACTTGTACTTGAAGTACTTTTAAGGGCATGTAGAGTCATCTCTTTCGACCTCACTAGTGTGCTTAACGACGGACTTATACGACGGAGGACGTCAAGCAGTTGTCTCAAAACAAAAATCATTAGGCTTTCAGTTGGTTATAAACTCCGACACCTGAGTTAGGTTGAGTCTTAACACTGACACGAAAAGGTGTAGAAGATGCTATATATTTAAATTTATAATGGAATTGGCAGAGACTAGTTTCTTTGAAAATGAATGAGCCTGCTAGGGCAACACTCTCTTACAGAATAATATAATATTATCAGAATATTATATTTCAGACTAGGTACCCATTATGTGTAAGTAGGATATTTTTTTACCACCAAAACATTTTCATATAAAATGTTGCCAAGTTGAGACCATAATATGTCTTGCACTGTTAAAAAGTTATCGGATCTCATGTAGAGCCAAGCTTCTAATCCTACACGCTCTAATTCTACAAATCCTGACTTCACAAACTGCTTAGCCTTTAGTTAAAATATATGACTTGACTGTTTCGCTACCGTCACTTGGGCGTAACTCGACATCAAACTTTAGACCAACTCGTCTGGTCAGCATTGTACGAGTATAGTAGGCCAAATCGTTCTGCTGGCTCATAATACTACTGTAACACAAGTGAAAAGAGCCTATATCCAGCAGTGGGCTGCAAAAGGCTGTACAATAATAACTAAAAAATTGAACTTACCACGTGTTTGAAGAAACCGAAGATGCTACGCAAATTTTCATTTATTTTTCCTTGGAGTTGTGTGGTCAACTCTAGTGTCACCGGTTATAAGATGCCCGAGGGCGTCCGACATAGCCTAACGATTCTCGTCTTGACGTAAACCGATGCCGATGGTTTTCATGCCCTCCACAGCATGGTAGCGTTCTGATATATGTGCCACAACGAGCAGTCATCCATCCTAGTGGCGAACTTTGCCAACGTTGGGAAGAATCTAAAACGTTGCTTGCGAAATTATGACCGGATGTAAAAAACGATGGTCAATGTATTTGCATTTCTTTTTTGGTGAAATGTTATTCATTTGCAAAAATTATGTCAACATTATTAAAAAAAAGGAATTAAATTCCCAGTCCTTACTGAATCTTATTTTGATTTAACAGGTAGTTCTTTTTTTGGTAGTTTTATGCCAATTTCATTCGCAACCTGATGGATGCTATAACATTTTCAGAAGGCGCTTCTTTATGTATGATCCTGTATTGCTGATCCCATCTATGTGGTCCGAGGTCATCTACATATATGGAGAATAATATATGACTCCGGCTTTGTAGAGGTTTTGTTAAGGTAATGTGTGTGTGTGATAAAATAAATGATCCATAATAGAGGTAGACTGGGAAATAATGCCCATGGCATTAAGTGCACCTGTATATGAAAAGGGATAGGATAAGGAGTGGGATGAGGGAGAAGGAATAGGGTACAGGGCCTCTGACACTCTCACTCACCGAACAAAACGCAACAGTTTAGCTACTGCTACTTTACGTCAATTTTCTGTGAGAGGGCAGTACTTCCCCGGTCGAGCCGGTCCATTCATGCTGAAATCAGCAAGGCTCTTCCACCTTGGAATTCATATATTAGTTTACACTAGCAAAATGAAATTTTGACACATACTGTGTATCCGGCAATCACTAAAGCAGTGTTTTTAAGTCGTCATTATCATACCAGCCTGCAGAGGTCTTCTATCATCTATCATCAGCCTCTAACAGTCCACTGTTCGACTAGGCCTCTCATTTGAAAGGAGGACTTGGCGTACTATCGCTGGCCAAACGGGTTGGTATAGGGTTTGTATCAAGTTTTCCTTCTCTTACAGTGCTGTTCTCTGCATAATATGCTCCCTCTGTCGGCTCTTACGACAGAGGTCTTACCTGGACATAATTATGTTCAGCACAGACCAATCTTGAACCACCCACTTTAGTTGCTCGCAATCGCAACATCATCGTCCGGTTTGTATGATAAGGCAAAGGAGGCCAAATTTCCAAATCTTTCTTTAATTACTCAAACGGATAAATAAAACTAACAGTATGAAAAAAAAATTATTAATGAATAAAAAATCTAAATTATTTTTTTTTGCCTTTTTGCTATTGATCTTGGTTTTATTCAGTCTTCTTCACTTTTGGATCCATCTACAAGGCCCTTGGCTTTAGCAAGGACGTCCATAGCTGGACCTGCACTGATCACTGCGTCTCGAACTCTTTGCCCAACTCCCTCCTGAAATAAGTACAGATTTTAGTTTTTAAGACTTTACAAACAGGAAATGATTAAGAAAAATTTAATGTTCACAAGTGGTTGCCTTGTAGCCTAAGATATAAATAAATCAATTTGAATTAAATTTGTATCATAATATGATTTTTTTATAGTAATAGGCGGCAAACGAGCAAACGGATCGCCTAATGGCAAGCAATTACCGCCGCACATGGACACAAACAACACCACAGGACTACATAACAGGAGTCATAAGTGCGTTGCCGCCCCATGGTTTTGGGAAAAGGGATAGGATGAAGGGTGGGATGAGGTAGAAGGAATAGGGGATATACCCTCCAGCACTCTCACTCACCGAACGAAACGCAACAGTTTAGGTACTGTTCCTTGACGTCGATTGTCTGTGAGAGGGTAGTACTTCCCCAGTCGAGCCGGCCCATTCAAGCTGAAATCAGCAAGTCTCTACTACCGTGAGAATATTATATTAATTATAGCCTATCTGGACTTGCCTTTCGTATAATAACGGTAAGGTGACAACGCATGTATATAGATTACCACTTCGATGTGTGGCCGCTTACTGTGGCATTTACGTCAGAACGCTACCATTCTTTGTAGAGCATATATGTAGATCTCCCGAAGGCTTCAAAGATGGCCAATCGATTATAGTCTTGAGACTAAAACCTGACAGTTTTACGTACACTCTAAAGCACAGTAGCTTTCATTTGTTATAGAAAAGGCCAGCGATCACCCATTGTGTGTCCTACGTGCTGTTACAAAATAAATTTTTCTTTTCTTTTCTTTTCTTTTCATTCAAATTTTAACAATCTATTACAAAGTGAAGAGAAGAATGAATAACTTAACTTACAAGTTCTTTGAAGAAATCCCAAGCAGATACCGTAGACATCACAATGAAGCAAACGCACAAAAATATCAGTATTTTAGAATTCATTTTAAAAATTATTTTATTACAGCCTTAGGTTTAAAATCTTCAACACCAGTCAGAAACTGAAGAGAGTATGTTTATTCTCGATCAAATCTTTCTTTAAATACTTGAAATTCACCAACATAACTTTAGGTCATAGCCATGTAATATTGAACCTTAATTGCAACAGGCATGGGTCAGATTTCTTTAAATGAATATATTGACTAAGTTTTCCCTATGCTTATAGTGTTTTTTTTATTACAAGTATCGACTGAATTGGGACTTCCCTCCTTGCCCATTGATCTTTAGTAAAGAGTGAAGAACCTACTGAATAATTATTGAGTAATAAATGATTAATATATTATTTATTATCGTTAAGTAACACGACATACCTAATAAATTGCTGTTGCTACTTATTTTTCGAGCAGAAAGTCTGTGGACAGGGGGAGTTTACAAACACGGGTCTCCCTTGTTTGACCGAAAGGAATTTGAGAAATTTTCACTTCCCACAAAATGTTTCGCGTAATTTAATTTGCCAAATTATTACTTAGCAAAAAATCTATTCACAAAAAATTGGAACGCGAATCTAATGTTTGGGAAATTAACGTTTAAACTATAACTTGTTTACCAACTAGTACTTTTAATTTTTTTTATTTAGTCAAATATTTCAGTTGGAATAACAGTTTTTACGCAAAATCAATAATTATCCTAATCTAAATAGTTCAGTTACGGGTAACCTACTAAAAACAATCTCTTTTATACGTTAATGCAAGTTGTTTCTGGCACTCGCCGGCCGCTACCGTGGCACCGCTCGCTTCGCTTGCTCGGCTCGTGCGTAGGAGGTCACAGTTCTAACCTAACCTAACCTTACCATTTTTTTAATAATTAACCTACTCTAACTACTTCCATAAATAAACTAATATCACCAAACGTTTATTGTCTGAAGATTGTTTGCTGTGATAAATCATTTGATTAAAGACCAAATGCCATAATGACATTATACTTGGTAATATTTTGCCAAGTAAAAATTTTACCAAATAAAAATGTGCGTACTAAAATTATTCGACACATTGCAATGGTATAAAAAAAGGTTGCTAAAATTTGTTTGGGTAATGAAATTTTGTCAAAATCTTTTCGGCAAAACGGCAGGATCCCTACAAACACACAATCTACGAACACAATGAACACCTTGACTCGAAACAACAATAAAATAAATGGATCTCACAAAGTATTTGGGAGCCCTCTTTACTATCAAAGTTAAAGTCAAAATCCTTTATTCATTTAGATCACAAAGTGACACTTATGAACGTCAAATTTAAAACATTATTACTTTATGCTTCCACATTTACATTTACTGCCATGTTCGCAAAGAAAGGGCCTAGAACGATGAGAAAGAACGGGCAATAAAACTCACGGTCACTCCTTTTCATAGCCAGGTTTTTAATAATTAATAACAATTAAACTTTTGTAAGGTGCTGCAACTGTTACACTTCTATGTCACTTGTATATATTTACTGTAAATAATACTCAAGCATTATCAAGTTAAATTTTAATGTTCATTTATTTAGCCTCCTGAACATAGACAGTCATGCTGAAACAGGAGCATCCACTTACATTATGATGGTTGCTTCTTGTCACCTTTTCATAGCAAGAGTAATAAAGATTTAGTTTCCACTACGCCAAAGAAACTGCTGGTTTCAGAAGACACGAACTAAATTCAGTTCTAATATTATCCTCGAAACGAAGAACGCCGTGGTTAAGCTCCTATCCGGGGATAATCCACACTAGGTTTATTGACCCCAAACTAAGCAAAGCTTGTTCTATGACCATCAGATAATTATTATTGTTAAAGATACGCCTGCTACAGTCCACTGCTGGATGCTAGGCTTCTTTTTAACATACTTCTACATTCTTAATTTTTTTATGAACTCACACTATCACAGATACAGGCATCTCCGAAGGAGTAGGCAGAGGTGTGACATTACACCCACATTTCACCAGATTTATTTTAGTCCCAAGTAATAGGGGGCGAGCCTATTGCCGTACCGGACACATTACCAGACTCCGTGCTGCTACTGAGAATTTCCTAACGGAAAACCCCAATAACACTTTGCCTGACCCGGGAATCGAACCCGAGACCTTCCAATCCCACGCGCACATTTATGCCGCGAGACCAACAAGGCAGTCAACGCGAGACAAAAAGGCAACATACTTATATATTCTTAAATACATACATATTATAAAATAAAGTTCTTCAGCCGCTTTTGTCTGTTTTACCAAAAGATAGTGTAATTCCTGAGGAAGGTTTGGGTGTCATACTCACCGGGTGCCAAATTAGTCTTACAAAAGGATTTGATCCTTATATACGAAGAGAGAGCAGAAATAATGTTAATAATGTAATATTTGTTTTTCTTTTACGCATTTATGTACTTCGAATAATGTATAATTATTCAATTGTATTAATTTGACTGACATTTTATTGATACGCTATTTAATTGAATTCTATAAAGAATTCTTAAATTTGCATGCCGCTGCGTCGGCGAAACATGTGAAACTTATCTATATTTAACAGCTTTTAACCATGTATCTTGCAAATAAATTGATTTGAATTTGAAGGAATTAGTAAGAACATCAGGCAGTCGAAAATAAGGGTTCATAAAAAAAACACACGATCGAGTGTTATTGTGGTGGAAGAAGGGAAAAATAAAAATATGTTTCTAATATTTAAAATAAATTATATTTGTTTTTTACAAATGCTTAGTCTCAAAAGTGTGAAAACTATTTTGATGGTTATCTATACGACATTGAGGTTCATTTTCCGGCGATAGATGCTACTTGTCCGGCCACAGCAACTGCTGGACCAGCTTTGATGACGCCGTCTCGAATGTGCTGACCAAGTTTTTCCTGAAACAATTTAAATAACAAATTTTATTGTCTGCATGAATAGTAGTGGATAGAAAGAGGATGCAAATTCAAGAATATCGTCTACGATTTATCTATATCATCGGACATTATGTGGTATACTTTTTTGTAAGAGTCTTTTCATCTTTTTATATAGAACTAGATAAGCCCGCGGTTACATCACGTTAATTAGGGCTTCTTCTCCGCTCTCTCGGCTGATAAGTAATACTGTGATGCTATAATATGTATAGCCTATAGGCTATAGTCTTCCTCGATAAATAAGCTGCCCAACACAAAAGTATTATGTAAATAGGATTAGAAGTTCCTGAGATTAGCACGTTCAACCAAACAAACTGACAAACTCTTCAGCCTTATGTATAATATTGGTATAGAAGTATAGATAATTACGTTACTGACTACATGTGGTAGAATATTATATTATTTTTATTAATGGATTACAACAGCTTTGATTATACAATCGGTGATCTTGTCACGTCTGGTGAGAGCCAAACCGAAACGTCAGGCCAAAAAGGAATCACCAAGGGTCACCAAAACTTTAAGAAAAAAGTAGCTACCGAGATCCACTAAATAAATATTTCAGACATTAATGTGCAGATTACTTACAATTTTCTTGAAACCCTTCCATCTTGGTTCAGGCGATGCCGAAGTATTACATAGAAGAACGAAGCACGCGATCACAAACAAGAAAATCTTTGCGAAATTCATTTTTATGTTTTTATTTTATTTTAACTACAAGACCTCAGGTGATACACTCCGAATGATGCTCTACCTAGAAAAAGGTGAGTTTATATACTTTCTTTTTGAAGAGGTTTAGCTATCTCGTTGCTATTTGTATAGGATTTTCAACTTTATTCCTTACATTCATGAGTCATATTTGAACGGTGGAGTTTTTAACTGTAATTCTGCGATGCGTCAATGCCCTAAGCAAGGGGAGGCCCTCAGACCCAAGACATATTGTGGACTCGATATTTTTATTTATGTTAGTATACGGGCTGTGATCGATTCCAGTTATTTACAACATAATTGAACAGATACTTGGTCTGGTGGTTAGGGAAGCTGACTTCTTTGTAGGAGGTCGCTTGTTCAATTCAAGTAAGGTTAAATCTGTGTGATGAGCACTTTGAATGGGTATCAATACAAGCTATGGCTACATTCCCGAGCACACTTCATGGAGGTTGACTTATTTTAGTTTTAAATAACCGTCATTGCCATCAGCCCAATATATAAGCTGCCCACTGTTAGGCACGGCCACTTCAATACCTTGAATAAACTGATCCTGATCTAAGGGACGGAATGTCTCTTTCCCTCTAGGTGGTCGAGTCTACACGGCAGTCTTATCTGTGGAAAAGCTGATATTCTATCATATCTGGTTACACTAGTATGCGGATCCCAGGTTTCAAGATATAAGCATTGTGTTATCAGCCCTTTATAGGGGGCATAGGCCTCCTTACGCTATGACAAGGATATGGTCATAGTCCAACACGCTGGCCAAGTGCGGGTTAGCGAACACCACATATCTTTCGAGAACATTATGGAGGACTCTCAGACATGCATACCTCACGATATATTCTTTAACGGTAGAGTAATCGATAAATAACAATTCAATACGCCCTTAACTTTGAAAAGTAATTGGTGCGTGCGGTGGATTCGAACCCTAGTCGCTCTGAGTAACAGTCTATCAGTCTCTTCACTAGGCTATCGCTGCCTAAGTCGTGTATTAAACCGGTAGTACACTTGGATGGTGATAACGAATCGGCTTATAGATCAAAATACAGCGCTATTAAAATTTTAAACTATCTATCATACCTTGACATCCAAATTCAACTGGTTTAGCTCATATACTCTCGGTACATGGACTCTATTTGGTAGCCAACTAAAAGCCGTAAAGCTTATTAATTAAAATAGTCTTCTAGCCTACGTGGTTTCAAAGTTTATCGCTAAGGAACAAACATAAAAAGGCCTTATATACTGTGATGTGATCGAATGGGTGGACCAAAGAACAGGCCTTAACCGCCCTAACCCTGGGCCTTCGTGATCGGGCCTTGACGGTGTTGGAGGCACTCGGGCAAGACGTCTCCTACGAAAAGCTTGTACCGTACACCTAGATTATGAACAAGTATTGCTTTGCTTTTTAATTGGCTTGAAGTTTTAAAACTAGATTTTTATTTTGAACTAGCTTGTGGCACTCTCTAGCTTCCTAGATAACTCTATACACGAAACCATATTATAGCATCCCTCCATTGCGACGTGATGAACAAAAACTTATATAGTAGTCAGCAATAAATGTAGTGCGCAATTTTGTAGCGACGGACATCATACATTTTCTTAAATAAATCTTTTTTTTGTTTGTGTGTTGCCACTTCTGGCTTCGGTTATAGGACACCCGGAGGCCTCCTATAGGGCCATAAAATAACGTCTAAACGTGCCCGCAAAAGGCCGATAACGCTCCGATGTGAATGCCACGATAAGCGGACCCCATCAAAGTCGTAACCTCTGCAGACATTGCTTAACTTTTATCAATCTGTTAGAAAAGGTAAATCAAGTATTGCTAGGGCGCTGAAATAAATTATTAAAATGAAATACTTTATCATCCTATAAAGCTAGTCTTGTAATATTGTATGTACATACAAGCTACACTTGACCCAGTAATATTCAAGTGAAGTGTTAAATATACAATATAAAATTTATAACAACGGATAATGTCGCAATTAGAGTCGGATAAGAAACTCTGCAAATAAATTGATACCCATTTTGATAAAAATTATCTTATTGAAGAGGATGTTGAAATCTTACTCTCACAGAAAAAAATACGTAAGTAAGTAATCATTATAATTGCCAGTGATATAATACGCAAATATACATATGTAATTACAGATATATGTGAATGTATCTATATTATGTGTTCTTTTTGGAGTAAAATTACCAAATTGCGAGTATAGGACAGTAGAAGAAGTATGGCGAAAATTTTATCACAAGCTAAATGTTTTCTTAGTATATGAAAGCTTTTAAGAGCCCGAGTGCATCTAAAAGTACATGAAAAGACCAAGGCGAAACATGTCAAAGCGAACTCAGTTGGAGAACTAGCTCAGAGCTAATACTTTAAATCCTAATGGTCTAGATCAAACAAGAAGATTTAGTTTTTAAGGTCCTAACTCGGAATTGTCAAAAAAAAAATTTTACGAAACGTCTGATTAATGTTTTTTTTTTATAGACTCACACCTGTATCCATTTCGCCATGAATTTTTAGCTCCACGTAATAGGGGTGAGCCCATTGCCGTACCGGGCATATTACCAGACTCCGTGCTGCTACTGAGAATTTCCTAACGGAAAAACCCAATAACTCTTTGCCCGACCCGGGAACCGAACCCGAGACCTCCCAATTTCACGCGCATATTTATGCCGCGAGACCAACGAGACAGTCTTATTTATTTTATCTATAAATTTGTATAATTAGATGAAAGAAATTAGAAAAAAAGTTAAGCACCTTTTGTTTATCTATACATACATACATACATAGACTCACGCCTGTTTCCCCGAAGGGGTAGGCAGAGGCATATTAAACGCCCACTTTTCGCCAGTGTTTTGATCCCACGTAATAGGTGGCGAGCCTATTGCCGCTTATCGGGATATTTTGTTTGCCAGAGCCTCGTCCGTTGATCGGCAGGTGCACTACTTGCAGGTGAGGTTGGCTCGTGACCTTAAGTTTTTGGTGGGAACCCTATGCACCCCATATATGTGTTATATGTATTATATTTACTTAATTATTTTATATATTACTACAAATTTATTTGCAGGCACCACTAGAATCAATAGCAGATGTATTTTCTGCTATAAACTCGGATTTAGCGCAAATCTGTGAGTGGAGTAAAAAGTATGGGCTAAAGATTAATCCAACTAAAATGCTAATGATTCTTATCGGCAGTCAAAGGATGATCTCTAAGGTAAATTAGTCAATGCTGCCTGATATTCAATTCGACGGGAATGTATTACCTTTTACTGATCGTGTGAAAAATTTGGGGTTAATCATGGATAAAACTTTATCCTGGGGGTATCAAATCCAGGAGACTAGTCGAAAACTATTCGCGTCAGCAGGCTCGTTGCGTAGGCTGCGAAATTTTCTCCCAGCGGTCACTAAAATTGCGCTTGCATAGTCATTACTTCTCCCAGTATTCGATTATGCTGATGTCAGCTATCTTGACCTCACTGAGGAGCAACTTGATAAACTTGAGCGTCTCCAAAACTTTTGTATTAGATTCATATTTGGCTTACGCAAATATGATCATGTATCAGAATTTCGTAGCAAGCTCAAGTGGCTCCCAATTCGTCTTCGCAGGAATACTCACATTTTCACATTACTGTATAATATCCTATTCAACCCAGATACCCCTTCGTATCTCAAAGAACGTTTTAAGTTCCTTCATGACACACATGCAAAGTTTCTGAGGTCGTCTAAGGATCTGAGACTGCAGATGCCAACACATTCCACAAATTTCTATGACAAATCCTTTACTGTGCAAGCAGTACGCTTGCTTTGCCAATAGAAATTAGGCAAGCAAACTTGCTTGGCATATTCAAAAACGCATTAAGACAGCATTACTTGGCTATGTAACTGTTTTTTTATATTCTATTTCGTTCAATGTCCTTATGTATTTTGTATGGCTATAATATATATATATATTATATTTATTTATGTACAATATATGTATTTTATGTATTTATGTATTTATGTATTCATGGATTTATGTATTGATGCATTGATGTATTTATGTACTTATGTATATATCTAATACAGATAACTTTACTACATACTATGACTCCACCACTGTTTTTGTTTCTCTGTTCTTTTCTAGTCCATCCCAAAGGTTGCCTGGAAGAAAACGCTTTTAGCGATACGGCCGCCTATTGTACATTTGTAAAATTATTCTATCATGTAGCATGTGTATAGTATCTGGGTACAATAAAGAATTCTCTATCTATCTATCTATATTGATACGTATGTTTGGATCTTGTATGTATTGTTATAACGTACTAGATTTTTAGTGTATTATTTATAGAGATTATTTCTCTTCTCTCTGCACTGGTCACAATCTTCTCTGCATCGCCCAAAGGTTAACTAACACTAATAAGTCAAGAAATCATACGTTCAGGTTAAGGTCATCCAGCGAAAAATAAATATTTAGGGTATGTAATTTTTACTTTACTTAGTATAATTAAGTCAGGTTTTCAACCTCGTCTGAATGCCATTTATTCAGTTGAAGTTTGGATAGACTGACGTCTGTCAGCTAATTAGAAAGAAAGTAGTTAAGAAGAGGGTCCCAAAAAATAAATGACAGCATAAAAAAAATAAAGCAATTATTAAAAAGTTTATTATACACTTGATAAACTGTTTAACGCTTTTTAAGACAAAATATAAGTCAAAATTCGGTGTTTCCACGTGACACTGACGTGTGCTACTATACCTGGCTACATAGGTGAAACAGTAGGTAATGAGAATGCGTCCCGAGCGGGGTCACGGCAAAGAATGCTATCCGCGAATCGCGTGACTGCACCACTACCGGGCACTGGGTACCGGGTATGCCCCGAACACCTGGAGAAAGCCTCCACACACCTCCTCTACGAGTCCCAAGCCTGGTCGACCACACTCTGGCCGGGTTGGCGCCGAGTTGAGGTGGCTGGAGGAGAGTTTCCACCGTAGTCAACAAAAAAAAGTAATGAGAATGCGTATGAAACTGTCATCGAAAATAATGTAGGTAAATAAAAAAGTCAAATAAAGTAAATGGAATTCTATAAAGCCTAAACCTTGTAAATTATATATTTTTAACATTGTATCATATTGTGTCTGGAAAATGTTTAAACATTTTCCAAATTTTCCAAATAACTAATAAACTAACTCGGACTTGTTAAAAATGTTTTTTACGAAACGTCCGAACTTGTTGTCTTTATCTATTTATGTTTTTTTAATAGACTCACGCTTATATCCCCGAAGGGCTAGGCTACGTCAGTACTCCTCGACAACTGTAGTGATGACAGCTTGACATGACACCGGCGGTAGTGTGACGGCCGGTGTCATGTCAAGCTGTCATCACTACAGTTGTCAAGGATTACTGACGTCTACACGACAAACTAGCCGGTCGTCAAACCTTAGACTATAATAATATATATTATGTATATAGACGGAGGAATCCCATCACTCAAAGGTCTGACATAGGCCGCCGGTGTGGGCCCCATTACCCGTCAAAATTTAATAGAACTTCATTTGAAACTTTGATACTTCGTTCATAGACATTTTGATTTATTCGTATAAAAAGGTAACGCATAAACATAGTGACGTTATAACTTTATCGATACTTTTATTTTACAGACTAGCTTCGGCCCACGTATTCGCCGATGTGGGTGACAGTTATTGCAAAAAAAAAGTCTCCTTTGCACTATTGTGATGTAGAAGCTATACTGCAATATTTCTTTAAAAATTAAGTATACTTGAATATAATTATATATCTCAAGAAGGCGACAGATTGCCAAAAAACGATAAATTACCAAGATGCTAACCGTGTGAGTTATCATGATTATATAATCGTAGCCATGATAAACCTGTCGTCATGCAAATGACAAATAGACTGCTGTGAACCCTTAAAATATTTGTTAATACTAAAAACTGTAGTCAAATGATACCGAAAGTCAATTTTGATCAAAATGGATAGTGATCAATATTATGCTTATAAAAACCCCTAACAAATTATGCAATACTAGGGGGTACCCGCAGTTATGCTCGCACATATTTTTTTATCATTGTTTTTGCCTGATTCTGTGGTAATTTCGAGAAATTCCTTTTTAGTGCACCGTTACGCTACCCAAGAAACGCATACATGACAAATTTCGCTTCTTGAACCCCCAGTAGCTTCGGCTGTGCCACATCTGTCTGGCTTTTATATACTTATACAGATTTTAGACCAAAAAGTTGTCGTGTTGCTACTTTTTAGGATATTGAAAGGGTAACTCATTATATAGGTTTACGCACCGCACCCAACAGATGCTCTCAAAAGTATACTTGCGATGCAAACATTATCGATATTTTATCGAAATTCATTTTGAGTAAGCACATCACTAGTCTAGTTAAAATTTACAACAATTTCGAGGAATGTTCGAAGATTCGAAATGACATGTATATTTATCTTTCACTTACATGAGAAAAAATCATAAGTCAGAGTGAAGTGCATATATTGGGTAAGGTTGCTATTTTAATGCGGTCTCTATTACTAGTCCAACCTCTCTGCGTCAAACACAATAATTAGCAATGAGGTTTGAAGACTACACATATCGTCACGCCTTTTATCCGAAGGGGTAGGCAGAGGTGTATTTCTACACCCACTTTTCACCAGATATACTTTAGTCCCACGTAATAAGCGGCGAGAAGACTATTTTATTGTTTGGAAATGTCAGTTTTTAGTTTGATGACGTATACACTCTGTCAAGTGTTCGCCAAATTCACCCGTCATTGACAACAAGGCGATGGCCGTGCGGATAATACATTCCGTTCACGTTCTGAGGGCGTGGGTTCAAATCCCAGTCATAACAGTTATGTGGATTATGGTTTTTATGAAATTTGGAAAATGTTTATGAATATTTGGCAGACAGAAAGGAGTATGATAGATTTTGTTGTGGTAGATGAACGTTTAAAAGGAAAAGTGAAAGATACTAGAGTGTATCGAGGCTTAGATGTGGGTACTGACCATTTTTTGGTAGTTAGCCGCATAGCGGGACTAACCACTAAATGGCGCCATCGCCCTCGCATACACTCAGCTGCCATAGAAAGAGTGAAAGTTGAAAGATTTGAAGAAGAAGATGTACGTAGTCAGTATAAAGAGGCGTTGGAAGAAAGGTTTAAAGAATTGTTTGAGGAAGATGATTGCGAGATAGAAGTATTTTGGAAAGGGTTTAAGAATGGAGTAATAGAGACAACTATACAAGTTTGTGGCGTAAGCAAGAGGAAGCATGTTAAAAAGATTTATAATGAATGGTGGGATCAGGAAGTAAGTGGTGTGGTCGCGGTAAAGCGCAAAGCATGGATGAACTTGCTGGCCATAAGAGCCAACAAAAGGGTACAAGGGAGTGTAACTGACAATGAAAGGATAGTGAAAGAAAAGTATGTCAAGTTGAAACATAAAGTAAAAGAGACGGTGAGAAGAAAGAAAGAAGAATAAAAGGATAAATTTGATAGAAAGTTTTCTCAGCATTTTCGGGCTAATATCAAATTATTCTGGCACTTGGTTAGAACAGCCCGAGGCAAAGCAGAAGACTCAAAAGTTGGTATTATAAGGGATGTAAATGGAAATATTATAAGAGAGCATGGGTAAGTTTTGGATCAGTGGAAGGTGTATTTTGAAAATTTGTTTGAACGAGGAGAAAGTGACACTAGGAATATAGTAGCGAATGAGGAAGATAATTGTGAAAGTAATAAGTAAGTATGGAAGAGATACGGTATGCAATGAACAGTTTGAAAGCGGGTAAAGCTGCGGGATATGACAGAATATCTGCTGAAATGCTCAAGGTAGGGAAAGGCGTCACCGCAAGCCTGCTGTACCTACTTTTCAATAAATGCTGGCGGTCCGGTCGTGTACCACGTGACTGGAACAAGGCCGTAATTGTGCTACTGTACAAGGGAAAAGGGTCACAGCAGGAATGCAAAAATTATCGCGGTATAAGCCTCCTGAGTGTCGTTGGCAAATTGTATGCAAAGATACTGATTGAAAGAGTGATCTCTGAAACGGATAGTAAATTTTGGGATGTGCAAGCGGGATTCAGAAAGGGAATGGGATGTACGGATCAAGTCTTTTCTTTAAGGTGCATTTCAGAGAAAATCTTAAGTAAACACCAGAAGGTTTTCTGCGCCTTTATTGACCTGGAAAAGGCTTACGATCGAGTGGGAAGGGATGAACTTTGGTCAACACTTTCTGTGTATGGAGTGAACAGCAGTCTGATACGGGCACTTGAATCCTAAAATAAGGATTCAAGTGCCTGTGTCAGAATAAACGGGGCCTACACGGACTGGTTTAACATTGATCGTGGTGTTAGACAGGGATGTGTAGCGTCTCCTTGGCTGTTCAATCTATTCAGGGACAGTTGTTTGACCGATCTGAAAGGGTCTGAATGTGGATTAAGAATGGGTGAATCTGTGTTTAAGACCCTGCTATACGCTGACGATCAGGTTCTTTTTGCGTCGTCACCGTCTGATTTACAGCAGATGGTCACCGTAATGAATGAGGCGTATAAGAAGAAGGGCATGAAAGTGAATGTAAGCAAGACTAAGGTCATGGTTATAGAGAGGGAAGACAGTATAACTGAATGTAACATAATGATAGAAGATGAAAAAGTGGAACAAGTGAATGAGTTTGTGTATTTAGGGTCTTTGTTTACGAGAGATGGGAAATGTGAGGGAGATGTTGAAAGGAGAGTGAAAGCAGGAAATAGTGTGAATGGCGCCTTACGGTCCATCATCAGTAGCGAAATTATCCCAAGCAAGGCTCGTCTTGCTGTACTGCAGGGAGTTTTGGCGCCAACACTGATGTATGGTAGCGAATCATGGGTATGGCAGACGAAGTATGAAAGTAGAATCAATGCTCTGGAGATGAGAGCTTTAAGGAGTATGTGCGGAATAAGTTTGAAAGATAAAGTGCGTAACAGTGTGATACGGGAAAAGTGTGTTCTAAAAGAAGATGTAGTGACAAAGATTGAAAAAAGAATGTTACGTTGGTTTGGACATCTGGAACGGATGGATGAAAGAAGAAATACGAAAGGAGTGTATCGTGCGAGAATGAATGGAAATGTCGATAGAGGACGCCCTAGGCGGACGTACGCCGACCAAATAGGTGATCTACTGATAAAGGGCCAAATAAAAAGTACCTATAACCGACGCGCATGCATGAAGAGGTTAATGAATGTCGATGAAGCGAAAGAAGTATGTTTGAACCGAAGCATGTGGCGTTCCATGGTCTCTGCCTACCCCAATGGGAGACAGGCGTGACGTTATATATAGATTGATATTTGGCAAATATTTAAAAAAAAGATTATTTAAATATTTCGAGTAAAAATAAGAAAATTCTAGAAACTTCAGGAGGGAATGGAAAGGTTAAAAAGAGGCAGGAGATGGAAAAACAATTAAATAATGAAATGACAATCGAAATTAGTGAATCTAGAACATTTCTAGGGGTATATAAGGCGATGTAGACGCGCTGAGCGCCAGTTTAAGTTGAGAAGTCGTAAAGTGAAGAAGAAAAGGAAGAAGTAAAAGGAAGAAAGAAATTGTAATGAAATAAAGTGAAGTGAAAGTATAGTGCAGTGCAGTGCAAAAGACGTTAGTGTTGGTGCTGTCCGCGTCGCAATCGAACGACGCGTCGTGTGTGTGAAGTCGAATAAAGTGTCATCAGTGCTACTCGGTGTTTCCTTCCAATCCCGTTACCCCGTCCGTAACAATATTATAAAAAAAATGCGTTGTGAGGGATTTAGAATACCATGTGTCACTACACTACACTATGGCCTTACCCTTCTCATAGTGAGAAGAGGCCCGTGCCCAGCAGTGGGACAGTATACAGGGCGGAGGATGATGATGGTATCACTACCCCATTTCACTCCGTGGCGTGAGTGTCGTAGGAGGCAGCTAAGGAAATTACACGAAGCAAAAAATATATTTGGGAGGAGACGGAGAACTCCACATCAACTAACCCGTTTGTCTAGCGTGGTATAGTAGGCCAAATCCTACTATTGACTCAAAATGCTATTGCGGTACATTTTAGGAGAACTGAAACTGAAAAACCTGAAACCTGTATATTCCATTTCTCTAAGTATATATTTCATTTTTATGTGTGAAAAAGTTGGATTTAGTTAAATTAAAAAGGAGTCGCAACTATTCAAAGCATAATTTAAAATAAAAGCAACTAAAAAAAATTCTCTAAGCGATTAATATATTTTATTCTTCTATTTATTCACTAAACGTGAAAATAGCCAGACAACAACAAATCACGACCTCTCTTTTACTCCCACATGAAAGACAGAGAGGTCGGCGGTCAAGGACATTTGTAACATTTCGAGCCCTTACATCAAGTTTTTATGTTTAATAATAATGGTAATAAAATTTTGAATTTATTACGTTTGACGATGATTTTTATTTTTATAATGACATTGC
This sequence comes from Euclidia mi, assembly GCA_944739405.2. NCBI lineage: Eukaryota > Metazoa > Arthropoda > Insecta > Lepidoptera > Erebidae > Euclidia > Euclidia mi. Next base: position 5,216,849 of record OX123203.2, read on the forward strand.
TGTGAGATTGTCTTAGGATGGGTTCCCACTAATGTGAATAGTTTTCGGTATTCATAAGTAGCATTTTATGAGGCTTCATAGTACGTCCAAACGCATGAAGCAGGCACTTCGATAGGCCTGTTGCCTTAAATGAAAATCGGTCATAAATAGAAAAAAGAGCAAAACTATATCAAATAGAAAAAGACAAAGTAGTCATAATGCAGTTTTATATCACTAATTAAACAAAGATAGCGTTATCACAAAGTGACGTCACTTACTCATATTCAGAGTAATCTGCAGCTGCTTCATACATAATGTGATCTATAAATTGGTGTTTTCAGTCATGATGTCATTTGTGTCCGTTGATTGAATGTTCGTAGTCCCCACGATGCAGAATCCATGCATAGTGCGGTAGCAGTCTTCTTAAAATCACTTCTGTTTTCTTCTCCGCTTTAGTGGAAACTTGGCTTTATCGTGTAACCGTCAGCTTGGGTGTGAGTCACAACGATTACTGGTGAGCAAAAGCTCAAATTTCGTTAAAATATAGGTACTTAACTTGACTAAGTAAAGTAATACACGGTTTTAGGTAGTAAAGATAAAGAAAAATTACGTAAATCTTAGATTTTATTATAATAATTAAGGTGTGCCGTGCTTTTGTGAGACCAATAATACTATTAGGTATATTTAATTTTCTTTTTACTTTTGATAGGCTAACGTTTGACCGCGGTCGCGCCTGATGTTAAGACATGGAACGGTTGAAGATGGCGCACGCTTGCCTAGAAGGTACCTATTCACCCGCGACTTGAAAACACCCAGATTGTACTCATCAGGAAATAGGCTCAGGCAAGGAGTTCCATACCTTTGCAGTACATATAATAAATGAGGAAGCAAAGCGTTTTGTGCGTATGGATGGGATGTCAACCATATAATGGTGACGATGACTAGTTTGTCTGGTCGTCCCGTGGTAAAAAGGAGATGGAGGAATCAGGTTATGTAGTTCCTCTGCAAACTCTCCGAAATGTAACCTATAAAAAACCGACAGACCGGCAACACTGTGACGATACTCCAGGCTTTGGAGTTTTGTGTTAATCAATTGGTCATCGCCAATGAGTCTTAATATTATTGAAGCTTTTAATTATAATTTTTGTATGACGCCATTCTTCAAAATAATTATATTAGGAGTTTAAAAAGACCGAAAGAATGAATGAACCGGCTCGACCAGGGGAGTACCACCCTCTCACATAATTTCGACGTAAAACAATAGCATTTATACTGTTGAGTTTCTTTCGGTGAGTACTCTTACTCACCGGATACTCTATCTTCCATTCCTGATCTCTCACCCCTCTTGCCCTATTCGTTTTTCCATACTTGTGAAATGCTGGCAACGCATCCGTGACACCTCTAGAGTTGCGAATGCGGTGGTAAACACATAGCGTGAACGCGTGAACGCGCTAGCGGTTGAACGTAGTATAATTATGCGTTCAACTGCAACGGCCCCACCTTCTTTTCCTTCTCTCTCAGCCCGTTTCTCTTCTTATTCTCTTGTCTAGCTCAATGCATTTATGAATCCTCTGGTGTTGAGTGTCCCTGATTGGCGGTAATCGCTACCCGACAGGCGATCCGGTTTTTTCGTTGGTCAACCATTACATTAAAAAACACTCATTAAATGTTATGACCGATGAATTTACGAGTAGGTAACATCGTTATAGCAGCTGACTGGTACCATACTAATGTATTGTCACGAAACCTACATGAAATTTCATGTAGGTTACGTAGCATTTTTTCTCAGTTGAACTTTCGTTACTGAAATTGGTTCTACATTTAATATATATTTTACGACTAAAACTGGAATTGGGGAATAATATATAACCACTCTTTTGCGGAATAATACAGTAAATAAAAAAAACTAAATCCAACCTTTTATATTTTGTCGTTATGTTACTTGAATTTTTACCTAATAAAAACATGTTCAAATAAATTAACTTGATCACCACGCTATTATACGGTAATATTAAGACGAATAAACGGTAGGACGAAAAGGGAGAGAGAAGGCAAGGAAAACATGAATGCAAATTAATGAGAAAGGGGTAAATAATCGGATGAAGGCCGACAGAGAAGAAAAACGAAGGACATACTGTGCCAAAACTAAGTTAATTAGGAGGCACGAGGTTGATGACTAAATGCTAAGCAATAGAGATATAGTTTAGTAATATAACTATGGTCCAATTTGCTGTTACAAGTAAAACAGACACTTTTTCTATATAGTAATTCAAATTATTATCGTAAATGCAAATGTGCGTTTGTTGTACTTTCACGCCGTATATATATATCGATCATAAAAAGAAATCTGCAAACACCTTAACAAGTATAAAGACAAAAATTATAGCCTTTATAATTTCCACGCGAGCAAAACTTAGGGCAGCTAGTACTTAAGGCGCTGTCCTAAGCGACTGATTTGGTAAATGAGGGGGTGAAGCAGGGGAGGTGAAGGGAGCTTAGCTCCGTCTACTGCGGGGCGCCCCCCTTCATTCTCGTCGCGTGCGGCCGTATTCTGGTGACATCCGTATTCCAATATTTCAAAATCGCAAGCAAAACGTTTTAGCATATTGAATTGAGATACTGATATTAAAATTTATATTACATACATCAATCTGTTTGTACAATATAGGCATAGCGCAATTTTTGTTCTCAGTGCAGCCATGAGCAAAACTGGTTTACATTAGGCGTTATAGGTATTAAATGTTGACGAAAGTAGGTAAATACCTACGTGCCGTAAGATGATAAAAATAATTAAGTCAGTTCCATGTATGGAGAGGCCATTATTATGTTTGTTTTGTTTTTGTATAAAAATAGTGAAGCAGTTCATAGAATACCTACATCTAATTCCATTCCTGCCAGTTTTCAAATCTGTTTTGCAATAAATTGGCTGTGACATACGGGCGGACAGACAGACAGACATTGCGAATCTATAAGGGTTCCGTTTTTACAATTTTTGGCTACGGTACTCTAAAAAACACAATACTGCTCTACTAAGCGCAAAAGCCGTATCTCAACTAAAGCGAGTTACGAGATAATTGAAGTTTAGTAAAAGTTGATTTCTTTTATTTATTTATGGATGTTTATTGTTAATATAGGTATAATTATTATGGCAAAGGTTTCGAAATACGTCGCCGTTTTTGGGGGTTGTGAGTGATTGGAGAGGCAGCAGGGGAGGTCTTGAAACCCCCCTCACCATTTTCACTTGCCAGAAATACTTGGTTTCCTCTGAAAAAAAATATCTCCAAACATCAGTGTGTATGGCACTGCCAACTTCCACATTCATCACACTAGTTTAATAAACTAAGGTTGTCGGAGCCCTGCGAAGGGCTCCCATTTTCGGATTAAGGGTCAAAAGAGAACCTAACATAACCTATTTATTTACTTATTACAGTCGCACCTAACCCAAGGCACTCGAAAGCAATGACGCACAAATTGGACATTAGCTGTCAATATGATCATTCCAAGATGGCAGTTTTGCGTTTCGTTTCACGTTTTTCACATAAAACCTAAAAATTATATTTGTAAAACTGTACTACAGTATAAAAACTATGTTCCGTTTTGCATAATTGCCGAAGTATTTATGAAATTTTGGAAATTGTTTAAAAATATTTAGACGCAAATCCGGCAGCAAAAATTACTTTTAGGGGATTAAAACGAACTACCTTAAGCCCCCTACACTACCAATACCCTCAAATTCAGGCGACTTGTTTCGAAACCCAACCCATTATTATTTTTCAAAATAGATGAAACATCTAACATATATGTGGATATACCTTATTCATGAGATACTGCTATGTCGCTTAGAAAATTATAGAATTAGAATTTGAGTTACTGCTTTTTCGTTAGCTCTCCTCATACATGTTTGTATGAAAATATAAAAATTTTCTTTCTCTTCAAATATGTGTTGTTTCAAAGAAAATAAATATTAAAAGATATTTATTTATATTCATTTATCATTTATTAACGAAATACAGAGTTTACAGCTCATCAAAAGTTAGCTGTCTGCTACAACCCGGCAGGTTTTCTTTATTCTCATCGAATGTTAAAGGCAGTGTGTGAGGTGATAAGGCTTCAATACTTATTATTTGCTGTTGTTCACGAGGCACAGTTTCATTTACTTTCCTTTTACGGCTTGGTATTGTAGAAATTTCAAGCACTGATGAAACATTTTCCTCTCCGTGATCTCGCAATGCCATCCCTTGAGCTTGACGAGAATCAACAATTTCAGGCAACTGCCAATTCATATAAAACGCCACAAGCTTCTCCCAGACAACATCATCTCTTTCTATAATTTCTATTTTTAGTGGTATACTTTCGCCACTCCACACAGCAAATAAACACTTTTGTTTGCGTGTAACGTGGCGTTGCCCCTGAATTTGGTAATAACAATTACAATATTTGTTTAGACTAGTCAGTTCACTCTTTTATCATGTTTCCATATTTGTATTTTATTTGCTCTTATACTATTCTCCAGGCCATTCTTATAGGCAACTTTAGAACATTAAATTTCCACAATCGTGTTTGGACCTATTAATCCATCTGGCGTGGCACCAATAATCGAATAATCCACAAGGCTCGATTGTTACATTTTCTTGCTTCGCCAGTTGTTGCAAAGCCAGTTGTTCATTTTAGATTCCATACGCAACAGATTTTACATTGCAAATATTTTATGTGTACAAAATATTTTTTACTAAGTTGGCTTTACTGCTGTTATCTCTTCTTTTTACCACTATACAAAAATTTCAATCTGTCAACATATTCTTACGCAATTCGAACCAGTCACTGCTATCCCTCTTGTAATTTTTGCTTATCACTACGGAATTTGAGTCAAATTTGTTAAAAAAATTGTTTGGCATTTCTTGGCTAGCTCTTGAACAGATCGTGTTAGGAATGACTGAAGTCAAATGTGTGTAAGACGTTGCAGAACTGTTATCTTTAACTTCACTGTAATTACAATAATGATGATTAGTTACGTACTTTATTATAAAAAAATACTATATCTTGTGTTATAGCAAACAGAGAAGTTACCTTCTTACTTATAAATGATTGATTTTAGAAATTAAAAAGATATTAGATGTACTGAGACATACCTAATAGTTTATGAATAATCAAAGTTTTAACCGATGTACCTAAAAAGGTTTATGTTCAAAACACAATAATACAACATTCGTTACCGCTTGTGCATCTTAGCGCTCCAGGCGCTCTGACAAGCTAATGAATTTGAAATATAGGTACATAAAATGTTTCGATTTTATGTTATTACTCTTTCAGAAATTGAAAACTGTTGCAGCTATGTATTGTGAGAATAATTTATATAATTATATTATGCATAATCGATAATATATAAGTAACATAGTTAGTCATAAAAGACTCTTATGAAAATAATTTGTGTAAAAATGATGCATATTTCATAATCACTTGGCCATGGATGAATTTCTATTTTATTACGACGCTTTCTTGTACAAATCCTTCGTAGAACTTCATTTCTCTAATTGTCCATATTTTATTCTTCTAATTATATATTTATAAGCACAGAAACAATAACACATTAAACGCAACAAGAGTATAAACTTAGGTCCTAATTATATGTGCCCATAGTTACATGAAAAGCCTATTTGATTCAAAGTATTCAGTCTATAACATAAAACATGAAATTACGAACTCAAATCGGCGTATTATAATAACAAACAGGTTAACGTAAAATTTCGTGCAGCGGAGACGCAAGCGACATGACCTATCTCTCACAGGGCTCATAGCCGAATGATGAGGTCTGGGCGGGGCGTAAACTAGCAACTGACAATCAGTACACCGCTTATGCTAATAAGGTTTAAATTGCTGAAGCGTTTTATGTTGATGGGATCTACCGAGCGTCAAAATCATAGACGTTTGGCAGATTTTATTTAATTTTACAAAATATACACGTATAATATGAAAATAAATAGGGTAATTCTTTAGTTCATTAGATTTCCTACAATATTATCAAAAAAAATATGACAGCTTACGATCAAAATATTGCAAACAGTGAGACGAAAGATTATTTTCTGCCTCGATTTTGTGATTTTTTTACCGTGATTCTATTTTACGTACATGAAAAATTCTTTCAAAAGTCTTTTGTTCAGACTTTTGACTTAAAGCTCTAATTTTTGCTAGTTTGTAATATGTACCGTTATTGCTAGATGCGCGACGAAAAATTAAGTGTTTCACGGCTTCTGAGGTATAACAGCGCCTTAACATAACATAACTTCATGCATTTTATCCCCGAAGGGGTAATAGTCAGAGGTGTATTATACACCCACACTTCGCCAGTTATGTTTCGGTCCCAATGTAATAGAAGGCGAGCCTATTGCCATCTACCGGGCACATTGATAAGCTAGCGATAATTAACATTTTTAATACACACATAACTTCGAAAATTCAGAGGTGTGTGCCCGGGGTACCTGGTAATCGAACAGGCAGTCTGTTACGTACACCACTGGGCTATCGCCGCACAAACTTACACAGCTACACAACTAGTAAAATAATAGAAAACAAGTTTCTAACTGATGAATATTCTCTGTAACGACTGCATCAAGTGAAACGATTCTTTATCCAGAAAAAAAGATATGTCCAGAGAGATAAATAAAAGTTTATGTCAATAGATTAAAAATTACTTATTTTAATAATATAGTTACACTTGGTAATCAGACAACGAGGGTCCCAATAACAATCTCAAAATAACATAGTTAATTAAATAAATAATCTTTATCCTGTACAGACAACGTTTTGTCAAATCCAAATACGTAACTAAAACATCGTTTTATGCGAAAACAACATAGATAACAAATATTATTTTACCTTTTGTTATCATAGTCAGTCAAAAACACTATAATAATTATTAATATTAATTTAACAGGCCTAGATGCGTGTTTATCTTATACTAATTCCATGCGCACGCGCGCGCGCACACACACACACACACAAACACTCACATGTGTCATAATATGTATACCTATCTATAATTTATAAATTAGAACATTTCTTTCATGAAAAATATAATCTAACCTCGTAGCATGCCGTATAACCGTCCGAAGGGGAGGCCTGATGACCTGAAATACAGGTTTGCGCCCCGTTTAGGCATCAGTCTCCCGCAATTTTTCTACTAACCCCTATGCTAAGTATTATACTCTGTATAAGGAAGAACATTGTGAGAGAATCAATAATTATTATTATTATTATTACTAATATATAAAGCTGAAGAGTTTGTTTGTTGGTTGAACGCGCTTATCTCAGGAAGTACTGGACCGATTTCAAAAATTATTTCACTGTTAGATAGCCAATTTATCGAGGAAGGCTATTATAGGCTATATAACATCAAGCTGGTTGGCGCAGCGGGAGTGTAAGCGACTGCTACACCGAAGGTCGCGGGTTCGATTCCCGCTCAAGTCAAACATTTATGTGCATGGACATGGATGTTTGTCTTGATCTGGGTGTTTCTTTGTATAATATGTAGGTTTTATATAAATATTTTTTGTATAAATTACAAAAAAAAAACCTATAAGCCACGGGAGCGGAGCACTAGCCTTAAATAACGCGGGTATAACCGCGGGCTAATCTAGTTTTACTCTAAAACAAGACTGTGTCCGCATGAAGATATACACCTAATTCTTCATCAAGTCTCTACTATCTATCTATTCCTGAAAACTGTACAAAAAATCAATTCGATTTTTTGTGTTAATCGCGCTCATACAAACAGGCAGGAAAGGAGACCTTATTTTATAAGTAACAAGCTGACCCGTCAAACTTTGAACCGCATATTCTACTTTTAAATCATCATCATCGCCCTAGCGTTATCCCGGTTGCATCCAAGACTCACACGCCTTGGAGCCTGAGTGCTCGGCCACAGTGAAAGGCGGGCGCGGGTGCGGGCGCGACGCGGGAAACTCAAACATATGGAGCTCTATAGGAGTGTCCGTAGTGGGCAGGCGGGCGCGGCAAGCGGCGCGGGCTGTGCAGCGCGGGGAGCACGCGGGCAACTCAAACTATAGGACTTTCATACAAGTGTCCGTAGTGAATGCGTGGGCGGCAAGCGGGAAACAATGCGGAGCGTGCGGATCTCAAACTTTTATGAGCAATGATATTATGAATAATTATTAAATCAAGTGCGAGTTGAACTCGCTCATCAAGGTTAACGTAGTAGAGGGATCCACTTAACATAAAGCATCATATAGCCCCCTAGCCAAATATCACTATCACTTTTTCGCCAGCAAAAATAACTTAATAATATTTATTTACATTACCACATATGTCTTTTTAACCCTTCCATTCGTTCCTGAAGTTACTAGAATTTTCCAATTTTTATTCAAAATATATATTTTTTAAATATGTGCCAAATATTCATAAACATTTTCCAAATTTCATAAAAACCAAAATCCTCATAACTGTTATAAATGTGATTTGAACCCACGCCCTTAGACCGTGAGGCGGTTGTATTATCCGCACGGCTATAGCCTAGTTATCAGTTAGTTGCGAATTTGGCGAACAATTGACAGAGTGTTACTATGGTAAGTGTTAACGTCATCTAACTGAAAAACTCATATTAATCTAGCCGCGACCAGTCACAATACTAAATTTGACAAACACTGTACACCGCACCCGCGAACGCGCCACTACGGACTTTTTGTGAAGCAGAATAATGTTAGAGTGGCACAATTTAGCTGGGATTTTACCTGTTTCCAAAATATTATTGAAAAAGTGAGTGATGTGCGGTAATGTAATATTGCCGCCTATTTTGAGAGCTTCAGTAGTGACGCCATCTGGCCCAGGGCTTTTTTCGAACTTCATGGATTTAAGATCCAGGGGTAATTCAGATTCTGTGATGATAGGTATGCGATAATAATAATAATAATTTATTTGCGCATAAAAGCAGTTTACACATACATTGACAATGCTCACAGATTTATAAGATAAGGTACAACAGTATAATATACATAATAGTCAATGGTCGCGACTAACATCTTGCTAAGTTGCCGAGACAACTTGTATTTAAGATGCTAGTTCCAACCCCCAAGTACAATGATCCTTATACTATACGTGATAATGATAGGTAATGTGATATTGTACAGTAGGTAATTGCAAAGCTTTTTACAAATACATAGATTCGTTTAATTCAGATTTATTTCTAATTATAATAATTTCAATTAAATAATAATATTTTTTATATAAATTTAAAAACAATACTTAAACGGAACATGCAAAATGGAGAAAAAAAAATATTGGAGGAAAAATATGTTATAAAATATTATGATTGAATTACGAGGGGAGTTCAATGTATTCTCGGTATCGAGGTGATATACTAATGATAAGGGTAATTTAATTATCTCATTAGTTAATGACACTCTTTGAGGGTATAAATACAAAATTTCATTTAATTGCCACCATTAGTATTCAAGATATGATTGCGAAAAGATAACTATGATGACTGATTCGACAATGATGAAAAAAATTGAGCATCGTGCAGTGATAAAATTCCTCACAAAACAAGGAAAAACTCAAAAAATTATCCATGAAGAAATGGTGGCTGTTTACCAAGATTCTGCGCCTTCATTATCTACAATTCAGAAGTGGTCAAGTGAATTCAAACGGGGTAGAGAGCAGGGCTTGGATAACGGTATATTTTTCGAAACGTTTTCGTCTTAAATACCTAAGAAACGATTTGTTTCGTTTACGTTCGAACAGAACGTTATAAAAAACGTTTTTGAAGAACAATTATAATTTAAATCGTTTTTGATTAATAAACGTTTTAAAACCGTTTTTTTATATTTTTGGGTTCAACAGGTATTAATATGAAACTACGAATATCACGAATTTCATTCAGTTGATATTTTACGGCCGCGCATTTCTGACATTTTGATTTGTTACTTTCATCATTGTAAATGTAATATGCATAAATTTGTTTTTTTCTCTTTCGTCCCATTTTATGAGCAAGAAACAAACACCACTTATTAACAAATCACTCGCAACGCAAGTCACAACACAATCTCGATCAATACGTTAGAAGCGCATTGGAATTACTGATGCAATGAAATCAAAATATAACATAATTAACATACTACGCTAGGCGGAACCCGATCCAATTAAACAAGTTCATGCTTGTCGCCGCACACCGTGCGCGGCTACGTCCTGCGGAATAAACCGGTTTTTACCTTGCGGCATTAACGTTCTCATTTTGTTTCCGTTCCGAACAAAATGATATGCAAAGAACTGTTCAAAACGTTTTAAAAACGTTATTTTAAATGACGTGCTGCTACTGAAGAAAACGTCAAATTAGTCGAAAAACTTGAACTTGAAGATGCCCGTGTAAGAGTGAAAACATTAGCAGAAATGACTAAGCTATCCGTGGGTACCATTTACACAATCCTTCATGAGCGCCTGAATTTGTCAAAGGTCAGTGCAAGATGGGTGCCGCGAATGCTCACCGCGCTACAGAAACAAGTGCGAGTTGACTGTTGTAAGGAGTTTTTGGACCTCTGTCCGCAAAGTATTTTCGATCGGATTGTTACTGGTGATGAAACGTGGGTTCATCACTATGACCCTGAGAGCAAGCAAGAGTCTATGCAGTGGCACAAAAAAGGATCAGACCCGCCGAAGAAGTTCAAAGTCACTCCGTCCGCAGGAAAGCTCATGGCCACGGTGTTTTGGGATTCTAAGGGAATCTTGCTAATCGAGTACACAAAAAAAGGTCAAAGTATTACTGCTGCATCATACGCAACCACCTTGCGTAATTTAAAGGAGGCAATTAAAGAAAAAAGACGTGGAAAATTAACCGCAGGTGTGTTGCTGCTTCACGACAACGCGCCGGTTTACAAGGCGCGCCTTGCCCAGGCTGCTGTGCGGGAGTACGGATTTGAAGAAATCAATCATCCACCCTACAGTCCGGACCTGGCCCCTACTGATTATTATCTATTCCCTAATCTTAAAAAGGACCTTCGTGGAAAGCATTTTTCGGACGATGAAGAGTTGAAGGGAGCAATAAACGAACATTTTTCGGGCCATGAAGAAAAATATTTTTCAGAGGAAATTGAAAAGTTACTTTCACGAACAAATAAATGTATTGAGATGTAAGGGGAGTATATTTGAAAAATAAAATTTATTCAGAATTTTCCGCCTTTTCCTTCATACCTATACCGAGAATACATTGAACTCCCCTCGTATTGATGTGTGGGTGTTTGTGTCTGTTTGTGTATGGGTGTGTGTGAGTGTGTGGGATTGTGTAAGGGCGTGTGAATGTATTGGTGCGTGAGTGAGGTTGACTGGCAAACAAGTATTTTAGATCCTAGGGAGGATTAGAGCCTCTGTATCGTGGTAGTTACATTTTTGTAGCCATTGTGTTAGAGTATTTTTTAGAGAGCCACTCGAAGATGAATAAAAGTACAGCGTTCTGTTCAGTGTGTTGTACAGATGAGGACCCAAGTAGCAGAAAAACCGTTGAGTCCATGAGTAAGTACTTCTGTGGAGTTCGCATATTCTGTCCATGCGTCTTTTTGTGGTTTCCACTTACGGAGTGCCCTGATGTTGCAAAATAACCGTGTATAGAATAAAGAGTTGTCGGACGGTCAGGACCCCACAACTTTTATACAATTCTTCGGTAGAGAACAAAATGGGGCGGAAGGTGCTCACCTTCAGTACTGCTCTTTGAGCTCTTTCTAACTTAATCATGTACAACTTAGGAGCACCACCCCAAACAGAAATACAATATGACAAGAGAGACTGGCAGAGCGCAAAATATACTCTCTTGGTAGTCTGAGCGTCTGCAACATAGCGTAGAGATTTGAAAACAAAGATTAGTTTTCTAATTCTAGTGGCCAAAGACTCTATGAGTATCCTGAAGTTTAGACCATCGTCGAGGATTATTCCAAGGTATTTGTACGGTTAACGTACAGACGTTTAGCTTCCGTACGCATTTTGCTTACATGCGCGACCTACATTACTTTTCTTTATAACGTGTACCTAATAATAAGTATAGTTAGTTGATATATCGATCGCCGCGGATTAGCATCTAAATCGTAACAAGTGTAATACTAACAATAACTTTAGAAATAAACTGTGATTTAAGTGTAATCTGTGGTTTGTGTCAACTCAACCCATAACTCTAACTTCAACTTCAAACAACCTCGACTCTCTGCACCATACAGCGGGGTCCTTCGTAAGGTAATTAGGTGGGATTCAGTAAGTGCATTAAGATACTTATTGATATCTAGCTAAACAACTGGACTAGTACCTGCGGCTACACAGCTCTACGTGTGCTCCAACTATAACATTTACGTCAACTTCAACTTAATACATACATCAAACAACAATGGGAAAGAGCGTCGAGGAACTTATCAACCAACAAGAAATTATCTTCAACAACCTGAAACAACTATGCATTAACTATAAAAAGGATAGCCCTGATAGGAAAACCTTAGCGTACTTGGAAGAACGTCTTTCTCGGCTTAATAGTCTATGGGAGAAGTTTGTTCACAACCATCAACTTTTAGAAGAATCTGGCGTAACAGACATCTCATACTTTACGGAAAACGTTTTTAATGAAACAAAGAAGATGTATGAAAACGTTTTGCACGATATGTTGAAACGGAAGGCGGAATTGCCTGGTAAGAGCTCAAGCAAAGATTTGTCTCCTACTACACCAAAGAAGGAAAATGAAAACAAACCCTCTCGGTTTACTTTCAGTGACATTGACTTCCATGTGCCACCTCGGGATGCCAAAGAAACATCTGAAAAGCAACAGGATCTTCTACGACAGCAATATTGTAATTTTAGAGCGTTTGAACGTACCGTGGAAAAGATGACCTTTGATACGTCAATGGAAAAGTGGGAGCTAGAAGATAGCTTGAATATTCTGAAAACTAAATGGGAACACATAGAAAAGGCGAACTGGGAACTAGATTATATCTTACAAGAAGAAAACGTAGTATACAAACAGAAAGTTTTGGCTATAGAAAATATTTACGACACTTTACGCAAGCAATTGCAACATAACATATGGAATAACGCGCACTACGAGAAGGCAACACCGAAAATTGTGATACCAGATTTTTATGGTAATTACAACCAGTAGCTGACATTTAAAGACCTCTTCATGGAGAGTGTCCATAACAACCCGTCGCTCTCGAAGGCTCAGAAAATGCAGCATCTGAAAACAAAGCTCAAAGGGGAGGCGGAAAAACTTGTGCAACATCTAGGCATCAGTGCCGACAACTACTCTTCCTGTTGGGACATAATATCACACCGCTATGACAATAAGCGTCTTCTCTTTACATCTTACATGAATACCATGCTGAATCATCCTATAATTCAACACGCGAGTGCAGCGTCCGTAAAAAACTGCACGATGTCATGCGGGAATGCCTAAATGGGCTCAATAACATTGGGGTAGATATATCAAAATGGGATCCAATTATTGTTCATCTTTTGGTACAGAAGCTAGACCATGTTTCCTATAATGAATATGTTAAAGACCTGAAGGAGCCCAGAGGACTGCCTGATTTAGACGAATTCACACAATTCTTGGAATCCAAATTTATGGCATTAGAGGCATTACAAGAGAATAACCAGCAGAAAATGTCCCATTCGAACAAAACTGTAATTCCTTACAAACAATCGAATAATACATCGCAAGTCCGTAACAATAATTATAAATTGAATAACGCTTCGAGGTCAGCGAACTTTAACAAGCCACAATTAGCGCAAAAAACCTTCTTCACTACAGCCAAATATTGTCCAATCTGCAAAACCGATCATGTGTTAATGCAATGCGACAAATTCCTAAACATGAACACACAGGCGCGTCATGACACAGTTCGTAACTTGCATTTATGCAAAAACTGTTTGTTTAGTCATGGTGAACAGCAATGTATGTCACGAAAAAGATGTAAATTATGCAACAAAGCGCACCATACTCTAATGCATGAAACTGAAAACCGTCGAGCAACATCGGCGTCAACTCCAAACTCTTCGCCATCATCCACGAATTCCCATGTAGTTAACAATCTAACTAACGAAATGAAAGAAGTCTTGTTACCGACAGTACTTCTGAAAGTCAAAACCATTGACGGGGATTACATTACCTTAAGGGGCTTGCTGGACCAAGGATCCCAAGTTAGTTTGATATCGGAAGATGCAGCTCAGCGTCTTAGATTGCCACGGAAGAAACTCAGCGCGGTAGTGTCCGGTATTGGGTCACTTTCCGGGAATAGCAGAGGTTCTATTAATTTGGAATGCACATCCATTCATTCAGATTACAACTTTAACGTAGAAACTTTGGTAATGAGAAAGCTAATGAGCAATTTGCCAACTACAACCTTTACCATTGAAAACTGGGATTATTTACAAAGCTTGAAATTAGCCGATCCTCGGTTCAATGTGTCAGGCCCAATCGATCTACTTTTGGGTGCCGACGTCTACTCGGAACTAATACTGAGCGGAGTTATGAGGAGTGACAACAACGTCCCTGTGGCGCAACAAACCAGAATAGGATGGATCTTATGCGGCAACGTAAAAACATTCAAGTGTTTCATTACGCTTAATAACATAGAGGATATGTCACGTTTCTGGGAGAGTGAAGACATTGCTGAAACTACAACATTAACTAGCGAGGAACAATACTGTGAACAATTTTACAAATCAACAACTAAGAGATTAGACACTGGCGAATATGTTGTCAAGATGCCTATGAAACAGTCTGGTAACTTTAATTTAGGTGCTACAAGACCTCAAGCAACAGCCCAGTTTCTACAGCTTGAGCGAAAAATGCTAACAAACAAGAGCCTCAACGACGAATATAAGCGCTTCATGGATGACTATATTGCCTTGGGTCACATGAGACGTGTCCCTGCTGAGGGCAGGAACAAAGATCACGTCTACTTTCCACATCACGGGGTGTTGAGAGCAGAGTCAACGACAACCAAACTGAGGGTTGTTTTCAACGCTTCATACAAAACGAAAACTAACAGCAGTCTCAATGACATGATGTACTCAGGCCCAAATTTGCAAAAGGATATTTTTACCCTGATAACAAATTGGAGAATTTTCAAATACGTCTTTACGTCTGATATAGCGAAGATGTACAGAAATATATGGCTGGCTGAAGAACAAAGAAACTTACAAACTATAATATGGAGATCTTCTCAGATGGAACCTTTACAGAAATGGGAACTTTGTACAGTAACATACGTTATGAAAAGCGCCCCCTACCTCGCGATGCGCACACTACATCAACTCGCAAACGACGAAAAGGGTAATTACCCGGTGGCTGCAAAGACTTTACAGAACTATTTCTACATGGATGACTTAGTCTATGGCCAATACAGCTTGGAGTCAGCGAAAAAAATAGTTCAGGAAATGGTTGAGCTACTGAGAAAAGGAGGTTTCAATTTAAGGAAATGGACTAGTAATGATGTTCGTATCTTAGAAAATCTAGACGCGGATCAAAAGGATGACAAGCGGAACATAAACTTCACACCGGGACAAACAACGAACTCAACACAAATAAACAAAACTTTAGGCATGAGTTGGAACCAAATCAACGATAACTTTGTTTATAATTGGCATTTGCCTGCAAGAAATAACGTAACAAAACGCATACTGCTAGGAGAAATTAGTAAATTATACGACCCACTTGGGTTCCTCTCGCCTACAACAATAAAGGCTAAACTACTGTTCCAGAAAGTATGGGTCAGCAAGGTCGAGTGGGATGAACGCCTGCCTACGGAGATAGTTCACGAATGGGAAATGATAAGAAAAGATCTTCCTTTCATCAATAACATTTCTGTCCCACGGTGGTTGCAGTGTACCAACGAATCTATTGAGATACACGGGTTCTGTGACGCGAGTGAAAAGGCCTATGCCTGTGTTGTCTACAGTAGAGTAACGAATTATCACGGTGATTACATAACAACTATAATTGCCGCTAAGACCAAGGTGGCCCCGCTCAGTAAAAAGATTTCGTTACCTCGCTTGGAACTCTGTGGCGCGCTATTGCTCGTTAAACTAATCGAAAAGATCAAAATTACGCTTTCAGCTAAAGAGCTACATATACGATGTTGGAGCGATTCAAAAGTAGTGTTGGCATGGTTGAAAGGTGACGTACACAGATGGGAGAGATTTGTTGCTCATAGAGTAGCACAAATAAACAACTGTATTCCTGCCAGCCAGTGGGACTATGTTCGGTCGGAGGAAAACTCTGCGGATTGCGCAACGCGAGGATTGTCGCCTAAACAACTTTTAACGTTTAACCTTTGGTGGCAAGGGCCCCAGTGATTAAAAAGTTATAACTATAAAACTGAACAGAGAAGTGAACTGACGTACGTAACAAACATTGACCTGAAACACACTGACCCAATACAAACAAAATGCTGCGTAGCAGTTTATAACAAGTGTGAAATAATTACTGCATTATTAAATAAACACAGTAATATCAAACGTGTAATACGAGTACTTGCTTGGATTCTACGAGTAGTGCACAAAATGAAGCCAATGAACTCGCACAATAACAAAACTGACTATTATTTAACATCGTATGAAATAACCATGGCCACGGATCTTATAGTCAAAACTATTCAAAGAGAACATTTTGGAGAAGAAATCGAATGTTTGAAGAAACAAATGGCAATATCTAGCAGAAGTCCTTTACTCAAATTAACTCCATTTCTCGACGACAATGGGTTATTACGAGTGAGGGGTAGAATCGCGCAGTCTTTACTACCGCCCGAGACAAAACATCCTATCATTCTGCCCGCTAGAGGGAGATTAACTGAACTGCTCATACAGGAAGCACATCGCATCACTCTACATGGCGGCGCTAGACTAACCTTAGCCCACTTACGCTTAAAGTTCTGGATCATTGGAGGGAGTAGAACTGTCAAAAGGGAATTACGCTTGTGCGTAAGATGCCATCGTTTTAAGCCCCATCGTAATACGCAGCTGATGGCTGACTTGCCGAAGGAACGTGTGACACCAACGAAACCCTTCACGAATACCGGTGTGGACTTTACGGGACACGTAGATGTCAAAATCAACAAGGGGCGAGGAGTAAAAACGTGTAAGGCGTACATTGCCATTTTTATTTGCATGGTAACCAAAGCAGTACATCTGGAATTGGTATCAGATCTTACAACACAAACATTCCTTGCAGCATTTAGAAGAATGTGTGCTCGGCGAGGTACACCAAAGAATGTGCTTTCAGACAATGGCACAAACTTTGTAGGTGCCGCGAAACAACTTCAGGCAGACTTTAAACAAAACAAAACTTTCCAAAGCACAGAATTTCTCGATGAAATGAGCTATTTACAAATCCAGTGGCATTTTAACGCACCTCTCTGGCCGTCGGCTGGTGGACTGTGGGAAGCTGCCATTAAAGCGATGAAATACCATTTAAAACGAGTCCTAGGAGAACAAAAACTAACTTTTGAACAATTCAGTACTTTACTTACACAGATCGAAGCTTGCTTAAACTCATGACCGTTGTGTCCGTTATCGGAAGACGTGGACGATCTGGAATACCTGATACCTGGTCATTTTCTCATCGGCGGTCCTTTGCTATCCCGACCACACATAGAGGAAAATTTTAACGAATATGACTTAAGGAACAGATGGAGACTAATAGAACAAATGAATCTACATTTCTGGAGGCGTTGGTCGAGCGAATATTTACACCAACTGCAAGTGAGAAGCAAGTGGCAACATCCTAAAGAAAATCTTAAGGAAGGCAGTTTAGTGTTGATCAAAGAGGAAAACTTACCAGCGAGTAGATGGGCTCTCGGAAAAGTAACAGAACTTCATCCTGGTGGCGACGGAAGCGTCCGGGTGGTTACGCTAAAAACTAAAATGGGCAATTGAAACGCCCTGTTATGAAACTTTCGCCGTTACCGCAGAGAACCGATATCGAATCTGTAGAACGAAGTTACGGCAATAAGAGAGAGAAAGAGAAGAACATTCGAACTGATCATAAAACGACAAGGTGTATACAACCGAAGAAGTTTGGCGTACTCTCACTTGTACTTATGACTATGATAGCAATGACGGGGATAAACTCAATTGAAACTGCACCTGTCGCACCAAACTTTGTAGTGACACAGATACAAAATGATCACCCTATATACTTTGATGACGCTGGAAAACTCCAACTAATACATGATGAGTGGACTCTTGTGGTATACTACAATTTAACATCATACTGGCATGCAACAAATAAAATCAACTACCACATCGAACAAATAGATAAGCTTTGTAGCAGGATATCCTACGAATATACAGCTTGCGAAGCTGTTGTCAACCACTTGCAAAACGAAATGCGGCATCTAACCGAATACAACACCATGCTTTTATCGCAGCATTCGAGGCAAAGAAGAGGCTATTTCGACGGCGTTGGCAGTCTAGCGAGAACACTATTCGGTGTCCTAGACCAAGACTTTGCCAAAAATATGAAAGGGACATTCAAAATCTACACGATAACGATAATTATTTGCTCCAATTAATGAGGAATCAGACACTTATAATAGAATCCAAAAAAATGTTATTAAAAGTCATACCGAATTCATGAATAGACAACTGGATATTATGCATGCCTACATGAACAAAACGAGTAATATTATCTCAAAAATAGACAACAAGGCACAAATGCTATTCACGGCAAATGATATCAACTCTGCTGCCGTGACGTCAACATTGATATTGAACAACTTGAACCGAACACAAGAAATGTTTATGAACGCTCTCGGCAACATCTACAAGAGGCATTTGGATACACATCTGTTTTCAGCATCTCAATTAATTGAACAGCTCAATATCATATCCGGAAAACTACCACAAGGAGTTTCTTTACCAGTTCAAGATATCCAAAAGGATTACAAGCAGATTTTTGACTTGATTTATGTGAAGGCGCGATTGACAACCAATAACATACTATTCGAATTACACATTCCTTTGTTGACGGAGACTACAACATATACCGTGTAATACCCATACCATTCCAAAGCGAAGGACATTTGAGAATAGTAAGACCTGAATCAAAATTCATAGCCATTAACTTCATGAAAAACTGCTACATAACAATGGAAGAGCAGGACATGCACCAATGTAACTCGTACGGAGAAGACAGGTATATATGCATTTCGAGGCAACCTGTATACAGCTTACATGACAAAAACGCACCTTGTGAAGGCAAAGTCTTGGTCTAGGACACCGAATAGTGTTCTCGCTAGACTGCCAACGCCGTCGAATTAGCCTCTTCTTTGCCTCGAATGCTGCGATAAAAGCATGGTGTTGTATTCGGTTAGATGCCGCATTTCGTTTTGCAAGTGGTTGACAACAGCTTCGCAAGCTGTATATTCGTAGAATATCCTGCTACAAAGCTTATCTATTTGTTCGATGTGGTAGTTGATTTTATTTGTTGCATGCCAGTATGATGTTAAATTTTAGTATACCACAAGAGTCCACTCATCATGTATTAGTTGGAGTTTTCCAGCGTCATCAAAGTATATAGGGTGATCATTTTGTATCTGTGTCACTACAAAGTTTGGTGCGACAGGTGCAGTTTCAATTGAGTTTATCCCCGTCATTGCTATCATAGTCATAAGTACAAGTGAGAGTACGCCAAACTTCTTCGGTTGTATACACCTTGTCGTTTTATGATCAGTTCGAATGTTCTTATCTTTCTCTCTCTTATTGCCGTAACTTCGTTCTACAGATTCGATATCGGTTCTCTGCGGTAACGGCGAAAGTTTCATAACAGGGCGTTTCAATTGCCCATTTTTAGTTTTTAGCGTAACCACCCGGACGCTTCCGTCGACACCAGGATGAAGTTCTGTTACTTTTCCGAGAGCCCATCTACTCGCTGGTAAGTTTTCCTCTTTGATCAACACTAAACTGCCTTCGTTAAGATTTTCTTTAGGACATTTGAGAATAGTAAGACCTGAATCAAAATTCATAGCCATTAACTTCATGAAAAACTGCTACATAACAATGGAAGAGCAGGACATGCACCAATGTAACTCGTACGGAGAAGACAGGTATATATGCATTTCGAGGCAGCCTGTATACAGCTTACATGACAAAAACGCACCTTGTGAAGCTAAAGTTTTTAGCCAACAAACATCATTGTCATGCGTCATCGATGATGTAACTTGCAGGGAGACCTGGGTCAAACTACACCAACCTAACCTGTGGCTGTTTACGTTATGCGATAAACAATTGATGCGCGTCACGTGCAGCGATCAAGTTACACCGGCGGTCATTGACGGAACTGGTGTCTTAGCATTGAAACCTAAATGCATACTACAGAAAAAGGATGCTACAATATTTACTTACAACCAATTAGGAAGTAAATATTACATGGAATCAAATATCAACGTGCCAACAATAAATTCAACTATAAACAACATTTTTGACCTTGGTTGGAAAAATGCACGTTTGAATATTACGGAGCCTGCATTATCTACTGCAGTTGAATTGACGAACATACAACAACAGATATCCTATCAAAAGGAACACGAGAACTTACCTGTGACGTCATATACATCCACGTGTCCAGTCACGATATATATCTATACTCGGTGACTTCCTTGCTGCTGGGAGGTATCGCGTCCTTATTTGGCTACAGTATCGTCAGAAAACGATGCCTTAAGAACTCTGAGCTGAAAGAGTCTCAAGCAGAAAGAAGGCCGAAGGAGAGACTAATGCTGCAGTGGACATCGAGATGCGAGAGATGCGCCACCTGCCGTCGACATCGGAACCCGCCAACAGCGTGGTGGTTAATATGTCTAGTTAAGATTTAATAACTGTGTATACTACTTATTTTATTAATTTTACTAACATAATTTTATAATAACTTATAATATTTGTAATAGATGCTCATCCACTTTTCCCTCGGGAGCATGTACGGTTAACGTACAGACGTTTAGCTTCCGTACGCATTTTGCTTACATGCGCGACCTACATTACTTTTCTTTATAACGTGTACCTAATAATAAGTATAGTTAGTTGATATATCGATCGCCGCGGATTAGCATCTAAATCGTAACAAGTGTAATACTAACAATAACTTAAGAAATAAACTGTGATTTAAGTGTAATCTGTGGTTTGTGTCAACTCAACCCATAACTCTAACTTCAACTTCAAACAACCTCGACTCTCTGCACCATACAGTATTTGATAGAACGTGTTCGTTCAAATTTGGAAAACCTGCAAGATTCGGCATGTGGCGAAGGGCACGAGTGAGCAAATAAAGAATAGGTAATAGGCTGAGTGGATTCACGTAGAGAAAAGGTAAGAACTTTTGTCTTCTGTGTATTAACAGTTAGTAGATGCATATATAACCAAGACATAACTTTGTTGAGTCCCTCCTGTGCCGCGAGGAAAGTATCACTCCAAGTCTCACCGGAAAAAGTAAGGACGGTGTCGTCAGCAAATGCTGTAATCCTGCCATTACGTAGATCCAGGTTACAGAGGTTGTTCACATAAATTAGGAATAGCGTTGGGCCAATCACGCTGCCCTGAGGGACACCAAAAGTGACAGGGAGTTCGGTGCTAACGTGATTTTGTACTTTAACGCACTGGGTCCTGTTGTGTAAATAATCTTTAAGAAAATTAAGTGGAAAATCACGTATTCCCAACTCCTCGAGCTTTGAAATTAGGATCGGGATAGAAACCGTATCGAACGCCTTTTTTAAGTCCAAAAAAATTTAGAGTACCTTTTTACCTGCATCCATAGTTTTTACTATATGGTTTGTAAGTTCCAAAACAGCACATTTGGTAGACTTATTACGCCTAAAACCGTACTGATTTGGGGATAAAAGCATTTTAGATTCAAGGTACGAAATCAGTCTTTTATTGACAATTCGTTCTAGGACCTTGGAAATCGCCGGTAGCACTGCAATGGGGCGATAATTATCGATACAGTTTCTATCTCCACCCTTGTGTATAGGGTGTATAATGGCCCTTTTCAAATACGCTGGAAAGATGCCAGTTCTGAAGCACAAATTAAATATATAGGTGAGTGGTGGGACAAGCAGGCGCGAATACCGTTTTAGTAGTTTAGTAGAGATGTTATCCCAACCAACAGCAGAGTTTGATTTTAAGGACAAGAGCACAGTTTCAACTTCTAACTCATCAGTGTCCAACAAAACGAAAGAATGTAAACTCGAAGAAGTGGATGGACCAGATATACTGGGATCAAGGTAGTGTGGAAATTTACAAGCTAAATTCTTACCCATACTAGCAAAATATTCATTTACGAGGTTAACGGAATGTTGTGGGGAGGAAGAGGAGGAGAGCAACTCACTATTTGAAGCTTTGGGTTTGTCAGTGTGTGTCACTCTCTTTATGATCTGCCAGATTTTCCGATTGTCATTGCCAGCGTCCCTTAACTCTGATTTCTCATGCTCTCTTTTTAGCTTTTTAAGAATCTTCGTACAAAAATTACGGTACCTCTTGTAAGTAGTTCTCAGAATGATGTTGTCAGGGTATTGGTTGAGTCTTTTGTGCATAGCATCTCTGTTACGTATGCAGCGGAGCATACCTGAGGTCATGCATGGTTTGAGTAGTCGATGGTGACTAGGTACTTTTAGGATCATAGTATGGTTGCTTATGCTATTGATTAGTGAATCTATTAAGAACTTAATAGCTACATTTGCATCGTTACAGTCAAATACTGGTGAAAAACTTAGGCTTTCAATCTCGGCGTCAAGTGAGGTGTAATTAATTTTACTTATAGTTTTAAATAGAGGTTTCATAACTTTTTTCGTCTTAAGACAAAACAGTACACAGCTATGATCCGTGACAGAAGAATTTAGTACGATCGCAAGTGCTGATAAATTCGTCCTGAGCATAACATGGTCCAAACAGGAGTTTTCGCGGGTAGGAGTTGTATATGCAGGTAGGAGACCGTGAAAAGCCATGAGCTCCAAATACTCTTCCGCAAGACTTGAGCTTGTATTAGAGTCTATATTGATATTTATGTCACCAATTACAGCCACTGTTTTGCAAGACGAAAATTCCAGTAAAAGGTTGTTTAGTGATCGTAAAAAGTTGTTTATATCTGAGAAAGAAGGAGACCGATAAATACACACGAATGCCTTATCTATACCAGCTTTCAATACAAGACAGCTTGCATCAGCAAGATCTGGTTCATAAACTGAATAATCGGCGAGATTCTTGACATATAAAACAACCCCATCATTTTGGTTTGTTAGGCGTGAAGTTTGATAAGAAACATATGTTTCGATTGTAGGGATAGTATTATTATTCTTTAGCCAGCATTCAGTTAAGACTATTACGTCACAATCGAGATTTATCTGATGTAGAAGTGCTAGAAAAGAGTCAAAATTAGCTTCAATGGAACGAATGTTTTGAGTAATTATCTTAAAGTGGTTCAAGTAATCACCGATATAGGAAGAACATTCTTCAGGCTTACAACTCAGTGTACTGGAGACAGACAGTTCATCAATATGATCGATAAGTTCAGTAACCCTATCCACCATCATAATGAGTAAGCGTTGGTCTTTCTAATGTAGCAGGATTATTTATGGTATATTTTAGCTCACTGTAAGTTATCAATGCCGAAAGTCTCTCTGTACAGCGAATTTTGAAATATGCTAGGACTATAATATAAGTTTCCTGTGTACTTTTGCAATAACACAATAAACTACATATGTGGATAGATGTAGTAAAAGATATGTTATTATAGCACATATTATAGGGTGTGAAAATATTTTCAGAACTTCTTTGAATAAGTATGTGTAGTTTGTGTGTGTTGTGTGTAATGAGTGTATGTACTAGTAGTATAACACAATTAAAGTAGCCATAATATAAGTTGCGGACACAATAAAAGTTATGCATTAAAATATGAGAAACCAAAAAACAATAAAAACATAGCATGCACGGAAGCAAAAATAGTCATATTCCCTTCAGTTTGTTAAGATCACGTTCACTGTCAATGCGTATATGTGGCATCCCTTCAGCTTTGCGTAGAAAGATTCGTCCATGCATAGTCCAGCAAAACTCGTAGTGGTATTCTTTGGCAAATGTGCGACTTAGGTAATAAAGCTTTTTGGCGCTGGTAGTGAGGGTTTCTGAGATGTATACCGGTATCGGCGTGCACCCGAACTCCAAGTGGGTGGTATTAAGTTTGCTATCTCGATGCTTTCTATTAAATTTATTAAATAAATCAATCACATCTTTCTTTTTTAAACCACTACTGAACTCTACTATAATCGGTTTGTGGGTCTCTTTTTTCGTATTGATTCGGAAAATGTCTCGAATATCGGTAGTCTGCAATTCAACATCTATAGCTTTACCCATACGGCAAACGATGTCAACTAGATCCTGTTTGCTTTCTTTAGCGTTAGGTTTTGGTATATTACGTAATTCAATACTCGCAGACTTTTGACTACGCTCGAGATTTTCTAGCTTATCCTCCAACGATTCTATGTATTTGACTTGTTCTTGTCTTTTTTCAGTAATTTCTTTTAGCTTTTCATTAATATCGTCGTATTTGGCCGAGATAAACTTTACAGTTTCATTTAATTCTCTATTTTCTGCTCTCAATTCATTTATTGTTGTTAATATTTGCTCGTACTTTCCTTCTTGAGAAGTTGTCCAATCTCGTAGCATATTTTTGATCTCCTTTTTAAATGCCTTAAACTCGTCTTTAAGTTCTTGGTCATGTTTACGTTTTTGACGACGCAAGCAGACCTTATGTTGGCTTAGGGGCTCACTGTCCCCCTCACATGAAGCAATGTTTGGTTCGGTGTAAGAATGACCTTTTGTTTCAGATGGTATGCTTTTAGTCGCAGACGACGGAGGGGTTCGTTTAGTTTTTGGCATTATAAAAGGCAAAACAGCAGTTTGTATGCAATTCAAAAATTGTCAGAGCGCCCTGCCGCTAATTAGTAGCAGTATAGCAAATAGACCAATGACGTTGTGGTCCGGCGCAGTCGACTCCGCCCTCGCCGCTTGCTCTGGTATTGTTGGAGGCGTCAACAAGAGTGGGCGTGGCGAGCGCCGCACGGGAGTAGCGGTGGTGGCGTAGGCGCGGTCCTGACTAAATGAGTTGACCTTATTGGCTAATTACTCACGCGCTGCGTCCCTCGATACTCTTCACACCGCTAACTCCTTTACACTCATGCGCGCCTGGTATCCGCACTATTTTATTCACAATTATTTTTACAATTATATTATTAAGAGCCATTTCACGTTTTCGCGCGAAATTCTAAGATTTCAGTCGCCTAATTTACCATCTTAGGTAAAACTCCGTCATTTTGAAATACATGTAAAAAATAGGCCGATCCTTCGTTTTGTTACTTCATGTAAGACATTTACAAAAAAATACTTGTTTACTTTGTGGTGATTAATCTCCCACAACAAGTTTTCTGAAAAAACAACGCAGAGTTAATTTCATGTTCTCATATGTATCACTAATATTTATAAATTTGACTAGAAAAAATACGTATCGTATCAGAAATATACTTTTGTTGTTACATACAGTACTAGAATTTCGATTTTAATAGCATTATTTGATAAAAAAAATAAAATCTAAGTCCATTTTTTATGTTTTGTAACCATACTTTATTGCGTTTTTTTTGTTTAAATAAAGGAAAAATACATCTTTAAAATCATGTAAAAATAAACTATGTTCTTCAAGAAATCTAATTTCAAAGTTTGATGAGAATCCCTTCATGAAATTTATCATAAAATGAATTTGAATAACACTCTGATTTAGAATAAATTACGATGCACAAGCATGCATCGATTAGTACGGCGCGAGCGCCCGTCGAGGTAGGACCTGTGCCAGTTTGTTTCGTGCGGCGAACTTCGAGCGTCCGTATCGTAAACGCTATATTATACTACGACTAAAACATTTTGATTCCTAAGTTTTTTTTCTACGGTAAGTGTATTAATGTTTTGTTTACTATCGTGGTGTATTATTTAAGAAGTTTATTGTATAATGTTATGTTTTTATTTTATTCGTTTTAGCAATGGGGCGTAAGAGTTCTGTATACCATTGTATAAAAAAAAGGAAGAACAAAAATTGTGCAGCCCTAAAAAAGCAACGGAAGCGAGGTAGATATTTTTTTATTTGCAGTTCATATCAACATAAACAACAGACCGTAATTACAATTTTAATAATTTATCACGCTTGAAGGTCAACCTGACTGGGCTGGACTGAGCTGAAGTCCATTGTTGGACAGAGGCTTCTCCCAATGCATATCATTACTCCCCGTGTTTCGATCCCCTCACCTAGCAATGCAATTTTCTACAACTTTAGTTCTTACAACTTTTATCATATGATCTATCTATATTAGTCGGGCTAAGCGGGAAAAATAGAGGCTAAGTATAAATATGGCCGAAATATTCTGGAAAACGATTCACTTTTAAATTCAAGAAGGTAGCTGAGAAAAAACCCTGTTGGATTTACGTTGTCATTTTAAATTTATTCTTACATTGACTTCTTCTGAAGGTTAGAGCAATGAAATTGCTGCCCATTGCTGGCTTTAGCAAAATTTTTGGCCCTTTTCTTGTCTAATCGGACAGGGTTATATGGTATACGCTGATGATATAAGTAAAAAATTAAATATTTGAAGATATTGAAACTTGAGAGCTATTTTCTTTTAATTTTAGGATGAGAAATCGCATGAAACGAGTAGAGGAGGATAGTGATTTCAGAAATGACGCCGAGGCCGTGCCGATTACAAGTGAAAAGTCAGATTTGATAACAGATATTGTATGTTTTCGTGCAAATTCTATATTTCAAACATCAGTTTTAGCAGTAAATAAGGTTCCATAGTAATTATCTTTTTAATATTATAGGAAACAGTACCTGAAACTGACCCATTAGAACCTGGACTTGACGAATCACTGAAACTTTCAGACTCAAAGGTATATCAAACTTTTTATATTTATTTGAATTTCAATATAAACAAGATGTTAACATAACTTTTGTTTTTAGAACGATTACGTCGTTGATGGGAGGCGTATAATTGATTTTCAATACTTTTGGAATCAATTAATAAGTATTGGTGAACACAGCGAGAAGTTCGGCTGCAAATTAAACTATTTGAAAATAGAAAAAGAGAAACAGGTGGGTCTTCTATCTAAATTTGACTTGAAGTGTATGATGTGTGGATCTAGTTTTGTTCTCAAAACTTCCCAAACTGACAAAACTCAACAAACAAGACTCGACGTTAATGCAGCCGCAGTATCAGGTACTATAATTACCGGAATTGGACTCTCAAACTTAAATGAAATCACTGCATCGCTGGATTTGCCAACAATGCCATTTCGATTGTACAGTAAAACACATGATGCTATCTCCGACATGTGGAAAACTGCCGCCGAAGAGACAATGTTAAATGCTGCTAAACAGGAAATTGATGCCGCAAAATCACGTGGCGATATCAGTAATTCGGGCATAGCAATGATACCGGTCGAAGCGGATGCTTGTTGGGGCAAACGCTCTTATAAAAATAATTATTCTGCACTTTCTGGTGTTGCGGCCATAATTGGTGAACATAGTGGTAAAGTGCTATATATTGGCGTTCGCAACAAATATTGCGTCGTTTGTGCCAGAGCCAATACAAAAGGCCAGCCAGCAAAAGCTCACAAATGCACAAAAAATCATTCCGGATCCTCTACCAGTATGGAGCAAACCATTTTAGTTGAAGGTTTTAAAAACTCCATTAAGGATAGAAATTTAATTTATAAAACATTAATCGCAGACGGCGATTCTAGTACCTACAAATCTATATTAGAGAGCCGACCTTACCCGGATATACCCATACAGAAAATTGAATGCACAAACCATTTGTTGAGGAATTACAATGGGAAGAACTTGTTACTACAAAAAGATACAGCTATACCCCTCAACGAACGTAAACTTTTAAATATGGACCGCTTGAAAAGGCTACGTACTGCTGTTCGTGCTGCTATTAAATATAGACAACAAAGCGAGGACTCGGAATCTAATAAAATAGAAAATCCGCAAAAAGATATTATTAATAGCCCACGGCATATCTTTGGAGACCATTTAGCATGTGACAATTATTACTGTACAGATCAAAGGAAACAAGAGCCCAATCTTATCTCACTAATACCAACTCTACTTTTAAAACTAAAAAAGAACGCATCTCAACTCGCCTACAATTCCCGAAGTCTTTTACATTGCTATACCAACAATAGAGCAGAGCAGTTCAATGGTATCGTGGCTAAGATGGTAGGAGGTAAACGTGTCAACTTTTCATTAAAAGATTCCTACACTACACGATGCATTAAAAGATTCCTACACTACACGATGCTATGCAGCAGTTGTATCGTTTAATACCGGTTTGCCACAATACACTTTTTATAAATCTATCTGTCACGCTAGTCCAGGTAAATCATTGAAATTGTTGGAAGCCAGGAGACTTGCTAAATATACTCGGGAAGTACTAGCTCGTAGAAGTAGTGCTCGCAAAAAAATTAATTATTATCCTATAGATGCTCATTACGGAAAGGAATGAGAAAGACCGGATATGAACGCCGCAGATTACGAACAGGCAAAAAAATTATTTTTAAACAATTTGAAAGAGCAGGCGTTAAAACGTCATGAAATTGAGAGGGCTACAGTTTTACAAGCTGAAAGTTCTTTGTGGCTTGAGCTTAGAAGGTGCATAATTACAGCGTCTTCCTTTGGGAAGGTTTGCAAAAGACGAGCGAACCAAAACTCTGCCGCCCTGGTGAAATCCCTTTTATATTCATACAATTTGGAAAATATCGCCTCAATAAAACATGGTAGGGAGAACGAACCAAAGGCTTTAGCACAACTCAGTGTGCAAGAAAACACTACCATAGATAAATGCGGACTTTTTATAGATGAGGAACATTGTTTTTTAGACGCTACACCGGATGGATTGTGCAGTGAAGGATTAGTGGAGGTGAAATGTCCTAGCTCACTTTTCGGAATAGATCCTGATACAGCTATAGAAGCAAAAAAACTGAAATGTTTCAAATTAAATAATCAGTCTCAAGTCGTGATTAACCAAAATCATGACTGGTACTACCAGGTACAGGGTCAGTTGCACATTGCGAAAAAAAACATATGCGTTTTTGCTGTGTGGACTGGTCCTGATTTTCCTTTAAAAGTACAGAGGATACATAAAGATGATGTGTTTTGGCAGGAAAAAATGCTTCCAAAATTAACTCGCTTTTACCACGAATGTGTACTGCCAGAAATTATAGACCCTAGAAAGGCAATGGCTTTACGACAAATATTCATGTAGGGCAACATATGTTTTTATTTTATTTTTATTTTTAATATATACTTTACATAACATATTTGTGGTTTTATTTATTAGTCAAGAAAGTTTTATTAGACTTAATTAATGAAATAATATATTTTCAACACACTTGCTCGTAATATAGATCTTATTACCGCGTTCTCAGGGTTGAGCTAGCCAAAATGTTCATTAATAATAATTATATACATATATATGTTATGTATAAAAATATGTGATTTAATATTTTTTTAATATTGGCTGTTTGTCGATATCATTGTGCACACATACACGCGCGCGCATCGCCATCTGTGTCGGGTAAAAATAAGCCAGCGCTATTTTCCATAAAATTTTGTTGTCTGTTTTAATAATACAGAATAATAATAATATTTATTTATTTCAAGTAACAAACTCATTGTGTTAGTAAAAATATTCCATACCTTATGTTAGTATTCCTATTTTAAACTCTTAGCCTAAAACTATGAATGAATACAATATTGTTTTTTCCTCGCAAGTGTGTTCAAAAACGTCGTATTAAAGGCGTGTGCCTTGATCATTTCATACTCGGTTTCGTAACCAATAATAATATCGCCGCAAGTGTAATAGCACACTAATATTATAATCTACAATTTCTATAACTCTAACCTCTAGTGCACTACGAATACTACGATTAATTATTTATAACGGCTCAAGATTGTTTCGGCCGTCTCGACTATCGCGCTATACTGTTTCTATTGTGTATGTATGCATAGCTACGCACACATACACAATGCTGCCGTCTTTTACCTAAACTCGAGCGTTGTAATTTTGTGAAATGGCTCTTAAAAATTTATAAATAATCCACTTAAAGCACGTCTGTACTGTACAGAGGTCCGGGGGGAAGGGGGACTATGGCCAAGCCGGGTCCGGGTCAAGGTCCGCTTACTGCTCTAACCAGATAATTATGGTAGAATATCAACCTTTCCACAGAGCGACTATCGTCTGAACTCCGCAGCCCAAAGGGATAGTGATATTCCATGGTTTAGACCAGTATCAGTTTGAGGGTACTGACTCCCCGTAACGACAGTCAAAGATCTCATATCGCATATTCTACTTTTAAATATTTAGTTATATTTCTTTTATTTTTTTTCAGGTTTCCATTTTCTCTCACCGTGATCTTTAGAAATCACGATGAGAGAAAATGGAAACCTGACACACACTGTTTACAGGAAGCACACACATTGACAGGTACTTGCACGCAAATTCACATCATCATCCGCGGCATTTGCAATCCGTTATTGCTTCATTGACAAACAGAGCATATGACCTTTGCGACCCCGGACACTTAGATAGTGAGCTCACACATGTTCGGGAGGTACTCAAGCAAAACGGTTACAAACACAATATGCGAAGTTCAAAGAAAAGGTCGAGACTGACTGAAGTGAACAGAGCGCCAGCATTCATGCCCTACATAAAGGGAGTAACGGATAAAGTTGGAACAGTACTACAAAAATATTCCATTAAGACTGTAAATAGTCCGTACTCCAAAGTGGCAAATCACTTGCGTACTCCAAAGGATGTCATCCCTTTTCAAACACCAGGCGTGTACAAGGTCGATTGCAGCTGTGGTAGTTCCTACATCGGGCAAACAAAAAGGACCATCGCCGAACCAGTTAAGGAACACATCACGGCCGTCAAAAACCGACAAACCACCAAGTCGGCCATATCTGAGCATTTGTTAAAGTCAGGATCCAATCACTGGATTGAGCTACATCGGCCCCAGATTCTCTACACAGACCGTCACTATTTTTCAAGAATAGCACGGGAAGCGGTTGAAATCAAAAGGCACGCAAATTTCAACCGGGAGGATGGTTACCGTTTATCTACATCTTGGAATCCTGTCATCAGCAAATGTAGACACCGACGAGATGATATTACGCGCCAGAGTGAAGATACCATTAGTGTTGTGTGTCGAAGAACCGACAGTTCCGAACTTATAAATATCAATAATTGTGAATACCAAGTGAGGGTAGGTTCCGAAACCCGCACTTCTCGGAGGCAGCGCTGACGGACATCGGTCATCCCGTGACCACGGCTGGTGTAACCCATGCCGAAACGTCGGGACAAATAGAAAGGTGTTTCATCTTTCTTTTCGTTTAACACGATTCAGACCCGTTACATAATCATTAGTATCCCTAGTCGTCGTTTTTGTCATAATTCAGACGAAATTCTAAAGCCCCTGCAGTACTTAATGGATGACAAAACTACCTTTGACCAGAGTAACGCCGCGTGAAAATTAACAGAGCCTTAAAACGGGATATTCATTAACAATTCAAATGCTTTAAATACACGCTTAGTGGTGTTTACTTCAGGAAAATATCCGCAAAGGTTCTTAAAGTTATTTTGAAGCAACTAATTTTAGAATCTTTTTTTGCTATCCCACTGTTTGTATTTGCTCAGAATACTTCGCGGTTTGCTAAGTTTTCTTAAGATTCCTTTTTTATAATGAGCTGCACTTCTTTTTTTGAGTGATGACGGAGTTTTCAGACCGCACGAAGGCCTCCGACGTGGTCTAAAGCCTGCAATACATGTTGGACGAGCGTCGCCGAGTGAACGCCAATACCAACGTATAGACAGTATATTTGCATTGTCTTGCCATCGCTCGGTGTCGCTCGCCTAGTTAGCCGAGTAAAGTCAAGCGCCAACGTGTATAGAACTCATTTGGCGTAGCTTGTAACAACTTGCGATCGCTCGCGACCACTTGCCGCACTTCGGAGCGCTGTCGGTTTTTCTGCACAAATCAAGGGCGCTCGCGCACACTCGGCCAATAGTGTCCACATGTTTGTCAGCGCGCCATTACGCCCTTGTTCTATTTTTGTAAATACTCAACATCCACCACCTTATTTGTCATATTTTCTTTTTCTCAACTTTAGTGCGGTATACTGTAAGTGTATAAAAAATATAAGCGCTCATTAAATAAATAGCAGCAGCTGCAATAACTTCTACGTCGTCGTCATCCATCTTGTTTCAATTTACAATACAAACTGACGGAGCCCAACGTGTGGGCATCTCTTCAAAATTCGTCTGTATTGGCCATTTGCATTGGTTTTCGATATACTTGCCGAACGTGTAGGCACTTGACTTGTATTAATTTGCCTACGCTCGCTTTGGCCTAAGCTCGACCAACATGTATTGCAGGCTTTACGTCATTTTTATTTATTCTTGCACTGAGGCAAGAACCGGGACCAACAGCTTTATGTGGAGTTCAAAGCACGTCAGCGCTCTGACGTAAATGCCACATGCGGTCCATGTGGCAAACCCATCCAAGTGGTGACCAAACGATAAGCCAAGTCACGCTACGAGCGTATAGCAAGAGATCCGTAGAAGAGCGACCTCCACCGATCTGGTTATTGAATGAAAACTATATTATATTATCATATTTTGCATGTTAAAATAGCGCAGGGCAGCGATAGCCTAGTGGAAATACCAACGGACTGCTATGCAGAGGGTATCGGCATAGGTATCGGGTTCGAATGCACGGCGCGCACCACTGACTTTTCGGAGTTATGTGCGTATTGAATTGTTAATTATCGCTTGTCTCGTGCCTCGGAGAGCACGTTAAGTCGTCGGTCCCGGCTGTCATGAAAATCTTTGACAGTCGTTATAGGGCGTCAGTACCTCTAAAAATAAACTGACACTAGACTAAACCATATGAAATATCGCTATCCCTTCGGGTTGCGGAGGTCAGACAGGCAGTCGCTCCGTGGAAAAGCTAATATTCCGCCAAATCCGGTTAGACTAGAAAGCGGACCCCAGGTTGAGACTGGGATAACGCTAGGAGGATGATATTTTGCATGTTAAAAATATATCGCGCATGGGTTGGTAAAAAACTTCCGGTCCAGACTAAGAAAAGTAAAAAAAAAAAAAATTTGGCTTTTCAGTTAACATTGCATATACGCGTTTTTAATTAATAAATTTAGTACTAACTGAATGTATGAACCCTTACGGTTACGGTAAACATTGGGTTGTAAATTTTTCTTGGCGTATTTGTAGGGTTGCCGGGTATAAACACTTCGAGTGTTAAGTTGATACTAGTTATATTTATCAATTTGTTTAATAGAGAAATCTTATATTCAAATGAGCGCTACTTCACTACGAATACGTTGATATTGGGTTGCCTACGAAAACCTGTCAGGAAAAGCGGTTGGCATTTTTTTTTAGCCTGGACCGGATTTTTTTTTACCAACCCATTCGCGATATATTTCTTAACATGCAAAACTTGATATAAAATAGTTTTCATTCAATAACCAGGTCGATGAAGGTCACTCTTCTACGGATCTTAGACTAGTACAGTCACACTATGAACGCTATTGGCAATATTAAAAATATTGAAACAACGAGAACTGCTAGAATCAAAAACAGCTATTTGTAACCTTAGGGAATCAAACTTAAAATTGGTAATTGATACACGTTCACACTATGTTATTGCATGTTTCCCTATATCTTACGACTGCTCACATAAGTTGAGGACCTTGCAATGATAAGCTGATTGACTTTGTTTCGTTGTTTCTGAATAGAACATGTATATCACCTGAAAAACGATATAATAATTTGTTCATTTGTGTTTAGTTCTTCGCAGCCATTTTAATGCAAATTATTCAAAAGTTTATAAAATCCCTTGCTATTTACACCTTTCTCACAAAAATCACGAAATAAAGAGAAGGAGACTTCAACCTCTTTTCTCCTACCTATGACTCTTCCTCACAAAATAAAATACTGTTAACTTGTTGTTTTTTTTTGTCAGAGGTCCTACGATGCTGACTCCAGTCAGCAGTCAGCCAGCAGATTCATTGAAACATTTTTAGCTATTTAGGTATATAATTACAGGGTTTGTAAATTTGCATGTGCACAAGCAAACAGCAATGAAAATACTCTTCTTTATCATTTGCAAAGTAAGCAAAAATATAAGAACAATAGAATTAACCTTTATCATTTAAATTACGCAGTTATTTCTATGACGTATTCATGGTAAACCGCAGACCGTATCTGCGGTTATATGGAAACGGAAACGAAATATCAAAAAGGATACTTCTGTACCTAATTATTATCAATTTAAAGGAAAATGTTAATCCAGATCATTAATAAGAAAACATAAAGAAATAATGTATATTTTAAGCTTCATGGGATACATATTACAATGAGATTAAAGTAACTACCTAATACTGAACACTATCCGCATCCGATCATATGCGTGCAATAAACTTACTCTCTTTCTTTTGTTGTTTCGTTTTATCTTTTCTATTCAGAACTATCAGAACTCAATTTTATTTCTCACCTCATTATTTGAAGTTCTCCTACTGCTCTATCTCTTTCTTATCTAGCCACTTCTTCCTTCTAATGAGTAAAGTAGGTAAAGGCAGTGCAACAGCCTTTGGTTTTTTTAATCAAACACAATTTCTGAAACTGATCTGGCCTGTCTAGTAGCATCCAGGGAGCATGAGTAATTTATAAAATCTCTACAAACTACCGATCTCTACAAAGAACCCTCTGCTTATTTATGTTCGTTAAAGCATGTGGTACTGTACTTTTTCAGATGGAGTAGTTTATGGTCGCATAATCTTTCAGTAGGTCAGAATAACCACAGTCACCGATGTGTCACCGACATAGTTCTCTAAATAGCCAAACTTAAGTGATTATTATTACTTCATTCAGTTGGGGCACGAAGGTTGCGGAGAGGAGGCCGTATAATGGGCGTCACAGCAGGGGTAGGCTTCAGTAAGGTGGTCCGACGACCTTGTTAAGATCTCGAGCAGCGGTTGGTCTGTGTGAAGAGTCTTTGGGGAGGCCTGTGTTCAGCAGTGGACGTCTATAGGCTGTAATGATGAATTGCTCATGAGATTCGG
This sequence comes from Euclidia mi, assembly GCA_944739405.2. Classification (NCBI taxonomy): domain Eukaryota; kingdom Metazoa; phylum Arthropoda; class Insecta; order Lepidoptera; family Erebidae; genus Euclidia; species Euclidia mi. The sequence goes on from OX123203.2 coordinate 5,252,031, forward strand.
TTCCCATACGCGACACCACTTTATGTGAGGTATCAATTAAAATGCCGAGGGTTTTTGCATCTTGCTTGGATGTTTGTAATGTCTCCAGCCCTAAAGCATTTTTAAGCAGATACTTGTGCAGGAGCTCTATTTTTATACAAAATGCGAGAAAGAAACTAAGTATAGACTAAGCCTGTTTTTTATTATCTCGAGGCGATTACTCGAAATGATTTTTCTCCGACCAGTCTAGCATCATAAACGTATTAACTTCACACTACACGATGGGTAATCCGAGCCGGATTGAATTTAATACCTCTGTACCAAAGCAACATTTCCATTAGTTAAAATAGCACAATTTTCAATATATAGTGCATTTGCTTATTATTACTAAACGAGGCAAAAACTTTTAAACTTTTTCATACTAGACGATTACTATTTCGCTATTAGTATTGTAGTTAATTGGCAAAAAGATAAAACAATCAATTCTGTCCATGTTATGACGTAAAGGGAATTCTTCTCTCTCTGACTTAATGCGGCAGTTGTCTATAAAAATAATTAATTAACAAACTAAAATGTTTGCCCGTATTTTATTCGGCCAAACTTTTGGAAATAACAGAGTTTAACTTGTCGACAATAATAAAAATTTAAATGTATCGATGCACTAGAATTTAAATTATAATTCAAATTAAAAATCAAGAATTAATGACATCTTAAAAATCTAGTCCCTCTTCATGACGAAATTAGAAGTGGATTGTATAAACGTTAATTTATTTTTTGAACGTAATTTCATGGCATTACAAAAGGCTTAAAGGCAAATAACAAATACGTACAGAATGCGACAATAATGGATAAAGACGGCTTAAACTAATAGTCCGGTCAATTTAGACATCTGAGGGTACATTAATTCGCACCCAGCTGAGAATTGGTAGGATTGTTCAAAATACCATTATAAATGAAATCTGAAAAGTCCTCATCGATCTGACACCTGGTACAAAAATAAACGAGATCAAAATTCTCAAACATGTTAAAACTGTATTTTAACTATAAAGCTCATGCAAAGTTAAGTTAACACTAGCTGAAGTGATTAGATGTGTATCAAAACGAGTGGAATTATTAAAATAAAGTTGGGTTAATAAAGATCTACATAACATACGGTATGAACAGTTTCTGTTTAAAATTAGGGTTAAAGGCAAATGGAAATATTTAAAGGTAAGACTTACTAGACGTGTCACAAGGAAGCACACTAGGTCCGTTTTTGTGAACACAGTTTTTATATCTGTACGTTTGTACGTGAACTCCTCTCGCAACTTGACTGATTTTAATGAGGATTATATATATGCTTAAGTGGTTCCATGGGAAAGTCAACATTTATAACAGTTAGATCAGCAAAAGAAACCAAGGTGGTTAACGCGAGGCATAAAGGCCTGTTGTAATAGGAAACGTGAGCTTTTATTGAAATATCGAATATCCTCTACTCCGTGTAATAAATTAGCATTCACACAATACACTAGGAGATAAAAAAAAATAATTAAGTTAACTCAAAAAGCTATTAACACTAATAACATAAATAAATCGACAATCAAAACAAAAACTGTATGGCAACTGATAAATGCTAATGCTAAGCAAAATAAACCACAAGAAGGCATAATACGTATTTCATTGAATGGTAATATTATAAAAAATCCAATTGAAATCTCTGACATTTTTAATAATTATTTTATTGACAAGATATCTCCAATTAATAATTCAATTAATCATCAATTTAAGCACTACTTATCATCTTCTCAAAACTCAATGTTTATGAAACCAAGTGACCCACATCAAATATTAAAATGTATTCACTCGCTCAAAAATACTATGAGTGTGGGCTATGACGGCATCTGCACTAAGGTTGTAAAACAGGTGGCAAATATCATTACTCGACCCCTCAGTTACATTTTAAACTTAACAATAGAGACAGGAGTGTACCCAGATAAATTAAAAATCATAGTAATTAATCCAATCCATAAGAAAAATGATAAAGAGGATATTGGTAACTATAGGCCCATAGCACTGGTACCAATATTCTCAAAGATATTTGAAAAATACATTTACGAGGCTTTTAGTATTTTTTTAGAGAAACAAGCTGTTTTAGTGAAAGAACAAAAGGGATTTAGGCGAAATAAGTCAATAAATATGGCAATTTACGATTTTTTGGAATTTGTAATGACTAATATGGATAAACGCACACCGGTTTGCGCAATATTCATGGATACGACGCAAGCGTTTGACTATGTGGACCATGAAATATTGCTAACCAAGCTTGAAAGGTACGGTATAAGAGGTAATGTTCTAAAACTGCTCGAAACGTATCTCAAGAACCGCGTACAATATACCAAGATAACTAAAGTTGATGTAAAAACAAAAAAGGAAATTGTATACGTCTCCAAACAACGGCAAATAATGTATGGTGTGCCACAGGGAAGCATCCTGGGACCACTCCTATTCCTTTTTTACATTAACGATCTGCCGAAAGCCACATCACACCCAATGACTCTCTATACAGATGATAGCACAGTTGCAATAAAATGCTGTAATAGTAATACTTACGAGCAAGAAGTAAACAACACATTACAAGATGTCATAACATGGTAAGATGCAAATAATTTACGTATCAATATTGATAAAACCACGTTTATGTCCTTTAGTCAACGGGCTGGCCCACTGAGTAATCTAAATATTCACCATGGAACTCAACCGGTACGTGAAACCCAAAAAACAAAATTCCTTGGGCTAACTATTGACAGCAAACTCACATGGAAGCCACATATTGATGTGCTCTGTAAAAGAGTCAGTAGTTCCGTTTACGCCCTACATGAACTGGTACAAATAACTGATGTAAATTCCGTTATAACTGCTTACCATGGTCTAGTCATTTCTGTACTAAGGTACGGAATAATTTTCTGGGGAAACTCAACGAATAGGGATATAGTTTTCAAAATGCAGAAGAGATGTGTTAGAGCCATGTTTGCATTAAAATGTACAGATAGCTGTCGTCCATACTTTATTAAGCATAAATTGTTAGCTTTGCCATGCTTATATATATTTGAAGTTGCTGTATTAGTTAAACGCAATCCTGATTTATTCATGCTGGCTTCAGATCTATATAATAGACGACAACGAGACGTACATAAACTTTGTGTGCGTAAAACTAATACTGCACTGATGCATAAAAGCATTTTTCATATGGCATCTGTGATATAAAATAAATTGCCCAGAACAGTCAAAGAAGCAGAGTTTAATATTTTTAAGAAAAAGCTTAACGAATTGTTAATAAGTAAATGTTACTACACTCTGGCAGATTATTTAAATGACAATTTACATAATTACACAGTAGCTATTTAATTTATCTATTTTATTGTGTCAATTTAATTTAATTAGATCTTAATTTTCTTTTTTCTTAATTTATTCTATTTTACTACATCCAATCTAGTTATTTATTTATATTGATTTACTTAATTTTGTTTAATTTTATTTGACATAATTGTAAAGGAGATGTACCATTTGGCCATACATTATGGGCCTGGTACGGCCAAACACAACACCATGTGTGTTTTGAAGATAAATGACTACTCTATTAACCTGTATAATTTCTTTTTAAATAACTTTTGGTGGAAATAAGATACGAGATATTTGAAATGGAAATTATTCCGCAACTAAATATACCTCAAAATTGAATTTTAACATAAATATAATACCTAGATGTAAATAAAAGTATGTCTTTGCGTCTTAAAGAACAAAAACTACATAAAGAGTGGCCAACAATAATGAATAATCACCTGTGTACTAGGGAACCTCGTACTATGTATACTCGTCCAAAAAAGCTAACCACAATCACAAACACCGCTGCATATTCTTAGCACGGGTAGAAGGTACTGATAATTATTATTGAATTTATATTCAATTACATTACATTAAAACCGTACGAAAACACCAATAAATCAGAGCAAAATATTTACGATACACAGTAGCAACACGAATGACATAACAGATAAAAAATGTGTTGCAAAGGGTTTGAAAAAATATTTCTACTATCGATTAAAAAACAAAACGATTTTTACCGATTAATAATTATGGAATGTATAATAAATTGTATATTTCTTGATTCTTTTTACAAATATACTTATAAAGTAAATCAAATATATTGTTTTCTAATATAGTAATAAAAATATTATTTCCTTAAAATGATTTCTGCCTACCATACTTCATTTTATTTTTAATGCTGGCAACATAAGACATTCATCCGCTATTACCATAGCTTATTCAAAATAATTAATCTTTAAAAACTAAATTCTTTCACCGATATTCTATCAAGAAACGAAAACGATGTAAAATTTTTAAAAATTATATTTTTAATTTCAACGATTCACAACTTTCTGGCCGCTACAGGCCGTATTTGGTCTTTCTCCTTTACATTTTATTCAATTAATATTGGCATGCCGCTATATTGTGGTCAAAATTCTTGTATCTTATATGTATTTCTGTTTAACACCAATTGTCACAGTTTTTTTGCCAATAAAGATTCTGATTCTGATTCTGATTCTCAAAAGGCGTTACTTCCAGAAAATGTTTATAACCATCTTGAAATTTCTTAATCTTTCGGACTGACCACGTTTGTCGTGGCCGCTGGTTTTACTATAGATGTTATTATGTGAAAAAAAAACATGTTTATTGATTTTAAGATTAGGGAGTCTTGGAGATTTCTTACGATGTGATCGGAGCCAAATCTTCTTTAAAAGTTGATCAATACGGAGCCCAATCATAGTTGAAAGTTGATCAATATTTGTTCAGGGTCCCAGGTAAGCTTGAATACAACAGGGATAACGCCAATACAATGATGAAGATAATTCAAATGTAATTAAGAAATATATGTTATTTTATTTTCATATTTTAGTTTTGAAAGATAAGGGAAGGAAAAATATGACAAGAGAATATTCTGGTATAAACAGAATTCCCTTATTATCCTTAAGGATATCGTTATCATATTGTGCCATGGCACGGCAGATTCCTATATAAGAGGAGTTAGTCGAATCATAGGATATTCTGTTGCCACATTCAGTACAAGCAATACATCGTTTCACCATGAAGTTATTGACTAATTATCTTCTGCTAGCGTTCCTCGTTGGATATTTGGGTAAGTCTGAATATTTCTATTTAAAAAAATCTGATGTCTATGTTTTTTTCTGGTTATGTTAGATTATTCTGTGCTCTTGATGATTTTAACTGTAATCCATTAAATATGTCGTTAAACTAGATTTTTATCATTTGAAAATAGCTTTGTATGTTTTTTAATATCAACTTATTGCCTGACATTGTAAATTGAAGTGTTTCGTTAGACTTGATGTAGAATGAACCCATAATTTTATGCAGCATGACAAAAAGTGATAGGCTGTGTGGAGAGATATATATATAATGAATAATGTAATAATGAAATATAGGGAATTATGGAGGCAAAGGACCAACGTACCAACCCTAAATAAATTTGGATCAAGCCAGATGATATCAATGAATAAACCGAGGTACATCTATCGTTATAAAGGGGTAGCGGTACCAAAAATATAGCTCTGCCCAAATGCATTCAAAAATGTTACCAAAATCGATCCTGTAGTCCAGGTGGAATGCCGTGACATCCAAACGTACAGAAGAGGAACTACGTTAATAATGTTATTTCTTTTTCAATAGATGCTGTCAAGTTCAGATGCGATTACTCGTACAGCAAAGTCGGATGGTTCAAGTATCATAAAATACCGGCGACGTGGCGTGAAGCTCGTCTGCGATGCCGCTATGAAGGTACGTCATAATATTTTTTATTTATTCACTTACCTATAATTTTCTATCTTTCTTCTATCTTATGTATATAATATTCTTGCGTTATCGGATGACTGATAGTCAAAGCACATCAACAACTATTGGGCACAAGAAGCTGAATTTTGCATGTATGTTCCTTAGGGACCGTAGGGGTCCGTGTGGTGACGGACTAAGAATACGGAATGTCACCACCCAATATCATCCCATGGGTATCGTAAGAGCCAAAAGAGGGAGCATATTATGCAGAGAACAGCACTGTAAGAGAAGGGAAACTTGGTACAAACCCTATACCAACCCGTTTGGCCAGCCTGGTATAGTAGGCCAATTCCTCTTTTCAAAGGAGAGGCCTAGTCCAGCAGTGGAATGTTAAAGGCTGATGATGACGATGATGTATAAAATACAAATTTCAATGATTTTACAGTTCACGAAGGCTTATAATCAATAAATTATGCTTATGGAAGCATAGAAGAAGAGACAAATGTAATTTAATCTGTTTAAAAATTAATTGGATGACATAGAAGACGATTGTTTGACTTCATTTACACTGCACTGATGGTAAATGTCGACAAACTTTAGAATCATTCCAGCAATTCTCTCGATGGAATGTTTATTTTACACAGTACAATTAAAATTAAAATTTTGGGTATCATACAACTTTTTCCGACATAGCTCTCCGAATAGCCAGGCCGAAGTGGCAATGGGCAGGGCACATAGCGCGAAGAACCGATGGCCGTTGGGGCAGGCGGGTTCTGGTGTGGCGACCACGTACCGGACGACGCAGCAGGGATAGGCCTCCCGCAAGGTGGACCGACGATCTGGTTAAGGTCGCGGGAAGCGATTGGATGCGGGCGGCTCAAAATTGGTCTGTGTGGAGAACCTTGGGGGAGGCCTATGTCCAGCAGTGGACGTCTCTAGGCTGACATGATGACAAAGTTTTGGTCCGTTCGGGAGCCAAAACTACAACTTTCAGATAGTAAACATCGATGCAACTGCTGAAATCAGTACGCCAACAGTGCAGCTCAAAAGCTCTTAATTTATTTCTGTTTGCAGGAGGGATGTTGGCTTCGCCCACAAACGTTCTTATCAAAGGCGCCATGCTGAATGCAATAGGTGATGTCGATATTTTCACTGGTATCCATGCGACCCTCTCCTCAGGGAACTTCCGAACTCTTGATGGTAAGTGATATCTCAACTATTTACTAATATATTCATTATCAACCTTGTGACTTGTTATACTGTATAGCTTAGTGGAGAGCATAAGCAAATTTTATCCTACTGTATTATAAAGCTTCTCTCACATTGGGCTATCAGCGTTCCTAGAATATGAGCTACGCTCGTCGTACATTTGGCGTACGTTCGATGTGCGCCTAGCGTTCACTTTGTTCTACATATAGATAGCGGACCGCACGCTTTATGTGAGGTCTTCTTTGCGTTTATAGCATTAATCTATACCCAGTTGTGCGAGGACGCAGGCAGAAGCTAAAAGTCATAAAATAAGACATGACATTCCTTTTTTGGTTTTCTAGGATTGCCACTAGACTCAATTCCGCATGTATGGGCTGAAAACGAACCGGATAATAAGAAAAATGCTGAAAGATGTACGTCAATGAACTCCGAAGGACAACTCTCTGACGTGAGCTGTGACAAACCTCGGCCTTACATATGTCACAGGCCGCTTTCAGTAGTGGAAGCCTCAGATCAGTGTGGCACTCCTGATTCAGGTAAATATCATTTGATAAGATTCTTTCCATTACAATAAAGTATTTGACTACTATTTACTATTTGACAAAATGTTACATTATTACTTGTATATCTTTTTACTAGAGTTAATATAATAACATGAATTTACACAAGATTAAAGTAGTATAAGTTTGTGCAGTAAGTACCAGATGCATGATTTGTACTTGTATTTCTTATAATTTTGTTATTTTTTTTGATAATTGCAAGATTATAATCAATAACAAATATTTCAGAATATCGCTTCGAAAAGCAAACAAAGAAATGTTACAAGTTCCACACAACACCGCGGACGTTCGCTGATGCAGATTTCATCTGTGCCGCAGAGGGCGGCCATCTTGCTATCATAAACAACGACAAAGAATCTATAATCATGCGTAACATCTTTACCCGCTACCCTGACAAGACAATTATCAGCACTGAAAGAACAGATGTTGCTTTCATTGGATTCCACAACTTGGATGGAGAGTGGACCACCATTCATGGTAAATATATAAATAATCTCTCAATTAGAGCTCCGATCGTCATTATCTTCTTAGCGTGATCTCGATTGTATCTAAGACTGCTGCTTTAGAGTGTGGTTGTGATTAGTATCTGGTTACCAGTCCAACCATATTTAACAGAATAATAAGCTTTGAGCATCGATAGCCCAGTGGTGTACGTAACGGACTGCCGAGACGATGGTCTCGGGTTCGATCGCCATGTACCCCGGGCACACACATCTGACTTTTCGGAGTTATGTGTGCATTTAAAATGTTAATTATTGCTCGCTTAATAATATGCCCGGTAGATGGCAATAGGCTCGCCCCCTTTAACATTGGGACCAAAACATTACTGGTGAAGTGCAGGTGTGTAATTACACCTCTGCCTGCCACTTTGAGGATAAAAAGGCGTGAAGTTATAAAACACTCCCAAAAAAGAGATAGTGATATTCGATGACTTGGACCAGTGCCAGTACTGTCAGTACAGCCAAGGGTCCTGACTCTCTACAAAGTGGACCTTGGAATCCTAGACGAAAACCTTGGATGCAACCGGATCACGCTAGAACAACGCTGACAGTGATACTTTTTAAAGCAGTATTTTTCTGTAATAATGTGATGTTTATATAACAAGATTAACACTCCCGACTTGTATGTTTTAGATCAAACGCTTAAGAATGCTGGTTTCGACAAATTTTTCCTTGGAGAACCAAACAACGGCACGACAGGTGAATTCTGCGGCTCCGTCTTCCGAAATGGATTCTTGAATGACTTGTGGTGTGACAAGAGGTTCGCATTTATTTGCGAAAAGCAAACTGATTTCCCATACGTGTGCGACAGTGATGATTTTGTACAATCAACAAATGGACCTGAAGTTGTCAAATTTTAATAAAATCTTCATTGTCAGGCTGGCAAATTGCCGTAGACATTACCTACTTGTATGATTAAACATAATAGTATCTAAGAAGTTTTCGAGATTCAAAGTCATAGTTAAATAATTATATGTCATTGTTCTTCCAAATGGTGAAACCATTTGTGTAATAATATGATTTTAATTGTTTATAATAAATGCAATTCTATAATTAATATTGCCGTATTTTATTTTCTTGATGCCTGCAAGATTTATTAAAAGATGTACAGCACCATATATGTCCTTATTTATATTGTTTACTTGGGCAATATAAAACCTAGAATTGATTATATTATTTGCATAACACACATATATAAAACATCATAATAAATATTTTATTATTTAGTAGATACTTAATCTCGTACAATTACAAACGTGCAAGTTTATGAGGATACAGAAACGGATAAAAATCAATTGCAGTACCTATTAATTAAATAGTACATAAAAGTTGCACAAAGTCCTCAAAACAAAACGCGCCTTTTGTCGCGATAAACAACACCTAGGCAGGTAACTAGTAATAAGATGGTAAAAATAACGAAAGGTGTCACTTATAGCAATTGCAAATCAATTGTAGAATGTTATACATTAAATAGCTTTCAGAAAACATCTTTCTTCAAGCTTTCAGCCATATTTACCTTAAATTATATTGGAGCAATATCAATAAGAGTTAATATGTACAATTATGCTGATGATCAGGTAATACTTGCGGCTTCAGTGGAGGAGTTGCTAAGAGGAGATGGTAACAATCACGCATGGTGCTTTAGGCAGGAAAGGAATGAAAATGAATGTGAGCAAGACGAAAGTTATTGTGTTTGAAAAGGAGGAATGTGTTACGGCTTTTAAAATTATGATCGATGGACAACGATTAGAACAAATTAATGATTTTGTATATTTTGCTATTTACTAGGAATGTTAAGTATGAAAAAGATATGAGTGATGATGAGTTAATGCAGGTTATAGGGTGAATGGAGCTTTGATTGAGTAAAATGCTAACGCGACCCCCTGGTGCCCCTAAAATGGCGTGGAAGTATGCGCTGTGGTTTTAGGGGGTATTATTGCCTTGCACTCTAGTCGTCGAGTCCCATATACCCAGCTTTTTATCTTGCGAGGGTATGCGTAAATGCATTTCCAAAGCGAGGAAAAAAAAAGACGCCCTCCGGCTAGGTGGAGTGACGGCCGTATAAGCAAAGTAGGCATTTTGCGTATAGAGTTTGGACAAGAAGAGCGGCAAGTCGGGCTCAGTGGTTTACCATTGGAGAAGCCTATATCTAGTAGTGGACTACGGCAGGCTGATGATGATGATGATGATGATGAGAAAGAAAAGGGAACTTCATTTTATAATGTAGTTATGTTTAGATATTTTAATCATATTATTATGTTATGTCATCTCACCGAAGCTTTTCACTAAATGATTTTTGACTTTGACTTTGATTCCTCCAGACTATGCTCAAAGATCTTAACGATGTCTCATTAAAAGTACGTCTTAAAATGTATATGACCAAGACGAAGGTTATGGCAAATGGTCTATGCTGGAAAAACTCACCAGTTTCTATTGACGGTGAAAAATTAGGACTAGTAAGCCGATATGTTTACCATGGCCATAATCTTTCCTTTGATAAAGATCATCAGAAAATTGAGATATCAAGGAGGATTCAGCTCGGATGGGCCGCATTTTCAAAACTAGATGACATCTTAAAGTCGGTAAAAGTTCCTCAATGTTTGAAGACCCGCCTCTATAACCAGTGTGTTTTGCACACAATGACCTACGATGCTGATACATGGACGCTCACACAAGAGGCGATATACCAAGTGAGAGTCGCACAAAGAGCCATGGAGCGCTCCATGCTTGCTATCCGTCAGATTGACCGAGTTTTCTTCTTTTCTTTTCTTTAGTTCCCAACATTGAAATTCGGAAACGCACAAAGGTGCGTGACGTGGGAACTCAAATAATAACATCAAAATGCAAGTGGGCAGGTCATCTGGCTAGACGGGGTGATAACAGGTGAATAAGATAAGGCAGTAACAGAATGGCAGCCACGGATGGGGAAAAGAAGTGTCGGCCGTCCCTAAGTAAGATGGGCCGACGATATCGTTGCAATCGCAGGCCAAACCTGGACTAGATTACCACAAAATCGAGGGAAATGTCAATAACATAGAGAGGCCTATGTTCAGCAGTGGACACAGTCGTGCTGTGGATGATGATGATGATGATGTTATGTATATAATAATTACATGGCCCAACTGACATAATCACAGAGCTCAAACTATTGAAGTCACAAACGTGTAAATTTGGGATACCCGGTACTTATGACTTAAGCTCCTAAAGGCCAATGTTTTATTATGCCACCTATAATTATTGGTAAAATCAATGGTTAAAAGTTTAGGACAGGTAAGGCCACAGGCGACTGCTAGTTCATTTCAAATACTAATAAGTCACTCCAATTAATTTGTGGTTTGCCCCATTGTGGTTTTCTTTTCACAGCAATGTTGCATTATTTATGTCATTTATGAAATAAATCGTATATTAAAACAATTTGCAGAGTTAATTTGCATTGTGGTGTCAGTTTTGTTACGAGCCACACACAGCAATGAAGTTAATTATACATACATACATATCGTCACGCCTTTTATCCCCGAAGGGGTAGGCAGAGGTGTATTTCTACACCCACTTTTCGCCAGATATACTTTAGTCCCACGTAATAAGGGGCGAGCCTATTGCCGTACCGGGCACATTTCCAAACTCCGTGCTGCTACTGAGAATTTCGTGACAGAAAAACCCAATAACACTGCCCGACCCAGGAATCGAACCTGAGACCACGCGCACATTTATGCCGCGAGACCAACGAGGTAGTCGTATAGGGTTTGATGTCGAGTTTCCCGTCTCTACGCAAAGATGGTATTTGCATCGTGTTATCCCTTAGTCGCCTCTTACGACACCCACGGGAAGATAGGGGGTGGTGACATTTGTATTCTATGCCGTCAACCACACGGCAGGAAGTTAAATATAAATAATTATATTGTGTTAACATTCTTTGTGGGCGCTCTAAGTAAGCATTTATTATTTGTTAACATATCTTCACGCCTTTTATCCCCGGAGGGGTAGGCAGAGGTGTATTACACACCCACACTTCGCCAGATATGTTTCGGTCCCAATGTACACGGCACATTATTAAGCGAGCGATAATTAACATTTTTATTTGTTATTAAGCTATTTATCGTATTATCGGATTTGAAAGGGTGTTAGGTGCATTCGGTGATGAGAGAGTGAACGAAAATGGGAAAGCTGCACTGCTTGAGGTTTGTTTGTAGTGGACCTTTGTGTGACAAACACCACGTTTGATCACAAAAGATACATATGTATGTATACGTGTGAGGCGAAAATTTTTAGAAAAAATATGAAATAGAGGAATAATTGAGATACAATGTGTTGGATAAAAGAGTGTATCGAGGGATCGGCATCCACACAGACCACTTCTTGTCGTTGATCCGGATAAGTGAGCTCTTTAAAAGACAGCGTTATCGAGAGCATAATGAAAATAGAGTCTTGGAGAGAATAAAAGTACAAAATCTACAAGAGAAAGATGTGAAACACCCTTGGTTACACCCTACTTGTCATTTTGTTTTGGAGGCTAAGTGTTAGTCATTATTCTCAATTTTCAAGTCTTAAGTAGGTACGTAACTAAATAAATGGCAATAGGTTGTGTGATAGCTATCATGTTAACTGAAATGTGATATTATTATTTTTTGATTATAATGTATAACTTCTTATTTAAATACGCAGACAGTACTGTGTTGCTAGGGAGTTTGTTGCGCTGCTTCTTCTTCCTAGCGAAAACACATAGGAAGCAGTGAAGGGTTGGGCTTTTTGGGGGACTGTCTATTGTAAAATTTAACGTTCAGAAAGAGCTGTTTACCAGCCAATTTTGAATAAAAGATTTTGATTTTGATTTTGAAAGATGAATATAAACGATGATTGATAGCAAGATTTGAGAGTTTCAATGGCATAAACGAAATTGATGAATTATAGCAATGCTTTAAAGTAGAGGTAGTATGTGTAGCATCTGAAGTGTATGGTGTGATCAAGTGAAGGAAAACACGAAAGGTTAAGAATACATGGCTCACCATGTATTCTTAACCTTTCGTGTTGTCCTCGACAAGGATGTACAATCAGCAGTGTCAGAGAAGAAGAAAGCTTGATTAGATTGGTTGGCTGCCAGAGCCAAATATAAAAGAAAGGGAAAACCAACGAGTGAGGACATAGATGAAACAAGAAAGGAGTTTGTAAGGTCAAAAAGAAAAGTGAAAGAAATGATTATAAGGAAAAAAGAGGAAAAGAAAGATGAGTTTGATAGCAGATTATCTGACGATTTCCGGGAAAACATTAAGTTTTTCTGGAAATCCGTTCGTGCAGTTCAAGGAAGAACTCAATCCTCAGAATACACATCGATCAGAGACAAGAATGGAAGGATAGTGAATGGTGAATCGTGCGTGCTTGAGATATGGAAAGAGTAATTTGAAGGTTTATTTGAAAGAACGGCGATAGAGACATCGATCGATGAAATGAATGGTAATGATAGCAATGATGAAAGCGTTATTGGCGTGGATGAGATCGTAAAGGCGGTATGTGAATGTGTTCAGCTATTTTTTTAATAAAGTAAGGTGGCAGGTAGTCCGGCCCAGTGCCTTTATAATAATAATAATTATTATTTATTTATTTCAGGTAACTAGACCCATAAAAGTTAACAAATTTCACACATCATACAATTTAAAAATAATGCAATAAAATTCGAATACTATTACATGTCAACAATGAATAAATAAATACAGTCCAAAGATTTTAGGGCTTTTAGAACTTATTCACAACTGAACGAGATATCAGTCATAAGAGTACAACTAGCCATGTCTCCGTGGAAGGTGACCATGTATTTTTGTTAAATGTAGCAGTCTTATAAACTGAGTAAAACAAGTTCATAAACATGTTACAGATCTCAACTGAGTTGCTGGACAACTGATTACTATACGTCATCGAAGATGATAAACCACTCTGGCCCTTGCGATTGTAAACATAGCTCCACAGATACTTTACATTCCTCTTAACATTCTCTTCAACAGACAATTTATATAAAAGTTTCAGTCTGGATGTCCTTTGTATCCGATGATTTACATAATGTCCGATGACTCCATGGTACAGGATTTATTCCCAGTGCAAGCGTTATCTGTTATATACAAAATATACTTAAAATCCCATAAAATCGCCACCAATCGTTTCTTCTTCGCTTTAGTGGAAGCCGGGCCTTATCGTCTAATCGGCAGCTTGGGTGTGAATCACAACGATTACTGGTAAGCAATGCTCAAATTGAATTAAAATATAGGTGCCTAACTTGACTAAGTAAAGTTATACACGGTTTTAGGTAGTAAAGATGAAGAAAAATTACGTAAATTTTAGTTTTTATTATAATAATTAAGGTGTGCCGTGCTTTTGTGAGGCCAATAAAATGATAAGGTATTGTTACTTTCATAGTAATAATAATTCTTGTATGACGTCATTCTTCAAAATATATTAGCAGTTTAAAAAACAAAGTAGAAGCTGCTGATTTTAGGGCGAATGGACCGCCTCCACCGGAAATGTCACAATACATCGAAGAAGTAACTGTATACCGGAGGCCCTATCTTTTTTTTATCTCTCATCTTTCTTGTCCTCCTACGCCTTTTTCCATCCTTGTGAAAAGCTGACTCAAAAGCAACATAATTATAGTTCAATTTGCTGTTACAAGTAAAACAGGCACTTGTTCTGTAAAGTAGTCTACTTAATGTAATAAATGCAAATGTGCATTTATTGCATTTTCACGACGTATCACACTCAACCGATTAATGAATGTTTTCAACAAACATATTGCCAAGTATAGAGACAAGGATTATAGCCTCAAAATTTCTACGCGAGCAAAACTTAGGACAGCTAGTAAAATAATAGAAAACAAGTTTGTAACTGATAAATATTCTCTGAAACGACGCATCAGTTTAAATAATTCTTTATGTAGACGAAAATCAGGCTATATTTTATTTCAATAGATTAAAAAAATACTCTGCCTCCGTGGTCCAATGGATTTTTTAATAGATAGAATGATTCTAGAGGAAGGTTTATTTGTATAATTAGCGCGGGCGAAGCCGCTGGCGACGTCTAGTATTTTAATAATATATACTTGGTAATCAGACAACCAAGGTCACAATAACAATCTCAAAATAACATAGTTAATTAAATAAATAATCTTTATCCTGTACAGACAACGTTTTGTCAAATCCAAATACGTAATTAAAACATCGTTTTATGCGAAAACAACATCGATAACAAATATTATTTTACCTTTTGTTATCATAGTTATTATTTTACGTATTTTAAAATTCGACTTCACCTGCCTGAATTTACACACCTAATTCTTCCTCAAGGACCTCACCTAAGTCTCCACTATCTATACTGAGTGTAAGGAACGGCGTTACGAAAGCCGATAGCAGTGATTCAGTACATGATACTGAAATTTTCATTAGACGTTCCTTACTCCCAGTATATTCGTGAAAACTGTACAAAAATCAATTCGGCAGTTTTTCAGTTTATCGCGTCATACAAACAAGAAGAATACAACTCGGCTGGGTTGCATATAGGAAACTTCGTCAAGTCTTTTCGTCATCTCTACCGCAAAGCTTTAAGACAAAAGTCTTCGACGAGTGCATCCTTTACGGTGGATACTGACGGTGCGACTAGTTCACCAATTTAAAGTCGCTCAGCAAGCTATGCAGAGGGCCATGCTCGGAGTTTCTTTGAAGGATAGAATTCGTTATGCAGTGATCCGACAGAGAACCAAGGTAATCTACATAGCTCATAGAATTAGCAAGCTGAAGTGGCAGTTGGCTGGTCACATTTGTCGCAGAACCGATAACCGTTAGAGAAGTCGTGATTTAAAGTGGAGACGAGTGGTCTCCACTTTAGATCACTTGGCAAAAGTAGTGTAGAATGCCCTCTGGCTAGGTGGAGTGACGATATACTTAAAGAGGTTGGCAGCCGATGGACACAAATAGCCGAACATCCGGCTCAGTGGCGTGCCATTGGAGATGCCTATATCCAGCAGATTTATTATAGACTTATTAGACAATCTTGACCTAGAATATTTTATTATCCATTTGGTTGGCGAAGATGAGGTGAGAATCTCTTGGTGCAAAATAATTAAAATAGTATATTCAATCTTAAAGTCAAGTAAACAGAACCTCAATGAACTAGGGCCGCGGTCGTAGCTTTCAGATTTATTTCATTTACCTTATTATTTTGCTTTCGGCGCCCGGGGCTATCCGAAATCTCTACAGTCGAACTAAGAATTCTTCAGGTGAACGGTGTCCTATGGATGCTGTTTTGTATTATATTTCGCTAGGTGGTAGAGCCTTGCTGATTTTAGCATGTATGGGCCGGTTCGACCGAGGAAGTAGGTACTACATTCTAGCAGAATAATATCGAAGTAAAGTAACAGTACCTACACTGTTGCATTTCGTTCGATGAGTGAGAATACTTTATTCCTTCTTCCTCGTCCTCCTTTTACATTTTCCCATCCAAAAGGGCGGCATCGTAATTATGACTCCTCTGTTGTTGCTTGTGTTCGTGGGCGACGGTTTTAGCTTACCATCAGGCAATCAGTCTGCTCGTTTGCCGCTTAGGACGTAAAAAAAGAAGTACCAGAGATCACATCCTCTATTCCTCTTCCAAATACTTTCCCATACTATAGGTGAAAACGCGCTTGTGATTGCTCTTGTGTTGGTTGTTTCCATGGGCGGCGCTAATCGCTTACCATTAAACGATCCGTCTGCAGATATATTTTTTTTAATTTTTCAATTGAAGAGTATTTTCGCCAGTAACTTATTTTTCCCCAGTTGACTGAACTGCTTGTGGCATGAATAATAGATAGATATATTCATTTATTAATAAGTGATCCTAGTCGTCAGAAGCAAATAGTAAAATACGGTTTCTTTTACTCTATTAACAAGAACCGCGGTTCTAGCTAATTAAGGCCCTAGTCGCCGTTGTCGTCATAATTCAGACAAAATACTAAAGCTTCTTCATTACTTAATGGATTACAAAACAACCTTTGACCAGAGTTACGCCGCGTAAAAATTAACAGACCCTTAAGACGGAATAATAGAGCCTTTATTAACAATTCAAATGCCTTAAATACACGCTTAGTGGTGTTTACTTAGGGAAAATATCCGCAAAGGTCCTTTGAAGCTACTTATTTTAGAACATTTTTTCTGTCTTACTGTCTAAATTCGGCCATGCCTATTTAATTTTCCTAAGATTCGTTTTCGTATAGTTAGCAGTGTGCGGCCAACTCTGGTGTCGGATTTTTTAGACCTCCTGTGACCACCGAAGCATGGTAGCGCTCTGATCTTCCACATGTGGTCTCCCATCAAAGTGGTGACCTCTCACATGGTTAACTTAGCCGAACCTATTTCGAACGGCAAGCAAAGTCACTCTACAAGCCCTACAGTCACGCTATGAGCACTATTGGTAACAATACTAATATTAAAAAAACGGAAAACATCTAGAATAAACAGCTATTTGTACCCTGAGGGAATCGAACTCAATGAAGTTTTTTTTTATATGTAAATGGTATTGTACATATTTAACAATATTAATTTTACTCGCCAAGCTCATTTGCTTGTTGGCGAGATACGCTCTTATTATCTACTTATAAATACGAATACCACATAACATGTAACATAATATTATAGTAAAAAAAGAAAACAACAAAGAAATGAAATAAAAACATAAATTCTAACTTAAAGATATGAATATAGAGCTTAGAAATTGACTGCTCGATGGTTTTGGTGGGCCTCAGCTATTGCGGGGTCACCTTCGCCGAGCAATAAATACCTAAGCTTATTCTTTAACACATACTTGCTATATTTGGGTTCTAATGGAAGGAAAGAGGAACCCACCACGCACCCTCGAATTGACCACCCCAACTATTGCAATAGAAAAAGGTTGACAATATCGAACTCCTCTAAAAGGATAAGGGATATAGGAATGGTATGGGTTCCAGGAAGATACCTGACTTGCAGTATCCCGCTGTATGCGCCGACTATTCTTCGACACGTGTTTCGCCTCTGCACGAGGCATCCTCAGGAACGATGGGCAACGACTGAGCGCTTTCCAACCGTGGGCATGTATTATAAACGATTGTACTTTCTAATCCCCTCCCTCCGTTGCTCGACTGATGTGAGTCATTATGACGGTGTGCGAATATATTCAGCAATGGGGACCCGTTAAAGTTGGTTTGATCGTTCAGTAATGTATGCTTGTCCCGCTTTAAAATCTCTAATTGTTCCAATACGCACATTCTAATACCCTTTTGACAAGTGTGTATGACGTCAAATGAATGTCCGCTATTTAAGGTATGACCCAATTCAAGTAAATGTTCGGCAAAATGAGACTTTTCCGGCTGGTTGTTTCTAAACGCCGCTAAATGTTCTTTATATCTCAGCTCAAAACTTCGACCCGTCTGTCCTATGTACTTATTTTGGCATTGGTCGCATGTTATCATATCTTCACGCCTTTTATCCCCGAAGGGGTAGGCAGAGGTGTATTACACACCCACACTTCGCCAGATATGTTTCGGTCCCAATGTAATAGGGGGCGAGCCTATTGCCATCTAGAGATTTTAAAGCGGGACAAGCATACATTACTGAACGATCAAACCAACTTTAACGGGTCCCCATTGCTGAATATATTCGCACACCGTCATAATGACTCACATCAGTCGAGCAACGGAGGGAGGGGATTAGAAAGTACAATCGTTTATAATACATGCCCACGGTTGGAAAGCGCTCAGTCGTTGCCCATCGTTCCTGAGGATGCCTCGTGCAGAGGCGAAACACGTGTCGAAGAATAGTCGGCGCATACAGCGGGATACTGCAAGTCAGGTATCTTCCTGGAACCCATACCATTCCTATATCCCTTATCCTTTTAGAGGAGTTCGATATTGTCAACCTTTTTCTATTGCAATAGTTGGGGTGGTCAGTTCGAGGGTGCGTGGTGGGTTCCTCTTTCCTTCCATTAGGTTACAATGGAGTTCCGCCAAGTAACGCCTGATTCAATCAACTATATTTGGGTTCTTCTCTTAATATATTTATTCCATTAAATATTTTTGGGACTAGATATTCAGTCATTATCTCTCCGTAATAGTTGTTAGGCTTTGGTTTCACCAATTTACTTTCCCTTGCACTTCTAGTATTGTAAGAGTTTTCTATTCTATTTTTAAATTTATCATTATAATAGTTCTCTAGGGATATTAAGAAGTTAACTTTTAAATCTATAGGTAATATCTTACATACAGTATACAATTGTTCATACTCTTTATTGCACATATCTTTAACTTTCTTACTTACTAAATACTTAAGCAATCTTGTTTGTATATTTTTAATCTCCTTTATGTATGATGGAACGGTGCGTCCGTATATACTTAGACCGTAGCTTAGTAAAGAATCAGCAAGGGCATAGTAGACTATTAATAACGTTTGTTTATTGATGACTGGTTTAAGCTGGTAAAATGTACTCACTACAGATCTTAATCTATTGCCTACGTCATCAATATGAAGTTTCCAGTTGAAGTTTTCATCAATTTTTAATCCTAGGTATGTATACATTTTTACAGATTCTATTTCTGAGCACTTACAGTTTGTTTTTTTATTGTGTAAACAATCATATTATGTGTGTCCCACTATTTTTAACTGATCCTTACTCATGATTCTGGCTTTGTGATTATAAGGTGAGTATATATGCATGTACTTAGTTTTATTTAGGTTTAAAAAAAAAATCCGTTGTCGTGTGTCCACCGTGTGATATTCTCAAAATCGCTCTGTATATTCAATTGAGCCTGTGATAGATCTTTAGAGGCGCACAGGAGACACATGTCATCGGCATACATGAATACTTGGCTACTATTTACAACGTTAGCAACACTATTTACATGCATTATATACCCCACGGGCCCAAACACCGAGCCGGTCGGCACACCAAGATCAACAAGAGCCTCTTCTCCCATGACTCCATTGACTTTCGTGCGTATTTTTCTGTTGGTGAGGTAGTTTTTGAACCAGGTGTTCGTGGGACCGCGGATACCGCACTCTTCCATCGCCTTCAGCAGCACATCATGGTCCAGGGTATTGAAGGCTTTTTTATAATCAAAATCAAAATCAAAATCAAAATCAAAATCAAAATCAAAATCAAAATCAAAATCAAAATCAAAATCAAAATCAAAATCAAAATCAAAATCAAAATCAAAATCAAAATCAAAATCAAAATCAAAATCATTTTTTCAATCGATGTATAACGCTAACACCTGTTTACCTGAATTGAGGCTTTCATTGACATAGTCTGCAAACCAAGTCAGTGCCGTAACCGTACTTCGCCCCTTTCTAAAACCATGTTGCGCATCAGATAGTATGTTGTGAAACTCTAAGAATCTACTTATCTGGCCCACAATAATCTTTTCAGTTATTTTATCTATAATGGAGAGTATTGTAATAGGTCTGTAATTAACAAATTCTAAATGACATCCTGATTTATATATTGGTCGTATTATTGCTTCTTTCAGTTGATCCGAGTAAATAGATTGACAAATACACATATTTACAAAATTAGCTATAATAGGGCTTAAAGTTTTCTTTATGTATTTGATATCTTTAGCTCTAATTCCGTCCATCCCCGGTAATTTATCGTTTGATAATGTGTTAATTATTTTTACAATATCTCTTGAGTTAACCTTAATGTATCTATAACTGACTGGACTGGACTGTACATACATGTTTCTGTCTAGGAATTTTATACTACAATTATGTTTAATATTACGTATTTCACTTGTGAATGTTTTGGAAAAATTACTGCAAATATTGTACATACTGTCTAGCTTGCCCAAATATCTTGTTATAACATTATCTAAGTTACCTTTAGAACGTCCTAGCCACGAGTTAATATTTTCCCAGATTTTTTTATAATCTCCATTGCATTTTTGTATTTTTAACTGGCTATATCTCTGTGGTTGATGACTGATGATGACCGTGTGGTTGACGGCATAGAATACAAGTGTCACCACCCCCTATCTTCCCGTGGGTGTCGTAAAAGGGGACTAAGGGATAACACGATGCAAATACCATCTTTGCGTAGAGACGGAAAACTCGACATCAAACCCTATACGACTGCCTCGTTGGTCTTGCGGCATAAATGTGCGCGTGGGATCGGGAGGTCCCGGGTTCGATTCCTGGACCGGGCAGTGTTATTGGGTTTTTCTGTCACGAAATTCTCAGTAGCAGCACGGAGTCTGGAAATGTGCCCGGTACGGCAATAGGCTCGCCCCTTATTACGTGGGACTAAAGTATATCTGGCGAAAAGTGGGTGTAGAAATACACCTCTGCCTACCCCTTCGGGGATAAAAGGCGTGACGATATGTATGTATGTATGTATATCTCTGTTTAGCTTCAATTACCAACTTATTTACTTTATTTCTGAACTTAGTGTATTCAAGCCTCGTATTCATATTTTTTGGTGCTTGTTTCCATGCTAATAAATAATCTTTACGTTTTAACATATTATATAAGTATCTATCCACCCACGGCTGCGTACTCCGTTTATTTCGTAGTGGCACAATAATGGTACTTTCCTTATATATAGAATTGAATATAGACACTAATGTTTCATATATCACTATAGGGCATTACAGCTTTTCCCATTCATAAGTATTAAGTTTTTGTTTCACCGTGTCGTCACAGAGCACGTCGCGTACACGATTACATCTGTAATTACTATTATTGTTTACGTTTACGCATCGCTCAAAATCAACAAACAAACCTATCGCGTGGTGATCCGAAATGTGCAACTCCAATACATAGGCAGATGTACTCACGCTCCGTCTCGCTCTCACCCAGGCGTGGTCTAAGCACGCCGTCTCATGTCGCCCGTTGACGATCGCCTCGCGTCACTTCGCTTCCGGGAATTGCACACTGGAGGCCACATCCACACAGGGTGTTTTTGTAGTTCACTGTAGTCGGGTTCTGTTTTTCGTTTAAAAGGTCAATGTTTGTGTCTCCAATTATAATTACATTTTTCGAAGCCGGTATGATCTTCATAGTGTTTTTGATTTGTTCAATAAATTGGTATTTATTTTTATTTGGTGGCCTGTATAAAGCTACAATGTGCAATGTGTTATTTTCCATTTTGTAAATCCCGTGTATTGTTTCCATGGCATGAGTATTAACTCTCTCAGCTGTGAATCTTAGGACATCTTTCGCGTACACCAAAATTCCGCCTCCTCTTCTTGTTTCCCTAGTCAATATGTGACTTTCATATCCAGATATGTTATAGAATATAATATATTATTTCAGAAAGAATAATAATTACTATTCTATACTCATTACTTTCTAGTAAAACCAATAGTTCATTAAAGTGTTTTCTTAATGACCGTATGTTAATATGTATTATATGTATTCTATTTATATTACTTTTGCATACTGTACTTAACTCTTCTATGTCATAGTATCTATTGTAATTCACTTCAGTAACTGGTCTGTATTCCGTTATTTGATCGAATGTTATGCAAATATATCAAGGTGTGTGTACGCGCACCGCACACCTGCGGTGCGTGAATTCCGAGAATTAATTGTATTATTAATCGAGTTTATCCAAATCGTTCTCCGTTCTAATATTATATATTTTTTTGTCTTCATTATTTTTCTTGGCAAGTATGTTGGAGTTTTGGACCCATATGTATTGAAATCCCTTTTCCTTCAGTTTGATTCTGGTAAGCCACAACAGCTGACGCTTGTACTTAGGGAGATCTTCGTTAATATATATTTTTCTATCGTTGCCATTAGAGTTAAGCTTGCGATTGGTGATTGTTTGCTCTTTCCTAGCCGCCATCTACTTGTGTCGAGCAGTTTTTGACCGCAGTTTGACCTTGATTATTCTAGTTTTTGTTTCATTATCTTTTTCTTTCCCTACCCTCTCTGCTTCTTCAATATCATCTGGGCTAAGCTTCAACATTTTTGCAAGTTCCTTTACCACTGTTATTGTATTTTCGTTTGCTTTATTCTCCACTCCGTGTATTTCAATACATTTTCCTTCTCTTTTGATTCCAGTTCTTCTACCCTCGCTTCAAGAGCCTTCTTATACTTTTCTAAGTACACATTTTTTGTTCCAGACATTTCATTTTCTTATCAGTTTCTTCTTTATAAGTGGCCATGTTCTGGTACATCTCTGCGTAGAAATCCACTGTCTCCGTAAGCTCCGCCAACTTCTTCTCCATATTGTACAAGACTGCCAATTTGTTGTTCACCTCCTCTAAAATTATTTCGGCCGAAGTTTCGCTTGGGTTAATAATTATTTTAGGAGTAGATGAAGCTTTGCCACTCGGTGGAGAACTGTTATGTTCTTTGAAGCAGTGGTCACACATATCCCTCTGCGCGAACTGTTTGATGTTACGCACACATTTTTTGTGGTACACACCGTCACATACTTTACATTTGATAGTGTCATCTTTACTTACAGATACAAAAAGCTTACATTATTTGCACTGCACCATTTTTGTTTAGCAAGATTTTAAACGAGCGTATCAAAAATTTGTCACGAGTATTATTATTATTGTGTATAAACGTGTCCGTACGCCGAGCGCTTATCTGGTTTATACTAGAGGCCACTACAATTTTACTGCTATCCAAGATTTCCCATTTCCTACGACTACTCACACAAGGTCATCCGATCTCAAACTAGACAGAGCCCGTATTATAGTTGCATATTCACAAATTTTCTTCATATACATATAAACACATATTATGTATAAATTCTATTCCAACAAAAAAAGTCTTCATGCTCTTCACACAAAAATTTGTTCTGGGTGAGAATAGTATATTGAGGACTATGCAATAACCAATGATATACTATTTTTTTTGTAATAATATTAGTAGCGTTGTCTTCTAAATTATTTTTGTTTCATTTTACTGGATATAATATATATACAATATCCATAAATAGAGAACCAGAAGTAGCTGTAAGCAGTGCACGTAGCCAGCAGAACCGATGACCGTTGGAGCAGAAAGCTTCTGGGGTGGCGGCCACGCACAGGACGTCGTAGCAGAGGTAGGCCTGCCGTAAGGTAGACCGACGATCTTGTGGGGATCGCGGACAGCGGATGGATGCGTGAGGCTAAAAATTGGTCCGTGTAGAGAGCCTTGGGTGGGATTTGTCTAGCAGTGGATGTCATTCGATGATGATGATGAATAAGTATATCCCTTAAACAAGGAAACAATAATTTGTACATGAACATTATTTTGGTTCTTCGCAATCAACCTACCCTTAAGTTAATTCTGATGCAAACTATTCAAAAATTTATTGAATTCAATCCTATTCACGCCTATCTCACTTTTATTAGGAAATAAAGAGGAGAGAACTTCAACCTAAAACCCTTTTACACACACACTCAGAAAACAGTACACAAATATATTTTTTATTTTTTTTATATTAATACGCAAACGAGCAAACGGATCGCCTGACCAATTTTTTTGCAATTACCGCCGCCCATGGACACAAGCAACACCACAGGAGTCACAAGTGCGTTGCCGCCCCTTGGGGTTGGGCAAAGGGATAGGGTAAGGAGTGGGATGAGGGAGAAGGAATAGGGGATAGGGCCTCCGGCACTCTCACTCACCGAACAAAACGCAATAGTTAAGGTACTGTTACTCACGTCGATTTTCTGTGAGAGGGTAGTACTTTCTCGGTCGAGCCGGCTCATTCATGCTGAAATCAGCAAGGCTCTACTACCTGATAACTAATATAGGCAAATATATTGATAGATTTTATAAATTTTCATGGACGTAGGTACACAAGCTGACAGCAATGTAACATACTCTTCTTTATCACTTGCAAAATACGCAAAAATATTAGAACAATAGAATTAACCTTTATCATTTAAAATTACGTAGTTATTTCTATGACGTATTCATGGTAAACCGCAGACCGTATCGCGGTATATGGAAACGGAAACGAAATATGAAAAAGGATACTTCTGTACCTGATTATTATCAATTTAAAGGAAAATATTTTAGGATTAGATTTATGCGCACATTAGCTTTAAGAGAATAATCCAGATCATTTACAAGAAAAATATCAAGAAATACTGATTTTACTATTAGCTTCACGTGATTCTACTTATGATGAGAACTGCCTCTATTCAGAACTACATTTTTTTACACATCTTGATTTTATTTCTTATCACGTTCTCGTACTGCTTAAAACTCTTTCTTTTCTTGCCACCGCTTCCTTTTAATGAGTAAAGAAAGTAAAAACGGTGAGACCATGTTAATTATTTGAAACAAAAATTTTCTCAAATTGATTTAGCCTGTCTTGGAGCATCCAAGGAACAGCAGGTAAATTAAATTTGTACAAACTCAGAACCCCTGTTTATTTAAGTAAGTTCAAAACGTGCGATACATCATGACGTGCTCAAGCCTCAAGGTTTTAAAGTTTTCAGCAGCAGTACGTCATTTTTTGGATGTAGTACATCGTATTTGTGCTCGCATAACCGTTCAGGAGGTTTGCAGGATAACCATAGTCACCGATGTGTCACTGTGATTATTATTACTTAATTCAGTTAAGGCACGACGGTTTTGGAGAGGGGGCCATGTAATGGGCGTCACAGAAGGGGTAGGCTTCCAGTAAGGTGGTCCGACGAACTTGTTAAGATCTCGAGCAGCGGTTGGTCTGTGTGGAGAGTCTTTGGGGAGGCTTGTGTACAACAGTGGACGTCTCTAGGCTGTAATGATGAATTGTTCATGAGATTCGATCGCCACACGGGACACCACTTTATGTGAGCTATCAATTAAAATGCCGAGGGTTTTTGCATCTTGCTTGGATGTTTGTAATGTCTCCAGCGCTGAAGCATTTTTAAGCAGATACTTGTGCAGGAGCTCTTTTTTATACAACATGCAAGAAAGAAACTAAATATTGACTAAGCCTGTTTTTTATTATCTCGAGGCAATATACTTGAAAGGATTTTTCTCCGACCAGTCTACTTATGCTGCGACCAGCATCACAAGATGCGTAATCCGAGCTGGATTGAATATAATACCTCAGTACCAAAGCAACATTTCCATTACTTATAATAGCACAATTTTTTAAATATAGTGTATTTGCTTATAATTACTAAACGAGGCAAAAGCTTTTCAACTTTGTCATATTAGACGATAGCTATTTCGCTATTAAGTATTGTAATTATTTGGCAAAAGATAAAACAATCAATTCTGTCCATGTAATGACGTAGAGGGAATTCTTCTCTCTCTGACGTAATGCGGCAGTTGTCTATCAAAATAATAAATTAACAAACTGAAATTTTTGCCCGTATTTTGTTCGGCCAAACTTTTGGAAGTTGGAGTTTTACTTGTCGATAATAATAAGAATTTAAACGTATCGATGCACTGGAATTTAAACTATAATTCAAATTAAAAAGCAAGAATTAATGACATCTCATAAACCAGTCCCTCTTCATGATACAATATTAAGTGGATTGTATAAACGTTACTTTATTCGTTGAACCTAAATTCATGGCAGCACAAAAGCCTTAAAGGCAAATACCAAATACGTACAGAACGCGACAATAATAGATAAAGAGAGCTTAAACCAATAGTCCGGCCAATTTAGACATCTGAGGCTTCATTAATTTGCACCCAGCTGAGAATTGGTAGGATTGTTGAAACTACCATTATAAATGAAATCTCAAAAGTCGCGATTTTTAGCAAAACGGTATTTTGACTATAAAGCTCATGCAAATTAAGTTAACACTCGCTGAAGTGATTAGATGTGTATCAAAAAGAGGGGAATAATTAAAATAAAGTTGGGTAAATATAGATCTACATAAACATACGGTAGTAACAGTTTGTGTTTAAAATTAGGGTAAAGGCAAATGGAAATAGGCAAGACTTACTAGACGTGACACAAGGAAGCACACTGGGTCCGTTTTTGTGAACACAGTTTTTATATCTGTACGTTTGTACGTGAACTCCTCTCGCAGCTTGACTGATTTTGATGAGGATTATATATATGCTTAAGTGGTTCCATGGAAAAGTGAAAATTTATAACAGTTAGATCAGCAAAAGGCGTTACTTCCAGAATTTTTTTAAAAACATCTTGAAATTTCTTAATCTTTCAGACTGACCACGTCTGTCGTGGCCACTGGTTTTACTATAGACGTTATTATTTGAAAAAAAAACATGTTTATTGATTTTAAGATAAGGGAGTCTTGGAGATTTCTTAAGATGTGATCGGAGCCAAATCTTATTTAAAAGTTGATCAATACGGAGCCCTATCATAGTTTAAAGTTGATCAATATTTATTCAGTGTCCCAGGTGAAGCTTGCATACAACAGGTATAACGGAAAGCACTGATGAAATTGATTTATATGTCATTTAGAAAGAAGTGATATATTATTTTCGTAGGTTTATTTTAAACATAAGGGGAGGAAAAAATATGACAAGGAATATTCTGGTATAAATAGAATTCCTTTATTATCATTAAGGATATCGTTATCATGTGCCATAGCTCGGCAGATTGCTATATAAGAGGAGTTAGTCGGATCATTGGATATTCCGTTGCCACATTCAGTACAAGCTATACATCGCTTCACAATGAAGGTATTGATTAATTATCTTCTGCTAGCGTTCCTCGTGGGATATTTGGGTAAGTCTGAATTATTTGTCAATATTTGTGAACTTTTATGTATTTTCTGGTTATGTTGGGTTATTTGGTACTCAGATGTTTTAATTCCAATATATTAAATATCTCGTTCACCTAGATGTTTTTCATTTGAAAAAAGCTTTGTATGTTTTTTAATATCAAGTTATTGCTTGACATTGCAGATTGAAAAGTGTCTCGTTAGACTTGATGCAGAATGAACCTATAATTCAAAGCAGCATGACAAAAAGTGATAGGCTGTGTGGATATATATATATATATATATATATAAAAGAAAAAGGGGTATATGGTTGACGGGCGAAAGGGAATTACGGAGGCAAAGGATCAACGTACCAACCCTAAAGAAATTTGGATCAAGCCAGATGATATCAATGCATACATTTTAATAAATTTTCAGAATATCATATTCATATCAAAATCTAGGTAAATCTATTGTTATAAAGGGGTAGCGGTACCAAAAATATAGCTTTGACCAAATGCATTCAAAAATGTTATCAAAATCGATCCTGCAGTCCAGGTGGAATGCCGTGACATCCAAACGTACAGAAGAGGAAGTAAGTTAATAATGTTATTTCTTTTTCAATAGATGCTGTCAAGTTCAGATGCGATTACTCGTACAGCAAAGTCGGATGGTTCAAGTATCACACAATTCCGGCGACGTAGCGTGAAGCTCGTCTGCGATGCCGCTATGTTTAGTCTAAATAATTTCGATTTATTCACTTACCTATAATCTTCTATCTTTATTCTATCTTATGTATATACTAGAGGACGCCAGCAGCTACGCTAGCAATTTTTTAAAATTTACCCGTTTTGGCCGATCCCGTGGGAATTTCGGGAAACCTGCATGTCTGAGAGTTCTGCATAATGTTCTCGAAAGACATGTGAAGTCTGCCAACCCGCACTAGGCCAGCGTGGTCGACTATGGCCTTACCCTTCTCATAGTGAGAAGAGGCCCGTGCCCAGCAGTGGGACAGTATAAAGGGCTGCAGATGATGAATTCTTAGTGCACCCCAAGCTGAAAGGAAGCTGAAATTTGGCATGTGCCAAATTTCAGCTTCCTGCGCCCAATAGTTTCAGCTGTAGCGTGTCTGTCAGTCAGTAAGTAACGCAAGAATTTTATATATTAAGATTATTGCGTTACTGATTGACTGATAGACAAAGCGCAGCCGAAAATATTGGGCGCAAGTAGCTGAATTTCGCATGTATGTTCCTTAGGGACCGTAGGGGTGCACTAAGAATTCGTCATCTGCAGCCCTTTATACTGTTCCACTGCTGGGCACGGGCCTTTTCTCACTATGAGAAGGGTAAGGCCATAGTCGACCACGCTGGCCTAGTGCGGGTTGGCAGACTTCACATGTCTTTCGAGAACATTATGGAGATCTCTCAGACATGCAGGTTTCCTCACGATGTTTTCCGTCACCGATTAGCAAGCGATAATTAACAATTTAATACGCACTTAACTCCGAAAAGTTATTGGTGCGTGCCGTAGATTCGAATCCGATACCCTCTGCGTAGCAGTCTGTCGGTCTCTCCACTCAGCTATTCTAAGCATTACTAGACTTAATTTACACTGCACTGGTATATCGCTGCTATTCTAAGCATTACTAGACTTAATTTACACTGCACTGGTGGTATATCTCGACAAACTTTAAAATCATTCCAGCAAATCTGTTGATAGAAAGTTTATTTCACAAAGTACCAATTCAAATTTTGGTATCATACAAAGTTTTGCTCCGTTCGAGCCAAAACTACAACTTTCAGATAGTAAACATCGATGCAACTGCTGAAATCAGTACGCCAACAGTGCAGCTCAAAAGCTCTT
Organism: Euclidia mi; assembly: GCA_944739405.2. Classification (NCBI taxonomy): domain Eukaryota; kingdom Metazoa; phylum Arthropoda; class Insecta; order Lepidoptera; family Erebidae; genus Euclidia; species Euclidia mi. The sequence continues at coordinate 5,281,577 of OX123203.2, forward strand.
AATTTATTTCTGTTTGCAGGAGGGATGTTAGCTTCGCCCACAAACGTTCTAATCAAAGGCGCCATGTTGAATGGAATAGGTGACGTCGATATTTTCACTGGTATCCATGCGACTCTCTCCTCAGGGAACTTCCGAACTCTTGATGGTAAGTTATTTCTCAACTATTTACTGATACATTCGCTATCAACCTTCTGACTTGTTATACTGTATAGCTTAGTGGAGAGCATAAGCAAAGATTAAATTCTTTAAACTTTTATCCTACTGCTTGTGGGCTGTCAGCGTTCCTCGAATATGAGCTGCGCCCGACGTCCATTTGGCGTCCGTTCGATGTGAGCCCAGCGTTTACTTTGTACTACAGATAGAAAGCCTAGCGCACGCCGAGCGCATGCCTAGTGGGAGGACGGCATTATAGATGCGAAAATTTGTTGTATTTATAGCATTCACTGATACCCATTTGTGCGAGGATACTAGCAGAAGGTAAAAGTCATAAGACATGTTTTTTGTTTTCTAGGATTGCCACTAGACTCAATTCCGCATATATGGGCTGAAAACGAACCCGATAATAAGAAAAATGCTGAAAGATGTACCTCATTGAACTCCGAAGGACACCTCTCTGATGTGAGCTGTGACAAACCTCGTCCATACATATGTCACAGGCCGCTTTCAGTAGAGGAAGCCTCAGATCAGTGTGGTACTCCTGATTCAGGTAAATATCATTTGATAAGATTATTTCCATTACAATAAAGTATTTGATTATTATTTTACGATTTGGCAAAGTATTACATTATTACCTGTTTATCTTTTTAATAGAGTAAATCTAATAACAAGATTAAAGTAGTATAAGTTTGTGCAATTAGTACCAGACGCATGATTTGTACTTGTATTTCTTATAATTTTGTTTTTTTTTTGATAATTACAAGATTATAATCAATAACAAATATTTCAGAATATCGCTTCGAAAAGCAAACAAAGAAATGTTACAAGTTCCACACAACGCCGCGGACGTTCGCTGATGCAGATTTCATCTGTGCCGCTGAAGGTGGTCATCTTGCTATCATAAACAACGACAAAGAATCTATAGTCATGCGTAACATCTTTACCCGCTACCCTGACAAGACAATTATCAGCACTGAAAGAACAGATGTTGCTTTCATTGGATTCCACAACTTGGATGGAGAGTGGACCACCATTCATGGTAAATATCTAAATAATCTCTCAATTAGAGCTCCGATCCTCATTATCTTCTTAGCGTTATCTCGATTGTATCTAAGACTGCTGCTTTAGAGTGTGGTTGTGATTAGTATCTGGTTACCAGTCCAACCATATTTAACAGAATAATAAGCTTTGAGCATCGATAGCCCAGTGGTGTACGTAACGGACTGCCGAGACGATGGTCTCGGGTTCGATCCCCAGGTACCCCGGGCACACACCTCTGACTTTTCGGAGTTATGTGTGTATTTAAAATGTTAATTATCGCTCGCTTAATAATATGCCCGGTAGATGGCAATAGGCTCGCCCCCTATTACATTGGGACCGAAATATTACTGGCGAAGTGTGGGTGTGTAATACACCTCTGCCTATCCCTTTGTGGATGAAAAGGCGTGAAGTTATGAAAAAAAAGTAATAATAAGATTTTTCACGTAGCTACTGCTGTTTGACCTCCCAAAAAAGGAGATAGCGATATTCCATACCTTGGACCAGTGTCAGTACTGTCAGTATAGCCAAGGATACTGACTCTCTACAAAGCGGACCTTTTTTTTTTTTTTTTTTTTTTTTTTTTTTTGTTTTACGAGGTGGAAAATCCCTTCGGATCTCCGACTCTTGGGGGAAATAAGAGCCGGAGTATGTGGTGTTTCCACTAAAAACCACCTCGACTTCCGTCATGTACCCGTATGTCGGAGGGTGGGGCATCACCAAAGCACTCGTCGCCACCCTCCAACGGGTATTGGCCCGCCAGATGGTCAGGTGGGCCCCGAACAAAACCCCCTTGGCGACGGATTAAGGTGTTGGACTCCGCCGCCAAAACGCCCAGCGGCCGCAGAGGATAGGGAGGACGGCAACGCAACACCGCATCTCCTCTTCCTCTGCGGCCCCACCGCGACGCATCGAATGGTGCGCCCCCATTTGGTCGCGGGAGATAGGGCGCGCGGCAACGCAACACCGACACGCCTCTCCTCCCGCGACCGCACCCGACTGCGAGAGACAGACAGAACTGTCCCCCGCACCCGCACCGTTGGACGCATCCTGTGCAGGCCCCTCCAAGCCGACGCGGAGCGTCCCCTCCTGGATCCCTCTTAGCTTCACCGCGGTTGAGCAATCCACGGTTACTGAGCCCCCCCACCACGACAAGGTGGAGATCCCACGGGGGGGTACAAAGCGGACCTTGGGATCCTAGGCGAAAGCCTTCGATGCAACCGGGATAGCGCTAGAATGACGCTGACAGTGATATTTTTTAAAGCAGTATTTTTCTGTAATAATGTGATGTTTATATAACAAGATTAACACTCCCGACTTGTATGTTTTAGATCAAACGCTTAAGAATGCTGGTTTCGACAAATTTTTCCTTGGAGAACCAAACAACGGCACGACAGGTGAATACTGCGGCTCCGTCTTCAGAAATGGATTCTTGAATGACTTGTGGTGTGACAAGAGGTTCGCATTTATTTGCGAAAAGCAAACTGATTTCCCATACGTGTGCGACAGTGATGATTTTGTACAATCAACAAATGGACCTGAAGTTGTCAAATTTTAATAAAGTCTTCATTGTCAGGCTGGCAAATTGCCGTAGACATTACCTACTTGTATGATTAAACATAATAGTATCTAAGAAGTTTTCGAGATTCAAAGTCATAGTTAAATAATTATATGTCATTGTTCTTCCAAATGGTGAAACCATTTGTGTAATAATATGATTTTAATTGTTTATAATAAATGCAATTATATAATTAATATGGCCGTATTTTATTTTCATGATGCTTGCAAGATTTATTAAAAGATGTACAGCACCATATATTTCCTTATTTATATTGTTTACTTGAGCAATATAAAACCTAGAATTGATGATATTATTTGCATAACATCATAATACATATTGTGTTGTTAAGTAAATATTAAACCTGGTAAAATTACAAACGCGCAAGTTTATGAGGATACAGAAACGGATAAATCGCTTGCAGTACCTATTAATTATAGTACATCAAAATAGCACATAGTTCTCAAAACATATAAGCGCCAAAAATACCGAAAGGTGTCACTTACAACAATTGCAAATAAATTGTAGAATGTTATACATTAAATAGCTTCCAGAAAACATCTTTCTTCAAGCTTTTAGCCATATTTATCTTAAAATATATTAGAGCAATATCAATAAAAGTTAATATGTACAATAATGCTGATGATCAAGTAATACTTGCGACTTCAGCAGAGGAGTTGCAGATGATAACAATCACGCATGGTGCTTTAGGCAGGAAAAAAATGAATGTGAGCAAGACGAAAGTTATTGTGTTTGAAAAGGAGGAATGTGTTACGGCTTTTAAAATTATGATCGATGAACAACGAGTAGAACAAGTTAATGATTATGTTTATTTAGGTACGCCGTTTACTAGGAATGTTAAGAATAAAGAAGATATTGAAAGAAGAGTTAATGCAGGTAATCGGGTGAATGGAGCTTTGATTGCTTTATGAACAGTCATAACGTGTCCAAAAAGGCACGTTTGGCTGTGCATTGTGGGTGTTAGTACCTACACTTATGTATGGTAGTGAAAATTAGGTCTGGCCGCAGAGTTACGAAAGTAGAATAAGTGGACGACCGGTTGGCGCAGCGGGAGTGTAAGCGACTGCTACGCCGAAGGTCGCGGGTTCGATTCCTGCTCAAGTCAAACATTTGTGTGCATGAACATGGATGTTTGTCTTGGTCTGGGTGTTTCTATGTATAATATGTATATATTTACAAAAAAAAGAAGTATACATGACATGTATGTTTATCCATTATCTGGTATCCATAACACAAGCTCTGCTTAGCTTGGGACTAGATGGTGATGTGTGTATGTGGTAGTATATAATTATATTATATTATTATGCTGTAGAAATCCTACACTTTAATCCTACAAATGGGTGCGCACCATTAATGCGTCGCGGTGGGGTCACAGAGGAAGAGGAGATGCGGTGCTGCGTTACCGTCCTCCCTATCCTCTGTAGCCGTTGGGTGTTTTGGCGGTGGAGCCTAACACCTTCATCCGCCGCCAATAGGGTTTTATTCGGGGCCCGCCTGACCATTTGGCGGGCTAATGCCCCTCGGAGGGTAGCGAAGAATGGAGGGATCAGTAACCGTGGCTTGGACACTCACGGTGAAGCTAAGCGGGAACCCGAAAGTGGACGCTCCACGTGCTCCACCTGCGCAGGATGCGTCCAAGGGGTGCGGATGACAGTTCTGTCCATCCCTCGCAGTCAGGCGCGGTCGCGGGAGGAGAGGCGTGTCGGTGATGCCTTACCGCGCGCCCTAATGCCTTACCCGCAACCAAATGGAGACGCAACATTTGTTGCGTTGCGGTGGGCCCGAAGAGGAAGAGGAGATGCTGTGTTGTCAGGTTGCCGTCCTCCCTATCCTCTGCGGCCGGTGCTGGGTGTTTTGGCGGCGCAGTCCAACAGCTTCTTCCACCGCCAAGGAGATTGTGGCCTTCGGACTATCCGCCGGGGTGCCAGGGTAAAATGCTAAAATGCTAATCTGACCCCCTGGTGCCCCCAAAATGGCTTTGATGTATGCGCTGTGGTTTTGGGGGATATTATTGCCTTGCACTCCAGTCGTCGAGTCCCAAATACCCGCCAGCTTTTTATCTTGCGAGGGGTATGCGTAAATGCATTTCCAAAGCGAGGAAAAAAAATAATTAGACGCCCTCCGGCTAGGCGGAGTGACGGTATACGCAAAGTAGGCCTTTTGCGTATAGCGTCTGGACAAGAAGAGCGGAAAGTCGGGCTCAGTGTTTTACCATTGGAGAAGCCTATATCTAGCAGTGGACTACGACAGGCTGACGATGATGATGATGAGAAAAATAAGGGGACTTTATTTTATAATGTATTTTTGTTTAGATATTCTAATCATATTATTATGTTATGTCATCTCACCGAAGCTTTCCACTGCTGTCCTGGAAGACACTATGAAGAGCTTAAAATGGGACCTGTTGACGAGTTTAGGTTGAGATTTGACTGTAAGGTTTCTTGATTAGTTAACCCTTGAGGTGCGATCAAACTAAAGGCAAAGTGCCACAAGTGCGAAAGGTCACGTTGCTGCAAATTTTCATTGGCATAGGTTACCGGAAAAAAAATAATTATGACACCTTAGTATAATTATATCACATAAATTGCATATCAATGTGTTGGTTATAAAATCAGCTATCATAATAATAACATGAATTACTACTAAATACTCACTTTTCTGGCAAAACAAGCTTATAAACTTAGAGGTTTGTTTTTTCCACTCGTTCACACAAACATTTCATCACATATTAATGAATTTCATTACTTGTTTGGTTCGTAAACACGAAATCATTATCACATATACCTTAAGGTTTTTACACAATACATTATTTATTTGTAACAAACGAATCTAACGCCACTAAAAAAATTATAATCCGAACGCGTAACAATAAGTTCGCCGTGCCAGGCAGCCATGTTAGTGTTACGAACACTGTGGCTGTGAATTACCATTACCATTTGAAACACGATAACAGTGAAAATGTACAACAATGCTAGTATTTAGTTGCTAAAATATGTTTTCAGATAAATAATCTGGGTACTTATATGTCTTTCATAACTATTAAAAGAATATTTATCATAAAACACTTACGAAAATAGCGAGTTTCAAGAGTAGAAATAGCCCTTCTAAAAAGTTTTTGCCTTTTATCACTGTATTTCTTGTCTTTGTCACGAATAATGTCACTTCACAATTAATATTTATTTCTTTCTGAGTAAATCTATATAAGTATCTTTATAAAATATTCACCGGTTTCTTCCACAAGACAACTTTTATTAAATAGATCACGGAACAAAACACAACAATGGTGGACGCTTTCGCAACTGAGACACAGATAATTATATTTCAATATTTTTTGGCGCGTTCCGTTTCCCTCACCCTTCTAAAACGATTTAGTTGCATAGAATATGAACTATTCTAATAGTTACTACTTTCGTTTCTTGGTTTAAGTAAAACAAAACGTGAAAAAACCGCGACCAATAGAACGATTTTTAATTGAGCACGACCGTGCGTGCCTCAAAAACTTCGGACCACCAAAATTAGAGCACGACCGTGCGTGCTGTAATCACGTGGGGGGTGTTGCTTGTAACGATTTATTTTGCATACTGACTTACATTAGACACATATTACTTGAACCTTGACTTGAATGATGCATGACAGATACATTCTTAAAGTGAACTCTTTATATAGGTACGATCATAAACTAATATAATTGATTTAACGGTTGAACATGCCGCCTACCAAAAGGGCATCAAGGCTTTTTAACAATTTTGAAATAGCTACATCTGAGTTTAAGATTAAACAACATCAATAATAAGCAAATAGATTTGGTTATCTAGATTTGATCGTTTGAAATAGTAACACGACAAAGGAAAGTAATTGAAATTAAAATGGTACAGTAAATAACATTGACTTTAAGCATTACTTTACACAATTAAAAGTTTTTAATTATTGTCTATAGGTAAGAGACATAATTTATTAAAACTACGCTTCACAACATTGTCTCCACTTTTAACACGATACACTCTGGTGATACCGTCATGGCCTGGATGTTTATCAACAATTCTGCCAAGTGCCCATTTACCAGGAGGCAGATTTTCATTCTTTATGAGAACTATATTATCAAGCTCGAGCTCTCTACACTTCTTCTGCTATTTGGGTCTCTGTTGCAAGCTAGTTAAATATTCTCCTTGCCATTTCTGCCAAAAGTGTGCCAGTAACTTCTGCATGTGCTGCCAGCGGGAAAGGTGACTAACTGGTACTTCTTGAAGATTAGGTTGTGGTATTGTGATTGGAGCTTCACCAATCAGGAAATGTCCAGGTGTTAAAGGCGTCAAGTTATCCGTGTCCATAGTGTCAATTGAACAAAGCGGTCTAGAATTCAGGCACGCCTCTATTTGACAAAGTAGGGTGCTCATTTCTTCAAATGTTAAATTATGGGTTAAAATTCTTTTCATATGATGCTTCATCAACTTCACCCCTGCTTCCCATAGGCCACCGAAATGTGGACTGTAGGCTGGTATGAAATGCCATTGTGTTCCATCTAAAGCCAAAGTCTCTGCTATTGGGCCCTCTAGTTGAAACTGCGCTTGCTTCCACGCCTCTGCCAGCTCCTTATTGGCTCCTACGAAATTTCTGCCCTGGTCACTCAACATCTGAGAGCATCTTCCACGTCTGGCGACAAACCTCTTGAAAGCTCCAATAAAAGACTCAGCGGTAAGGTCACCGACCAGTTCCAAATGAATAGCTTTATTGGCCATGCAGACGAATACAGCTACGTATGCTTTGTTGATTCTGATTCCACGGCCCTTGGATGCTAAAACTTGATATGGTCCAGCGAAGTCTACACCACTGTTCAGAAAGGGTTTTGCTGGAGTCACTCTAACCTTGGGTAAGTCAGCCTTAATTTGATTTCTGATGGCAGCACTGTGCTTAGAGCATATTAGGCACTTACTCACTCGATTTTTAATTAAATTCTTTGCCTTGATTATCCAAAACTTTTTTCTAATGTAGGCCATCATCATTTGAATGCCGCCATGCTGTGTTTTGTAGTGTGCATCTTTTACTATAAGAGTTGATAGATTGCTATAGGTATCCAATATTATTGGATGTTTCGTTTCTTCAGCTAACTCAGCGTGACGTAATCTACCGCCCACCCTAAGTATATTTTCCTTGTCCAGGTATGGTTTCAATGATTTCAATGTACTATTTCCTTTTACTTCTTGACTTTCCTTTAAATTTGTAATGTCTTTAAAAAATTTATCCTTTTGTGAAATTCATATATAGGCCTTGATTGCTTCATCTAACTCTTCAGTGGATATAATTGTATCTTTGTATTCCATATTTCTTCCTCTCAGAAATCTTTTGCAATAAACTACGGTTTTCAAAAGTTCATCTAGTGTTTCAAATTCTTAAAATTTTGCTTCGAAACTCTCTTGTCCATCTACTTTCATATTAGTATGTATCACTTCTCTCTTTTCTAAATTTGTCGTTAGGTTGTCTGGTCTATTGTACGATATGTTTTTCTTTCTTAGCCAATCTGGGCCGCTCCACCATTTTTGATCTTCTTTGAAATCTAGAACAGGCTCTCCTCGTGAAGCGTCATCTGCAGGGTTATCAGCTGTTTGTACATGAAACCATTTTGTTCCTGTGTTGTCTAGAATTTCTAAAACACGATTCCTTACAAATACTTGCCATCTAGTTGGATCGCCAAGTAACCATGACAGAACAATAGTGGAGTCTGTCCATGCGTATACGTCATCATCGGGTATCCTCATTGCAGTTTTTATTTGTTTCAGCAGCCTGGATAGTAGTAGAGCACCACATAGTTCCAGTCGTGGCAAAGAGACTGGTTTTACTGGCGCCACTCGAGATTTTGCTGCAATTATTTGTGTTTTTGTTTCAGCCTCATCTTGCACAACTCTGACGTAGGCAACAGCGGCGTAAGCCTTGTTGGAAGCATCACAGAATCCATGAACTTCTATCTTTGTCTTCTTATAGTTTTTGATTCCTAACCATCGGGGTATTTTAATGTCGTTGAGATGTTGAAGACTGTCTCGTAAAGCTATCCAGTCTTGTCTAATGGTAGGGTCTATTTCTTCATCCCATCCAATTCCTTGGTACCATAGCTTTTGTATCAACAGCTTTGTAGGCAACATAGCTGGCGTTAACCATCCTAGAGGATCAAACAGCCGTTGGACATCAGCGAGGATAGTGCGTTTTGTAATCATCCTACTCATCCTACTCATAATGTGAGTCTATATTCGAACGCATCTGTTCCCATATTCCAACGAAGACCCAAAGCTGTGATGGTGCCGTAGATGTTGATATCTAAACTTGCATGAGATGTTCGTTTTTCAGGTTCAAATTGTTGTAAAAATTATAGTCATTGGAACTCCATTTCTGTAGGGTGAATCCTCCCTTCTGCAGTATAGTTTCGATGGATTTTGCTGCAAATATTGCTTCTTCTAGAGTGTCCTTTGATGACATCAAATCATTGACGTAAAAGTCTTCTTTAACGATTTTAGCAGCATCAGGGTTTATACTTCCTTCATCATCTGCAATTTGGTGTAAAGTTCGAATGGCTAAGTATGGAGCCGATGCAGTGCCAAAGGTAACACGTGTAATTCGATAATCCTTTACTGGTGTTCTTGGGTCGCTTCTCCACAGTATTCTTTGCAGGTCTTTATCTTCTTCTGTTACTTAAACCATGCGATACATTCCTGGTACGTCGGCCACGAAGCAAATCTTCCTCTTATGCCATCTCATGATGAGACTTCTCATGTCAGTTTGAAGTTGAGGTCCGATTAGCAGCTCGTCATTCAGGGATATACACCACTATTTTTTAATTAGTACAAAAACTTTAAGGACATATTAGCGAAGACATTATTATCATATATGTGACATAAGAATTTCATAATATCTATAAATAGCCAAGTTATAATCATTTGTTTTTTGTAGAAAATCTCACCAAAATCATAGACATATTTTACAATCCATTCACTACTTCATTGATGGTATTTACTTTCCATCCTACTCTTACGCATTCTTTTCGTCGCACTTATAATGTAGGTAGCCTTAGACAATAAAATGAAACAAAATAATCAGTGTAGGTAGATGCTTTTTAATTTTCTTAATTCTACCCTCTCATTCAGTTTATCTTGGCTAAGGGCCGGCAAAATTTACCGTTTTACAAGTAAATGTAATAAATACGAAGGTTTGTAATTAGAAAGCAAACACATATCAAAATAAAAGAAGGTATTCTGTAATAAAAGAAAACAGTAATTTTGGCGTATTTATGAAGTTAGAATCATCAGCTATTTACAAGTTATTTTACCATCATCATGTCAGCCTAGAGACGACCACCGCTGGACATAGGCCTCCCTCAAAGTTCTCCACACAGACCGATTTGGAGTAGCCCGCCTCAAATTATTATTTACTTAAGTAGGTATTATTTACTAAACTTACAAGTATTTCCTTTGTCCTTCAAAATGTCCACCACCATTGTAAATACACAGATCACAGTCTTTTCACTTTTTCAAAAGCGTCCAATATGCGCTGTTTTAATATTGTTCGACACTAACCGGCTTACTTTTGTACACTCACAAAATGATGTCCATGGGTACACAGCTGCACTCGCGATTCCTCCACTCAAAAAGTACGCGCGATGCATAGCTACATACTCCCCTGATATTATGAACTGATAAGCCATCGCGTCGCGAAAACGTAGAAAAACAAATTGCAGCGAAAAATCGATAGGTACGTTCACGTCCGCTAGCAATTTAGCTCTGTTTGTAGCATCCAAGCGCGGCGCGCGCGCAGTGGGACAGGGAGGAATTTATCAATGGTATAGTTTACTACAATATTACGCGAGTCGGTCATAGTCTTGGTTATGTATTAACCAATTATTACGTATTTTTGTGGACAGTTTTGAGACAGTTTTGGGACTTAGTGTTTTTATTTTTTAACTACATAAATATGATGAGGTAAAGATACTTAGAGCCCCGTTAATTTTTTGTACTAATTAAAAAAAATGGTGTATTGTTGTTACCCTTTTGTGACGCATTGAAGACAATTTTAACCTTCGTAGTTTCCTTTTCTTCTCTTACTACTGGATGGTGAGGCAAGTAGACGCTGTCTTTATATATTTCTTCCTTTGGTATTTCTTCCATATGATTCAGGCTTATATATTCATTCATATATCAGGCTTATATATAACCTTCGCATATTCTGTTCTTAGTGTAAGATTCTTCTCTAGTCTTTTTTCCAACTGATGAAGTCGTTTCATAGCGATGTCTCTCGTTCCTCCTTGTGTTGATAGTAATTTGTTAGTTTTGGTTGGTAATTTAACTATATAATGTCCATCTTGATTTCAAGTGTGAGTGGCTTTATAAATTTCTTCATATTTTTTTTCTTCTGATGTTAATATGCTTCTATCTTCATTATCTAACTCCCACATAGCCTTCAGCATTTTGTCTAACTCTAAGGTATGATGCATTACAATCAATTCTTAATCATTGGCTTCTTTTTGTATATTCCCAAATAGAATCCACCCAAGGCTGGTATGTAGCGCGTAAGGAGAACCTTGGGGACCCTTGATAATATCTCCTTTCATAATTTGGGCACATACTTCGACACCTAGTAGCAAATCTATTCGTCCTTGATTGTTAAAATCTGGATCAGCTAACTTCAGACCTTCCAAATGAGACCAGGTGTTGGTAGAAATGGTATGCGTTGGCAGATGTGTTGTGAGACGCGTAGACATGATATAAGCTTTCACTTTCATCTCAAAATTGTCTTCGTGTCTTGATTTCAAAATTATACACCACTATTTTTTAATTTGTACAAAAACTTTAAGGACATATTAGCGAATATATTATTATCATATATGTGACGTAAGAATTTAATAATATCTATAAGTAGCTAAGTTATAATCATTTGTTTTTTGTAGAAAATCTCACCTAAATCATAGACATATTTTACAATCCATTCACTACTTCATTGATAGAACTTACTTTCCGTCCTACTCTTACGCATTCTTTCCGTCGCACTTATAATGTAGGTAGCCGTAGACAATAAAATACATACATACATACATACATATCATCACGCCTTTTATCGCCGAAGGGGTAGGCAGAGGTGTATTTCTACACCAACTTTTCGCCAGATATACTTTAGTCCCACGTAATAAGGGGCGAGCTTATTGCCGTACCGGGCACATTTCCAGACTCCGTGCTGCTACTGAGAATTTCGTGACAGAAAAACCCAATAACACTGCCCGACCCAGGAATCGAACCCGGGACCTCCCGATCCCACGCGCACATTTATGCCGCGAGACCAACGAGGCAGTCGTATAGGGTTTGATGTCGAGTTGTCCGTCTCTAAGCAAAGATGGTATTTGCATCGTGTTATCCCTGAGTCGCCTCTTACGACACCCACGCAAAGAAGGGGGTGGTGACACTTGTATTCTATGCCGTCAACCACACGGCAATAAAATGAAGCAAAATAATAAGTGTAGGTAGTTACTTTTAATTTTTTTTATTCTACCCTCTCTTTCATACTTCATCCGAGCTTAGTGCCGGCAAAATTTACCGATTTACAAGTAATTAAATACGGAGGTATGTAATTAGAAAGCAAACACATATCAAAATAAAAGAAGGTATTCTGTAATAAAAGAAAAGAGTAATTTTGGCGTATTTATGAAGTTAGAATCATCTGCTATTTACAAATATTATTTTATCATCATCATGTCAGCCTAGAGACGGCCACTACTGGGCATAGGCCTCCCTCAAGGTTCTCCACACAGACCTATCTTGAGCCGCCCGGATCAAATTTTTATTTACTTAAGTAGGTATTATTTACTAAACTTACAAGTATTTCCATTGTCCTTCGAAACGTCCACCACCATTGTCAAAAAGTACGCTTCTGTCTTTTCACTTCGTCAAAAGCGTCCAATATGCACTGTTTTAACTTTTCGACACTAACCGGCTCACTTTTGTACACTCACAAAAAGATGTCCATGGGTACACAGCTGCACTCGCGGTTCCTCCACTCAAAAAGTACGCACGAAGCATAGCTACATATGATGTGAACTGATAAGCCTGGAGTCGGGCGAACGTAGACAAACAATTAAATGGGTGTTCTCAGTTCCGCTTGCAATTTAGCACTGTTTGTCGCATCGATCGGGGCGCGGCGCGGGCGCAGAGATACAGTGGGGAATTTATCAATGGAGCATTTACTACTGTTAAAAGTCATAGTACGCGCGTCGTAATTATGCATTTACCAATTATTGCGTATTTTTGTGCACAGTTTTGAGACAGTTTTGGGACTAAATGTTTTTATTTTTTAACTACATAAATATGATCAGTTAAAGATACTTAGTGCCCCGTTAAATTTTTTGTACTAATTAAAAAATAGTGGTGTATATGTAGCTTGTTTGACAGCAGTTGTGGTCGAATCAATCCCAGTGATTGTACCGTGGGCAGGCACTCTCTTGAGTCTCAAAAGCTGGGCAGCTCTCTCGCTAATGAATGTGGCTTGTGACCCTTGATCCACTAATGCACGCAGTATGGTCACTCTTCCCGACTCTCCCCTGACAGGTAGCAATGCTGTGGCCAATAATGCTGTAGTAGTGCTGGTGGTGCAGTGTGACAAAAGCTCAACATCTTCATTTAATTCTTCCTGTTGAACTTGTTCTTCTATTTGACATGTTTTAGCTTCAATTTGATTTGTTAGATTGTTACTTCTTGGCATATGTTGGTGCACGAGTGAATGGTGACGTTTTTGATATATGCGGCAGGACATGTTTAAACGACACTTGCTTGCTGAATGTCCTGGTGCTAGGCAATTGTAACACAGTTGGTTTGTCTTAACATATTCACACCTCTCTTTTGGTTCCATTTTAGAAAACTCCTTACAGTGCGATAGCGTATGATTGTCTTTACACATCACACAGCTTCTCGGTTTGTTCGCGGCTGGGGTTGTAGAAACGTGGATTGTGTATATTCTTTCTTTCTTGATGATCTCTCTGTGCTTGGTGGGGCGATAAGCTCTAAAGTGCGGAACTTCGCTTGTAAAAATTTCACACAATTTTCCCATGTAGGTAGGTCATCTAAGTTTTCTTTATATGCAAATTCTTCGCATTCTCTATGTGTATCTAATTCGTTATTGGGTCTAAGTTGGGTCTAATTTCTGCACCGTTAGAAAAATAACCATTGGATCCCAAGAATCAGTAGAAACCTTTAGATTTTTCAAACTGTTTAAGCATTCGCTAGTTGTATCTAATAAACATTTAATATGACTTGCACTTTGAGATGGAATCTTCTTTTGCGTGAATAGTTTTCTTAACAGAGAATTCACGATAAGCCGCTTGTTAACGAAGCGTTCTCGCAATTAATCCCACGCTTGGTCATAGTTAGATTCAGTTACCTGGATATGCTTCAACAACGATTCAGCTTCGCCAGTAATACTGGTCTTCAAATAGTGAAGTTTTTGCACTTTAGATAATTTGTTGTTACTGTGCACTAACGAAAACTAAACTAATAACTAACTAAACTCATATTCGTTAAAAGATCCTTTATATCACCCTTCAAAGATAAATATAAATCTTCAACTTTAAAATAGTCTTCATTTACGAAATATGCAATCTCTTTTTTCTTTTCTTTGGGTACCGCCTTAAGTAAATTGTAATGCGCCGAAGTAAATCTCTGCCTATAATCTTCGATCGATTGTAAACGAGTTTCTAAGTATCCTTACATTAACGGTTGTTTTGGGCATTTCTTCAAGTTAGATTGCGCCTTTTGCAATAATAACGCCACATCTTCTAACTCCGAGAGTAATTGGTCCACTGTGGTAGACATAATTCCAAAGGACGATCCAATACAGCTCACGAAATGTCCAAATTACTTGAAAACGTAATGTTTGTGTTCACTTAGTTCATTAGTTTTAACGCACAATATTATAATTTTGTAGCAAACAAGTTTTCTTAGAAATATTGGCCTATTGTTCTCGGGTCGATCGCCGGTTCACTCAGGTAGTCGTCTTGATGCGGCTCGAAATTCGAGCATATGTTGACGAGTTTAGGTTGAGATTTGACTGTAAGGTTTCTTGATTAGTTAAAGAGGTGTTGCTTGTAACGATTTATTTTGCATACTGACTTACATTAGACACATATTACTTGAATCTTGACTTGATTGATGAATGACAGATACATTCTTAAAGTGAACTCTTTATGTAGGTACGATCATAAACTAATATAATTGATTTAACGGTTGAACAGGACCACTGCGGGATTAACATCAATGGTGCGTTCCTTTTCCACTTAAGGTTTGCAGATGACCTGATAGTATTTGTGGATATTCTCAAAAACCTCCAGACTATGCTCCAAGATCTTAACGATGTCTCATTAAAAGTAGGTCTTAAAATGAATATGACCAAGACGAAGGTTATGGCAAATGATCTATGCTGCAAAAACTTACCAGTTTCTATTGACGGTGAAAAATTAGAACTAGTTAGCCGATATATTTACCTTGGCCATAATCTTTCCTTTGATAAAGACCATCAGAAAATTGAGATATTAAAGAGCATTCAGCTGATGCAGATGGGTCGCATTTTCAAAACTATGACGGATGACATCTTAAATTCGGTAAAAGTTCCTCAATGTTTGAAGACCCGCCTCTATAACCAGTGTGTTTTGCACACAATGCCCTACAGTGCCGAGACATGGACGCTCACACAAGAGGCGATATACAGAGTGAGAGTCGCACAAAGAGCCATGGAGCGCTCCATGCTTGCTATCCGTCAGATGGACCGAGTTGCCAACATTAAAATTCGGAAACGCACAAAGGTGCGCGACGCGGGAACTCAAATAATAACATCAAAATGAAATTGGGCAGGACATCTGTCTAGACGGGGTGATAACAGGTGGATAAGATAAGGCAGTAACATAATGGCAGCCACGGATGGGGAAAAGAAGTGTCGACCGTCCCTTAGTAAGATGGGCCGACAATATCGTTGCAATCGCGGGCCGAACCTAGACTAGATTACCACGTGATCGAGGGAAATGTCAATAACATAGAGAGGCCTATGTTCAGCAGTGGACACAGTCGGGCTGTGGATGATGATGATGATGATGTTATGTATATAATAATCACATGGCCCAACTGACATAATCACAGAGCTCAAACCATTAAAGCTAGAAACATGTAATTTCGGATACCCGGTTCTTATGACGTATGCACCCACTAAAGGCCAATGTTTTATTCATCATGTCAGCCTAGAGACGTCCACTGCTAGACATAGGCCTCCCCCAAGGTTCTCCACACTGACCAATTTTGAGCCGCCCTCATCCAACCGCGTTCCGCGATCTTAATCAGATCGCCGCGTCGTCCAGAATATTTTATTATTCCATCCATAATTTAATTGGGCAAATCGTTTTATTGGGCTGTGTATTAACATTCTTTGTGGGCGCTCTAAGTAAGCATTTATTTGTTACTAAGTTATTTATCTTATTATCCTTATTCTGTTATAAACGCCATAGTTTCAGAATACATTTGTTACTCTTTCATGCTAAAACTGTTTTATGGTTTTTGATGAATAATATCCTCTTCTCTTCTATGTAGCCGTGCCAGAAGTTTTGGTTTTCAGAAGGTGTCCTACAGCATCATAGTCCATTGACTTTAGCCATGTTGATATTACTATTCTACATTTGTTATTATTATATTGGTGCGGCGGCGACGCGGTTCGCAACCCATCACGTCTCGTTTCCCGCGAGGGCGAAAAGCGGCCTACGGAAAGCCGGTTTGCAACATTAAATGTTGGAGGAGGAATGGATGGTAAATTGAATGAAGTATGCCAGATGATGGATGATAGAAAGATTGATGTTCTATGTGTGAATGATACAAAAAGGAAAGGTTGTGGCCCCACCAAGCATGACAGCTACACGGCTTATTGGTCTGGGGTAGACAGTACCACCAGAGCCTGCAAGGAAGTTGGTTTAATACTGTCTGTGCGAATGAATGAGTGCGTTAAGGAATATGAATGTGTAAATGTTAGACTATTGTAGATGAGAATGAAAGTAGGACTTACTCGTCTCTTTATTGTAGGGGTTTACGCCCCGGTCAATATAGTAGCGGATATGTCACAGCAAGAACAAGACGAAAGGCAGGAATTTTGGGAGAACTTAAGAGCGATTTTGAGGAAATGTAAGGATAACGAAAGATTGATCTTGTTAGGTGATTTCAATGGATGGGTGGGAGTAAAACGAGATGGATTTGAAAGGGTTTTAGGTGGATTTGGTTGGATGAGAGTGTGAATGAAAATGGAAAAGTTTTGCTTGAGGTTTGTTTAGAGTGGAGCTTTTGTGTGACAAACACCATGTTTGATCACAAAAGGATACACATGTATACGCGTGAGGCTAAGAATGTTAGAAGAAGTATGATTGATTTTGTAATTGTAGATGAACGTTTGAGAAAGAATGTGTTAGATACAAGGGTGTATCGAGGGACCGGCATCCACACAGACCACTTCTTGGTGTTGAGCCGGATAAATGAGCTCTTTAAAACATGGCGACACCAAGAGCTTAATGAAAATAGAGTCTTAGAGAGAATAAAAGTAGAAAATCTACAAGAAAAAGATGTGAAAGATGAATATAAGCGAAGATTGATAGCATGATTTGAGAGTTTCGATGGCATAAACGATATGGATGAATTATGGCAGTGCTTTAAAGAAGAGGTAGTATGTGTAGCGTCTGAAGTGTGGTGTGATTAAGAGAAGGAAAACGCGAAAGGTTAAGAATACATGGTGGGACAAGGATGTACAATCAGCAGTGTCAGAGAAGAAGAAAGCTTGAATAGATTGGTTGGCTGCCAGAGCAAATGAAAGAATGGGAAAGGCATCGAGTGATGACATAGATGAAGCAAGAAAGGAGTTTGTTAGGTCAAAAAGAATTGTAAAAGCAATTGTTTAAAGGAAAAAAGAGGAAAAGAAAGATGAGTTTGATAGCAGACTATCTGAAGGTTTCCGGAGAAACATAAAGTTTTTCTGGAAATCCGTTCGTGCAGTTCGATGAAGAACTCAATCCTCAGAATACACGTCAATCAGAGACAAGAATGGAAAGATACTGAATGGTGAATCATGCGTGCTGAAGAGATGGAAGGAGTATTTTGAAGGTCTATTTGAAAGAACGGCGATAGATACATCGATCGACGAAATTAATGGTAATAATAGCAATGATGAAAGCGATATTGGTGTGGATGAGATTGTGAAGGCGTTGGGAAGTATGAAATTAGGTAAGGCTGCAGGATATGATAGGATTATAGTTGGTCAGCTGCAGCGCTTATTTAACTTGTGCTGGAGCACCGGCCGAGTACCTGATGACTGGACCACAGCGGTGGTTGTGCCTCTTTATAAGGGAAAAGGCTCGCAACAAGACTGCAAGAACTATAGAGGCATTAGCCTTCTCAGCATTGTTGGCAAATTGTATGCGAAGGTACTGATTGAAAGAGTTATGGAAGTAACCGACAAGAAAATATGGGATGTACAAGCAGGATTCCGAAAGGGTATGGGGTGCACGGATCAAGTCTTTTCCTTGCGGTGCGCAGCCGAAAAATTCTTGGCCAAAGGTCAAAAGGTCTATTGCGCATTCGCGGATTTGGAAAAGGCTTACGATAAAGTGGTGAGGAATGAAATGTGGTCGGTACTGTCGATGTATGGGGTGAACAGCAGCCTCATACGAGCTCTGAAATCCCTTTATGAAGATTCTAGAGCTTGTGTGAGGATAAATGGGTCGTACACGGATTGGTTTATCATCGAAACAGGTGTTAGACAGGGATGTGTAGCGTCGCCGTGGCTGTTCAACCTCTTCATGGACAGATGTTTGCAAGATTTGAAAAATAGTGACTTAAGTGGATTAAGGATGAATGAGTTACTTGTCAAATGCCTCCTTTATGCTGATGATCAGGTTATACTTGCGTCTTCAGCGGAGGAAATGCAGGAGATGGTAACAATCATGCATGGTGCGTTAGAGAGGAAAGAAATGAAAGTAAATGTAAGTAAAACGAAAGTTATGGTTTTTGAAAAGGAGAAATGCGTTACGGCTTGTAATGTTATGATCGATGGACAGCGAGTGGAGCAAGTGAATGAGTTTGTATATTTAGGTACGCTGTTTACAAGAGATGATAAGAATGTAGAAGATATTGAAAGAAGAGTTAATGCAGGTAATATAGTGAATGGAGCTCTGAAGGCGTTTATGAATAGCCAAAACGTGTCCAAAAAGGCACGTTTGGCTGTCCATAGAGGGGTGTTAGTACCTACTCTTATGTATGGTAGTGATAGTTGGATATGGCAGAAGAGTCATGAAAGTAGAATAAATGCTGTAGAAATGAGAGCACTGCGAAGTATGTGTGGTGTTTCTTTTAATAATAATAATAATAATCTTTATTTGCTCAAAAATGTAGTATACATACATTATAGTGCATGCAAGATGTTATAATTGTGTCCGTTCATACATGTTTACCATATTTCATGGCATGCAAAATCTGTTGAATTGTACTTATATAATTCTAAGAGGATCAATCAGTAAAATTTCTTATTGTAAAGTTAAAGCAAATTAATTAAATGTCAATAATTACAATAAAAAAATAAGAGCAAAATTTAAAGGTAATTCAATAATATAATGTTGTTAAAAATAAAGAAAAAATGTCAATAGAAAATGAAAATGTCAATAATTAATCAAATTTACAATATCAATCGAGTGTGTATTACATAAAATAAAGAAAAATGACAATAGAAAATGAAAATGTCAATAATTAATCAAATTTACAATGTCAATCAAGCGTGTAAAAATGTCAATAGAAAATGAAAATGTCAATAATTAATCAAATTTACAATGTCAATCGAGCGTGTATTACATAATATTTATTCATTATTAAAATACCTCTTATTTATCCAATAATAAATAACATTGGCAGAAATTAAAATTTAATGCATTATATAGAGTCGTTTAAAAACTCTGTGACATTGTAATACGCTTTATTATGTAGCAAGGCTTTTACTTCTCTTTTGAAGGCTTCTGTGCTAAGCGTTTTCCAGCTCTTAGGCAGTTTATTATAGATAACCGGAGCCATGCAAAACACACTTTTGCGCATAAGAGTTGTCCGGGCCGCATGCAGACACAATTTGCTGTTATCGCGCCTATTCCTGGGTATAACGTCTGCTAGGCGAGGAAATAAATGTGGTGTGTCTTTGACTGACAGAGTAAAGAATTGTGTGATAAGAGAGTGTTGTGGGGTAAAAGAAGATGTAGTGACAAGCATCGAGAAAGGTATGCTAAGATGGTTTGGACACGTGGAGAGGATGGATGACGAAAGACTGACCAAGCAGATATATAAGGCAAGTGTGGAAGGGACAGGACGAAGGGGAAGACCTAGGCGGACGTTCTCTGACCAGATTGGAGACATCCTAAAAACAGGACAGGTTAGAAGCACCCTGAACAGAAGAGCATGCATGAGGAATCTGATGGGAGTGAATGAAGCAAGAGAGATATGTCAAGATCGTTGCAAATGGCGCTCCGTAGTCTCTGCCTACCCCTCCGGGAAACAGGCGTGAGTCTATGTATGTATGTATGTATATTGGTGCAAATTGTTTATTTTGTTACATACATTATACAAATAGGGAGCTAGAAAGTCATAGGATCTCTGAGCAAATTTTGATTTCATTTTAGGCACGGGCCAGCGTCTTATTCGCTTTTGTGGCAATATTAGGTTAGGGACCACTTTCCTGTGATATCTTTGTAAAATTTCGCACACAAATATCTTTCTTACTGTTAGCACACCTGCTTGTTTATTGACGGCAGAAGTTGGATGCCGATATAGTAAGTGAAGAAGAACTTTAAGCACCATACGTTGTACTCGCTCCACGCCAATCATATGGGTTTTCGCTGCACCTCGCCATGCGCTAATGCAGTATCTAATTATGCTCTCACACGGAGCTCAATATGTTTGTAAAAGTAGAGTATCGCCGGCAACTGTGCGTAAGTTTTTAAAGAAGTATATCATTTTTCTGACCCTTGAGATTATCGACGTGAGATGTATAGTCCAAGAAAGCTGGTCGTCTAATGTTACACCCAAGTACTTTATAGATTCAACTCGAGTGAGTGCAGAGCAGGTTCTATGGGAAAGATCCTCTCTTCTATTACATGGGAAAGTATGTATTTTGAGGACCTGTGACGCGGCTGGTTTACCTATAGATGTCTTAGTAAAGCAAACATACTTCGTTTTGCTGGTGTTTAAAGATAAAAGAGTATCTTCAAGCCAGGATGTCACTTTCGCTAGACCGGTTTCTGCTTGTTTAAATACCATATTCCACGTTTGGCCATGAAAGATTAACGCCGTGTCAGTGAACATAACTATATCAAGGTTGGGCAGGGCAACTATTTATTTATTTATTTTTATTTATTTCAGAATCAGTTACTCTCTCTACTTACAGTTTCCCAACACGTAGAGAGAGTCAGGAATAACAATTTATAATATTATTATATGGTTGTTTAAAGCTATACCAATAACTACCTACATTACATTAAAATTAAATTAATAAATAATTAATTATAAATTAGTGTCAATAAATTACTACCAATGCTATTCGAATTTCACTTAAAATTTTATAATATGTATTCATTAAGTAAATATAATTTCACAATAATATCATAATAATAAAAATATATACCTACCTATAAATTATTAAAAATAAATATGACTAGATCGACATAAAAAAATCGTAGCAGTGTTTTTGGAAGTCTCCTATTGGATTGAAAAATATGTCTACATCAAACTGGTGAGCAATCAGAGCATTAAGTGCAGAAATGGCACGACAAGTAGGGGCAAATTGTGCCGTGCATGTGCGAACCTGCGGTGCCGCAAGCAGGCGGCGCGAGCGCAGCCGCACGTACTGATTTGGTGCGGATAATCCACAACGTGACAACGCTTCTGAATTGTCTATTTTGCCATTAAGCACTAAAAAATAATGAGCCAGAAGCGCCCATTTTCGCCTAAACTCAAGAGTATTAATACCAACCATACCTGACACGAACAGAGACGGATATAAATACGGATAATACCCGTACATTTTTTTAAAAAGAAACCGCGCGAACTTACGCTGCACTCGTTCCACTAACATTTTGTACTTTGCCTCGTGTGGGTCCCAAATAATAGAGTTGTACTCTAGCTTGGAACGTACAAATGCAGAATACAACGCCATGATTGCATCTCTGTCACTAAATCGAGCAGCCTGTCTCATAACAAAGCCTAGCGACTTATAGGCTTGATTACATATCGTGGTTATATGGGTATTGAAGGTTAACCTAGCGTCTATATTCAAACCAAGATCGCTGATTTCCGTTACACGCTCCAGCGGGACACCGTATAATTTATACGCATAAGTGAGGGGTGCGTGTGACCGTGTAAGAGTGATAAC
Source organism: Euclidia mi (assembly GCA_944739405.2). Taxonomy (NCBI): domain Eukaryota; kingdom Metazoa; phylum Arthropoda; class Insecta; order Lepidoptera; family Erebidae; genus Euclidia; species Euclidia mi. Next base: position 5,303,793 of record OX123203.2, read on the forward strand.
TTTGCACTTAGAGATGTTAAACTCAAGCTGGTTATGCTCACTCCAAGCTACGACATTATCGATATCACGCTGGAGCGCGTCACAGTCCTCTACGCTCCTAACCCCCAGAAACAGCTTCAAATCGTCAGCGAACATAAGGCACCTTGCCGCCTCCAAGACCTTCGGCAAGTCATTAATCATAATAAGAAATTGAGTCGGACCCAACGTGCTGCCCTGACTCACACCAGAACTCGTTACATACAGCTCTGATCGGTTCCCTAATATTTGAACATACTGAATCCTATTTTTAAAGTAGCTACAGAAAAACCTGAGTAAATTTGGCGAAAACCCAGCAGTTGCGAATTTCTTTAGAAGCAGATCAGTCTGGACACGGTCGAACGCTTTTTTAAAATCGAAATAAGCTGCGTCGACTTGGTTTTTTTTATCCATTTCGGCAGCTGCGTAGTCTACAAAATTTATAAGATTCGTAGTAGTGGATCTACCCGACCTAAAGCCGTGTTGGAAATCACTCAATTGGGTCCGAATCTGTCCAGTAATGTGACGATTTAATATGGACTCGAACACCTTGCCGAAAGCTGACAGAACAGCAATGGGCCTGTAGTGCGTGACGTCAGATTTTGAGCCATCCTTAGGAATTGGTGTGACACGTGACACCTTCCATAATGCTGGATATGAAGCCGTTCCTAGGGCCAGGTTATAAATATACAACAAAGGCTCCTCAAACACTGATATGCAATCTTTTACCAAAAATGGTGGAATGCCATCTGGCCCAATAGAGGAGAGAGCCTTTAAACGCCTTACCGCATACCTTAAGTCAGCAGCAGTGATCTGATCCACTGTAATGGTCGGCGGAAGCGCCGAAGTGGCGTGACGCTCGCTATCGTTATGAGACAGCACTGGCCGACCAGAGAGAAACACAGACTTAAAAAACGTAGCGAACGCATTCGCAGCCTCCGTACCCGTAACCACTCTGCCGTCATACTCGTATTCTTCGGCGGTACGTGTTGAACAGCGTTGGTCTTGAACAAATGCCCAGAATTGTTTTGGATCCGTCTTTATAGCCGCCTCTGCTCGAGCCACGTAATTTTTATAGGCTAGGTCAATCAATTGTTTCACACGTTGCCTATAGAATTTATACATTTGACCACAATAGGGATTGTTTAGTTCTTTGTATTTCTTTAAAAAATAATATTTGTCTTTTATAGTTTTAATAATCTCAGATGTATACCACACTGGGTATTGATGTCTAAAGCGCGAAGTTTGTTTTTTAACTGGTACGTGAACTATCTTACCAAGGTCATTGATGTATATTAAGAATAATGTAGGGCCTAAGGTGCTACCCTGTGGCACGCCATATATGCACCTAGAGTCAATACTTTCGTAGCCAGCAGCTCTAACCCTTTGGTATCTATTAGTAAGATAGTCAGAAAACCACTTCAGGACCACTCCCCTTATACCAACGTTCTCGAAACGTCTTAGTAGAATTGGGACGGACACTGTGTCAAACGCCTTTTGTAGGTCTAAGAAGACCCCTAGGCACTTGTTACTTTTGTCTAGTTTCGTAACTAAGTTTGATGTAAGTGTTAACACAGCGTCCTCTTTTGATTTGTTTTCTCGAAAGCCAAATTGGTAGTCACTTAGAAATTTGTTATTTTCTAAATATTTCATGACTCTCTTGACAACTTTTTCTAATATTTTGGACAACGCTGATAAAAGGGAGATAGGGCTTAGTTACTTGGAACTCTCTTATTCCCAGATTTGAAAATAGGGCACACTATTGCTTTTTTCAGCAAAGCTGGGAAAGCACCAGTAGACAAGCTTAAGTTGCATACGAAATGTAATAAAGGGAAATCTTAACATTTTGCTTAAGCAATTCTGATGTAATTTTGTCCCAACCTGGTGCACTGTGCGATTTCAGCCCCAAGATAATACCCCTGACTTAATGTGGATCTGTAGGCATGGTATTTAGTGGCGATGTATCGATGGCTGCTTCGCGAGATAGTTCCTTCTCCGATTTATTCATCCTACCCAACAACTCGTTGGCTAGGCTACCACCGACGCTAGTAAAAAAGTTGTTGACCTTGTTCAGAGACTCCACTGGTATGGTGTCAATATTCAATAACTCAGTCCCCTGTTCATTGATTCTCTTCATTTCGCAAACCTCCTTAATAGTTTTCCACGTTTCCTTAATATTTCCTTTGTTCTTTTGTAACCTTTCTTGATAATACTGCCTTTTCAATGCCTTTATAATATAATTACATATATTTATATATTTCTGGTAAGTAGTTTTTAGTTGTAAGCTTTTTTTGGTGACTCTACTGCGGCTTTGTGTAACTTATTCCTTTTTCTTATGCATTTGACTACTCCTTTCGTTATCCACGGTTTCAGTGGCCTATTTCGATTCGATATTCGTATTATTTCTAATGTAGCGCTCGTAGCGAAACTTGGCTTGCCATTCGTAACAGATCGGCAAAGTTAAGCAACGCTTGCACAGGTTACCACTTGGATGGGTGACCGTGTGTGGCATTTACATCTGAGCGCTACCGTGCTTCGGAGGGCACGTAAAGCTGTCGGTCCCGGTTCTTGTCCAAGGATAAGGGTCGTTAGGCCATGTCGGAGGCCTTCGGGCGGTCTGAAAACTCCGACACCAGAGTTGGCCACACGCTCACACGAAAAACAAACAAACAATATTTCTAATCGCGTTTATTAGTTTATTCGTTAATATTTCCGCTGCAATATTGACATCTTCGCCTGATAGATATCATCCCAAGTTTCTTTAGTTAATAGTTTTACTTAATAATGCGTAGTCTATAATTACTTTATTGTGTTCTAAGCTCCTCTTTCCTATTTTTGAATGATAAATGTATAGTAGAGTGGGACAGTGATCCGTACGTGGTTGCTCAAAAACGACTGTTTTCCAATGATGTGAACACTTAACCATAAAGTGATCAATACACGTCCTTATTCGGGTGGGTTTGTTTATGCCTTGTTGTAGACCATGCATCGCCATTAGGTTCAAATAATTTTGGGCTGCACTAAACAAGTTTTCAGGCATTGTATCAATATTTATGTCTCCAGTAAAGATAACGCTTTTTGTTCGAGATTCCCGAAAAATGTCATCTATTGATTCAAGGTAGACATTTGGATTTTTAAACCTTGGTGGACGATACGAGCAAATGATTTTGTAATCAGGCTTGATAGTGACAACGAGACAATTACCTTCCATAATGTTAGGTTCATAGGCACATGCTACAATTTCGCTTCGCACATACACTTGCACTCCATCGTTTTGGTTTAAGCTGTGTTTAGTCCAAAATGTACAATAATTGTTCATGTTAGGGGGTGGATTATTCAGGTTTGTCCAACACTCAGACAACACAATTACATCTATATACTAAGTGCGGCAATGAAAGCTATTAAAAGATCCCTATTGCAATTAATACTCCTTATATTGAGGTTAATAATCGTAATACCACCCTGGGCTCCTTGTTTGTAATTAATCAGTTTGGGGCAGAGACTAGTGTCACTAAGTGACAGACATTCAATCTGCTCAGTTGTGTCAACTTCTTCTGTTACAGTAAGATTTACATTACGATCGATTTTTTATCATAACGTGTAATGACCCAAACAGTGACAACGTTGGAGAGTACCTTAAATAGGTTTTTCTCACTACTAAATGGCTATATTTTATAATTATAATAGGCAGTATACCGGACATGAGCTGTATATAGTCTTCGTCACATATAAAATCCCATAATATTATAGTTTGTGTATTGTGTGTGTATGTATGCGTGAGTCCAGGTATAGGCATTGTCATTTAGTTTCGCGAACTCTCGTGCATGGTAATACAGTTTCTTAGTTTTATAGGTGAGGCCTTCTGAGACAAATATGGGATTATTGCCTGCCATATTAAGATGCGAACTGTTAAGCCGGTTGGTCCTATGTTCCCGGTTGTACTTCTTAATATTAGTAAGAATTTAATCCTTTGTAATCGTGGACGTGAATTCCGATGTTATAAGTCCACAGATTTGTGGATTTTTATTGTTATTAGGACGATAAACATCGTTTAGTTTGCAAGCTTGAAGTGTCGTGTATACAGTAGTTCCTATTTTTTGCACAATATTTACAAGATCTTGTTTCGTCTCACCGGTTACTTTAGGAACATTGCGTATTTCTAGGCTTGAAGCTTTTGCATTACGCTCTAGAATCTCAACTTTATCCTCTAGTGACCGTATGTACCCCATTGTGTTTTTTCTATCATCCTCCAAGTGCGCCAATTTACCCAACTGATCGTCATATTTATTGCTAAGGAATTCCACCGTAGCCTGCAGTTCCGTATTTTGAGATTTGATTTGCTCTAGATTGCTTTGCAGTATACATAATTTCTCACTCTGTTCTTTCCTCAGGTTTGCTATAGAGGACATGATATCCTCACGAAAGGATTCTAGTTGCAATGATTGATCACAATCATGTTTGCGCTTTTGCCGTAATGTTATTCTATCCAGGGTTAATGCTGATTTGGGAGTTGTTAAATCCGTCTCGGAAACACGGTGAGAGATAGTTACGGTGTTGGTTTTGGATGGTGGTGTATGCTTTAAACTCATTTCAACAGCGACGGTGTTCTCCTGTCCTACGGTACTGATCTTCGTACAAACGTGTTGCTATGCGTTTTTCCTCAGGCGCGTTAATTCAAGATGTTGACTTTGACTTTATATTTAATAAGGGTAATTGACAACAATGTAAAGTTTACCCAAGACTGCCTCCATGGTCCAGTGGATAGCGTATACGACTGCTGATCGGAGGTACCGGGTTCTATTCTGGGGTCGGGAAAAAGTGTTACTGGGTTTTTCTGAATTCTCAGTAGCAGCACGGAGTCTGGGGATGTGCCCGGTGACTGCAATAGGCTCACCCCCTATTACGTGGGACCTAAAAATTCATGGCGAAATGTGGGTGTAATACCTATTACACCTCTGCCTACCCCTTCGGGTATACAGGCGTGAGTATATAAAAAATTACCTACGCAGGACATCTTTTAAAGCAATAAGCGACATCAATTTTTCACGCAAAAAGTACTTAACGGATTTTGATGAAACTGTACAGAAATGTGGGTTATACATTACCATAACAATGGCCTACGTTTTGTCACGATAGTGGGACTCCATGCAGGCAAAGCTGCGAGCAAAAGTCGTGAAAATAAATCTGTTTCTGTTTCAGGTGCAGTCAAGTTCAGATGTGATTATTCGTATAGTAACGTCGGATGGCTCAAGTATCACGAAATTCCTGCTACATGGCGCGATGCTTGTCTGCGCTGCGAGCATGAAGGTTAGTTGTTTGATTCCGAATATATTCCTTTGATATTAATAATAAAAAAATCTAGATTAAAACTCTCAAAGGGCCTCTGCGCGTTGGACCTGTGTCTCCGTGTACGCCATAGGGCCGGGTATTGTTCTAACAAATTAGAATAATACCCGTGAAAGAGAAACAAAAAGAATATAAAAGTTTATTCAAGCCAAAGTCAAAGCCCATGTCGAAGTCAATCTCGGCTATAAATGAATGGTGCAAGACTGGTGTGCCCTGACTCTCAATGTAGGTAAGTTATTACCAATGTTTTGAGTTTTTCTTCATCATCATCAGACTGTCTAAGTCTACTGCTGGACGTAGGCCTCCTCCAGGGTACAAGACACAAGACCCGATCCCTTATCCAGCCACTACCAGCCACCCTTCTCGAGTCATCGGTCCATCTGTCGAGAGGGCGTCCAACACTACGCTTGCCGAGACGTGGCCTCCACTCATGTACCTGCCTACTCAACCGCCCATTGATTCATTTAAAGTAATTCTTTTATAACATTCAGATTTTTAACAATAAGCTATGCCTTTAAATGCTCTCGCTAGCTCCATAGCTCATGAATCACATACACGTCCTTTGAACAAGCATTTAAAGGAAAATAACATGCAATCTTACTCTTAATCACTTGTTATTTAATTAAAGCAAGTGATTAAAAGTGAGAGTGAGTAAAGAATTGTGTGATAAGTGACAACCGTTGAGAAAGGCATGTTAAGATGGTTTAAACACATGGAGAGGATGAATGACGAAAGACTGACCAAGAAGTTATATAAGGCAGGTGTAAATAGGACAGGAGGAAGGGGAAGACCTAGGCGGACGTTCCCTGACTAGATTGGAGACATCCTAAAAAAGGATAGGTTAGAAGTACCCTTAACCGAAGAGCATGCATGAGAAATTTGATGAGAGTGAATGAAGCAAGAGAGATATGTCAGAATTATTGCAAATGGCGTTCCGTAGTCTCTACCTTCCCTTTCGGGAAACAGGCGTGAGGCTATGTACCTATGTGTGATTTATTTCTATCAACAGGTACTACGTTAGCGTCGCCTACATCGATTGCCCTCAAAACTGCAATGAAGAATGCTGTTCGATACTTTGATATCTTTACTGGGATACACTCAACCATCACCCGTGGCACCTACTATTGAAGGTCAGTTTTATATTATGTATACATACCTTCGCTATATTTGTATACATACCACCTGGATGGACCGGGTGGTGACGGATAAAGAATTTGGAATGACACCACCCCATATTATCCCATAGGTGTCGTAAGAGTCGACAGAGGGGCCATATTATGCAGAGACCGGCACTATAAGAGAAGGAAAACTTGAAACAAACCCTATACCAACATGTCTGGCCAGCGTGGTATAGTAGGCCAATTCCTCCTTTCCGAGAAGAGGCCTAGTCCAGCAGTGGAGTGATCATAGTCACCTCAATCGCCAATCAAAAATGATTGATAGCCTATTAATCACTACCGTAGGTTAACAATGGCCTACGCGGCGGTAAACGTGTTAAAAAATCAACATAATACCCATAACGCGTGCTATTATAATTTTTATTGCCGGCATACCACTTGGTACCATCCCTCATAGATGGGCTGAAGATGAACCGGATAATAAAAAAACGATGCAAGTGGTATAGCAATGAATCTTCACGGAATGTTATCCGACGTAAATTGTGACACACCTCGTCCCTACATGTGTCCAAGCCAACTCCTTAGTAGGCGCTAGCATTTGTGGAACTACAGATCCAGGTAACATAACTAACATATATAACTTCACGCCTTTTATCCCCAAAGAGATAGGCAGAGGTGTATTACACACCCACACTTCGCCAGTTATGTTTCGGTCCCTAATGTAATAGGGGGCAAGCCTATTGCCATCTACTGGGCCCATTGTTCAATGAGCGATAGTAAAATAAACATTTATAAACAGATTCAGGTATACTTTAAATTACATGATTTGTTTCTATATTGTTAATACTTTTTGTGTAAGACTAAACATCTAAGCCTCCGAAGTGTAAGTCTTGGATGCAACCAGATTAATATTAAACCTTATGGCGCTGATATATCTGAGTATTTACTTGTAACAGAACAACTTGTAACAGCATTCGTCGGGTTTGTTTCGTCTAATAAACAAATAATTGAGCTGAACATAGCTACAAGCATTTTCACGATCTTTTTAGCGAAGTAATTAAGAGCGTTTAATCCGTCGGAGGCGATTTTGCGGGTTTTATTGTTCTATTACGTTACGGATAAATAACAATTAATGGAAAAGATATAGAAAATATGAAAGTTCAGTTCTTTATCAAGAGAGTGCTAAAGATAAATATATGGGTTACTGTAGTAAATATTTTAAAACGGATGAATTTAAAAAAGTTATTTTCATAATTTCTGTAGTTTAGGCCAGCATTAATGGTCACTAGTGCTATGAAAACTTATCGTTCTATAATTCTGTAAATGTAACCTGTACGAGCAAAAGCTATACAAGCGAGTCCCTAAAAAGAAATTGTACTTTCATTCATAATTTTCAAGAAAATCGGAGAACAAAACAGTGCATTTTGCTTAATTTTAGCCCGCAAATTTGCATTTATATCTAAAAAACTACTGTGATTATTAAAAAGATATATACATATTTAGAAACCTTAAGATTCATTTTAAGTTATATAAAAAAATTGGAATCTAAACTTTTCGTTTGTAATTAATATGATTTTTTTAAAAAGACCTATAAAACTCGAAGCGCGATGCTATGTCCGCCATTCAGCGCTGAGCGCTCTCAGAGGACGGACCTGTCGCTCGCGTCCGCGTCCGCCATTTTACGTAAATATTGCATTCGAAAACGTTTACAGCGCGGCTAAAGCTTCTTGATCCTTATTTTTTGCTCAACGTATTTTTTTTTATAAATATGAAAAGTTGATGTACTTAACTTTATTTATGTATTACGTATTAAACTAGTGTGTTAGTCGAGACATCTGGAGTCTAGTGGTTACTGGTTAGTATAGTAGCGCGGTCAACTAGGGGCTGGGCGAGACTGACAGAAACGGACCGTTAGATATAATACCTTGCTGCAAAAATCAAGTGGCAATATACAGTATAAACAGGTACAGTAGTTAGACGCATTTGATCTTTGATGGGTGACCATGGGATTGGCTTGCAGAGCCTTTATCGCAGGTTTATTTTCGTACAAACTACATAAGTTAAGGTAAAGTAATTGACATCATCACCGTCATAGTATGAATGGGTGACCGACCGATGAATTTACAGAGCCCATGTATGAGGTTCTTAATGGGGGCAAAATTATGATTATTTTTAAGTTAGGACGCGCCGTCGTTAGCATGATACCAATGTAATAGGTATTTACCTAAAACGTACTATGCAATGCAATTAAAAGCACACTTGAATCGAATATTATCTTACAAACCGCCAAAGCTCAGCTGATCCCCACGAGCTCGCATTGCAGGTACCTAACACACACAAGCCCACCTACCTACTGTGCAGTCTTATTCTGCACCAGCTAACAGTTTATTTTGACTCAATTCTTCTAACTATATTTGTTCAAAATGCAGTTTCGATCTAATGTCAGTGTCATACTCATGTCACAAATGGTATTCTCCTAAATAAACTGATATTGGAATGTTATCGTGACTAGATCGTTAATTGAACAATGTCATCATCATCGTTCTAGCATACCGTGGATTCGAACCCGATACCTTCTGCATAGCAGTCCGTTGGTATCTCTAGTAGGCTAAAGCTGCCTGTTGTTAATTAAACAATGTGTCAACGTCAGTGAGAACAATAGAAGCCAAATTATAGTTGGTGCCACGAGAAGATAGACTTTTTGTAAACAAACATTCAGAGCTTCACAACCTTTTTTCTAACAGATGCATTTTAGATTTTATGCTTTTGAACAGTCTTTTTTTTTCAATGCCTAATTATGCCACTATGTTTGTAAATTTATATTGTTAAATTTTACTGAAATAAAAATATTTGATTTTGTGTTTTAGTGGTCGAATGTTCATAAATTGGCCGATTTTTTTGTTGTTTTACACATAATAATCTGTAAATTAATGAAAAATAGAGTACCATGTATGTTAATTATAGAGTAGGTACATACATGTTACTTTATTATTGACACGATTTTTTTAAAATCACTACGCAATAAATAATATTGCTCAAAGTAGCATATCTATTCTAAAATATTAAACCAACCAACAATGAATAATATAACAGATAACTAGCTAATACATTGCATAAACATTTCTAGGCGTAGAGATTTTACGTTGTCTGTGAATGAAATCGTCAGAATGAACTTAAACAAAAACCATTAAACGTTACGGTAGTCTGAAAACGCAATTTCTTTTTTAGGTATAAATAATTTTCTGCCATCTGATATTCTGCACGCGCTTTTTCGAGATGCCGGCAGCGAGAAGAGCGTTGCAATCCTATAAACTTGTATTTAACTTAACACCAACCCCTTCCTGATAACTAAAAATTTAATTTTGTCCTTTGATAAAAAGATGTTAAGCCCAAGAATGTATCATTTCAATGAACTAACGCCAAATGTTGACACTCTAGGCGTCAGTACCTCAAAACATTAAAAGAGCCGGTTGACAGCGCATAATATCGATAAAAACCCGATCCCTTGACATATTAGTTTCCAATGACACGTATCTATGTATAGGTCGGTTCACGAAAGTTGACCAGAAATGGCGGCCGTCGCGCATATGTACATTCGTGCACCAATGGCGTGGCTCCATTCTTGACGCATTTAGGGAATGCGTCAAAAACGGAGCCACACCATTGGCATTCCACCCGCGCCTCACCCCACACCTCCACGGAGACCTAAAAAATGATTACTGCACAGTGATCATCTTTCGTGAACCCGACCTATACCGTTGCGCTCATTGATTTCAAATTATTTGTTTTTGACAGAACTATCGCTAAGTCACTTAGTAAAAATTCTTTGTTTACAAAATCTCTACGTTCTCGTGACACGGACTCTAGATGATAATGACTTTTAAATTAGAAGAATACCAATTCTGAGTCAATTTAAAATCTAATCTCATTTCGTTCAAAATATAATTTCAATGTCATATAAAATACGAGAATTGGCCTTATCTATGTAAAATTTTATAAAAGGAGGGATGTATATCATCGCACACTGTGTGAAATAATTTTAGGTGAATATGTATTGTATAATTACAATATTTTGTAAATACAAATCAACATATTGTATATTTTTTTATTTCTTTTAATTAATTAAGTATTTTCTTTTACCCGACTCTTTTGGTTCTGTATTTAGTGTCATTCGTGGGTTTTCATGCATTAATAACAAAATAGATGTATATTTGAAATGTAACAATTATGTAGATGACAATTATAAATTATTTCTATCATATAATAAAACTGCGCCAAATTATTATAAATAGTCGTTGTTATCCTGAGGAACATCATTCTAATAAACAAATATACTAAATATACTTTCATATCATAATCGACGTATTACATAAACGAATACTGTTCATGTATGGCAAGAAGGATCAAGATTATTATTCCACGCGATACCGTCATAGTGCACCGGGTCTCCCATGCGCGGTGTGCGGGCGACCGCGGTACTATAAAAACCTAAACTCGAGCCGCCGCTCGAGGCGTATACGCTCTTAACAAAGAGGTTGAAGATAATTTACTGTCCATTCGCTACAATGCTCATCAGAACGTTCGGAACAACACTCGTTGGATTTTCTATTACGTAACATTGCAAGAATCCTCATAACAAATGGATACACAAGTGTATCAGCACCATAATAATTAACATAAAAAAATATGTTGGCACTTTCAGAATATTAATTTGATAACCGGACAAACAAATGTTACAAGTTCCACACAACGCCACGGACTTTTGAGCGTGCATCTTTCATCTGTTCTGCCGAGGGCGGCCATCTTGCTATTATAAACAGTATGGAAGAATCTCAAGTCATTCGTAACCTCTACGATCAGTATCCATTTTCTAGATTTATCGGCAACTTTAATAAAGATATTGCCTTCATAAGTTTCTACAATTGGAAAGAGAGTATCGATTTTAAAACAATTCATGGTAATTGCCTTTTTATTTTTTATTTTGTTTTATATATAGCATCTTTTTTATTTAAAATATTAGTTTTAATGTATTTTAATTGTGCGATTTTTTTTTCTAAAAGACAACTCCCGCATTAGGACTATATCCTGTGTCGCGAGGGACTTTAACAAACGGACACAATGAACACCCGGACTCGAAACAACAATTTATGAATCACACAAAGTGTTATCTCGTGTGGGAATCGAACCCACAACACTCGGCGCAGTGTGAAGAGGCGAGGCGGCCGCTTAAACCACTACGCCAACCGTGCAGTCACTAATTGTTTCTATTATCTGTCTAAATATATTGACATATTCTTATCTGACGTATTTTAATCCTTAAATTTATGTTAGAAGACACTTATTTTGTCTTCTTACCAACCATTTATTTGTTATTATGTACTAACTTATTAGTGTTGTTTACGTACTCAATGTGTGCCAAGAATTTCATTTCGAGTTTCATTATTCAAATACTTAGTTGATGGTTAAACCATAATATTTATATATTTTATCTTGTTTCTTCACGCCAATCACTTGCAGAAGCCGGCTTTGCTCAGTTTGATCAGGGACAACCAGACAACGCTGGAAATAGAGAATATTGTGGCGCCGTATTATGCAATGGTTTACTAAACGATTTGGATTGCGAGAACAATTATCCATTTATATGTGAAAAGGAACCTAATGAGCCTGCTGTTTGCGACAGTGACGACTTTAATGAAGAAAACGGTAAAAATACTGAATAAATGGCTCCAGATAACTAAACTGTACAATAGTACTGTTCTAGTATGTTATAAAAGGAAAATTTAAATAAATTTAGTTAAAATTTCCTCCTTGTGTTTCCTTTGTTCCTAACGTTGATCTTTAAATATTAATCCCAAGAAAAATAACTAGGACATGTTGTCCAAGCTCCAGGTTTGACATCTATTACGACAATGCTCGTTCGCCATACTACGTAACAGCCGTGCTCCAATACACAACCTGGCAATGGCAAGTCACAACATTTTTTATTCATATCACGTAAAGTCGATATAATGTAAATGTGACAGCCGTTATAGGCCGTCAGTATATCTAAATAAACTGACAGTAGTCTAAACCGTAGAATACCGCTATCGACCTTCGGATTGCGGAGGTTGGACAAGCAGTCGCAACCCCAGGTTCTAACTGGGATAACGCTAGGAAGATGATGACTTTTGGCTTTCGTTCCTTGAATGAGAGTATCGGAGGCCACATCTCTTTCTAGTTCTTCCGCAATCCGATCCCAATCGATATGTAAATGAAGATTTATTAAGTAATGAACTTTAAAAATGTGAGATTCATAAGCATCACCTTGGGACCTAGATAAATAAATGATTTTGACTTGGACTTTGACTTTGCTCCTCCTTTTGCTTTTGAGACAAAATGCTACTAACCAAAGAGCAATGCACGAAATTCAGTGGAAAATCGAGTCTAGTTTAAGGTGTCTACCATTCGGTTTTCTTTGTGAGTAAAATTGTGTTTCCAGGGACTATATGCTGTATGCTGTTTTGTAAAATTTTAATGACACATGCCATGATATATTATTGTCTAACACGCTGGATGCTAGTATAAGTGGAGTAGTGTATTGGTTTTTGTAGGTTGCCTTGAAAATTGACTATTCTACACTACAGTTATATAATTTGTCTTTAGCGCCTACTCTCATGAGATAATACAAGACTTGAGAATTGAGTCACATAGTAAAAATATAGTATTTTCTTACACGTCTACTGACATACCTACTGGTATCTGTCTATGCAAACTCGAAGATAGCCCTAGCTTAGAACAGGTGGTTAACCTATAACCACCTGTTCTAAGCTAGGACATAAATAAACAGAACCTTCATCATGCCAACAAATATATAGATTAACAGACATTTCTGCTGGACAAGGATGTTTCGTAGTGACGCTGAAATTCTCAGATTTTGTCCTGTCCACATTAGACTCAGTCAAATTGGTTGACGCCCAACTCGCCTGCCTGATAAACTGCCTCCCATGTTCTATGATAAAAGACTATAGCAGTATCATCCACATAGGCAAATATTTTGGTACTAGGTAGTGGTAACGAGCAAAGACTATTCATGTACATCAAAAAGAGACTTGGACCTAGTACACTACCTTGTGGTACGCTGTATTTGAGGTCATCATACAAGTTGTGTTATTCGCCAATGCAAATTCTCTGTTTAAATCCAGTAAGATAAGATTTGAAACGACGGGGGTTTTGTGCCACGTATTCCAAAACAGAGAAATCTAATCAAGCTTGTGTTCATGGCCGGCGGTAATCGCTAACCATCAGGCGATCCATTAGCTCGTTTGCCGCCTATTACATAAAAGAAAAAGTCACTAATGTCTGTACCCGACATTTAGATTAATCTGAGCCAAGTAAGACAAAAGTAATACGCAAATATCTTTCGCACTTGGCTGTATTAATAAGATATATTTTGACTTCTTCTTCTTGTAGTGCCTCTCCAACTTGCGAAGGTTGGCAGTCAGTTCTGCATATTTCACCCGATCTCTGGCGAGACTGAAAAGTTCTGCCGCACTCGTGATCCCAGTCCACTCGCGTATATTGCGCAACTACGATTTGTTTCTCCGACCAACTGATCTTTTGCCGTCGAATTTGCCCATCATTATGAGTTGCAGGATCTGATATCTATGTAAAGAAAATATGATTTTCTTTGATTATAATTTATAACGTATAAAACCTTCTTGTAGAGGACATCAACGTAGGCCGCTAATGCTTCTTATTTTCGTATGGAAATATGTCACCTTTTGAACGACACTGTCACGTGAAAAACATTGTGAATGTTGTGAATAAAATAATTTTATGGTATTATTATTATTATTTTAAACGTAACTAAGTCTTAAAATACTATACTAAGAAATATATACAGAACATACAAAAAAATATATACAGAAAAAGAAAAAAAAAATTTTGAGCGCGTCATGAAATTCATCCACATCGCCGTCAACTGGCAGCGTGCCCAGAACGCTGGCAGCGTTGCCACGTTGTATGGCGATACTTACCTTCTGGGCCAAATACAACCCAGCCTTCTGGTCACGCGAGGCGTGGACAAGTCTCTTTGCGATGTCTCTAAAAAGAGATCTCGCACTTGGACCCCATGGCCCCAACGTTTCGACCCCAAACGGCTCAAATACGTAATCCCCTACTAGGTTTACGTATTTGCGCCGTTTGAGGGTCTCTGCTGTAGCAGCAGCAGCGCCCGCACAACCGGCTGTGCTAGGAAGATGTGATGGCGCGAGGGTATCGACACACGTTGCGTCCCATACCAAAGGCCTACCCAACTTCCATGTCAGTAAAGACATACCGTCTGGTCTTTTGCCGTCGTTGCGTACCAGGCCCTGAGGTTCAAGGTGGGCTGGAACGCCAGCGGAGACAAGAGCCCGACGGAGAATGTCATTAAGGTTGCCGTGTCGTGAAATACGACCTGCGCTCCTGCTGCATGATAGGCCATGGTGACCAAGGCTGTCGACAGCCTCTCCACAGTGACAGCGATGTGGAGTAACACATGGCGCGCCTAAGCGGAGGCAAGACGCGATGCGGAAGGTCGTATCGTCCAGCATGGTACCGATGTTGGACGATGGCAGTGCTTGAAGCCAGAGGCCCGACTCCCACTCTCCCACAGCCAGTAGGTGAGCACGCTCTGCAGCATTAGACGATGTGCTAAGAAGGTTTTCTCGTATTCTGCTGCAAAGCGGCCCATCCCACTGCCTCTGAGAGGATAGGTTTCGGGGTAACTCAGTGCTTGGACAAGCTCTTCTCCAAGCATTCGTGGCATCGGTCTTACACGGCACCTCAGAATCGACCAGTGTTGGTGCTAAGATTTTCCTGGTCAATTCTGCAGTGCTGTGGACCGAGGACAGGAATGCTGGTAGGCTAACATCAGAAATTTTTCGAATACCGAGGCCGCCAAAACGTACAGGTAAGGACGCCTGTAGCCACAATCGGTCATTCAGTGCTATATTCAAAATTTTACTAAGAGTAGTTTGTATAATTTTGTCCATTTCAATGAGTAGGCTCGAATTTTTCCAAAAAGGCGAAGCTCGAATAGTGAAAGCCGAATGAATGTTAATTTTGAGGAGCCTGTCCGAAATTTCACTAAAATTTTGAATTTTTTCATGAATAAATGTATCGAAACCTTCGTCTAAAATCGGGGACCCAAGGAGGCGAAGAGAACTTTTTTCAATGTGGGTTATATTGGGAGTCAGAAATTGAAATTTGGAAAGTATAGAGGATTTATTTAAATTGTCGTTTATGAAAATTTCACATTTAGTTGGATTTAGGTCTAAGCCTATGGATGAAAATTTAGATTTCAAGAAAGCCAGATCTTGATAAACAGTCTGTACGTCGCCTGCCAGGGTTCCGTCATCTAGGTACCAGATATTGAATTTTGAATTTAACTGACTGATGATTGGGTGAATAGCTAGGCTAAAAATGAGTGGTCCAAGAGGGTCACCTTGTTGACAGCCAACGGCGGATTCCAGAAGATTTTCCTTGAAGATCAATTTTGAAGGGTTTCTGTAACACTGCCAAAGAAAGTTGTAAATTTTGGGTGTTTCAATTTTAACTTGTGTCAACAAGGTGTCCCGGTTCACTGAGTTAAAGGCGTTCTTTAAATCAACCTTCAAGATAACCTCGCCCCCATTACAGCCAAGGTACGTTGACAGGGCATGTATGGCAGCCTCGCAACCCCCCTTGGATCCAAATCCGAGCTGCAGGGGTTGCAATTTATTACCTAAGTTTGTATAATAATAGCGACAGCATATCTTGGCTGCCATACGCCTGTACGTACACCCCACGGCAATGGGACGAATGCCACCGTCCTTCTTTCGCAAGGCACAGAGATTGGCGCCGTACAAAATAGGGACGATGTCATCGTTCACATTGCCGGAGAGCATAAGGTTGATTAGGGCCGTTAGCTCCCTTAAAAGCGCGTCTCCAGCAGCCCCGGCGCTCGCACACACGAGATCCTTAAGGTGCTGTGGTGTTAAGCCGTCGAGACCACCGGCAGACCCGCTTTGGAAAGAGCAAACGGCAGCAACCACGTCCTTGGCTGTAACGTTGAGACAATCTGAGTTAGTGTCAGGTGGGTCAGGAAAGGAGAGGTTATCCCCTGGCGCTGGATGCTTGCTTTGCAGACTCGCGAGTGTGTCGGCAGAGCAAGGCGCCACCACATCGCTACTAAACAAGAGCCTGGAGGCTCCCCTGATATCACCTTCCCTTAGTTTTGATTCTACATAATGGTAAATGGGGCTATTACGGTATGGTTTAGGAGGATGGGGGTTTAAATGGGATGCCGAATTATTACAGTTTTCTTTAATTTTTGATGTAAGTGTTTTTTTTTGTTATACGGTCTGTCTGTGCATGCAAAATTCTATAAGGAAAGGTGATTAACTGTTCCCAAGCTGTTATAGAATTTTCCCGGGTGACAAGACCTATGCACTGCGCTAGATTTTGGGCCACTGAAGGTCTTGCACCACGGGGAATTCGCTTTAAAACCGGAATTGAATTTTTTAATTGACTTAAATATTGCCAAAAGGGAATTTTGGGGGAGACTATTGTGTTGTTGTGTGTATGTGTGGATGTATTGGGGCCAGAAAGTACATTCTGGTTTTTATGGATTTTACCAAAATGTACTTTTAGGCCCCGCTCACCTTTAAAGTAACGCGCCTGGGAACAATTGGGGCAGCGCACCAGAGTAGACGAAGTGCATATTTCATCATCACCCTTGCCACCGTTATAAGCCATAAAACTGAAAAATCACTCACTAAAAATAAAGACTATCTAAATAACAACAAAAATATCAAAACAACAACACAAACGCTTGACTTTGTCACTGTCGATAGGTAAGTTTTTATTGTCCGTGGTGGCGGCTTTCGGCCGCCGGCCAGTACGCTGACGGAGGCCGGCATAGCGTCACATCAGCCCTGCTAGCGGAGCGGAGGCTACACGCCGCTGCTCACGCCAGCCAGCAAGAAAATTTTCCTTATTTCTTGTTTTGTATGAGCAGTAAAATTTATCTTGTACGTAAAGAAGTTGTCACACCGATGACACTTTTTCTTTTCATCAATAATGGTGAAAATTATATACAATTTTCCAAGTAATTTTCGCAATAGATGGAAAATACTATTGTTAGTTATTAAAATTGCCAGCGATGGACTAATTTACAATATATTTTATTTATTTTATATTCATTATTTATACTTCACTTGTCCATATAGTCTTTACAATATGTAATAAATGCTATCAACAAGATTCGAAGCAATTCTTCAATTCTTGTTTTTTTAAAATAATTTTATTATTTTTAAAAAAGATTGTGATTTAGGAAAATACGTAAAAAGGAACATTAAATGTCGTTTCTTTCGTTTGTTTTTCAAATCCTAATCATCTTCTTATATTTATATTTTGACTGGACAAATCAGATATGAAGAATATGTTTATTATAATCTTACCTTGTAGCCTAACCTGCTTCTTGTGTCTGAAGCAGCTGTACACTATTATGGGCCATCTTTGATCGACAATTTGAGTTTCTAAATTATTGTGTTCATCATACAGAATTTGAATGGGAATCAAACCTATGACCTCCAACTTAGCCGCGAGATAGTCTGACTGGCCTGTTGGTCTAATGATTACATTAGACCTTCCTCTCTCTTGCACTTTGCTGTGCCCAACAGGGTCCACAATTGAAACACTGTACTGCATAACTTACCATCTAGTATAACAACATTGTGGATTGCAATAAAGTATTGAGTAGACCAACAGGCCAGTCAGATATTTCGTCATAATATACGTTAGTTTCTCAATTTGATGTGAGCTGAATTCTTAATAGCAGCGAGTCTAGCGATATGCCCGGTAACGACAATAGGCTCACCCTTAATGGCCTGGGACATAAAATTCACGCATGCATAGCACGGTGAAATGTGGGTGCAATCTTACACCTCTGCCTATCAGCTTAAGGCGTAAGTACATGAAAATAAAATGAATTTGTTTTATTTGTAAATTTATATAGAATACTACAGCGCCTGCTTAAATTTTAAGAGCATCAGTTGTTACGGAAAAGCCGATAACTTTCTGACAGTTTAAATAAGTGATCGGTGTATTGCACGCCAGCGAGGTGGTGTCTCCTTTGGGAAGGAACATGTTTAAATGAACGCTTCCTGACAAAGTCGTGGCATCGCAAACTGATCTTTTAGATAGAGATATTTTCATTCAGCTGTGAAATATTACTACGGGAATAATACTCGCAGAATGAGTAAAAAGTTTTTTGCGTTTTATATAATTATAATGTTTAATCAATAATGGGGACAATGCTGGTATGGTGATTTCTTGTAACGATCGTAATGTATGTTACAAAAGTAGTTTGGAGCCAATTAATGAAATCATCACATGGCACGTGTTCAGCACCGTGATAATATAATTATTATATCTCTAGTCATATCAATAAAGTATAAATGTTTAAACATACAAGCCGCTGCATTAGTAGCCGAAATGAAATTTGGTGAAAAGGGAAGACCCGACCTGACCAGATTGAAGAAATCCTAAAAGAACGACCGATTAAAAGTACCTAAAAGTAAACATTTCGATGAGATGAATAAAGCAAGAGTGATATCAGGATCGTAGCATATTGCGGTCCATAGTTTCTGCCTACCCTGTAGAAACTATGTACATATGTATGAAATTCGCTTATAAAACATGACCTTATTACATTTTTATGCGACATAAACATCTACCAAACCAATGCAGAATTTGAGTTTGTTGGTTTGCCACACTACTCTGCTATACTCACTAAGATTAGTTAAAGCTTAGGACTAGCTACGAGTTCATCTTTTCTTGAAGCTCTCGTCTATGCAAGAAAGAGAAAAAGAAAAAGAAAGCTTGGTCTTCTGCTTTTATTCACGAAACGAAACTGTTTATATCATCATGCAACTTGGGTAAAGCTGCAATCATCGTAAATCTACCAAGTTTTTCTGTTTGATAAAAACATCCAAAATGGGAATAAAGTATTTATTATTTCGTAAGTAATTCTGTGTAAGCTAATATTTTTTTACTTTAGAATGCGGATAACCGAAAATCCATTTCTTTTTCTGTTGCGGCTGCAGCACATGTCTAATGAAATCAAAAAGCAATTGAAAACAGCATCAAATTAATTACTCATTTTTTTGGTATGTTCTTCATCAAAATCTTCAGTGTGGCATAGAGCTGGATAATCTGGTTGCTTTTCACATATAAATGGATAAATAGTTTCGCAATTAGCATCGTTGATTAAACCAGAGCGAAACACGGAACCACAGTATTCGCTTCCACCCGCATTGTCTGGTTGTCCATGATGAAAACTATTGAATCCGGCTTCTGCAAGCGATTGACCTGAAAGTGGAAAATATATTTTTCTTAAATTGTGGCAAATATTTAGTTTACTGTTGTATAAATATATTGAAGATGCGTTACGAGTTTACTTTTCAGAATTAAGTTACATATAAGTGTAACTGCGAATTATCAATTGAATTCATTTAATTTGCACAGTAACACATTTAATAATATTTTTATAATCAGCATCGGGTAGATAGTGTGGCTATGAGAAAAGAAACTCAAATAACTCTTTTAGACCAAATATAAAATTAATCATCATCGGTCCTGTATATAAACTGTCCCATTGCAGTGCACGAGCCTCTTCTCACCATGAGAAGGGGAAATAAAAATAAAATTAAAAGAAAAAGTTTATTAGCATATTACCATGAATTGTTTTCCATTCTATACTCTCTCCCCAATTGTAGAATCCTATAAAGGCGGTATCCTTATAAAAGTTTCCGATCATTGTGTTACTAGGGTATTGAGCGTAGACGTCACGAATGACTTGAGATTCTGCAACGCTGTTGATGATAGCAAGATGGCCTCCCTCAGCCGAACAGATGAAATGTGCACGTTTAAAATTCCGCGGCGTTGTGTGGAATTTGTAACATTTATTTGCTCGGCTTTCGAAGTGATATTCTGGAAACGTAAGATTCCTTGAAATGTCTCATATTTTACAACGAATTTCAAAGGAGACTGGCCAAATTTGTATGGATGTTGGGCTGATTTTCTTTCATTGACCTTTGTTTCAAAATAAGATTTGTATATTTCAAACTATAATATTAAAAATTAAATCTCCATATGTGGTCTCCATGGTTTAAAAGCGACGTGCTACAAAATAGCTCGGTTTTGATCAATCTCCTTTAAACAATTGTAATTTATATTATAGTATACCTGGATCTGTAGTTCCACAAATGTTAGCATCTACTAAGGATTTGGCTCTATAACACATGTAGGGACGAGGTGTGTCACAATTCACGTCAGATAACTTTCCTTCAGAATCCATTGCTATACAACTTTCGGCATTATTTTTATTGTCAGGTTCATTTGCAGCCCATCCGTGAGGGATTTTGTCAAGTGGTGTACCTGTAATGATTGAATGTATTTTCAAACATTTACATTATTGACACAGTTATGTTTTGTTAAAAATAATGCTCACTTGTTTGCAAAAATATCTACAAGCAGAAGAGATCCAATGCGAGCTCAGTATGTAAACAAATTATGGTAGGTACAATGTCAAACCGCTCTTGTACAAAAGAGCTTTTTTGGTTTCGCACCTAAAATATTTAATAAAATTCCTGAAAGGATTAAAAATATGTCCACATCACAATTTAAATCCTCATTGACTAAACTTTTAAAAGATAAATGTTATTATTCAGTAGATGACATTCTAAATGATCATTTAACCTAGTTTTAAGACCTGACATAATACCATATACAACAATAATTTGTAATTTTATTTGACTTTGTTTTTTTTATATTTTAATTGATATTTTTATTATTTCATGATTTTCTGTCACGAAATTCTCAGTAGCAGCACGGAGTCTGGAAATGTGCCCGGTATGGCAATAGGCTCGCCCCTTATTACGTGGGACTAAAGTATATCTGGCGAAAAGTGGGTGTAAAAATACACCTCTGCCTACCCCTTCGGGGATAAAAGGCGTGACGATATGTATGTATGTATGTATGTCATGATAAAAAAATGTATATTAAACTAATTGTAATATCACTCCTTTTAACAATATTTGTATGTCTGTTTGGACAAAACATAGCGCACTTAAACTAATTTAAGACCAATATTGTATACATTCACCTAAGTTTAACGAATAAAAATTCTGATCCTGATTCTGATTCAAATCTTATGTATGATTATTATTTATATTTCACATATTTATTTCGCATTTGTATACTTTCTGTATTTTGTTCTTCGGCTTAAAATATTCTACCAGATATGGGAATGATTGCAAATAGGCTAGTTGACAAAAAAAAAATATAAGTCCGTCCTTTAGATTATTCAAAAATAAGCGATACGTATTTTTTTATTTGTAAATTAAACCAAAAATGACCAAGATATAGCTCATTAAAGTTACGTATAACGTCACGCCGTGCTGAATTTTTGCGCACTGGGTGACGTCACGCGTAACTTTAATGGGCTATATCTTTGTTATTTTTTATTTAATCGAAAAAAGAAAAAAATACCCTTCTAATATTTTTTTATAAATTAAAATACGGACTAAATAAAATGTAATTATATTGAGCCTGGAAACTACCCTATTATGAAGTTAATTAAATATTTAAAGAATTTTTTATCTAGATTTTAAATATATTATTTTGTTAGACGATTATTTTATTCTAAGTGAATGGTTACTTGATAAGTATTCCATAATTAATATATACATATTCCATTACAAAATTACGATTTTGCAGAAATCAATTTAGAGTTGATATAATTGTGTGCACTTTAGTAAAAATATAAAATATTCTAAAGCTAGAGTATTTATCAAAAAGTTTTGCCTTACCATCCACAGAGTAGTAGCAACCTTGAGTGATGGTTGAATGTATTCCAGTGAAGATATCAACGTCACGGATCGTATTCATCATGGCCGCTTTGAGTTCAATGGATGTAGGTGAAGCTAACATAGCACCTGTGAAAAAAATAACAATCATGATTTGCGTATATAAATCGTGACTTGGTTGTCTTAGGTAGCCTAGTGGAGATACCAATAGATTGACATACAAACTGTACTTGGTGAAAACCCTCTGCGCGCATAATTTACTTTTCAGAATAATGTGCGATATAATGGTTAATTTTATCATTGCCCCGTACCTCGGGGAACACGTTAACCCGTCAGTCTCGGCAGTCATGAAGATCTTTGTCTGTTGTTATAGGGAGTCAATACCTCTGAATGAACTGACGTTGGTCTTAACAATGGAATAATGATATCCTTTTGCGGAGGTTTGACAGTCAGTCGCTCTGTGGAAAAGCTAATCAGTCCAATCTGTTTAGGCTTGTAAGTGGAACCTGGGATAGCTCTAGGAGGATGATTCAGTTACCTTCATATTGGCATCGTAAGCGAGCATCGCGCCATGTAGCAGGGATCACGTGATACTTGAGCCATCCGACGTTACTGTAGGAATAATCACATCTGAACTTGACGGCATCTGAAATGAAAATGTATTTAGTACTTCTGTTTCATCATTATAAAACCACATATTTATCATCCTAGCGCTGGTTGCGATCCATGTCCTTCGCCTTCGAGTCCACGGGCTGCTTTTTAACTGTACTTCCTTCATTTCAGACGGTTTTCGGCATCTCTGGTTAGTCTATAGGTACGTATATCATCACTTATAACATAACACACAACAGAAAAAAAATATCTTTGGGACAAATAAGTCTGATTATTAAGAGTAGTGTAGTGTAATGAAATAAAGGATTATCGTTATTTTATATAACGAACGATAACCTAGGGAGGGCAAGGACGCTAGCCGATGCCCTAGGGGTGGAGGAGGGCCTTGCCAATTTGATATGGAAAATGAGAAAAGTATTGAGAAAAATATAAATTGTAGGGTTTATTTAATCTCTAGGGGGGGGCAGCTGCCCCTCCCTGAGCCTCCCCGTGACGACGCCCGTGTTAAGTTTCATTGTATATATTCTTCGTCAATAGTCAAGCCCTCACAGTTTCATTAGGTATAGCCCAGGCGAATTAGTATAAAATGAAAAATCTTACTGAGAGATCCAACAATAAATGAAAACACAATGCACACATTCAAAATTAACTTCATTATGTATACACTTGTATACGACCAGCACCAAAGTGTTGATTAATTCAACGAATTGTCTTTATATATGAATTGTTTCTTGACTTTTTAATGAAATTATTGACCATCGTTGCAAATATAGCACGTAAAAACCTTGAAACTAAATTATAACAAGAGATTCGTAAGCATTTGGACGACAGCAATTTAAATCAATTATAATTAAGGATGGAATTAATACACACGCTTCTTTTATTAAATGTCAAGCATATGTATATATGTATGTATTAGGCCTTACAATTTATGATGACGAAAAGTTGCAAAGGAAAACATTGTGGGAAAAGTTGCAATGCATGTCTGAGCGTTCGCCAAAATGTTCTTGAAATATATGTGAATTCTTACAACCAGCACTTGACCAATGGCCATGATCATTGTAACTGACATCATCGATTAGTGAAAACACATGGCGACATCTAACAACCACCGATGGAACTACGAAGACAAGTTACGATTAAAGATCCTGAATTACGTTATTAGAAGTTATACACGCGATTGCTCTATATTAGTGGATAAATGTACCCAATATTAGATTAAAATCAGCTGCTCTATACTAAAATAAACATTAACCTCGACTAAATATGTGGAACAGCTCATGGGATTTTGCGATTTCTAGTGCAATCATCCTCTATGAACATTGCAATATACTAAAAATAACGTTATTATGTTGAAGATCTTTTCAAGAACCACTGGGCTGCATAATCCATGGTCCACCATGCACAATCACCTACCCTGCTCTGATTCTTCAATTTGGTGGAACACTACACTTTGTTTCTGCATTTCAGAATGTAAACGTCACGTATTACAATACATATCAAATTCAAAATCCTTTATTCATTTGGGTCACAATGTGACGCTTATGAACGTCAAAATAATAAATTTATAAAATAATTACTTGAAGACTTTACATTTACATTTACTACCACGTTCGCAAAGCAATAGGTAGAACCATGAGAAAGAACGGGCAATAAAACTCACGGTCACTCTTTTTCATCGCCAGATTTTGCATAATACACATAATTTACATTTTGTAAGGTGCTGCAACTGTTACACCGTCTATATCACTTGTATATATTTACTGTACATAATACTCAAGCATAATACTTTTGATGTTCTTTTGGTTAGCCTACTCAGAATAGACATGGTGAAACAGGAGCATCCACTTACATTATAGTATATACCTAATAATGCATCCGCGAAAGTGATCAGACCCATGATGGAAATGATGCAGTTAAATATTAACCCTAGATCACTAACCTTATTTTTGGACCCTTATTACTAACCTTCGTACTTTCGACTACGGTATTTAATAAAGGGGATAATGGGTTTTATTTGAATTAAACATGCATATTTTTTATTTTTATTATAAATGTATTATTTTCTTCTTATTAATTAATAAATTTACATAAACCAAAACGGCATATTTATTAAAAAATCAGCCTTATAAATGAGATCGTAGGTTTTATAGCAAATTAACAATGGTAGCATTTCAAAAGATTTTTTAAAGTATTATTTTAAAGTAAATGTGAAAAAGAATTTTCAAATGTTAGAAACAACGAATGAAATAAAGTAATGAAACAAAAATTTTGGTAAGAATCTATCAAGTTATACATTTGTGACAAACGTCAAGTTTGTGCTCCTCGCACAACGATTTCTTGCTCTGGGTGCAACTACTTTTAGTCATCCTTCGCTTTGCGGAGGGATACAAGGCTTATGTTTTCCTTTTTTAGGTAGGAGGTACATCAGTCGCATTATTTTCGCAAAGAAAATAAATAAACAAAACAAAAAAAAACGCTACAGTTCACCAACTAAATAAGACAAAATGTTACGTTAATACTAACCTTCGTCGATACGACGACCCATGGTTGCTGGAAACGGCGCTCACGGTGCCCCCCACTCAAAAAACTACCGTCAATCGGTGGAGCAACGTGTCGACTGAGATAATCTAAAGTGTGGAAGCAGTGCGATGGCGCGCGCAAAAGTTAGCACGATTTAAACAAACCCGCGTAGTCGAATTGACGAAGGTTAGTAATCTAGGGTTAAAATCTAATACCAGCCCGCAAGACCGTCATCGACCAGTTATCGCAAGTAGCACCCGTTCACGAGTATGATGCATATAATCTTGTTTGGCCTACATGTGTATCGGGCACAATAGCTGCGAAATCTTAGCTTATAATAAAAAAGGAAAATAAATAGGGTAGTCCTCCGGCAAGGTGGACCGATCTACTTAAGATCGCGGTAAGCGGTTGGTCTGTGTGAGAGACCTATGTTCAGCAGTGGATGTCTCTAGGCTGAAATGATATACCGTTCATTAGATTCGGTTCCCACATGCGAAACGTTGTGTAAGCCAATTTGTATGCCGTGGGTTTTTGTATCTTGGTTTAACGTTTGTTATGCCTTTTGCGCTGAAGAATTTTTACATAGCTTACTACTTGTGCAGGAGCTGATTTTTATACACAATGCAAAAAATAACTAAGAAGGTTTTTTTTTTCCTTTAGCTCAAGGTGATATACGGTGAGATAATTTACTCCTAGAAGTCTACTCATGCTGCGGCCAGCATCAGATCTATCCTTGATAAAACAACAATTAGACAAAAAATATTAAATCAAGGTATATAAGCATATAGACGCATAAATTTCACACAACAGGGTACGAAATCCGAGCTGGATTGAATTTAGTTCCTCAGTATTAAAGCAACAATTCCTTTGGTTTAATAGCACAATTTTCAAAATATACTGTAGGTACTTGATATTACCAAACGAGGCAGAAACATTTAATCTTTGTCATATTAGACAATAGCTATTTTGCTATTAGTATTGTAGTTAATTGGCAAAAAGATAAAACAATCAATTCTGTCCATGTTATGACGTAAAGGGAATTTAATGCAGCAGTTGTCTATTAAAATAATTAATTAACAAACTGAAATGTTTGCCCGTATTTTATTCGGCCGAGCTTTTTGAATTAACACAGTTTAACTTGTCGATAATAATAAGAATTTAAAAGTATTGATGCACTAATGTTCTCTATATAGGTAGATACAATGCAGCTACTTTAAAACTAAGACTTTTATAATGGAGAACATGAGTAATTCAGGGCGTGGTCCGACAAGTATAGTTGGTGTTCACTGGTGTTCCGAAGGCCAGGGTCTTGATAGGAAGATAACTTAACTGATGGCCGTGAGCTGGAGCAGAGGGCAGATTGAACAGCGCCGCACGCTTATATATGGCGTGCGGGGCGCGCGGGCAGAGGCGCTCCCACCTACGTTCGACGTCACAGTTCAGACGGGGATGCACGACGTCACACTACAGCGCCCGGTTAAATTCTAAGAGCATCAGTAGTTACGGAAAAGCCGATAATTTTCTGACAGTTTAAATAAGTGATCGGTTTGAATTGCACGCCAACGAAGTGGTGGTCCTTTGGGAACAAACATGTTTAAATGAACGCTTCCTGACAAAGTCGTGGCATCGCAGACTGATCTTTTAGATAGATATATTTTCATTCAGCTGTGAAATATCACTTCGGGAATTACTTCGCAGAACGAGTAAAAAGTTTCTTGCGCTTTATATATAACTAGCTGACCCGGGAAACGTTGTTTTGCATTTTCTTTTTTTTTGAAAAATAGATGTTGGCCGATTCTCATAGATTTCGGATAAGCACAAAAAATTTCATCAAAATCGGTCAAGCCGTTTCGGAGGAGTATGGGAACGAAAACTGTGACACGAGAATTTTATATCGTGATCCACCTGCAGTGGTACAGTTTATAAACAGGGCCGATGATGATTAATTTTATGTTTGGTCTAAAATTCAAATTGAAAGAGTTAATTGAAAAAAAATATGTTTATATTTGTTACTGTGCAAATTAAATTAATTTAATTGATAATTCGCGGTTACACTTATACGTAACTTAATTATGAAAAGTAAACTCGTAACGCATCGCAAGAAATATATATTTTCCACTTTCAGGTCAATCGATCGCAGAAGCCGGATTCAATAGTTTTCATCATGGACAACCAGACACTTCGGGTGGTAGCGAATACTGTGGTTCCGTGTTTCGCTCTGGTTTAATCAACGATGTTAATTGCGAAACTATTTATGCATTTATATGTGAAAAGCAACCAGATTATCCAGCTTAATGCCACAGTGAAGATTTTGATGAAAAACATACCAAAAAGAATGAGTTATTAATTTGATGCTGTTTTCAATTGCTTTTTGATTTGTAAGTCTGACAAAATGATTCATAAAAAATATTGACTGAAGCATTGAAATTCATCCGACATGTGCTGCAGCCGCAACAGAAATAGAAATGGATTTTTGGTTATCCGCATTCTTAAGTAAAAAAATAATAGGTAAAACATAATTACTTACGAAATAATAAATACTTTATTCCCATTTTTGATGCTTTTATTGAACAGAAAAACTTGGCAGATTTACGATGATTGCAGCTTTACCCAAGTCGCATGATGATACAAACAGTTTCGTTTCGTGAATAAAAGCAGAAGACCAAGCTTTCCTTTTCTTTCTCTCTTTCTTACTTACATAAACGAGAGTTTCAAGAAAAGATGAAGTCGTAGTTAGTCCTAAGCTTTAACTAATCTATAGTATAGCAGATAGCAGATATAGCAGTATAGTATGGCAGAGTTATGTGGCAAACTTATCTAGTTTGCCACATAACTATTTGATGTATTTGAGATTTGAGATAGTTTGAGAAACTAACTCAAATCCTGCATTGGTTTGGTAGATGTTTATGTCGCACAAAAATGTAATAAGGTCATGTTTAATATGCGTATTTCATACATTTATGTAAATACATAGTTTTCGCAGGGGTAGACAGAAACTACGGACCGCAATTTGCTACGATCCTGATATCACTTTTGCTTCGTTCACTCTCATCGAAATGTTTGGTTTAGGGTACTTTTAATCGGTCATTTTTTTAGATTTCTTCAATCTGGTAAGAGAACGAACGCCTAAGTCTTCCCTTTTCACCAAATTTAATTTCGCCCATTAATGCAGCGGCTTGTAAGTTTCAACATTTATACTTAAATGATTCGACTAGAGATATATTATCACGGTGCTGAACACGTGCCATGTGATGATTTCATTAATTGGCTCCAAACTACTTTTGTAAAATACATTATGATCGTTACAAGAAATCACCATACTATCAATGTCCCCATTATTGATTAAACATCTAATATATAAAATTCTCGTGTCACAGTTTTCGTTCCCATACTCCTCCGAAACGGCTTGACCGATTTTGATGAAATTTTTTGTGCTTATCCGGTATCTATGAGAATCGGCCAACATCTATTTTTCAAAAAAAAAAAAATTGCAAAACAACGTTTTCCGGGTCAGCTAGTTATGTATAAAGCGCAAGAAACTTTTTACTCGTTCTGCGAAGTAATTCCCGAAGTGATATTTCACAGCTGAATGAAAATATATCTATCTAAAAGATCAGTCTGCGATGCCACGACTTTGTCAGGAAGCGTTCATTTAAACATGTTTGTTCCCAAAGGACCACCACTTCGTTGGCGTGCAATGCAAACCGATCACTTATTTAAACTGTCAGAAAATTATCGGCTCTTCCGTAACTACTGATGCTCTTAGAATTTAACCAGGCGCTGTAGTGTGACGTCGTGCATCCCCGTCTGAACTGTGACGTCGAACGTAGGTGGGAGCGCCTCTGCCCGCGCGCCCCGCACGCCATATATAAGCGTGCGGAGCTGTTCAATCTGCCCTCTGCTCCAGCTCACGGCCATCAGTTAAGTCTTTTTCTTATCAAGACCCTGGCCTTCGGAACACCAGTGAACACCAACTATACTTGTCGGACCACGCCCTGAATTACTCATGTTCTCCATTATAAAAGTCTTAGTTTTAAAGTAGCTGCATTGTATCTACCTATATAGGCAATTATATCGTGAAGTGTACTATTCTAAAAGTGTTTTCATTTGTAAGTAAAACCTGATTTTCTTCCTTTTTTTGATCGGCGAGTGATTGGGTCTGGCTCATTACCTACAAACCACCCGTGCGACATTGGCGCCCAATAGGATTTCTTTTTATAGCTAAATTGGTGTTCCGAAGGTGAGTGGTATTTTTTCTGTATTTTTATATATTTTTGTGTATTTTTATATATTTTTATGTGTTAAATTCGTCCAGGAGTAACCTATATTTTTTCTTGTCAGCCACAAGCTGCTTTCTTGTATTTTCTAACTAATTATATGTCTAATTGAACTATCTGCTAGATAAATTGCATCGCGCAATGTTATCAAACGTAATTACCTATTTTATTCTCGGCCGCTTGGCGTACGAGCGACGCCGCCATAATATTACCGTGACGCCGCGCCGCGCCGGCTCAACGAAGCCACGTGTTTTAATATCTACGCATACACGCATTTTACATTTTATTATATTCTCTTCCTAGAATATGCAATTACGCACTTTATTTTCTTTCACTACTATGGGTGTAATTTTACTGAAAATTGCAGTGTTATTCATTATAATTTTTTTGCCATTATTCTTCATGGGTTCGTTTCTCTGTTATTTTTTTTCTCATGCGATTGTGTGAATTAAACTGTTAAAATAGCTTTAAATAAGTTTTTAAAAGTCTTTACTAAACTCTTTCTTAAATAAATGCTTTATACAAATAACTTTGCTCAAAATCTCGCATCTTGATATCATTAATGAAGGTACATAAATAATAAATAACTAAATAATTTACTTGTAAAAGTAATAAATCAATGAATTAACCTCTAAAGTTAGTTTTCTTTTTCTTTCTATTGCTGTTGGTTTGCTGAGTTGAAAGCTTTGGGAAAGGCTATTCCATTCTAGCCTTTGCTATTATATTTTGGGCTGTTGTCTGGCCTGTGATCGGGTGTTTTATTTTCTGCTGTTTTGACCAGATAATTATGAGTGCTTTGTAGTCCACGCGGCGTCTACTAGCCGTGTGTTGACCCTATTTGCTATGTGAAATCTGTACGGATGCTACTAAATGCGTATGGATGCTGCTAAAAGCGCTTGGATGCTTTTTGCTGTCGGATTCCGATGGTGCTCTGTTTTGCCATTTATATAATGGTCTCCTTCTCTTGCTAAATGGGAGAAGATTGGGTGCTGTTTGCTACCTGATTCTGATGATGTATGTGCTCCGTTTTGTCATTTTCTAATGGTACTTTTGCTCTTGCTAAACAAGAGATGAATGATATATTTCTCTGTTCTTCTTGCTGTGAAGAATGGGCATTGTCGGGTAAAAAGCGTTATGGAGTCTGTTGTTTATACCGACAACGCCTAACGTTGGAGTTCTATCGTTGAATGACCGCTGTGGTTGCGTCGATTTATCGATGATTTTTGTTGTCTTTAAGTGTTTTTACCTGATAGTTTTGTTGTTCTTTACCTGTTTTTACTACAATACTAACGTGGTGAAGACTCGTTCTTAAAATGTTCAAGTTCTACTAACGGTTCTTGGCATTTCATTTTAAACTCTCAAGTTCCAACTTAAGGTTTTTGGTGTTTAAAAGGGTTCCTAGGTAACCCTACTTATGTTGCTGTCTATCTGGTAATAACAATAAATGAGTCGTTTTATATGTATAAGATTTTAACCCACACTTACTAAATAATTTTTGCGGATGATGGTCATTTTGTCTGACTATAGTGTATATAATAATATAATATTTGTAAATGTATATTTTTTTCTTTTTGGGTCACTACTGGAGCCGAGAACCCAGTATCTTTTGCCCACTGTTGGTCAACTCTTTGTGTTATAATATTCTAACGCGTTGCGCGTAATCACCTAATCATTAATCGCCAGGTGTCTGGCGTTCGTTGTAAAATACCTACATAAACACGTGCGATGAGTTATCGCTCATAAATACCTTCAAAATATAGCCTATTTGTTGTTTTAAAATGTTTGTTTAACATAAATACATAAACTTTAATAACAAAATGATAAAATAAAATGTGTTGTTTTGTGCATGTTACTACATCCACAATAATTCTTATCATAAACAATGTTTACATTCATTGGCACTAATTTTAAAATCTAATGTTGAAATAAAATGTTCTAAATGTAAATTATACACCATTGTATACCCACGCCTCACATTGTGCATAAACTCAATTGAAGGATATCTTGGTTCTCAATATATTGACATGGAAATCAATTCCAATATGGTGTATGAGCCATGTGAAGTTTATGCCGAATCGTTGAACTATTTATCTTCTATTTTCGAGAAGGTATACTCAGCTCTGTTGGCGGCTCATCAACGCAATTGTTTATTTTATAATATTCGTCCTAATCTGGCAGAATTCTTCAGAACTAAATTATATTTGAATGTTAAACCACTTGACGAATGGCATATAAAAGATCTGAAGATACATAAAATTAAGTACATAAAATAAAAAAAGAATACTTATAACTTATACAGTTTATTTTTCCTAACGAATGTTCTTACATTACCGTTTGTAGTAGTGCCTACTATAAATTAATCGTTTTTGTTGTGGGTAGCAAATATTTTTTTCTCGTAAAATACATACACACACATACATACACAACGTCACGCCTTTTATCCCCGAAGGGGTAGGCAGAGGTGTATTTCTACACCCACTTTTCGCCAGATATATACCTTAGTACCAAGGGGTACTAAGGTAATAAGGGGCGAGCCTATTGCCGTACCGGGCACATTTCCAGACTCCGTGCTGCTACTGGGAATTTCGTGACAGAAAAACCCAATAACACTGCCTGACCCAGGAATCGAGCCCGGGACCTCCCGATTCCACGCGCACATTTATGCCGCGAGACCAACGTGGCAGTCGTATAGGGTTTGATGTCGAGTTTTCCGTCTCTACGCAAAGATGGTATTTGCATCGTGTTATCCCTTAGTCGCCTCTTACGATACCCACGGGAAGATAGGGGGTGGTGACACTTGTATTCTATGCCGTCAACCACACAGCAAAATCGTAAAATACACTATTTTTTTAAATTGCTGCGCAGTTATGTACCCAAATGTTGAGTTGAACATTGTTTTAAAAAGTCTTACCATAAACTAAATATATTGTTTTTTTATACCCTGTGGATCAGTGGTTAAAAGGTCACTGTCTTTCCTGGAAGTCTATTTATTTTAATGTCTACTTAGTCGGCGTATTATTTTTTTCGCTGTGCTTTGTGCTGAAGTTTTTTTTATTGTTGTTTATAATTTTGTATCGATTTTATAATCGAATGGTTATTATAGGTACTTTTATAAAGCATTATTGTGTGTGATTGACCGGGCGTCGCGAACTCGGAACAGTCAAATAGTACTTATCTAATTAAAATATACCTAGGTTGTTGCAATGCGCACGCGCTCACTCAGTGACGCGCAGGTAGATAGATAC
Organism: Euclidia mi; assembly: GCA_944739405.2. Taxonomy (NCBI): domain Eukaryota; kingdom Metazoa; phylum Arthropoda; class Insecta; order Lepidoptera; family Erebidae; genus Euclidia; species Euclidia mi. The sequence goes on from OX123203.2 coordinate 5,336,801, forward strand.
CGAACTTATGATTCATCATTGTTTACTTTAATAGTGTGTTCATTCATCCTGGACAATCGTAGTCTTTGTAATTAAATTGAGCAAAATAATTATGTATTTTGTTGTTCTTTTTTAATTCAGTTGTCAGTTTGTAGTCTGCACCTTGAATTTATTTTCGCTTAACTTTTGTATAAATTCTGTTTGTTATACCTAACAATGACTTAGTATTTTGTTTATCTAGTGGTCAAGGTGCCGAACCCAAGAATAATAATCCGTAGGGCTAGACGTAACTTCTCTTACCTGTAACTCATTCTTAATGACGTCCCTTTTATCTCGTGTATTAGTCTCTCATATTCTGTTGTTATGTTATGGCCTAAGCACTTATGTAGTGTGTGGTGGCTTTATGGATGACGGGTGTGTTAGTTTATCATAGGGCAGTTGTTGCGTGCGTATTGTGGGTTATATATTATATTTATAGCTAATGTAGCTATGTAAGTTTGGTTGTTTACTTAAAATACTGACACCACTTCCACTACTTGATTACAGGTAATCCTCAACGAGCTGCTAGCCAAGAGATTTTTCCCTAGGGAAAATTCTGCCCTAAAGAGGGGGTGTGTGACGTCGTGCATCCCCGTCTGAACTGTGACGTCGAACGTAGGTGGGAGCGCCTCTGCCCGCGCGCCCCGCACGCCATATATAAGCGTGCGGCGCTGTTCAATCTGCCCTCTGCACCAGCTCACGGCCATCAGTTAAGTCTTCTTCCTATCAAGACCCTGGCCTTCGGAACACCAGTGAACACCAACGATACTTGTCGGACCACGCCCTGAATTACTCATGTTCTCCATTATTAAAAGTCTTAGTTTTAAAGTAGCTGCATTGTTTCTACCTATATAGGCAATTATATCGTGAAGTGTGCTATTCTGAATCTTTTTTGATCGGCGAGTGATTGAGTCAGGCTCACCACCTACAAACCAATCACCCGTGCGACAGTAGTATTTTATAAAAATTTACAAATACAACATATTCATTTTATTTTAATGAACTTACGCCTTAAGTTGATAGGCAGAGGTGTAATATTGCACCCGCATTTCGCCAAGCTGTGAATTTAATGTCCCAGGCCATAAAGGGCGAGCCTATAGTCGTTGCTGGGCATGTCGCTAGACTCCGTGCTGCTATTGAGAATTCGGTCCACATCAAATTGAGAAAGTAACTTATATTATGACGAAATATATGACTGACTTATTGGTCTAATGATTAGCTAACTCGCGGCTAGGTTGGAGATTTGATTCTCATCCAAATTTTGTATGATGAACACAATAATTTTGATGACTGCCTCCGTGGTCCAGTGGATAGCGTATGCGACTGCTGATCGAAGGTCCCGGGTTTGATTCCCGGGGCGGGCAAAAGTGTTACTGGGTTTTTCCGAATAATCAGTAGCAGGAGTCTGGTGGTGTGCCCGGTAATGGCAATAGGCTCGCCCTCTATTACGTGGGACTTAAAAATTCATGGCGAAATTTTGGTGTAATATTTACACCTCTGCCTACCCCTTCGGGGATACAGGCGTGAGACTATAAAAAAAAGATAATTTAGAAACTAAAATTGTCGATCAAAGATGGCCCATAATAGTGTACAGCTGCTTCAGACAAGAAGCAGGTTAGGCTACAAGGTTCCCCCCGTAGGATCTCCACCTTGTCGTGGTGGGGAAGGCTCAGTAACCGTGGATTGGACACCCGCGGTGAAGCTAAGAGAGATCCCAGGAGTGTACGCTCCGCTTGGGCTTAGAGGGGCCTGCGCAGGATGCGTCCAACGGTGCGGGTGCGGGGGACAGTTCTGTCTGTCCCTCGCAGTCGGGCGCGGTCGCGGGAGGAGAGGCGTGTCGGTGTTGCGTTGCTGCGCACCCTACTTGATACTTGATGGCACGGGCTGTTGCCGCAACTCCACGTCTTGGCGTGTATTTTGCGTGCAGGTGGGAATGGTGTCTTCATTCGAGCCACCCCAGCTCTTCGAGGAAGGCCAGCAGGCTCTTGATGTGGCCCACTGCTTCCCTCAGGGTGCTGTATCTTGTCAGGTACTGCTGCCTGTACTGTGCGACCTCAGGGCAGTCGAGGAGCAGGTGGGCTGCCGTCTCGTCTGCTGCCATACAGGCCCTGCACAGCGGGCCGTCGGTGATACCTATAGTAAATAGGTGTTTATTAAAGAATCCGTGTCCTGTGTAGGCGGCCGTGACTGTCCGCAGTTGTTGTTTGGACAGCCGGAGGATTTGTTTGGCTATCTTACCGTCTACTGCGGGAAGAGCCTTCTTGGCCTGCCTACATGTTTCAATACCAATCCAGGACTGGTTGTGTTAGGTCCTGGTCCTATTCCTTACCAAGTTGCAATAAAAACTAGAAGGGAGGGGAATAATGGGCTCGGGTCCCACCACCTCTAAAATGGCCCCTCTTCTGGCAAGTACGTCGGCTGCGTCATTCCCTCTTGAGCCACTGTGGCCCTTGATCCATTGCAGTGTTAATTTGTTTTGTTTACCTACCTCTGTTAGTTTTTGGTGGCATTCAAGCGTGAGTGCCGAGGTGATAGTATGGCTTTTGAGGGCTGAGAGGACAGCCTTACTATCTGAGAGGATCCTAATGGATCGTTCCCTTACCTCGCGTGCCATGATTGCTGTGGCAGCTAGGATTATGCCAAAACATTCGGCCTGGTAGACCGTGTTGTAGGCTCCCAGCGGTGCTGCGATGTTGATGTTTAGGTCCTCGGAGAATACTCCTGAACTCGTACCTGTATCCGTCTTAGACCCATCTGTGAAGATCGTGAGCTCGTTGTGGCCAACCGCTCCCCCGTGTAGATCCTCGTACAGTTGGATTTTGTATTTCTTGTCGAAAACAAATTGTTTCGGTATTCGGCATTCTGCGCACCCTATCTCCCGCGACCAAATCGGGGCGCACCATTCGATGCGTCGCGGTGGAGCCGCAGAGGAGGAGGAGATGCGGTGTTGCGTTGCCGTCATCTCTATCCTCTGCGGCCACTGGGTGTTTTGGCGGCGGAGGAGCCCAACACCTTATTCCGCCGCCAAGGGGGTTTTGATCGGGGCAGGTTCGCCTGACCATCTGGCGGGCCAATACCCGTCGAGTGGTAGCGACGAATGCTTATGCGACTCCCAACCCTCAGATGCACGAATACATGAGAAAGTCAAAAAAAAAAAAGTTAAGGCTACAAGGTAAGATTATAATATGCATATTATTTTTTCATATTTGTGCAGTCAAATTATAGATATAAGAAGATGATTAGGATTTGAAAAACAAACACAGCTGAGTGTCTCTATTACGAAAGCAACGACATTTAATGTTCCATTTTACGTATTTTCCTAATTTTTTTTTAAAAATAATAAAATTATTTAATTCACAATGTTTTTCATGTGACAGTGTCGTTCAAAGGTGACATATATCCATATGAAAATAAGAAGCATTAGCAGCCTACGTTGATGTCTTCTACAAGAAGGTTTTATGCGTAATAAATTGTAATCAAAGAAAATCATAATTATGTTCTTTACATACTCGTAGGTAAGAGATCCTGCAACTCATAATGATGGGCAAAGTCGCCAGCAAAAGATCAGTTCTGATCAGCCAAGTGCGAAAGATATTTGCGTATTACTTTTGTCTCATTTGGCACAGATCAAGCTAAACGTCGGGTACAGACATTAGTGATTTTTTCTTCTATGTAATATACATAGGCGGCAAACGAGCTAATGGATCGCCTGATGGTTAGCGATAACCGCCCGCCATGGATACAAGCTTGATAAGATTTCTCTGCATTGGAATACGTGGCACAAAACCTCCGTCGTTTGAAATCTAATCTTACTGGATTTAAACAGAGAATTTTCATTGGCGAATACCACAACTCCTCAACCTCGATTACAGCGTACCACAAGGTAGTGTACTAGGTCCAAGTCTCTTTTTGATGTACATGAATTGTCTTTGCTCGTTACTATTACGAGTACCAAGTGCCAAAATATTTGCCTATGTGGATTATACTGCTATAGTCTCTTTTGAAAGAACATGAGAGTCAGTCTATCAGGCAGTTGAGTTGGGCGTCAACCAATTTGACTGAGTCTTAATGTGGACAATACAAAATCTGTGAACTGAAATTAAACTACAGTTTACGGATTTTATCGCGTTATATTGGTTTCACTGGTAACAAAGTCTGCTGTGTGTGAACATGTGGAACAAGGACCCAACCACTACCTGCGATTTGATGAACCACAGATACTCGCAAAAGAACACCGTTTTCTCCCAAGAATGAAACGTGAGGCTATAGAAATTAAAGCACCCTAAATTCAAAAGGGAAGACGGTTGGAATGTTCCTCCAGCTTGGGACCCTGTCATAAGGCTAATGAAGCTTAAGAAGAACAAAGTCACCAGAAGACCTAAGGACACTGTGAGCTCATTCTGCGTAAATAGTAACACCAATAGTTGAAAAATGTACGTGGACTTTGAGATAACTTATACATTCAAGAAATAAACCGGTCAAGTGCGAGTCGGACTCGCGCACCAAGGGTTCCATACAAACCTGCAGGTATAAATAATTATTTAAAAAATATCTGATGTAACTAAAAATTTAAGGTTTTCAAAATTTTTCCTGTGCATTTTATATCTAAAGTGCATAGGGATGTAGCTGAACAAGATATTATTAATTATATATACGAGAAAACGCGAGAAACAGTTTCGTTGGTAAAAATTAAAATGAAACAAGAAAGGAACTACAACACATATAAACTTTATGTTACTAAATATAAAATCGATACGTTCCTGGATGACAAGTTGTGGCCAACAGGCATATCATTCAGGCGTTTTGTGAACTTTCACGAGAATAGGAAAACAGAGCAAGTGCCTTTGATGACAGGTATCAATAATAATAACTGATGGATAATTACAGCGAAATAATAAGTTTTAACTGTAAATCTATGAAGAGATCTTTAGAAGGGATCAGAACTTTATGCTCCACAGCCGATGTGGTAGCCCTCCAGGAGACCTGGCTGCTGCCGCATGACCTGCCTTTGCTCAATACGATTGATGATAAGTTCGGGTGCACAGGCACGTCTGCGGTCGATAGTGCGGCGGGTTTACTTGGCGGGAGACCCTATGGCGGCGTGGCGCTGTTGTGGCGTAAGAGTGCGTTTGAGTCTGTGACTGTGTTAGAATGCAATAACGTCCGGGTCTGTGCGATAAAGATAACCGTGTGCGGTAGGTCAGCAGTACTGTTTAGTGTATATATGCCTACAAATGCTTATAGCAACCTACCTGAGTTTACCGCGTGTTTTGGTGCGATTCGATCTGTAGTTGAAATGGAGGAGAACAATGGAGTTGAGGCTTTTTATATAAGTATTGGGTGACTTTAATGCCCACACAAATGAGTTGTTCTATAATGAAATGTTAGATTTTTGTATGGATTTTGATTGGCTTTGTAAAGATCTAAAAATGTGCCCTAAAACAACCTACACATTTTATAGTGATGCTCACGGGTGTACTAGATGGTTGGACCACTGCATCGTCACCGAGTCAGCACGGGATTCAATCGTTTGGTGTGACTGTGCGCTACGACGTGTATTGGTCGGACTACTATCCACTCGTAGTGAAATGTAATTTAAATAAGCTTAAGCTTAAAGTTAATGACTTTGTTATTGAAAAACCTGTAAGCCGTGTTATATGGGGTGAGAGACAGACACAGCAAATTAATCACTACCATGACATTTGTCATTCAATACTGAGCTCGGTAGATTTTCCGCAGGAGTTGAGTGAATGTTGTGATGGTTTTTGTAATAACAGAGAACATCACACAGTTCTTGACAAACTGTATGAGCAGATTACTGGTACGTTGTCTCGAGCAGCCATTAAAACGTATAGGAAAAAGTGTCGCAGGAGAGGCGGTTATGTCGTTGGTTGGAATAAGCACGTAGCGGGCCCACATCGGGAGGCGCGGCTTAGATTTCAGTTGTGGAACTTAGCTGGACGACCAGCTGAAGGTCGAATCTTTGATGAGATGTCGGAGGCAAGGAAACATTTTAAAGCTAAATTAAAATGGTGTCAGGTTCGACAAGAACAATTTAAGATGGACCTCCTTGCATCCGATTACTCCAAGAAAGATTTTAAAAGCTTTTGGAAGCATACAAATAAATTGAATGTTAGGCCGAGCGTCCCGATGAGTGTCGGTGGCTCTGCTGACCACAAAACCATTGCTGAGGCTTTTAGAGAGCATTTCACTGTGCGGTCGCCCTTAAGTCCCACGTCTAGTGAGGTGAGAGATGGTGAGCCCATTGTGACGGGGCAGAATGTAAAGATACCTGCCAAGAGTGTGGCAAACATTATTCAAAAAATGCAGCGTGGGAAGTCTCCTGGTCACGATGGGCTCAGTATCGAGCATTTTAAGTATGCGGGGGTGCATTTGCCGCGAGTACTGTCCATGTTTTTCAGTCTGTGCATCGGTCACTCTTATTTGCCGGAGCCGCTTATGCGGACGATAGTTGTTCCTATTGTAAAAAATAAGACGGGTGATACGTCTGACATAGGTAACTATCGACCCATCTCGCTTGCTACCACAACAGCAAAGGTACTTGACGGCTTGCTGAACAGTCGTCTCACTGCACAGATTGAGTTGCACGATGCCCAGTTCGGGTTCAGAGCAGGACTCTCCACAGAGAGTGCTATTCTGAGTCTGAAGCGAACTGTCAAGTATTATACAGCGAGGAGGACGCCGGTATATGCGTGTTTCCTCGACTTGTCAAAAGCTTTTGATCTAGTTGCATATGACATTCTGTGGGACAAGTTGAGGGATGCGGGTGTATCGGCGGAATACACCTCCCTGCTTAAATACTGGTATTTTAATAAAAAAAACCGGGTGAGGTGGGTGGGTACTATGTGGGACGAGTACGGACTGGAATGCGGAGTCAGACAGGGGGGGTTAAGTTCACCTCTGCTATTTAATCTGTATATCAACCAGCTTATCGAGAGGCTGAGCAGTACACATGTCGGCTGCCATATTGATGGAATAGCTGTCAATAATATAAGCTATGCGGACGACATGGTGCTGCTCAGTCCGTCGATAAGTGGGTTGAAGAAGTTGCTGTCGACCTGCGAGGCCTATGTGGAGAGACATGGTTTGATATACAACTCGAAGAAGAGTCAGCTCCTTGTATTTAAAGCGCCAAAGCAGCAGCCGCGTAGTGTCCCTCCCATAAGTCTCAACGGCGTAGCACTAAATATTGTAAATAGGTTTAGGTACCTCGGCCACATTGTCAATAGTGACTTAAGGGACGACGAAGATATAGAGAGGGAGCGCAGGGCGTTGTGTGTGAGGGGCAATATGCTCGCCCGCAGGTTCGCTCGTTGTACTACTAGCGTCAAAGTTACCCTTTTTAGGTCGTTCTGTCAATCCTTTTACACGGGCGGCATGTGGGTGTCGTATACGCGTCGAGCCTACAATGACCTACGCGTCCAATTCAATAATGCCTTCAGAATGCTGTTGGGACTGCCATGGCGCTGTAGCGCATCGGGAATGTTCGCAGAGGCTCGCACCGATGGTTTCCACGCCATCATGCGAAAAACAGCGGCCTCCTTACTACAGCGCCTACATGGTAGTGACAACAGTATTCTGAAAATGATTGCAGCCAGATTTGACTGCCCCTTCCAGCAACACTGGGTGGGGACAGTAATAAATATAAAATAAATTATAATTATAATCTTACTAACAATACTAACCTAGTATTAAGCACAATTGTTACTAACAAAAGTACTAACAAAATTATGGACTGTTGCATTGGGTCTGAAATAAACTTCTTATTATTATTATTATTTTTCCTGTGTCCTATAAAACGTTGTTTTATGCCAAATTTCAAGATTCTAGATCGACTGGAAGTACCCTTTTGTTTTGACTTGAGGATTTGATATGAATTTCATGAGGAAAGATGTAGTACCCATAAAATTATTAAAAATATTTTAATTATATGATGTAACTAAAAACGTAAGGTTTGCGCAATTTTTCCTTTATCTGTGCTATAAGACGTTGCTTCGTGCCAAATTTCAAGATTCTGAGTTCACGGGAAGTACCCTGTAGGTTTTGATTCCTTTGCGAGTAGTTGCGAGTTTGAAAATATGCTAGAATTGCTGTTTCTGTCGATTGCCTTGACATAGAAGTTTGATTTTAAAGCTTAACGGTGTTTAAGACTCAAGCCTTTCATATGAATTTCATTTTGAATACAATAAAATTATACATTACTAGATGACGCCCGCAGCTACGCCCGCACATGTTTTAAATTTAACAGTTTCTGCGCGTTCCCGTGGGAATTTCGGGAAATCCTGTCTTAGTGCATCCCTACGGTCCCCAAGGAACATACATGCCAAATTTCAGCTTCCTACGCCTAATAGTTTTGGCTGTAGCTTGTCTGTCAGTCAGTCAGTAACGCAAGGATTTTATATATACAGATAATTGTGTTAAATATTTCATATGAATTTCAATTTAATAACTCTACGCGTTCATGAGAAAAGAGGTAGTGACTATTTTTAAAAATGATTTTATGATATGACATAATTATCTAAAAATTAAAATTTTTGGAATGTTTTTCTTAATCTGTGCTATAAGAAGTTGCCTCGTACCAAATTTCAAGATTCGAAGTTCAAGGGTAGTAGTACCCTGTAGGTTTTGATTCCCTTGTGAGTTTCGAGAATTTGCGACATAGAATAGCTTTATCTTTTGATAGCGTTTGCTTAAAAGTTTGTCTTTGTTACAGATTAAAGATATTATAGACTTGAGTATTTGATATGAATTTCAATTTAATACCTCTACGCGTTCATAAGGAAAGGGCTAATAACTATAAAATTTAAAAAAAATATTTTATTGGATGATGTAACAAAAAATTACGGTTTTCGCAATTTTTCCTTTATCTGTGCTTCATGACGTTGGTTCTTACCAAATTTCAAGAATCTGAGCTTACGGGAGGTACCCTGTAGATTTTGATTCCCTTGCGAGTAGTTGTGAGAAAATATGCGGCTTAAATTGTTGTTTCTTTGTATTGCGTTGATATAGAAGTTTGATTTTGTTACAGCTTAAAGGTATTATAGACCTGAGTATTTGATATGAATTTCAATTTAATACTCCAACGTGTTCATGGAAAAATAGTAATAACCTTAAAATTATTTAAAAAAAAATGATATGATGTAACAATAAAATTACGGTTTTCACAATTACTCCTTTATCTGTGCTATAAGAAATTGTTTCGTACCAAATTTCAAGATTCTGAGTTCACGGGAACTACCCTGTAGGTTTTGATTCCCTTGCGAGTTTCGAAAATTGCGGAAATTTGCAGCATAAACGGCTGTATCTTTTGATTGCGTTGGCTTAGAAGTTTGACTTTTTGACAGCTTCAAGGGACAATAGATTTGACTATTTGATATAAATATCACTTTGATACTTTCACGCGTTTCTGAGAAAAAGGGTCTTGACAGACGGATGGACAACAAAGTGATCCTATAAGGATTCCGTTTTTTTTAATTCGAGGTACGGAACCCTAAAAAGACAAATTAATATCACCTCAGTCTGCCGTGAACATGAATCCTATAAAGAATTCGAAACGTCGCGTCGGCTAATAATAAAATTGTAGTTTCTAGATCATTCAGTTTAAATGTTATAACTATTAAAACCAATATAAAGCGATAAAATCCGTTAACTGTAGTTTAATTTCAATGTGTAATATTCGCAAAACCCCAAGAAAATACTATAAAAATCTGTGAATTTCAGCATCACTACGAAACATCCTTGTCCAGCAGAAATGTCTGTTAATCTAAATATCTGTTGTAATCATGTAGGTTCTGATTATTCGTGCCCTAGCTTAGAACAGGTGGTTAACCTAATATCTTAGAGTTTACATAGACAGACACCAGTATGTTAGTAGACGTGTAGGAAAATACTATATTTTGACTAAGTGACCCGATTCTCAAGTATTGTACCCTACCTCACGCGAGTAGGCACAAAAGATACATTTTATAACTGTAGTGTAGAATAGTCAATTTTGAAGGCAAACTACAAAAAACCAATGTGTTACTCTACTTATACTAGCATCCAGCGTGTTAGACAATAATATATCATGGCATGTGTCATTAAAATTTTACAAAACAGGATACAGCATATAGTCCTTGGAAACACAATTTCACTCACAAAGAAAACCTGAATGGAACACCTAAAACTAGACTCGATTTTCAATTTATTTTCGTGCATTGCTCTTTGTGTCTTCTGTCGCAAAAGCATTAGGAGGAGGAGCAAGGTCAAAGTCCAATTCAAAATCATTTATTCACCTAGGTCCCAAGGTGATGCTCATGAATCTCAATTTTTTAAAGTTAGTTACTTAATAAATTCAAATTTATGTACATGCCGATTGGGAGCGGATTGCGGGAGAAGTTGAAAGAGATGTGGACCCCGGTACTCTCACTCAAGGAACGAAAGCCAACAGTCATCATCCTCCTAGCGTTATTCCAGTTAGAACCTGGGGCTGCAACTGTTTGTCTGACCTCCGCGACCCGAAGGGCGATAGCGGTATTCTATGGTTTAGACTAGTGTCAGTTTATTTAGAGGTACTGACGTCCTATATAACAGCTGTCAATGAAACAAACGAAAGCCATCAGTGTGGTTACATTATATCGACTTTACGAGATATGATTTGAAATGTTGCCACTTGTCATTGCCAGGTTGTGAATTGTAGCACGGCTGTTACGTAGAATGGCGAACGAGCATTGTCGTAATGGGTGTCAAACCTGGAGCTTGGACAACATGTCCTAGTTATTGTTCTTGGGATTAATATTTATAGATCAACGTTAGGAACAAAGGATGCACAAGGAGGAAATTAAAACTGAATTTATTAAATTTTCCTCTTATAACATACTAGAACTGTATTATTGTACAGTTTAGTTATCTGGAGTCATCAGTATTTTTACCGTTTTCTTCATAAAAGTCTTCACTGTCGCAAACAGCAGGCTCATTAGGTTGCTTTCACATATAAATGGATAAGTGTTCTCGCAATTCAAATCGTTTAGTAAACCATTGCGTAATACGGCGCCACAATATTCTCTATTTCCATCGTTGTCTGGTTGTCCCTTATCAAACTGAGCAAAGCCGGCTTCTGCAAGTGATTGGCCGAACAAGATAAAATATATAAATAATTATGATGGTTTAACCTTCAAATATTTGACTAATGAAACTCGAAATGAAATGAAGGGCACACATTTAGTACGTAAACAACACTAATTAGTAAGTACATGATAACAAATAAATGGTTGGTAAGAAGACAAAATAAGTGTCTTCTAACATAAGTTTAAGGATTAAAATACGTCAGATAAGAATATGTCAGAATATTTAGGCAGATAATAGAAACAATTAGTGACTGCACGGTTGGCGTAGTGGCAAGGCGGCCGCTTAAACAAGCGGTTGTGGGTTCGATTCCCACACGAGACAACAATTTGTGTGATTCATAAATTGTTGTTTTGGGTCCGGGTGTTCATTGTGGCCGTTAGATGTTTTTTTTGTAAAGTGCCCCGCGACACAGGATTTAGTCCTAATGCGGGTGTCTTTTATAAAAATAAAAAAATTGCAAAATTAAAATACATTAAAACTAATATTTTAAATAAAAATGATCCTATATATAAAACAAAATAAAAAAATAAAAAGGCAATTACCATGAATTGTTTTAAAATCGAAACTCTCTTTCCAATTGTAGAAACCAATGTAAGCATTATCTCTATTAAAGTTGCCAATAAATCTAGAAAATGGATACTGATCGTAGAGGTTACGAATGACATGAGATTCTTCCATACTGTTTATAATAGCAAGATGGCCGCCCTCAGCAGAACAGATGAAAGATGCACGCTCAAAAGTCTGCTGCATTGTGTGGAACTTGTAACATTTGTTTGTCCGGTTATCAAATTGATATTCTGAAAATGCCAACATAATTTTATTGTTAATAATTATGCTGCTGATACACTTGAGTATCCATTTGTAATGAGGGTTCTTGCGATGTTACGTAACAGAAAAACCAACGAGAGTGTTTTAGCGAGCGTTCTACCGAGCCTTCTGATGAGCATTCTAGCGAATGGACAGTAAATTTTCTTCAACCTCTTTGTTGTTTAGTTCGAACAAAGATCGTGACAATATTCGTAGCTATGTTTGGCTCTGTTCATTGTTTAGTTCGACAAAACAAAAACTGACGAATGCTGTTTCAAGTTGTTCTGTTACAAGTGAATCAGTTATCAGCGGTCAATAATCAGCAGATCAGGTGTATCGGCACTATTACATTAAATGTTAGTTCGACAAAACGAAAACTGAAGAATGCTGTTTCAAATTGTTCTGTTACAAGTTAATCAGTTATCGGCGGTCAATAATCAGCAGATCAGGTGTATCGGCACTATTACATTTAATATTAGTTCGACAAAACGATAACTGACGAATGCTGTTACAAGTTGTTATGTTACAAGTGAATCAGTTATCAGCAATCAATAATCAGCAGATCAGGTGTATCGGCACTATTACATTAAATGTTAGTTCGACAAAACGAAAACTGAAGAATGCTGTTTCAAATTGTTCTGTTACAAGTTAATCAGTTATCGGCGGTCAATAATCAGCAGATCAGGTGTATCGGCACTATTACATTTAATATTAGTTCGACAAAACGATAACTGACGAATGCTGTTACAAGTTGTTATGTTACAAGTGAATCAGTTATCAGCAATCAATAATCAGCAGATCAGTTGTATCGGCACTATTACATTTAATGTTAGTTCGACAAAACGAAAACTGACGAATGCTGTTTTGAGTTGTTCTGTTACAAGTGAATCAGTTATCAGCGGTCAGTAATCAGCAGATCAGGTGTATCGGCACTATTACATTTAATGTAAGTTTGACAAAACGAAAACTGACGAAAGCTGTTTCAAATTGTTCTGTTACAAGTGAATCAGTTATCAGCGGTCAATAATCAGCAGATCAGGTATATCGGCACTATTACATTAAAATTTAATGTTAGTTCGACAAAACGAAAACTGACGAATGCTGTTTCAAGTTGTTCTGTTACATGTGAATCAGTTATCAGCGGTCAATAATCAGCAGATCAGGTGTTACGGCACTATTACATTTAATGTTGGTTCGACAAAACGAAAACTGACGAATGCTGTTTCAAGTTGTTCTGTTACAAGTGAATCAATTATCAGCGGTCAATAATCAGAAGATCAAGTGTATCAGCACTATTACATTTAATGTTAGTTCGACAAAACGAAAACTGACGAATGCTGTTTCAAGTTGTTCTGTTACAAGTGAATCAGTTATCAGCGGTCAATAATCAGCAGATCAGGTGTATCGGCACTATTACATTTAATGTTGGTTCGACAAAACGAAAACTGACGAATGCTGTTTCAAATTGTTCTGTTACAAGTGAATCAGTTATCAGCGGTCAATAATCAGCAGATCAGGTGTATCGGCACTATAACATTTAATGTTAGTTTGACAAAACGAAAACTGACGAATGCTATTTCAAGTTGTTCTGTTACAAGTAAATCAGTTATCAGCGGTCAATAATCAGCAGATCAGGTGTATCGGCACTATTACATTTAATGTTAGTTGGACAAAACGAAAACTGACGAATGCTGTTTCAAGTTGTTCTGTTACAAGTTAATCAGTTATCAGCGGTCAGTAATCAGCAGATCAGGTGTATCGGCACTATTACATTTAATGTTAGTTCGACAAAACGAAAACTGACGAATGCTGTTTCAAGTTGTTCTGTTACAAGTGAGTCAGTTATCAGCGGTCAATAATCAGCAGATCAGGTGTGTCGGCACTATAACATTTAATGTTAGTTCGACAAAACGAAAACTGACGAATGCTATTTCAAGTTGTTCTGTTACAAGTGAATCAGTTATCAGCGGTCAATAATAAGCAGATCAGGTGTATCGGCACTATTACATTTAATGTTAGTTCGACAAAACGAAAACTGACGAATGCTGTTTCAAATTGTTCTGTTACAAGTGAATCAGTTATCAGCGGTCAATAATCAGCAGATCAGGTATATCGGCACTATTACATTAAAATTTAATGTTAGTTCGACAAAACGAAAACTGACGAATGCTGTTTCAAGTTGTTCTGTTACATGTGAATCAGTTATCAGCGGTCAATAATCAGCAGATCAGGTGTTACGGCACTATTACATTTAATGTTGGTTCGACAAAACGAAAACTGACGAATGCTGTTTCAAGTTGTTCTGTTACAAGTGAATCAATTATCAGCGGTCAATAATCAGAAGATCAAGTGTATCAGCACTATTACATTTAATGTTAGTTCGACAAAACGAAAACTGACGAATGCTGTTTCAAGTTGTTCTGTTACAAGTGAATCAGTTATCAGCGGTCAATAATCAGCAGATCAGGTGTATCGGCACTATTACATTTAATGTTGGTTCGACAAAACGAAAACTGACGAATGCTGTTTCAAATTGTTCTGTTACAAGTGAATCAGTTATCAGCGGTCAATAATCAGCAGATCAGGTGTATCGGCACTATAACATTTAATGTTAGTTTGACAAAACGAAAACTGACGAATGCTATTTCAAGTTGTTCTGTTACAAGTAAATCAGTTATCAGCGGTCAATAATCAGCAGATCAGGTGTATCGGCACTATTACATTTAATGTTAGTTGGACAAAACGAAAACTGACGAATGCTGTTTCAAGTTGTTCTGTTACAAGTTAATCAGTTATCAGCGGTCAGTAATCAGCAGATCAGGTGTATCGGCACTATTACATTTAATGTTAGTTCGACAAAACGAAAACTGACGAATGCTGTTTCAAGTTGTTCTGTTACAAGTGAGTCAGTTATCAGCGGTCAATAATCAGCAGATCAGGTGTGTCGGCACTATAACATTTAATGTTAGTTCGACAAAACGAAAACTGACGAATGCTATTTCAAGTTGTTCTGTTACAAGTGAATCAGTTATCAGCGGTCAATAATAAGCAGATCAGGTGTATCGGCACTATTACATTTAATGTTAGTTCGACAAAACGAAAACTGACGAATGCTGTGTCAAGTTGTTCTGTTACAAGTGAATCAGTTATCAGCGGTCAGTAATCAGCAGATCAGGTGTATCGGCACTATTACATTTAATGTTAGTCTGGTTGCATCCAACACACTTCGGAGGCTTAGAGGTTAAGACTTAAACAAGAAGTATTAATATTACATAATGTAATTTAAAGTATCCTGCTTCTGTTTATGAATGTTAATTACCACTCACTTAGCAATGTGCCCGGTAGATGGCAATAGGCTCGCCCCCCATTACATTGGGACTGAAACTGGGGTCTGGCGAAGTGTGGGTATATAAAACACCTCTGCCTACCTCTATAAAAGGTGTGAAGTTATGTATGTTAGTTATATTACCTGGATCTGTAGTTCCACAAATGTAAGCACCTACTAAGGAGTTGGCTCTATGACACATGTAGGGACTAGGTGTGTCACAATTTACGTCGGATAACATTCCGTAAAGATTCATTGCTATACAACTTTCAGCGTTGTTTTTATTATCCGGTTCTTGTTCAGCCCATTCATGAGGGATGGTATCGAGTGGTATGCCTGCAATACAAATTATAATAGCACGCGTTATGGGTATTATGTTGATCTTTTAACACTTTAACCACCGCGTAGGTGTTAACGGTAGGGGAGAATTGACTTTCAATCTTTTTTGCTCGGCAATTAAGGTGCCAATGAAAAATAAAAAAATAAACTACTTAAAATTTCTCTCACCAATTTTTTTATTGGTTATAAAACTAAAGTGTAGGTAACTATAAAACTGACCGTCAATAGAGTAGTAGGCGCCGCGGGTGATGGTTGAGTGTATCCCAGTAAAGATATCAAAGTATCGGACAGCATTCGTCATTGCAGTTTTGAGGGCAATCGATGTAGGTCAAGCTAACGTAGCACCTGTTGATAGAAATAAATCTCTTATTATAAATGAATATATCACTTGTTATATAAGGTAAGTGTGAATGGGACATGATGAAGGGTAAGACCTAGACGGACGTTCCCTGACCAGATTGGAGACATCCTTAAAACAGGAAATATTAGAAGAACCCTAAACAGAAGAGCATGTATGAGGAATTTGATGGGAGCGAACGAAGCAAGAGAGATATGTCAGGATCGTTGCAAATGGCGTTCCGAAGTCTCTGCCTAACCCTCCGGGAAGCAGGCGTTAGTTTATGTATGTATGGATGTTCTCTCATTGTCGTAGACATACAAATGTTATTTGCCTTTAACTGCTTGTTCAAAGAATATTATGTGTTTTATGAGCTATGGAGCTAGCGGGACCATACCCGTACCCGTACCATAGCCAATTGTTCTTATGATGAATGTTAAATAAAATAATATTTTTAAATGAATAAATGGGCGCTGGAGAAGGTAGGTTCTTGAGTGGAGTCCACGTCTTGGCAAGCGTAGTGTTGGACGTCCTCCCGTCTGATGGACCGATGACTCGAGGAGGGTGGCTGGTAGTGGCTGGATGGCGAAAACGGGAAATCGGGTCTTGTGTCTTGTACCCTGGAGGAGGCCTACATCCAGCAGTGGACTGAAACAGGCTGATGATGATAATGAAAAACTCTTAACACGTGTTATAACCAGTAAATTCTCAATCGAAGTTATAACCTAGATTGAGAGTCACCATACATGCATAATTCATTTATAGCCGAGATTATAAACTCGTTTATGCAAATCATTATGTTAATAGTTATAAGATTTTTGGCCAATAAACTTTTTTATTATTTTTGTTTTTCTTTCACGGGTAATATTCTAATTTGTTAGAACAATACCCGGCCCTTTGGCAGGCGTACACGGAGTCATAGGTCCAACGCGCAGAGGCCCTTTGAGAGTTTTAAGCTAGTTTTTTTATTATTATCAAAGGAATATATTCGGAATCAAACGACTAACCTTCATGCTCGCAGCGCAGACGAGCATCGCGCCATGTAGCGGGGATCTCGTGATACTTGAGCCATCCGACTTTACTATACGAATAATCACATCTGAACTTGACTGCACCTGAAACAGATTTATTTCCACTACTGATGCTCGCAGCTTTGCCTGCTTAGAGTTCCATTATCAGGACAAAACGTAGGCCATTGTTATAGTATCTTATAACCCACATTTCTGCACAGTTTCATCAAAATCCGTTAAATACTTTTTGCGTGAAAAATTGATGTCGCTTATTGCTATAAAAGATGTCCTGCGTAGGTATTTTTTTTTATTTATACTCACGCATCTATCCCCGAAGAAGTATGCATAACATTTTTGAATGCATTTGGACAGAGCTATATTTTTGATACCGCTACTCCTTTATAACGATAGATTTAATATATATTTTATACAAGCTGACCCCGCGAACTCCGTTTCGCCTTTTTAAGAGTTTTTATTTAATTCTCTTTTTTCCAAGCCCCTTTTCTAAAGTTACCATTGACTTAGCGCTTAATCTCTTATCACCACAGAGTCTATAAATGATGAACAAACAAACATAGATTTTTATATAATATTGAATTCCCCATTCCTTAAAATATCGGAGATGATACCCATATCGACTTTAAAAAAAATCCATCCGCCATCTTTGATTTCCCATCCGCCATCTTTGATCACGGAATAGATGGTGTTTTTGAATTCCCCATCCCTAAAATATCGGAGACGACATCCATA
The DNA here is from genome assembly GCA_944739405.2 of Euclidia mi. Classification (NCBI taxonomy): domain Eukaryota; kingdom Metazoa; phylum Arthropoda; class Insecta; order Lepidoptera; family Erebidae; genus Euclidia; species Euclidia mi. The sequence goes on from OX123203.2 coordinate 5,354,514, forward strand.
AAAAATCCCGTCCGCCATCTTTGATCACGAAATAAATTTCATATTATTAATCAGCGTCCCGAAAATCTCGAAAACAATACCCATATAGATTGTAGCCTTTTTTGCCTTTGACCCAACCCTCCCCCTTCTCATTTGACCATTTTATTATTTTTGTCTGGCTCCTAAAAGTTGTGGCGTAATTTTATATAGCCTATAGCCTTTCGGAATAATTGGGCTATCATAGGCAATAATTTTTTTTTAAATCCGACTGCTGGTTCCTGAGATTAGCCGACATTATCTTTTAGCCTTTTTAGCCTTTTGCCCGGCCCAAAGGGTCGAAGCGTTATGTTATATAGCCTATAACCTTCCGGAATAACTGGGCTATCGTATACAAAAATATTTTTCAGATCCGACCGGTAGTTCCTGAGATTAGCGCGTTCAAACAAACAAACAAACTCTTCCGCTTTATTATAATAAGTATAGATATGCGAACAATTTAATCAACGTGCACAATAGACATTGTGAAGGTATGACGTGACAGTACTGACAGATATGCGATAGCACATGCGCAGCAATCAATTATCAGCGCATGCGTTCTTACTTCCAAGAGGTAAATTTGTGCCGTACAAACTTCTACCCTCCCTACAATCACTCCCAGTTTAATTTTTGCAACTTATGGTAGCCTATATCCGTCTACATACTCTACATGGTCCAATATATGTATGTATCTCTATATTAAAATCCAACAAAATTGGTTCAGCCATTTTAGCGTGAAAACGGAACTTAAGTACATACATACACAATTTCGAATTTATAATATTAAGTAGGGATTACTGGGGATTATCAATGGGTTTCTTCTGACATGAAGCCCGCTGGGCGGCAGCATTGAGACTTCAGGTCCGGAAAACGTTTATATGGGAAAAAAGGGCTATTTTTAGGGATTTTCCGGCAATTATTACAATTTTTCTCGCCGTAAAAACTGTCTTTGAACTTCAACGAACATTAAAAAAAAAGAATTGGCCAAATTGGTCCAGGCGTTGTTGAGTTATGCGCTTACCAACACATTTTGCGATTCATTTTTATATTATAGATACTGAATATATTATTGAAATTTATGCATTGATACGTTGGTCCTTTGCCTTCATAATTCCCTTTCGACCCTCAAACTATTATTTACCCCTTTCTCTTTCATAATATGTATAAATCTCCACACAGCCTATCACTTTTTGTCATGCTGCATTAAATTATAGGTTCATTCTACATCAAGTCTAACGAGACACTTTTCAATTTGCAATGTCAAGCAATAACTTGATATTAAAAAACAAACAAAGCTATTTTCAAATGAAAAAATCCAGTATAACGAGATATTTAATGGATTACAATTAAAATCATCAAGAGCACAGAATAATCTAACATAACTAGAAAATGCATACAAGTTACAAAATTTCACAGAATTTGACAAATATTTTGTAATGTTATATAATTATTTATTGCATGATTTAATTTAATAAAATTGTTTTTAATGTAAATAGTAGTAAACAACAAAATTGATGCTAGTTCATTTTTTAAAGTAATTTATAAGTATTGTATAAATATTTGTTATTTGTGGTTATGCTCGTCTAGTGACAACCACTAGCCTTTAAGATATGTAGTATCTGAGGATAATGTAGTGGACTGCAACATTACTACTAAGTTTTTGTTAGCATTATGTTATATTATATGTTGTAGTTGTTTATTATCCCTAATAAATAAATAAAATAAAATTAATATTTAGACTTACCCAAATATCCAACGAGGAACGCCAGCAGAAGATAATTAGCCAATAACTTCATTGTGAAGCGATGTATAGCTTGTACTGAATATGGCAACAGAATATCCAATGATTGCACTAACTCCTCTTATATAGGAATCTGCCGTGCCATGGCACATGATAGCGATATCCTTAAGGATAACAAAACTAACTAAAAAGGTACTCTGTGAAACTAACCCACGAAAATAATATAACACACCTGTCTAAATGACATATTGATTATCTTCATCCAGAGAGAAGAGAAATAATCTCAATAAATAATACACTAAAAATCAAGTACTTTATAACAATACATACAAGATCCAAACGTACGTATAAATATAATACATATTAGACATATCAAGACATGTAAAAAAGTATAGGTATCTAAGTATACACATTTATACATAAAATAAATAATTATACATAATATCATCTGGGATATTGATGAACTTGCTACTATGTTTGGGTTCCGTACTGATCAACTTTTAAATAAGATTTGGCTCCGATCACATCTTAAGAAATCTCCAAGACTCCTTAATAATCTTAAAATCAATAAATATGTTCTTTTTTCACATAATAACGTCTGTAGACCAGTGGAGCCACTGTAAACCAGTGGCCTAGACAGACGTGGTCAGCCCGAAAAATAAAGAAAATTCAAGATAATTATGTATATTTTTTTCTGGAAGTATTGCTTTTGCTGATCTAATTGTTATGAATTTTAACTTTTCCATGGACTTAAGCATACAGATAATCCTCATCAAAATCAGTCAAGTTGTAAGAGGAGTTCACGTACAAACGTACAGATATAAAAACTGTGTTCACAAAACCGGACCTAGTGTGCTTCCTTGTGACACGTCTAGTAAGTCTTGCCTGTAAATATTTCCATTTGCCTTTACCCTAATTTTAAACAAAAATTGTTCTTACCGTATGTTGTAGATCTATATATTTACCCAACTTTATTTTAATTATTCCACTCGTTTTGATAAACATCTAATCACTTCAGCGAGTGTTAAATTATCTTTGCATGAGCTTTTACATAATTTATCAATATGGCCAATCCATTTTAAATTGCTGTAATATTTAAACCAAGAAATTTTGTAGTATTAGTTTCTTTTATCTTAGTTCCTTTATAATTTATGTTCAAAGTTTCGTTATTATTAGTGTTCTTTTGTCCAAATCTCATTATAATTGTTTTATCTAAATTTAATTGAAATTTTCAAATTATTTAATGTCAATCAATTTACTGTCAAAATGCCATTTTGCTAAAAATTGCGAAAAACATGTGAAAATTAATTTTGACTCCGTGTATTTTTTTACCAGGTGTCAGATCGATAAAGACTTTTCAGATTTCGTTGATAATGGTATTTTAAACAATCCTACCAATTCTCAGCTGGGTGCGAATTAATTTACCCTCAGATGTTTAAATAGACCGGACTATTACTTTAAGCTGTCTTTATCCATTATTGTTCCGTTCTGTACGTATTTGCCTTTAAGGCTTTTGTCCTGCCATGAAATTACGTTCAACGAATAAATTAACGTTTATACAATCCACTTATAATTTTATCATGAAAAGGGACTAGTTTGTAAGATGTTCTTAATTCTTGCTTTTTAAATTGACTTATAGTTTAAATTCCAGTGCAACGATACATTTAAATTCCTATTAATATGGTCAAGTTAAACTCTGTTATTTCCAGAAGCTCAGCCGAATAAAATACGGGCAATCATTTCAGTTTTTTTATTAATTATTTTGATAGACAACTGCCGCATTAAATTCCCTTTACGTCATAACATGGACAGAATTGATTGTTTTATCTTTTTGGCAATTAACTACAATACTAATAGCGAAATAGCTATCGTCTAATATGACAAAGTTTAAAAGTTTCTGACTCGTTTAGTAATAATAATAAAACACTTTATTTTAACATTGTGCTTTTATAGCTAATGGAAATGTTGCTTTGATACTGAGGTATTAAATTCAACCCAGCTCGGATTAGGCATCTTGTAGTTCGTACGTTTATGATGCTAGCCGCAGCGTATGTAGACTGGTCGGCGAAAAAACAATTCAAGTATATCGCCTCGAGATATTAAAAACAGGGTTAGTGAATACTAATTTCTTTACTTTAAAATTGTCTTTCGGGATTTATACCACGTACCTTTGTTTGGAGTAACCGATATTTCAGCACCGTTGCAAGCGCCATGTTCACGGATGTACTCTGAAAAGTCTTCAGTACATCCGTGAACATGGCGCTTGCAACAGTGCCGAAATATCGGTTACTCCAAACAAAGGTACGTGGTATAAATCCCGAAAGACAATTTAAAATAAGTTTAAATGACCACGTATGTTTAAATTTCTAATTTCTTTCTTGCATTTTGTATAAAAAAAGAACTCCTGCACAAGTTTCTGCTTAAAAATGCTTTAGCGCTGGAGACATTACAAACATTCAAGCAAGATGCAAAAACCCTCGGCATTTTAATTGGTAGCTCACATAAAGTGACGTCCACTGTTTAACACAGGCCTCCGCAAAGACTTTCACACAGACCTTAACCAGGTCCTTACTAGAAGCCTCCCCTCCTCCCCTACTGTGACGCCCATTACATGGCCTCCTCTCCGCAACCTTCGTGCCCCAACTGAATGAAGTAATAATAATCACTTTAGCTTGGCTATTTGGAGAGATATGTCGGTGACACATCGGTGACAATGGTTATCCTGCAAAAATCCTGTATGGTTATGCGAGCACAAATACTATGCCATCTGAACTTCTGCCGATAACTTTAAAACCTTGAGGCTTGAGCATCTCATGATCCATAATATCGCATGTTTTGAACTTACTTAAATAAACAAGGGTTATGAGTTTGCTGAGATGTTTTCAATTTCCCTGCTGTTCCTTGAATGCTCCAAGACAGGCTAAACAAATTTGAGAAAATGTTTGTTTCACATATAATTATTTAATTTTCATAATTTTCAAGAAAGTAAAAACGGTTTTTACTTTTTTCTTTACTCATTAAAAGGAAGAGGTGGCAAGAAAAGAAAGAGTTTTAAGTACTAGAACTTGATAAGAAATAAAATCAAGATGTGTTAAAAAATGTAATTCTGAAGAGAGGCAGTTCTCATCATAAGTAGAATCACGTGAACCTAAAAATAAAATCAGTATTTCTTGATAATTTTCTTGTAAGTGATCTGGATTATTCCTGAACGCATGCATCTTCATTGACGACCGGTTGGCGCAGCGGGAGTGTAAGCGACTGCCACGCCGAAGGTCGCGGGTTCGATTCCCGCTCAAGTCAAACATTTGTGTGCGTGAACATGGATGTTTGTCTTGGTCTGGGTGTTTCTATGTATAATATGTATGTATTTACAAAAAAAAAGTATATATGTATGTTTATCCATTATCTAGTACCCATAGTACAAGCTCTGCTTAGTTTGGGACTAGATGGTGTTGTGTGAATGTGGTAGAATATTATATATTATATCTAATCCTAAAATATTTTCCTTTAAAATGATAATATACAATAATTAGGTACAGAAGTATCCTTTTTCATATGTCGTTTCCGTTTTCATATAACCGCGATATGGTCTGCGGTTTATCATGTCATAGAAATAACTACGTAATTTTAAATGATAAAGGTTTGTTTTGTTTTTCGTGTGAGTGTGTGGCCATCTCTGGTGTCGGAGTTTTCAGACCGCCCGAAGGCCTCCGACATGGCCTAACGATCCTTATACTTAGACAAGAACCGGGACCGACAGCTTTACGTGCCCTCCGAAGCACGGCAGCGCTCAGATGAAAATGCCACACACGGTCACCCATCCAAGTGGCGACCTGTGCAAGCGTTGCTTAACTTTGCCGATCTGTTACGAATGGCAAGTCAAGTCTCGCTATGAGCGCTACATGATAAAGGTTAATTCTATTGTTCTAATAGAATTAACCTATTTTATATATTATATATATATTATTAAATAAATTCTATTGTTCTAATATTTTTGTGTATTTTGCATGTGATAACGAAGAGTATTTTACATTCCTATCTGCTTGTGTACCTACATGAAAATTTATAAAATCCATAATACATTTGCCTACATTAATATATGTATTTGTGTACTATTTTCTTACTGTGAGAGTGTGTGTAAAAGGGTTGTAGGTTGAAGTTCTCTTCTCTTTATAGCCTAATATAAGTGAGATAGGCGTGAATAGGATTGGATTCAATATTTTTTTTAATAGTTTGCATTACAATTAACTTAAGGGTAGATTGATTGCGAAGAACCAAAAAAATTTTCAAGTACAATTTATTGTTTCTGTTTCTCATTATCATCATCATCGAATGACGTCCACTGTTAGACAAATCCCACCCAAGGCTTTCCATATGGACCGATCTTGAACCTCGATCGCCTCCGCGATCCCTACAAGATCGTCGGTCCACCTTACGGGAGGCCTACCTCTGCTACCACGACCTGTGCGTGGCTGCCACTCTAGAAGCTTTCTGCTCCAACAGCCTTCGGTTCTGCTAGGTGCTAGGTGCACTGCTCACTGCCACTTCAGCTTGTCTATTGATGGATATTGTAAAATAATGTAGAAGACATCACGCTATTAATATTATTACAAAAAATTAGTATATCATTGCATGGTCCTCAATTATACTATTCTCACCCAGAACAAATTTTTGTGTGAATAGCATGAAGACTTTTTTTGTCGGAATAGCATTTATACATAATATGTGTTTATATGTAATGAAGAAAATTTGTAAATATGCAACCATAATACGGGCTCTGTCTAGTTTGAGATTGGATGACCTTGTGTGAGTAGTCGTAGGATATGGGAAATCTGGGATAGCAATTAAATGGCAGTGGACTGTACTTAGAGTCCACGAGTCGAAATTGAAAGAAGTCGGTTTATAGTACACGTAGGTATACTATAAACCGACTTCTTTCAATTTCCTTCCCCTGACAGCAGTAGCACATAGCAGTTTTTATTTGTATGTGTTATCCGTTGTTCTAATATTTATAATGTTGCCATAGCGTGACTGTGGCGCTCAAAGCGTGCCTAAGCTTGCCGTTAGAAATAGCTCAGCTAAGTTAAAAAACCCTTCCACAAGTCACCACATGGATGAGTGACCGCGTGTGGCATCTACATATTCTAAACTTCAGGAGTTCTGAAAACTCCGAAACCAGAGTTTGCCGCACACTGCTCATCATCATCGTCCTAGCGTTATCCCGATAGTATCCAAGACTTGCACGCATTTGAGCTTGAGGTCCGCTTACTGGTCGAACCAGATATGACAGAATATCAACTTTTCCACAGAGCGACTACCGTCTGACCTCCGCAACCCAAATGGATAGCGATATTCCATGGTTTAGACCAGTATCAGTTTATTTGAGGGTACTTGAACGTGCTCTCCAAGGCACGGGGCAAGCGATAATTAACAATTGAATACACACATAACTTCGAAAAGTCAGTGGTGAGCACCATGGATTCGAATCCGATACCCTCGGCATGGCAGTCCGTTAGTATATCCACTAGGCTATCACTGCCTGTGTTGTTGACCGCATACTGCTACTTATATGAAAATAAATCTTATGGTGCTAATACACTTGAGCATTCACCAGTAATGAGCATTCGCGCGAATGTTACAAAACACATAAACAAACGATTTCTTATTTACGACATCAAAACCTGCAGGGCCTATCTGGCAAAGAGTTAGAGTTAAGTTTATTTCTAGAAAAATATGACGTTAAGGTTTTGTGCTTAACTGAACATTGGTTAAGCACCCATGAGGATATTGTTATAAATGAATATTACACAGTGCAGAGTTCGTATATAAGAAAGCAGGCTATTAGAGGCGGTTCTCTCATAATGACTTCAAATTTATTAAAATGCAAAGAACGTAAGGATATTGTAAATTTATCTATTGAGCGCACTATTGAGTTGTCCTGTGTGGAACTAGACTTATATATTATAATTTGCGTATATCGACCCCCTTCTGGTGACTATAATCTATTTGAGACTGTTATGGAAGATGCTCTTAATAAAATTATAGGTAGTCATAAGAATATTATAGTATGTGGTGATTTTAATATTAATATTTTAGAGAATTCTTCACAGTGTACTAGATTTCTGAATCTTTTTAAGTCATTTAATTTAAGTAATTTATTCTGTGAACCTACTAGAGTCTCTGAAACATCTTCTACTTGTTTGGAGAACATATTTAGTTCTTGTGTTGCTAAAAACCCAGTAGTTATTAGTTCTCTTCCTTCTGATCACCGTGGACAGATAGCTAGTTTTTCATGTACAACATATGATAAATCACATACAGTAGAATGTAGGCCTCAAACTACCAATCGTCTTATACGTTTTAAAAACAATATTATCGCTAAACTCAATCCCTCAATTTTTAACTCAGAAAATCCAAATACAATTTATAATTCACTTTTTGGAATAGTAAATAATGAGTTTCAAGATACTTTCAAGAGTAAAACTGTCACATTAAAGGGTACTACCGGATCTTTTAACCAGTGGGCCACTATAGGTATATACAGAAGTAGAGCCAAATTGTTTGAATTATATGGTATGAAACAACATAGATTTGACACACCTTTTCTAAATTATGTAAAAAACTAATCAAAAATTTTTAAACAAGTTTGTGTTATGGCAAAATCTAAATTTATTAGTAGCAAAATTAAGCATTCAACAAATGTAATTAAAGAAACTTGGAGAATTATAAATAATGAAACAGGAAGAGCACGACCACGGGAAAACCAATTTGAACTAAAATAAAACAATTTATTAGTCACCAATCAAACTCAAGTAGCGCATATGTTCAATAGTTTCTTTGCGAGCATACCTTTAACAACTACTAGCTCTTTACAATCATCATCCTTAGACGCTGGAATTTTTTTGGTTAGCAGTGTACCTGAATGCAAGAGCGTGTTTAGATTCGAGCACGTTACCCCGCGAGATATATTGATCGCATATAATTCAATTAATATTAGAAATACCGGCGACCTTTGGGGCATTTCAATTAAAATTTTAGGTACTGTAGTTGAGACTGTTGCGCCTTACCTCTCTATAATTTTTAACCAATGTTTTGACTTAGGCGTATTTCCGGATTTGATGAAATTAAGTAATATCATACCTTTATTCAAATCTGGCAGTAAAAATGACGTAAATAACTTCAGGCCCATCTCTATCTTGCCGGCATTTATTAAAATATTTGAAAAGATTTTATTAAAGCAGCTACTAAGACACTTTAATTTAAATAGTCTGCTTCATAAAGATCAATACGGATTTACTAAAGGCAGATCAACTACTGATGCGGGTGTTGCTCTCATAAAACACGTTTATAATGCTTGGGAGTCATCTAAAAATGCTATCGGAGTATTCTGTGACCTCTCAAAAGCATTTGATTGCGTTCATCACGACACACTATTGCGTAAGCTCCGCCACTACGGCGTAGAGGAAACCGCACTTTGTGTTGTCGAGTCGTACCTGCGGCAAAGATTTCAGTGCGTCGATGTAAATGGGACTACATCCTCTAAATTACCTATACAGTTAGGCGTTCCACAAGGCTCTATTTTAGGTCCTTTTCTATTCCTTGTATATATTAATGACTTACCTTTTTATTTAAAAAATATCTGTGATGTCGTACTTTTTGCAAATGATACGTCACTTATTTTTAAAGTAGATAGGAATAGGAATCAATTTGATGATGTAAATAATGCACTTAGACAGGTTACACAATGGTTTTTTATTTTTATTTTTTATTTATTTTTAAATTGCACAAAACAAATTACAATCTTATTATAAATTAAAAACAATCAAAGCTTATGTTTAGATCTAGATTGCAACTCAACACATGTGCATACATTGAAACAATTAAACATCAAGTTAACAGACAGAAGAGATGTACAAACATACACGTGTTACGAAATTAAACATAAATAAGAAAATATAGGTTTAATTTCGTAACACAACAACAACAATACTATATCTTAAGAAATATTTAACTATTTTACTTCTATTTGGGATAGAGGATATCCTTTAGAATTTTTAAAAATGTGTAAAATCTAGGATGAAAAATGTCTAACTGTAAATTAGTTGTAACTAATTCATTATATTGTCTAGCCATTCTTACCAGCGGATTGTAATAAGAAATATTGTTTTTATAAATTTGGTTTGGTTTACAGCAAACAACCTAGTGCTTAATTCTAAAAAGACTAAATGCGTTAAATTTGCTTTACCTAACGTTAGACAACTGGGACCTAATATAAGGCTAGATAGGGAGGAACTTGACACAGTTGACTCGACAGTGTTTCTAGGCATTACACTAATAAGTTACAATGGGGTGCACATATAGCATGTCTTGCAGGTAAGCTCAGCTCTGCTGCGTATGCTGTCAAAAAAGTTAGACAACTTACTGATGTTGACACAGCTCGTCTAGTTTATTTTAGCTATTTTCATAGTGTCATGTCCTACGGTATTTTGTTATGGGGCAAAGCTGCGGATATTCAGAATATCTTCGTTCTACAGAAACGAGCGGTACGAGCAATATACATGTTAGGTGCAAAAGATACTCTTAGGAAACGCTTTAAGTCTATAGGGATTCTTACAGTAGCCTCGCAATTTTTATTTGCTAATATATTGTATATTAGGCAAAATATAGGTTTATTTACTACAAAAAGTGATGTACATAACATAAATACTCGAAACAGGCATAAGTTATATGCCCCTTATCATCGTTTACATAAAGTTAATAATTCTTTTGTAGGCCTAGGTATTCGTATATACAATAAAATACCAATTAGTCTTTTAGAATTGCCATTTAGTACGTTCAAGAGTAAAATAAAAGACTGCCTTATTAGGAAAGGTTATTATACCATTAATGATTATTTCAGTGATAAGGATAGGTGGTCACTTACACTAGCCAACTCTTGATTTTTTTAATTTATATAGATACCTTACTTTTCAGTTTTTTTTTTATATAAAATCTCTAGTTCTATTAATTTAATATTCATGCATTATTAGGTCATTCAACTTACTACATTTACATTTTCATTGTTGTTCCACAAATTTTATTAAAATTTGCTACAGTGTTAGATGAAGGTAACTCGTTATCATGGGCTGAATACTAACGTTTTTGTAATTTTCGTGTATTCATATACCGTCACTTTCTGTAACATACTTTTCCACCATAGTTCTGAACATGATCGCGAGTTGCCTACATTATAAAGCGTAAGTGGATGCTCCTGTTACACAAGATTCACATTTGAAGACTACTACAGCACTTAATTTAATAACTACATATTTTGTATATAATATGTATGTTCTTATTTACTATTTACAAGTAATTAATTACAATGTGAAACAGTTGCAGCTCCTTACAAAAACAAAATATGTACCATAACACTGGCGATTAAAAAGAGTGGCCACGAGTTTTATTGCCCGTTCTTTCTCGTGGTTCTACCTTTTGCTTTGCGAATGGGCAGTAAATGTAAATGTAGAAGCATTATTAATTTACTTAAAAATTTGACGTTCATAAGCGTCACGTTGTGACCTAGATGAATAAATGATTTTTGACTTTGACTTTGACTTTGACTTTGACATTGTGATTAAGCGAGCATTCTTACGAACATGCTTTGAATATAGAATAGATCCTTAGAATATACAAATACATAGAAACCACGCTACAATGGCGGCTAAACCCAATATACTTACTTTACTTTGACTTATGATTTTTATCTAATGTAAGAGAAAGATAAATATATAATTTTAACTTGACTAGTGATGGACTTACTTGTGATACAGACAATGATTGGGCAATTAAGAAGTTAAATGGAGTGAGGGCAGATAGTGAATCAGACGGGCTGGAAGAGAGGCGTCTAAGACCTAGAAAGTGAGAAGTATGTGGGGAAATGCCCCATGTGTGCGGTGTGGTAATAATAATAATAATAATATTCTACCACATTCACACAACACCATCTAGTCCCAAACTAAGCAGAGCTTGTACTATGGGTACTAGATAATGGATAAACATACATATATACTTTTTTTTTGTAAATACATACATATTATACATAGAAACACCCAGACCAAGACAAACATCCATGTTCATGCACACAAATGTTTGACTTGAGCGGGAATCGAACCCGCGACCATCGGCGTAGCAGTCGCTTACACTACCGCTGCGCCAACCGGTCGTCGTAAGCCTTAGACCTGCCTAAGTTGCCGCCGCCCATTGACTTGTGTCCCACCATAGTGTTGATACTATGGGGGAATGAAGTGGATGTGATGCCTTGTTCTGCTGCACTGCCGCTGATGAAGTTGTGATTCTCTGTTAGAAATCTGTGACAACATTTGACACTGTGGAGCCATTGCCTGTATGTGCCTGTGTATGTGAACTGTGAACAGTCTGAAAGTGAAAGTCTGAACAGTCTGAAAGTGTGAATGTATGTGAAGTTCTTCGGCAGCTGATGAATCTATTTAGTGATGCTAAATAAGATTTGTTCGTCAAGTCGGCAAATGATCCAGATGGACAGCTAGAAATGCAAGGCATACTTAGATGTATATGTATGACTCATTATTGACTATCACGCCCCCTATGGTTACTGATCATGACTAAGAGACTGGTAGCAACTGTGAAGAAGCATGGATAATGCTCTGTGAAATGTGAAGTAATGAGTTTGCAAATTAATGTGATGATTGCAAACTATTTGTTATGTTGTAATCGCGGGTTATCGAGCCTGCCGCCCACGCGAATAAGAGCACCAGCCTGATAATTAATGAATGTTATGATATTAATCTGAAATAAATATTCACTAGAAAATGAATTTAACTGTGATGTATGTACTGAATTTAATTTGTTAAAAATAGTTATTTTGTTGTTGTATTTTACAATTGTGTATGAACTGGAATGTGTATTCAGTTATGCATGTGAATATGTAAAGTTACAGTAGTTGCAAATTGATGAAGTGTCTGTGTGTAAAACTGATTGTTATTTGTGAGATTCTGAATTGTTTCTGAAAGTTCTGAGAAACTGTCTGATTGTGTGTAAACACTGATAAGTGTTCCAGTGATTCTGAAATACTGATTCTGAAAGGTATGATCTGTATCTGAATTGTCTGATTTGAATCGTTTTCTATGACAAGAAAACAATTCTGTCTGATCGCTTAAACACTCTGATGATAGTTATGTGGTGTGGTTTATATAACCAATTCCTTAAACTTGAGTGTTTTATGAATTCTGAAATTCTGATTATGAAAGTTCTGATTTGAATAGTTTTTCTATGTGAAGAAAAATCAATTCTTTGTCTGACCAGCTTAAACAATCTGATGATTGCTAAGCGGTGTGGTTCTTTAAATCATTGATGAGAGTCTTTGTGTTTGTGATTTGAGGTGGTTCTTGAAGATCTGAATTGTAAGTGTGTGAATTTTTTTAATGTATGCATGAGTGAATATTTTTGTGTTTGTGTTTGTGGTTCTGTGGCGGTTCTTGATGATCTGAGTTGTAAGTGTATGAATTGTTTGAGTGTGTGTATGCCTGAATTTTTTTGTGTTTGTGTATGTGGTTGTGGTTCTGTGACGGTTCTTGAAAATCTAAGTAGTTGTAAATGTATGATTTTTTTTTATTGTGTGTATGACTGAATGATTTTGTGTTTGTCCCACTTGAGTATCTGATCTGCTATTGTTTTTAGTATTTGATTGTTCTAAAGCTTCCAATACATCACCACAATTTCTTAAAAAAATATTCAAGCACTCGAGTGTGGGCATGTCTAAGAGTGTGTTTTTGTATTCTTCCCAATATCTTCATGTGCTTGGATCAAATTGACTAGACACTAAATGTATGATAATGTATCCCAGTATTCTGTATTTTCACCGAATGTGGCTAATGTACTGAGGTTTTTCTTAACTGTGTCAAGTAATTGTCTCAAACACAAGGAGGATTCTGTATGAATGTTATTTATGTTGAATAATGCATGAATGTGATTTGCTATCAACTGTCGTTTGTTGTCATATCTTTCACACAACAATCTCCACGCTACCTCAAAGTTGTCACCTGTCATTTCTAATGATTTAATAACTAATAATGCTCTGCGCGATAGTGAGGAACGCAAGTAATGAAACTTTTGAATGTTACCTAACGTTTTGTGGTTGGTAATGAGTGATTGAAATGTGTCTCTGTACTCAAGCCAATCATGATGATCACCGAGAAGTGTGGCAAGTCAATTGTGGGTAGTTTAATAAATGATTTGGTCCCACCTGAGAAATCCTTGTCTGATTCTGGATTAGTTACCAGCCTGTCGTTCAAATGAATCAGCTGGGAAGCCTGTGCCACTAGCAGATGGTATTCATTTTCAAACTGCTCACTTTCTGGGTCCGGGTCATCGTTCAATTCTGAAATGTCAGTGTTTAATTAAATTTGTGTCTGAATATGCTGGAAAGTTTTATGTATAGTCTGGAACTCTGACAATCTGTTTTTTAATTCAATGACTTGCAAATCTGTTAATTACTGATAGGGCAGAATGAAGTTAATATATCTTTTAAACAATGTGAGTTTCCTCTTAACAATGCCACGTTGTTTAATTAATTCTGTATTATCAGGTTTATTACCTTTAGTGGCTATTGCCGAGAATAAAGGACACACAATGTTGGAAAAGAAATGAAAAATATGAGCAGGCAAATGTTGTCACAAATTTTTTGCAAAGGAATTGTGCAATACTTAAATTAAAAAGTGCAGTGCTGCAAGCGGCAGAAAACAGGGTTGCGCAATGCGTGGGTGCACAGCTAATACGTGGAGGGCGAAGGCCTAGGGCGCATGCACATGCGACCACGTGGTGGCTTTCTTCTGAGGCAAGCGGCTGGCAGAATAAGCACGGCAAGTCCGCATGGCAAGCTTTTGTAATGCTGTGAATGAGAGAAATGATTTTAGCAAGTTTAAAAAAAATGAAAGGTTAGATGAGAGGTTTTGACAGTTGACGTAATGATGAAATTAATTATTGTGCTTATTTTCTGAATATTTCTGATTAATTCTGATTGAAATAGATATGCATACATACATACATACATAGACTCACGCCTGTTTCCCCAAAGGGGTAGGCAGAGGCATATTAAACGCCCACTTTTCGCCAGTGTTTTGATCCCACGTAATAGGGGGCGAGCCTATTGCCGCTTATCGGGATATTTTGATTGCCAGAGCCTCGTCCGTTGATTGGCAGGTGCACCACTTGCAGGTGAGGTTGGCTTGGGACCCTAAGTTCTTGGTGGGAACCCTAGGCACCCCAAATGGAAATGGATATGTACTTAGTTTAACAACATAAGTACCGTGAAGAAATGGGTCTGTGAGGTCTTATTCAAATTGCTGATGCAATTTTGAAAAGTCCGTGGGAATTAGGGAAAAAATTAATTGGTCTGATTATCTGTTATCCTGAGGCTGCGATGCGCCGCGCTGAGACCGTCGCGGCTCGTCGATCGTCGTTGTCCTCGTCGTGCAGATTTTTCTTTTGCCAAAGTAGTTAATTAAGGTAGGGACTTTATACCGTTTTATAATTCGATTCCTTTGAGGTCTAGTATGTACTAATTTAATTTTAAGTTCATTTTTACCAAATTGTTCTGGCGCTGTCAACAGCACCACTTTCTCATGAATTGGCAGCATTTTACATTCCAAAAAAAGCTCTTCATAATTTGTACAAGTTAGGGCCTAACCTTCGATAGCTCTTAAGTATAGTCCTAAGCTTGCACGTACCTAAACCTAGACTTATCCTAATTTAAGCCTACTGGTTCCTATATCTAGCCTAACCTATCTTATGATATACCTATCCCTATTTTAGATCTAACTCTAACCTAACTCCCTAGTCTACCCTAGCCCTTTTAGGTATAGTGTATAGCGAGGCCGTGTACACTGTGGTCACACAGACTGTCGCATATACAACCCTAATCCCTAGTTCCCTAGCAGTCCCTGGGATCCCTAGGCCGGGATATCTGTCGCCGGGAGACCTAAGGCGACAGACGGAAAGTGGGTAGGATTTAGGGTGTAGTGAAGTGGGTTTTCTCACTGCCGGTCGAGCAGACTCACAAGACCGATCATGGTGACGGCTAAGGGTGTCTTGGCCGCAGTGAGAGGTGAGGGGTAGGGTATGAGTCAAAGCCGGGAGTGAACTATGTTTACATCAATTTTTAGTCTTTTTGTCGACTAATCATTTCATGAATCTAATTTGTATAGCTTTTATTTTATCTAAATAGGTTTTAAACGTATTACCATATATTGCCATGTACACGGAAAACAAAGTGCTCCTGTCCACTATAAAGCTGAGGTGGAGGAAGTTCACAAGGACCGACTTTAGCTTGTCACACAAATATGATATATGCCTTTTCCATGAGAAGTTATTATCAATTACGTGGCCTAAGTACATACCTATATTCGTCCACCAACTCAATATTTGCGCACGCACACGACGCCATGCTATCGCTGTGCAGACCTTCGTATGTGTGTCCTACTACTCGCGGAGCTCTCGTAATGTTTTTACAATATGGGGATCGTATATGCATACACTTCGTTTTATTTATATTAACAATAATCCCATTATCATGTGCCCACTTGATTATATTAGTAAAATCCTCCTGAATATGTGTTTCAATTATTCTTAAATCCCTATCTGCATACACTAAACATGTGTCACCAGCGTACATATATACGCTACACTTGCGTACCACATTGCACACACTGTTTACATGCATTATATACCCGACGGGACCGAACACGGAACCGGTCGGAACACCGCAAGTTACTAGTCTGGACTCACCGACCACGCCATCAATCCCCGTTCGTATTGTCCGATTCGTGAGGTAAGCACGAATCCACTGATTCAGTGGTCCGGCGATCCCACACTCGTCTATGGCCTGAAGCAGCTGGTGGTGTTCTAGAGTATCAAAATATGCTTTTTTAAAATCAATATAGACCACCACCACCTGCTTCTTTTGATCTAAACAGTTTATAGTTGATTGAATCAGGCGTTACTTGGCGGAACTCTATTGTAACCTCATGGAAGGAAAGAGAAACCCACCACGCACCCTCGGATTGACCACCCCAAATATTGCAATAGAAAAAGGTTGACAATACCGAACTCCTCTAAAAGGATAAGGGATATAGGAATTCCAGGAAGATACCTGACTTGTAGTATCCCGCTGTATGCGCTGACTATTCTTCGACACGTGTTTCGCCTCTGCACGAGGCATCCTCAGTAACGATGGGCAACAACTGAGCCCATTGAGCGACTGTGCTCATAGTTTGACATCTTTTATATCAATAAGCGACATCAATTTTTCACGCAAAGAGTACTTAACGGATTTTGATTAAACTGTGCAGAAATATGGGTTATAAGATACCATAACAATGGCCTACGTTTTATCCTGATAATGAAACTCTAAGCAGGCAAAGCTGCGAGCATCAGTAGTGGACATAAATGTTTCAGGTGCAGTCAAGTTCAGATGTGATTATTCGTATAGTAAAGTCGGATGGCTCAAGTATCACGAGATCCCCTCTACATGGCGCGATGCTCGTCTGCGCTGCCAGCATGAAGGTTAGTCGTTTGATTCAAAATGTATTCCTTTGATAATAATAAAAAAAACTAGATTAAACTCTCAAAGGTCCTCTGCGCGTTGGACCTATGACTCCGTGTACGCCTGCCAAAGGGCCGGGTATTGTTCTAACAAATTAGAAAAATACCCGTGAGAGCAAAACAAAAATAATAAAAAGTTTATTGGCCAAAAATCTTATAACTAGATACATATTGATTTGCATATACGAGTTTATAATCTCGGCTATAAATGAATTATGCATGAATGGTGACTCTCAATCTAGGTTATAACTTCGATTGAGAGTTTACTGGTTATAACACGTGTTTTGAGTTTTTCATTATCATTATCAGCCTGTTTCAGTCCACTGCTGGATGTAGGCCTCCTCAAGGGTACAAGACACAAGACCCGATTTCCCGTTTTCGCCATCCAGCCACTACCAGCCACCCTCCTCGAGTCATCGGTCCATCAGACGGGAGGACGTCCAACACTACGCTTGCCAAGACATTATTCATTTAGAAATAATATTTTATTTAACATTCCTCATAATACCAATTGGCTATGGTACGGGTACGGGTATGGTCCCGCTAGCTACATAGCTCATAAAACACATAATGTTCTTTGAACAAGCAGTTAAAGGCAAGTAACATTTGTATGTCTACGACAGTAAAAGAACATCCATACATACATAGACTAACGCCTGTTTCCCGGAGGGTTAGGCAGAGACTTCGGAACGCCATTTGCAACGATCCTGACATATCTCTCTTGCTTCGTTCGCTCCCATAAAATTCCTCATACATGCTCTTCTGTTTAGGGTTCTTCTAATCTTTCCTGTTTTAAGGATGTCTCCAATCTGGTCAGGGAACGTTCGTCTAGGTCTTACCCTTTATCATGTCCCATTCACACTTACCTTATATAACAAGTGATATATTTATTTATAATAAGAGATTAATTTCTGTCAACAGGTGCTACGTTAGCTTCACCTACATCGATTGCCCTCAAAACTGCAAGAACGAATGCTGTTCGATACTTCGATATCTTTACTGGGATACACTCAACCATCACCCACGGCGCCTACTACTCTATTGACGGTCAGTTTTATATTTACCTACACTTTATTTTTATAACCAACAAAAAATTTGGTGAGAAAAAATTTAAGTAGTTTATTTTTTATTTATTTTTTTCATTGGCACCTTAATCGCCGAGCAAAAATCATTGAAAGTCAATTCTCCCTTACCGTAGGTTAACATTGGCCTACGCGGCGGTTAAAGTGTTAAAAGATCAACATAATACCCATAACGCGTGCTATTATAATTTGTATTGCAGGCATACCACTCGATACCATCCCTCATGAATGGGCTGAACAAGAACCGGATAATAAAAACAACACTGAAAGTTGTATAGCAATGAATCTTTACGGAAAGTTATCCGACGTAAATTGTGACACACCTCGTCCCTTCATGTGTCACAGAGCCAACTCCTTAGTTGATGCTAACGTTTGTAGAACGACAGATCCAGGTATATTACAAAATGAAATATTTCCCGCTTATTTAAGTTTAATATTTATCGTCCTAGCGTTATCCCGGTTGCATTCAAGACTTACAAGCCTTTGAGCACGTGGTCCGCTTACGCGCCGTGCTTTTGAAGCCCCTGCATGGCAGTCTGTTGATATCTCCACTAGGCTATCGTTACTTCAAATCCTTCTAATCCTTACCCGGCTTATTTAAATTTTATATATTCTATTGTTTCTTATAAAATATTAAAAGGAATCTTACATTTTCAGAATATCACTTCGAACGCCGAACAAATAAATGTTACAAATTCCACACAACGCCGCGGAATTTCAAACGTGCACATTTTATCTGTTCGGCTGAGGGAGGCCATCTTGCTATCATCAACAGCGTTGCAGAATCTCAAGTCATTCGCGACGTCTTCGCTCAATACCCTAGTAACACAATGATCGGAAACTTTCTTAAGGATACCGCCTTTATAGGATTCTACAATTGGGGAGAGAGTATAGAATGGAAAACAATTCATGGTAATATGCTAATAAACTTTTTCTTTTAATTTTATTTTTATTTCCCCTTCTCATAGTGAGAAGAGGCTCGTGCCCTGCAATGGGACAGTTTATATACAGGGCTGATATGATGATAAATTTTATATTTGGTCTAAAAGAGTTATTTGAGTTTCTTTTCTTATAGCCACACTATCTATCCGATGCTGATTATTAAAAAAAATATTTTAAAAGTGTTACTATGCAAATTAAATGAATTCAATTGATAATTCGCAGTTACACTTATATGTAACTTAATTCTGAAAAGTAAACTCGTAACGCATCTACAGTATATTTATACAACAGTAAACTAAATATTTACCACAATTTAAGAAATATATATTTTCCACTTTCAGGCCAATTGCTCACAGAAGCCATTTTGAATTCAATAGTTTTCATCATGGACAACCAGACACTTCGGGTGGTAGCGAATACTGTGTTTCCGTGTTTCGCTCTGGTTTACTCAACGATGCTAATTGCGAAACTATTTATCCATTTATATGTGAAAAGCAACGAGATTATCCAGCTCTATGCCACAGTGAAGATTTTGATGAAGAAAATAAACATTTGATGCTGTTTTATAATAATATTCTTGCACATTCAAACAACAACATCTAGTCCCAAACTAAGCAGAAGCTTGTACTACGGGTACTAGATAATGGATAAACATAGTTACATATGTAATTACTTTTTTTTGTAAATACATACATATCATACATAGAAACACCCAGACCAAGACAAACATCCATGTTCATGCACACAAATGTTTGACTTGAGCGGGAATCGAACCCGTGACCGTCGGCGTAGCAGTCGCTTACACTCCCGCGGCGTCAACCGGTCGTCTTTAAAATTGCTTTTTGATTTGTAAGTCTGACAAACTGATTTATAAAAAATATTGACTGAAGCATTTATGCGATTATGCGATAGTTAATTACATTCGAATTTACGGTGAAATTGTATTCATAATATTGTGTGCCTTATGGCGGAACATAGCTGAACATTATTGTATTTTATTCCATCTTCTGTACCAATGGTTCATAATAAACGCATTGATTGATTGATTGAGCATTGAAATTCATCCGACATGTGCTGCAGCCACAACAGAAAAAGAAATGGACTTTCGGTTAGCCGCATTCTTTAGTAAAAAATTATTAGCTTGTACACAGAATTACTTGCAAAAATAATAAATACTTTATGCCCATTTTAGATGTTTTTATCGAACAGAAAAACTTGGTAGATTTACGATGATTGCAGCTATACCCAAGTTGCATGATGATATAAACAGTTTCGTTTCGTGAATAAAAGCAGAAGACCAAGCTTTCTTTTTCTTTCTCTCTCTTTTACATAGACGAGAGCTTCAAGAAAAGATGAACTCGTAGCTAGTCCTAAGCTTTAACTTACGTCGATCCGACGTTACTGTACGAATAATCACATCTGAACTTGACGGCATCTGAAATGAAAATGTATTTAGTACTTCTGTTTCATCATTATAAAACCACATATTTATCATCCAAGCGCTGGTTGCGTACCAAGTCCTTCGCCTTCGAGCCCACGGTTCGCTTTTTGGCTGTACTTCCTTCATTTCGCACGGTTTTCGGCATATCTGGTGAGTCGATTTGTACGCATATCATGCCTTGTCACACAATTTGACTGCTTCGTTGGTTGCGCGGCATAAATGTGCACGTGGGATTGGGAGGTCTCAGGTTCAATTCCCGGGTCGGGCAATGTGTTATTGGGTTATTCCGTTAGGAAATTCTCAGTAGCAATTAATGTGCCCGGTACCGAAATAGGCTCGCCCCCCATTACGTGTGACCTAAAAATTCATGGCGAAATGTGGGTGTAATATTTCACCTCTACCTACCCCTTCGGGGAAACAGGCGTGAGTCTATAAAAAAAATGACACACAACACAATACAACTGAGTATTTTTGGGTCAAATAAGTATAATTATTAAGAGTACCTAGTGTAGTGTAATGAAATAAAACATTATCGTTATTTTATATAATAAACAACGTAAGTTTCATTTTATATAATTATTCTTCGTCGATAGTCAAGCACTCACAGTAAATTTAAGTATAGCCCAAGCGAATTGGTAAAATATGAAAAACCTTACCGAGAGATCCAACAAGAAATGAGAACACAGTGCACAGATTTTAAATTAACATCATTGTGTATTCACTGGTGTAAAACTGGCACCAAACTGTTGAATAATTCAACAAATCGTCATTATATATGAATTGCTTCTATGACTTCTTAATGAAATTGTTGATCATCGTTGCAAATATAGCACGAAAAAACCATGAAACCCGACCCGGCAAACTACGTCAAGAGATTCGCAAGTATTTGGACGACATCAATTTAAATCAATTATTATTCAAGCTGGAATTCAAAACACACGCTTCTTTTATTTGATACCTAAGTTGCTAGTTTAGTTTCTGGCGAATTAACTCGTTAACTCGTTCGGGAAACAGGTGCAAGTCTATGTATGTATGTATTAAGCCTTGCAATTTATAATTAGGAAAAGTTGCAAAGAAAAACGTAGTGGGAAAAGTTGCAATGCATGTCTGGAAGTTCGCTATAATGTTCTTGAAATACATATGAATTCTGATAACCAGCACTTTTCAAATGCCAATGACCATTGTTACTGAAGTCATCGATCAGCGAAGACAAACACTGGTGACACCTAACGGCCACCGATTGTACTACGAAGACAAGTAACCATTGAAGATCTTGAATTACGCTATTAGAAGTTACACACGGCATCATGATCAGCCCTGTATATAAACTGTCCCATTGCTGGGCACGGGCCTCTTTTTATTATGAGAAGTGTAAGGCCATAGTCCATCACGCTGGCCAAGTGCGGATTGGCAGTATGGTGGGCTTACATGGCTTTCGAGAACATTATGGAGAACTCTCAGACGTGCAGGTTTCCCACAAAGTTTTTCTTTACTGTTTACCGAGCGATAATTAACAATTTAATATGCACTTAACTTTGAAAAGTCGTTGTTGCGTGCCGTGGATGCAAACCCGAGACTACATATCTTCGTAGCACTCTGTCGGTCTTACCATTCGGCTATCGCTTCTTTTGTTATGATGTTACACACGTGATTGTTCTATATTTCACCAATTAGTGTTCCATTACTTACCTAGTTATTTTAGTCTTGGCTATATTTTGCTTTATATAATTGTAGCTTATCTTTTATACATTATTATTTGTTATTCCTTTCCTTCCTTTTACGTACAATTGTTTGGAAACGCTTCTAAACACTAGTTCTGCATTACCGTATGTCACCCGTGGAGAGAGCCGGGAGATCTGTCACACAGGTTTCGTACCTAGTACAAACTCCAGCTCTCATTAAGGTTTTTATTTATGCAGCCCTATGTTTAAGAACTTGTAATGTACCTTTTTGAGAGTAATAAATAAAAATATATAAAAATATTATATATATATATATATATATATATATATATATATATATATATATATATATATATATATATATATATATATATATATATATATATATATATAATATTTTGGGTGACATACGGTAATGCAGAACTAGTGTTTAGAAGCGTTTCCAAACAATTGTACGTAAAAGGAAGGAAAGGAATAACAAATAATAATGTATAAAAGATAAGCTACAATTATATAAAGCAAAATATAGCCAAGACTAAAATAACTAGGTAAGTAATGGAACACTAATTGGTGAAATATAGAACAATCACGTGTGTAACATCATAACAAAAGAAGCGATAGCCGAATGGTAAGACCGACAGAGTGCTACGAAGATATGTAGTCTCGGGTTTGCATCCACGGCACGCAACAACGACTTTTCAAAGTTAAGTGCATATTAAATTGTTAATTATCGCTCGGTAAACAGTAAAGAAAAACTTTGTGGGAAACCTGCACGTCTGAGAGTTCTCCATAATGTTCTCGAAAGCCATGTAAGCCCACCATACTGCCAATCCGCACTTGGCCAGCGTGATGGACTATGGCCTTACACTTCTCATAATAAAAAGAGGCCCGTGCCCAGCAATGGGACAGTTTATATACAGGGCTGATCATGATGCCGTGTGTAACTTCTAATAGCGTAATTCAAGATCTTCAATGGTTACTTGTCTTCGTAGTACAATCGGTGGCCGTTAGGTGTCACCAGTGTTTGTCTTCGCTGATCGATGACTTCAGTAACAATGGTCATTGGCATTTGAAAAGTGCTGGTTATCAGAATTCATATGTATTTCAAGAACATTATAGCGAACTTCCAGACATGCATTGCAACTTTTCCCACTACGTTTTTCTTTGCAACTTTTCCTAATTATAAATTGCAAGGCTTAATACATACATACATAGACTTGCACCTGTTTCCCGAACGAGTTAACGAGTTAATTCGCCAGAAACTAAACTAGCAACTTAGGTATCAAATAAAAGAAGCGTGTGTTTTGAATTCCAGCTTGAATAATAATTGATTTAAATTGATGTCGTCCAAATACTTGCGAATCTCTTGACGTAGTTTGCCGGGTCGGGTTTCATGGTTTTTTCGTGCTATATTTGCAACGATGATCAACAATTTCATTAAGAAGTCATAGAAGCAATTCATATATAATGACGATTTGTTGAATTATTCAACAGTTTGGTGCCAGTTTTACACCAGTGAATACACAATGATGTTAATTTAAAATCTGTGCACTGTGTTCTCATTTCTTGTTGGATCTCTCAGTAAGGTTTTTCATATTTTACCAATTCGCTTGGGCTATACTTAAATTTACTGTGAGTGCTTGACTATCGACGAAGAATAATTATATAAAATGAAACTTACGTTGTTTATTATATAAAATAACGATAATGTTTTATTTCATTACACTACACTAGGTACTCTTAATAATTATACTTATTTGACCCAAAAATACTCAGTTGTATTGTGTTGTGTGTCATTTTTTTTATAGACTCACGCCTGTTTCCCCGAAGGGGTAGGTAGAGGTGAAATATTACACCCACATTTCGCCATGAATTTTTAAGTCACACGTAATGGGGGGCGAGCCTATTTCGGTACCGGGCACATTAATTGCTACTGAGAATTTCCTAACGGAATAACCCAATAACACATTGCCCGACCCGGGAATTGAACCTGAGACCTCCCAATCCCACGTGCACATTTATGCCGCGCAACCAACGAAGCAGTCAAATTGTGTGACAAGGCATGATATGCGTACAAATCGACTCACCAGATATGCCGAAAACCGTGCGAAATGAAGGAAGTACAGCCAAAAAGCGAACCGTGGGCTCGAAGGCGAAGGACTTGGTACGCAACCAGCGCTTGGATGATAAATATGTGGTTTTATAATGATGAAACAGAAGTACTAAATACATTTTTATTTCAGATGCCGTCAAGTTCAGATGTGATTATTCGTACAGTAACGTCGGATCGACGTAAGTTAAAGCTTAGGACTAGCTACGAGTTCATCTTTTCTTGAAGCTCTCGTCTATGTAAAAAAGAGAGAAAGAAAAAGAAAGCTTGGTCTTCTGCTTTTATTCACGAAACGAAACTGTTTATATCATCATGCAACTTGGGTATAGCTGCAATCATCGTAAATCTACCAAGTTTTTCTGTTCGATAAAAACATCTAAAATGGGCATAAAGTATTTATTATTTTTGCAAGTAATTCTGTGTACAAGCTAATAATTTTTTACTTAAGAATGCGGCTAACCGAAAGTCCATTTCTTTTTCTGTTGCGGCTGCAGCACATGTCGGATGAATTTCAATGCTCAATCAATCAATCAATGCGTTTATTATGAACCATTGTTACAGAAGATGGAATAAAATACAATAATGTTCAGCTATGTTCCGCCATAAGGCACACAATATTATGAATACAATTTCACCGTAAATTCGAATGTAATTAACTATCGCATAATCGCATAAATGCTTCAGTCAATATTTTTTATAAATCAGTTTGTCAGACTTACAAATCAAAAAGCAATTTTAAAGACGACCGGTTGACGCCGCGGGAGTGTAAGCGACTGCTACGCCGACTGTCACGGGTTCGATTCCCGCTCAAGTCAAACATTTGTGTGCATGAACATGGATGTTTGTCTTGCTCTGGGTGTTTCTATGTATGATATGTATGTATTTACAAAAAAAAGTAATTACATATGTAACTATGTTTATCCATTATCTAGTACCCGTAGTACAAGCTTCTGCTTAGTTTGGGACTAGATGGTGTTGTTTGAATGTGCAAGAATATTATTATAAAACAGCATCAAATGTTTATTTTCTTCATCAAAATCTTCACTGTGGCATAGAGCTGGATAATCTCGTTGCTTTTCACATATAAATGGATAAATAGTTTCGCAATTAGCATCGTTGAGTAAACCAGAGCGAAACACGGAAACACAGTATTCGCTACCACCCGAAGTGTCTGGTTGTCCATGATGAAAACTATTGAATTCAAAATGGCTTCTGTGAGCAATTGGCCTGAAAGTGGAAAATATATATTTCTTAAATTGTGGTAAATATTTAGTTTACTGTTGTATAAATATACTGTAGATGCGTTACGAGTTTACTTTTCAGAATTAAGTTACATATAAGTGTAATTGCGAATTATCAATTGAATTCATTTAATTTGCATAGTAACACTTTTAAAATATATTTTTTTATAATCAGCATATTTTGCTTTATATAATTGTAGCTTATCTTTTATACATTATTATTTGTTATTCCTTTCCTTCCTTTTACGTACAATTGTTTGGAAACGCTTCTAAACACTAGTTCTGCATTACCGTATGTCACCCGTGGAGAGAGCCGGGAGATCTGTCACACAGGTTTCGTACCTAGTACAAACTCCAGCTCTCATTAAGGTTTTTATTTATGCAGCCCTATGTTTAAGAACTTGTAATGTACCTTTTTGAGAGTAATAAATAAAAATATATAAAAATATTATATATATATATATATATATATATATTAGGGGATAAATGTACTCAATATTATGAACTACTTTTGTTCTTGGACCTTATCGAAATAGCTGAAACAAAGTCAGCTGTTCCATACTAAAATAAACATTAATTTCAACAAAATATAATAATAATAATAATAATAATAATTTATTTGCATATAAAAGTAGTTTACACATACATTGACATTTGCACAGATGTATAAGATAAGGTGTAACGGTATAATATATGTACATAATCGTCAATGGTCGCGACTAACACCTTGCTAAGTTGCCGAAACAACTTGTATTTAAGATGTTAGTGCCAACCCCCAAGTATTATGATCTTTATACAAATAAATACTTTATACGATAGTGTGCTATTGTACAGTAATTGCAAAGTTTCTCACAATATAGATTAATTTAGTACAGATTTATTTATAATTATAATCATTTAAATATAAAATAATAATATTTTTAATACAAAAAAAACTAAAACTAAATTTAAAATCAATAAACGGAACATGCAAAAAAAAAAAAAAAATATAGAGGTAAAATATGTTTAAAATATTATGATTGGCTGATTGAATTATTGAAATGGGTATTTGTGTCTGTTTGAATATGGGTGTGTGTGTGTGTTTGTGTGTGTGTGTGTGTGTGTGTGTGTGTGTGTATGTGTGTGTGTGTGTGTGTGTGTGTGTGTGTGTATGTGTATGGGTGTGCGCGAGTGTGTATGTATATATGAGTGTCTGTGAGGTTGACTGGAATAGAAGTATTTTACATCCCAGGGAGGATAAGAGCCTCTGTATCGTGGTATTTACATTTTTGTAGCCATTGTGTTAGAGTATTTTTCAGAGAGCTAGTCGAAGATGAATAAAAATGCAGCGTTCTGTTCAGTGTGTTGTACAGATGAGGACCCAAGTAGCAGAAAAACCGTTGAGTCCGTGAGTAAGTACTTCTGTGGAGTTCGCATATTCTGTTCTTGCGTCTTTTTGTGGTTTCCATATACGGAGTGCCCTGATGTTGCAAGATAACGGTGTTAAGTATAAAGAGTTGTCGGACGGTGAGGACCCCACAACTTTTATACAATTCTTCGGTAGAGAACAAAAGTGGGCGGAAGGTGCTAACTTTCAGCACGGCTCTTTGAGCTCTTTCCAACTTGATCATGTACAACTTAGGAGCACCACCCCAAACAGAAATACAATATGACAAAAGAGACTGGCAGAGCGCAAAATATACTCTCTTGGTAATCTGAGCGTCCGCAACATAGCGCAGAGATTTGAAAACAAAGATTAGTTTTCTAATTCTATTGGCCAAAGACTCAATGTGCATCCTGAAGTTTAGACCATCGTCGAGGATTACTCCAAGGTATTTGATAGATCGTATCCGTTCAAGTTTGGGACACCTGCAAGATTCGGCATCTGGTAAAGGGCAAGAGTGAGCAATTAAATAATGGGTAACACAAGGCTGAGTGGACTCACGTAGAGAAAAGGTAAGTACTTTTGTCTTCTGTGTATTTACAGTAAGTAGATGTTTAAATAACCAAGACATAACTTTGTTGAGCCCCTCCTGCGCCGCGACGAAAGTATCATTCCAGGTCTCACCGGAAAAAGTAAGGACGGTGTCGTCAGCAAATGCCGTAATCCTGCCATCACGTAGATCCAGGTTACAGAGGTGGTTTACATAAATTAAGAAGAGCGTGGGGCCAATCACGCTGCCCTGAGGGACACCAAAAGTGACAGGGAGTTCAGTACTAACATGATTTTGTACTTTAACGCACTGGGTCCTGTTGTGTAAATAATCTTTAAGAAGATTAAGTGGGAAATCACGTATTCCCAGCTCCTCAAGCTTAGAAATTAGGATCGGGATAGAAACCGTATCGAATGCCTTTTTTAAGTCCAAAAAAACAGAGAGTACTTTTTTACCTTCATCCATAGTTTTTACGATATGGTTTGTAAGTTCCAAAACAGCACAGTTAGTAGACTTATTACGCCTGAAACCGTACTGATTAGGGGATAAAAGCATCTTAGATTCAAGGTACGAAATCAGTCTTTTATTGATAATTCGTTCTAAGATCTTGGAAATCGCCGGTAGCACTGCGATGGGGCGGTAATTATCAATACAATTTCTATCCCCATCCTTGTGTATAGGGTGTATAACGGCCCTTTTCAAATACGCTGGAAAGATGCCAGTTCTGAAGCACAAATTAAAGGTATAGGTGAGTGGTGGGACAAGCAATCGCGAATACCGTTTTAGTAGGTTAGTAGAGATGTTATCCCAACCAACAGCAGAGTTTGATTTTAAAGACAAGAGCACAGCTTCAACCTCCATCTCGTCGGTGTCCAACAAAACGAAAGACTGCACACTCGAAGAAGTGGAAGGACCTGATACACTGTGTTCAAGGTACTGTGGAAATTTACAAGCAAGATTCTTACCCATACTAGCCAAAGATTCATTTACGAGGTTAACAGAATGCTGCGGGGTAGAACAGGAGGAGAGCAACTCAGTATTTGAAGCTTTGGGCTTGTCAGTGTGTGTCACTCTCTTTATGACCTGCCAGATTCTTCGATTGTCATTGCCAGCGTCTCTTAACTCTGATTTCTCATGCTCTCTTTTCAGCTTTTTAAGAATCTTCGTACAAAAATTACGGTACCTCTTGTAAGTAGTTCTTAGAATTATATTGTCAGGGGATTGGCTGAGTCTCTTGTGCATAGCATCTCTGTTACGTATGCAGCGGAGCATACCTGAGGTCATCCACGGTTTGAGTAGCCGAAGGCGACCAGGCACTTTGAGGATCATAGTATGGGTGCCTATACTATTGACAAGTGAATCTATTAAATACTTAACAGCTACATTTGCATCGGCACAGTCAAATACTGGTGAAAAACTTAGGCTCCCAATCTCGGCATCAAGTGAGGTGTAATTAATTTTACTTATAGTTTTAAAGGGACGTTTAATAACTTTTTTTGTCTTGAGACTAAGCAGTACACAGCTATGATCCGTGACAGAGGAATTCAGTACAATCGCAAGTGCTGATAAGTTCGACTTGAGCATAACATGGTCCAAACAGGCGCTTTCGCGGGTAGGAGTTGTATACGCAGGAAGGAAACCGTGAAAAGCCAGGAGCTCCAAATACTCTCCCGCAAGACTTGAGTTTGTACTAGAATTTATATTGATGTTTATGTCGCCAATTACAGCTACGGTCTTGCAAGATGAAAATTCCAATAAGAGCTTGTTCAGTGAGCGCAAAAAGTTGTTTATATCTGAGAAGGAAGGAGACCGATAAATACACACGAATGCCTTATCAGTTCCAGCTTTTAATACAAGACAGCTTGCATCTGCAAGGTCTGGTTCATAAACTGAGTAATTGGTGAGATTTTTTACATATAAAACAACTCCGTCATTTTGGTTTGTTAGACGTGAAGTTTGATAATGAACATATGTTTCTATTGTAGGGATAAGATAATTATGCTTTAGCCAGCATTCAGTTAAGACTATTACATCACAATCAAGATTCATCTGATGTAGTAGTGTTATAAAAGAGTCAAAATTGGCGTTTATGGAACGAATGTTTTGAGTAATTATCTTAAAGTGGTTGGAGTAATCACCAATATAGGATGAGCATTCTTCAGGGTTACAACTCAGTGTACTTGAGATAGACAGTTCATCTATATTATCTATAAGTTCGGTAACGTTATCCACCATCAAAATAAGTAAGTTTTGGTCTTTCTAATGTAACAGGAATACAATATACTTATTATGACAGATTTTATCAAACTATAAGTTGTAAATGCAGAAAGTCCGCTGCCAGTATGGTGATTTTTTAAGTAAGCTGGGGCTATTATATTAATTTTCTGTGTACTTTTGCAATAATACAATATACTACTTAAGTATATAGGTGTAGTTATAAATATATAAGGTGTGAAAGTGTTTTCATAACGACTTTGAATGAGTATGTGTTGTGAGTTAGTGAGATCTCGTTTGTGTGTGTTGTGTGTAATGAGTGTATGTACTAGTAGTTTAATACAATTAGAGCAGCCATAATATAAGTTGCAAACACTATAAAAGTTATATATAAAGGCTATTAAAATATGAGATGACAAAAAATAATAAGAATATAGCATGCACGTAAACAAAAATAGTCATATTCCCTTCAGTTTGCTAAGATCGTTTTCACTGTCAATGCGTATATGTGGCATCCCTTCAGCCTTGCGTAGAAATATTCGTCCATGCATAGTCCAGCAAAACTCGTAATGGTGTTCTTTGGCAAAAGTGCGAGATAGGTAATAAAGTTTTTTAGCGCTGGTAGTAAGGGTTTCTGAGATGTATATAGGTATCGGCGTGCCCTCGAAAGCCAAGTGGGTCGTATTGAGTTTGCTATCCCGATGCTTTCTATTAAATTTCTTTAGTGAATCAATCACATCTTCCTTTTTTAAACCACTATTGAACTCTACTATAATGGGTTTGTAGGTTTCTTTTTTTGTATTAACTCGGAAAATGTCTCGAATATCGGTGGTCTGCAATTCAACATTTATAGCTTTACCCATACGGCAAACGACGTCAACTAGGTCCTGTTTGCTTTCTTTAGCGCTATGTTTTGGTATATTACGCACTTCAATACTGGCAGATTTTTGAGTACGCTCGAGATGTTCAAGCTTATCTTCCAAAGTTTTAATATATTTGATTTGTTCTTGTCTGTTTTCGGTGATTTCTTTAAGCTTTTCATTAATTTCGTCGTATTTGGCCGAGATAAACCTCACAGTTTCATTTAATTCTCTATTTTCAGTTCTTAATTCATTAATTTTTGTTAATATTTGCTCGTACTTTCCTTCTTGAGTGGTTGTCCAGTTTTGCAGCATATCCTTGATCTCCGTTTTAAATGCCTTAAACTCGTCTTTAAAATCTTGGTCATGTTTTCGTTTTTGTCGACGCAAGCAGACGTTATGCTGGCTTATGGGCTCACTGTCGCGCTCACATAAATGTACGTTTGGTTCGGTGTCAGAATAATCTTTTGGTTCAGGTTGTATGCTTTTAGTCACGTACGACGGAGGAGTGCGTTTGGTTTTTGGCATTATTATAGGTGAAACAGTAGTTTCTATGCAATAAAAAGTTGTCAGAGCGCCCTGCCGCAATTCAGTAGCAGTATAGTAAACAAGCCAATGAAGTTGTGATCCGGCGCAGTCGACTCCGCCCTCGCCGCTTGCGCAAGTGTTGTTGGGGGCGTCAACAAGAGTGGGCGTGGCGAGCGACGTACGGGAGTAGCGGTGGTGGCGTAGGCGCGGTGCTGACTAAATGGGTTGATCTTATTCGCTAATTACTCACGCGCTGCGTCCTTCGATACTCTTCACACCGCTAACTCCTTAACACTCATGCGCGCCTGGTATCCGCACTTTTTTATTTACAACTATTTTTTAAATTTATAATATTAAAAATTAATAAAGAATTGACTTAAAACACGTCTGTACTGTACAGAGGTCCGAGGATAAGGGGAAATATATAGAAACGCTGATGGGATTTCGCGGTTTCTAGTGCAATAATTCAATATGAGGATTGCAATATACTAAAAATAACATTGCTAAGTTCAAGATCGCATCAAATACCGATGGGCTCGAGAGTCATGGTCCAACTAGCACCTAACCTGGTCTGTTTTTCAATTTGGTGGAATGGAGGAAAAACCCAGTAACACTTTTGCCCGACCCGGGAATCGAACACGGGACCTCCGGTCAGCAGTCGCATACGCTATCCACTGAACCACGGAGGCAGTATACATATAATGTTATAATCTTGTTAAATTTGACCTACATGTTGTGTATCGGGCACAATAGCCGCGAAACCTTAGCTTATAATAAAAGTAAATAAACATTCTTATCTCGGTATATTGCACATAATGAACAAAAAAATTAACCCGGTTTAAAGAAGACTTGCTCTGCCTTCTTTGTGTAGTAGAAACACATCATCATCAGCCTTTAACAGTCCACTGCTGGACTAGGCCTCTCCTTTGAAAGGAGGAATTGGCCTACTATACCACGCTGGCCAAACGGGTTGGTATAGGGTTTGTATCAAGTTTTCCTTCTTTTACAGTGTTGTTCTCTGCATAATATGCTCCCTCTTACGACACCCATGGGATGATATGAGGTGGTGACATTCGGTATTCTTAACCGCCATCACACGGACAAGTGGTAGAAACACGCTTAAAACAAAAAGAACGGCTCAATAGAGATAGTATGAGGTACTACAAAGACGACCAAAGTCAGTTAAAAGTATTTCTTTTGGTGCGTTTTGCATCGTAATTGAGAACGCTGGAGCAAAGCTAACTGGTCTCTTCTCTCTTTCTTTCCCATAACTGTAAAAAAGAGATGATGAGAGACATTCACGGACGTAATAATGGTTTCAGTGGTTGCCTCACTATTTAACACAGCGTCAAGTGTCTAGGGTTCGAACCCGCTACGAAACTACACTTTGCGTCCATCCACAAAATAGGTACACAGGATTTAGACAGTGTTAAGTCTTTCAAAAGAGAGGAATAGAAAAATGACAATTCGGCTAATGAGTCCAAGAATAGATTAGCCCTCTTCTTTCTTTCCATAAAATTTGTATACCTACGCAATTTCATGATGATTGTGTCAGTAATTTTGATGACGTTAATACACTGCGTGAAGATAAGCATGATAACGTTTGAATGACATTAATTTGAATTAGCACTTGTAATAAATTTGTGCTTCGCGGATACTTTGAAAAGCATCGAATTAAATGGATACAAAAGACACCCGAATTTTTGCTTAACTATCACATTTAGATATGCATAATTTTGATAACACAATGTTAAGTCCTGAGTCAAAATATAATCAGGAACATTTTGCGTCCCAATGTAATGTTGAGTGGAAACTACTTTAAAATGTTTTCTGCCCGTTTCTCTAGATTCAGAAAATAGTAACATAAAGGTCTGGAAAACTCAAAAATGTAGGTATACAGATATTTTTTGTTGCTAGAATTCATAATTTAGCGGGCTGATACTGGGCAGTGGTCAAGTGACCACTTCAACGTTTTAGCCATACATCTATAGCTCTTATTTTTTTTACTTTATATAGCGCTCATAGTGTGAGCTGACTAGAGTCGTATTAGATCGGCAAAGTTAAGCAAAGTTTGGACAGGTCAACACTTGCATGGGGGATCGATGTCAGATTACGATTTCGTTCAGATATAAATGCTTTATAGGGACTTGCCGTAAAATGTATCTGCCCTAAAGAGTATTTGTAGTAAAGCGACTTTAGTCAAAAGCGAACAAGGTTTAAAATCGTAATACAGGTTCATATCGCAGGAAAATAATGTTTGGACTTTGCTGGAAGCCTATGGGCAACTTAAAAACTTCTATAACCGACTTGGCCACACATCATGTCCAGCCTTTTCTTTAATCTGTCCCTCTGATGGGCATAGACCTGTCCTTTTTCCTCCACCATAAAATCAGTGAAAAGTTTAGTACGCATTTAACCTCATTAAAATTCAAAGGTTAGTCCGTGTGGTGACGGATTAAGAACACGGAATGTCACCACCCCATATCATCCCATAGGCATCGTAAGATCCGACTGAGGGAGCATAATATTATGCAGAGAACAGCACTGTATGAGAAGGAAAACTTGATACAAACCCAACACCAACGTTTGGCCAGCGTGGTATAGTAGGCCAATTCCTTCTTTTAAAGGAGAGGCCTAGTCCAGCAGTGGACTGTTAAAGGCTGATGATGAAATTCAAAGGTTAGTAGTGCACACCGTGGGTTCGAACCTGAAACCCTCTGCATACTTAGCAGACTAGCAGTCTGTTAGTATCTCCACTAGGCTATCGCTAGCTAGTGTTCGGTGTTTCTTTCTTCATCTTTCTTTCTCTTATCTTTTAATACCTGGTTATTATTATTTCTCATTGGAACATATGGAACACTATATTAAAGGTTTTGAACTTCGTAACAAAAAAATATAAGTTTGAGGTATAAAGTAAATTAATTTATTGACTTTTGGCAGATCTCACAATATTAAACTATTATTTACAATATTTATCACAATGACTAATTATTTTCCTAACGCCTTCGCTTGTCCCAGAACTGCGACGGCGGGTGCCGCTTTAATGATGCCATCCCGGACGTTGCGACCCACTTTCTCCTGTAACAAAGAAAAAATAAATTAACAATTACGAAAAAAAACTTACTATTTGCACTTTTTGTCAAAATAATTGAAATTAAAATAACTGTTTTCTTAATAAACTAATTATTATTATTTGCAGCCTACTGTAGGGCAAAGGCCTCTCTACCCTCTTTCCACCTCTCTCTATTGAGAGCTGTTGTTGTCCAATAATAAAATTATATTGGTCTATATGCGATTATTTGAAAAGCAATTGCCAAACAAAGAGCAAATCGTTTCGTCGATCACGCAAACTTATCTCTATCATACGGGAATCGAATCTATGGCACTAGACACACTAGAAGAGAAAGCATAATTGCTTCACTTTTTGAAAGTGAAGCCAGAGATTTGCCAAAGTTTGCTAACTTTCTTTTCATAAGAAATAAATGTGGGTATTATCATTCCGAAAAGAGAAAGAGAGAAAATAATGGAAAGTAATGAAATAAAAAGGAACTTACAATTTTCTTGAACACCTTCCACCTTGGCTCGGGCGCAGCCGACACACTCGCCAATGCGACAACACAAGCGAACACAAAGAACAATATCCTAGAGAAATTCATTTTTGATATTCAAATTTTATTCAATTGAATAGGCAAGTACTGAACCTTTTGCGGTTATGGCACGAATGATGATGAACTCGACATCAACTCAGTTTATATATAGAACACAAAACAATGTAAAACGGAGCTTATAAAACTCCACAATACTGCAATTAGCACCGCATGAAAGGGTAATAAGAATCATTTTAACTCGGCTAGTTATATTGGAGTGTAAATGTAAGTTTGTTGCGATAACGGTACAGACTTCTGGCTGTAGGGAAGTCCCGATAGTACGCGGAGCTTAAAGAAGCACAGAGCAATTAGTATGCGTCATCAATTAATTATGATACGAACAATGACTTTGTCTCAGAAGTTATCTGTGAAGATTTAGTATACAAATACAAATCAGGCATTTATTTGCCTGAATATGGGTTCACATGAGATGTTACATATTTATTTCAAAGTTGTTATTCCATATTGTACCTTACATGGCATGCAAATTTTTAGTTATTATATTTTTTACAACATAATTATTCAATGTATGTTAAATTTCAAATTAATTCATTCATTAAATAATTACAATATTACAAATTATTAGTAATAATTATTTTAATTTTTACATAGGATTCAAATAAATTTAATTATAAACATAATTGAAATAATCGTTTACGAAGTAGTATGCTTTATTAATTAACAAATTCTTTAGTATACAAAAAGTGCTGTTCTATGATTAATCGTACGAAGTCTATCTTAATTTTGAGCACTTCTTAGAGTTTCATATTTATGAATGTTAGCTTTAATACCTATCTAATACAACTTCATATATATATATATATATATGAAGTTGTGGTGCGTGGTGGTCTTACCCTTTTCATAGTGAGAAGAGGGCCGTGCCATGAAGGGCCGATGATTGAAAAAATGTAAGAGTTACCCATGAAAGCTACGTAGTAGAGGTATCCCCTTAACATACTCAGTATCTTCACCTTACAAATAACCACTATCATAGGGTTTGTATAAACTACAAATTTATATTTACGGTGTTTTAATTTTTGCTATATCTCATAAACAGCTGGCTAAATCTCGTGGTAACCAATTTTTTTTAAGTTTTCGTTACGATCTACAGCATATTTTTTTTTCTAGAAAGTTTACTCTCTTATTTTAAAATTTAGAGATGGTCACACATCTTTCAAATCATTAACTTCAGAAAAATGGTTCACCTAAATATATTTTAAAGACATACAGACACAACAGATCAAAAAAAGTTTACAATTCATTTCCATGTATGGAGATCCAATCATCCTCCTAGCGTGATCCCAGTTGCAACCCGGGGTCCGCTTACTAGTCTAATCGGATTTGACTGAATATTAGCTTTTCCACAGAGCGACTGCCTGTCTGACCTCCGTAATTCAAAGGGATAGCGATATTTCATTGTTTGGACTTCTACCGGTTTATTCAGAGGTACTGATTCCCCATAATGACTGTCAATTATCTTCATGGCAGCCGAGACCGACGAGTACAAGCGATAATTAACAATGCAATACGCACGTAACTCCGAATGTATTCGAACCTGATACCCTCTGCTGACAGTCTGCTGGTATCTCAACTAGGTTAACATTTTAGTGTGATAATACCAAAAATATACCATTTCTTATCTATGTAAAGAACCGAGTCAACGTAATGTAATGTAAACATAAGATTTGGCCTCGAATTTGATCATTTTAACAACTGCGACAATGTAAACATATGATCTGTTTTTCCTTATTTTATCCAGTTGAATTCGTTTTGTGTCGTCGGTAAAGTACCTGATACAATTGTTTACATTGTACAAAATGTAAACAGTTCTTTGTGCTTAAAAATGTTTATTTGGAATATGCAAACTATGCTAAATAATAAAGTAAATAGAAATTTTAGTTCAGATTGTAATCTTGGATTATAATACCCTAAAATAGATGAAGTTTGCACAGATAACGTAGCGCGGTGGCATCACTGTTTCACAATGCGGGATCTATACATTTAAACAATACTTTTTTTATAGGTTCACGCTTGTGTCTCCGAAGGGGTAGGCCGAGGTGTAATATAACCCCCAAATTTCGCCATGATTTTTTTAGGTCCCACGTAATAGGGGGCGAGCCTATTGCCGTACCGGGCACATTACCAGACTCTGTGCCGCTACTGAGAAATTCCTAACGGAAAGCCCAATAACACTTTGCCCGACCCGGGAATCGAACCCGAGACCTCCCAATCTAACGTGCACATTTATGCTGCGAGACCAACGAGGCAGATACGATACTAATTCATAAATCATCCTTTTTGAAATCGTTTGTGTCTCTGCCTGTCCTTTATATTTGTCCGGAGTAATCTCTGATACGGATAAACAAATTTTCATGATTTGAATTGAACTCAGGTAAAAGAACAGGCAGATAGACAAACGTTTTAAAACTTGCACTGCGAGTGAGAGGACGTTTTTCTTTTAAAATATCTACCGATTCATTTTGTTGTTTATAGACTCACGCCTGTATCCTCGAAGGAGTACGTAGAGGTGTAATATTACACCCACATTTCGCTATGAATTTTAAGGTTCCACGTAATAAGGGGCGAGTCTATTGCCATTACCGGGCACAGTGCTGCTACTGAGAATTCGGAAAAGCTAGTAACACTTTTGCCCGACTGCGAGAATCCAACCCGGGACCTCCAATCAGCAGTCAGCATACGCTATCCACTGAACCACGGAGGCACCAAATTTGATTATTGATGTCCTAAAATCTTAGTTCGGCTCTATTATTCTCGTATGCAGCAGGGGCTTTTTTCTTATCTGAACCATTTGCGTCTGTGTTTCTGTTTAAATTCAACTGAATGACATTTGATCTCTACAAAGAATTAATAAATGTTTATTTAAGTGCAAACCTGATTCTAAGATACTAAAGGCTTATGCTAAAGTACACTGACAGCTTTTCATACATTTTAGGGAGGTTTTTTGGGAGAGGCCTATGTCCAGCAGTGGACGTCTTTCGGCTGATATGATGAGAGAGGTTTTTTGAGGGAATCAAACCCACAAACAACCTCTGCGCTGTGTTAATCGTGGTGGCAGATTACACCACTAAGCCATGCATGCAGTCGTGCAATATAGATAATTACGATCAAACATTATAAAGCTATTATGGTTTTATTAGTTGAATAGCTCGTTCGTCGGATATGAGTCATGCGGGGAAGCCTTTTCGATGTCTCACGAACTAATTAACATTCTGTATTGTAGTAGGTACGCAGTTCATTCATCGTTTGCGTATTATTCATTTGATATGTCTACGTCTTTTTGTTTTAAGATAATATGCTTTAAATGCTTCCTTATATTATTATCAATACGAAAGAATTTGTTTGTTTGTTTATAATGTTGCAACGGAATGATCTGATAGTATGGTTTCTGTGTGGAAGTAGTTCAGAGCCTGGAGAACGTCCTAGACAACTTTTTGCCAGTTTTGTGAATGATCATTTTTGCATGAGAACTGTCACACCTGTGGCACCTGTGTCCTCTCCAATATAATTCTGATTAAGTTCGTTGCGGGTTCCAAGACAGTTTAACTTTCCCTGGGACTTAACGAGTGTCAAAACTCGTTGTCTTCAATAGTCACTGCTGCTGAACCTACTGGCTACACAGGTGACACAGTAGAGGGAATTAGGGTGGGATCTGTGCCACCTGTGTACCACATCTATATAGCATCACGCTATGAGACACGGGGGCCGAGCATAGAGTTATAGATAACGCAAGTGTTAGGTATCTGAGGCCATAACTAATGTATGTATATAGGTAGTCAAATCAGTGCCATGTACAGAAATCAGTTCACTGAGTGTCATTTTTATTTCCGTTAAACTCGATGATAAATTGTTAGGGCGTAAACTTCCATACAGATACAAAAATAAACATAATCCAGTCCACAATTAGTGGTATAACAATTTTCCTGTAATAACTATTAAATAATTTATACAACGCATTCGTAGTAGTATGACTAACGGGGGATGCCCTGTCATAGTTATGTGTTTGTCATAATCGACTTACAAGGTGACCTTGATCTTCTAAAGACTGCCACTTGATTTATTGACTGCACGGTTGACGAAGTGCTCTAAGCAGCTGACTCGCCGTTCGTCAGTGCGTCCAGTACTGTGGGTTCAATCCTGTCAAGAGTCTGGGTGTTCATTGAGTCCGTTGATTGTATGTTTATAAAGACGCCCGCCGGCATATTTTTTATTCCTAGGGGAGTAAATCTTGTAAAAGGGTATTCAGTAAAAAAAGAAAAAAAATTGGTGTGACGTAGCTTCAACTGTTATGGCACCCAAAGCGTGACTTAACGTTCGCAATCGGTCAAATAACAACGGTCAAGCAACGTCTGCTCAGGTTGTAACTTGGATGGGTGACCGCTTTTTGTAGCATTTACATCAAGATGCCATTCCAAAACACGCATAGCCGACGTGGGCTTAAAATCTGCCAGACTGAAGTGGGACTGGGCCGGACACGTCTGCCGTATGCACCCAGATAAATGGGCTCATGCAGTTACCGATTGGGTGCCCTATGATAGTCGACGAAGACGCGGCAGACCAAAACGGAGATGGCGGGACGACCTGGATACATTTGACAGCAACTGGCTGGACAAAGCACAGGACAGGGATGCATGGCGATCAAAGGGAGAGGCCTTTGCCCAGCCGTGGGACACATTACTAGGTTAATAAAAAAAAAAACATCACGATGGAACCATTTACTTCAGAGGGCAAAGTCTAGTTATTGATACTAGATTTCTTCCTATCATCATTTTCACAATCATCATCATCCTAAGGTTATCCTAGTTGTAACCGAGGGTCCACCGATGACTGATTATTAGCTTTACCACGGAGAGACTGTCTGTCTGAACTCCGCAACCTAAAGGAATAGCGATACTCCATGGTTCAGACTAATTACAGTTTATTTAGAGGCACTGTCTTCTTAAAACGGCTGACAAAAATCTTCAGCAGGGACCGACAGTTTAAAGTGCTCCCCGAGACACGGGACTAGCGATAATTAACAATACGCACATAACTCCGAAAAGTCAGTGGTGCCGTGGATTCGAACCAATACTCCTATACTCTCTACATTGCAGTCCGTTGCTATTTCCACTCGGCTAGCGCTCATCAGAGGCACTATCTCCTTAAGACTACTGGGAAAGATCTTCATGACAGCCGGAACCGACGGCTTAATGTGCTCTCCGGATCACAAGTTATCTTGGTTGCATCCAAGTGGATGCTCCTGTTTCACCATATTTACTTTGGGAGGCTTACCATATGAACATCATTTACTGCTTGAGTATGATATCAATAGCTACTAAAAATTTTACTAGTAGATGTCTACAATGTGAAACAGTTGCAGCTCCTTACAAAAATAAAATGTACCACCATTATATTTGTTTGAAAAGAGTGGCCATGAGTTTTATTGCCCGTTCTTTCTCGTGGTTCTACCTATTGCATTGCGAACGTAGCAGTAAATGTAAATGTAGAATCATTAAGTAATTTACTTAAATTTTGACGTTCATAAGCGTCACTTTGTGGCCTAGATGAATAAATGATTTTTGATTTTGAATTTTCGTCTTAGAGCCTGAGTAGTCTAAACAGATTTGATAGAATATCCACATTATTCAGGTATTACCTTTTCACAGACAGAGCGACTGCCGTCTGACCTGTAAAGAAATCTTAGGAAATTATAAATATAAAAACGATAATTTTAATCACTGCTACACATGCAGCCATGCCATTTTGTCTGCAGCTTATTCTGGACCTCCAATACATTTTATCAATAACATAGTATATCAAGTTAAAACATAATAATAAATTGTATTCGGTGCGTTTATTAAGCTCATACTATCGGGTGTTCCCTGTAGCCACAACAACAAGCAGTTATCTTTACAAACTTATATTTGTCATCCGATATAAGCTGCTGAGTTAAACTGACTCTTAGTGTCGTACTATAAGAGTCTAGTTTGAATATTATGCACTTTTTGACTGGCAAATGTAAATTTGCTGGCCATACTGTATATAAAATGAATCGATGGCCAGTAGAGCATTATTCGTGCCATAACCGCAGCAAGCTCAGTTGTCTATTCAGTTTTGAGATTGAATAAATTTGAATATAAAAAATGAATTTCTCAAGGATATTATTGTTTGTGTTCGCTTGTATTGTCGCTTTAGCGAGCGTGTCGGCAGCGCCCATACAGTAGATGTTATAAATGTTTTATACAGTAGATGTTATAAATGTTTTATACAGTTTTATTTCATTGGTACACTATCAAAACGGTTCTGTGTGATAGATTTGCTTTCCACAGCAAATAAAATACTTATAAGGTTAAAAGTAAATTAATTTATTGTCTTTTGGCTTATCACTTAATACATAGTATATACAGATTAATACTAATATTTACAATATTAATTACAATGAGTAATTATTTCCCTAACGCCTTCGCTTGTCCCAGAACTGCGACGGCTGGTGCCGCTTTGATGATGCCATCGCGAACGTTGCGACCAACTTTCTCCTGTAACAAAATAAAAAAAAAATAGATGAAAACAAAAAAATATATATCTTCGGTATATATTTAGAGTTCAAATAAATGTTAGTAAATAATATTTAATTTTATTTATAGACTCACGCCTGTATCCCCGAAGGGGTAGGCAGAGGTGTAATATTACACCCACATTCCGCCATGAATTTTTAGGTCACACGTAATAGGGGGCGAGCCTATTGCCGTTACCGGGCACATCACCAGACTCCGTGCTGCTATTGAGAATTCGGCAAAACCCAGTTACACTTTTACCGGACCCGGGAATTGAACCCGAGACCTCTGATCAGCAGTCGCTTACGCTATCCACTGGACCACGGAGGTAGTCATAGATCAGATTGTACACGTAATAAGGTATAAA
The DNA here is from genome assembly GCA_944739405.2 of Euclidia mi. Taxonomy (NCBI): domain Eukaryota; kingdom Metazoa; phylum Arthropoda; class Insecta; order Lepidoptera; family Erebidae; genus Euclidia; species Euclidia mi. The sequence continues at coordinate 5,396,463 of OX123203.2, forward strand.
CAATTATAGACAAATTTTCTGTAATTGTTTATACCTTAATACGTGTACAATCACTCCCGAAGGACCAGGTATAAACTTCATAAAATAATACTTTTTATATACAAAATGCACTGCCTAGTACGAAGCTACATTGCGAAAATTGAATTTAATCCCAAAATCATATATTAATTCACCTGGCTCTGGTATTACGAGTCTTTAAGTACACTGCGTTAATTCTAGTGAGTCAAAGTCAAAATATTTATTTGTTCATAGGTACATTTACATAAAACACTTAAACAAAGTCATTTTTTATGCCGGTATTTCCTACCTGACTACCTTGAGAAGAAACATCTGAAACAAACTCTTAGGAGTAGGCCCTGAAGAGAACTCACACACGTCCTCCGCCAGCCGCTACTCGGCTCAGTCTATCCTTACGACCGCTCATAGCCAGCCATCATGGTTCTGAACATTTGCGCATTATTAGGTACTTAATGTTAGTGGATGCTCCTGTTTCACCATGTCTATTTTCAGGAGGCTAATAAAATGAACAACAAAATTTAACTAAATTATGCTTGAGTATTATGTACCTATATGTGAAATTTACATCAATTATTGTAAAAATATAAATCATAATTATCAGACATACAACCTTCCGAAACACAGGAATTATTCTTTACGAGGAAGATTTATATCAAATAAGTAAACAACATCGCAAAAGTTTAAAGCATACAATTTACTATTACCAAGTGCGACTGCGAGTTCAATTGAGAGTCAAGGTTAATGAACGTTGCATCTTAAACCGATGACGCATACTATTGTTCAATTCTTCAATAAGCTCTATACTATCGGGACTTCCCTATACGCAGGCTGTACCGTTATGATAACAAACTTACGTTTACTCTATAGTACCACTTGCTGAACCAACATGATACTTAACGCAACGCCTTAAGGTTTAGTTTTACTGTTATGAAGTTTTTGAGCCGCAATGATACTAGTTGTTTTTTTACTCATAAACGAGGTCCACAAAGTGTAATATCATTCAAGCAGTAATTGCGAAGTAATTACTTTCTTATTAGATTTCAAGAGAAATATTTGAATATCAAAAATGAATTTCTCAAGGATATCGGTCTTTGTGTTCGCTTGTGTTGTCGCTTTGGCTAGTGTATCGGCGGCGCCCGAGCCAAGGTGGAAGGTGTTCAAGCAAATTGTAAGTTTTGTTCCTTTTTGGCGTATCTGCGCGTATTTGGCGCTCTATCTCTTTTTCTCACAAGTTGTGTCTCTTTTTCTCTGCACCATGATATAATAGTAGAATAAACAGAATTTATGGAGATTTTATCTTAATCATATTTGTTTTCTGGCTTAGAATTTAAACTAGGGCATAGCGTCTCTACTCTATTCATAAAAATTATAAAGAAATATTAAGATTATAAACACCTCGATAACTACTAGTATAGTATTTTCATCTGTTAGCCCTATCTTCACTCTTGCGGCCACGAAACCAGAAGCAGTTATATTTAAAACAAACATATTAAATTATGCTTTATTTATTTTGTTACAGGAGAAAGTGGGTCGCAACGTCCGAGGTGGCATCATCAAAGCGGGACCAGCCGTCGCAGTTCTGGGACAAGCGAAGGCACTAGGGAAATAACATAATTAATCTAAAAGAATGTAAATAATAGTATTAATGTGTTTATAAGTCTGCTGTCAAAAGTCAATAAATTAATTTTTAAGAAACTTTCTGTAATTTTATTTTTTTACTATCCGTACCCACGACTTTTCATCATAATATCATAAGCTATTAAATGTGTTGTCAAAAAGAGATCCAAGTATTTCAGATATTACCCATAACAAGCAGGAGCATTTGATATTACAAACAGTAATTTCAAATTTTTTTAACAGCTGTAACAATAATTTAAGAAATGAAATGGAATACAAATATAGATATAACCTGGTTATAATGTGGACGCTAAATAAGAATCATGGAACATCCACAACATGTTTATTGTGATAATATGTTTTGTTATGTATGTCAGGTAGCAGCCCTGTAATAGCTATCTCCACACACAAAAATTATACCCAGCACGACCACGGTAATGATATCTTTAAACATTACCGTGCCACAACACACACAAACACTTGTCTTGTGAATTCAATGTCTGAATGCACGATGGCATATTTATTTATATTTTATTGTACACTAATACATACATTCGACGAAATTTTATGAAAAAGTGAGTACCAAGGGCGGCCTTATCGCTGATAGCGATTTCTACCAGGCAACCTTTGGATGGATATTATTGGTCGGAAATAGATGGTAGTTGCAAGTGTACAGTTGTAAAAAGTATATAAAATATAAATACTTATAAATATTAATATATACATACAAATAAGTATGCTATATTTAACTAAATGCATACAAATATAATGTAGAATGAGAAAAGTTATTATGATAGATAGTGATCCTTTACCATTGTTTTAAATCTAGTGATAGTCTGAGCCTATCTTATGTGTAACGGCACAGTGGATTTAGCGATTGTCTCGGCGTTTAATACCTACTGCGCTGAGTATCGCGGGTGAATTCTCACTTGAGAGAAAACTATGTGTGACTCTCAAATTTTAGCCTTGAGGTTTCGTGTCCGTTGATTTAATGTTTGTAAAGTTCTTTGCTATCCAAGCCTTCATCGTCGTGCGTCTTTTTCTACAATCTTTAAAAGCGACACTTTATCCAGAGATTTTTTTTTACAAAATAGTTGAAATATTATTAATATTATAAAGCTGAAGAGATTGTTTGTTTGTATTTTAGTTTGTGTGGATTTGAAGAATTCTTATCGTGCTGGATAGTCCATTTACCGAGTAAGGCTGTATGCTATATAACATTATGCTATGACTTACAGATGCAACAGAATGACTCCTGTGGTCCAGCAGGCAAAATCTGGTGTAATTCATGCTGAACCTGATATTTTTATATATTCTTTATATTTTAAGTGATTAAAGTCCATCATATAAAAACATTAGTATGTGTACAAACACCTTGCTATTTACAATACCATTGTGTAGGTACATATCGCAAAATTTTTAAAGGTATTTATGTATTACTAGCAGTCACCCGAGCCTTCACCCGCCCAAAACTTCCAAAATTGATTTTATACTAACACTAGAGGACGCCAGCAGCTACGCTTGTATTGTTTTTAAATTTGCCCGTTTTGGCCGATCCCGTGGGAATTTCGGGAAATCCCTTCTTAGTGCACCCCAACGGACCCCAAGAAACATACATGCCAAATTTCAGCTTCCTGCGCCCAAAGGTTTCGGCTGTAGCGTGTCTGTCAGTCAGTCAGTAACGCAAGGATTTTATATATTAAGATAAGCATATTAAAAAATTATTCCTTCCCTTATTTTACCCCCTTAGGGGGAACGTAGTAAAAAAGCCAACTATATAAATAAATAAAAATAAATAGAGAGTTCTTACGTCTTAAAGGAACCCTCATTCCAAATTTCATATCTCTAGCTTCAGAGAAGATTTTTTATAGATTTCTTCTTTCTCTTAGCGTTATCCCAGTTTCAATCTGGGGTCCGCTTTCTAGTCTAACCGGATTTGGCTGAATATTAGCTTTTCCACGAAGCGACTGCCTGTCTGACCTGCGCAACCCGAAGGGATAGCGATATTCCATGGTTTTTATAGATTAAATACCTATTCTTAGTATGACCTTAAGTATTTTTTTGCCTCCTGCACAGCAGCATAAATACAAAAAACTACAATTTAAAACACCCAATCATATTTTACTTAGAAAAGTAAGTAAACATTTTGGCAGTATTTATTCAAATATAATATTTATATAATTCGTCATCATCTTCTACTCTGTACGTATCCAATCACAAATTATCTTGTTAGTCCCCTAATTCCTGGTAAGCATCATAATGATATAAGTTACACAAACACGCATAAAAATATGATCTCACAAAAATGTAAAGAACCTTTATCTGCCGTGCAATACTCAGAAAATGTTTAAAATCATTAATTATTCAATAACAATAATCGAGGAGATAAAACCTATACCAATCAATATTTATTTATATATAGTAAGATTAACTACGGAATTCAATATTCGACCTATAGATAGATTTGTAGATTTTAGATTCGTTTTTGACATAAGCTCCATACACAATATGTCAAACACGAATCTCGAATCTCAAAATCCATGTATGTATCGAATATTGAAAATGGCCGTTAATCGTTCAATCGGACCATGGGTTCCAAGGTCGAGGGTCTTGGATTGCAACTGGGACTAGGATGATGATGATGACTTATATGAAATTTCCTATGACCCGTTAAGTGTTATCAGTAAAGCGGCTATTAAATTTAAACTATATACATGCAGTATTCGACATAACATTACAAAGAAAATATAAAAATGTATTTCAAGTCCCTGTAGATAAATATTTGTAGACGCTTTCCACATTGGAGAATTTTAGAATTTAGAATTAGAATTTAATCATTTATGCACAATCATGGTGTAAATCGGTGGACATAATGCCATATGGCATTCTCTACCTGTCAACCTTAAGGTGGTGAAGAGATGAAAGTGGTAGGTGCATTTTACTATTTAGATGTAACTAATGTAAAATAATATACCTACATACATAATAGGGATAGAATACATATAAGATATTTAGTTCTACAGATACATACTTATTTTACTCCCGGTCTTATTAATTTTATTCCCGGTCTAGATTCAAATTGCGTCCATTCCCCGAATGTAAGGATTTCAATAAGCCATTTAAAGCGTCTGGGCCGAAGCAGATTTTACCCCGAATTATGTAGTTTAATTACCTCTTAGCAATCTAGCTCGGAATATCTCAGTATTTTCGTAAAAACTTCGGCAGTCGATATTCGTTTTTAGGGTACCGTAGTGCGGATTTTATCGTGGTTGCGATAGCCTAGTGGAAATACCAACAGATTGCTATGCAGAGGGTATCGGGTTCGAATCCACGGCGCGCACCAATAACTTTTAGGAGTTATGTGCGCATTGAATTGTTAACTATCGCTTGCCCCGTGCCTCCTATAGCACGTTAAGCCGTCGTTCCCGGTTGTCATGAAGATCTATGACAGTCGTTAGAGGGCGTCAGTACCTTCTAAATAAACTGACACCAGTCTAAGGCATGGAATATCGCTATCCCTTCGAGTTGCGGAGGTCAGACAGGCAGTCGCTGTGTGGAAAAGCTAATATTCAGCCGAAGCCGGTTAGACTAGTACTAAGCAGACCCCGGGTTGAAACTGGGAGAATGGTGTGTGCGGTTTTCACCATGAATGGGTTGACTCGACTAAGGAAATGAAATCTCACAGAAACCTTTCTAAATTAACAGCACACAGTATATATATATATATATATATATATATATATATATATATATATATATAAACTGCTGCATTTTTTTCAGTGAGTAAGAGCAGTAATCGCCTACCATCAGGCAATCCATCTGATCACGTGATTCCTATAACGTAAAATAGCTAAGTAAAACAATAACTATAGACCGACAAAACAATATTTTCTGAACAGACGTTGAATCATTCTTTGCGGATCCAGAAAAAATTTACAAATGTGTTTATTTTTGTTATGGTCGATATTTTATGGTAGGGTTTATAAACGAATGCTACGCCCCGCTAACAGCGTGCAACAAAGGGCTAGCGCACACATACAACTTTTAGTTGAACAACGGTTTTGTTGTGTATCATATGTTTAAAAGAATATATTAAAGCGCACATACTGTCAACTTGATAGTTGCTCGACAAAAAAGTCAAAAAGCTTATCGATTTGCTTTTGATTGAAAAGTTGGACAACTATCGATCAAGCGCTCAATTTGTATTGCATTGTATTGATGTGCGCAGACCATCGACTAATCAGTCGATCCGCGACTGCCAGTCTCGTATAAGCATTTGAAGCAGCGCCACGACTCACACCTACGGAATGAAATGGGGTAGTGACACTTGTATTCTTTATCCGTCACTACACGGAGTAGTGACGCTTAGAATGTAACTTAAGAAATATTCCACTAGATAATCTATCACTGAGAACAGGATGTACACATTATCTTCTTTTTTATCTCTCTTAAAATTTCTGTAAAGCAAAGCACAAACAAAAATTAACTCAGTCGTGCATCGATCATGTGTTCATTCGAAACTTAACATCGGGTGACATATATACAGCTGTAGTTACAGCGGCGCCGGCTGACCACTACATAACCGGTTGTGCGTTAACGGACGCGCTTAACATTAATGACACATTCTACCCGAAACACATAATTACAAAAATAAACAGTCGCAGATTGCACACTGAATTAAATAATATAGACTGGATCATACCGCTTCAATATACAAACCCAAACGATATAGTGAAATACATACATATCAATTATAAAAACATATATGACACATGTAAATACACGATAACTAAAACAAATTCTAGTAAACGTGTGACATGCGTGTGGGCAAATAAAAGACTTAAAAAAATGTGTAAAAAACGCGATAAACTCTTCAATATTTGGTTGAAAGATAAATATAACTCAATTAAAAGGTTGTTATATAATAAGTATAGAAATAAAATAAATAAATACACACAATATTTGAAAAATAAATATGTAATGTCACAAGTTTCTCAAAATTTCAGTAACAGTAGGAAAATATGGAATATTGTGAACAGTTTAACTGGCAAAATAATGCAATGTATTGAGCAAATTTTGCTTACAACTTTTCGAATAAAGTCACTGTCATTGACGAATAAATTTATGTCAGAATTCAATAAAAACATTATAAACACACGCAACTCTTGTGATGTACCTCTTCTAGATAAAGTATCGTACGAGATTATTCCTGATAGGACGATGAGAATCAATAAGGCACAGGAAAAGACTATATCACAAATTATCAAACAAATAGATGACAAAAAAAGTCCGGGCTACGATGAAATCCGAACCAGGGACATAAAACGTGTTTCAGATAAATTAGTCCCAGTCATTACGCACTTAATTAATTGTTGTTTGCAAACTAGTATATATCCCGACTTGATGAAAATAGGAATTATACGTCCAGTACACAAGAAGGGTAAACGTGATGACATTAATAATTACCGCCCCATTACCATATTGTCATGCATAGATAAAATAATAGAACGTTACATAGGCAATGAGATAAACAACTTCCTACAAAAAAATCAAATAGTTAATACAAAACAATATGGATTCCAGAAACACAAGGGTACAACACAATTATTGAGTGAGTTTACGGATGAAGTGAATGGATATCTGAATGATAAGATGCATGTTTTGGCTTTATTTATTGATTTTAGCAAGGCGTTTGATATGCTACGTTATGATGTGCTTTATGACAAGATAAAAAGAAATGGCATATAGGGACCACTTCTAGAACTGCTAAAAAACTATCAAAGTAACCGGCAGACTACTGTAAAAATTAGCAACGAGTATAGTGACAAAAATATTACAACTCAAGGAACAGCACAAGGATCAATAATCGGGCCGACTGAGTATCTTCTGTACGTTAATGATATGAGTAATATCATAGTCACTGGATCAGTATATCAATTTGCTGATGACACGTGTATTCTTGTAGCTAACAAAAACGTTTGTGAGGCACAGAAAGCTCTGCAATTAGAATACAACCAACTATGTAAATGGGCTCATGACGTTGGGCTGGTGATTAACGCATCTAAAATAAGAATAGTTCACATACGTTCATCTCACAATAAAAGTTGTACTGTACCAGCGGTCAAAGCTCATGAACATTGTTGTCTACATAATAGCTCATTTATTAGTTGCCAATGTCCAGTACTAGAGGTGGTCGACAATCATATGTACCTAGGGTTAATCATTGATAGCTGACTCTGCTGGGGCCCACATAAGGATTACATTTGTAACAAATTAAGGTCTATCATTGGAAAAATGAGCGTATTGAAATACAAGTTACCCTTCAAAGTACTTAGAATGCTATATATGGCACTGGCAGACTCCATTATTAACTATGGGTTAAGCAGTTACGGCAGAACTTATCAAACATACCTAACTGATATTTACATGTTACAATTAAAAATACTGAAAATAATTGTACCCAAACACATAAAAACCAAATATAAAGATAATTATGACGAATTATTCAAATATTGTAACGTGATGAACGTCTATAACGAAATTAAATTTTTCACACTTGTAGAAACTAGGAAACCAGATATTCTAATAGAAAACACAAGGTCAAGCTTTTTAAGATGTATATCATACCAAAATAAGTACCAACTACCAAAATATAATAATGTATACGGAACAAGAGTTGCAAATTATATTATTCCATACCATCTAGACAAAATTTCAACTGAATTACAAAATAATTATAAAAGAAATTCGAAAAGTTTTAAGTATAAATTGAAGTAATTTTATTTGGCACAAAATGTTAAAGATGTACTTACTTAGTTATAATATCTTACGAATGTGTATGTAATACGACTCGCCGTTTCACACATAAGCCCCGAGAGGTTTGAGTGAATGGCTATGGAGCAAAACATTGTCATTTTGTATTGTGGAAAATAAATAAAAAAAAAAACTAAAACTTTTATTGTAAATTGACATTGTTGGTAAACACCTTCGAGCGTTGCTGAATAAAGACTGGTCGATTTGAGGTGATAAAAAAGTTGATTGTAGACGCACTTCCATCAACTAAACTGTTTAGTTGAGTAGAAATCACGAAAAGTACAAAACTCGACGAAACAGTTAGTCGATGCAACAGTTGTATGTATGCGCGCGGCCTAACACGCATTGTACAGTTATTGTCAAGCAGAGTCCAACGTTTATCCATATATTTATTGTTGAAAAAATATTTATAGGATTGTAACCAAGTCAAGTTGTCACTCATTAAACTAGAAGTCACATTGTAATAACATGGCGTCCTACGTGAGTGGCTCACAGCGAACGTGAATGCGATTTGCGGCTGCAGGTTCAAGCCCACATAAACGACTCGGCTCACACCCAACCAAAAGAAAATCATTCAAATATGGGCTTTAAGTATTGCACTTAAGGTATTCTTTACATTGGCACATAAATTAGCAGACAGCACGCTGTCCGCTGTCAGACGCCGCGGCAGTCGACGCCTCGGTTACCGCGCCTTGGAAGCAAGCGGTCTGCGCGTGGCGCGGCGACAGCGCGGCGACTGCCAGCACGAAAGCGGTCATTTGACATAAAGGCCTTGCCACACGGCACAATTTGACGTCCAACTTGACTAAATCACTTGATGAAATCGTGACGTGTAGACGCCAGTCGTCCAACTCAAGTTCATCGGGTGGGCGTTACCACCAGATTTTAACCAATTGGGTGGACGGAATGAAAATCTGTGATTTGATTGTGTCGTGTAGACGGGCAAAGCCAATTCGATTGAAAATTTGATCGGTGGTAAAATTGTGCCGTGTGGCAAAGCCTTTAACAATTTCACATCATAACATTATTTGAAAATTCATAAATATTTAAGAATTATGTACGACAGAGAAGTGTAACTAATTATAGCGTTAATTAAAATGTCTACTTCCGGCATTACAATATATATTTGTAAGATAATGGTGGCACCGCGTCCAGTTCTCGCTCAAGATCGCGTTCGCGTCATCTCGAAACTCGCCGCGTCGCACGTCACGTGTATTTGATCACAAAACCTCAACAGGTATCGACTGTTTGTTGTTTCCGCACCGCACCGCGCTGGCTGCTTCGCGTTCGCATTCAGACCGCAGATGTAGGACGACGATTACTAGACTATGTCCACGCAATTTTATAAAATCTAACACTTAAGCGTGAAAACCTTTCATTGGCTCTCTGTGTCTTAAAAATACTTTTTTTATGTCAAATTGTAAAAAGCTGTTGGTTTTCCAAATAAAACTAAAGAAATTAATAAAATAGTTTACGGCCTGGAGACGGAAAATTGGTTGCAGCGAAAATTCACACAGAGTCTTGCGAACACTCAATAATCATACTTACCATTACGACGTTTCGTTACGACGTGAAAGAAAGACAAACAAATAAACAAACAAACACTTTTTCGCAATTCTAATATTATTTATTAGACACAAATTGCTGCAAATCTTTCGTAAGAATGTACTCTCCTCAACTTTAGACCGTGGGTGTATAAAATTTTACACAATTTGTAAACAGAGCATGAACCATTTAAAATACAATTTGCACGCGTAATAATATTTTTATATCATTAAATTTAAAGAGAAATACCTTAGGTTATTATAGAACATTATTCACTACATAGCCACTACATCGTGAATATCTAAAGTGAATAAATAAAATGAAGCATATTTCGCTGATTTTGATATTCATTACTATTTGTTTTATGGTGGAAAGTATTGGAGACAATTCTACTGATGAACCGTTTGAATTTTTGACTAGAGTGGTGAGTATTTTTGATCATTGGTACATTTTATATAAAACTTATCATCATGCATCCATCCATCCATTGCTGGACATAGGCCTGCCCCAAGGCTCTTCAAATGGACCGATCCTGAGCCACCGCTGCCGCCATATCAACAAAATCGCCATTTCACCTTGCGGGAGGGCTAATTCTGACTCTCGGTGCGTAGCCGTCACTCCAGAACCTTCTTGCTCAAAAAACTAAGAGCCAGCGAAAACATAGTGCAGATATCAACTGACTGTTATGCAGAGGGTTTCTAGTGTATATGTGCATAATAAAGTTGTCGCTTGCTACGTATCTTGAGAGCATGTCAAGCCATCCCAGCTGTTATAAATATTTTCGACAGTCGTTATCACTGACAAGTGATTTAAATATACTGACACAGATCTAAGGCAGATTTTTCAATTTCTCTTTGGCCTGCAGAGGCTAGACGGCAGTCGCTACTTCTATCTGATTATACTAGAAAGTGGATTAATGTAGATGCAGTATGAATAACGCCAGGACTTAGAATCATGTATCTAATACCTACATAACTTTACCTTTACATATAAGTATTGTATACTGAACCCCTCTATTGCCGGCCGAACACACGGGTGTTCGAGAGATGCTCAGAATAAAGATCTATTCGACTATAATAGTTGTTTTGAGAGCGCTTTGATGCTCATACGGGACAGCTTTTCTGCAGTTCTTTAATCATTTCGTATAAATATTTTTGTGTCTGTTTTAACGTTTATAAAGTCTCATGCGCCACAGTAAAGAGATAGTCTTTGGCAATGAAAAGTGCTGAAATATGAACATAGTGCCAGTAAATTTATACATAAAATATATTATTAAAATATGTCTTTTTTTCAGATGAAGATTCCTGGTCAAATATTTAATAGTGTCAGCAAATTGATGCCTTCAATAAAATTCGAAGAATGAGCCAATTATATTACAATAATTTAGCTTGTATTTTGTAATTTTTTATTAAATAAGCTGTATTTTTTGTAAGAAATCTTGATATAACTAACAATATTGTTTTACTATCACTAATTATTATATTATACATCATAATTTAAGAAGTGTCTTGGCGATTAAGATTCGCAATTTTTTTTGCGAGGCGTCTTGGCTTCGCCACTCAGTCTTAAGGATGGACTCGACCGAATTGGGTCTGGCGGAGTATGTGAGAGATATTTTCATATAAAGGCATTCAGGGCCTACTCGTCGAAACCACTGCAGTCAGCCAGTCACCTCTCCCGTAATTGGCGAGGTCATGCCAAATCGTGGTTAGCATACTTTACCGCGACCCACCCGTAATTCCACTCGCCGTTTGTTTCTGGCGAGACCGACTTCTTGGATTGCACCATTGACTGCTGCTTATAGAGGCGCTCGAGGACACAACGCCGCCTCCTCTGGTGGAAGTTGAGCGGCTTAGGGTTTGCTGAATGCAGGCTCACAAGGGTGGTCCCCGAAGGACGTTTGCAAAGAGCACTATAGATTTCCCTCTCCCACTCCGCCGTCTCCTTGCTCAGCATGACTGCTTTATAGATAAAGACGGCGTATCAACAACGACAATGCTAGGGTCGGGAGTGGGAGGCTGATCATACCAACTGCCGCAACTGGGTCACGACGTTGCGATGCTCAGGTTTGGCGTTCCACCAACGTGTGCAGAACAGTAACCTGGACTGGGTCTCAAAATGGTCTGGGACAGCAACTCCAAAAATTCAGTCGTGGCATTCGAGTATTTCCTTCCGGCTTATACTCTACAAAACCCCAAACAGCCATGCCTGGGTAGAATACTCGAGCGCCGAAAAAAGATTTCGCTGTGATGTCTCTTCAACTGCTCGTCTATGATATGACTTACCATAGCTATAGATATTATATGCACCTGTATTGCTGTCGTCAATATCCGATATATTCATGGATTTGGAGATTAGAGATGCATATTTGACATACATAAGCTCCACACAAAATATGTCTATTGCGATCGGATGTTAGACAGACAAAATAGAAAATAGGAAAAAGAAAGAAAATATATATTTATTGCAAGCACGCTGCACAGTACTCCTTAATTTTACTTATTCTAAAAAACAAAAAAGAACCACACTAAAAACACATTGTGGCGAAGTCAATAAACACTAATTCAATTAAGACCGAAGACACTTTTTTTTTGCTATTTGGCAACTTGTTGCCATAATGACACTTGGCATGTCTTGTCAACTGTCACAAAAACGGAGTTGAGTTCGTTGAGTTAGTTGACATTTATGTGATACGTGTCACCACATGACTCGCCACGTGTATCTACACCAGAGATTGAACAATTTGTACTTAATTATTACTTTTGCAAATACATTAAAGTAACTTAAACAAAAATAACCGCATGAGCTACATATGAGCACTATACACCGCAATTCGGGCTGACACTCAGCAAACACTGCGATGGACGTCATAGTTCCAATCACAGTACTGATTTTCAGTGCCGCCACGTAATATGTCAAAAGGCCACTGAAATGTGATGGTCATCTACTTAGATCTACGTACCATTGCATATGAACATGTCCAACTATTTATGATTAATTCAGTACACCTTCAAAACATGTGTTTTACAAGTACCTAACAAAGGAATACATACTAAAGCCTCGTATTCATTAAGCCTCGTATTCATTAGGGGACATTTGTCCCGCGACCTTGTCGCCCGACACGAATTCTACGTGTTGAGCGACGTCGCGGGGTACATCGCCCGACATCGCAGGCGACATCTACGTGTCGGGGAACAAGTCGCTTGTCGACGCTCCGATAGCGTCGACCTTGCGCGACTTCGTGTTCCTCGACAGTTTCCGACGGCATTTGACTTGTGAAGACGTGTGTTGCTATTTGTTCCGCGACTACCCGCGATTATAGCACACTTCGTTGGTCCACACTACCAACGAAACTGTGTTAACACTTAGGCGACATCTTGATCACAATGCCGGTATGTGGACGAGCGAAATGTCGGTCGACATTGTCGCGGGACAGTCGCACGTAAATGTCCTGCGACTGTTCGCGATAAGTCGAGCGACTTTGTCCCCTAGTGAATACATGGCTTTAGGGGACATTTGTCCCGCGACCTTGTCGACCGACACGAATTCTACGTGTTGAGCGACGTCGCGTTGGACATCGCCCGACATCGCAGGCGACATCTACGTGTCGGGGAACAAGTCGCTTGTCGACGCTCCGATAGCGTCGACCTTGCGCGACTTCGTCTCCCTCGACAGTTTCCGACGGCATTTGACTTGTGAGGCCGTGTGTTGCTATTTGTTCCGCGACTACCCGCGATTATAGCACACTTCGTTGCTCCACACTACCAACGAAACTGTGTTACCACTTAGGCGACATCTTGATCACAATGCCGGTATGTGGACGAGCGAAATGTCGGTCGACATTGTCGCGGGACAGTCGCACGTAAATGTCCTGCGACTGTTTGCGATAAGTCGAGCGACTTAGTCCCCTAGTGAATACATGGCTTATAGCCTCGTATTCATTAGGGGACATTTGTCCCGCGACCTTGTCGCCCGACACGAATTCTACGTGTTGAGCGACGTCGCGGGGGACATCACCCGACATCGCAGGCGACATCTACGTGTCGGGGAACAAGTCGCTTGTCGACGCTCCGATAGCGTCGACCTTGCGCGACTTCGTATCCCTCGACAGTTTCCGACGGCATTTGACTTGTGAGGACGTGTGTTGCTATTTGTTCCGCGACTACCCGCGATTATAGCACATTTCTTTGGTCCACACTACCAACGAAACTGTGTTAACACTTAGGCGACATCTCGCTCACAATGCCGGTATATGGACGAGCGAAATGTCGGTCGACATTGTCGCGGGACAGTCGCACGTAAATGTCCTGAGACTGTTCGCGATAAGTCGAGCGACTTTGTCCCCTAGTGAATACATGCCTTTAAACTACTGCCTCGTTGGTCTCGGACTGCCTCGTTGGTCTCGCGGCATAAATGTGCGCGTGGGATTGGGAGGTCTCGGGTTTTCCCGGGTCGAGCAAAGTGTTATTGAGTTTTTCCGTTAGGAAATTCTTAGTGGCAACACGGAGTCTGGTGATGTGTCCGGTACGGCCATAGGTTCGACCCCTCTTACGTGGGGTCTAAAAATTAATGGCGAAATGTTGGTGTAATATTACACCTCTGCCTACCCCTTCGGGGATTCGGGCGTGAGTCTATAAATCTTAATATATAAAATCCTTGCGTTACTGACTGACTGACAGACACGCTACAGCCGAAACTATTGGGCGCAGGAAGCTGAAATTTGGCATGTATGTTCCTTGGGGACCGTAGAGGTGCACTAAGAAGGGATTTCCCGAAATTCCCACGGGATCGGCCAAAACGGTTAAATTTAAAAAAAATGCAGGCGTAGCTGCTGGCGTCCTCTAGTAAAATATAAATCTACAAATTTTCAATACAACTTGATAACAGGAAAAGTAATGAGTTCGAAAGCTTACATGATAAAAAAGATTAGAAGTAAACTGCTCGTTAAACGTGCGGCAAATTATAATACTAATCATATTTATGCATCCAAGCTATCAAGTTAAGTCCCGGTACCCCCCTGTTTCCTGGTATCAATTATACCAGACGTCGTATCCAAACCACACAACATGCGGCCACTTAACAATATATGTAAATAACCTTTATTTACCTAAACATAAAGTTTATAATCGCTTACAATATAGTTTATCAACAGTAATAATTAATTTGTTTTCTCTTCACAAAGCTAATATAAATATCGTTGTACTTTTGGTAGAGCATCATTCCCATCGTATCCACTATTACAAAGTTCAAGGCGAATAGAATATCAAAAATGAATTTCATGAAAATCTTTTTGTTCGTGTTCGCTTGTGTTGTCGCTTTGGCGAGCGTGTCGGCGGCGCCCGAGCCAAGGTGGAAGGTGTTCAAGAAAATTGTATGTACCCTTAAAAAATATTTTTTATCGTTTTGCCCAAATATTGTTCATCATCTTGTGTTTATCCTTTGCTAGTGGATGAGATGGTTTGTAATTACCATTTTTTTTCATAATTTTATGTGAATGGTATAAACCTGTTCCGTGAAACAAAAACATGTCCTAAGGCACGAAGGAGTAAGTGAAAGAGAGGTAATAACAGTGAATCTGGTGTGCAATACAGTATTATCTATCTATAACGGAATGATTGTACAGAAATTTTTAAGTCTAAAAAGTAAGTCTTGTCAGTCATGTTGCTATTGATAGAGCGATCGTAATTTGGAATTGTTGTTCATACCTCCTCACACGCTGATTTTATGTAAAAATATTTCATAATATATTATTTTGTTGCAGGAGAGAGTAGGCCAGAACATTCGTGATGGCATCATTAAAGCGGGGCCAGCCATCAAAGTACTAGGAGAAGCAAAGGCGTTGGGAAAATAATAGATAATGAAACTTAGATTAATATTCATAAATATCTCATAAGTCCACGAAATACTCAAATGTTAGATAATAAATTATTATAAAAGTAATGTCATAATTATTATGTTTTTAAATGAAAATTTGATCTTTCATTCTACACCCCAGATATACAAATTGACGACTACTACTACAGTACACATGGTGTTAAATTAAATTTTATAGGACAGTTGTTTATTCTAATTTGACATATTATTATCATTACAATATTTTTTTTACAAAAAAGTAGGTATAAATAAACAAGTTTCCGTGTGGTGACGGATTAAGAATACGGAATGTCACCACCCCATATCATCCCATGGGTGTCGTAAGAGCCGATAGAGGGAGCATATTATGCAGAGAACAGCACTGTAAGAGAAGGAAAACTTGATACAAACCCTATACCAACCTGTTTGGCCAGCGTGGTATAGTAGGCCAATTCCTCCTTTCAAAGGAGAGACCTAGTCCAACAGTGGACTGTTAAAGGCTGATCATGAACACAGATAAGCCTGCAACCAAACTATGAACTATATGTATTTAGTTTATATTGCTACGGTATAAGGAAACCCGTAACCAGCGAATGACATTACAGGTAGTAGAGCCTTGCTGATTTCAGCATGTATGGGCCGGCTCGACCGGTGAAGTATGCCCTCTTACAGAAAATCGACGTTAAGTAACAGTTCTCAAACTGTTGCGTTTCGTTCGGTGAGTGAGAGTGCCGGAGGCCCTATCCCTTATTCCTTCTCCCTCATCCCACTCCCCATCGTCCTCCCGACCCCAAAGGGTGGTAACGCACTTGTGACTCCTGTGGTGTAGCTTGTGTCTATGGGCGGCGGTAATTGCTTACCATCAGGCGGTCCGTCTGTTCGTTAGGTAGAACATAAAGTAATGTTATAATCTTCTTAATATATATAAATCTCCTGTCACGATGTTTGTTCGCGATGGATTCCTAAACTACTTAACCGATTTTAAATTAAATTGGCACACCGTGAGCAGTCTGGTCCAACTTGAGAGATAGGATAGCTTAGATCTTTAATTATAGTCGCAATTTTATTTTATTGCAAATTATTTGTCTATAATTAATTGACAGTCACAATTATCTGTTAACTCCAAAAGATTCTCACAGATGTCGATAATCTTATATTAATAATTTTGTCAAGGAGTACATCGAAACCTTACCTGAATAATAAAACATTAAAAAATAAAGATTTCGAGTCGACAACATATATCCGCAAAATTCGGATTGTCGAGTATTTTGTTAAATTCTAATGGTTCTGACAGACAAATCACAGTCACCATATTGGCTCTATGATATTGGCCCAAGTTTGCTTTGTACTAAGTAGTTTGTATGTGTAAATACTTTTTACAGTTATATAGTATCCGCGCAATAAAAGAGATTTGTTATCTATCTAAACTATAATATAATAAAGCGGAAGAGTTTGTTTGTTTGTTTGAACGCGATAATCTCAGAACCTACCGGTCGGATCTGAAAAATTATTTTTGTATACGATAGCCCAGTTATTCCGTAACGCATCGACCCTTTGAGGCCGGTC
The DNA here is from genome assembly GCA_944739405.2 of Euclidia mi. Lineage (NCBI taxonomy): Eukaryota > Metazoa > Arthropoda > Insecta > Lepidoptera > Erebidae > Euclidia > Euclidia mi. Next base: position 5,413,875 of record OX123203.2, read on the forward strand.
AAAAGACTAAAAAGGCTAAAAGATAATGTCGGCTAAACCCAGGAACTAGCAGTTGGATTTTAAAAATTGTTATGCTTATGATAGCCCAATTATTCCGAAAGGCTATAGGCTATATAAAATTACGCCACAACTTTTGGGGCTGGACAAAAATAATAAAATGGTCACACGACAAGGGGGAGGGTTGGGTCAAAGGCAAAAAGAGGCTAAACGAATAGGATACAATCTATATGGGTATCGTTTTCGAGATTTTCGGGACGTTGATTAATAATATGAAATTTATTTAGTGATCCAAGATGGCGGACGGGAAATCAAAGATGGCGGGTGTAAAAATTTTAAAAATCAATATAGATATCGCCTTCGATATTTTAAGGGGTGGGGAATCGAAATACAACATCTATTTCGTGATCAAAGTTGGCGGATGGGAAATCAAAGATGGCGGATGGGAAAATTTAAAAAAAGTCAATATTGGTTCGTCTGCGATGTTAAAAGGGATGGGGAATCCAAATACAACATCTGTTTCGTGATTCAAGATGGTGGATGAGAAATCAAAGATGGCGGATGGGAAAAATTTAAAAAATCAATATGGGTATCGTCTCTGATGATTTAAGGGATGGAGAATCCAAATACAACATCTATTTCGTGATCAAAGATGGCGGATAGGAAATCAAAGACGGCGGACGGGATTTTTATTAAAGTCGATTGGGTATCGTCTCCGATATTTTAAGGAATGGGGAATTCAAAAACACCATCTATTTCGTGATCAAAGATGGCGGTTGGGAAATTTAAAAAAATATATATGAGTATCGTCTCCGATGTTTAAAGGGATGGGGAATCCAAATACAACATCTATTTCGTGATTCAAGATGGTGGATGGGCAATCAAAGATGACGGATGGAAAAAATTTAAAAAATCAATATGGGTATCGTCTCTGATGATTTAAGGCATGGTGAATCCAAATACAACATCTATTGCGTGATCAAAGATGGCGGATTGGAAATCAAAGATGGCGGACGGGATTTTTTTTAAAGCCGATATGGGTATCGTCTCCGATATTTTAAGGAATGGGGAATTCAATATTAGGTATATAAAAATCTATGTTTGTTTGTTCATCATTTATAGACTCTGAAATGATAAGAGATTAAGCGCTAAGACAATGGTAACTTTGGAAAAGGGGCTTGGAAAAAAGGGAGTTAAATAAAAACTCTTAAAAAGGCGATACGAAGTTCGCTGGGTCAGCTAGTTATATATAATATTAGCTGTTTTCCGCGGTATCACCCGTATCCTGAGGGAACTGCTTTGCGTACCCGGTTAATTTATAGCCTAAGTTACTCCTTGGTACATCAGCTATCAGCCAATGAACGTCCTGTCAAAATCGGTCCAGCCGTTCCAGAGATTAGCGAAAACAAAGAGACAGACAGACAGACAAAAATTGTAAAAAATGTAAATTCGATATATGTGCACACGGTACATATATCGAATTTACATTTTTTACAATGTTTGTCTATCATCTATAATAAGCATTTAGTAAAAAGTGGTTATTTTTAATAATACAAACAGACACTCCAATTTTATTTATATGTATAGATAACCATTTATTAGTAGTATTACGAGGACTCTTACTAATAATATACTGTTCACTGGATGAAGCGTGGCTAATTTTTTATTATTTAAGTTATAAAGTTTACTACAAAAAAAAACTATAAAAGTTCTCGATCTTGAACCAGCATCGAAAAACATGATAGACCCCGACTCACATAGATAATTTCTTTCACCTGAAAGCATGGGATTATTAACAATTTAATACGCCCTTCACTTGGAGAAGTCAGTGTTGAACGCCATGGGTTTGAACCTGAAACCAGTATGTTAGTCTCCCCTGCAGATTATCGCTGCTTTACACAACGACAACTACCGCATTAGGAATAAATCCTGTGACGCGGGGGAATTTACAAAGATACAACCAACGGACACAATGCACACCCGGACTCGAAACAACAATTTGTGGATCACCCAAAGTGTTGTCTCGTGTGGGGATCGAACCCACAACACTCGGCGCTATGTCAAGAGGCGAGACGACCGCTGAAACCAGTACGCCAAACCGACAGTGCAGACTATTAGATACAGTATATTACGTTGCATAATTATACTGTATCTAACGTCCCGAGCGAAAATATTATTTGTAATATCTCCACCAAAAATCGGGCTCAGTGGCGTGCCATTGGAGGGGCCTATATCCAGCAGTGGACTACGGCAGGCTGATGATGATGATGATGATGAATATATCCGCACCGCTGCTCTGCTTCAAACCGGCTATATGATCTCCAGCTAGCCACAAGATAATAGATCAGACGAAATTGCTCAGATTGTAGACAATCAATCACTCATGCTGTGTGGTTTTATATTTCCTCTCTCCATAGTCGTTTTGACAGCATGAGATATTGGTCAGAACATACAGATTGCTTTACTCGTATATACAGAGAGGCTTGCTTCACTGATGTAACTGCCGCAACTGACCGGCTATAGGCATGACAATTGTGGTTTTGATAAAGATCTGCTGGAATGTGATAGGTTTACTTGCACGTATGTTTGGAGTGAAACCAATGATTCTTTAGTAGGAGCATAAAATGAAATGTTAAATTGTATCTATTCTAAGACACCGGACAAGAATAAGGTGGTAGCAGATACTAAACATACCTACTTTTTACTGCTATCAGACGTATTTTTAGGGTTCCGTAGTCCACAAGGAACCCTTATAGTTTCGTCATGTCCGTCCGTCTGTCCGTCCGCAGCCTAGCTCAAAGACACCTGGTGCTAGAAAGCTGATATTTGACATGAATATAGACATAAGATATTGCAACAAAACTGTAGAATAAAATTAAGGAAAATATTTTTTTTAAGGGTATCTCCCCTACATATATAGTGGGGTTGAATTTTTTTTTGGTTGAGTAACCCATCATGTGGGGTATGATTGGATAGGTTTTAAAAAAATAATATTAGTTTGCTCAAATCATTTTTCGATCAAGTGATTGGTTTGTCAAATATCAAGCTTTGAAGTGAAAAAAAATGTTAGACTCAAGTGCCCCCCCCCCCCTCTGCCGGCTAAACTATTAACTTGGAAGAGGTGAAAAAAATCACAAATGTAGTACATATAACGAATTTAAAAGGAAAACTATCACGGCTAAGTAGATATCACTAGTTTACGAGTAATCGTCGGTTAACTTATAAGTACCTATTTCTGTGAGTTTACATTGGGCGCGCTAGCTTAATCTTAAATATATACGTACCTACTTTGGTATGTAATATACTACGGTACTACGTATGTATAGTGGTAGTATATCTTGGAAACCACATTTTATGTTTACAATACATAACTGGATACATACCTAGTATTTTTCTAAACAAAACTTAGGTTCTTATAATAGTGTTATTAAAATTATTTTTTCAGCAAAATAAACTGTCGGATTTGTTGTACATTAATACCCTTTGCAGCAAGTCATTATGGGCAACTACGGAACCCTACATTGCGCGTGGCCCGACACGCACTTGCCCGGTTTTTTTCTTTTTTGTTTAGTCTACAAAAAATATTTATTTATTTTTAGATGAAGTTATAAAAATCTCTTAGATTTATTAAAATACGTACCAGTTAAACTGCATGAATACTGCACTAGATTTTTCTCTGTTGCTAAACTACAGTATTTTATCATATTTTGTGCCACTAAAAATAATTATTTTATTCTTAAAGACCAACGAATACCATATTAAAATCATGTACATCAATTATTAAAATGTAGTATTATCGATGGCTATACAAATTGATTTTAAGTAGATACTCCAAAAGTTTTCGAATGTTATAATATTTATATTCTGAACTAAAGAGCAGTTTAATATTACATACTGCCCTTTAATTAGTGGGCGATTTTTTTTTATGACAAACCAAAATACATGCAGTATTTAATAAGATTACTGTAGTGAAACCAGTGGTTTTATTCGATAAAACTGTTTAAATAGAATATTCACAATATTACTACATAAACTTTACTTACCGGTAACGGTAATAGGCTCGCCCCCTATTACGTGGGACCTAAAAATTCATGGCGAAATGTGGGTGTTATATTACACCACTGCCTACCCCTACGGGGATACAGGCGTGATTCTATAAATAAAAAATAAACTTTAATTCGTGTGAACGATAGAACACAAAAATCTAAAATGCAGTAATAACAAGATTTTGTGCATTTTAAAAAGTTTCTAAAATAATTTCGCAAACAAAACTGTATGCAGTACCAGGGGCATAATTGCAGTATTAAAAAAACTCATATTTAGGTACGCTTACTAATTTAATTTTATGTATATCCTTTCACCTTGCATTGAAGGTTTTATCGAAAAATATATTAGGGATACAATTTAAGGGGCCCTAAACTTTTGTCCGTGTGGTGACGGATTAAGAATACGGAATGTCACCACCCCATATCATCCCGTGGGTGTCGTAAGAGCCGACAGAGGGAGCATACTATGCAGAGAACAGCACTGTAAGAGAAGGAAAACTTGATACAAACCCTATACCAACCCGTTTGGCCAGCGTGGTATAGTAGGCCAACTCCTCCTTTAAAAGGAGAGGCCTAGTCCAGCAGTGGACGGTTAAAGGCTGATGATGATGAAACTTTAAGCGTGATTTTCTCGAACTCGTGCACTTTACGTTCGCGAGTGCAGTATAGAAGAAAGTTTGTTACTCCTTTACACGAAAACCAAAATTTAAATCAAAATGGTATGCAAGCCTCTCTTAAAACTAGTAGGTAGAGCATAAAATAATATTATAATTATATTTCATATTAGCATAGGGTTCCCACCAAGAACTTAGGGTCCCAAGCCAACCTCACCTGCAAGTGGTGCACCTGCCGATCAACGGACGAGGCTCTGGCTAACAAAATATCCCGATAAGCGGCAATAGGCTCGCCACCTATTACGTGGGATCAAAACACTGGCGAAAAGTGGGCGTTTAATATGCCTCTGCCTACCCCTTCGGGGAAACAGGCGTGAGTCTATGTATGTATGTATAATATTATAATAATAGCTGTTTTCCGCGATTTCACCCGCATCCTGAGGAAACTGCTTCGCGTACCCGGTTAATTTATAGCCTAAGTTACTCCTTGGTATATCAGCTATCCGCCAATGAACGTCCTGTCAAAATTGGTCAAGCCGTTCCAGTGATTAGCGAAGACAAAAAGACAGACAGACAGACAAAAATTGTAAAAAATGTAATGATACACACGGTACATATATATCGAATTTACATTTTTTACAATTTTTGTCTATCATCTATAATAATGGATTTAGTAAAAAGCGGTTTTTTTTAATAATACAAACAGACACTCCAATTTTATTTATATGTATAGATGTATAGATAATCATTTATTAGAAGTATTACGAGGACTCTTACTAATAATATACTGTTCACTGGATGAAGCGTGGCTTAATTTTTTTATTATTTTAGTTATAAAGTTAGCCAGCTTGATACAGCCAGTAGTGTGATTATTCTTTGTTGGCAATATTTCTTGTACTTGGCATTATTGAAGCAATTTCAGGATGACAATGCACCTTGAAGGAGCAATAAGTAAATATACAGGAAAATAATTGCAAATAAACATAAACTATAATTAGTTAACTGCTATAGTCTTTATGACGACAGCAGTTTTATAACATTTACTATGCTGTGCTGGTAGAAATACTTGACGCGGGACTACTTACTACTGTTGAAACTAGAGTGTAAATAGGTACAAAACTATTACATGACGTTTTATGACTGAAACTAAAGAAATGTTTGTGATTGTTTACCAATTAACCAATTAAAAAATTAAATTATTATTTTCTTTGCGTATTAATTGAATGTATTTAAATACATTCAAAAAGTAAGTAAGTACTTAAGTAGGTTCCTACTTTGTAGCTAGTGTAGCTAAAATGTCGTTTTACTTTATCTTAGAAATCGAATAGGCATTTATAAGTTAGGCCCAGTTTCACCGCTGTCGTACATTAAGTATGCCTATAAATTAGTTATAACAAACTTCCAACGTTAATTTATCTGAAAAGTAGTCCGATCCATGGGCGAGTAAACGGGGCTTCAGGGTGCTGGTAAAGTACACCTCCACTTCTCTGACCCACCAGCCGCCACTGGTTGTTACTAATTTTAATTTGACTAATGATGGTTTTACTCATAATGAATATCGAGATAATATGGATAATATTTAAAATAAATCCTCAGGTCTGGAATACTCAGAATTAATTTCAATAGAATGTTGATAAATAATAATCGATATTGATAAATAAATTTGAACGTAGGAACAGACACTTGTGTGCTTTATTAAACCTGTTCAAATTAAGATCTGCATTTTATTATTTTATGTAACCAAGTCAACAACAAATAAACAAATTGTGATTATAGCTAATTTTGTTTGGAAGATTTTAGAAGAACACTTGATGATCGTCGCGTAGCAAGCGATAACTATTTATCTTATTTGTATATTTATCTTATTCTTATCTTATACTAATATATAAAGCTGAAGAGTTTGCTTGTTTGTTTGTTTGTTTGGTTGAACGCGCTAATCTCAAGAACTACTGGTCCGATTTGAAAAATTATTTCAGTGTTAGATAGCCCGTTTATCGAGGAAGGCTATAAGCTATATAACATTGCGCTATGAGCGACGGGGGCAGAGCAGTAGCCTTAAATAACGCGGGTGTAACCGCAGGCATCCTCTAGTATTAGATACAAACCATAAGCCAAATTGAAGTAAATATATTAACCGCCAATGTAGCGCGGTTTCTATGTATTCTAAGGCTCGCCAGAATGTTCGTAGCAATGCTCGCTAAAGCACACTCATTTGTTTTTCTGTTTTATAATATTCGCACGAATGCTCATAGAAGTGAATGCTCAAGTGTATCAGCGGTATTATACGAGCATATAAATCACATTCATTATCGCAAATCTTGAATGGAATGAACCCACAACTTGCATTATAAACGTGACAAACTGATAAAGCTCTTACCGCTACTTGTAACATTAGAAACGAATCATTTATGATTAGAAACGAATCATTCATTATTGACTAATGATGAGTTACAATTATTTTCTTGCAGCCGTATAATATGAATATTGCAGCCTCTTCGAAGCATTGGGAGGAGGCTTACTAAATGAACATAATTTATTGCTTGAGTATGATATCAATAACTATTAACTTTTGCAATAGTAGATAACTCACAATGTGAAACAGTTGCAGCTCCTTACAAATATGACATGTAAAACTATTATACTGGCAGTTAAAAAGAGTGGCCACGAGTTTTATTGCCCGTTCTTTCTCGTGGTTCTACCTATTGCATTGCGAACGTGGCAGTAAATGTAAATGTAGAATCATCTAGTAATTAACTTTAATTTTTGACGTTCATAAGCGTCACTTTGTGGCCTGAATGAATAAATGATTTTGAGTTTGAATTTGAGTTTCATATCTGCGTTATATTTTTTTACATTTATGTGTTGTGTGCAATTAACCAATGAATAATATTTGCATTTGATAAACTGAGCACTTTTTTATGCTCCATTAATCCAGCGGCAATTTACTTGTCATTAACTTGGCTCTACATTATCTCTTCTAAGAATTTCTTATCTTGATTTTATTCAACCCAATAAACACAGTTCTAATAACCATCATCATCATCATCATCAGCCTTTAACAGTCCACTGCTGGACTTGGCCTCTTCTTTGAAAGGAGGAATTGGCCTACTATACCACGCTGGCCAAACGGGTTGGTATAGGGTTTGTATCAAGTTTTCCTTCTCTTACAGTGCTGTTCTCTGCATAATATGCTCCTTCTGTCGATTCTTACGACACCCATCGGATGATATTGGGTGGTGACATTCCGTATTTTTAATCCGTCACCACATGGAACAATAACTTAATTAAGATCGTACTATCGGGGCTTCCCTAGAGAATTTAACTGCGCACTGTTATCAATTAATATAGAATATAATAATAGCAGCCTAGTTTATATACTGTCCGACTGCTGGGAACGGGCGTTTTCTCACTATGAGAAGGGTCAGGCTTGTCCACTAAGCTGGCTAAGTGAAGGTTGGCAGACTTCTTTTTTTATGTCATAAGCGGCAAACGAGCAAACGGATCGCTTGATGGTAAGCAATTACCACCGGCCATGGGGCATGGACACAAACAACACTTGAAGAGTCACAAGTGCGTTGTCGCCCTTTGGGTTAGGAGAAGGGATGGGAGGAGGAGAGACTCTCCGAACGAAACGCAACAGTTTAGGTACTGTTACTTTACGTCGATTTTCTGTGAGTTCACATGTCTTTTGAGAATATTATGGTAAACTCCCGGACATGAAGGTTTTCTCAAGATGCTTTCCTTCACAGCTTAGCAAGCGATTGTCAAAATTTCAATTATCTTAATATATAAAATCCTTGCGTTACTTACTGACTGACAGACACGCTGCAGCTGAAACTATTCGGCGCAGGCACCGTAGGGGTGCACTAAAAAGGGATTTGCCGAAATTCCCACGGGATCGGCCAAAACGGGTAATTTAAAAAAAAATTGCAGGCGTAGCTGCTGGCGTCCTCTAGTCTTAACATATAAAACCCTTGCGTTACTTACTGACTGATAGACACGCTACAGCCGAAACTATTGGGTACAGGAAGCTGAAATTTGGCATGTATGTTCCTTAGACCGTAGGGGTGCACTAAGAAGGGATTTCCCGAAATTCGCACAGGGTCGGCCAAAACGGGTACCTAAATTTAAAAAAATTGCAGGCGTAGCTGCTGGCGTCCTCTAGTAATAATATTCTACAATAATATTCTACCACATTCACACAACACCATCTAGTCCCAACCTAGCAGAGCTTGTACTATGGGTACTAGATAATGAATAAACATACGTATATACTTTTTTTTTTGTAAATTTTTTGTAAACCATACATATTATACATAGAAAGACCCAGACCAAGACAGACATCCATGTTCATGCACACAATTAAATGTTTGATCTTAGCGAGAATCGAACCCGCGACCTTCGGCGTAGCAGTCGCTTACACTCCCGCTGCGCCCACCGGTCGTCAATACGTTTACAATGCTGTTCTATAAACTATTGGGAGGCTTATGTCCAGTAATGGACTGCTAAAGCCCGTATCAGTGATTTATAAAAATCATTATTTTGATGCAAAAATCTCCAATTCAAGTCATCTCTTCTCAGAATATTAATGTAATATAAACAATCAGATGATAAACAAAGTTGTACTAGGGACTTAATTACTACCATACTATCGGTACTTCCCTGGAGTCAGTACCCTGCGCGAGTTATCTTTACAACTTTGTATTTACCATCAACTAAACCAAAACATTGAGTACAATGAGCCTTATTGCAGAGGAGTAAAGTTTACGTTCCAATACAACTGAGTTCATGAACTGTAAATCTAACTGATTGTATGTTACTATATAAAACGTAGCAATGTCAAGTAGAGCATCATCCGTGCCATTACCGCTGCAGTTAACACTTGCTATTCAATTTTAAATTTAATAATTTGAATATCAACAATGAATTTCTTCAAAATCGTTTTGTTCGTGTTCGCTTGTGTTGTCGCTTTGGCGAGCGTATCGGCGGCGCCCGAACCAAGATGGAAGGTGTTCAAGAAAATTGTGAGTATCTTGATTGAAAATCTTTTTATGTGAATCGCATTGTACCAAATTGGTGTGGAGTAGGTTCTGCTCCGGGGTGAACAATCAAACACGAAATTACGGAAAATACGTTTATTAAAATATATATACCTATTTAATAGGATACGTTTATTCTAACACACAAAGTACATGATAGAACAGCATCCCAGCGGCTTCGATGTTATTTTTGTGCAGTTGGACCGCCGTATCCCATACGGATATCAAGGTTTGGACTAATTCCAAAACAAGTTCAAAACTGTTTTGCCATTACTTTAAACATTATAAATATAATTTTATTTATTTATTTATAGTCTCACGCCTGTATCCCCGAAGGGGTAGGCAGAAGTATAATATTACACCCACATTTTGCCACGAATTTGTAGGTCCCACGTAATAGGGGGCGAGCCTATTGCCGTTACCGGGCACATCACCAGACTCCGAGCTGCTACTGAGAATTCGGAAAAACCAGTAACACTTTTGCTCGACCCGGGAATCGAACCCGGGACCTCCGATCGGTAGTCGCATACGCTATCCACTGGACCATGGAGGCAGTTCCAAATCTTTCTATCGACTTGCATTGGTATTGTTACGCAAATTAGAAGAAGCGCATGTAAAGCAGTGGACTGGGAATGGCTGATAATGGTGATGATTGGAATAAAATACATTTCAAAAAGCACATGCTAATATGTTACTGATTTAAGCGAATATTTATGATTTACTTTATTATGTTACAGGAGAAAATGGGTCGCAACGTCCGTGATGGAATTATCAAAGCGGGACCAGCCGTTGCAGTGCTAGGAGAAGCGAAGGCGCTAGGGAAATAAGGAATATTGTCGTTGCGAGAAATGAATAATAACTGTAAATAATAGTATTAATGTGTATATATTATATTATTGTTAAATAATTTACCAAAGCTCAGTAAATAAATTTGTAATAAATATTTAAGATTTTTTAATTCCTTGGCCAACAAAGATCTGGAAATTATTGTCGCAATATTTTCCGTATGCACACAAACATGCAGATTCGAAACAACAATTTATGAAGCACGCAGAGTGTTATTTTGCGTGAGCGAAAGACATAAAGACATATTTATTTCTGCATTTTGGTTGTTTACAACGCTTATACAAGACAAAACCCTATTCTAAATTATGCCGGCTTTTCCTAGCTAAATGACTTCTTGAGAAGAAAGGCCGAAACAAACTCAGAGTCATTGCTTTTCTTTTGTCATTTCATTATATTTCATCTCTTCTTTTATATTCTTTTGAAGTCCAGATATAATAGATTTAGATGCGACTACAATGCAGAATATCATCTGACGCTGATTACTGACTCAGCCCGCTGATAGCCCGCATTCAACAGCTATCGTACGGCTCAACCTTGATTGAGGGAGCCAGCACGACCTGAATCATTATGCCTCCAAGCGATCGGTAGGTTTATGGCATGTCAGCCTAAGCCACCAGACAGGCTGCCACTACTATTAGTTGAAAAGCTACTAATTCCCACATTGTACTTGATCCTTACATTTTATCATAAGGTTGAGTACATGTTGTAAACAATAATATTAAAATAATAAATAAATATACAATAAAATGTCATCTAATTAAAATGTCACTAAATAAATAATAATAATTGAATGTCAATTTGAAAATGTCAGAAAAATAGAAATTATATAACCTACAAATGTATATAAAATACTTAAGTTATTGGAAATGTCAAGACATAAATAAAATAATCGAATGTCAATTTGGACATGTCAAACGAAATACAATAATTACTATTAAAGTAAATGAAAATAATCTGATGTCATTTCAGAATGTCAGCATATAAATATTAACAAAAAGAGATAAATTACAAATGTCAAATATTCATAATACTATTATAATTTTTACATGACATTTTAGTCTGCGTGCAAACTGGAGAAACTCAACCCCAGGTATTCTTGTCTTCTAAGTAATCCTTTACTGAGTAGTACGCTTTGGAACCCAAACTCTGCTTAATAAATACTTTGAATTTATTTGAACTTAATACCCGAATATTACCTGGAATTTTGTTGAAGAAGCGACACTTATACACACTAACACTTATACGAGTTACAAATTTTTTGCAGTCTAGTTAAAGGTAGCACAAGTTTATTTTTATTTCGTGTATTTATACTATGAATGTCGCTTATTTTCGAAAGGCGAAGCGACTTCTACGTATAAATGCAGTCCTATAGATAATAGTATGAGTCTGCTTAGCAATTGTGGCTTAATAACTAAGGAATTAAAAACTCAAATGTCTATCCCTTTAGAATACTTGGCCATTCATTACCCAATCCTTAAAGCAGGTCATCAATGTGACAAAAGACAGAAAAGTCTTGTCTACATAATGGATTGGTCTATAAGCCCCATCTACTATTGATGAAACAGATGGAAAGACTTATGCTTCTTCGGTTAAAAGTTAGTTTTCAGGAATACAACAAGCGGAACTTGAACCCACGTTATTTCAACTGTGATAGCAATACTTCAACAAATTATTATAGCACCACCACTTTAGGAAGGAATACTGCAGAAAAATTTAAGGTTCAGACAATATAGCAAGGGTAGCTTAGTGAATAGACTTTTCAACTGCTATGCAGAAGGCCTTTAGTTCGAGTCTCAAAAAACGCATGGCATGCACCACTAACTTTTCGAAGTTAAGTGCATATTATTTTGTTAATTATCCATTGCTTAGTAAAGAACATATTTTGAAGAATCCTGCATGTCCGAGAGCTTCCCAGAATGTGATTGTAAACATATAAGCGGTGTACGCAACATCATCGTTTCTGAGAAAATCTTGCGCTGTTCGGCTGACTTCAATCAAGATCCCATACTTGCTTTGCTGCGACAGAGGCGTAAGTCAAACTGTATTACCCTAGAATACTAATCATCGCCTGAGAGGCCGCGTTCGGTTGATTTTTTAAGAATATTTTTAAATTACGTCTATGTTTTGCGGGGTGCGTTCGCGCCAATACAGTGCACCCCGTGACGCAGTGGAGAGTGGTCACGGGTTCAGCGGGGAATATGCAGGTATTGAGTTATTGACCTCACGGTCGCCTGGGAGGCGATCATTAGTATTAAAGGTTTTTTACCAATTCCGTTTCTTCGTTTTATGCAATTATCTCTTTATTTATTTGTTTGATAAAGCTGAGAAGTGGTTACTTTGTTTCATAGATGAATCTCGATGAGAACCAGATAAAAAAATATTTGGAAAACGAAGAATCGGACAGTGAAACTGAAGATTATGTTGAAGATTACGATTCAGACGACAGTATGGCTGATCCTTCGTGCCAGCTTGAAGATGATCTTCCATATATTGCTCCGAGCAATCTGGATTTACCTCCTCGAACATCTCAAATACAAGCAAGCACAAGCGCGGAGTTAGAAGTCACTCTACAAACCCAATCTCTATCCAAACTGCTGTAATTTTGATAGAAAAATCTGAGTCTGATTTTAATTTACTGTCAAGCCAAATATCTTATAATTACAATGGTAATTTTATTTTTATGTGATATAACATTTTAAAAATACTTAATTTAGATACTAAATTAGAGGCTATATGTGACTTTTTATTTTTAATAATTATTATTCTAAAGACTGTTTAAACAAAGGTTACGTTAGACTTAAGGTTGATTTTAAGACTGAAATTATAATTTAAAAGAAAATGTGCCATTGCATTTAAAGAAACAAGGTGTTTCTTCATTATTTTGTTAAATTTAAAACAATTTTTAATAAAAAAGTATTTCTAAAATCTTGTGTCATATATGAAGTAGCCTCCCGAGCGATCATTAGTATTAAGCGGTAAAAAAATAAGATTAGTACTCTAGGGTTAAGCAGAACAACCCAGTTTTTTTTTTAACCAAGCTACGGTTTTCAAATTGTATCGCGATATATTGGTTTTAGAGATATGACATTTAAACTGCCTCGTTGGTGTCGCGGCATAAATGTTCGCGTGGGATTGGAAGGTCTCGGGTTCGATTCCCGGGTCGGCTAAGGTGTTCTTAGTTTTTCCGTTAGGAAATTCTCAGTAGCAGCACGGAGTCTGGTAATGTGCCCGGTACGGCAATAGTCTCGCCCCCTATTACGTGGGACCTAAAAATTAATAGCGAAATGTGTGTGTAATATTACACCTCTGCCTACCCCTTCGGGGATACAGGCGTGAGTCTATAAACAAAAATAAAAACTACATTGGAACCGAATGATCTAGAAACTTTATTTTTTATTACTAGCCGACGTTTTCATTGTTTTACAGGAAAGGATCCTAATTCCTGAAGGTAATTTCAATGTGTAACATTCGCGTAAACCAAAGAAAATACAGCACAGATTTGTTTTCAATACGTTACACTTTAGCCTAAAGGTTAATAGAATATGCGACAGCACAAGATAAATTCTCGCGTCACTGATAAGAAGTTTGATATTCACGTAATTGTACCTAGTGGCGCCTGAAACTTGGCTAAAATTTTCTGTGGTTCACTCAGTTATATACATTATCTTAGAATAGCAATAAATAGGAGTCTACGCTATAATTTAAAAAAGATTCTATAACTTTCTCAAAATATTGTAGATGTCTTATTAAATATTAACTTTTAAGTTCTTCAGATTTTTAAGTTCTTATTTATCAATGTAGCATGGAATCTTACGTTTTTCGTGAAGGTAATTAAAGTGTTAATTTTAATAAATAGGTATATCAAAATTGTACAAGATGATAAAAAATCGGTCTTGAGGTTGTTTCATTTCTTTGCATTTTCTGAGAACGTTTACCTTAGTAATGTTTATTTTATTCACACCATCAGAAAGTAGAGATTTCAACGAACAAAACGCCGAACAATTAAAAAAAAGAGCTGATATATTGACGTGAGAATTTTCAATTGAAAATTAGGGTTTCATTTCGATATTAAGTCAAAATAAGGCGTAAAAATAAATATTTTAAATAAAAAACATTAACAGTCTGTTTGGAACATAAAAAGGCAAGTTTTCACCAGATTTCATGTAAAAGAAAAAGCTATTGTAAAAGTTAAAAATAAAAAAAACCAAAATCTTGGTTATTTGAATTTCATATAAATTATGACGTTGTGTGAATAAAGTGTAAATACAAAAGTTAAGGATCTTTTTATTGCCAGTTGAAAACTTTGCCATTGACGTTTTTCCCGTAGGACTTGTAGTTTTGCTGGCAATCGAGATAAACCCTTTTTTACTCCACTACATCCACTTCCCGACCTCAGATCTCCCGTAATTTATTTTTCCTTTAATCATCGCTATATTCTCTTCCATCTCCAATGGATTTCATCCTACTGTAATTTTATTTTACTTTTTACCGTTTTCTAACGTGGAGTGTAGAATGCAGTGGTCTAACATGCCGCGGAGCCTCCACGACTGCACTACTGAGTACAGCTATGGACTAGCCACAACATATGTGGTTGTGATTGCTGTAATATATATGGAGCCTAATTTCATTGGTTTATGGGAATGGGTGTTTAATGGACTATATTAATAATTATGATACTATGGATGAAAAGCAGGCAGCGATAGCCTAGTGGAGATACCAACAGACTGCCATGCAGAGGGTATTGGGTTCGAATCCACGGCGTGCACCAATGACTTTTCGGAGTTATGTGCGTATTGCATTGTTAATTATCGCTTGTCTCGTGCCTCGGAGAGCACGTTAAGCCGTCGGTCCCGGTTGTCATGAAGATCTTTGACAGTCGTTACAGGGCGTCAGTACCTTCTAAATAAACTGACACTGGTCTCAACCATGGAATATCGCTATCCCTTCGGGTTGCGGAGGTAGACAGGCAGTCGCTCTGTGGAAAAGCTAATATTCAGCCAAATCCGGTTAGACTAGGAAGCGGACCCCAGATTGAAACTGGGATAACGCTAAGAGAATGACTATGGATGAAAAACGGCACCTGCCAGTAATACTCTAATAGTATCCGTCTGACTGTGACTCCCCAACTCACTGGATGGACCCTCTCTAAACTGCCATCCAAAGCCAACAAAGTCTGCCATAGAGGCAGCCAGAGAGCAACACCAGTGCGAGTGGCTAGGGGTGTCGAGTGGTGCGGCACCGGTTTCCCCATCGCGGGTCTCGTGACAACGGAGACCCGTAGCGGGCTTCCCAGTAATTACGCCCTTGCGATTGACACTTCCACCCCCGAGCTTTACTGTATTTATTATTATGCTCTATAATTAGCTGTATGGCAGTAAAATGTCGTTTATTTGTAAGCCAAATTACCAGCAACCTTTTAAATCAAATATGGTGTGTAATATAAAAAATATTCTTTTGTTACTTCAAAGGGAAACCTTTACACAGAAACCCCGACAAAGGACATAAGAACTTAGTGAATGGGACGCAATAGTAAGATAACATAAATCTCATGTCTAACTGGTGTAACCCATGCTGAAAGGTCGTGGCAAGAATTTTGTACTTTCATTTCTTTCTTATCAAATAATTACGCGATACAGACCTTACATTAATATTGTATTACATAGAAAATAATTTGTGTTTCCCAAAGTGTCTAACAGCTATCTATTATGTTCTTAAATCGCATGTGAAGTCTGCCAATCATCACTAGCAAGGCCAGGGTAGTGGACTATGGCAGTGGGACACTTTATAAAATAAGGCTGATTGTGTTGATCTATGACTCGATCTTGAGGAGTCAAGTCTCATTCAACCTAAATCTTCATATAGTTATCATTAGTAAGAAGTATCTTAGCACTGGTGTTGCTACGATTCTATAGAGGCTGTATAATCAGATGACCGCGCTCGGATTGGTTCCAATTAAGATGCACTTTAAAACAGTCGTCAAAGACCTCTGTGTAACTCATATTGAAACTGAAAATGTTGTATTTATTACAGTAAAGTGAAATAAGTGTTATTGTATTTGAGTTTTTAAACTAAGAAACTGGTTTGAAAGGCGCATGTAGAAGGCATTCATTACAGTAAAAATACAGAAATACGAGACTTAATTTTACTGGGTTGAGGCAATTATGGCACATCACTTAAATATAATATGTACACATAAATAATATTATTTACAATATTAATTATAATAACTAATTATTTCCCTAACGCCTTCGCTTGTCCTAGAACTGCGACGGCTGGTCCCGCTTTGATGATGCCATCGCGAACGTTACGACCCACTTTCTCCTGTAACAAGAATAAAGAAAATATTATATCACTTCTGAAAAACCAAACGTAGTACACTAGGAAGAAATCCTGTGTCATGAAAGACTTTAAAACCATTCAATCAGCGGCACAAAGTACACATGAAGTCGAAACATCAATTGTGTACCACACAAACAGTTGATTAACTTAGTATGGAAATCGAAACCAAAACACTCGACGCAGATCTGGGCGAGTCAATCGCTGAGACCACTATGCTATACGTGCAGTCATATATCATCATCAGCCATTAACAGTCCACTGCTGGACTAGGCCTCTTCTCTGAAAGGAGTAATTGGCCTACTATATCACGCTGGGCAAACGTGTTGGTATAGGGTTTGTATCAAGTTTTCCTCCTCTTACAGTGCTGTTCTATGCATAATATTCTCCCTCTGTCGGCTTTTACGACACCCGTGGGATGATATGGGGTGGTGACAATCCATATTCTTAATCCGTCCACAACACGGACTTATAAAAACAGTGTACAGTCTTATATAAATATGAATTATTGTTCAGAAAAATATTTGTGGGTATTTTTATTATGATAATAAGGACACGAAAAATATCCAGACCCGAAATAGACTGGATGACGATACAACATTTTAGTGTTATTGGGATTAAAAACTGTTAAAAAATGAGTTCTGTAGGCATTTATTGAAATACAAATATTTGACCTACTTCAAACAAAACTGCTTGTGTTAAAAACCACGAAAGTTAACGAAACCAAGTAGTAAATAAAATAAACTTACAATTTTCTTAAACACCTTCCACCTCGGTTCGGGTGCCGCTGATACGCTCGCCAAAGCGACAATACAAGCGAACACGAACAACAATATCCTTGAGAAATTCATTTTTGATATTCAAATTCAATCTCACAATTGAATACGGAAGTGTTTACTCTAAAGTGGTTATGCCACGAATGATGCTCTACTTCAGTTTATACGATTTATATAGTAATAACACAATCAGTTACATTTACAGTTCATGAACTCAGTTGTATTGGAACGTGAACTTTACTCATGGGTAACAAGGTTCATTTTATTCAATGTTTGGTTTGATTGACGGTAAATATAAGTTTGTTATGATGATGCGGTGCTCGTACGGTGTACTGGATCCAGGGAAGTACCGATAGTACGGTGCTAAAGAAATCCCTAATACATCTTTGTTTATCATTTGATTGTATTTTTTTTAATTCTGAGAAAAGATGAGCTAAACATGAGCTGTGATGTGTCGACATGCACTATTTATATATTTTTCTTATTCATATTTCTTTTCTTACTAGCGGTCATCCTAACTTTGCTCCGGTAGTATAATTTATTATTATAATTTACACAAACTTTTCAAATTATACAACCATCTCTTTGTTATGAATCACTTTATTTATTGGTATACACAGTATGAAAATCCGAATCTATGCGTGACACAATTATTTGAGACGATAAACAAAACCTAGAAGATGACTAACGAATAATAAAATTATAAATCATGTTACTAGGATTTCCCTAGGACGTACCTTTGTTTGGAATAATATCGGTTACTCCAAACAAAGGTACGTGGTATATATCCCGAAAGACAATTTAAAGTAAATTTAAATGACCACGAAAGTTTAAATTCCTATAATGTTACTAGGATGATAATCTTCTTCTTCTTTCGCGTCAATGACGAGTCTCAAGTTTTAATGCATCAAATTTTATGTACTACTATATAGAGACAGCCAGAGGGCAACACCGGTGCGAGTGGCTAGGAGTGTCGAGCGGTGCGGCACCGGTTTCGCGTGGACTACGGCAGTGGGACACTTTATAAAATAAGGCTGATTGTGATGATGACTCGATCTTGAGGAGTCAATTCTCATCCAAGCCTAAAGCTTCATATAGTTATTATTAGAAAGAAGTATCTTAGCACTGGTATTGCTACGATTCTATAGAGGCTGTTTCATCAGATGACCGCGCTAGGATTGGTTCCAATTAAGATGCAATTTAAAACAGTCGTAAAAGACCTCTGTTTAACTCATATCAAAACTGAAAATGTTGTATTTATTACAGTAACGTGAAATAAGTGTTATTGCATTTGAGTATTTAAACCAAGAAACTGGTTTGAAAGGCACATGTAGAAGGCGTTCATTACAGTAAAAATACAGAAATACGAGACTTAATTTTATTGGGTTGAGGCAATTATGGCAGATCACTTAAATATAATATGTACACATAAATAATATTATTTACAATATTAATTATAATAACTAATTATTTCCCTAACGCCTTCGCTTGTCCTAGAACTGCGACGGCTGGTCCCGCTTTGATGATGCCATCGCGAACGTTACGACCGACTTTCTCCTGTAACAAGAATAAAGAAAATATTGTTTCAGAAACATATCACTTCTGAAAAACCAAATGTAGTACACTAGGAATAAATCCTGTGTTATGGAAGACTTTAAAAACATTCAATCAGCGGCACAAAGTACACATAAATTTGAAACATCATTTGTGAACAACACAAAGTGTTGATTACTCATCATCATCGTCCTAACGTTATCCCAGATGCATCTAAGAGTTTTTGCCTTGGAGCCCGAGGTCCGCTTACTAGCCTAACCAGATTTGACTGAATATCAGCTTTTTCTACAGAGTGACTGTCGTCTGACCTCCGCAACCCAAAGGGAAAGTTTATTTGAGGGTACTGACTGTCAAAGATCTTCATAACAGCCGGGACCGATGGTTTAACGTGCTCTCCGAGGCCCGGGACAAGCGATAATTAACAATTTAATACGCACTTAACTTCGAAAAGTCATTGGTGCGCGCTGTGGATTCGAACCCGATACCCTCTGCACAGCAGTCTGTTTGTATATCCACTCGGCTATCGCTGCCTTCAAAGTGTTGATTAGTATGGGAATCGAAACCAGAACACTCGACGCAGTTCTGGGTGAGTCAATCGCAAATATTATAGATATAATGTGTCATAAATAAATATGAATTATTGTTCAGAATAATATTTGTGGGTATTTTTATTATGATAACAAGGACACAAAAAATATCCAGACCCGAAATAGACTAGATGACGTTACAACATTTTTGTGTTAGTTGAATTAAAAACTGTGAAAAAATGAGTTCTGTAGCCATTTATTGAAATACAAATATTTGGCCTACTTCAAACAAAACTGCTTGTGTTAAAAACCACGAAAGTTCACGAAACCAAGTAGTAAATAAAATAAACTTACAATTTTCTTAAACACCTTCCACCTTGGTTCGGGTGCCGCTGATACGCTCGCCAAAGCGACAATACAAGCGAACACGAACAACAATATCCTTGAGAAATTCATTTTTGATATTCAAATTCAATCTCACAATTGAATACGTAAGTGTTAACTCTAAAGCGGTTATGATACGAATGATGCTCTACTTCAGTTTATACGATTTATATAGTAATAACACAATCAGTTACATTTACAGTTTATAAACTCAGTTGTATTGGAACGTGAACTTTACTCATCGGTAACAAGGTTCATTTTATTCAATGTTTGGTTGGATTGACAGTAAATATAAGTTTGTAATAATGACTCATACGGTGTACTGAATCCAGGGAAGTACCGATAGTACGGTGCTAAAGAAGTCCCTAATACATCTTTGTTTATCATTTAATTGTATTTTTTTTATATTCTGGGAAAAGATGAGCTGTGATGTGTCGATCATATTGTAATGACATGTTACTATTTATATTTTTCTTATTCATATTTATTTTCTTACTAGCGGTCGTCCTACCTTTGTCCTAAATTTTTGAAAAATTGTGTAAATTATAAATTATATTATTAAATTAAACTACCGGTATAATTTAATAATATAATTTACACAAACTTTTCAAAATTATACAACCATCTCTTTGTTATGATTTATGAATCACTTTATTTAATGGTATACACAGTATGAAAATCCGAATCTATGCATGACATAATTATTTGAGACGATAAACAAAACCTAGAAGATGACTAACGAATAATAAAATTATAAACCATGTTACTAAGATTTACCTAGGACGTACCTTTGTTTGGAGTAATATCGGTTACTCCAAACAAAGGTACGTGGTATATATCCCGAAAGACAATTTAAAGTAAATTTAAATGACCACGAAAGTTTAAATTCCTATAATGTTACTAGGATGATAATCTTCTTCTTCTTTCGCGTCAATGACGAGTCTCAAGTTTTAATGCATCAAATTTTGTTCGCCCAGAACACAGCCAGAGTGGCTGTGTTCTGGGCGAACAATTATTACTGCATTTTCGTAGACGTTCATTGCGTCTACGAAGCGAACATGTGTCTGGGCAGTTAGGGCACGATAGTAGATGGAGCATAGAATGAATGCTAGTACCACACTCACACAGGGTTTCGAATTCGTCCAAGAAACCCCATCTGGCTCGGTTTTCCTTGCATCGCCCAACTTGCGTCCGCAATCTATTTATGGACTTCCACGTAGACCTGGGAAGCTCGTGACCAGGGAGCAGGTTTTCCGAAATAGGGACAAAAGGGGAAGGAAGTGAGCTTTGTGCCGTCCATAGGTGACTATTCTGGCTTGGGAGACTTCACCGTCGATCGCCGCAACATATCTATAAAATTCTTTTGACTTTTTAGCCTTGGTGGTACCGGTTGATAGTTGAGCATGGGGCGCTGTTCGTCGAGTTCTAGTCTAGCTCTCTCCACGGAACTTCTTACACTCCTGCGAACACTGGGTGGAGCAATGCCAGCAAGTGGGAACAGCATTTAAGTCGTGATCGGCTTCAGACAGCCCGTAATAATCCGACACGTCTCGTTTAGCGCTATGTCCACTTTCTGTGCATGAGCGGAACGGCTTCAGACGGGTGACGCAAATTCACCTGCAGAATAACTTGGTGCTAATCCAGTAGTGCCTAAAACCTTTGGCTGGGTAGGTACCCCAATTGGTGGTCGTTAATTTTTGCAGGAGGTTATTACGAGCTGCAACTTGATATGATAATTATATACATATATGGTTTATAGTAAAGCTTCATTTCCTTTTTATAATTAAAAGAGGCCTTGCATTATGATTATCTTCCGATTTCATAAAAATTAAAAGGATTTTATAAAAATGCGAAAGGCTAGTATAGATACCAACTGACTGCCATGTAGAAGGTATGGGGTTCAAATCCACTTCGCGTGGCACTAACTTTCCGAAGTCTAAGTCAAAATTTTTGTTCGTAGGCTCATTATGGCTGCTACACACAGTGCCGGTGGCATAGGCCGGCGGCTTTTGTCGCGCGGCTCATACCGCAGGCTTTTGGCGGGCGTCGGTGCCACCGCCATCGGCCGCAGAAAGCCGCCGGGCATCATTCCAGTTGTATAGAATGTTGGGTTGCCAACTTTTTTTGCCAAATTTTTCTATCTTTAAATGTTTCATAGCTTGTTTGACAATAAAAATTAAAAAATATACAGTTTTTAATTACGTTAATTATTGACGTTCTATTTCTTTCTTCTCGCCACTTTGGATTCATCACTCTCTCTCTCTCATGAACTCTTTAATTCTGAACTTCTTAAGTGGCGAGGACGGAGATATGATTTTAAGTATAAATTGCCTCCGTGGTCCAGTGGATTGTGTATGCGACTGCTGATCGGAAGTCCTGGGTTCAATTCTCGGGTTGGGCAAAAGTGTTACTGAGTTTTTCCGAATTTTACTGAGTTTTTCCGATTTCTTAGTAGCAGCACGTCACAGCAGTCTGGTGATGTGCCCGGTAACGGCAATAGGCTCGTCCCCTATTACGTGGGACCTAAAACTTATGGCGAAATGTGGGTGTAATATTACACCTCTGCCTACCCCTTCGGGGATACAGGCGTGAGTCTATACTATTGCCAATTGCCTTTTTCTGTAAAAATATTTAGCATCAGGGGTGAATTTCTTTTAGATCTCTTTGAGCCTCAATAGTTCCTATGATCCATTTCAACTTATGTGTTACGTTACATAGATAAGTATTCATAATTAGTGTTTGGTTTTACACGCCACAGTAAGGGTTGGAAGTAAAGTATTTTCATATACTTTATTTGTATACAAAAGTATAAAATGTAATGTACAAAAGTATAAAGTATAATTGCCAAAAATAAAGTAGGATACGTTATTATAAAATATGGTTGACAACCCTAATTGAACGACCACACACAAGTAGCAAGTTTCAACCCGCGGCCGGCCGGCGTCCTACCCGCGCGGCCATGCCGGCGGCTCATTCGTGCGGACAGGCCGCCGGCCATGCCGCCGGCACTGTGTGTAGCAGCCTTTACAAACCCTTAAACAAAGTCATACTTTTTTAAAATTACGCTAAGTGAGGCCGGCGTTTCATACCTGACTGCTCTGAAAAACAACATCCGGAACAAAGTCAGAGGTCGTAGTCTATTTTAAAGTCCAGACGAAATAATAATAAAAAACAAATTACCTGCATATATTATGAAATTCTTGCATTACTAACTGACAGACAAGGCACAAACAAAACTACAGGTCTTGATAAAATGAAATTTGGCATGTATGTTCGTTGGGGAGTGTAGGGGAGCATAAAGAGATGATGTTTAGAAATTCCGCTCTTAAGATGTTATCAAGTCTCACAGGGGCGGCGCCGCGAGAGAAGCCTAGAATAAAATGAAATAAAAAATATGTGAGTACAATGTGAAACGATTATTCGCTACAATATAGTGGATTTTAACCTCTGATAGAATTGTGGCAACAGTTCAGAAGTTATTTGCGTATGAAATTATTAATTATTGTTTGCCTATTGCCTATCGCCTGTTGATATGTTGGTCCCAGCTGTCAAGGAGATCTTCCATAGTCCTTACGGATAGTCAGTACTCTTAAATAAACTGATACTGTTCTCAACCATTGAATGTCGCTATCCCTTTCGGTTACGGCAGTCAGACGACAGTTGTCTATAAAAAGGCAATATATATAATATTCCGTCATGTCTGGTAAGACTAGTAAACAGATTTTGGGGCTTCAAGACGAAGAAATGGTCCCAAGAGGTCAAAAAATTGATTGTGATAAATATCCGACTATAAATTATTATATTATAATGTATTTGACTGCTCCCGTGGTCCAGTAGATAGCGCATGCCTCTGCTGCTTGGAAGGTACACGGTCGGGCAAAAGTGTTACTGTTTTTCCGAATTCTCAGTAGCAGCAGCAGCACGAAGTCTGGCAATGTTCTCGGTAACGGCAAAAGGCTCGCCCCAATTAAGTGGGACCTAAAAATTCATGATATAATCCGTCTACCCCGTCGGGGATACAGGCGTGACTATATTAAAAGATAAGAATAAAGTATTGCATGCGTATGATAGAGTAGGTACTTTATGTACGTACTTACCTGAACGTTGATTTCCTGTGTAGCTAGTCTATTGTAACTAGATTTTGCCTGCGGCTCCACTCGCATCAATGTCAGCTATCGCAACAAAGCCTTTCTGTTCTAGAAGAATGTATATAGGTATAAGCTAATGTTGCAAAGTTTCATTAAAATAAAGCCAGCAGTTTCTACATGACACATTACAAACATTCTTACATACCTTATTCCCTCCATCTATCTATCTATGACTGCCTCTTTGGTCTCGCGGCATAAATGTGCGCGTGGGATCGGGAGCTCTCGGGTTCGATTCCTGGGTCGGGCAAAGTGTAATTGGGTTTTTCCGTTAGGAAATTCTCAGTAGCAGCTCGGAGTCTGGTAATGTGCCCGGTACGGCAATAGGCTCGCCCCCTATTACGTGGGCTCCAAAAATTCATGGCGAAATGTGGGTGTTATATCACACGTCTGCCTACCCCTTCGGGGATACAGGCTTGAGTCTATAAATAAAATAAAAATTCTCAGTAGCAGCACGGAGTCTGGTAATGTGCCCGGTACGGCAATAGGCTCGCCCCCTATTACGTGGGACCAAAAAAAAAACTGGTGAAATGTGGGTGTAATATTACACCTCTGCCTACCCTTTCGGGGATACAGGCGTGAGTCTATAAAAAAAAGCTATCTATACAATAGTCAAATGTAGTATCTAAGAAAAAACTAAACGAATATTTAGATATTTATCAGTTTTATATATATTTTTCAGTTATGTATGGCCATTGTATTGGCTGTTTCTAGCTTAGGTTCAATAAACTCAAGAGATTAAAAGACATAATAAAGATGTCTACAATGTGAAATAGTTGCAGTTGTTGCAAAATTGTTTTTGCTTATAACGATCTATTTAGTTCTCTATTCACGACTCTATCACTTAGAAAATAAGGATCATAACACATTTATTCAATTGAACTATACTATTTAAAAAGAAGTCTCAATTAATTAGTAGGGGTACTAAGAGGTCAACAGTGAATTCCCGTGTCCGATTGTAATTATAATCGTATTAATAACTTTATATTGACTTAGTTTCCTGTGATAAACCTTTTCACGATCATTTTGACGTCAACTATGTTTGATTAAGTAATTAGTTCCTTGCAATATTATTGGTAAGAAAATGACTAATAAGAAAATTCAGTAGGTATAAAGATAATAGAGAACTGCAAAAAAACAGATACATCGTTCATTGGCAATAGGTCTTGGGCTATACCATTCTTCTGACTTTTAGGAACATAGTTATATTTTGTGGTCAAATAACAATCGTTCCCTAGAAGAAACTGTGTCTAATCAGGTGAGATTAGAAAGCGGAACCTTGAGTCCAAAGCCGAAAAACTTGCCGACTTACCCGAGATAACATTTATGATATGGGAGTTTATATAGTGCTCATTTAAACTGATTTTAACTGATTTACATCAGTAAACAGGGCGCTTGCAACAGTGCCGAAATATCGGCTACTCGAAATAAAGTCACGTGGTATGTATCCCGAAAGACATTAACATATATATATTTTATTATAGACTCACGCCTGTAACCCCGAAGGGTAGGCAGAAGTGTAATATTACACCCACATATCGCCATGAATTTTTAGGTCCCACGTAATAGGGGGCGAGCCTATCGCCGTACTGGGCACATTACCAGACTCCGTGCTGCTACTGAGAATTGCCTAACGGAAAAACCCAATAACACTTTGCCCGACCCGGGAATCGAACCCGAGAACTCCCAATCTCACGCGCACATTTATGCCGCGAGACCAACGAGGCAGCAATTAAGTCAGCATTTATGATGATGCTCAAGACATTAAGGAACGGATCAGCCATAAAGACGTATACATACTGACCATAGGTGTTGCTGACATCTGTGACTGATGGCTTAGCGAGCTCTTCGGGCGTGGGACGATTTTTGATGAGTTTACGTCTAGATCGCTTCGAGAAAATTGCCTCGACCCTTTCTTAATAAAAAGTGCTTGGTACTTTAATAGGATTTCCGTTATGTAATAATCGAAGCCAATGAATAATATTCCTTCATCTTACTCAGAATATTAGTTCAATAGCCGATTGCAAAATTAGCGAATTCTACCAAAATCATTTTTTTTTTTTTAATTGTTTTTTTCTTTTTACTTTTTGCACAAAAAATGTGTAAAATGGCATAATACCACGAGGCAATCTCAGCTCATAAATTTTAAAGAGGTACAGAGAAATATTGATAAAGTTATATTTTTTGTCTGCTGATCAGAGGTCCCGGGTTCGATTCCCGGGTTGGGCAAAAGAGTTAATGGTTTTTCGAATTCTTAGTAGCAGCACGGAGATGAGCCCGGTAACGGCAATAAGCTCGCCCCCTATTACGTGGGACCTAAAAATGTATAGCGAAATGTGGGTGTAATATAACACTTCTGCCTACCCCTTCGGGGATAAAGCCGCGAGTCTATCAATAGAGAAAAATGTGTCAAGAGAAAATTAAGTATATAAAATCTTGTCAATACTAAACAAATACTGTTTGCCTTTATCAAACTTACAACGGCGTAATAATCAATTGTTTAAGGAAAACATTCACTAATAAACATAACCGCAGCGAACCGCGACTTAGAAACCAAACTAAAAGAGTTCCATGATACTCTTTGGGTCTCAGGGACTCCCCTCCCCAGCTTTGAAGAATCGCAAGCACTATTACAGTTAAGACCTCTGGCAGTCAATTATGAAGCGTAATCGAATGGTATAAAGTTCAAAACCCTTTGTCCACCGGATATAGATACCGATATTGGCAACGGAAACGATCAACGCTGTGTCAATGCTATTAAACAAATCGCATAAAGTTTTGATGTATATTCCAAAGAGACGAACATACCGTCAGTATAAAAGTGTATAATATTGTTACGGACGGGGTAACGGGATTGGAAGGAAACAGCGAGTAGCACTGATGACACTTTATTCGACTTTACACACACGACGCGTCGTTCAATTTCGACGCTGACAGCACCAACACTAGTGTCTTTTGCACTGCACTTCACTGCACTTCACCGCACTTCACTGCACTATACTTTCACTTCACTTTATTTCACTACTACTTCTTTCTTCCTTTTACTTCTTTTCCTTTTCTTCTTCACTTTACCACTTCTCAACTTAAACTGGTACTCAGCGCGTCTACACCGCCTTATATACCCCTAGGAATGTTCTAGATCCACTAATTTCGATTGTCATTTCATTATTCAATTGTTTTTTCTATCCCCTGTCTCTTTTTAACCTTTCCACATTCCTTCCTGAACTTTCTAGAATTTTCTAATTTTTATTCGAAATATTTAAATAATCTTTTTTTAAATATTTGCCAAATATTTATAAACATATTCCAAATTTCATAAAAACCAAAATCCACATAACTGTTATGACTGGGATTTGAACCCACGTCATCAGAACATGAACGGGATGCGTTATCCGCACGGCCACTGCCTTGTTGTCAATGACTTGTAAATTTGGCGAACACTTGACAGAGTGTATACGTCATTGAACTAAAAATTCATTTCCAAATAATAAAATAGTCTTCAAACCTCTTTGCTAATTGTCCGTATTGATGCAAAAAGGAACCACACGACAAATTTAGATTTTTGCTTTTTTTGAAGAATACTAATTGAAAAGTGGTTTATTTTCTTATTCAAAAAAGATCCACATGATTTTTCCCTTGGAAACAAGTTATACAAAAAGCAGAAAGGAACCAACAGCAAAAACACACATTATACATATTGCAAAACCGAACCATAGCACCATGGGACTCGTTTCATCAAACAAATAAACCCTATAAATTCCATTTCATTTTATACAAAACAGATCCACAGATACTTGGTACCATTATACATTAAAAATATTTATATTATTAAAAATTATTATAATACACCAAATGGAACCAAGTTTCTGTGGTACCATTATGCGTAAAATAAATTCGTATTTGATTTGACTAATTCTTTATTTGCAAAATGGAACCACAAGCATTCGGTTCTACCATGTATAAATAAATATTGTAAACAGCAGAACCACAAGTACACACGTGATTTTATTGTACTGCGGAAGGCGTAAACTTAAAGTTTGAAATTCTAGCTGAAATTACGAGTTTTTACAAAGACATGTACGCATCATGGAAGTCTAAACTCTTGAAACCAGGCAATGACGACTATAGAGCCCAACTCCCGCGCCAATATACGGAGAACATCCCTGATGTCAACCAAGGCGAGGTACGAGAAGGTCTCGTGCAACTTAAGAACAACAAGTCTCCATAAGATGACGAAATCACCAAAGAGCTCTTAAAAACAGGGTGACTGTAGTCCTGAAAGAGCTGGCGAGCCTCTTTAATTCCATTATCCATCAGGGCCTTACAGCTCAGGCGTGGATCGGGAGTGCGGTTGCCCTGTTCTTCAAAAAAAGGTGACAAAATCTCGCTGAAAACATATAGACACATTTCACTCTTTAGCCACCTCTACAAGTTGTTCTCGAGAGTGCTAACAAACAACCTCGCCAAAAAACTTGACGATTTCCAGCCACAGGAAATAGACAACATCCATACTGTTTGGCAGAATATACAGAAGACCAATGAGTACAATAAGCCGCTGTGTATGGCTTTCGTGGACTACGAGAAAGCCTTCGACTCCATCGAAACCTGGGTGGTTCTGGTTGCTCTGCAGCGGTCGTACCGATTGGCGCTACATCGAGGCGTTGATATGTTTGTATGATACCGCCACTAAGACCATCCAACTACAGCCCCGTCGTCGCGATTACGACGAGGTGTGAGGCAGGGAGACTTAATATTTCAATCAGCTCACCGGTGCATTCAAAAACATCTTTAAGATGCTGGACTGGCTTGGACTGGGCATAAAAATTAACTGCGAATACATCTCACACCTTCGGATTGCTGACGATATCGTCATCGTTGCGGAGTCCCTGGAAGAGTTGAGCGGGATGCTCTACAGCCTAAACGGAGCCTCTCAACGTGAACTTGTCTCGGCATGAACTGAACAAAACCAAGATTATGTTAGACGAACTCATCATGTCGGGATCGGTTTATGTTCAAGGATAGATGCTTGTTGTCCAGCTTGGTAGCAATAACTTCGAGAAAGAAATGGACCGGAGTGTCCAGTTGGGTTGGGCAACGTTTGGCAAACTACGTCAAGTTTTCTCTTCACCCCTACCACAATGTCTGAAGACTAAAGTCTACAACCAATGCGTCCTACCTGTTATGACGTACGGTGCCCGAGATGTGGACACTCACAGTGGGACTAGTCCCCAAACTTAAAGTCACGCAGCGAGTATAAAATCCGCAACGAAGTTATCCGACAAAGAACCAGAATTACCGACATAGCTCACAGAATAAGTAAGCTTATGAGGCAGTGGACTGGTCATATCTGCAGCAGTACTGATGGCCGATAGGCTAAGCTTGTCCTAGAGTGGAGAACACGACTCGGTAAGCGTAAGGGTGGCACCCAGTTAGGTGGACTGACGACCTGAAATCGAGGCTAGGACAAAATGGATGCAAAAGGCTAAGAACCATGTGGCGCATGTTGGGAGAGGCCTATGTCCTGCAGTGGATTGCTATAGGCTGCATATCAAAGGTTTATTACGATAATACTTAGTTTCATGTATGTATATTGGTAAATCCATGGCTTTACCGATATACATGAAACCCATGGTTTGTGGTTCTTTTTTGCATATGAGGAAAGCTATTAGTTAGTAAATATTAAAAGGAACCACATGCACATTTTCTTCATTATCTAGAAAAATTAAGAGTATCCAGAGCAAATTTATATACACATACTTAAATGAGTAATTTATCAATACAATTATATAAAATAAATGTAATATTTTCCTTAATCTAACAGAGCTGCACATGTTTTTGTAAATTCATTGATATCTCAGAAGTGCGTTTTTGCTGGGTGGTTCCTTTTTGCATAAATACGGACAATTATTGTTTCGTGACGACGGTTTGACATGACACCGGTCGTCACACTACCCCCCTCTAAGACATGCGCGTCCCGCCCATCCTTACACCCATAATTCACCGCTCTACTATCGACATGGACCAAATGATTAAACTTCGTAGCTATAGAAGCCTGTGGTCTATATGTAAGTTTGCTTTCTTTGAGGCACAAAACTTTCCCCATGCTATCACCTTTCATTGGAATTTCCACATCTCCACACTTAAGTATACCACCTTTAATGTCTAATCTGCACTGATGATCTCTAAAAAAATCCAGCCCAACAATACAATCGTCTACGATGTCTGCAATCACCGCTCGTTGCCAGTAAAGGTTGTCACCGATTTTTATAGCTACCATCTGTTCGCCTTTAACTGGGATATATTGGCCGGTAGCCGTTGTCAATCGAGGTGTAGTTGACGATGTTAGAATGTTGCCGTTCTTTCTTACCAAACGAGTTCCTATAACCGTTAGTGTCACACCGGTGTCCAGGGTCAGCAAACAGGTAACGCCATTGACTGTTCCATCGATAGTTAAACTGTTTCCATCCGTGCGTTGTTGAATACGAACTTTCGGAGCTTTCCGTCTTCTGATCAGCGCTTGCATCGAAGTCCTGGCTGTAATTGCTTCCTGATCATCTTTCAAGACTTGACCACTAGCGTCAATCTTACGCCTTTCTGCTAGATGTTTCGTACAGCTACGCCTTAAATGTCCGGGCTCTCTACAGTTAAAACACTTGGGATAAAAGATCTGCGACCAGATCTCTCTACTTCTGCTGCAATAACTCTGTCTCGATCACTCGTAATTTCTTGTCGAACAGCCTCCACTTCTAGAGCATGTGCTAATGCGTCTTTAACATTGCTGTGGTGTTTCAAGCGCACAGCAGCTCTGACGTCATCGTCATAGATTCCGTCGATAATCGCCTGGAGTCGCATGCTTTGAACTTGTTCCGCGGGTGCCGACTGATAAGCTTTTCGAACCATCTTCGTCACTTCCATCGCCCACTGCTGCAAGGATTCGTTCGGATACTGGCGGCGGTTGCGTAACTTGGCTCGAAATACATATTTTAAGTGCTCGTCTCCAAACATGGATTCTAGAGCCTCAAACAGCTGTGCGTAAGTAGCGTCCTTGCCCACGGCCTCAAGCACCGACAATGCTTCTCCACGCAACGCCAGGATGAGTGCAAACTTGGCCTGGTCGACATCCCAACCGTTGCTAATAGAGGCGGCTTCAAACTGCATTCTGTAGGCCGCCCAGGAAGTGTTTCCATCGAATAATGGTACTTTTAAATAACCACCAGAACTTGATGAGTTGATAGAAACCGAAGGGCTGTTGGACTTCATCTTCTTTAACTCCTCCTCTATCGTAGCTATACGGGTGTGTATCTTTTCCGATACTGATGCCATGCGGGACTGCACCTCTTCCGACACTGCCGCCTTGCAGGATTTCACCGATACACATCTCCATCTCGGTGATCTTACGAGGGTTCTCCGATATATAATGGCGAATCTCATCCTGGCTCTCCATTATCTCGCTAAGCTGAGATTGTAGCTGCTGCGAGTTTTGCTGGAGTTCGGATTTAAGCTGCTGCGAGTTTTGCTGGAGTTCGGATTTAAGCTGCTGCGAGTTTTGCTGGATTATTATTGTGAGGTCTGCGAGAGATATAGGGTTAGCTGCGCTTGCGGACGTAGATACCCCTCCTTCAGTTCCGCTTGCTTGCGAAGAAGCATCCCTGCTCACAACTTCCGGGCTAGAGTCACCTAGCTTTTGAGCGGCAGCCCTTGCACGTGTCGTAGGCCCTTCTCTCGGCATGACTAGCATCTTTGATCCTTCCAATCCCACTTCTGACACCAATTGTTACGGACGGGGTAACGGGATTGGAAGGAAACAGCGAGTAGCACTGATGACACTTTATTCGACTTTACACACACGCCGCGTCGTTCAATTTCGACGCGGACAGCACCAACACTAGCGTCTTTTGCACTGCACTTCACTGCACTTCACCGCACTTCACTGCACTATACTTTCACTTCACTTTATTTAACTACTTCTTCTTTCTTCCTTTTACTTCTTTTCTTTTTCTTCTTCACTTTTCCACTTCTCAACTTAAACTGGCGCTCAGCGCGTCTACACCGCCTTATATACCTAGGAATGTTCTAGATCCACTAATTTCGATTATCATTTCATAATTCAATAAAGAATTTTATTTATTCACTAGCTGACCCAGCGAACTCCGTATCGCCTTTTTAAGAGTTTTTATTTAATACCTATTTTTCCAAGAGATTAAGCGCTAAGT
This sequence comes from Euclidia mi, assembly GCA_944739405.2. NCBI lineage: Eukaryota > Metazoa > Arthropoda > Insecta > Lepidoptera > Erebidae > Euclidia > Euclidia mi. Next base: position 5,446,352 of record OX123203.2, read on the forward strand.
CAATGGTAACTTTGGAAAAGGGGCTAAAGTAACCATTGACTTAGCGCTTAATCTCTTATCATTTCAGTCTATAAATGATGAACAAACAAACATAAATTTTTATTTAATATTGAATTCCCCATTCCTTAAAATATCGCAGACGATACCCATATCGACTTAAAAAAAAATCCCGTCCGCCATCTTTGATTTCCTATCCGCCATCTTTGATCACGAAATAGATGCTGTATTTGGATTCACCATCCCTTGAATCATCAGAGACGATACCCATATTGAATTTTTTAATTTTTCCCATCCGCCATCTTTGACTTTCCATCCGCCATCTTGAATCATGAAATAGATGTTGTATTTGGATTCCCCATCCCTTTAAACATCGGAGACGATACCCATATTGATTTAAAAAAAATCCCATCCGCCATCTTTGATCACGAAATAGATGGTGTTTTTGAATTCCTCATTCCTTAAAATATCGGAGACGATACCCATATCGACTTTAAAAAAAATCCCGTCCGCCATCTTTGATTTCCTATCCGCCATCTTTGATCACAAAATAGATGTTGTATTTGGATTCTCCATCCCTTAAATCATCAGAGACGATACCCATATTGATTTTTTTCAATTTTCCCCATCCGCCATCTTTGATTTCCCATTCACTATCTTGAATCACGAAACCAGATGTTGTATTTGGATTCCCCATCCCTTTTAACATCACAGACGATACCAATATTGATTTTTAAAATTTTCCCATCCGCCATCTTTGATTTCCTATCCGCCATCTTTGATCACGAAATAGATGTTGTATTTGGATTCACCATCCCTAATCATCAGAGACGATACCCATATTGATTTTTTTAATTTTTCCCATCCGCCATCTTTGACTTTCCATCCGCCATCTTGAATCATGAAATAGATGTTGTATTTGGATTCCCCATCCCTTTAAACATCGGAGACGATACCCATATTGCTTTTTTAAATTTTTCTCATCCGCCATCTTTGATTTCCCATCCACTATCTTGAATCACGAAACAGATGTTGTATTTGGATTCCCCATCCCTTCTAACATCACAGACGATACCAATATTGATTTTTTAAATTTTCCCATCCGCCATCTTTGATTTCCTATCCGCCATCTTTGATCACGAAATAGATTTTGTATTTGGATTCACCACCCCTAATCATCGGAGACGATACCCAAATTGAGTTTTTAAATTTTTCCCATCCGCCATCTTTGACTTTCCATCCGCCATCTTGAATCACGAAATAGATGTTATATTTGGATTCCCCATCCCTTTAAACATCGGAGACGATACCCATATTGATTTAAAAAAAAATCCCATCCGCCATCTTTGATCACGAAATAGATGGTGTTTTTGAATTCCCCATTCCTTAAAATATCGGAGACGATACCCATATCGACTTTAAAAAAAATCCCGTCCGCCATCTTTCATTTCCTATCCGCCATCTTTGATCACGAAATAGATGTTGTATTTGGATTATCCATCCCTTAAATCATCAGAGACGATACCCATATTGATTTTTTAAATTTTCCCATCCGCCATCTTTGATATCCCATCCACCATCTTGAATCACGAAACAGATGTTGTATTTGGATTCCCCATCCCTTTTAACATCGCAGACGATACCAATATTGATTTTTAAAATTTTGCCATCCACCATCTTTGATTTCCCATCCGCCATCTTTGATCACGAAATAGATGTTGTATTTCGATTCCCCACCCCTTAAAACATCGAAGGCGATACCCATAGTGATTTTTATATTTTATGCGATACCCATTCTCATCCGCCATCTTTGATCACGAAATAGATGGTGTTTTTGAATTCCCCATTCCTTAAAATATCGGAGACGATACCCATATCGACTTTAAAAAAAATCCCGTCCGCCATCTTTGATTTCCTATCCGCCATCTTTGATCACGAAATAGATTTTGTATTTGGATTCACCATCCCTAATCATCAGAGACGATACCCATATTGATTTTTTAAATTTTTCCCATCCGCCATCTTTGATTTCCCATCCACCGTCTTGAATCACGAAACAGATGTTGTATTTGGATTCCCCATCCCTTTTAACATCACAGACGATACCAATATTGATTTTTTAAATTTTCCCATCCGCCATCTTTGATTTCCTATCCGCCATCTTTGATCACGAAATAGATTTTGTATTTGGATTCACCATCCCTTTTAACATCACAGACGATACCAATATTGATTTTTCAAATTTTCCCATCCGCCATCTTTGATTTCCTATCCGCCATCTTTGATCACGAAATAGATTTTGTATTTGGATTCACCATCCCTAATCATCAGAGACGATACCCATATTGATTTTTAAAATTTTTCCCATCCGCCATTTTTGACTTTCCATCCGCCATCTTGAATCACGAAATAGATGTTATATTTGGATTCCCCATCCCTTTAAACATCGGAGACGATACCCATATTGATTTAAAAAAAAATCCCATCCGCCATCTTTGATCACGAAATAGATGTTGTATTTCGATTCCCCACCCCTTAAAACATCGAAGGCGATACCCATAGTGATTTTTATATTTTATGCGATACCCATTCTCATCCGCCATCTTTGATCACGAAATAGATGGTGTTTTTGAATTCCCCATTCCTTAAAATATCGGAGACGATACCCATATCGACTTTAAAAAAAATCCCGTCCGCCATCTTTGATTTCCTATCCGCCATCTTTGATCACGAAATTGATTTTGTATTTGGATTCACCATCCCTAATCATCAGAGACGATACCCATATTGATTTTTTAAATTTTTCCCATCCGCCATCTTTGACTTTCCATCCGCCATCTTGAATCACGAAATAGATGTTGTATTTGGATTCTCCATCCCTTAAATCATCAGAGACGATACCCATATTGATTTTTTAAATTTTCCCATCCGCCATCTTTGATTTCCTATCCGCCATCTTTGATCACGAAATTGATTTTGTATTTGGATTCACCATCCCTAATCATCAGAGACGATACCCATATTGATTTTTTAAATTTTTCCCATCCGCCATCTTTGACTTTCCATCCGCCATCTTGAATCACGAAATAGATGTTGTATTTGGATTCTCCATCCCTTAAATCATCAGAGACGATACCCATATTGATTTTTTAAATTTTCCCATCCGCCATCTTTGATATCCCATCCACCATCTTGAATCACGAAACAGATGTTGTATTTGGATTCCCCATCACTTTTAACATCGCAGACGATACCAATATTGATTTTTAAAATTTTCCCATCCACCATCTTTGATTTCCCATCCGCCATCTTTGATCACGAAATAGATGTTGTATTTCGATTCCCCACCGCTTAAAACATCGAAGGCGATACCCATAGTGATTTTTATATTTTATGCGATACCCATTCTCATCCGCCATCTTTGATTTCCCGTCCGCCATCTTGGATCACTAAATAAATTTCATATTATTAATCAGCGTCCCGAAAATCTCGAAAACGATACCCATATAGATTGTATTCTATTCGTATAGCCTTTTTTTGCCTTTGACCCAACCCTCCCCTTTCTTGTTTGACCATTTTATTATTTTTGTCTGGCCCTTAAAAGTTGTGGCGTAATTTTATATAGCCTATAGCCTTTCGGTATAATTGGGCTGTCATAGGCAATAACAATTTTTAAAATCCGACTGCTAGTTCCTGAGATTTGCCGACATTATATTTTAGTCTTTTTAGCCTTTTGCCCGGCCCCAAAGGTTCGAAGCGTTATGTTGTATAGCCTATAGCCTTCCGGAGTAACTGGGCTATCGTTTACAAAAAGAATTTTTCAGATCCGACCGGTAGTTCCTGAGATTAGCGCGTTCAAACAAACAAACAAACAAACAAACAAACAAAGTCTTCCGCTTTATTATATTAGTATAGATCTTTAAATATTGTCAAACAACTTATAACCCATAGCATTCTTATAACATGTATTACAAAAAATTAAACTACTTAAAAAACTTAACTATCCTAAACTAACGAAAAACAAAAGAGGCAACACAACTATGAAGCGTCCAAAAATTCCTCCGTCACGCTGTCGACTGGTAGCGTGCCCAGAAGGCTGGCAGCATTGCCACGTTGCATGCCAATGCTTATTCTCTCTGCGAAATACAAACCAGCCTTCTGGTCACGGGAAGCATCAATCAGCCTTCTGGCGATTTCTTTATATAGAGCGTGTGCACTAGGTCCCCATGGCCCCAGCGTTTCGACCCCAAACGGCTCAAAAACGTAATTACCCGCTAGTTTTCCATATTTGCGCCGTTTGAGGGCCTCCGCCGATGCAGCAGCAGCGCCCGCTGATCCAGATGCACTTGAAAGATGTGATGGTGCAAGGGTATCGATGCATGTCGCGTCCCACACCAAAGGCCTACCCATCTTCCAAGGTAATAACGTCATACCGTCTGGTCTCTTCCCATCATCGCGTACCAAGCCATTAGGTTCAAGATGAGCTGGTTCTCCGGCGGTGACAAGAGCTCGACGGAGTATGCCATTAATATGGGCATGTCGGGAAATACGCCCAGCACTCCTGCTGCACGATAGGCCATGGTGGCCAAGACTGTCGACGGCTTCACCGCAGTGACAGCGATGCGGAGAAATGCAAACAGCTCCCAAGCGCAAGCAAGAAGCGATGCGGAAAGTTGTATCGTCCAACATAGTTCCTATGTTGGACGATGGAAGTGCTTGAAGCCATAAACCCGATTCCCACTCTCCCACAGCCAACAAACGGGAGCACTTTGCCACACTAGATGCAGTATTTAGAAGGTGATCTCTCATCTTGCTACAGAGCGGCCCGTCCCATTGTCTCTGAGAGAATAGATATCGGGGCAAATCAGAGCTCGGGCAAGCCATTTTCCAAGCGTTGATGGCATCAGGCTTGCACGGCACCTCAGAATTAACCAGTGTGGGTTCTAGAATTTTCCTGGTTAATTCCTGAGTGCCGTGAACCGAGGCCAAAAACGCCGGTAGACTTACACCTGTAATTTTGCGAACGCCGAGGCCGCCCAAGCGAACTGGTAAAGTTGTTTGAAGCCACACTCGGTCGTTCATGTCAAGATTAAGAATTTTGCTCAAAGTGTGCCGAAAAACATTATCTTTGTTTTCCAAAAGGGATAAATGGTTCCAAAAAGGAGAGGCCCGCAAGTAATAAGTAAATTTTGGAACGAAAAGACAGTGCCGAATAATCGTGAATGCCGAATGAATATTAATTTTGTATAGCCGATCTGAAGTTTCACAGAAATTTTGTACTTTTTCATTTATAAAGGATTCAAAAGCGTCGTCAAAAATCGGAGACCCAAGGAGGCGGAAGGAACATTTATTGATGATTTTAATATTTGGCGCCAAAGAATTGAATTTTGGTAAAATCGAAAGGTTATCCAAATTGTCATTTATAAAAAATTCACATTTGTCTGAATTTAGATCTAAACCAATTGCTTTAAATTTATTTTTAATTAGTTCTAAGTCTTGTAAAACTGTGTTAAGGTCTCCGCCCAGGGTTCCGTCGTCCAAATACCAAACGTTAAATTTTGAATTTATTTGTTTTATTATTGGGTGAATAGGTAAACTAAAAATGACTGGCCCGAGAGGGTCACCTTGCTGACAACCAACAGCAGATTCCAAAACATTGTCTTTGTATATCAATTTAGATGGATGTCTATAGCACTGCCAAAGGAATTTAAAAATTTTGGGTGTTTCTAATTTCGCTTGTGTCAACAAGGTGTCCCTGTTCACTGAGTTGAAGGCATTCTTCAAATCAATCTTTAAAATTACCTCACCTTTAACGCAGCCAAGGTACGTGGACAGCGCATGTATGGCAGCCTCACAGCCTCCCTTTGAACCAAAGCCAAACTGGATTGGCTGAAATTTATCTGCCAAAATGGCACTATAGTATTTACAGCACAGAATGGCTGCCATGCGTCTGTAGGTACACCCCACGGCAATGGGCCGAATGCCACCATCTTTTTTGCGTAGGGCGCACAAGTTGGCCCCGTACAGTAACTCGGTGACATCTGTGGCCACATTGCCGGAGAGCATAAGGTTAATTAAAGCCGTCAGCGCCTTCAAAAGTGCATCACCAGCCTCTCCAGCACTTGCACAATAACAATAATTCAATTGTTTTTTCTATCTCGTCTCTTTTTAACCTTTCCATTCCTTCCTGAAATTTCTAGAATTTTCTAATTTTTATTCGAAATATTTAAATAATCTTGTTTTAAATATTTGCCAAATATTTATAAACATTTTCCAAATTTCATAAAAACCAAAATCCACACAACTGTTATGACTGGGATTTGAACCCACGCCATCAGAACGTAAACGGGATGCGTTATCCGCACGGCCACTGCCTTGTTGTCAGTGACTTGTAAATTTGGCGAACACTTGACAGAGTGTATACGTCATTGAACTAAAAACTCATTTCCAAATAATAAAATAGTCTTCAAACCTCTTTGCTAATTATTGTTTCGTGACGACGGTTTGACATGACACCGGTCGTCACACTATGTATGTATTTACAAAAAAAGTATATAATATGTATGTTTATTCCTTATCTAGTACCCATAATACAAGCTTTGCTTAACTTGGGACTAGATGGTGATGTGTGTGTGTGGTAAAATAATATAAAAAAAGAAAAAAACCTGCCACGTGCGTGTAAAGCCACGCACAATGTAGGGTTTCGTAGTAGCCCTCCTAAGCTTAAAATTACTTGATCAGAATATTACTATCCCCCCCGTGGGATCTCCACCTTGTCGTGGTGGGGGGGCTCAGTAACCGTGGCTTGGAACCCCGCGGTGAAGCTAAGAGGGATCCAGGAGGGGACGCTCCGCGTGGGCTTGGAGGGGCCTGCGCAGGATGCGTCCAACGGTGCGGGTGCGGGGGACAGTTCTGTCTGTCCCTCGCAGTCGGGCGTGATCGCGGGAGGAGAGGCGTGTCGGTGTTGCGTTGCCGCGCGCCCTATCTCCCGCGACCAAATGGGGGCGCACCATTTGATGCGTCGCGGTGGAGCCGCAGAGGAAGAGGAGATGCGGTGTTGCGTTGCCGTCCTCCCTATCCTCTGCGGCCGCTGAGTGTTTTGGTTGCGGAGCCAAACACCTTCATCCGCCGCCAAGGGGGTTTCGTTTGGAGCCCGCCTGACCATCTGGCGGGCCAATACCCGTCGGGGGGTTGCGACGTATGCTTGTGCGAAACCCGACCCTCCGACACACGGGTACGTGGAGAAAGTCGAGGTGGTTTTTATTGGAAACACCACATACTCCGGCTCTTATTTCCCTCAAGAGTCGGAGATCCGAAGGGATTTTCCACCTCTGAGAATTGCCTAACGGTAACACCTAATAACACTTTGCCCGACCCGGGAATCGAACCCGAGACCTCCCAATCCCACGCGCACATTTATGTCGCGAGACCAATGAGGCAATCTAACTAACGATGTCAGTTTAAATTAATCGACTATTATTCGTTAATTAGTAATACCTAATGGGCCGTTCTAATATTGATATTTTTACTGTCCATAATTTTATTGCCTGCACTATCAAACATAGTTTACACACACCCAAATACTACGATTTAGAACATAGAGAGGTATTTCCCAAATGGATCCCTAAATAGAAAAAGGATTAAAGAAAACCTCTAGTGTTTTAAAATACGTAATATCTAACTAGATCCCACACAATATAATAAAAAATAAATAAAGTCACTCTGCCAATTTTCAGATGTGTGGAAGCTAGCCTTAGGTAGGTATAGTTTTTATTTTGTCGTACAGTTAGTCACATGGTCACAATCTCACAATGTACAATCAAACAAGTCGGCGCTGGTACAGATTGAAAAAGAAATCCCTTGGCTCGCTCTTAGAGTCGTGGGCACACTAAAAACTGGTTTTGTATCCGAATGTCGATGTGCGTGTAAAGTAGCACTGGAAGCGACGATATCTTGCTGAGAGATTCTCGCCCATAAAGTGATCGACCGGGAAGTTGTTCGACTGTACAATCATGCCTAATTCAGCTCGCGAGTGCTTACAGCTTCAGCGTGAAACCACGGTTTATTGTAGGTTACTACGGAACCCTAATAAAAGTGAGGCACGAGATCATCAGGACGTTCTGCCTCTTCTTACCTAGGTATAAATATATAACAAATATTCTCACCTTCATAAGTACTTCTTTCTGACCAGAATGAAATAAGTAATTTGGAATTTTGTAATAACTCGATAAAAAATATAGCATCATCATGATAACATTCTTACACACCTTTTTACCTAAGGGCGAACTCTATCATGCTTCTTGTGGAATAAGTGCAGACTTTCGATGATTAATTAATAGCTATTCATATGAATCTAGTATAAAATGCAGACAGAATGACAGGCAAAAACGAAAATGGTTGTTGGTTTTGTAATACGCAAAACCATGCATTCATTTCGATATTAGGTACAAAATGTAGGTATTGTACTGTCAATCAATTTTATTATACTAATGATGAAAATGGACAGTCCATTTTCGTATCTTGGATGCGACTAGGACGGTGAAGATTTTATTTTTAGTGATAAATAAAGGATATATTAAAGACTCCTCTAAGGCTACCCTTGTGAAATCATAATATCCGACCTCGTATCAATAAAAGGCCCAACAAAACAGACATATAAGCCATGTATTAAATATATAAATACTCTTACGATAACCTAAACTTACCACTGACTGACACTGTAAACAACTCTAAATTGCTCACTATTTTAGACGTGTTTTGCACTACCTTTTCTTGAATGTATAAACTAAACATACACACATAGTCTCACGCCTATATCCCCGAAGAGGTAGGCAGAGGTATATTGCTACACCGACTTTTCGCCAAATTTATTTTTAGGGGCGAGCCTATTGTCGTACCGGGCACATTACCAGACTCCGTGTGCTGCTACTGAGAAATTCCTAACGGAAAAACCCAATAACACTTTGCCCAACCCGGGGATCGAACCCGAGACCTCCCAATCCCACGCGCACATTTATGTCGCGAGACCAACGAGATAAACTAAACCTTTACAAATTACACATCTTCCTCGTGAATCACACTCTATATTGGTGAAAACCACATCTGTTCCGCATAGTCATAGGCAGATCAGTTATATGCGGCCGGGACTTGGTTTTATTGTAATAACTAAGGAATATAAATAGAGGTAGAAACATACTTGAAACGATTAATTGTAAGCATAGACACAAACTTTTATGTAGCGCTAGAAATAATTAAGGATACCTATTCAAGAAAGAAAAGCAAATTGTACCGACTACTTGACGAAATATTTCAGACTATTTATGCCCTATGATATCTACACAAGAGTTACTATTGAACCGTTAATAGGGTGACACATTCAATTACCGTCCGAAGCAGATATACTTTTGTAATATTACGAACGAGAAAGGTTTGTTTGTCTTTCTTTCATTTTGCAAGAGAGCGACTATTTATCATCCTCTTAGCGTTATTCCAGTTTTAATCTAGGGTCCGCTTACTAGTCTAACCGGATTTGCCTTAATATTAGCTTTTCCACGGAGCGACTGCCTGTCTGATCTGCGCAACCCGAAGGGATAGCGATATTCCGTGGTTTAGCCTAATGTCATTTTATTTTAAAAGGTACTGACGCCCTGTAACGACTGTCAAAGATCTTCATGACAACCGGGACCGTGCTCTCCGAGGCATGGGACAAGCGATAATTAACAATTCAATACGCACATAACTCCGACAAGAAAGCGACTATTATTATGGTATTATTTTTGCGTCAGGAGATTGTTATGAGGCTGGTGAGTGTTAAAGGCTACTTCTCACCGCATTAACCAACTTCCACTTGATAGCGGCTGAGTGATGCCTGCTTCACATTGCTGTCGTACAAGGGTCTGTAATCAGGTAGTCCGTTCGCTATTCGGGAATATGATGATACGTATTTACATTCGAGGTAGTCAAGTCATGCTGAGATCCGTAAGATTGCGTTACTCTTATAATGCACCGAGTACCAAGAAATATTCCTTAGGTATACCGAGAACTCGGGTATTTCGGGTATTTGAAAAGGGGAAAGATCTGCATTTATTAGATATCAAACCACTTAGGCTCATCTCAAAAAAATGGGCTATAGCCCAGTGGTGCACGTAACGGACTGGCGAGATGATGGTCTCGGGTTCAATCCCCAGGTACCCCGGGCACACACCTCTGACTTTTCGAAGTTATGTGTGTATTAAAAATGTTAATTATCGCTCGCTTAACAATGTGCCGGATAGATGGCAATAGGCTCGCCCCTATTACATTGGGACCGTAACATAACTGGCGAAGTGTGGGTGTGTAATACACCTCTTCCTACCCCTTCGGGGATAAAAGGCGTGAAGTTATGTTATGTTAAGCTCATCTCAACTATATGAATAAACTAGAGGGCTGCAGTTACGCCTGCTTATTTATACCGATCGAACCCGTAGAATTTCGGGAAATCCTTTCAATGCGGTTCCCAAGGAACATACATGACAAATTTCAGCTTCTTGTTCGGTTGTCTGTCAAACAGTCAGAGAATTTAATATGTACAGATCTGTATAGCTTGACAGATATACGACATAACCTCGAAAAGCCTTTGGTGTGCAATTTGGATTAGAACTCGAGATCTTTGAATAGCAGTCTGTCGGTCTCTTTTCTAGTCAATCGCTGCTTTTTCACCTCTACTAGTAGATAAGTATCATTTCCACGGTGGACATTACAAACATATAAACAACGGTCACAAAAGACACCCAGACAGGCAACAATAATCTGTGGATCACATACAGTTGAACCGTATGGGAATCGAACCCTCAACTCTCAGCGCAGTGCTAAACGGCGAGCCGGCCGATTCAACTGTTACGCCATACATCTATACACATAAATAAAATTGGAGTGTCTGTTTGTAATATTAAAATAACCGCTTTTTACTAAATGCATATGGATGTATAAACGGTACATATTATACCGAAATGATTTTTTTTTAAATTGTTGTCTGTCTGTCTATCTGTCTGTCTGTTTGTTTTCGCTAATCTTTGGAATGTCTGGACCGATTTTGACGGGACTTCTGGTGGATAGCTGATGTACCAAGGAGTAACTTAGGCTATTAATTAACCGGATACGCGAAGTAGTTCCCTCAGGAGGCGGGTGAAACTGCGGGAAACAAATAGTGTTATAATAAATCTGGTGACACTTCAAATATATATTATACTAATCATAATAAACATTAATTATTATTCACAATAATATTATGTAATCAGTATGTTATTAATTAATAAACATTAATATGAGGTTATAGGTTATTTTATAATCTGTTCCGGACTAGGGGAAGAACTATTATCAATACATTCATGTCTGACCCAAAGCTTTATCAAAACAATAAAACGCAAGTTCATAAACATTAAATGGACTCTATTGCTTAAGTAATAAGTTTCTTTTTGTATTGATACCACACGGGGGTTTAGGGAATACCCAAGTAGATAGCGTTGTTTACTTTGTAAGTTCACATATAAATGTGATTTTCAGGTCAATAACATTTTGGAGGAAGAACCGTGGCCTAATATTGATAAGTATATTTGAGTAACAATATTTTGGCCTACTGTTATTTTCGAAGGCAAATATGAATACTGTCTCTGTGGTCCAGTGGATAGCGTATGCGTCTGCTGAGTGGGAGGTACCAGGCTCGATTCCTGGGTCGGGCAAAAGTATTACGGGTTTTTTTCGAAATGAAATGAAATTTATTTGCATAGAAATACAGGTTTTACATAGGCGGTTTAGGATCGATACCATCTTCTGCCCACATTAAGCATGCAAATGTATATAATAAAAACAATCGAAAATAGAAATAAAATTTTAAATTAAGTCCCAACTACCAATAAATATTATATGATTGGGCATTAGATATAAGTCATAATATAAGTCAACATTGTATGAATATCTCAAAATTAGATGGAATTTCATAATAACAATACTACAAAACATAATAATATTTTACAATTTTACATTATATTTCATAAATTCATCCCATCTATAAAAACACCTACTTATCTACTAACCATTTGCGTAATTGAATTTTAAAATGTTTGAATGGTAATTCCCTTATTTTTTGGGCAATTTATTGAATATATACATATGATAAATGTTTCTTTTATCAATAGTAGTTCTACAATATGGGATCACTATTTTTCACCTTCATCACCTTTGAATTTTAAAAAGTCATTTTGTATTCTTACAAATACAGACACTTCAAAAACATTAATGCAGGTCAAGGTCAATAAATTAAGTTTTTTAAATAAAGGTCTACAAGAATCAATTGGACCGACGCCACATACCGCTCTAATACATTTTTTGGACAATTAATGCACAATCGATATCTGTAGAATTACCCCATATTATTACCCCATATCTAAGTACTGACTCAATATAGCCTCTGTATGCCATGACAGCCGTCTTTTCATCAGCCACAATCCGAAGCTGCCTCAAAGCGTATGCAAATCTGCTAAGCCTACCATATACGCCATTTATGTAATGCTTCCAACTACAGAATCTATCCAACGTAATGCCTAAATTAAATGTTATGCTGTCAGTTTCCTCAATTGCGGAATTATTTATTATTACATACATACATAGTCTCACGCCTATAACCCCCAAGAGGTAGGCAGAGGTGTATTTCTACACCCACTGATTAATATTATAATTAGATTATATTTAGATTATTATAATTTTTTACTTTATTAGCACAAAATTTGATTAATTTGGTATTTGATATGTTGACTTTTAGATTATTTTGCTGTAGCCATGTTAACACTTTTGCACTGCTTCACAAATTTTAATCTCATGAGATGTGGTCATGTCTGTCTGTCTGAGGTACTATCACCGATACATCGTCTATGAATAGGACACTTTGATAACTTTTAGAATTAGGCAAGTCATTTATATACAGCAAAAACAAAAGGTGTCCTAGCACACTCCCCTGCGGGACACCCATTCTGTTGACTTTGGATGAGGACACACTTACCATTAATTCGAAGTCATCGTTTAAGTTATTAATCTCGACATGTTGATAACGGTCAGTTAGGAAGCTTTCTATCCAGTTCAATGCTACTCCCTTGATGCCGTATTTATCACATTTGTTGAGTAGAATTTTATGTTCAACAAAGTCAAAGGCCTTGCTCATAAAAAAAATATGGCTACAACTGGTATTTTTTTATCGATGTATTCGGTGATGTTACTGATTAGAGTAAAGGCTGCTTAAGAAGTTGATCTACCTCGCTAAAAAACCGTTTTGCTCCTGTTTAATTATGTTATGTTTATTTAAAAAATCCAATAAACTGCTGTAAAATACCTTTTCAAAGATTTTTGATAAAATGGGAACAAGAGTAATTGGCCTGTAGTTATTACGCTCCTTTCTGTCACCTTTTTTAAATAGAGGCTTAACTATAGAATATTTTAATTTTTCGGGAAAATCCCTTGACTTAGTGACTTTTCCAGAATGTGATTCAGAACTGGAGCAATCACGTGAGCACTAGCCTTAATAATGCCTGTGGATATAGAATCGAAACCCACCGGCTTGGGATTATTTAGGGATTTAATTATATTAACTATTTCTGGTACTGTCGTGGGTTTTAAGAATATCGACTTATCATTAATTTGACTAAGGGTTTGACTTTGTAATGAAGGTGATGTATTTAAAGGAAGTGCATTTGTTGTGTCAATAAAAAAGTCATTAAATGACATCGCTATTCGGATGGGATCACTAATAATATCTCCGTTAACTTGTATTGATTCTATATTATTTAGAGTCTTAACACTGTCGTTTGTTCCTTTTATTACGCTCCAGGTAGCTTTACATTAATTTACTATCGAATTGTTAGTACCTAGCAGCTCGAAGTCTGGGAAAGTGCCAGAGATCGTCATCAGCGCGTCCATTATTACGTGGGACTTACGAATTCATAACTTAGCGTAATGTGGGTGTAATATAACACCTCTGCCTAGCCATTCGGAGATATGGGCGTGACACGATTAAAAATAAATTAAGGTCTATGTGTCGGGAAGGCAAATCATCATAAGTGTATATCTAAGGTTCTTCGTAGATAATGCTACATTATAATCTCGATAGGTTGCATACTTTCGTCACAAAATATGGAATCGTAAGACTCGAGTTGTCCTTTCCGTCACCAGTCACAACAGACCTAGGTGCTACAGTGGAGCCCAGAAGTGTCCACGCGAATACGAGCCAAAGGAAACCCAATTACCATCATTTTCTCAAAGGGCTTCAGAGGTTTTAGGGTTCCGTAGTAAACTAAAAGAAACCTTTATAGTTTCACCTTCTGTCTGTTCGTCAACGGTCTTACGCAGAAACTAAATGAACTAGAGGGCTGAAATTTGGCTGGAAAAGATTGTGAGAAATCGGTACCATAAAATTAAAAAAAAGCATTGCAGCTAAATGAGAGAGCTCTTTTTTAGGGTTCCGTACCTCGAAAGGAAAAATCAGAACCCTTATAGGATCACTTTGTTGTCCGTCCGTCTGTCAAGACCTTTTTCTCAGGAATGCGTGGAGGTATCAAACTGAAATTTATACTAAATACTCGAATCTACGGTTCCATAGAGCTGTAAAAAAATCAAACTTCTAATCCAACGCAATCAAAAGATACAGCTGTATATGCTGCAAATTGCAGCATATTTTCAAACTCGCATTGGAATCAAAACCTGCAGGGTACTTCCCGTGAACTCAGAATTTTGAAATTTGGTACGAAGCAACGTCTTATATCACTCATAGAGGAAAAATTGCGAAAACCGTAAATTTTTAGTTACAGCATATAAGAAAATATTTTTAATAAATTTAAAGTTACCCCTTTCTCTTGAACGCGTGGAGGTATTAAATTGAAATTCATATCAAATACTCAGGTATATAACACCGTTAGACTGCAACAAAATCAAGCTTCTATGTCAACGTAATCAATAGAAAGAGCAATATAAGCATATTTTCAAACTCGCGCCTACTCGCAAGTGAATCAAAACCTACAGGGTACTTTCCGTGAGCTCAGAATCTTGAAATTTGGTACGAAGCAACGCCTTATAGCACATATAAAGAAAAAATTGCGAAAACCATAAATTTTTAGTTATATCATATAAGAAAAATATTTTTAATACATTTAAAGTTACTACCCCTTTCTCTTGAACGCGTGGAGGTATTAAATTGAAATTCATATCAAATACTCAAGTATATAACACCGTTAGGCTGCAACAAAATCAAACTTCTATGTCAACGCAATCAAAAGAAAGAGCAATATAAGCATATTTTCAAACTCGCGCCTACTCGCAAGTGAATCAAAACCTACAGGGTACTTTCCGTGAGCTCAGAATCTTGAAATTTGGTACGAAGCAACGCCTTATAGCACATATAAAGGAAAAATTGCGAAATCCATAAATTTTTAGTTACATCATATAAGAAAAATATTTTTAATAAATTTAAAGTTACTACCCCTTACTCTTGTACGCGTAGAGGTATTAAATTGGAATTCATAGGAAATAATCAGGTATATAACACCGTTCCCCCCCGTGGGATCTCCACCTTGTCGTGGTGGGGGGGCTCAGTAACCGTGGATTGCTCACCCGCGGTGAAGCTAAGAGGGATCCAGGAGGGGACGCTCCGCGTGGGCTTGGAGGGGCCTGCGCAGGATGCGACCAACGGTGCGGGTGCGGGGGACAGTTCTGTCTGTCTCTCGCAGTCGGGTGCGGTCGCGGGAGGAGAGGCGTGTCGGTGTTGCGTTGCCGCGCGCCCTATCTCCCGCGACCAAATGGGGGCGCACCATTTGATGCGTCGCGGTGGGGCCGCAGAGGAAGAGGAGATGCGGTGTTGCGTTGCCGTCCTGCCTATCCTCTGCGGCCGCTGGGCGTTTTGGCGGCGGAGTCCAACACCTTAATCCGTCGCCAAGGGGGTTTTGTTCGGGGCCCACCTGACCATCTGGCGGGCCAATACCCGTTGGAGGGTGGCGACGAGTGCTTTGGTGATGCCCCACCCTCCGACATATGGGTACATGGCGGAAGTCGAGGTGGTTTTTAGTGGAAACACCACATACTCCGGCTCTTATTTCCCCCAAGAGTCGGAGATCCGAAGGGATTTTCCACCTCGTAAAACAAAAAAAAAAAAAAAAAGGTATATAACACCGTTAGGCTGTAACAAAATCAAACTTCTATATCTACGCAATCAAAAGAAAGAGCAATTTAATCATATTTTCAAACTCGCGACTACTCGCAAGGGAATCAAAACCTACAGGGTTCTTTCCGTGAACTCAAAATCTTGAAATTTGGTACAAAGCAACGTCTTATAGCCCAGATAAAGGATGCGGAAGGCTGAGGACCGTGTGCTGTGGTGCGTGTTGGGAGAGGCCTATGTCCAGCAGTGGACTGCGATAGGCTGATTGAGATTGAGATTTCAAATAATTACATAGTCTTCAAACCATTTTGCTAATTATTCTGTACTTTATAAGTATTTTTGTAACAGACTTCTAATAGTCACTAAAAACTTTGTAAATCAATAACTTTGATAAAAAATCTTACCATCATTCATCAGCAGACTTTTGCAAGGCTGCTGCAAGGCTGGTATAGGTATTTAAGTTATATTTTATTTATTAATTTTATTTATTTATAGTCTCACGCCTGTATCCCCGAAGGGGTAGGCAGAGGTGTAAATATTACACCCACATTTCGCCATGAATTTTTAGGTCCCACGTAATAGGGGGCGAGCCTATAGCCGTTACCATCACCTGACTACGGGCTGCTACTGAGTATTCGGAAAAACCCAGTAACACTTTTGCCCGACCCGGGAATCAAACGCGGGACCTCCGATCAGCAGTCGCATACGCTATCTACTGGACCACGGAGGCAATTTAAAAAAATAAGCGATATATATTAATATAAAATAAAGGATGACTGATTACAAACGACAAAGACCCCTTTTCTTTAATTTATGCTCCTCCAGCTTTCCATACTGTAATGTTATGGAAAGCTGCATTTGGCAATAAAAATACCATAACTGACTGGTGAACTTTTACTTATATACCTACAGGTTTGTACGGAACCCTCGGTGCGCGAGTCCGACTCGCACTTGACCGGTTTTTATTATTTTCTTCTATATGGTATGGGGTACCGAGAGATAGGTATTTTAAAAACACTAGGGGTGTACACAAACTGCTTTTTATTTAGGGATCCGTTTGTGAAACATTTTTAGGGAAAGCCACCAATAGAAAAGTGTGATATGTTATTGATTATGAAGTCAAGAACCTAGCTGTGACAAAACACAATAAAAACAAGACAAAGAAAACAATGTACACGCAGGAAGTACCCACAATATCAGAAGCAAATCCTCAATACACCATAATTCTGTATGTCAGTGCAGGAAGTGATCCATATATCGTTTAATGTCAGCGGGCAGCCTGATCGATGTTTGGCGTCACTGTGTCTGAGCGAAAACCTTTAGTGTAACAGACTTTATGCGTCGGTGGAAAAAGTTTTGGAGTTGACTAGTCAGAATACCTTATACTTATTTTTTTAAATGCATACTCACGCATGTATCCAATAAGGGGTAGGGAGAGATAATATTATACCCACATTTCACCACTATGAATTTGTAGGTCCCGCGTAAAAGGAGGCGAGCCTCTTGCCGTTACTAGGCTCTTTGCCAGACAAACCCAGTAACTTTTGCCTGACCCGGGAATCAAACCTGGGACCACCTGACCAGATGCATACGCTATCATTTGGACCACGGACCCAGTCTTAATTCTTTATCCTGTTGCCAAGAAGTGATAGCTCTTTTAGTTTCATTTATTTTGATGACACGGTGGAAATTCTAAAAAGTCTTTAGAGTTTGATATCTGCGACATTATTTATTTTGGACCTCTAGTTGACGAGGGTAAATTTGTTGCAAATTACCTCAAATATAAGGAATAGGTTTAAACCAATTCGGTTTTATGCCTGGTCGAGGTACGGTTGATGCCATTTTTGCACTTCGCCAAATGTGCGAAAAATACAGGAAGGCGCATAAAAACTTGCACATGGTGTTCGTCGACCTTGAAAAGGCATATGACCGAGTGCCTCGTGAGGTCGTGTGGTGGGCCCTGAAGAAGAAAGGAGTGCCTGGATAATAACTAACGTTGATTCAAGCCATGTACGCTGAATACTGAACGCAAGTCCGATCCGCGGCTGGTATCACAGCCAGATTCGATGTGGCCGTAGGCTAGCACCAGGGGTCGGCCCTTAGCCCCTACCTCTTCCTGTTAATTATGGATGCTATATCATCGGACATACAGGAAGAGGCACCCTGGTGCATGCTGTTCGCCGACGACATCGTTCTGGTAGCAGAGAGTGGACAGAAGGTGCAGAACAAGCTGGAGGAGTGGCGGCAGAGATTGGAGAATGTAGGCCTGAGAATAAGCAGAACCAAAACAGAATATATGTTCTGTGACTTTGGTGGTCTCTCCAGTCCTATACCGGTAACACTCGACGGTACACTTCTACCAGTAAGCTCCGATTTCCGCTACCTAGGTTCAAAAATGACGGCAAAATTGATTGGGATGTTAGGCAAAGAATCAACGCAGGATGGATGAAATGGCGACAGGTCTCAGGCACAATAAGCGACCATAAAATGCCTGTGAAATTAAAGGGCCGCATGTATAAGTCGGTTATCAGGCCTGTCGTACTGTATGGAGCTGAGTGTTGGGCTACAAAGAAGATGGATGAGAAACGATTTCATGTGGCAGAGATGAGAGTATTACGATGGATGTGTGGAGTGACAAGAAGGGACAGACTTAGGAATGATTACAATAGAGTTAGTATGAAAGTGGCGCCCATTGATGAAAAGATAAAAAGAAGTCGATTGGCCTGGTATGGACATGTTATGCGGAGAGATGAGATGTATGTAGGTAAAAAAGTGATGAATATGATGGAGAAGGACGAAAATGGGGAGGACGGCCAAGGAAAAGATGGATGGACTGTATGAGGATGGATATGAAAGAGAAAAGGGTCAATGATCGGATGACTGGTGACAGAGAAGTATGGAAGAGAAGGACATACTGAGCCGACCCCAAATAAATTGAGACCAGGGCAAGACAATGATGATAAGGAATAGGTTGGAATACCTGTCACTCTTTATGGTGTGGCTATATTTGGTGGATTTGTGTTTAAGTGGTTAATAATACTAAGTCGGAGATCGTGGGCTTTATAAATGACTAAGCTGAAGCCAGACCTCGATGATTAGGAGTTATTTTTTTCTGTGACAAGTTCAATGATTTTTCTGTGTCTGGGTGTCTGTTTGAGTATTTGGACTGACAAATTGTAGGGTTTCTCAGTGCTACTGGAAATATAGTAGGTAATAAAATTGCTGACTAAGATAAGCTTATATTAATTAGTTTTTTTTATTTTATTATTTTAAGACTTAATTTAATTATATTTTTGGGAGAAAATAGATTCCCCAAATCTACCCTACAGCTAATATTTACTCACATAGTCACCAAATGGTTGACCTGTCCCGTTGAGGTATAACACATGCTATAGAATCAATGCAGTGAAAAAGAGCTATTCGAGCAATTTATAATTTGGATTATGGGGCTTCGTTAAGGAATAAATTCAAGGAAATAAACATTTTAACAGTTGCAAGCCAGTACATTTATTCCAACCTAATATATTTATTCCAAAACAAGGCCTCATACTCAAAGAAAAGTGATATCCACAATTTGAATACTAGAAATAAGAGGAAGCTAGTAGTGCCGGCTACCCGGCTAGAGAAAATAAATCTTTTCAAGGCCAATGTGTGCGCTTTTACAAGTGCCAAGCAGTATTTAAAATTTAAGTTATAATAAATTCAAAAAGATTATAAAACGTAAACTTTGTCAAAAAGGGTACTATTCAGTGCTAGATTATATTGAATATAAAAATATTTGGGATTAATCTGTTCGGTCCCACAGGCTACTTATGTTTGATTAGTGTTAAGTTTCATGTGAGTGTGAGTTATTGTGTCTATATTATGCTAGTTAGTACTTTATATTATTATTAAAAAAGCCTTATTATTTGACAACAACATTATAGACACACCAGCTCATATACCTATGAAAAATTCAATGTAGTTCCTAAGTTTTTAAATTGTATAGAATCGAGACGTAGCTCCGGGCCACTCTTTTCTACGCGTAGAAAAGAGTGGCCCGGAGTTTCTTGCCTGATTCTTCTCACGAGCCCCTACTTTCTGAATAGGCATTTTTTTCAATGCTCAACTATGTTAATATGCATTTAAAGTTACTTTTTTATTTTATTTTTTATGACTTTCTGACGTGTCCAAAAAATTTAAACATTTTTATGGAAATAAACTTATTTGAGTTTGAGTTTGAGTTAATATAGAATTCTGCAATATTCGTTGTCAATATAATTATTACTGCCCTCTTAACTACGGCAATACATTTCATGTTATGGTTTTGCAATTTGTCTTATTAGGGTTCCGTAGCCAAATATGGAACAAAACGGAACCCGTATAAATTCTCCATGTCTGTCTGTCTCTCTGTCTGTCGGTACGTTACAGCTATTTTATTTGTCAGTATGTGTGGGTCAAAAAGTATGTTACTTAAAGCTAGTTTTCACTCATGTCATACTATGAGCATATCAAGCAACGTTTTGTACAATAATCCGTTCAGTAGTTTTTGAGTTTATCGCGAGCATACAGACAGACAGAACGGGCAGGGACTTCATTTTAAGTTATAGACATATGAGTGGACTCCGGACTGCGGGAAGTCCCGACTCCAAGCAACTATCAATAACTACAATTCACAACTACGTACAGTCAGCTTCAATATACCTTTGCCTGATTTTAGTTGTTTATATCGTCCCAATTAATTATTTTTTAGGCAAAGAATTCTTAAATCAAAACTTGATAATTAAGAATAATGATCGAAGAGTTTTAATTCAAGGCATCGATAGCCAAGTGGAGATGCCAAAACACTACCATGCAGAGGTTATCGGGTTCAAATCCACAGCGAGCACCACTGACTGTTCGGAGTTATGTGCGTATTATCGTTAATTATTGCTTGTCCCGTGCCTCGGAAAGCACGCTAAGCCGTCAGTCTCCGCTGTCATGAGAATTTTTTGACAGTCATTACACGCAGTCAGTAACTCAGTACCCCTGAATAAACTGACACTAGTCTAAACCATAGAGCATAGATATTTACATAGAGGCGCATTTCTTATGGGCGCTCTGTAGACAAACCTTCTGTGACCCAAATTGCCGCTTGGCGGCGTGGAAGTCGCGCTGTGACAGCTGTCTCTATGAGTGCAAGAGAGACGAGCGTTCCTCCTGTCTATCTTAACTACGAGAGAAAGAGAGACGGAGAACGACGGAGAACGACGCCAGCGCCGCCAACGGCGCCAACTACGTAATACAATGACGACAGTCACCAACTCGCCATGAGGAATCGGCACACGAAATCCTTAAGAAATGCGCTTCTATATGTAAATCTGTATTCATTGTCTAAACCATGGAATATAATATGACAGATAGACAGTCGCTCTGTAGAAAGCTACAATTCAGTCAAATCCGGTTAGACTTGCAGTTGCAACTTGATAACACTAAGAGGATAACGAATCAAGAAGTTTATATTCATAAAAGACTCGGCAAAGATTTTGGGGTGTGTAGCGAGTTTCGTAGTTGACTGTACCTTCTGTATATAAACAGCAAACCAATATGGTAAACATTTTTAGTCATTACGTATTAGAGATCATTTTCAATTACTTAGTTGCTTTTAGCGTTTAAAAGAAAATCAACCTCTCAGCATAAATATTAAGGTTCAATATCATTTAGTGTTCTTAGATCGTCGGTCTGAAGTGAGGAAGGTATATAAAGGAAGAATCGTTTGGCAGGACCTTATACTTTCTCTAGATGCCAGTTGGTTCGCTTCATAATTGAATCAAGATTGTAATAAAAATATTCTTCACAATGAATTCCAAGTTTGTGCTGTTCTTGTGTGTCTGTGCCGTCATCATGTCGACTGTCGCTGCTGGAAACTTCTTTAAAGACCTTGTAAGTTTTGTTTGTGTATTTAAGCAACCCGTTTCGCCTTATTTGGCATTTCTATGAATCTATTTAGCAAAATTTCATGATTTTTATTAAGAAATGTGGAATAACCCTGTGTTATTTACTCAATTCGCTTCTTCATAATCTTTACCGTCTGTACCTAATTATTACAATTTTAAGCATAAAATATACTTATTGAATTATTAACATTCATCATCAGTCAGCGTAGCTAAGTTTAATAGTAAATTTTAAGCTAATTTTTATACTGCTTATTGACATAATGTATTTATTTTAAACTATTAGTTGTCGTGTCATTTTATTCCGTAATTTCAATATTACTGTGATGCCTTTGATGATTTATGTCCTCTAAAGACTATTTCTAACTCTCAAGTCTCAACTCATAGCTCTCAATATGATTGTTATTTTTTATGTTTATCCCCTCAGAACACCGCCATTTATAAACGGCAACCGAAAATACTCTATTTTAAGACATACTGGCCGTTTGGTCTTATCCAAGTGTGAAGAAAATATGAAATCTTTTTTTAGTTAGATTATCAACAAAAGACTTCGGTGTGAACGCCTAAAAGACATCAAATATGAAGTATCATTGTTTTATTTTGTTTATTCTAGGAGGGCATTGGACAAAGAGTCCGTGACGCGGTGATAAGTGCCGCTCCAGCGGTGGACGTGCTCGCCAAAGCCAAGGAAATTGTACATTAATCTAACAGATATCACTTATTTGTCCTGGTAATTCTTCATATAATAAAAATACATATAAAGTATGTAACCAAAGTTATATAATTTTATCATAACCGTTTTATGTAATAAATCATTATAATCAGAAATTGTCTTTTTTAATAAAATTTTGGTCATCGTCCTAGCATCATCCCGATTAAGCCTCCGAGTCCAGGGTCCTCTTCCAGTCTAACCAGATCGGACAGAATTTCTAAAGAAGCTTTTCCACAGAGCGATTGCCGTCTGACCTTCGCAACCCAATGGGACAGTAATTAGAGACTGAGACACGTGTAAATACATAAAAGGTAGTGACAAAGAGCTCAGATATTTACATAGAGGCGCATTTCTTATGGGCGCTCTGCAGACAAACTTTCTGTGACCCAAATTGCCGCTTGGCGGCGTGGCAGTCGCTCTGTGACAGCTGTCTCTACGAGTGCAAGAGAGACGAACGTTCCTCCTGTCTATCTTAACTACGACAGCACGAGAGACGGAGAACGACACCAGCGCCGCCAACGGCGCCATCTACGAACTACACTGGCGACAGTCGCCACTTGTATTCGGCACACGATATCCTTAAGAAATGCGCTTGTAAATCTATATTCGGTGGTAGTGACTCCTCTTAACGACTGTCAAAGGTCTCCATGACAGCCAGGAACAACGGCGTAACACCTTCGCCAAGGCACGAGGCAAGCGATAATTCACAAGATCATGTTTCGTGGGCGCTGTGCATAGTAATCTGTTACTATCTCCACTAGGTTATAGCTGCCTATTCTCATATCACATCATAAAGTTTTTTCACTTGAGTGTGTAGCCACCTCTAATGTCGGAGTTTTAATTTGCCCGAAGGCAAGGCTGACATATCCTTATGATTAGACTGACAGCTTTACGTGTCCCCTGAAGCACGGTCACGCTTTGATGTAAGGCATCCAAGTGGCGACCTGTGCAAGCGTTGCTTGATTTTGGAAATCTTACTTTCTTATAGTTAGTTAAACATCTTATCTAAATTATCAAATTTAGCGAAATTTTCAAGAAATCTGTTAACTCCAAAACATTTTGAATAATAAATTAGAATCCGGGCAGCACAAGCCAAGAATATTTTTGGATTGTGCTGTCTCTTTTTAATATTTAATGTATGTACTTATCCCCGTATCCGGATCGCTTTACCATCTTGTATTTTATTCAGAAGTAACTGAGCTGCGACTTTGTGTAGAAAATATTTCATGTAACAAGAAAGGCCTTGTAGTGTCGAATTTTATTCAAAATGTCACAGCCTATTTCATTCCGTGACTGCCGTAAGAGGTGACTAATGAAAATAAACATAGGGAACAGTACCTTTGGGAAGAGACGGATCTCTCAATCTCATACCGCATACCTACTAACCCGTCTGACTAGCGTGTTTGTTAGCAATCAGCAGTAATCTGTATTTGCATTCCACAATGTCCACTTAGATATTACTTATGAACTATGAGATCATCATGGACCCTGTCGGGCACACCAAACTCGGTGTTTACTCTACTTTACTTTTTTTTTAAAGACAACGCCCGCACTTGGAATAAATCCTGTCGCGGGTGACTTTACAAACATACAAATAACGGACACAATGAACACCCAGACTCGACACACTTTATGGTTGTCACGTGTGGGAATCGAACCCACAACACTCGGCGCAGTTTCAAGCGGCGAGGCGGTCGCTTAAACCACTACTCCACAGATATGAGAAGTATCAGATGTAACGCACGGCACAGTTGCGTGCGGCCACTAAAGCAAATACAAAATTGAAAAGCGAATACAAACTCGTCTCAGTGCGCTACGAAGCATCGTACAGTTCACGCGTCACGATCACGTCAACTTTTAAATTCTCAAAATGCCGTCTTGTGTTCTTTAAACACTGTAAAAGTTGTTCCTAAAAACAAAAACAGGAAAATGGAATATCTTTTCACAGGTAACTATTGATAATTTGACTGTTTCCTAATTTAATTTCGATAAAATTCGTATTTGTGCAAGAAATATGTAAGTGTTGCCAGTTTTTGTCGACGCCGTTCTGCCTGAATTAGGGAAAATGCACTTGTCAATTGATTATGTGATAATGATTGTCATGTTAATGAAAAATACATTACCGTATTATAAAAGTATACTGTAGATATATCTTCTTTCTCATAAATATAGTAATAGAATTTCAATTTCCATTAGTATATACCTAACATAATATTGTTTTGAGTTCGATCCCCAAACGATCCAAATATTCGTGTACACCCTGCTACTCGTCAAGCTTATACACTTTGACCTTTGCACCGTTCTTATGGCGTAAAGAATAAGTATCAAAATCGTACAGCAAATGTTTAGCTTGACTTGGCGCCGTGTGTACATACATACTTATGGCGTAGGGAATAAGTATCAAAATCGTACAGCAACTGTTTAGCTTGACTTGGCGCCCTGTGTACATACATACTAATGGCGTAGGGAATAAGTATCAAAATCGTACAGCAACTGTTTAGCTTGACTTGGTGCCGTGGGTACATACATACTTATGGCGTAGGGAATAAGTATCAAAATCGTACAACAACTGTTTAGCTTGACTTGGTGCCGTGTGTACATACATACTATTTATTTCTCAACTAATCGACGACAGCGGCTTCGCACGCACATATTTTCTTATTTCTCGTTTTGCCCGATCCCGTGGGAATTTCGAGAAATCCCGTCTTGGTGCACCCCTACGGTTCCCAAGAAACATACATGCTAAATTTCAGCTTCATGCGCCGAGTAGTTTCGGCTGTAGCTTGTCTGTCAGTCAGTCAGTAACGCAAGGATTTTATATATACAGATTTACGAAGTAGTTAAAACTTAACTCGGTACCTACATTTAAGAAATGTATTTATAAAAGCATTAATTAAATCCATGGTAAATTCTTCAAAACCGCAAATGAATATAAGAATATTACATAACTATATGCAAAATACTGGGAGATTATTCATAATCTGGCAACTTTTCACACACATAGACGCGCGTGTCCGTACAGTGCCAGTCGCCAAAGGTCACGCACACATAGCTGTCAACGTGCCACGCTTAGTTGGACGAATACGCTACATCTGATTCTTGTTAATAAATCTATGCACTACTCCAACTGATTAAAAGGGAGACGGCGAGCATAGTAATAGTACATTTTATTTATTGTAAACAAATGAATTATTGGATTGCGTCTAGAAATCTAGATATATATTTTGTGAATGGTCTATAATGCAATCAGATGGTGCGCAACGCTAAACGCCGATATATCCTCAGTAACATAACTTGTTCATCGCCTGCCAGTACCTGGAAGTTCCTTGGAACACTAGGTATTGGTAAACAAAGGCATATTGATTTTCGTGGGACTCATGATTTGGATGACATCAATCGTTTTTTCACCACTACTGCTTCGCTTGATCACCAAGTCATGAGTCACACGGTTCAGTATTTAGATGGGTTACCTCAACCCAACATAGACTTTTTTCATTTTTCTCCTGAGTCTCCGGGCGATATCAAAAAGGTCATCCTCTCCATAAAATCTAATGCTGTGGGATACGACAATATCAGCCGTCGTATGATTACGACGATAGTGGATCATCTCTTGCCGGCAATATCCCACATCATTAATTTTTCCCTAGAGTCTGGTACCTTCCCTTCCTTGTGGCGCAAAGCCTATATAATTCCACTGTCCAAAATCCAAAATCCCACTCTCCCTGAACACTTCCGACCTATTTCTATCCTACCATTCCTTTCCAAAGTGCTAGAGGCCTGTGCACACAAGCAGCTATCTTGGTTTGTCCATCACAACAACTTGCTGAGTCCCTTTCAATCAGGCTTCAGGCCAGGTCATAGCACAACTTCTGCCCTCCTTAAAGTGACTGGCGATATTCGTGAGGGTATGGAAAACACCAAACTAACAGTGTTAGTGTTGATTGATTTTTCCAATGCCTTCAATACCGTCAGTCACGATATCCTATTACATATCCTATCCCACCTCAAGGTCTCGGCTGGAGCTCTGGATTGGTTTTCTGATTATCTTCGAGGTCGCCAGCAGTCCGTCCGCGTTGACGAGTCCTCGTCGAGATGGTTCGAGATGACCTCTGGTGTTCCTCAAGGCGGCATTCTTTCACCTCTTTTATTTTCTATATTTATAAATCTCCTAACACAAAATCTTCAGTGCGCCTACCATCTGTACGCAGATGACTTGCAGATTTACACACAAGTAAATGCGGATTGCATTACCGAGGCCATCGGTAAGATCAACGACGATTTGGCAGCTATATTAACCTGGTCGGACAACTTTGGTCTAACTGTCAATCCTAGGAAGACTCAGGCGATTGTTGTTGGTAGTCAGTGGCTTTTAAATAGACTTAACTTCTCGTCTCTGCCCGATATAAAATTTAATGGGACCACCATCAGTCTGTATCCAACAGTCAAAAACCTCGGGCTACACTTAGATAACGCGCTGAATTGGCAAGCTCAGATAACTCAGGTGAGCCAGAAGGTCACTGGTTCTCTACGCGCTCTCTACCGCCTAAGGAATTTTCTACCATCCGAGACCAAGACAATGTTAGTGCAAACTTTAATTTTCCCTCTGATCGACTATGGCGATGTATGTTACTTTGACCTGAATGCAGATCTCCTTAATAAACTTGACCGTCTTCTAAATAACTGCATTCGATTCATTTTCAATCTTCGCAAGTATGACCATGTGTCTACTTATCGCTCCCAACTAAAGTGGCTTCCTATCCGTCATCGCCGTAGATTGCGAGCTCTCACTACCCTTTATACTATTCTTACGTCCCCCACTTCTCCGCAGTATTTGACCTCCTATTTTCAACTTTTATGTACTAACCATGAAAGAAACCTCCGTTCTGCTAACAACCTTCTTCTCACAGTCCCTTCTCACAACTCCAATTTTCTTCACTCTTCTTTCACTGTCCAATCTATCCTTCTCTGGAATGCCCTCCCTCTTGAAATCAGGATGGCCAAGACTAAGTATACATTCAAGTCTAAGGTGAAGGAACTTTTATTGGCTGAGTCGGCAATTGTACAATAAATCACATAAATTTCAATTTAATTTAATATAAATATACCCATGTATTTATTTATCTATATACACACACACATATATATTTAATTATATATTATTATGTAATATATTTATATATATTTGTATGTAGGTTTATAATTTGCATATATTTATGTAATATTTGTTATGTATGTATTTAAAATACGTTTATTTATTGGTATGTACCTAGAAATCGACGTAATTTTCTTAGTTTAATTTAATTCTCTTTGTCTTATATTACACCTACTACTTTTCTCTCTGCACCACTTTAAGGTAGACTGGGAGAGAATGCCTATGGCATTAAGTCCGCCTGTATACTTTGTGTATATGAAGTTTTAAATAAATAATAAATAAATATAACGACTCCTATCTTTTGTAAATAAAATTATTATACACAAATATTATAACATATTCCGAAGGTACTTCACCTTATACCAAATATGAATTCACAAAGAGGGATGCCCCGCTTCAAAACTGACGGTTGAATAAAATATTAATGGATTCCACTTTCAATCTCAGGAAAACCGCACATATTAATTCGTGATAAGGATAATTATATTCCAATTAAGAATAAAATTGATGATATACTTATCAAAGAAGATTGAATTTTACTCCTTCAACTTAAAGTTCAATATCCCATGGCAAGTCTGGAAGTCTTCATTTCCTAAGTGCATATGTTTTATAAAGAAAATATCAATTACTAAGAGCCGTACTCTTTTTGATTGCCAGACACTGGACGGCTAGAAGCTTAGTATTATTTTATTTTTTTTATAGGACTCACGCCTGTGTCCCCGAAGTGGTAGGCAGAGGTGTAATATTACACACCACATTTCGCCATGAATTTTTAGGTCCTACGTAATAGGGGGCGAGCCTATTGCCGTACCGGACACATTACCTGACTCCGTGCTGCTACTGAGAATTTCCTAACAGAAAAACCCAATAACACTTTGCTCGACCCGGGGATCGATCCCGAGACCTCTCAAACCCACTCGCACATTTATGCCGCAAGACCAACGAGGCAGTCTTAAATATTATTCAACGAGTAATTCAAAAGTATTCATTTTTTTTGTGCGTTTGCTTGATCATTATGTCTACAGTTTTTGCGTGGGATCTCTTCAAAGAAATTGTAAGTTTATAATGTAGAATCAGAGTGGGGTTTCAAAAGACTTTCGTAATCAGCTTTTCGAAAAAATACTGTAACGTGCCACCTTTTTCATTTTTTTTCAAAGTTCGTTGAACGCATCATATTGGTTACGATTGACTGATGGGCTGTATTAACCTCCCGTAAACAAACCTTTTGCCAGCTACTGCTACTTCAGTTTCTTTTGTTTTTTTTTAATAAGACAACTCCCGCACTAGAACGAAATTCCTATGTCACGGGGGACTGTACAAACATACAACCAACGGACACAATGAACTCCCAGACTCGAGACAACAATTTGTAGATCACACAAAGTGTTGTCTCGTGGGAATCGAACCCACGACACGCGGCGCAGTACCAAGGGGCGACGCGACCGCTTAAACCACTACGCCAACCGTGCAGTCAATTTCAACAAAACTTCAGTAATTTAGAAAAGTTGAATTTATAACTAAAATAATATAGCGCCTGTAGGTAAACTGCCACACTGTTAAAGAGGAAGAGAGAACTGAGAAAGAGGCTAGAAATTATTAAAATATTTAGTGTAATCAATTTTATTATGGTTACAATAAAGATATTTTTTTATCTATAGCAACAATTCAAAAAAACATTTTTAACATTTTTCCAATAATTCGTATTTGTATACAACTATTAATCTCTTCGGCCGTTTAAAGGTCCTGTGTTTCGGAAAAGATTCCGTACGAGGCTCTTCTTTTACTTAATGTGTCGAATTTACCTCACCTTTTATTTAAAAGATTCCGATATCGAGATACGGATTCAATACTGGAGATGGTTGGAAACCAAGACGCGTAACTAACTTATCAAAGTAAACTTGCAAGTCCGGTATCAAATTGGTTTTATCTATCACGAAAGTATATGAATCTTTAGAGTAAGTCACTTTATTAACCCAGATATTACGGGGAGAGAAAAATCTTGAATATATTGGTAATTTTTTGTATATTGTAATATTATGGTTCCATTATCAAGCGAAAAATACCAAAAAAAATTGGACCTTTCGAAAAAGCTGGAAAATGGTGTTCTTTTAAAGGAACGCTAGTAATACGTACTACTGTCACATAGTATGGGGATGTGTTCAAGGTAAATGAAAAAAAATAAACCAAATTATATTATAATTTTAAGGCTTTTATTACAAAAAGAAAAATAATTGTTAATCCAATGAGAGACTTATACATAGGTAGTTTATTATTATTTTGTGTGGTACAACAAAAAACATTTCTTTGGGTGTAAAGTAATTTTACACTTAACACAAAAGAATTTTGCATTCTTGTGCCAATGCAACACCCAGTCTGCTTCTCCTGATATTTTATAATGTGGCCTATATTATCATAACGTGATTCTTTATGCAAGTTCTTGGCACTATGACCAAATTGATAATTTTCATTCATTTTGAAGGTCTCCAATATGCCGGTAGCAACAGATCTACGAAAACCCAAATGATCCTGCTCACCACCGTTTTTCTATACAGTTGCCATGCGACAATGACACAAAAGGGAAAATACTACTTTTTTCCACGGATAGATGTTCTATGTAATCTTATATTTTGGCCGGATCTATCAACACCGCCAATATTATCGTTGTATGACTTTATAATCGCTGGATGATCAATTTATACATATTTCTTGTGTTGCTGCGAAAATATTTTTATTTTACACACAGGCTGAACTTTGGAAGGATTAGATGCCACCGTGACGATATTGTTGTCATGCCATTTGCACAGCAAAATCTCCTCAGCTCTAGTGGATCTAATTTCAAACGTTCCACGGTCTGTCTTTTGCATATCTTTGTTAGGGGGTAAGGGACACTTAGAAACTCGATTTTCCCTAATCGTACCAGTGGCATTCATGCCCCTTTGACCCAGTTCATCAATAAGATGGACCGATGTAAAAAAAATATCAAAATATAAATGAAACGGTGCTGTACTATCCATTGAGCGCAGAACGTCAGCAAAACTAAGAACTACGCTTGCACCTAAACCCATCTTCTTGTAGTCCTCTGGAATGTCTGTTCTTTGACCTTGATAAGGATCAAACCAAACTAAATAACCCAGGCGCGTTGCACCGACCCAAAATTTGTAGCCCCATCTGATTGGTTTTATTGAAGGTGAAGGAGCTGGTTCCCATTGCGTACCTGATGAAGTACCCGCAATGGCGTGGCCTCTTTGCTAGCTGTGCCAAAGATAGCATATAACCTTCGCTGTTGCTCGATAATTGTTCATTATCATCACTGTAAGTAACTTTTGCATGTGCTCGCAATTGAGATCCTGGTAGATTTGATAAAGAAACCTGGTTTTCGTCACCTGAATCTTCATCAATTAATTCAACAATACAGTCCTCAGGTGGCAAAATAGTGATGCTAGAAGGTATGTCTTCATCATCGTCAATATGTTCCAGCTGTTCGATGATCTCAAACAAACGTAATCCTCTTTGAATTGGTCTGAAGAAATAAAATAAACAATATTAGTTGATTTGTACCGTAATAGTAGTCCAATATACTAGCGTTTGATAAAAAGAACACCTAATTCAACGGTAAAATTTAAACCTACAATATTACTTTTTCAAATAAAAACTTTACTCAAAATATTGTTACAGATGAAAATATTACGATGCTAAGCGGTTTCTCACTAAATATTACGTGATTGATGTAAACTTACCTTTTATCCTTCAACCTTGATTTTTTTCGAAATAAAATACTCAAAAACACCGCTAAGTATAATTTATATGCACGCGCAATCACTTGTAAATCGAACAATGTGGTTTAGTTTTAACATACGTGACATAAACTTTATACTGTTTTACTCTCAGTTTGCCAGAGATTTCTTTTCTCGAGGTGTTCCTTTAAAAGTGAGCTAGTACTAACTGGGTTAAACAAGGTCAACGCTAGTCAAGCGATTAAATTGCTGAAATATAAGTAGATAATTCCGCCTCTCCACTCTAGTCATTAATCATCCTCAGTAAAATTGATAACTTCGTAAAGGACTCATTTGCTGTACTGCGTGTTCTGCATGTTCTCAAACCCAATATTAAAACATTCTCGAAAATACATTACGACACAGTCACATAATACCAGAAATCAATTAAATCAGATCGTAATTGAGAATTTGTTTTATGACTATTATTATAGAAACACACAGTAGAAATTACGACTGTTCAATCTGGAAAGAAATAACGATAAGTTAAGTTGTAAGTGTTTCGGATAAGAAATATCCAACAATGTTAAAACTCAGAGTTATCTTTGTTTTCTTTTGTAAGTATTTCAAATTAATTTTCATATTTTCTGTGTTATTCGCAGGATCTTTCATCGAAGACTATCTAATGTATCTCTGGTATTATCGGCGTTGTGGTAAACTGGGCTATTGATCTAGGGTTGCTTAACTTCTAAGGGTAAGAAAGGGTAAAATATTGGGATAAAACCAAGCAACAGTTTGAACGATTCGTGAATTTGAAGAACATAACTAAAACGTACTTTTTTAGATATCAATGAACCCCACATAAATGTCGTAATTATAGTTAAAAATGCAATGAATTGTAAATCGAATTCATTGCATTTTATTATGATACGGAACCTTCCTGGTACAAATTTTTCAAAATATTTAGTAACTTTAAAACGGAGGAGGTTCCCAATCCGACAGTTTTTCAAATGTGCTACCTCAGAACATTTCACTAGGTAGACCAATTTAGATGATTCTTTTTTATTTGAATGGTGGTGCTTCTTATGTAATCCCATTTAAGTTTGATAATGATCTGAAAGTTCTTAAGCTATCTTTAATAAAAAAAAATTACTTTTGTTATACAGTAACGGTGATGACAATATCAGTGACAGCCACTT
Organism: Euclidia mi; assembly: GCA_944739405.2. Lineage (NCBI taxonomy): Eukaryota > Metazoa > Arthropoda > Insecta > Lepidoptera > Erebidae > Euclidia > Euclidia mi. The sequence continues at coordinate 5,479,211 of OX123203.2, forward strand.
ACGTAAACAACAGTCATCCGAGGCCGTGGAAAGTACGCTACTACCCTAAAAAGACTCTGTTTCGTAAATCGGACTTGATGGACAAAGGATGTATTGTTTTCATCAAAGATTGTCCGAAGATCTACAAGTAAGTACGCGATGAATTTATTTTGAGGTTTAAAGAAGGCTTTGAACAATGACAACCTTATAAAGCGTTCTGCAAAATAAATATCACGAAGCTTTAAATATCTACTTAATGCGCTCTATAATTATAAGAAAATCGCGTAGTACATTTTTACTGGCATTCATTGCAAAATGTTATGTACTTCACAGATTTTTGCTTAACTGTTCTTTAGGAGTGCCATTATTTTACCTTCTTAAAACGTTGTAGTTTCATTACATAGGCATTTCGTTTTCAATGGACTAAGACATAGTAGTAGTGGAAAATCCCTGCCAAAATTATAAAGAAAACTGTGATTAGCTCTCCAAATTGCTTAAATTCGACTGTTCTTGCGAGCTTCAGACAAACGTGGATTTCTAGAGGATTGCATAACTACGCTCTTAGTTTGAAGCAATAAAGAGTTACCTATCTTACATCTTTTTTTATTCTCGTGACAGAACGTCCTGTGACAAAAAGTTTTAACAAGTATAAGATAAGTAGCTATATTTCACTAAAATTAAGCTATCCATTTTATTTTAAGTTAAATATAGCTATTCCGTGGTTATAATGATGCAACATTTTATTACATTTGTTTAAGTAAAGAGGTGACCAATAAAACAAACTCAAATTACCTTTATAGTATTGCTGTGAATGGTAATTCGCTATCAGAAATTCGTATGCGTAATATTGCAACTGCGGTCAGTAATGCTCAAAAGAGGCTGTTGGTTAATAATTATGTGGTTGAATTCATTACGGCACAGTGCCTATCAATTTAATCAGTATAAAGAGTTATTTAGTTTATCAGTATAAAGCCTATTTGGCCCTGTGCTTTCTGACTAAATAATAAAATTTGAGGTAGATTGCCGTGTGGAGACTCATTAAGATTACATCAAGTTCTAATGGCTTTGCGTTATCCTGAAATAGTCGGTTTAGTTCTGGTTATGTTGTGCCCATTGGTTGAATCTTTTAAAGGTTCTTGAAGTACCCGATATATTCCTAGTGCAGCAAAATAAGTAAAGAGGGATCCCATTTTGCTCATATTTAATTTTCGAATAATTATTTTCTGAAATTTGAATATTCTGAGCAATAATCAAGGACACAATTAATAAAGTAAATGTACATAACCCATGAAAAAATGCAGTTTGACGCTATTTAAATCCGTTACTTAGGACCCTTTTTTTTACTTGCAGTTCATTTCTTACTGATGGCAACCAGGTATAAGTTGCGCATTCTCAAACCTGGGGAAAGGGACAGAAGATCACGATGACTTCTATTCTCCTTCTTTTACTTCATATTCTGTCTTTCTCGTCTGCAATTGTAATAATATTGTCTGTTTTAGACGCAACCATATCTGCGCCCGACATTACGACGGAGCATATAAGACCTTCACCAACTTCTGTGAGATGGAATACGAAAACTGCAACAGTTGGCGAAGTACGTATATCAAATAGATCAAGTATTAAAAATATTTTAATGATACAAACAGTGTGCGATGATATAAGACCCTATTTTCATTAAATGTTATTTAAATAGTAAATCAGAATAAACTGTTGAATCGTGCAAAATAAGATCTAATCGCGCAGCTACTGTAGGTACGTGTGCTTGTGTATGTTAGGCACCTGCAATGGTGATCAGCTGAGCGGCGGCGACGGTCCATACACCGAGTTAATTTTCAAAGTGTATGATGACGAAAAGTTTTTTTAACATTTAGTGACTTATTTTTCATGTATTTGTATGCAGTTATAGTAGTATATTCACCCCTTAAAATATTTTGCAAATGCAAATCATGACCCTGTATATTATCTATATACCGTGTGATGTTGGATTAAGAAAACAACGTGTCACTACCTCATTTTATTTAGTGTTTAACCATATTCAACAATTAGTCTCTTAGAAGAGACGGAAAATTCGACTGCAAATCTCGTTAGTGTTAGTTAACCCAAAGCTAAAACATCATCATCGCCCTAGCGTTATCCCGGTTGCATCCAAGACTTACACGCCTTGGAGCCCGAGGTCCGCTTACTGGTCTACCCAGATATGACAGAATATCAACTTTTCCACAGAGAGCGACTGCCATCTGACCTCCGCAACCCAAAGGGATAGCGATATTCTATGAAACTAAGTAAACCCAAAGCCAAATAAATACTCTAATTAGAAGAAGATTATGTCCAACAGTGGACTGAAATGCTATATGATAATGTGATGACTTTTTAGTAAAGAGCCAACCGAATACATTGCTTTACATAGAAATTCTATGAAATCAGAATTTCAAATTTTTATAAAAGCATTGAATATTTAAATTTTCAACAAAAACACAGCTTTAGTAACTTATTGTGCAGACTGTACTAATTTTTTTTTTGCCAACCGTACAAAATAATAACAAAAAATTCTTGGTATTTTCAGAATGGAGTTTAATCAAGCAAGAGCGATGCTGAATAAAATACTGCTATTAAATTATTGAAAGGCGTCTGGGAGTTAATAGTTTTAATGTCACTTGAATCTTTAATAAAGTTATTTTTTATGTTACTTTGAAATGTTGTTTGAAATATATCATAAAAATAAATCTTTTATAATATAAATCATTCAATAAAAAAAAAATAATAGTCCGTGAGAGGTAATAAAAATATGTTTACTTTTGTATCTTCATCGTCGTCTTAGCGTTATCTCGACTCTTTGCCAAGACTTTAGGCCTTGGAGATGGTGGCCTTCTTTTGTTTTGATTCGAACTAGTTGATATAGTTATTGTCCGACCCACGCATATCCTACATCTATCTTTTTTTTCTTCCTTTTTCCTTTTTTTACCATCAATGTTCATAAATACTATCTAATATTTATATTGCTCACTTATTTGTGCATGCAGTGGCTACCTTAAAAGGTTATGCAACTGACTAAGAATATATTGTATTTAATTATTGTGAAAGCATTTTTGTAATAACCACTGGTGGTCCTAAAATAAATAAAATAAAATAAAAAATGTACTTTAGACCAGTGTCAGGATATTTAAGAGTACTGACTCCCGGTGCAAACTATCATAGCAGCCTTTCAGACCGACCGCTGAGGGACGACTGGCAAACCAAAGGACTTTTACTTGCTCTTCGAGGTATGGAAAAGCGTGAGGATTTATAATCCGTCATATGCATAAATGCACATTATTTGATAAGATTAGGAGAGAGTGCCGTTCCAAATTTGGATCTTGGTAATTCCACATTGCAAATGCCGACCGTCGTCTTGCTAAGGACATCGGATTCAAATTTATACTACCTCCACCTCCATAAATCCAAACGAAAGCAGACCAAGGCTACCTTTAAAATTGGTTTATTGGATACTAAGGTTAAGTAAATTTAGCCAATTGGATGTCGGTACTTGTTAATTTATAAAGCTCTACACATCTTTCTCTCTTCCTTCAGTGCTATACGTAGTAAGAAATGTCTCTCAATGGAATTAAATACTAATTTCAATCAATTTTCATAAGAAATGATCTTGTTTCTTTTTCTAGTGGTTGGTGGTCGGTCCTGTGACATCCTGTATATTTATACAGAGTGTCACAGGACCCACCACCACGATATATATACTAAGCAAAAATATTACCTGGGAAACGTTTTTCTTTAAAGTCGACACATTTTTAATTTAATCAAAAGTGCGCGCGTGCAATGCTCTGACTACCCACTTATCCATGGGTACATGAGAAATCTCTAGAACAAATTGGCAGAGCCAATGCACCGATTTTGTACCTAATTTGAAAAATTGTATGGTGACTTTGAGCCTCAATATTTCCTGAACCAGTAATTTCTCAAGTATGGTGCGAAAGTAAAAATACTCGTAATTATTAGTACAATATGGGATTTCAGTTTTCGTTAAGGGTCTTTTTACACCCTGTAAAGCACAAAATTACTGACAGATTTAATAAGATACAAACACAGCTTTCAAACAATTTATAAATCGTAAAGGCACGCTAGATTTTTGGCACCACTCACTAAGGAATACATGAAGAGAATAATGTAAATTTTCATCTCTGAGAATAATGTAAATCGTCATTACGTGGGACTAAACATTTATGGCGAAATGTGGGTGTAATATTTACACCTCTGCCTACCCCTTCGGAAAAACAGGCGTGAGACTATAAATAAATAAATAATATTCATCTCCGTGTGGAGGAAAAGAATACAAAATGTCACTAACTTATATTATTCATTGGGTGTCGTAAGAGGCGAATAAGAAACTTATGAGAAACAAATAAGTAACTGTGCGAAAGGACACAAAACTCGACTTCAAACCATAAACTAACCCGTCTGGCCAGCGTGGTATAGTAGGCCAAATTATTTTATTGATTCACAGTGCTACTGTCATGATGAAAAACATGAAGAAGATGACACTATGAAAAGCTATTAAAAAAAGAATAGTCAACGTATAATCAAGCTTACAGCTAGGATTAAACCGCTTAGAATGCGCTCCAACGCGATTTCGGTGCCATTCTGCCAAGTCTTGAAGCGTGGGTGGGACGGAAACGTGGCCGCGTTACTTACCGATTGACTCAGATACTCACCGGGCACAGGTGGTTCGGTGAGTATCTGAATCGAATCGGACGCGAACGGACGGCACAATGCCACCACTGTGCAGGCGACCTGGTATACGCTGGCGGATTGCCCGGCATGGGCGTCGAAACGTGAAGATCCGGTAGGCCAGAGCGGACGAGATCTGTCGCCGCCAGCAGTTATTGCTGCCATGCTGGCGGGTGAGGAAGGGTGGGACGCAGTGGTCTCCTTTTATGAACTTATAATGCTCTAAAAAGAGGCTCCTGAACGGGATCGGGAGAGGGCTGATCCTGCCCGAAGACAAAATCCGCCAACGGGGCCGCGGGCCGCCAGAGCACGGGGAGCTCTGTTCACCGATTAGGATTTTTTGCTTCAGAAAGCCGCCAATAAGGGCAGGTGGGGCCTTCCCTGTGAATGGGTTGCGTTAAACATAGCGCCATGGGAAGAAGATAGGACAGCCAAAGACACCCTACGAGAGGAAGACTGGGTACAGGACCCAGTCTTCCTCTCGTAGGGTGTCTTTGGTTTGGCAGTTGAGGTGGTTTTTAGTGGTAACACCACATACTCCGGTTCCGTACTCCATCACCTCCCATGTACCCAAGAGCCGGAGATCCGAAGGGATTCTCCAACTCGTAAAAAAAGAAAAAATTACCAACTATTTATATTTAGTCAATGTTCATGGCACGATGGCATAGGTCGTTAAAAATATATGGTTGACTATAAATTCCCGTCTCGTGTAATTTTGAATACGATCTCACTGTTCAAATCCACACCAAAATCTGCACTCAAACTGGTTATAAAATATATCTAATATAAAGTCATCATCATCATCTTAGCGCTGTCCCGGCTACGATCCAAAACCTACGCCTTGGAGTCCAGGGTCCACTTTCCGGCTGTATCTCCTCTACTGCAAGGTCTTCAGCATCCCTGGTGGTTAGTCGATGGCTAGTTGCATTTCTTTGGCCTTCCCCGTTTACTGGTATAAATACATAAAGGGTGTAAAAAGACCCTTAACGAAAACTGAAATCCCATGTTGTACCAATCACTACAAACATTTTTTACTTCGGCACCATACCTGGGAAATTACTGGTTCAGGAGATATTAAGGCTCAAATTTAGTATGGAATGTATCTAATCTTAATATATAAAATCCTTGCGTTACTGACTGACTGACAGACACGCTACAACCGAAACTATTGGGCGCAGGAAGCTGAAATTTGGCATGTATGTTCCTTGGGGACCGTAGGGGTGCACTAAGAAGGGATTTCACGAAATTCCCACGGGGTCGGCCAAAACGGGTAAATTTAAAAAACATGCAGGCGTAGCTGCTGGCGTCCTCTAGTTAGGTACAAAATCGATACATTTAGCGCGCCAATACGTTCTTTAGATGCCCTATGACACCATGGATATGTAGGTATTTCGAGCATTGCACGCGCACGCTTTTAATTGCGGTTAAAAAAATGTGAAAAGTTAAAAAATATAAACGTTTCCCAGGTATTATTGTTGGTTTGTATGACTTGGCATGATGTCCACAATGAGTAGACTTCGGCTTGCTGATGGGTGTTGTGACACCCTGTATACCGACTCAACCATTCATAAACTCTTTAGTACGAGTATAAGCAACTAAGTGCAGCGACACACCTGCCGAAAGTTTCACACCGAACCTTCAGCGACTGATATCGGTCGTAGTATTCAGTAGGCATGACACACTAAACGCGCTTCGATGAAAGACAGCGTCGGCTAATATGCGATCGCGTAACATTTTACGAGAAGTGGCGCTCGAAGGAAGATCGACCTGCGCCGAGCGCAAAGTAACTTTGACTTCTTTGTTACTATTTTTATCTTTTGTTATTAAAAAGACATTGTTCCAACTGCTATGCAGAAGGTCTTTAGTTCGAGTCACAAGACGCGCGCGGCATGCACTACTAACTGTTCGAAGCTATGAGCGTATTACGTTGTTAATTATCCATTGCTTAGCGGTGAAGAAAATATTGCGAAGAAACCTGCATGTCCAAGAGCTCCTCAGAATGTGATTGAAAACACATAAGCGCTGTACGCAACAACATCGCTTCTGAGAAAATCTTGTGCTGTTCAGCTGACTTCAATCAAGATCGGTGTCCGATTATTTGACAAAAAACAAATGAAAAATTTTCATTTGACAAATAACGTTTGACAAAATTATACTTGATAAATTTATAATTTTACAAAACTATTGTTTAATAAACTACTCATTAGACAATATATTTTGTAGCGGCCAGCTACATAACACCCGCACAACGCCATCTACCCAATAACGACGGCCACAACTACGACTGCAACACCTAACAACGCGGGAAAATTCAAACAATCCTGAACCGCGATATCAACTTTCGCGAGACAAGCGGCATATATACAAGTTCCAAAGTATGTCCGTCGGCCTGCAGGCCACCAAGCACGACCACCCAGCTTGGTTAGAGGCTCCTCCCTCTAGTTGGAGGAACACCACACCTTTATCCTCCACATTGGTGACCCCGACGTGATTTGAAGCAACCTTCACCGGTCAGATTACCAGCAGCTCCCAACGTGATCTGAAGCAACCTTCACCGGTCAGATTACCAGCAGTTCCCGACGTGATCTGAAGCAACTTTCACCGGTCAGATTACCAGCAGCCTCCCGACGTGATCTGAAGAAGCCTTCCACTGGTCAGATCAGCAGCCAGCTCCATCTTCGTCATCTCCACCTCACCTCACTCCGAACTTCACCTGATGGTCAGCAACCAAGTCGCCGCCAGCCAGCATCTTCGTCCCACCGTAGGCCATGCAGACTTGCATGCCTGGTCTTCCCTGCAGCCTCTCCAGCGCCACGGCACACCTCACTGCATACACGGTCCTCGTAAGCAGCGCACATCGCTCCCGTCCACGCAGCAGTGCCACCACGCAACCGCTTCGCAGCACTACGCAGTCACTACGCAGCAACTCCCCGACTCACTGCGGGACACTCACTGCTCATCGCTCACTGCTCATCGCCTACTGCTCATCACCGACTGCACATCACCTTCGCAACCTCTCCCCGACTCACCGTGGGACTTGCGAAGCACACTGTGACAAGCGACTACAGAAGCCACGACGACTGACCATCACCGTCAAGAACGACCTCCGGTCTTGGGGGGGAGTGATGTAGCGGCCAGCTACATAACACCCGCACAACGCCATCTACCCAATAACGACGGCCACAACTACGACTGCAACACCTAACAACGCGGGAAAATTCAAACAATCCTGAACCGCGATATCAACTTTCGCGAGACAAGCGGCATATATACAAGTTCCAAAGTATGTCCGTCGGCCTGCAGGCCACCAAGCACGACCACCCAGCTTGGTTAGAGGCTCCTCCCTCTAGTTGGAGGAACACCACACCTTTATCCTCCACAATTTACTATAAAAAAGTTATTATGCTAAAACATTAATTTACAAATTGATTATTTTTTTAAACATGTTATTTGGCAAAACAACGTAAAGCATAAATAACATTTGACAAAATGCATTGCTTGGTAAATATTTTACTAACCAAAATCTACGTTAATACAACAATCTTTGTGTAGGGTCAACAGAAACAATGACTAGAACAGAAAGACAGTTAGGTTAGAACTGCGACCACAACGCACGAGCCGAGCGAGCGTAGCGAGCTTAATTCAGGCAGTGTGTATTTTTTTAAAGACTTAAGTTTCTATGGCATTGGTATTAATTCAAAATTATTACTTACCTATAAGTAATCTGTCCAAGATGAAAATTGCAACCATGCAATTAAATATTTTCAAAATTTCGCGTAAGTATTGGTTAGTGTACAAGTTAGGGCCTAACCTTCGATAGCTCTTAAGTATAGCCCTAAGCTTGCACGTACCTAAACCTAGACTTGTCCTAATTTAAGCCTACTGGTTCCTATATCTAGCCTAACCTACCTACGATAAACCTATCCCTATTTCAGATCTAATCTAACGCCTATCCTACGTATTATGTAGTAAACCTAGGTGTCCTATGAACTATTCCTACAACCTATCTAATTCCTACAAAGGCGTCGTTGTTGTGGTCCCTAAACCCTAATGTCCCTATCCCCCTAGCCCTACTATATCGTATTTTATAAATACTTATATATAATAGTCCAGGATATCTGCCACCGGGAGACCTAAGGCGACAGACGGAATTGGGTAGGATTTAGGGGTGTTGGAAATGGTTTTCTCACTGCCGGTCGAGCAGACTCACAAGACCGATCAGGGTGACGGCTAAAGGTGTCTTGGCCGCAGTGAGAGGTTTGGGAAGGGTAATGAGTCAAAGTCAGGAGTGAACAAATGACTGATTTATTTCTTAAAATTATTGTCTTATATACTAAACTTATTCTATATACACATACACACGTATTTAGTTGTGTGCCGTCGGTGTATTGCGCCGATGCAGCATCTTTGAGCCGACCGCCGTACGTGATAAGTTAGTTGATCTTAAAATATCACGCATCTTCCTCGGTGATAAGTTGGATGTGTGTTGGAATGCCAAGAATGTCATGTTCATGTTTGAACATTCTGGCGTCTCTCCGGGGCAGGCTTCAGGATGGTCTTATATTCAGGTGTGGACATTCTGGCTTCTCCGCAATAGGCTTCAACTCGTATAGTTGTACTGCATCGGTGACGACTGGCGGTTCTTCACTTCCGGGCCTTTTTCTGGGCGGCTTCGGTTGGCGATTGGCCTGGCTGTAGATAGGAAACTGTGGATGTTCAACAGCGGCTCCTGGGGGCGTTGCATGCTGTGACCGCTTCCGACGACTGTTATGACGCTGTATGGTGGATCCGATGCATGATGTTATCTTTGGACTGTAGCAGAAGATGAGTAAGCAGATAGTTATAACGATTACTGATGCAATAGAACTGACTATATACATAGGTATGTGTGCTAATTTTCTTCCAAATGCTATTACTCAATTCCGTATCTAATGAGGTTTCTCCATTAATTAACTGTTGGTAAAAGTCATGAGAACTATCTATTACTTCCTCTTTTGTTATATTTGGCACCTTATTATTTGTTTGTTCAAAGGTATCTATCGTGAAGTTTAACTGCTTGGAGTATGATGATATGACCTGCACCGATAATGCTCTCTTGGCAGCAAGTCTATTGTTAATTGACTTTATAATACAATTGTCAGCGATTCTTATAACACCAACATCCCTGATCATTATTTCTTCTCGTTGCCCGTCACAAATAATAGAGATAGTAACGCCGCTTTTCGATATAAATAACCATGAATTAGGCATACATAATTGTTTCCATATTATCTTATTAGGCATTTCAAAATATTTAGCAGGACATTTCGTATGAGTGTGATTTTTGAACAACTGATCAACAATGCAATTTTCGTTCAATTGTATGTTCTTCACCGCCCCAGGAAAACAAATAAACCTACTGTGTCTTTGTTTACAACTTTTAAATTCTTCATGGCTTAACTCGAAATATAATTCGTGATTGTAGTCAACTCCAATGTATGGTTTTTGAACATTTATACTTTGAAATGAATTGTTTATGTTTCTCTTTGGAATGGGTGTGACATGACTTAAAGTGTACCTTGTTATATCTTGTATAGGGAAATATGCGTGCACCTGTATATGGCTCGCATTTTCGATTATCTTGGTTTCTAGTAATTGCTGCTGTATTATTTGTAAATTTGATGGCAACTTCTTATTTGCTGATAATATTATATCGCTAACATTTTTTGGAGACAAGACGTTGTATATATTAGCTTTAGTTAAATATATTTCTAAAAGGCCTTGGTAGTAATTTAAAATTTCTTCAATATAATTGCTGGCAAGCTGGTACGTCTGCATTATTTGGATTTTTATACTGTTGTGGTTAGTACTAACATACGAATGATCATAACTATTTATATTATCTATGACCTGGTTTAATTTTGATTGGAACCCTTCTAATTTCTTCCTTATTCGGTCCTCAGTGTTGTTCACTTGTGAAACTGCTGATATCATAAATTTAGTCTGATGGCTTGCGGCTACTATTAGTTTTTGTTGGTTTATATTTAAAGAATCAATGTCTTTGTAAACCTCGTCATTTACGCCAAAAATGGATGTTAGAAATTGTCCTAGTAATCCACGTTTGCGCCTGGTATATGGTATCTCAGAGAAATATTCTTTGATTCGCTCAAATTTTGTTTCTTGCTCCACTAAATGATGATAAAACTGTTCACAATGTGTTTCTGTTGTTACTGCCGCGGCATTGGTACACAGTTGCTGAAATTTTGACGTTGCCATTTTTATTTTGAAATTGTCTTGGTTCACCCGTTCTCTATTGTATATTTTTTCTATTCTAAACATCCCTCTGTCAATGTTAGCTACCCCTATTTGTTCAACATAGAATCCTGGTGCTAATTTTTTTACTGAATATGTAGGTGTGGATGATACTAACCCGAAGATTTGAAAAACAATAATAAATTCGTAAATCCTTTTAACGTTATGACTGGCGTCTTCGGATATAGTGTTTTCTTTTTGTTTTCGTTTAGTATTGCCCCGTGTGCATGCACGGTATTTGTAGTAGTATTATTGTTTTGTACGTCGTCATCTCTTACTGGTAATGGGATAAGTGTATTGATTGATCGTTTCTGCGTAGCACCTGACGGTTTTATGAGCGTTACAACCCTAGTTAAACCGTCCCTGCCCTCATATATTTCTTTAACCTTTGCTAGTGGCCATTTGCTGGGGCTAAAATTTTCATCTTTTATTAACACTAAAGTTCCTACTGCTAAATTTTCTTGGTTTGTCTTCCATTTATATCGTTGTTGTAATTGATGTAAGTAGTCATTCGTCCAGCTTCTCCAGAAGTCCTTTTTCATTTTTTGTATATGCCTCCATCTATTTAGAATATCTGTATTTAATTCTGCGATCAAATCCGGCATTCCAACTGCTTCTCGTCCAATTAAAAAATGACTAGGCGTTAACACAACGTTATCATTTATATTTTCACTTTGCGCACAGAGCGGTCTGGAATTTAAACACGCTTCCGTTTTTTTTTTTTTTTTTTTTTAATTTGTTTATTTCACAGAAAAAAAACACTTAAATACTAATACAAAAACGCCAAACTGTATACACAGTTTGTTGGCGTAAGAGGCGCTCTAATGAGTTATACCTTCATACATTCCATAGCAATGTAATAGATATAATCCAGCATATTACTTATTTTAAGCAAAAATTAACTAAATAAAATTGGTACAGAAAACAAACAGAAACAAAAAACAAAATGAAGTATATAAAATTTGTAGGTACATAGGCTCATAATAATAATAGGTACTATCTAATATTTTATCATACAAACTTTTAACTACTTAAAATTAGACATTTTTTAACATTATCTTTTTCAGTAATCTTTTTAATGTTGTGTTGCTTACAACATTCTGATCATCTCGTAAACAGTCAAATTTATTATATAAAACTGGTGTTAAATACTGCCTAGTTCTCTTGCCATAATAGTTCCTAATTGATGGTATCGTGTATTTTCCCTGTTTGACTTGTTTGGTGTAATATTTATGCATTCGAGGTACTTTGTTTTTATTTGAGTAATATTGTTCTATAGCAATAAGATACTCCACTTTAGTGTGCACTGGGATTATGTTACAAATAATAAATAATTTTTCATAATTAGGCTTACACCGAGATATTACTTTTTTGCTAACCAGATATTTAATTAATCTCTGCTGCAGCTGTTTTATACGATCCAGTTGAGTTTTGAATGTCAGGCCGTAGCAAGTCAAACCATAGCTTATTATTGAGTCGGCAAGTGCATAATAAAGTGTGTACATAAGTTTTTTACATATAAAGCTTTTAAGATGAAAGAATTTACCTAATATTGATTGAAGTTTATTACAGACATCATCTACATGAAACTTCCAATTAAAATGACGGTCTACTAATAAACCCAGGTATCGATATTTTTCGACAATGTCTATATTTGTGCATAAGCAGCCAGCTCGGTTGTTGTGAAGACACTCATACGTATGACCGGTTATCTTTACACTTAGCGCATCTGGTTTCATGTGTTTGCTATAGGGAGAACATATGATCATAGTCTTAGTTTTAGAGTGGTTTATGATAATGCCATGGTCATGTGCCCATTTAATTATACATTCGAAATCTGCCTGTAAGCAGGTTTGTGCGTCAGTCATGTTTTTTGACGAGTATAGTAAGCACATATCGTCGGCATACATAAATGACTTACAATGCTGTATCACGTTAATTACACTATTTACATGCATTATGTACCCAACCGGACCGAATACCGAACCGGTCGGAACACCAAGGTTTACACTTACCTCTTGACCTGTGGTGCCATCTATCAGTGTGCGAAGGGATCTATTTTGTAAATAACATTTGAACCAGCGATTAACCGGGCCTCTAATACCACATTCATCCATTGCACGAAGTAAGACATTATGTTCTAGGGTATCAAATGCCTTTTTATAGTCTATAAACATAGCTGCTACAAACTTACCCTCATTCAGACTATTGTTAACATAGTCCGTGAACTGAGCAAGCGCCGTGCCGGTGCTGCGCCCTCTGCGAAACCCGTGCTGGGCATCGGATAATATGCTATGTTTCTCTAAGAAACTTGATATTTGATTAACTATGACCTTCTCTACAATTTTATTTATTACGGACAGTATAGCTATTGGTCTATAGTTACTGTAATCGAGGTGGCTACCCTGTTTGAAAATGGGTCGTATAATAGATTTTTTTAATATATCCGGGTAGACGCCTTCATACACGCACATATTAATGAATTTAGCTATGACGGGACTTATTTCTTTCTTTACATATTTAATATCTTGTACTCTAATCTCATCTAACCCAGGTGATTTACAGGGGTCTAAATCATTAATATATTTCTCAACCGTACATGCTTCAACTTTCCTAAAATAAAATGACACATTACTTGGCTTCACATAGGAACTTCTAGTTAAAAAGTTATTATCACAGTTGTGTTTGATTTTCTGTATTTCACCCGTAAACGTTTCAGAAAACTTGTTACAAATATTATAAACTGTATCAGTTTTCCCTAAATACCTTAAAACTACACTGTCTAGACTCATTTTAGGGCTACCTACCCATTTATTTATATTAGACCATATCTTCCGATAATCTTTATTACATTTTTCTATCTCTCTTTGTCTATATTTATTCGTAGCATCATCTATTAACTTGTTTACTTTATTTCGGAATCGCGTATATATTAATCTATTGTTCATATTACTTGGTGCAGATTTCCAAGCTCTAAAAAGTGCGTCTCTATGTTCCATCTTTTTTTTCAATTCCTTATCTACCCATGGCTGCAATTAATGTAATTCTCTTTTTCTTAGGGATTATATGTATTTTACTATTCTCATATATATCAATAAAAACACTATGTAATTTATGGTACAATAAAATAGGACAGTTTGTTTGCATCAAGTAAGACCAGTCAATTGTTTTTAAGTTATCACAAACAGATTTTTCACTAAGAATGGTTTGTATTCTATTATTTAAGCTTGTATTATTATTTGTAGTTGCTAAGCTGATTCCGACCATATAGTGATCCGATAGCGTGCAATTGAGTAAGAGTGCGCGCGCGTCGGTATAGTCGCCGCGGCCGGCCGCCCGCACGCACACATGGTCAATGTTTTTTTAGCTGGTTTCTCGTTTCCCAGAAAAGTAACTTTACGGCTTTGGTTAAATCTTCATTTATGTATATAGGCATATTATTGCCGTTGTCATAGACAGTGCTGTTAGTTAGGCGCAATTTTCGCTTTTGTAGCCATTGGTCTCTGGCGTGCTTTGACCGCAATTTGACTACAATCGGGCGTGGTCGTTCTGCGCCTGTCTGAGAACCATTATTTCTCTCGTGGCCTTTTCTTTCAACACTCTCAATATCGTCTGGATTTAAATTGAGTTTCACGGCAACATTACGTATGACATCCACTATGTTCTCATTATCTTTGCTCTGTTGAAGGCACGCAATTTCTATGTTTTTTTCTTTGTCTTTTTTCTCTAAGTTAATGACTCTTTCTTCCAACGCAACATTGCATTTTTCAAGATACACGTTCCTTTGTTCTATGGCTTTTATTTTATTTTCCGCATTCTTCTTAAAATCCACCATTTGTTGATACTGTTCAGCGTAGAAATCCACTGTTTCTGTGAGGTCATCTAGCTTTTTCTCTAGTTTAAAGATAATTTCCAGTTTTTTGTTCATTTCTATTAATAGGGATTCCACTGTAATATCTTTGGGGTCTATATCAATAGTCGGTGGCCGCTGCGGTACTTTTGGGCTGCACTTTTGACATTCGTCACAGATTTCTGTTTGCAAAAATCGCCTGGCATTCCTTACGCACTTCCTATGATATACACCTTCGCATGTCCCTTTACACTTAATAATATTATCGTCTTTAACCGTTGATAAAAACAGTTTACATTTTTTACACTGCACCATTTTTATTTATTTACGCGCCCAATTCCGAGAAATCGTAAGTAAACACGTGCACTCGCGGAGCGCTCGCGAGCGAAACTGTTTGATGTAAGAATGTCGACAGTTCTTCATATGTAAGGGTTTGTTCCCCTATAACTCTGCGTAGGTGATATTTCATTGATTTAACTCCGGCTTCCCAAATGCCTCCGAAGTGCGGTGACGATGGGGGTATAAAATGCCATTGTATTCCCATAGTAGTCATATTGTTTTGAAAATTCTCCGACTGTGTTATTTCTAATAATTCTTTGTACAGGTAATTTGCAGCTCCCACAATGTTCGTTGCGTTATCACTATACATGTGAGATACTGGACCTCTGCGTGCCGTAAACCTACGTAACGCTGCAATGAAACTTTCTGTAGATAAGTCACTAACTAGTTCTAAGTGTATTGCCTTTGTTGAGAGGCAGACAAAAATGGCAATGTATCCTTTGTAGGACTTATGCCCACGTCCTTTCATTGCTCTGACTTGTATAGGACCTGCGTAGTCTACTCCTGTGTGGCTAAATGGAAAGGATTTTGTTATTCTAGCTTCTGGTAGTATTCCCATTTTTTGGACCATGGGGATCGCTTTGTATCTGATACATTTTACGCATTTTCTTACGTATGCTTTCACTGCTTGTTTTCCTCCAAGGATCCAATATTTTTGTTGTATGTATGCTAAAGTTAATGTGTTTTCTCCGTGAAGTGTAGCTAAGTGAGCATCATGAATTAAAATAGATGTTACATGATGGTTGTGAGGTAACAGTACAGGATGCTTTTGATCATATGGGAGATGTGAGTTATGTAGCCGGCCACCAACGCACAATAGGCCGTCTGCGCCGATAAATCGATCAAGACTTGATATCTTGCTGCCCTTTTTTATGGACAATCCATTTTTAATTGATGTGTATTCTTCTGGGAATGCCTCTTGCTGAACAATTAGTAGTACCTGTTTTGTTGTTCTGGACATTTCTTCGAGGTTCAATACTGCAGTGTTTTTTCGTTTACTTATAAATCTATAGCAATAAGATAAAACTCTTATCATTCGTTTGAAACTGGAAAATCTATCCCATACCGCATCACATGGTTTTAACGTTATGTGATACGATCGTTTGATTTCTTCACATATTTCTGGTATGGTTTTTGTTAACGGAAGGGTCGAATTTTTCAGCCATGATGATCCGTTCCACCACAACTCTAACTGTTGTAATTTATTCGGAGCAACACCCCTTGTAATAAAATCTGCGGGGTTCTGACACGTTTTAACGTAATTCCATTTTGCGTTAGGTAATATTTTTTGTATTTCAGATACCCTATTAGCTACAAACGTTTGCCATCTATCCGCTTCTCCTTTAATCCATCCAAGCGTGATCATTGAGTCTGTCCAGCAATATGTGTGTATTATCGGAATTTTTAGAACGTCTATAATCTTGTCCATCATTTTTGTTAGTAATCGAGCTGCACATAGCTCTAATTTAGGTAGTGTGATCTTTTGTTTCTTTGGTGCTACTTTAGACTTTGCTTGTAATAGTATTATGTTATAACTGTTGTCGTCATTACGTACTGTTATAACCGAATTTAGTTAAAGGGAAATGTAATGTAAGCATGTTATAATTAATATATAAGCCATTACCGCCATGCGGCCAGTTAGTTAGCACACAGTTAGCATACAGTTCGCATCATTCATCTACCGCGCCAACATCCTACATCTCGCGGTCGCGAAAGCTTGAGTTCGGTCTAGTTAAGTCAGTCATGGTTGTCTAAATTTCGGGTGTAAATTAATAAACGTTTTTCAGCTGTGAAAAATAGTTTTTTTTTAAAACTCGCTACGTACTACGCGCAAAACATTGGTGTCAGAAGTGGGATGCTGTTGGCTTTCTGGACCCGTATTCAGACCGCAGCATCTGAACAGTGCGTGGTGAAAGTGTACTAGCAGCGCAAGGTCGACGATCAGTCTCCGCTCTCATAGCGTGAGCCCGCACCACACCAGATAGAGGATAAGTCTCCGCCCCTCGCAGCGTGAGCCCCCATCGATACACGCAAGTACACCCCCTTAGCCGACTGTCAGCTTCCGCTTTATAGCGTGAGCCAGCGCTTAACCTTGCAGCCTTGACCTTGACTAGAGTGTAGCCGACCGTCAGCCTCCGCTATTAAGCGTGAGCCGCCGCCGCACCGATCGAGACCGTTCCCAAAACTTCTACTGAGCTTTGAAAACCCTCTGGGTGTAAAGCAGCTCGACATTTTCAATTACAGGGTGATATCCGCACCCTATGATGCAGCTAACTCACCTTATTCTCTTCGTCTTCATGTGGAACACGAAATCAACATCAACGTAAGTCTTATACTTATTTCCGAACTCTTTGTGTTGTGTTTGTGTTTGTGCAGTGTTTTGTGATAAAAGCAGAGCATTCTAAAAAGCGTGTTCGTCATCTCGTAACTTCTAAAAGGAAAATCTAATTATAAGCACGTATTTTAAATTGACCTTGTAATAAATATTATTTTCTATATCTTATAAACTAAATCTTATAAACTAAATCCTATAAACTAAATCTTATAAACTAAATCTTAAGTATATCCTAATTATTATATTAGTAATCAATCATTCCTAAGGTCATATCTACTAAATCTTAAAGTTATCTAAATATTTGTAAAGTACTCACCATTTATGACGGATTCCGAATATTCAGTTATATCTGAAAAAGATATTAAAAAGCCTACAAAAATGGCTAATGCCACAACGCTGAATTTCCTTACTAAATTTATTAAACCATATGATGGTAAAAGGGAGACTCTCCCCGCATTCCTCACAAACTGTGACAATGCCATTTCACTCGCCTCTGACGAACAGCAGACTATTTTATGTAAATTTATCATTTCCCAATTGGAAGGTAAGGCACAAGTAGCGTGTTCTTTAAAAACTTTTAGTAACTGGTCAGAACTTAAAGATTTTCTAAAACAAAACTTTAGCGAGAAGAAACATTCTACACATCTCTTGTCCGACCTTCAAAATTGCAAGCAAAACTTACCGTCGGAAACTGTCTCACAATACTCTCTGCGAATTGAATCATGCTTAACACGTTTGTTATCAGATGTGCATTTCTCCTGTGATAAAAAGGATGAATTAGTTGGTAGAGTCGCCGGTATCGAAGACTTGGCACTCAACACTTTTCTAATGGGTCTAAATCCGAGTTTTTCACATATAGTTCGATGTTGTAACTCTAAAACGCTAAACGAGGCCGTCACACATGCTATTGAGGAAGAAAAATTATTTAACGCTTCCAAATTTTCCTTAAAATCGCCAAAACCATGTTCGACCTGTAACAAACAAGGTCACTTGTCTTCTGAATGTTTTCGGAATAAAAACAAAAACGTGAAATCTTATAATACGAATTTTACTAATCCTAATACTTATCAAAATCGTTTTCCCATGCAAACTCAATCATCCCAAAATCCTAATAATTTCCCACGGAAAATTTGCGCATATTGCAAAAATCCCGGTCATTTGATAACCGAGTGTCGCAAACGGCAGTACAATAATCAACGCCGTAATATACAACAACCTGATACTCAGGCACAGAGTAGTGATACGCGCAGAGGCAACGCTAATGTAAACTTTTGCCATACGAATGATATGGCCGTGAACCACTCAGACGCTAACGAAACATTAGCCTCTGAACCTTTAAACCAAATCGGATTCTGAGTGCGTGTCTATCGGAATCCACAGCATTTAAAAATGACACGATTCTTTCTAAATCTTATTCACCTCAGTTCCAAAACAGGAATCTGAGTCATACCAAATCTTATGATAATACTATATCTTACCCCAAATCGTATGCTAAATCTTATACTAAATCTTATGATAATGCTAAATCTTATGATAATACGAAATCTTATGCTAAATCTTACGGTAATGCTAAATCTTATGCTAAATCTTATACTAAATCTTATGATAATACGAAATCTTATGCCAAATCTTACGATAATTCTAAATCTTATGCTAAATCACACGATAATGCTAAATCTTATGCTAAATCTTATACTAAATCTTATGATAATACGAAATCGTATACTAAATCTTACGATAATTCTATATCTTATGCTAAATCTTATGGTAATCCTAAATCTTATGCTAAATCTTATGATAATCCTAAATCTTATGCTAAATCTTATGATAACCCTAAATCTTATACTAAATCTTATGATACCAAATCTTATACTAATTCTAAATCTTGCACGGAACCGTGTAGTAATCGTAACTTACCTTTTAAGAGTAGTGATGGTAACTCGAAAAGCAAACTTACCTCTTATCCGCCAGATGATTTGTCACCGTCACGCCTGAAATGTCCTAAATCTCATCAGAATGATATACCAATTTACGAAATGAATTCGTTTATTAAAAAGGTAACACTTCCACATGTTTTCTTATTTACTAAGCATACTACCAGGTCACTTGTTCTATTAATCGACACTGGTTCTAGCATTTCTTTAGTTAAAGAAGAAAGTCTTTATAAAAAGCCTCAACTATCCTCAGAAATAGTGCGACTTAAAGGAATCAATGATAGTGGCACGTATTGTCAAACATTAGGCACCTTCCAAATGCAGTTTTACTTATCTTTGGAAGTATATTCTTATAAATTTCACGTCGTAAAGAATGATGTTAGCCTCGATTATGATGGCATAATAGGCACAGATCTTCTAGGTCATCTTAAAGCAGTCATAGACTATGACAAGGAATGTTTAATAATTCAAAATCATACTTTACCTTTACGTTTCAAGTTGCCAATTTACAAAATCCCAGCTCGTTCTGAAGCTGTAATTGAATGTGGAGTGTCAAATAATAGTGATGAATTACCTTTTCTTAAAGAAGCCTTAGTTCTCGACCATAAGATTTCTGAAGGCGTTTATGTCGCGAATTGCGTCGTCACTTTAAAGCCAAATCGTAGAGTTAATATTTCTATTCTAAATACTACTGAATCCGAGATCGAAATAAATAACTATTCCATTAATCTTACACGTATGGAAAATAACTTCTCAGAGTAGACACTCTGAGATGTCTGAAGTTGTCAGACGACAACTTCAGACATCGAGACTATAAATAAAGCTTCACTGCCAGTCATTGATAGACATAATCAAGTTCTAAATCAAATTCGAACCTCTCACCTAAATCCAGAAGAAAAAGCAACTCTGTTAGACTGTTGTTCTCAATTTACAGACGTTTTTCATCTTGAAGGTGAACCTCTCACCTGTACTAGCACAATCAATCACTCTATAAACACAGGGAATGCCACCCCAATCCACGTAAAGTCTTACCGTTTTCCAGAGTGCCACAAAGAAGAAGTAGACAGTCAAATAACCAAAATGCTCGAACAAAATATCATACGCCCGTCTCAATCACCATGGAGCGCCCCTGTATGGGTTGTCCCGAAGAAGGCAGACGCCTCGGGGAAACGAAAATGGCGTATAGTTATCGACTATCGTCGTCTTAATGACGTCACGGTGTCCGAGATCTACCCTATACCGTTAATAACAGATATTCTTGACCAACTAGGGCATTCTAAGTATTTTACGACCTTAGATCTTGTAAGTGGTTTCCACCAAATTTCTTTAAATCCTGCTGACGCGGCAAAAACAGGATTCACAATTGTAGGCACAAATGAAACGTCTGGTCACTACGAATTCACCCGAATGCCTTTTGGCTTAAAAAATGCATCTAGCACCTTCCAACGCCTCATGAATACAGTTCTATCTAGTCTCCAAGGATTACACTGCTATATTTATTTAGATGATTGTATTTTGTACTCGCCAGACCTCCCTAGTCACATTGAAAAGCTAAAATTAGTCCTTGAAAGGTTCCGTCAACATAATCTAAAATTGCAACCAGATAAGTGCGAGTTCTTACGCCGCGAAGTCACTTATCTCGGTCATGTCATCACCGACAAAGGTGTCTCACCGAATCCAGACAAGGTAAAAGCCATCGAAGGTCTTCCAACTCCTAAAAACCCCAAGGACATAAAATCATTCCTTGGCCTAGTCGGTTATTACCGCAGATTCATAGAAAACTTCTCTAAAATTACCAAACCACTCACCTCCCTTTTAAAGAAAGATGTCGCTTTCCATTGGACGCAAGAACAAGAACTTGCATTCCAAACTCTAATACATAAATTAGTTTCAGCACCTCTTCTTCAATATCCTGATTATTCAAAACCGTTTATACTTACCACTGACACATCTAATTACGCCGTTGGAGCCATTCTTCACAATATTCGCATTGGAAGGCTAACTAAAACACATCATTTAGTAACTACATTAATTGCTTAAGTATTATGTCTGTAACTGATTACTATCTACAAGTAATTTAGTACAATGTGTAACAGTTGCAGCTCCTTACAAAAATGAAAATATGTACCATAATATTGGCGATTTAAAAGAGTGGCCTCGAGTTTTATTGCCCGTTCTTTCTCGTGGCTCTACCTATTGCTCTGCGAACGAGGCAGTAAATGTAAATGTAGAAGCATTAAGTAATTTAATTTTAAAATTGACGTTCATAAGCGTCACATTGTGACCTAGATGAATAAATGATTTTGATTTTTTTTTTTCTTTCCCAAGGTGAAATCGGCAAAGATAAGCCGATAGCCTATGCATCACGTACCCTAAACAAAGCAGAAGGAAACTATTCCACTACGGAAAAAGAACTTCTAGCTATTCTTTTTGGCGTTAAAACGTTCCGTCCCTATTTATATGGCTACCAATTCAAAATCGTTACCGATCACAGACCCTTAGTTTGGTTGTTCAATGTTAAAGACCCAGGTAGTCGTCTTATACGATGGCGCCTGAAACTAGAAGAATATAATTATGAAATAGTGTACAAACAAGGCAGATTAAATTCTAATGTCGATACCTTATCCAGGTACCCCGTAAATGCGTTAACCTCTGATTCTAATTTAAATAAATCAACTTATGAACAATATTTTAAAAAGCAATTCTTAAAAACTACATCTAATAACGATACAATCATAGAAGAGCATAGTCAATCACTTCATTTAGCCAAACAAAAATATATAGCATGTCCGATGTCTCTGGACTTCGACTACTCTATGCCGCATTGCGAGCAATTGTTATCACTCATCGAAAATGCTGACGAGTTAAAAGCCCGTGAACGTGAACTTGAAACTGTTCACATTGTAGATTCTAATAATAGAATATTTTATTTTCTTTTTACGAAAACACATCATTACGATGAAACTAGTTATAGAATTATTTATAAATTACTTATAGAATTGCGTAACAAAATCTTATCTAACGAAAACTACGAAAAAGAATTAGCTATATCGGATTTTTCAGAGCCATTTACTAAATTAGTTTATATTAAAATCTATAATATGCTATCATACATTTTTCACGGCACCCAAATCAAAATACATATATATAAAAATCAAATAATATATCCAACTCCCGCTGAGGTCCCTAATATTCTAAAAGAAAATCACGGTACCACTATTGCTGGTCACCCAGGTGTTAAAAGAATGTATAATAGGATAAAAGCAGCCTACTATTGGAAATCAATGCGTTCCGATATCGAACGATTTGTTAAAGACTGTAGATTATGCCAAATAAATAAACCTTTACGCTCTTCGAATAAAGCCCCTATGGTCATTACCTCCTCGAGTACCAAGCCCTTTGAAAGATTAGCCTTAGATATCGTTGGTACACTGCCCGAAGCTGGCCTTCAAAAGTTCAAATACATACTTACCCTCCAGGATGATCTGACAAAGTTTTCTTCCGCTTACCCTATGATCACATGTTCCACTGATGAAGTTGCTCGAAACTTAATTCATTTCTTTTCACTATTCGGATTTCCTAAAATGATACTTACCGATCAAGGTACCTGCTTCACCTCCGACCTCTTCAAGCAACTAACTGATATCCTGAAAATCAAAAACCTATTTTCAACCCCGTATCATCCTCAAACCAATGGTGCTCTAGAAAGGAGTCACGCCACTCTCAAGGAGTATCTCAAGTCGTTCGTGAACGAAAATCACGACGATTGGCATTGCTATCTAGCAACTGCAATCTTATCATACAATACAACTCCCCATTGCACAACAGAATTTACTCCCTTCGAGTTATTATTTGGCCATAAGCCTGCCATACCCAGTAGCTTATATGAAACAAACGATAGCACAACTTATCATAACTATATTCGCGCCTTACAGTATAGGATGCGTTTTTCTCGCGAAAGAGCGTTAGAAAATATAATTAAAAGTAAAGAAACCTCTAAGAAATATTATGATGCAAATGCCAGTTCTAAAACTTACAAAGTCGGTGATATGGTGTATTTACGACATCACCATAGATTAAGAAAAGCCTTATCTCCCATTTGGAAAGGACCCTATAAAATAGTCAAAGTGCACGGTAAAAATAACGTCTCTTTGAATATTAATAGAAAACACATGAAATACCATGTTAACGAAATTAAACCGGCGTGATTTGTCATTGTTACAGATTGGTTTCTGCTGATCCCATTGAGTATATTTCTCACAGTCCGGGCATATATTTTGACCCGATATCAATTGCGTATTTTTACAACGACTCCTGGAACGTGATAACTTATGTCGAAGTCATCCCTATCAAACCTTATTTGGATAAAATCCAAAAATCTATTTTATATTTATCTGCTTTCTGTGAAAAAGCAAGAAATTTAGCTATAGTCACTTTAGATTGTAAGAATGCGATTGACCCTTTAGAAATATTAATTAATGCTAATTTTCTTAAATATAACTCTTTATCTCACTTTATCTCAGAAAAGCTTGATGATCGTGCTAAAAGGTCACTCGAATTCGGTGGCGAAATATTAAAGTTCTTGATGACGCTAGAAAATATGACGAAGCCATTTCAGCATGTCAAGAAAACGAAAATCATATATTTTCTCTTATGAAGGACAACATACACGTTGTTCAGTCCACAATAAACAACTTTAATATTTCTATTCATAAATTAAATGAAAATGAAATTAAACTAGATAAACAAATACAAAAACTTAATTATATATTTACAGAAAATTCTAAAACGAATGCTAATCTAATTAACATTGAGAAAATTAATTCCTTGTTCAATGTCCTTGAAGGATCATTGTTGTCAATCTCTAATATTCTAGACACAATTTTAAATTCAATTTTATTTGCAAAAGCTAATATTTTACACCCATATGTTTTAACCCCTACAAAATTATACAATGAACTTTCAAGTAGTAAACAATTTAAATCAAATATCGAATTTCCTGTCTCTTTATCTTTACAAAATATACATAGTATTATAGATTTGTCGCAATTAACTGCATATTATTATAATAACAAAATTATGTTTGTAATTCAGATTCCGTTAGTAAATCCTATGAGGTTTAATGTCTATAAAAACTTACCGTTACCTACTCCTCAAGAAGATAATTTCTTAACTTATGCATTAATTCATCCCTCTAAGCTCTTTATAGCAATAACTGACGATAGGTTAAGTTATGCATTATTAGATGATATCTCTAGTTGTAAGAATGTCAATACTAAGTACATAATATGTCCTCTACCTTCTGTTCTGTCGACAATCAATAACCCATCGTGTGAGTCGAAATTGTTAACGGAAGTAACTGTGTCTCTTCCGGATATGTGTAATAATAAGTTAATGTATGGTAATATTAATATTTGGCAGAAATTAAATGATGGAAAATATATTTTTGTCCAATCTAAGCCTAGTAAGTTAACATTAAAGTGTAACCATGATATTAAGGATTATACTCTGCAAGGTACTGGACTGTTATCCTTGAAAAATGATTGTATTGCATATTTCCAAACTTTACAATTCTATCCTTCCCATAATTATAACAGAGTTTTACCAAGTCAATTAGCAGTTAACTACGATATAACAGAAGATGATTGTTGCAAATTTAATAAGATTTTAAATAACAGTTTTCATGAATTTTCTCCTATCTCGTTAACAAACGTAGATTTAAGAATCATTAAAATTAGCTTCGCATAAACTAGATAGCCTAGAAAACCAAATAAACAATGTGCAAAATCAATCTCATATTGTTAAATATGGACATTATTATTCCACATTAACTTATTTATATAAGTTGCATAAACAGTAATCAGTACAATTATTGTTTATGCGCTTTACAAGTTATACAAGAAATGTTTCGCTAAATGCGTTAACCCATCCTGTTGTATATAGATATACAATCATTGTTATAACGATAGTAAAAGTAGCAATGAAACTTCGATAAGCCATCCTATGGAATTAACTACCATATCTGAAAACTCAGATGAATTTGACAGAAGGTCAATTCATAGTTTGCCAGAAATCGAAATCAATAAACTAAATAAAAATGTAAAATTTAGGCAGTTTGAAAAGTCCAACCGTAATCTAAGCATTTATTAGTTATAACAAGCATTTCCATATTCTATCTACTATATTAAAATGTTATTATAAGAATCTCTATTTTAGGAGTATTCTCCACTTAGTTTGTATAATTTTAATCTCGACTTAAAATGATTTTAATCATATAAAACTTTGTTTTTATATTACTACTTTCTTAATACTTTATACTACTTTCTATGTCTTGATAAGTTATTGTAAAACTCAAGCTCTTGCACGCTGTTTTCATTAAACTTCGCGTTCATCTTATTTAAGATGAAGCTTCGTCTTCAAGGGGGGACGTGTTATAACCGAATTTAGTTAAAGGGAAATGCAATGTAAGCATGTTATAATTAATATATAAGCCATTACCGCCATGCGGCCAGTTAGTTAGCACACAGTTAGCATACAGTTCGCATAATTCATCTACCTCGCCAACATCCTACATCTCGCGGTCGCGAAAGCTTGAGTTCGGTCTAGTTAAGTCAGTCATGGTTGTCTAAATTTCGGGTGTAAATTAATAAACGTTTTTCAGCTGTGAAAAATAGTTTTTTTTTTAAACTCGCTACGTACTACGCGCAAAACAGTACGCGACCATATACCACTGCTCCATACGCTTTTTCGGAGCTTTCACTAAAGCCATGCAGTTTGAATAGTGCCATCGGCGTAAAATTACACCATCTTGGGATAGAAATGCTCTCAAGTGTTTACATTTGGTCTTGTATCTCTATCCATCTTTTTTCTATACTGCTATTTACAGGCTGATCCCATTCGCTTCCATTCGTCCATAGTTCTTGAATAATAAGTTTCATATTAATTATGACTGGTGCTAACCAACCCAGTGGATCAAATATTTTTGCGACTTCTGAGAGAATAAATCGCTTGGTTGGTTGTTGTCTTTTATTTACCGTAATTTCAAAATAAAAACTTTCTTTTCTTGGAGACCATAGTATTCCAAGTGACTTCCTCGTCTCATCAAAGGGTATCTTTAACATGTTATCTTGACTACTATTCGGTATATTTTCTAGTAATTCGGCACTATTTGAAGACCATTTTCTAAGATTGAATCCACCTGCCCTTAACATACGTATTAAATCTCTTTGTAACATTTTCGCTGATTGTATGTCATTTTCGCCTGACAAAATGTCGTCGACGTAGCAATCTTGTAGTGCCACCTGACTGGCTTCTGGGTAGTTTTCCTTTTCACATATAACCAGGTCTTGGAGAGTCCTTATGGCTAGATAAGGAGCCGAAGCGATTCCGAATGTAACAGTCGTTAATTCATATTCTTCTATGGGTTTTTCTGGTGATTCTCGCCAAAGTATTCGTTGGTATACCCAGTCTTTTTTATCAATGTTTATGAACCTGTACATTTTTTCGATGTCTGCCATAAACACAATCTTGTGTTTTCGCCAACGTAATAATATTGAAGCAAGGTCTTGCTGTAATCTGGGTCCCGTAAAAATATTGGAATTCAAACTTATACTATCATTTGTTTTACAGCTGGCATCGAACACTACTCTTAGTTTTGTTGTTATTGAGTCCTCCTTAATTACTGGTTGGTGTGGTATATAATATTTTCCTTGGTAATAATCACTTTTGCGAACTTTTCTCATATGCCCCATTTCACGATATTCAGTGAGAAACTCTTGATATTGGGTTTGTAACTTTTTATTTTTTGCGAACTTCCGTTCCAACTGTAAAAGTCTTGCTACCGCCAATTGCCGCGTGTTTCCATAGTCTATATTGGTATTTTTTAACGGAAGTCTTACGGTATAAGTTCCGTCTGAATTACGTTTCGTTGTTTGTTGATAAAAATTTTCACATAATTCGTCTTCATTGGACCATTGATACGTTCCAGAAACCTCTTCTAATTCCCAAAATCTTGTTAATTGCTTCATTTCAGCAGTGTGTGTTGTCACACTGAGAATTTTAAAACTGTTGTTATTCGAGCTGTTACAAATTCCGGATAAAATCCAGCCAAACTCTGTATTTTGGGCGATAATTCCATCTTGAATTTTATGTAAACCATTTAACAGTAACTTACTATATTCTTGAGCGCCCAATATTATGTCTATTGGACCCCGTTTGTAATAAGTTGGATCTGCAACTAGTTTGTTTACTAAGCAATTTATTTCTAGCGGCTCTATGGTTCTATCTGGCAAGGCACCAGTTAATTTTGGTCGAATAATAAGCGTTACGGGCAGCTTATACTCCGTGGGAAATCTTGGTTGTATTTCGACATCTATACAGTAGTTTGATATTTTGGGTTTCTCGTCCGCAATACCGCTTATTTCGGATTTGAGCTTGCTACGAGGATACGATAATAATTGTGCTACTTCTTCCGTACAAAAGGAGGCTTGTGAACCTTGATCGCACAACACTCTAAGCAAATGTGGCGTGCCATCTATACCGTTAACTCATACTAGTGCTGTTGCTAACAACGTAATTTTCTGTACATCAGGTTCTGAAATGAACGATATATTTGACATGGTTCTTGATTCAGGTTTGTTTGTCTCAGGCACCGATACTTTATGAATTCTATTTTCCCTTTTGTACTCTCCCTCGTATTTATTATTGTTGTATACTTCCGATTCAAGTTCAAGGTGTAATAATGAGTGATGAGTGCTATTTCCGCAAATTCTACAATTTCTTACACTGTGACATCTAATAAATGAATCATGCATTAAGCATCTTTTGCAGACTCGGTGTTCCTTCACTTTGTCATTACGTTGTTGTACTGATAACGCTAAAAACCGTGTGCTCCTGTATATTATGTGATCGTAAGTTTTACACAACCAGCACTTTTCCCTGTAATTATCTAATTGTTTATTAATTGTTTGTAATGACTCATAGCGTGGCTTGGACTGATATAGATCGTTATTAAGATTTTCTAGGCATTTGAAACGCTTTTCCAAAAATCTCATCATGCTTGAAAGCGGTTGTGGTTTATTTGGCTCTAATAGTTGATATTCATATTTTTCCTCAGTTTCGCTATCCCATTTCCGACTCAAAATTCTTGTAAGAATCGGATCCCACGTAGATATATCTATGTTCTGATTTTTCAGCGCTTCTAGATTTTCATTGAACGTATGGTGTAACTTTTTTAAATTGGCGGCAGTAGCCTTCATAATTTTCGGTATATTTAATATGTTATCAATATGTTTTGTAATAATCAGTCTTTCGTTATTGTAGCGATTTGTTAGCAATAACCACGCCGTTGCATAGTTAGCCTCGCAGACAGTTAGATGCTTAATTAGCTTGGCTGCATCACCTTTGACGTATGTCTTTAAATACTGCATTTTTTCTGTAGCTGTTAAGAATTTATCTTGATGTATTATTTTCAAAAATAAGTCGTAAAATGAGCTCCACGATTCGTAGCTTCCAGTAAACTGGGGAATAATGATTTTTGGTAATTTTACTGATGTATGATTAGATTTTTCGGAGTGTATTGCATCATACAATTGATCCATGATGTCATCATATTCTGTTTTTAATATGTCCAAGACATTATCTCGGAAATAGCTGTGTTCCATATCTTCTTCGCTAAGGATGCTAAAATGGTCTTCTTCCACTTGCCGCCACTGTTTTTGAAGATTCTCTATTAATGTTGTGTAATATGAGTTGCCTTTGTCTTCTGACACCGACGATGCTGCTTTTTGTAAAACTTGTTTAAGATTTTTTATACGGTATAGCTGTATATTTAGCTTCACGGAATGTTTTGAGTTTGGTTTAAGTTCTGGGTTAATTTCCGCTTCAACAGGCTTGTTTTGCTGAATTCCCGGGTCACAGCTATCTAAGTATTCCATAACCTCCGTGTATAGTTTCGTAATTGTGTCAAAATATTTAGTTTTGATGTAAGCGTGGTCCTGCAAAATGTCTTGATCAAGTAGTTTTGCATGATTTTCCTTCGCTTTTGTATAAATGTCTGTCAGCCGTAGTTTTCTTTCGGTGATGTAGTTTTGTGTTTTCCTGGATGCTGAATCCTTTTTGATATTAGTAAATACTCTTGCTATTTCTGTATAGTTGCCTTCTTGGCTTTTTATAAGTTCATTTATTTGTAGGGTATCCATACTTCCTTGTTATCCCTATCCTATCCTAATAAACCTTAAAATACTAATGTCTTTCCCTCAACTTGGTTGCAATCTCGTCCTCGAAACGGTAAGTGCGACTTCTCGAGTACCGGGGCGACCCGCTTGTGGGAGACCGATACCTGATTCGCTACCGCCCGACGCAACCAAGTTAGTTAGTCTCATACTATACCACGAGACTAGTGCGATTGGGGAACACTAGCCCGCAATATAATAAGTGTCAGTCAGTCAGCTAGTCAGCCTACGGGAACAGGAGTTCCAGAGATGTTATATCGCTTTTGCTCGAAGGACCATTGTACAAGTTAGGGCCTAACCTTCGATAGCTCTTAAGTATAGCCCTAAGCTTGCACGTACCTAAACCTAGACTTATCCTAATTTAAGCCTACTGGTTCCTATATCTAGCCTAACCTACCTACGATAAACCTATCCCTATTTCAGATCTAATCTAACGCCTATCCTACGTATTATGTAGTAAACCTAGGTGTCCTATGAACTATTCCTACAACCTATCTAATTCCTACAAAGGCGTCGTTGTTGTGGTCCCTAAACCCTAATGTCCCTATTCCCCTAGTCCAGGATATCTGCCACCGGGAGACCTAAGGCGACAGACGGAATTGGGTAGGATTTAGGGGTGGTGGAAATGGTTTTCTCACTGCCGGTCGAGCAGACTCACAAGACCGATCAGGGTGACGGCTTAAGGTGTCTTGGCCGCAGTGAGAGGTTTGGGAAGGGTAATGAGTCAAAGTCAGGAGTGAACAAATGACTGATTTATTTCTTAAAATTATTGTCTTATATACTAAACTTATTCTATATACACATACACACGTATTTAGTTGTGTGCCGTCGGTGTATTGCGCCGATGCAGCATCTTTGAGCCGACCGCCGTACGTGATAAGTTAGTTGATCTTAAAATATCACGCATCTTCCTCGGTGATAAGTTGGATGTGTGTTGGAATGCCAAGAATGTCATGTTCATGTTTGAACATTTAGAAATTAGATATTTTTAAAAACTAATAATTTATCTTCTAACTTTTTGTACAATCATCAATTTGGCAAACGAATTATTTAGTCAAATTATTATTTTTAAAATAATTATTTAACATTTTAATTATTTTTTAAGTAAAACATTTGCGAAACCTGTATTATGTCAAATGAATGTTTTTAAAGTAATATGTTTGCGAAATTAAAGTTTGTCAAATGATTAGTTTTTCAAACGTTGTTTGTAAAATGATCTCTTGTCATACGTTTTTTGTTGAACAATAGTAAACCATCAAGAGGTATCCGATCACTTGACAAAAAACAAATGAAAAATTTTCATTTGACAAAGAACGTTTGACAAAATTATACTTGATAAATTTATTATTTTACAAAACTATTGTTTAATAAACTACTCATTAGACATTATATTTACTATAAAAAAGTTATTATGCTAAAACATTAATTTACAAATTGATAATTTTTTAAAACATGTTATTTGGCAAAACAACGTAAAGCATATATAACATTTGACAAAATGCATTGCTTGGTAAATATTTTACTAACCAAAATCTACGTTAATACAACAATCTTTGTGTAGGGTCAACAGAAACAATGACTGGTTAGGTTAGAACTGCGACCACAACGCACGAGCCGAGCGAGCGTAGCGAGCGTGCCGCGGCAGCGGGCGGCGAGTGCCAGAACCGAATTCTATTTATTTCGCTTAATTCAGGCAGTGTGTATTTTTTTTAAAGACTTAAGTTTCTATGGCATTGGTATTAATACAAAATTATTACTTGCCTATAAATAATCTGTCCAAGATGAAAATTGCAACCATGCAATTAAATATTTTCAAACTTTCGCGTAAGTATTGGTTAGAAATTAGATATTTTTAAAAACTAATAATTTATCTTCTAACTTTTTGTACAATCATCAATTTGGCAAACGAATTATTTAGTCAAATTATTATTTTTAAAATAATTATTTAACATTTTAATTATTTTTTAAGTAAAACATTTGCGAAACCTGTATTATGTCAAATAAATGTTTTTAAAGTAATATGTTTGCGAAATGAAAGTTTGTCAAATGATTAGTTTTTCAAACGTTGTTTGTAAAATGATCTTTTGTCATACGTTTTTTGTTAAACAATAGTAAACCATCAAGATCACATACTTTCTTTGCTGCGACAGAGGCATTATATATATATATACAGAAACCCCGATAAAGGAGATACGAACTTGATACTTGATGGCACGGGCTGTTTCCGCAACTTCACGTCTTGGCGTGTATTTTGCGTGCAGGTGGGAATGGTGTCTTCATTCGAGCCACCCCAGCCCTTCGAGGAAGGCCAGCAGACTCTTGATGTGGCCCACTGCCTCCCTCAGGGTGCTGTATCTCGTCAGGTACTGCTGCCTGTACTGTGCGACCTCAGGGCAGTCGAGGAGCAGGTGGGCTGCCGTCTCGTCTGCTGCCATACAGGCCCTGCACAGCGGGCTGTCGGTGATACCTATAGTAAATAGGTGTTTATTAAAGAATCCGTGTCCTGTGTAGGCGGCCGTGACTGTCCGCAGTTGTTGTTTGGACAGCCGGAGGATTTGTTTGGCTATCTTACCGTCTACTGCGGGAAGAGCCTCCTTGGCCTGCCTACATGTTTCAATACCAATCAAGGACTGGTTGTGTTGGGTCCTGGTCCTATTCCTTACCAGGTTGCGATAAAAACCAGAAGGGAGGGGAATAATGGGCTCGGGTCCCACCACCTCTAAAGTGGCCCCTCTTCTGGCAAGTACGTCGGCTGCGTCATTCCCTCTTGAGCCACTGTGGCCCTTGATCCATTGCAGTGTTAATTTGTTTTGTTTACCTACCTCTGTTAGTTTCTGGTGGCATTCAAGCGTGAGTGCCGAGGTGATAGTATGGCTTTTGAGGGCTGAGAGGACAGCCTTACTATCTGAGAGGATCCTAATGGATCGTTCCCTTACCTCACGTGCCATGATTGCTGTGGCAGCTAGGATTATGCCAAAACATTCGGCCTGGTAGACCGTGTTGTAGGCTCCCAGCGGTGCTGCGATGTTGATGTTAAGGTCCTCGGAGAATACTCCTGAACCCGTACCTGTATCCGTCTTAGACCCATCTGTGAAGATCGTGAGCTCGTTGTGGCCAACCGCTCCCTCGTGTAGATCCTCGTACAGTTGGATTTTGTATTTCTTATCGAAAACAAATTGTTTCGGTATTCGGTCGCCAATGGCTTGTGTAAGAGGAACTTCTTTAAAGAGTGTGTTTAAGTTGCTAGTGTGCGGTGTGTTAGTGTCTTTCCAGAGCTTCAGAGCTCTTAGCCGGATCGCCGACATCGTTGCTTCCTGTTGTATGAACAGGTGCGATGGAGGCAAGTCCAGCAACACTTCGAGTGCCGCTGTAGGTGTAGTTTTCATGCAGCCCGTGGCCGCTAGGCATGCAAGTCTTTGAAGCTTTTGAAGCTTGTTGGCGGCCGTTGTTAGGTTGGTCCGAGGCCACCACACTACTGCGCCGTAGCTTATCATCGGACGTATTATTGTCTTATAGAGCCATAAGACAATTTTGGGGGATAGGCCCCATCGTTTACCTATCATCTTCTTGCACTGCCAGAAGACGATGCTGGCTTTATTGAGCTTATTTTCCATGTGGCTGTTCCATGTCAATTTGCTGTCAAGAGTGACTCCCAGGTACTTTACCTCGGTGGACAGCTTGAGCTCTGTGTTGAATAGCCTGGGCAGTCGGTAAGTACCCAGCGCGCGTTTGTGTGTGAACATAACTAGTTCGGTCTTGTTCGGGTTTACTGATAATTCGTACTCATTACACCACCACTCTACTATGCGTAGAGCCTGTTGAGTAAGGTCGTACACTGTACTAGTTACCTTACCTGAGGTGAGAATGGTCAGATCATCTGCATATCCTATTGTGTAAAAATATCTCGCGTTCAGTTTGTCTATGAGTTCATTGATGACTAAGTTCCACAATAGCGGGGAGAGTACACCGCCCTGCGGGCAACCTTTAGTTATCAAGGCTGTCTGGGAGTCGCCGTGCAGGCGCACTACTCTTTTGCTGAGCATGTTTTGGATCCACTGTATGAGCATCTGATCCACACCATGTCTGGCTAGGGCGTTGCTTATACTGGAGAAGTTTGTCTTGTCAAAGGCTCCTTCTATGTCAATGAAGGTGCCCAGGCAGATGCTTTTTTGTTGTATAGCAGCTTCTATCTGGTTCACGACCTGATGTAAGGCCGATTCCGTCGATTTCCCTGAGCTGTATGCATGTTGATTGGCATGTAGGGGTAGGTGTTTAAGTGCCCCACTTCTTAATTCCCTCTCGCATAGCCTTTCCAAGGCTTTAAGCATGAAGGAGGTCAGGCTTATTGGTCTGAAGGACTTTGCATTTGTGTAGTCTGTTTTGCCTGGTTTTGGTATGAAAATTAGTTTGACTTCCCTCCAATTCTTCGGTACATATCTAAGGGCCAGGCTAGCCCTCATGATTGCCAGAAGTCTTTTGCGGACCGGTTCACCCCCCCATTGTAATAACCCAGGGAAGATGCCGTCCAGTCCGGCTGCTTTGAAGGGATGGAAGCTATCGATGGCCCATCGGAGTTTTTCTTCTGTGACCACGGTGTTTGCGTGTCTCCACTCGTGTTCGGTCGCCACTGTTGGTATATCGTGCCACGTTATTACCGGGGTGAGGACGCAGCCTGGGAAGTGTGTTTCTAGTAGGACGCGTCTTGTCTCCTCCTCCGATGTGGTGTATGTGTTATCCGGTTTACGGAGAGTACCTGGTGCAACCATCGGTTGCTGAGCCAGTAGTTTCCTTACCCGGTTTGCTTGTTGGCAAGATTCAATGCTCCCACAGAATTTTCGCCATCCCATGGTGCGTCTGAATCTGAGGCATTTCTTGTAGCTTGATTTGGCCGCTTTATAAGCGTCCCAATCTGCGTCCGCGCTTGTGTTCATTGCCCTGTTAAGGGCCCTTCTTACCTTCTTGCGCTTGCGTTCAAGCTCAGCGCCCCACCAGGGTTGTTTACCTGGGGTTGAGGGTAGAGTGGTTTCTGGGCATGCTGCGTGGTAGCTGTCTAGCATCGACTGCGTCAGTGTACATACCTGCTCGTCGATCTGTTCATTGTCACCCAGTACCGTCGGCGTAGCAGTAAGGATAAGTTTCTCTTTAAGTAATTGGACATACTTTGCTTTGTCAGTGTTGTGTGGTTTCCTGCGTGGCTGTGTAGGTTGTATAACGACTTCCATAGAGAAGCTGATCCATCTGTGGTCTGAGCACGATGCCTCTTTCGAGACGTGCCATCCCTTGATGCGTTCAGCCGCTCCTTCTGTTGCGAGAGTTAAGTCGATAATTGTCTGACTACGTCTTGTGACGAAGGTGGGCTCCGTACCTGTGTTTAATAGGGTAAGATTAGTGGTGAATAGGTATTCAACCAGTGATTTACCTCTGTTGTTATTGCAGTTCATGCCCCACATTTGGTGGTGGGCATTGGAGTCCGTTCCTATTACGACCTCCGTTTTGGTTCTCTCGCACTGGTTAACCAGACGCGTGAGGTCGAACGGTGGCGGGTCTTCGGCCTCGGGCATGTAGACCGATGCAAAAACAACCGCTATACTCCTTGGCTGCTGTGTTATTTCAATTTGTATCGCTGTGATGTCTCTGGAACAGAACTCCGTTAGAACTTGGGCTCTGATGTTTTTAGTTGTCAGTATGCAGGTTCTTGGATGTGTGTGGTCAGTTGAAGAATAAATCTTACCTCCCAGGCTGGAGAGGCCTCTGATGAGGCCACCCCTTATCCAAGGTTCCTGGATGAGCACGATGGCTGATTGTTGGACCTCCATCCATTTGCGCAGTTGCGCAGTGGCCGTTTGGCTGTGATGGAGGTTGATTTGGAGGCAACTGAGGTCACTAGGCAGAGGGTTCATCTTTGGATGATGTCCCCACCTCCCCGACCGTCAGCTGCGTTAGGCCGGCCAGGATGTCGCCAGCCTCCGCCCCGTCGTCCCGCCGCACCGGGCTCAGGAGCAGGCTCTCATCTTCCAAGTTACCCTCGGCTGACGGGCCAGCCCCCGAGCCAGACGCGGCCGGCTCTGACGGGCCGGGTTCTGCGTCGCACCCTGGCTTGGTGTTTGAGTCCTGCTTGACTCGTGTGGAGTTGTCGTCCGGAGGATGGTCGACAAACTTACCTGAGGGGTCCCGGAACCTGACGTAGACGGCACCTACCCCCAACGCGAGGCGGCGCTCGTTCTTCATCAGGATCGGGACCTGTTCTACTGGGACGCCCACTACTAGGAACCACCCACCTGACTGCCTTTCAGAGTGCAGCATCGACCATTTGTCAACCTCCAACCAGGGGTTCTGAAACTCCAGAGCGCGACCCACGTCGCGCACGTCGTCCAAGACCCCCTGTTCGTCGGGTACGACAATGCCGCACCGCACTCTCTTCGGGGTCTCTTCCTGGCCCCTGACCTCCAGTTCGAAGCCCGGTGGTGGGACCATGAGAGAGACTGCCTCCGTCAGCCAGGTACGCGTTGCCTCGTCGGCGCACCAAAGTTTGAGGACCCCGTCCGCGTGCACGGGTTTCCCGGTGAACGCTGGAGCGGGGCGTTTGGGGGTTTTGGTCGACCAGGCATCACTCAGGATCTTCTTTTGGAGCTCCCGGAGTACCTGGTCCACCAACTCCTTCGGCAAGTTCCCTGTGCGTTTGCATGTTACTGCAACACCCAGGGACGCCTTGGAGGCCTGTGCGTAGGACTTACCTTGTATCCTGGAGGAGTCGAGGCGGGGCTTCTTGTGCTCCTCTCGAGGCAAGCTGGTCTCGTTGAGAGCACGTTTGGCCTCACCTCTTTCCTTGTTTTCAGCAGTTTTCCCTGCCGCGTTTCCCGGTGGTGCTGGGGCTGGATGCCGTCCAGGGTGGTCAGCCCGCCGCTTGGCGGCAGGCGGCTTCCCCGTACTGCCTCCGGCCTTCGTGCACCCCTCGCTACTGAGCGTGGGCTGCGCGCTGATCACATTGCTGGGACCTGCGACGGCAACCTGCTCAGCTGTTTTAGTGGAGGCAGCACCGGCAGAGGCAGCGGCTTGTTCAGCCTTCCGCCTAATTGCCATGCGCTGTCTCTTGCTTTTGTTGTTCCTCTTTGTCTTCGTGGAACTGGTAGCAGCGGGGCCACTCGGTTGTGTGGTGGGCGTGCGTTGGACAGGACCGGTGGTCTTGCCCTTACCCTTGCCCTTACGGTGACTCACCACTTGCCAGCCCGCGAAGGAGGACTCATCTTCCCGCTTGATCTCAAACGGGCTGACGATTGTAAGGACGGGACCAGTACTAGCGTTAGCCAGCGCTGAAGTCACGTCCTTGGGGGATGGTTTGACACCTGCAGCCGGGGCCACGGCGTCGACCATCTGTATGGTTTTGGTTGTGGCGGCGGGAACAGCTTTCGCCGTCCCCGTCGCGGTTGGGGTAATAAAATGATTTCGGTATCCATACGTGGTGTATAAAGTTTGTCAAATGATTAGTTTTTCAAACGTTGTTTGTAAAATGATCTTTTGTCATACGTTTTTTGTTAAACAATAGTAAACCATCAAGATCACATACTTTCTTTGCTGCGACAGAGGCATTATATATATATATATATATATATATATATATATATATATATATATATATATATATATATATATATATATATATATACAGAAACCCCGATAAAGGAGATACGAACTTAGATGCAATAGTAAGATAACGGAAATAACTGGTGTAACTAGTGCTGAAAGGTCGTGGCAAGAATTTTGTAGTTTCACATCTTTCTTATCAAATAATAACACGATACAGACCTTACATAAATATTGTATTAAATAGAAAATATTTTGTGTTTTCCAAAGTGATTTCCATACAACAAAACTATTACTAAAAATGAAACTGGCAGAGTTAGCCTGGTGGCCAGCACAACAGACTGTCACACAGTCTCGAGATCAAACTCACGACGCGCTACACAGATTTTTTTTTGAGTTAGTGCTTATTAAATTGTTAATTGTATGCATAACGGTAAAGGGAAACAAAGAGACAAATCTGCTTGTCTAAGAGCTATCTATAATGTTCTTGAATCACATGTGAAGTCTGCCAATCAGCACTAACAAGGCCAGCGTAGTGGACTATGGCAATGGGACACTTAATAAAATAAGCCTGATACTTGATACGATCTAGAGGAGTCGATTCTCATCCAACCTAAATCTTCATAATATAGTTATCATTATTAGTAAGAAGTATTTTAGTACTGGTGTTGCTACGATTCTATAGAGGCTGTTCAATCAGATGCCCGCTTTAGGATTGGTTCGTCAGTCGTAAAAGACCTCTGTTTAACTCATATTGAAACTGAAAATGTTGTTATTATTACAGTAACGTGAAATAAGTGTTATTGTATTTGGAAACTGGTTTGAAAGGCACATGTAGAAGGCATTCAATATAGTAAAAATACAGAAATACGAGACTAAATTTTATTGGGTTGAGGCAATTATGGCAGATCACTTAAAACATAATATGTACACATAAATACTATTATTTACAATAATAATTATAATAACTAATTATTTCCCTAACGCCTTCGCTTGTCCCAAAACTGCGACGGCTGGTCCCGCTTTGATGATGCCATCGCGAACGTTACGACCCACTTTTTCCTGTAACAAGAATAGCGAAAATATTATTTCAGACATATATCTTCTGAAAAACCAAATGTAGTACACTAAGAATAAATCATGTGTCATGAATGACTTTAAAAACATTCAATCAGCGGCATAAAGTACACATTAATTCGAAACATCAATTATGGACCAAACAAAGTGTTGATTAACTTAGTATGGGAATCGAAACCAAAACACTCGACGCAGTTCTGGGTGAGTCAATCGCTGAGACCACTATGCTATACGTGCAGTCAAATATCATCATCAGCCTTTAACAGTCCACTGCTGGACTAGGCCTCTCCTTTGAAAGGAGGAATGTGTCTACTATACCACGCCGGCCAAACGTGTTGGTATAGGGTTTGTATCAAGTTTTGCTCCTCTTACAGTGCTGTTCTATGCATAATATGCTCCCTCTGTCGGCTTTTACGGCACACATGGGATCATATGGGGTTGTGACAATCCGTATTCTTAATCCGTCACTACACGGACATATAAAACAGTGTACAGTCATATATAAATATGAATTATTGTTCAGAATAATATTTGTGAGTATTTTTAATTATGATAACAAGGACACGAAAAATATGCAGAGCCGAAATAGACTAGATGACGATACAACATTTTTGTGTTATTTGAATTAAAAACTGTTAAAAAATGAGTTCTGTAGCCATTTATTGAAATACAAATATTTGGCCTACTTCAAACAAAACTGCTTGTGTTAAAA
Source organism: Euclidia mi (assembly GCA_944739405.2). Classification (NCBI taxonomy): domain Eukaryota; kingdom Metazoa; phylum Arthropoda; class Insecta; order Lepidoptera; family Erebidae; genus Euclidia; species Euclidia mi. The sequence continues at coordinate 5,518,260 of OX123203.2, forward strand.
ACCACGAAAGTTCACGAAACCAAGTAGTAAATAAAATAAACTTACAATTTTCTTAAACACCTTCCATCTTGGTTCAGGTGCCGCTGATACGCTCGCCAAAGCGACAAAACAAGCGAACACGAACAACAATATCCTTGAGAAATTCATTTTTGATATTCAAATTCAATCTCACAATTGAATACGTAAGTGTTAACTCTTAAGCGGTTATGACACGAATGATGCTCTACTTCAGTTTATACGATTTATATAGTAATAACACAATCAGTTACATTTACAGTTTATGAACTCAGTTGTATTGGAACGTAAACTTTACTCATCGGTAACAAGGTTCATTTTGCTCTTTGTTTGGTTGAGTTGATGGTAAATATAAGTTTGTAATAATGACTCGTACGGTGTACTGAATCCAGGGAAGTACCGATAGTACGGTGCTAAAGAAGTCCCTAATACATCTTTGTTTATCATTTGATTTTATTTTTTTATATTCTGGGAAAAGATGAGCTATGATGTGTCGATCATATTGTAATGACATGTTACTATTTATATATTTTTTCTTTTTCATATTTATTTTCTTACGAGCGGTCGTCCTAACTTTGTGCTAAATTTTTGAAAAGTTTGTGTAAATTATAAATTATATTATTAAATTAAACTGGTACTGGTATAATTTAATAATATAATTTACACAAACTTTTCAAAATTATACAACCATGTCTTTATTATGAATCACTTCATTTATTGGTATACACCGTATGAAAATCCGAATCTATGCATGACATAATTATTTGAGACGATAAACAAAACCTAGAAGATGACTAACGAATAATAAAATTATAAACCATGTTACTAGGATTTACCTACCGTACGTACCTTTGTTTGGAGTAATATCGGTTACTCCAAACAAAGGTTCCGAGGTATATATCCCGAAAGACAATTTAAAGTAAGTTTAAATGACCACGAAAGTTTAAATTCCTATAATGTTACTAGGATGATAATCTTCTTCTTCTTTCGCGTCAATGACGAGTCTCAAGTTTTAATGCATCAAATTTTGTTCGCCCAGAACGCAGCCACCCTTACTGCATTTTCGGAGGCGTTCATTACGTCTTGAAGCAAATATGTGTCTGGGCAGTTAGGGCACGATGGTAGATGGAGCATATACTGAATGCCAGTGCCACACTCACACAGGGTTTCAAATTCGTCCAAGAAACCCCATCAGGCTCGGTTTTCCTTGCACCGCCCAACTTGGGTCCGCAATCTGTTTATGGACTTCCACGTAGACCTGGGAAGCTCGTGACCAGGGAGCAGGTTTTCTGAAATAGGGACAAAAGGGGAAGGAAGTGAGCTTTGTGCCGTCCATAGGTGACTATTCTGGCTTGGGAGACTTCACCGTCGATCGCCGCAACATATCTATAAAATTCTTTTGACTTTTTAGCCTTGGTGGTACCGGTTGATAGTTGTGCATGGGGTGGCGTTTGTCGAGTTCTAGTCTAGTTCTCTCCACGGAACTTCCTACACTCCTGCGAACACTGGGTGGAGCAATGCCAGCAAGTGGGAACAGCATTTGAGTCGGGGTCGGCTTCAGACAGCCTGTAATAATCCGACACGTCTCGTTTAGCGCTATGTCCACTTTATGAGCATGAGCGGAACGGCTCCAGACGGGTGACGCAAATTCACCTGCAGAATAACTTGATAACTTGACGACCAGTTGGCGCAGCGGGAGTGTAAGCGACTGCCACGCCGAAGGTCGCGGGTTCGATTCCCGCTGAAGTCAAACATTTATGTGCGTGAACATGGATGTTTGTCTTGGTCTGGGTGTTTCTATGTATAATATGTATGTATTTACAAAAAAAAAACAAGTATATATGTATGTTTATCCATTATCTAGTACCCATAGTACAAGCTCTGCTTAGTTTGAGACTAGATGGTGTTGTGTGAATGTGGTAGAATATTAAAAAATTAAAAAAAAATGTTAATCCAGTAGTGCGTAAAACCTTTGGCTGGGTAACCCAATTGGTGGTCGTTAATTTTCGCAGGAGGTTATTACGAGCTGTAACTTGATATGATAATTATATACATATAATATGGTTTATAGTAAAGCTTCATTTCCTTTTTATAATTAAAAGAGGCCTTGCATTATGATTATCTTCCGATTTCATAAAAATTAAAAGGATTTTATAAAAATGCGATAGGCTAGTATAGATATCAACACTGACTGTCATGTAGAAGGTATCGGGTTCAAATCCAATTCGCGTGGCACTGACTTTCCGAAGTCTAAGTCAAAGCGTTCATTTCCCTTTTATAATTAAAAGATGCCTTGCATTATGATTATCTTCCGATTTCATAAAAAATAAAAGGATTTCATAAAAATGCGATAGGCTAGTATAGATATTAACACTGACTGCCATGTAGAAGGTATGGGGTTCAAATCCAATTCGCGTGGCACTGACTTTCTGAAGTCTAAGTCAAAGTGAAATCATTTTTGTTCGTAGGCTCATTACAAACCCTTAAACATAGTAATACTTTTTTAAATTACGCTAGATGAGGCCGGTGTTTGATACCTAACTGCTCTGAGAAACAACATCCGGAACAAAGTCAGAGGTTGTAGTCTTTTTTAAAGTCCAGACAAAATAATAATAAAAAAAAATACCTGCATGTAATTATTATGAAATTCTTGCGTTACCAACTGACAGACAAGGCACAAACAAAACTACAGGTCTTGAGAAAATGAAATTTGGCATGTATGTTCGTTGAAGAGTGTAGGGGAGCATAAAGAGATGATGTTTAGAAATTCCGCTCTAAAGATGTTAACAAGTCTCACAGGGGCGGCGCCGCGAAAGAAGCCTAGAATAAAATGAAATAAAAAATATGTGAGTACAATGTGAGACGATTGTACGCTACAATATAGTGGATTTTAATCTCTGATAGAATTGTGGCAACAGTTCAGAAGTTATTTGCGTATGAAATTATTAATTACTAGAGGACGCCAGCAGCTACGCCTGCATTTTTTTTAAATTTACTCGTGGCCGATCCCGTGGGAATTTCGGGAAATCCCTTCTTAGTGCACCCCTACGGTCTCCAAGGAACACACATGCCAAATTTCAGCTTCCTGCGCCCAATAGTTTCGGCTGTAGCGTGGCTGTCAGTCAGTCAGTAACGCAAGGATTTTATATTTTTAGATTGTTTGCCTCGTGCCGCGTTGTCAGTTAATCTGTTGGTCCCGACCATCAAGAACATCAACCACAGTCGTCACGAATAGTCAGTACTCTTAAATAAACTGATACTAATCTCAACCATTGAATGTCGCTATCCCTTTCGGTTACGGCAGTCAGACGACAGTTGTTTATAAAAAGGCAAATATTCCGTCATGTCTGGTAAGACTAGTAAACAGATTTTGGGGCTTCAAGACGAAGAAATGGTCCCAAGAGGTCAAAAAATTGATTGTGATAAATATCCGAGTATAAATTATTATATTATAATGTATTTGACTGCTCCCGTGGTCCAGTAGATAGCGCATGCCTCTGCTGCTCGGAAGGTACACGGTCGGGTAAAAGTGTTACTGTTTTTCCGAATTCTCAGTAGCAGCAGCAGCACGAAGTCTGGCAATGTTCTCGGTAACGGCAAAAGGCTCGCCCCAATTAAGTGGGACCTGAAAATTCATGATATAATCCGTCTACCCCGTCGGGGATACAGGCGTGACTATATTAAAAGATAAGAATAAAGTATTGCATGCGTATAATAGAGTAGGTACCTTACGTACGTACTTACCTGTACGTTGATTTCCTGTGTAGCTAGTCTATTGTAACTAGATTTTGCCTGCGGCTCCACTCGCATCAATGTCAGCTATCGCAACAAAGCCTTTCTGTTCTAGAAGAATGTATATAGGTATAAGCTAATGTTGCAAAGTTTCATTAAAATAAGGCCAGCAGTTTCTACATGACACATTACAATTATTACAAACATTCTTACATACCTTATTCCCTCCATCTATGACTGCCTCTATGGTCTCGCGGCATAAATGTGCGCGTGGGATCGGGAGCTATCGGGTTCAATTCCCGGGTCAGGCAAAGTGTAATTGGGTTTTTCCGTTAGGAAATTCTCAATAGCAGCTCGGAGTCTGGTAATGTGCCCGGTACGGCAATAGGCTCGCCCCCTATTACGTGGGCTCCAAAAATTCATGGCGAAATGTGGGTGTTATATCACACGTCTGCCTACCCCTTCGGGGATACAGGCTTGAGTCTATAAATAAAATAAAAATTCTCAGTAGCAGCACGGAGTCTGGTAATGTGCCCGGTACGGCAATAGGCTCGCCCCCTATTACGTGGGACCAAAAAAAAACTGGTGAAATGTGGGTGTAATATTACACCTCTGCCTACCCCTTCGGGGATACAGGCGTGAGTCTATAAAAAAAAGCTATCTATACAATAGTCAAATGTAGTATCTAAGAAAAAACTAAACGAATATTTAGATATTTATCAGTTTTATATATATTTTTCAGTTATGTATGGCCATTGTATTGGCTGTTTCTAGCTTAGGTTCAATAAACTCAAGAGATTAAAAGACATAATAAAGATGTCTACAATGTGAAATAGTTGCAGCTCCTTACAAAAAATAAAATGTACAACCGTTATATTTGATCGAAAAGAGTGGCCATGAGTTTCATGGCCCGTTCTTTCTCGTGGTTCTACCTATTGCATTGCGAACGTGGCAGTAAATGTAAATGTTGAATCATTAAGTAATTAACTTAAATTTTGACGTTCATAAGCGTCACTTTGTGGCCTAGATGAATACATGATTTTGACTTTTAAATGTCTACTATATTATATAGTAATAAGTAGGTACAGTTTGTACTTTTACCGCTGAATTCAATATTTGATCTATCCATTTATTTTTATTTTTAATACATAATTATATGACATAAACTCCATACTTAATATGACAAACATGTATCTGGACTCTACAAATTCATGGATATATTATATCTAATGTTGAAACCGGCTGTCAATCTCTCCCAAATCCGACACAATTAAAAAGCAATTGTGTCTCATGTAGATATGCATTTCGATTTGTGATTTCGAATACAAAAATTTGAGGGATTGTCGTAAATAAATCCAATAAAACATTGTATATCTAAAGTTTATTAACTCTTATACAATATTATTTAATTAATAATTTAATACTATATATATTTAGACATAAAAATAATGGTAATTTTCAGTCAGTGAAATGCATGGCGATATCTATAACTTAACGTAATTATAAGATTTGTTTGCTTATTTTCCTAGGGCTTTTGCTTGCCCCAAAACAGCAATGGCTGGCCCAGCTTTGATGATGCCATCGCGAACGTTGCGACCAACTTTTTCCTGAAACAAATATAAATAAATATCAGCCTGACTACTCGTAGTTGTTAAGTGATTGCTATTGACACGGCGCTGTGTGTTGTGGATTCGATTCTCATAAGGAACAAGCCTTTGTATGATTAAAAAAATAATGCCAAACTGCCTCCGTGGCCCAGTGGAGAGTGTATGCGACTGCAGATTGGAGGTCCCGGGTTCGATTCCCGGGTCGAGCAAAAGTGTTACTGGGTTTTCCCGGATTCTCAGTAGCAGCACAGAGTCTGGTGATGTGCCCGGTAACGGCAATAGGCTCGCCCCCTATTACGTGGGACCTAAAAATTCATGGTGAAATGTGGATATCATATTACACCTCTGCCTACTCTTTCGGTGATATACAGGCGTGAGTCTATAAAAACATAAAAATAATGAAAAAACAATAATGCTTCAAATTTTGGTGTTGTTTAAATAAATAATTGAAAAGGTGCTCGCTGGGTTTGAATAACCAGTGGGATTTGCTTTGAAAACTGCACAAAGAAAGTATTTATCTTGAACTTAGCTCGTTAGATAGATCTGATGTTAATTTATAATTACTTTAGAGCTTATAAAACACCTTTCTTGTAATATAAAACAATGTAATTGAATTCCCGGCTTTTAATGCAAAAACTGAAGAAAAACAGAGAGTTAGTCTATTCTGAGAAAGAATGTATTTCTCTTTGCATAGTTCTTTACAAGATAAAACATTGATAGTTACAAAATGACTTAAAAGAAAATTGCTGTAAACAAGACTACTCTATCCGAGACCTAATGAAGAAATTTTTTGAAGCGAAAGTGTTGTGTAACCCACAGCCGAAATTACTGGGCATGAGAAGCTGAAATTTGGCATGTAGGTCCCTTGAAGAGCGTAGGGGCATTAAGAAATGATTCCCAAAATTTCGTACGGGAACATGAGGAAAGTGTTAATTTTAATATTTGAATTTGCGGGTGAAGCTGCGGTAATCTGCTAGGTTTATAATATAGGGGAAAAACTGCTCTTAATCTGTCATTGCTGAACATAGGCCTCGCCCAATTTTTGTCACGCTGGCCCGGTTAGTGTACCACCAAATGAATTTGAGGTAGTAACACCTAATATTCTTAATCCGTCACCATTATAGACAACTGAAATTAACCTAAGCTAAAAAAATGCCACTATACGAATTCACGAAAATAATGACATAAAAAGTCTTACAATTTTCTTTAATATCTTCCACCTTGGCTCGGGCGCTGCTGATACACTCGCCAAAGCGACGATACAAGCGAACACGAAAAACAATATCCTTGAGAAATTCATTTCTGATTTTCAAGTTAATTATTCAAGTTCCACGCGCGAATATCCAGTGAAAACGATGCGAATGATACTCCAGCAATCAATACAACATATTTATACATTTCAAGTTTTAACAGAAAAACAAAATTGTTTTTGCTTATAAAGATCTATTTAGTTTTCTATTCACGACTCTATCACTTAGAAAATAAGGATCATAACATGTTTATTCAATTGAAATATACTATTTATCTCAATTAATTAGTAGGGGTACTAAGAGGTCAACAGTGAATTCCCGTGTCCGATTTTAATTATAATCGTATTAATAACTTTGTATTGACTTAGTTTCCTGTGATAAACCTTTTCACGATCATTTTGACGTCAACTATGTTTGATGAAGTAATTAGTTCCTTGCAATATTATTGGTAGTAAGAAAATGACTAATAATAAAATTCAGAAGGTATAAAGATAATAGAGAACTGCTAACAAACAGTAACATCGCTCAGTGGAAATAGGTCTTGTGCTACCATACTTCTGGCTTTTAAGAATAGGTATAGCTATATCTTGTGGTCAAATAACAATCGTTCCGTAGATGAAACTGTGTCAAATCATGTGAGATTAGAAAGCGGAACCGGAAGTCTAAAGCCAAAAGACTTGCCGACTTACCCGAGATAACATTTATGATATGTGAGTTTAAACGAGGTCTCGCGGCATAGATGTGCGCGTGGGATTGGGAGGTCTCGGGTTCGATTCCCGGGTCGGGCAAAGTGTTATTGAGTTTTTACGTTAGGAAATTCTCAGTAGCAGCACGGAGTCTGGTAAAGTGCCCGGTACTGCAATAGGCTCGCCCTCTATTACGTGGGACCTAAAAGTTCATGGCGAAATGTGGGTGTTATATTACACCACTTCCTACCCCTTCGGAGATACAGGTGTGAGTCCATAAAAAAAAAACTTTAGTGCTCATTTGAACTGATTTTAACTGATTTATATTCGTAAACAGGGCACTTGTAACAATGCCGAAATATCGGTTACTCGAAACGAAGGCATGTGGCATGTGTCCCGAAAGACAATGAAATCAGCATTTATGATGATGCTCAAGACATTAAGGAACGGATCAGCCATAAAGACGCATACATACCTATCATAGGTGTTGCTGACATCTGTGACTGATGGCTTAACGAGGTCTTCGGGCGTGGGACGATTTTTGATGAGTTTACGTCTAGATCGCTTCGAGAAAATTGCCTCGAACCTTTCTTAGTAAAAAGTGCTTGGTACTTTAATAGGATTTCTAGTATGTAATGATCGAAGCCAATGAATAATATTCCTTCATCTTACGCAGAATATTAGTTCAATAGCCGATTGCAAAATTAGCGAATTCTACCAAAATCAATTTTGAACCTTTTTAATTATTATTTTCTTTTCACTTTTTGCACAAAAAATGTGTACAGTGGCATAATACCATGAGGCAATCTCAGCTCGTAAATGTTAAAGAGGTACAGATTTTTTGTCTGCTGATCGGAGGTCCCGGGTTCGATTCCCGGTTCGAGCAAAAGTGTTACTGAGTTTTTCCGAATTCTCAAGTAGCAGCACGGAGTCTGGTAGCGGCAAAAGGCTCGCCCCTTTTAACGTGGGACCTAAAAAGTTCATGGCGAAATGTGGGTGTAATATAACACTTCTGCCTACTCCCTGGGGTACAGGCGTGAGTCTATAAATAAATAAAATATTATATTTTTTTTATAAGGCTCACACCTGCAGCACCAGTGAAGACACAAATGCGTTGCTGACTTGTATCGAAAACAATAGACTAGCGAACCTTCCTGAATTCACAAGGGTTAGTACCTTAAATAAACCATTCTTTCACACAAAACCTAAAAATTGTACATACCCAAACCTTGCTCATGACTCACTCTGTATTTTTGGCAAAATACAGAGCGCAGTCGGGGACTTTGTTTTATAATATGAGATGATGATTTATACCTATTGTACTATTGTCTTGACGACCGGTTGGCGCAGCGGTAGTGTAAGCGACTACCACGCCGAAGGTCGCGGGTTTGATTCCCGCTCAAGTCAAACATTTGTATGCGTGAGCAGGGATGTTTGTCTTGGTCTGGGTGTTTCTATGTATAATAATATGACATGTATGTATTTACAAAAAAAATGTAAATATGTATGTTTATCCATTGTCTGGTACCCATAGTACAAGCTCTGCTTAGTTTGGGACTAGATGGTGATATGTGTATGTGGTATAATATTTATTATTACTAGAGGTCGCCCAGTGGTCGAAGTTCGGGGTATTCCTAAAAGCGCAACTATTTTTGAGCGCCACTAAAAAAGCGCAACTACTTTATTCCACAAAGCGCAACCACGTCGAGGAATAGCAAAAAATTGCTTAAAAATTACTTTGTTGTATTACCTTATTATACCCACCCTTTACTATTTACTTTATTTTTATGTAAGTATTTATTTTGAAAGGTTATATACAACTAGATATTCTGTGAAAAATTTTAAGCGTTACCGTTAGGATTATGGAGCAAAAAATACGAGGAAAGCACGTTTATTGTATGGGACCCCACCTTAATATTTTTTTTTTGTATTTGTTGTTATAGCGGCAACGGAAATAGGTACATAATTTGTATATCACGGCTTATGAGATACAGCCTGGTGACAGACAGACGGACAGACAGACAGTGAAGGCTTAGTAATAGGGTCCCGTTTTTACCTTTTAGATACGGAACCCTAAAAACCATCTATAAACCCGAAACAAAAACATACTTGTTTATACCAATATTGTTAATCTGGAAGTTTGTTTGCATATTTTTCAGCTTATACTTAAAAATAATTATAGAATCGACTTATTATGTGTCCAAAATTTGCTTTTGAAGAGGCCTATATCCAGTGCTGGACACTGGCCAGATGATGATGATAAATAATAATAATAATCTTTATTGTACACAAAATGGTAAATTTAACATAGGAATTACAACAGATAAGTAGGTACATGTTGCACAATCGGCGGCCTTATCGCTAAAAAGCAATCTCTTACAGGCAACCCATAAGGAAAAGAGAAGTAAGGAGCCAGACATAGGGCAGTTTTGGCGTAGTAAGATACCAATAAAATTATACCAAACAAAATACGAATACACACTATACTATACAAATACACTAATATATATAGGTACTATAATATACCTACATACATACATATAATAATAATTATAATGAATTAAGTAATGGGAGTAGACAATAGTAAAAAAGGGAGAGAAAGAAAGTGTGAGTTTGACAATATTATGTAAAGTTAAAGAGATAAGTAGTGGTTTTTCACTAAGTTTTTAAAAGATGTGATATTTTGAGGCAGTTTGATGGATACAGGCAATGCATTCCACAACCGTGCCGTCGTACAGTAAAGGATTTATCGTAAAAAGTAGTGGAATGCATTGGAATTTCCAATCTCAAATTTACCGATGACCTAAGACCCGATCTTGAATGAGAGTCACTTAGGAACTTGAAGCGTTCTTTCAAATAAGATGGAGTAGAAGGATTGAAGAGAATATTATAGAGTAAGGAAAGAATGTGACTATTCCGCCGAAGGCGAATTGGCAGCCACTTGAGCTTATTGCGGAAACTAGAAACGTGATCATATTTACGTAATACAAATATGAACCTAATACAGAAGTTTTGAAGACGCTCAAGCTTATCAAGTTGCTCCTCAGTGAGATCTAGATAGCTGATATCGGCATAGTCAAGGATAGGTAATAGAAGTGAGTTTGCAAGTGCAATCTTAGTGGCAATCGGCAGAAAGTGCCGCAGTTTTCGCAAAGTCCCCGCCGCAGCAAACAATTTGCGACTAACTTTGGTGATTTGTGGTCCCCAAGATAGTGTTTTGTCAATATAAACACCTAAGTCCTTCACGCAATCACTTATAGGTATTGGGATACCACCAAAAGTAATTTGGGGTAGCAGATTCCAGTCAATGCGAGAGATCATCCTGGGACTACCAACAACGATAATCTGTGTTTTCACAGGGTTGATCTGCAAACCAAATCTCAGGCTCCAAGCAGATATCCGTTCTAAATCAGAGTTCATAATGTGAAATGCTTCAAATAGCTCATGTGCAGGTGCCTGTTTGTAAATTTGAAGATCATCTGCATAAAGGTGGTAGGATGATTGAAGTTAATAGGAGATGGAATTTATGAAAATTGAGAAGAGTAATGGAGAGAGAACGCCACCCTGTGGAATACCGGCTGTCGTATTACACCACGAAGAGAAAGAGTCTTCGACCCGTATACACTGCCGACGACCAAACAGGTAACTATGAAACCAATCAATCACTGGTGGAGATATTATGTTAATAGAGCGTAATATACCGAGTAGAATGTGGAAATCAACGGTATTAAAGGCGTTATTTAAGTCCAGTAAGCAAAGTACCGTTAAATTGCCTTTCTCCATACCGAACCTAATGTCGTCGGTAATGTTGGTCAGTGCCGTAACAGTGCTGTGACCAGGACGGAATCCGGATTGTAGAGGATTGAATAGGAGGTTCTTGTTAAGGAAAGTAGTGAGTTGGACATGGACTAGGCGCTCGAGCACTTTAGAGAGGAAAGGTACACACGGAAATAGGACGATAATCAGAATAGGAAGTAGGTTTCCATTTTTTGGGCAAAGGAATAATTTGGGCATCTTTCCGAGCAGTTGGAAATACGCCCCAGGATAAGGAATAATTAAGTATATGATAAAGGATGGGAAGGATTTCGTTTAGGATAGGAAGAATCATCTTACGACCAACGCAATCATTACCGACAGCATTGGAAGAAATCGATAATACGCACCTTTTAACATCACACGCAGAAACTTGATTAAAGACGAAATGTGGATAATTTGGATTTGGCACCGTGGAAAGATCGTGTAAATTCTTATAAATAATGTATTAAGAGAAAATTCCGTATATAAAAACTTGTCAGTACTAAACAAATACTGTTAGCAATAATCAATTACAAGGAAAACATTCGCTAATAAACATAACCGCAGCGAACCGCGACTTAGAAACCAAACTAAAAGAGTTCCATGATACTCTTTGGGTCTTAGGGACTCCCCAGCTTTGAAGAATCGCAAGCACTATTACAGTTAAGACCTCTGGCAGTCAATTATGAACCGTAATTGAATGGGATAAAGTTCGAAACCCTTTCCACCAGTAATATAGATACCGATATTGGCAACGGAAACGATCAACGCTGTGTCAATGCTATTAAAGAAATCGCATAAAATTTTGATGTATATCCCAAAGAGGCGAACATACCGTCAGTATAAAAATGTATTTATACGTATAATATGTATGTATTTACAAAAAAAGTATATAATATGTATGTTTATCCATTATCTAGTACCCATAATACAAGCTCTGCTTAACTTGGTACTAGATAAAGAAATAAGAAAAAAAAAACCTGCCAAGTGCGTGTAAAGCCACGCACAACGTATGGCTTCATAGTAGCCCACCTAAGCTTAAACTTTCTTGATCAGAATATTACTAACGAATGTAAGTTTAAATGAATCGACTATTATTCGTTAATTAGTAATACCTAATGAGCCGTTCTAATATTTATTGATATTTTAACTGTCCATAATTTTATTGCCTGCACTATCAAGCATAGTTTACACACACCCAAATACTACGATTTAGAGCATAGAGAGGTATTTCTCAAATGGATCCCTAAATAGAAAAAGCATTAAAGAAAACCTCTAGTGTTTTAAAATACGTAATATCTAACTATATAACTAAACACAATATAATAAAAAAATAATTAAGTCGCTCTGCCAATTTTCAGGTGTGTGGAAGCTAGGCGTAGGTATAGTTCTTATTTTGTCGTACACTTAGTCACATGGTCACAATCTCACAATGTACAATCAAACAAGGCGGCGCTGGTACAGACTGAAAAAATCCCTTGGCTCGCTCTTAGAGTCGAGGGCACACTAGAAACTGGTTTTGTATACGAGTGTCAATGTGTGTATAAAGTAGTACTGGAAGCGACGATTTCTTGCTGAGCGATTCTCGCCCTTAATGTGATCGACCGGGTACAATCATGCCAAATTCCGCTCGCGAGTACTTATATCTTCAGCCTGAAACCACCGACGGACAAAAAACTACTCAGAGTTTATTGTAGGTTACTACGGAACCCTAATAAAAGTGAGGCACGAGTTCATCAGGACATTCTGCCTATTCTTACCTGGGTATAAATATATAATAAATATTCTCACCTTCATAAGTACTTCTTTCTGACCAGAATGAAATAATTAATTTGGAATTTTGTATTAACTCAATAAAAATATACCATCATCTTGATATCATTCTTACACACATTTTTACCTAAGGGCGAACTCTATCTTTACGCTTTACGCTTCTTGTTGAATAAGTGCAGACTTTCGATGATTCATTAATAGCTATTCATATGAATCTAGTATAAAATGCAGAAAGATAGAATGACAGGCAAAAACGAAAATGGTTGTTGGTTTTGTAATACGCAAAAACCATGCATTCATTTCGATATTAGGTACAAATGTAGGTATTGTACTGTCAGTCAATTTTATTATACTAATGATGAAAATGGACAGTCCATTTTCGTGTCTTGGATGCGACTAGGACGGTGAAGATTTTATTTTTAGTGATAAACTAGAGGACGCCAGCAGCTACGCCTGCATTTTTTTAAAATTTACTTGTTTTGGCCGATCCCGTGGGAATTTCGGGAAATTCCTTCTTAGTGCACCCCTACGGTCCCTAAGGAACATACATGCCAAATTTCAGCTTCCTGCGCCCAATAGTTTCGGCTGTAGCGTGTCTGTCAGTCAGTCAGTAACGCAAGGATTTTATATATTAAGATAAAGGATATAATTAAAGACTCCTCTAAGGCTACTCTTGTGAAATCATAACATCCGACCTCGTCATCCGATCAATAAAAGGCTCAACAGAACAGACATATAAGCCATGTATTAAATATATAAATACTCTTACGACAACCTAAACTTACCACTGACTGCCACTGTAAACAACTCTAAATTACTCACTATTTTAGACGTGTTTTGCACTACCTTTTCTTGAATGTATAAACTAAACATACACACATAGTCTCACGAATATATCCCCGAAGAGGTAGGCAGAGGTATATTGCTACACCCACTTTTCGCCAAATTTATTTTTAGGGGCGAGCCTATTGTCGTACCATGCACATTACCAGACTCCGTGTGCTGCTACTGAGAAATTCCTAACGGAAAAACCCAATAACAGTTTGCCCAACCCGGGGATCGAACCCGAGACCTCCCAATCCCACGCGCACATTTATGTCGCGAGACCAACGAGGCAGTCTTAAATATTAATAATAATAATAACCTGGCAACACTAAAGTTGACAGTACAGTCTTGGGAAAAAAATCTATTTTATTTATATTTACTAGCAGTGATCATAATTCAGATAAAATATTTAACACAAATAAGTCCAGAGAATCAACAGATAAATAGAAACCTTTTTATAAATACGCAAAGAAAATATAATAATATACACCATGAAAAATTTGATGACAGATGACATCCGTCACACAAGCTGTATTTATTCAATACAAAACAATAACAATTCCAAGATTGTACAATGTTAACCCGGGCTAAGGCAGCAAGAGCACGCTCACCACCTCCGGACTCGCTGCTCCGCTCCGCCTCGCAGACGCCGGCAGCCGCATCAGCGGCGCCGGCCAGTGAGGAGGCGTCGAGCTCGTCGAGCGGCGAGTATTTTTCCCCACCGACGTCGCCAACACCTGCACGGCGGCGGGGGAGAGGCCGGCCACCAGCATGCTTGGGATCGCGTGGCCCACCGGCCACGAATAGGGTCCTCGCTACCGGTGGTAATGTGCAGCGTATGCGTTGGACTCGTCAAATGAACGAAAACGTCATGCGCGCATATTTTGCGGCTACAGAGGGAGGAATTAACCTCACAGCGTACCGTAACAGAATACTGCCTTTGTTTCAGGCCCTTGAACCAGATGTTAATGTTTCTGTGCAACGACTATCAGATCAAGTGCGCGCTATCCAGCGATGTCACTTGTTGGATGACGAAGCACTTGAGCGGCTACGCTTGGACGCACAGTGTAGCTACGTTGTCCCTACCTCTTCCGACACAGTACCCATGGCGGCCCCAGAACCAATACACCATGTTGAAGAGGAAATGGATAATGTAGGTATAAATGTGAGTACCCAGTACAATGATAATTTGAGGAGCGCTTTGGAGGATGCGTTACGGGATTATCGTTCCACACCGCCAGACCATCGGCCACGTCTGCCACGACTGCCTACGCATAAAAAGAACCTGGCGCTGGTGTGCGCCCTAGACTCAATGCTAACTACTTATTTTAGTAACAGCCGGGACTTAACAGATACGCATTCAATTCTGTACTGCGGTGCTATTGCGGTGTGTCGCGTAGCAGGGGTCAAATTTAAACATGATTCTGTTGCGCGCCCAAAACCGAATAAACCAGCATGGCAGTGCAGAATTGAAAGACGTATTAATGAGACTAGGGTGCTCATCGGCAAGTTGGTCTGCTTCAGATCGGGAAATCAACGCCCGCGGGTGATGCGTTTCGTGAGACGTGCGTTTTTGGGGACTGGTATTAGTAGTCCTCAAGAATATATTACACGTGTCGCGGAGCGCATCGACTTTCTGAAGCAGAAAGTTTATGCGTGGGCAAGTCGTCTTCGCAGATACAAAAAGCGTGTGGAAAGGTATACCCAGAATCGTATGTTCCAAAGCGATCAGAAGTCTGTTTATAGAACTTGGGAACAATCAGACCAGTGTGTGAGTGATAGTGATCAGCCAGAGGATGCCGAGGTTATAGCCTTCTGGCGTAAAATCTGGTCAACGCCTGTCACTCATACTGAGGATGATTGGATATGTCAAGTAGAGCGAGCATGTGAACCTATTGAGAGGATGCCAGATGTAAATATTGAAACTGCAGACGTAGCCAATGCCATCCGTACAGCATCGAACTGGAAGTCACCGGGACCGGACGGCTTACATAACTTTTGGTTCAAATGGCTACGTAGTTCACATGCTTGCTTGGCTTCACAGTTTCAATCATCCTTAGAGTCTGGTTTGTTACCAAGTTTTATGACTAAAGGCATTACCCACTTGCTCCACAAGTCGGGTAGCACCGCGGATCCCACCAATTATAGGCCAATCACGTGCCTACCAACAATATATAAATTACTTACATCCATTCTAACAAAGAAAATTAATTTACATATATCAGACAATAACATCATGTCGGTATGTCAGAATGGATGTAAGAGTGGGGCCCGCGGTACTAAGGAGCTACTCCTCATAGACATGGCCATTAGCCAACAGGCTCGCCGTAACCGAAAGAGTCTGTCCACATGCTGGATAGACTACAAGAAGGCCTACGACTCTGTGCCTCATTCATGGCTTCTGAGGGTGCTGGAATTGTATAGAGTAGATGCAAATCTATGCGCCTTCCTGAGGTCATGTATGGGGCAGTGGAGGACGGTTCTTCACTATCCAGGGTGTCGACAGGGTCTTGGTAACGGCGAACTTATTAAGATAGAGCGGGGTATCTTTCAAGGTGACAGCCTGAGTCCCTTGTGGTTTTGCCTAGCCTTGAATCCCCTTAGCACATTGCTGGGAGATTCAAGGTTAGGTTACAAGTTGCGCAGGAATGGTCAAGCTATATCCCACTTGTTATTCATGGATGATCTGAAATTATTTGCCTGCAGAGAATCCCAACTGACAGCGCTACTGAGGGTCACTGAAAACTTCAGTAGCTCTATCAGAATGGAATTTGGTATAGATAAATGTGCAGTTATGCATGTAAAACAAGGTAGGGTAGTGCAATCTGATGGTGTACATCTATCAGATTTCACTCAGTTTAGATCAATCCTCGCAACTGATACCTATAAATACTTGGGTATGTCGCAAGCTTTGGGCATCAACGAGACAGACATGAAACAAGCGTTGCGGGAGCGCTTCTTTGGTCGCCTGAAAAAAGTCCTGAAGAGTCTTCTTTCAGGCGGCAACAAGGTGCGAGCCTGTAACGGTTGGGTCATGCCACTCTTGATGTACTCTTTCGGCATACTCAAGTGGACTCAGACTGAACTGGACGAGATTGATAGGCGAGTCCGTTCACTGTTGACCACATATCGAATGCATCACCCACGTTCGTCTGTAATGAGGTTGTACATCCCGCGGAAGTGCGGGGGCCGAGGGTTTCTAAACGCTAAGACCCTACACAACCGCGAGGTGTACAACCTTAGGGAATATTTTCTTAAGGGCAGTGTGGATGTGCATCGGGATGTGGTTGCAGTTGACGGTGGCCTAACCCCGCTCTCTTTGGCGAAAGAGAACTGGCGCAGGCCTGTAGCTTTAGGCGTCGACGACCACAGGCTTGTGTGGCAGAGCAAGGAGCTGCATGGTAGATTCTACCGGGCCCTTCACGGACCTGATGTAGATCAACTAGCTTCTGTGGCCTGGCTACGTTTTGGTAATCTCTTCGGAGAAACCGAAGGTTTTGTCTGTGCAATTGCAGATGAAGTTATCAAGACGAGAAATTACCGGAGGTATATCATGAGGGACGGCACAGTAGATATGTGTCGAGCTTGCAACCGACCTGGTGAGTCCCTCAGGCATATAGTCTCCGGTTGTTCTCGTCTTGCTAATAGCGAGTACTTGCACAGACACAACCAAGTAGCCAGGATCATACATCAGCAACTGGCTCTGCGATACGGGCTTGTAGACGTCGAGTTGCCATATTACAGGTACAGCCCTGAGCCAGTTCTCGAGAATGGTCATGCAACATTGTACTGGGATCGATCTATTGTCACAGATAGGACTGTTGTTTGCAACAGGCCTGATATTGTGATAATAGATCGATCAGAGCGCCGCGCAATGATTGTTGACATTACTATCCCACATGATGAGAATCTCGTGAAAGCAGAAAAAGACAAACAAGAGAAATATTTGGACTTGGCTCACGAGATTGTCGATATGTGGGATATTGATTCAGCAATCATTGTTCCGATAGTTGTGTCCGTTAATGGACTTATAGCCAAAACCCTCGAACGCCATCTAGAGAGGTTGAAACTAGGCAGTTGGGTCAAGAGTTTGATGCAAAAGGCAGTTCTTCTGCAAACGGCACGCATTGTGAGGAAATTTCTGGCTCTGGAGCCCTAACCACCGGTGACTTGGATCCTATTCCCGTCGTCGGTGGGAATCTATTTTTATATTTTTAAATATCATTTTTACTTTTTAGAGTGTTATATTTAAAAATGTAAAATATAAGATAAATATGAAAATAAAGAGAATAATAATAATAATATTCTACCACATTCACACAACACCATCTAGTCCCAAACTAAGCAGAAGCTTGTACTATGGATACTAGATAATGGATAAACATACATACAATATACTTTTTTTTTTGTAAATACATACATATTATACATAGAAACACCCAGACCAAGACAAACATCCATGTTCATGCACACAAATGTTTGACTTGTGCGGGAATCGAACCCGCGACCTTCGGCGTAGCAGTCGCTTACACTCCCGCGGCGCCAACCGGTCGTCAAAACTAAACAAATAAACTAAACCTTTACATATTACACATCTTCCTCGTGAATCACACTCTATATTGGTGAAAACCACATCTGTTCCGCATAGTCATAGGCAGATCAGGTATATGCGGCTGGGACTTTGTTTCATTGTTATTACTAAGGAATATCAATAGAGGTAGAAACATATTTGAAAGGATTTATTATAAGCATAGACACAAACTTTTATGTAGCGCTAGAAATAATTAATGATACCTATTCAAGAAAGAAAAGCAAATTGTACCGACTACTTGACGAAATATTTCAGACTATTTATGCCCTATGATATCTTCACAAGAGGGTATCTAATAGATTATTCTATTGAACCGTTAATATATTGTACCGACTACTTGACGAAATATTTCAGACTATTTATGCCCTATGATATCTTCACAAGAGGGTATCTAATAGATTATTCTATTGAACCGTTAATAGGGTGACACATTCAACTACCGTCCAAAACAGATATACTTTTGTAATATTTCTTGCCAGCATATTACTGAATTCTTTGATACAATTCAAACGTTTAACATGACTCAGTATAATGGAGAACGAAATGTCAATGGGCGATTACTTGACCTGGTGTTCTGTAATGATGCCTTGATTGTCAATGAAAGTACGTATTCACTGGCACAGCCTGTTGATGTGCATCACAAACCGTTAGTTATTGAAACAAAATTTATTGAAGTTCATAAACTAATTGAAAAACCTACTCGACGCTTTATCTTTTCAAAAGGCGACTATGATGCTATCAACTCTGAGCTTGATTTGATGGACTGGTATGAGTTATTAATGACCGTGAGTTTCGAGGACGCTGTCGCTAATTTTTACAATACATTATATAAGCTTAGGGACTCGTATATTCCCATTAAGTCTATTAAACAGTCATCCTACCCTCCCTGGTATACCAGATCATTAATTAAAATTATTAAGGAAAAACATAGGTACCATAAAAGATATAAAACATATAACAATACATCAGATTATCGATCTTTCTCCTTACTTCGTAGCAGAGTTGTCGCCATAGAAAAAACATGTTACGATGACTATATGCATAATATTGAACTATCTATTGTAAAAAATCCTAAATTATTTTGGTCCTACGTAAAGAGCAAGCGAAGGTCTGGCAAATTCCCTAATGTTATGTACTATCGTGAGACATATGCGAATACAGGACATGATATTAGTCAGTTATTTGCAAACTTTTTTCAGTCCACTTTCCTCGAGCCCGACCTGACGAATGATGAGGTGCGTACTACCAGTGAGCCATGCTTAAATGATTCTATTATGTCTGTTGGCACAGTTGACATAAATCCCTCAACAGTTCTAAGCTTACTCAAAGCCCTAGACCTTACAAAATCTGGTGGACCGGACTTAATACCACCCATTTTCATTGTTAAATGTGCTGACAGTCTTGTAAGACCTATATGTATTTTGTTTCGACGCTCGCTCTCTGAAGGTATAGTTCCAAAAATTTGGAAGGCCGCATTCATTACCCTAGTACTAAAAAAGGCGAAAAAGCTAATATCGAGAACTACCGCCCTATATCCAAAATCTGTCTATTTTTTAAGGTTTTGGAGCGCATAGTTCACACTACTGTTTATGCGGCATTTAAGAGCAGTCTGGGTGATGAGCAACATGGTTTCGTTAGGAACCGCTCCACAACGTCTAACTTAATCCTATCACATGAGTTTGTGGCTGCTGGAATGGAACTACAACAAGTAGACGTAATATACACGGACTACCGTAAATGTTTTGATCGTATAGATCATAGAGTACTTTTAGAGAAGTTATTGCTTGCTGGAATACACGGAGACTTGTTCCGATGGTTTGCCTCCTATATAGAAAACAGGACTCAAGCTGTAGTACTTCAAGGTTATACTTCAGTTTGGAATTCTATCCCATCTGGTGTACCACAAGGATCCATATTAGGACCTCTCCTGTTTACAATATTCATCGCAGATGTCAAACAATGCTTTCAACACTCTTACGTCTTACTTTATGCTGATGACATGAAAATTCACAAAGTGGTACGGAACGTAGTTGATACCCAGCGATTACAAGATGACCTGTGTAGATTTCAGACATATTGTAACCGGAATAAGCTGGAACTAACTGTGTCAAAATGTTTACACATAACTTTCACACGTCGTAGAGCAGTCATAGATCACAATTATACTCTCAATGATCAAATAATTAGAAAAGTAAACAGTCTCAGAGATCTAGGAATAATACAAGATAGTAAGCTTTTGTTTGATCAACACATAGATGATGTGGTTAAGAAGGCATCAAAGGCTCTAGGATTTATACTGCGAAACACGGTCGGGTTTCAAACTATAAAACCAATAAAAATATTATATTGCTCATACGTGCGCAGCCATTTAGAATACGCTTCGCAGGTTTGGAACCCTCTATACGATGTCTACAAAGCCCGTATTGAGAGCGTCCAAAGAAATTTTTTAAGAATTCTTGATTACAAGACACAGCAATGCTCAATTGACTACGACCACCGTTGTAGGCGATACCACTTCTTACCCTTGCAAATTAGACGTGACATTGCAGATATATGTATGTTACTGAATATCGCAAATGGCCACATCGATTGCCCGGAGCTGGTGGCCAATCTGTCGTTACGTACTAATCAATTGGGTTTTCGTCATAGGCCAATAATGATGGTCCCCTTTACATCTACGAATTATAGACGTAATGTATTTTCCATTAGAAGTGCAGTCAGTTTTAATAATCTTCCCAGGGAGTACAATATTGATCTGTTTTGTACTAGCGTGACAACAGTGAAACGGCTATTAGCCGATACATACTTTAGCGAGGGAGACGGCAATTAGCACACAATTGACTTACAAATCGTTTTATTTTGTTATCAGTTACAGTTTTAGTTTCCTTATACTTTTATCTTTTAAATACTGAATTTGTATCATCAATAATCAGTTCATTTCTTTAGATTTTTTGTTCCTTTTCTGGTGTTTTGTGTTTATTTGACTTTTCATTTTGTTACGTAAAATCGTTAATTATGTTAAACCTAACTGCGGAGGCTTGTTATTAGCAACATGATCAAATATGTTTTTTGTAGTGTAGTTGGTTATTAGTCTGTAAGCCTTCTTAATAACAAATAAATAAATTAATAAATAAATAAATAATATTACAAACGAGAAAGGTTTGTTTTTCTTTCTTTCATTTTGCAAGAGAGCGACTATTCATCATCCTCTTAGGGTTATCCCAGTTTTAATCTGGGGTCCGCTTACTGGTCTAACCGGATTTGGCTGAATATTAGCTTTTCCACGGAGCGACTGTCTGTCTGACCTCCGCAACCCGAAAGGGATAACGATATTCCGTGGTTTAGACTAGTGTCAGTTTATTTTAAAAGATATTGACGCCCTGTAACGATTGTCAAAGATCTTGATGACAACCGGGTCCGACGGCTTTTACGTTCCGTGCTCTTCGAGGCACGGGCAAGCAATAATTAACATTTCAATACGCATATAACTCCGACAAGAGAGCGAATATTATTATGGTCTTCTTTCTTTTCATGTGAGTGTGTGGCCAACTCTGGTGTCGGAGTTTTCAGACCGCCCGTAGGCCTCCGACATGGCCTAACGATCCTTATCCTTAGACAAGAACCGGGACCGACAGCTTTACGTGCCCTCCGAAGCACGGTAGCGCTCAGATGTAAATGCCACACACGGTCACCCATCCAAGTGGCGACCTGTGCAAGCGTTGCTTAACTTTGTCGATCTGTTACGAACGACAAGCTAAGTCTCGCTATGAGTATTATTATGGTATGATTTTTGTGTGACGAGATAGTTATGAGGCTGACGAGTGATATAGGCTGCTTCTCACCGCATTAACCAACTTCTACTTGATAGCGGCTGCGTGATGCCTGCTTCACATTGCTGTCGTTCAAGGGTCTGTAATCAGGTAGTCCGTTCGCTATTCTGCAATATGATAATACGTATCTACATTCGAGGTAGTCAAGTCATGCTGAGAATCGTAAGATTGCGTTACTCTTATAATGCACCGAGTACCAAGAAATATTCCTTAGGTATACCGAGAACTCGGGTATTTCGGCTACCTTATAAACTATTTTGAAAAGCGAAAGATCTGCATTTATTAGTCATCAAACCACTTAGGCTCATCTCAAAAAAAAGGGGCTTTAGCCCAGTGGTGCACGTAACGGACTGCCGAGACGATGGTCTCGGGTTCAATCCCCGGGTACCCCGGGCACACACCTCTGACTTTTCGAAGTAATGTGTGTATTAAAAATGTTAATTATCGCTCGCTTAACAATGTGCCCGATAGATGGCAATAGGCACGCCCCCTATTACATTGGGACCGAAACATAACTGGCGAAGTGTGGGTGTGTAATACACCCCTGCCTACTCCTTCGGGGATAAAAGGTGTGAAGTAATGTTACGTTATGTTATGTTAAGCTCATCTCAACTATATGAATAAACTAGAAGGCTGCAGTTACGCCTGCAGATTTATACCGATCCCGTAGATTTTCGGGAAATCCTTTCAATGGGTTTCCAAGGGACATATATGACAAATTTCAGCTTCTTGTTCGGTTGTCTGTCAAACAGTCAGAGAATTTTATATGTACTGAGGCCCTAACCAAACGGCATTCGCTCTGATATCTACTTTCGATAACGCTTGGTTGCCATGGCAACACAAGGAATTATTTCTTCGATGACCACGTGATATACCGAAGGCTTATGTCAGTTCCATACATTTTTGCACTTAGCAATTAGCGATATCGTTAATCGAATGCCATTTGGCTAGGGGGGCAGATCTGTTTAGCTTGACAGATATACGACATAACCTCGAAAAGCCTGCTTTTTCACCTGTACTAGTAGATAAATATCATTTCCACGTTGCACCTTACAAACATTTTAACAATGGACACAAAAGACACCCAGACTTGAAACAATAATCTGTGGATCACACACAGTTGAACCGTGTGGGAATCGAACCCACAACTCTCAGAGCAGTGCTAAACGGCGAGCCCGCCGATTCAACTGTTACGCCATACATCTATACACATAAATAAAATTGGAGTGTCTGTTTGTAATTTTAAAATAACCGCTTTTTACTAAATGCATAATGGATGTATACACGGTACATAAATCGATATTGATTTGTTTTTTATTTTTGTCTGTCTGTCTATCTGTCTGTATGTCTGTTTGTTCTCGCTAATCTTTGGAACGGCTGGGCCGATTTTGATGGGACTTCTGGCGGATAGCTTATGTACCAAGGAGTAACTTAGACTATAAATTAACCGGGTACGCGAAGTAGTTCCCTCAGGACGCGGGTGAAACCGCGGGTAACAAATAGTGTTATAAGTTTATAACTTACTAGAGGAAGCCAGCAGCTACGCCTGCATTTTTTTAAATTTACTCGTTTTGGCCGATCCCGTGGGAATTTCGGGAAATCCCTTCTTATTGCACCCCTATGGTCCTCAAGGAACATACATGCCAAATTTCAGCTTCCTGCGCCCAATAGTTTCGGCTGTGGCGTGTCTGTCAGTCAGTCAGTAACGCAAGGATTTTATATATTAAGATAATAAATCTGGTGACACTTCAAATATACATTATATAAATCATAATAAACATTAATTATTATATACAATAATATATTATGATGAAATCAGTATGTTATTAATTAATAAACATAATAAGATGAGGTTATAGGTTATTTTATAATCTGTTCCGGACTAGGGGAAGAACTATTATCAATACATTCATGTCTGACCCGAAGCTTTATCAAAACAATAATACGCAAGTTCATAAACATTAAAATAAACTCTATTGCAAAAGTTATAAGTTTTTTTTTGTATTGTCATCACACGGGGGTTTAGGGAATACCCAAGCACATGATAGCTTTGTTTATTTTGTAAGTTCACCAAATGTGATTTTAGGTCAATTTAATTTACTAGGAAGATATGTGGCCGAATACATAGTTATATTATATAGTGATAATAGATATATTTGTTTAACGATATTGACCTGCTGCTATTTCAATTGATTACAGGAGAAATTACTGTGGGTCATGCTTTAGAAAAATTACGGTAAAGCAACTTATGATGAATAGTTTTTTTATTATTTATTTCAATTAACATGGTAAAGTTATGTTTTTGTTCATTCTACCAACTGTACAAAATTAAAATGTAAAATACAAGTAAAAATTTGCAACATAGGGTTCCGTAGTCCACAAGGAACCCTTATAGTTTCGTCATGACTCATGTCCGTCCGTCTGACCGTCCGCAGCCTAGCTCAAAGACGCCTGGTGCTAGAAAGGTGATATTTGACATGAATATAGACATAAGATATTGCAATAAAGCTGTAAAATAAAATTTAGGAAAATATATTTTTTAAGGGTATCTCCCCTACATATATAGTGGGGTTGAATTTTTTTTTTGAGTACCCCATCATGTGGGGTATCATTGGATAGGTTTTTAAAAAATATTATTAGTTTGCTCAAATTATTTTTCGACAAAGTGATTGGTTTGTCAAATATCTAGCTTTGAAGTGAAAAAAATTGTTAGAAACAAGTGTCCCCCCCCCCTCTGCCGGCTAAACTATTAATTTTTAAGAGGTGAAAAAAATCACAAATGTAGTACATATAACGAATTTAAAAGGAAAACTATATCTTTACTAGATATCACTAGTTTACGAGTAATCGTCGGTTGACTTATAAATACCTATTTCTGTGAGTTTACATTGAGCGCGCTGGCTTAATCTTAAAGATATACGTACTTTGGTATGTAATGTACTACGGTACTTCGTATGTATAGTAGTAGTATATCTTGGAAACCACATTTTATGTTTACAATACATAACTGGATACATACCTAGTATTTTTTTAAACAAAACTTAGGTTCTTATAATAGTGTTATTAAAGTGATTTTTTCAGCAAAATAAACAGTCGGATTTGTTGTACATTAATACCCTTTGCAGCAAGTCATTATGGGCTACTACGGAACCCTACATTCGCGTGGCCCGACACGCACTTGGCCGGTTTTTTAATAAGCCCTCAGTTATTAGTGCATTGTCTTCTGTGTTAGGTACAGTTCAGAATTCAAAATCCAACCTAATTTTATAGTTGGGATGATATTTTTAAATTATAAAGATAATTTTAAATAATTAAATAGTCGGGACTGTGAAACGGGGTTGTTGGACCAACTATATAAAAAGTTGGACCTTGACCCCTAGTAAAGGCCCGTGGTCCAACTAGTTGGACAGAGCAGTTGGACCACTGCTCCGCACTGTTTTTTAAGACAAATATGAAGCCTGTGTGTCGTGAAGGCATATCATCATGAGTGAATGTGTGATTTTAGGCTTCTTTGTACATCATCATCCTCCTAGCGTTATCCCAGTTCCAATCTGGAATCCACTTAGTATTCTGATCGGATTTGACTGAATATAAGCATTTCCACAGAGCGACTGCCTGCCTGACTTTCGCAACCCAAAGGGATGGCGATATTCCATGGTTTAGGCTAGGTAAGTTTATTCAAAGTTACTAACTTTCTATAACGACTGTCAAAAATCTTCATGACAGCTGGGATCGACGACTTAACATGATCGCCGAGGAGCGAGGCAAGTGATAATAAAATTGATAATTTAATACACATAATGATATCTCCGAAAAGTCAGTGGTGCGTGCAGTGGATTCCAGGGTTTTTGATACATAAGGCGACGTAAATCTCCGATACTAAGTTTGCATACTATCGTCATATAGGTAGTATTGAATCACAAGACTCGAGTTGTCCGTTCCGTCAATATACCTAGCGGCCACAGCACAGCCAAATAGTGCCCCAACAAGACGAGCCAAAGGAAACGCAATACCTTTTCTCAAAGCACTTCATAGTTTCAGTTAGTTTCGTAGTAAACTACAAGAAACCTTTATTATTTCACCATTTCCTTTTGTCTGTCCGTTTACGGTTTTACTCTGAAACTATAATTATGAGTTAGAGAGACGAAATTTGGCTCAGTACGAAGTTTGGCAAAAAAAGTAACGTTTTGCGGCTCTCATACAGCTCCTAAATGAGAAAGCGGCCTTTTTTATTTTTTACTATATAGTATGGGGTATCGAGAGATAGGTTTTTCAAAAACACCAGAGGGTATACACAAACTGTTTTTTTTTTTTGGGACCCGTTTGCGAAATATTTATGAAAACACTTATAGCAAAAAATCTTTGACTTTGCGGCATAAATGTGCGCGTGGGATTGGGAGGTCTCGGGTTCGATTCCCGGATCGGGCAAAGTGTTATTGGGTTTTTCCGTTAGGAAATTCTCAGTAGCAGCACGGAGTCTGATAATGTACCCGGTACGGCAATAGGCTCGCCCCCTATTACGCGGGACCTGAAAATTCATGGCGAAATGTGGGTGTAATATTACACCTTTGCCTACCCCTTCGGGGATACAGGCGTGAGTCTATAAAAAAAAACTTATAGCAAAGTGATATGCCGCTAGATAGACTTCATCACAGCTATTTGTCAATTACCTATGAAGTTAAAAACACAGCTGTGCCAAAACATAACAAAAAAATCAATTTCCACGCAGGAAGCACAATATCAGAATCAAATTCTCAATACATCGTAATTCTGTATGTCAATGCAGGAAGTGATCCATATATCTTTTAATGTCAGCGGGGAGCCTGATCGATGATTGGCGTCACTGTGTCTGAGCGAAAACCTTTAGTGTAACATTGACTTTATGCGTCGGTGGAAAAAGTTTTGGAGTTGACTAGTCAGAATACCTTATACTTATTTTTTTAAATGCATACTCACGCATGTATCCAATTAGGGGTAGGCAGAGAGATAATATTATACCCACATTTCCCCACTATGAATTTGTAGGTCCCGCGTAAAAGGGGGCGAGCCTATTGCCGTTACTAGGCTCTTTGCCAGACAAACCCAGTAACTTTTGCCTGACCCGGGAATCAAACCTTGGACCACCTGACCAGCAGATGCATACGCTATCAACTGGACCACGGAGCCAGTCTTACTTCTTTATCCTGTTGCCAAGAAGTGAATAGCTCTTTTAGTTTCGTTTATTTTGATGACAAGGAGGAAATTCTAAAAAGTCGTTAGAGTTTGATATCTGCGACATTATTTATTTTGGACCTCTAGTTGACGAGGGTCAATTTGTTGTAAATGACCTCAAATATAAGGAATAGGTTGAAATACTTGTCACTCTATATGGTGTGACTATATTTGGTGGATTGGTGTTTAAGTGGTTAATAATGCTAAGTCGGAGATCATGGGTTTAATTAATGATTAAGCTGAAGCCAGAACTCGATATTTAGGGATTATTTTTCTGTGACAAGTTCAATGATTTTTCTGTGTCTTGGGGTCTGTTTGAGTATCTGGACTGACAAATTGTAGGAAATATGGTAGGTAATAAAATTGCTGACTAAGATAAGCTTATATTTACTCACATAGTCAACAAATGGCTGACCTGTCCCGTTGAGGTAAAACACATGCTATAGAATTCTGCAATATTCGTTGACAATATAATTACTACTGCCCTCTTAACTATGGCAATACATTTCATGTTATGGTTTTGCAATTTGTCTTATTAGGGTTCCGTAGCCAAGTATGGTAAAAAACGGCACCCTATAAATTCGCCATGTCTGTCTATCTCTCTGTCTGTCCGCATATTACAGATATTTTATTTGTCAGTATGTGTGGGTCAACAAGTATGTTACTTAAAGCTAGTTTTCACTCATGTCATACTATGAGCATACCAAGCAACATTTTGTAGAAAAATCTGTACAGTAGTTTTTGAATTTATCGCGAGCATACAGACACACACAACGGGCAGGGACTTCATTTAAGTTATAGATATATGAGTGGACTCTGGACTGCGGGAATTCCCGACTCCAAGCAACTATCAATAACTACAGTTCACAACTATGTACAGTCAGCTTCAATATACATTTGCCTTGCATTTTGATTTTAGTTTTTTTATTATTTTTAGACAAAGAATTTTTAAATAAAAAAATGAAAATTAAGAATAATGATCGAGGAGTTTTTTTAATTCAAGGCAGCGATAGCTTAGTGGAGATACAAAAAAACTGCCATGCAGAGGGTATCGGGTTCAAATCACCGCAAGCTCCACTGACTGTTAGCAATTATGTGCGTAGGTATTGAATCGTTTACTATCGCTTGTCCCGTGCCTCGGAAAGCACGCTTAGCCGTCAGTCTCCGCTGTCATGAGTATATTTTGACAGTCATGACACGCAGTCAGTAACTCAGTACCCCTGAATAAACTGAGACTAGTCTAAACCATGGATATGACAGATAGGCCGTCGCTCCGTGGAAAGCTCAAATTCAGTCAAATGCGGTGAGACTTGCAGTTGCATCTTGATAACGCTAAGAGGATGACGAATCGAGAAGTTTTAATTCATAAAAGACTCGGCAAAGATTTTGGGGTGTGTGGCGAGTTTCGTAGTTGACTGTACCTTCTGTATATAAACATCATACGAATATGGTAAACATTTTTATTCCATACGTAATAGAGATCATTTTCAATTACTTAGTTGCTTTTATCGTTTAAAAGAAAATCAACCTCTCAGCATAAATATTAAGGTTCAATATTATTTAGTGTTCTTAGATCGTCGGTCTGAAGTGAGGAAGGTATATAAAGGAAGAATCGTTTGGCAGGACTTATACTTTCTCTAGATGCCAGTTGGTTTGCTTCATAATTTAATCAAGATTGTAATTAAAGTATTCTTCACAATGAATTCCAAGTTTGTGCTGTTCTTGTGTATCTGTGCCGTCATCATGTCGACTGTCGCTGCTTGAAACTTCTTTAAAGACCTTGTAAGTTTTGTTTGTGTATGTAAGCAACCCGTTTCGCCTTTTTTGGCATTTCTATGAACCTATTTAGTAAAATTTCATGATTTTTATTTAGAAATGTGGAATAACCCTGTGTTATTTACTCAATTCGCTTCTTCATAATCTTTATCGTCTATACCTAATTATTAGAATTTTAAGCATAAAATATACTTATTGAATTATTACATTCATCATCAGTCAGCGTAGCTAAGTTTAATAGTAAAATTTAAGCTAATTTTTATACTGCTTATTGACGTAATGTATTTATTTTAAACTATTAGTTGTCGTGGCATTTTATTCCGTAATTTCAATATTACTGTGATGCCTTTGATGATTTATGTCCTTTAAGGCCTATTTCTAACTTTCAAGTCTCAACTCATAGCTCTCAATATGATTTTTATTTGTTATGTTTATCACCTCAGAACTCCGCCATTTATAAACGGCAACCGAAAATACTCTATTTTAGGACATACTGGCCAATCTTTTTTGAGTAAGATTATCAACAAAAGACTTCGGTGTGAACGCCTAAAAGACATCAAATATGAAGTAACATTGTTTTATTTTGTTTATTCTAGGAGGGCATTGGACAAAGAGTCCGTGACGCGGTGATAAGTGCCGCTCCAGCGGTGGACGTGCTCGCCAAAGCCAAGGAAATTGTACATTAATCTAACAGATATCACTTATTTGTCCTGGTAATTCTTCATATAATAAAAATACACATAAAGTATGTTACCAAAGTTATATAATTTTATTAGGTATAACCATCTGTACGTAATAAATCTTTAAAATCAGAAAGTCTTTTTTAATAAAATTATGGTCATCGTCCCAGCACCATCCCAATTAAACCTTCCTGAGTTCAGGGTCCTCTTTCCAGTCTAACCAGATTGGACAGAATTTCTACAGAAGCTTTTCCACAGAGCGATTGCCGTTTGACCTTCACAACCCAAAGGGATAGCAATTTGAAACTGAGACAAGTGTAAGTACATGAAGGGTAGTGACTCCTCTTAACGACTGTCAAAGGTCTCCATGACAGCCAGGAACAACGGCTTAACACCTTCGCCAAGGCACGAGGCAAGCAATAATTCACAAGATCATGTTTCGTGGGCGCTGTGCATAGTAATCTGTTACTATCTCCACTAGGTTATAGCTGCCTATTCTAATATCACATCATAAAGTTTTTTCACTTGAGTGTGTAGCCACCTCTAATGTCGGAGTTTTAAATTTTATTTATTTATTTTTATCACATAACTTTGCCATTACAGATATAACTTAACCTAATTCGACAAAGAACCTAACTTAAAATATATTTCCTTAACTATACTTCCTTACATACTACACAGTAAGTGGCCCTTGTGAACTCGCTCAGTGTACAGTTAAATATGTCAATCCCATCAGCCACCGTGTTGAGAGTGCGCAACGCGCGAGCGAGCGGTGCGCGCTCCAGCAGGTTGGTGCGCGCAGGCGGCACCACCAGCAGCGGCGGCCTGCGCCGCCGCGTCACGTACTCGTCCGGAATACAAAAACCTATCTCTGAGAGTAGTATACCAGAGTTTTGTATTGTACCTCTCAAAACTTTCAGAAGATAAGTTGCCAATGCCACTTCACGCCTGACTTCCAATCTGAAATACCCCACCATACCAAGGCGGTAAGGCGGCAATAAGGTGGGGTACAGTAACGGGTATCCCGGATATATCCCATATAATTTTAAATACATAAATCTAATATATCTGTTCTGTATCCGCTCGAGCATCTTTTTATATTTAATTTCGCTCGGACTCCAGATGGCCGCATTGTATTCCAGATGACTCTTCACAAGAGCCTCGTACAAAGCCCTTAATGCACCGATGTTCGTGAACTCATTCGCCCGACGCAGCATAAACCCTAGATTCCGGTACGCCTTCTTACAAATATGTACCACGTGTTTACGAAACTGTAAGTCGCTGGTGAAATGGATGCCTAAATCCTTTACCTCCGTGACACGCTGCAGCAGCTCCCCGTTTATACTGTACTGGTGGTGTTGTTGGTTTCGTGTGCGGATGAATGAAAGCACTGAGCACTTTGAAACATTGAAGTAAAGCTTATTGCAGTGACTCCATTCAGTGACTCTATCCAAGTCGCACTGCAGCATGTCACTATCAGCACTGTTTTTAATCACCGTTGACAACTTAAGGTCATCGGCAAACAGTAGACATGTTGACCTGACCATCGTCGGTAAATCATTTACCATGATAATAAATAATAAGGGTCCTAGATTACTGCCCTGACTGACTCCCGATCTTGTGTAGTAGGGCTCCGAGAAGTGTCCGCCACAGTCGACATACTGACGCCTATCTCGAAGATAACTGGCGAAGAACTTTACAGTATGAAATGTGCAGCCCATACCAGCCAACCTCGACAAGAGTATGTCGTGGTCGACCGTGTCAAACGCCTTCTTGAAGTCCAGGTAGGCTACGTCAACCTGAAGCCCAGCGTCAACAGCTGGTACCAACTGCGTCATCAGGTGAAGTAAGTTTCCCGCTGTACCGCGTCCAGGACGGAAGCCGTGCTGCGCATCAGACAAATGAGCCCCAATCTGTACATAAAGGCTTCTGTGAACAGCCATCTCGAATACTTTGGCTGGTGCGCTCAGCACCGCAATAGGTCTAAAGTCACTGACATCCGTGCCACCTCGACCTTTTGGTATAGGTACCACCCGAGTCAGTTTCCAACGAGTCGGAAAGTGTGCTACCGATAAGCAAATATTGAATATGTGCAGCAAAGGTCCCACTAATACTATGCGGCAATCCCTCAAGATGTAGGGTTGAATCCCATCAGGACCCACTGAGCGCTTAGGCGGCAGACAAGTGAGCGCGCGGCGAACGGCCGCCCTCTCGAGGCAGGCGAGGTGCGCGTACGCGCTGCTCGGCGCCGCCTCTCTGCACGCCGCCTCTGCGCTCAGTGTGCCCGCCGCTTCGCTGTACACAGAGTGGAAGAATCGTGCATACTCCTTAGCAGATTCGTCACCTAATAGAACTCGTCCCTCTTTAATCAGTTTGTACTGTCTAGGCGTGTCTTTGTTCGACCTTACGTAATTCCAGAATGACTTAGGGTCAGTAGCGAGATTATTTTGTAATCGTTCTTTATACCTGAGGTGACAACTCGCGGTGTCCACTTTTACCCTTGCCCGACAGCGAGAGAACGCCTCATAATCACTCGGACATTTGGTTACTTTATAATTTTTATGCAACCTGTATTTTAATTTAATTAGTTTGATAAGGTCTATGGTATACCATTCTGGATAAATTCTTTTACTAATATTATTATTTTTCGGAGGAATGCTAACATTAAAGGTAATAGGCATAAATTGCCCGAAGGCAAGGCTGACATATCCTCATGATTCTTGTCGTGAGGCAAGAACCTAGACTGACAGCTTTACGTGTCCTCTGAAGCACGGTAACGCTTTGATATAAGGTCACCCATCTAAATGACGACCTGTGCTAGTGTTGCTTGATTTTGTAAATCATACTTTCTAATAGTTAGTTCACTTTTTACCTGAATTATCAAACTGAGCGAAATTTTCAAGAAATCTGTTAACTCCAAAACATTTTGAATAATTAATTAAAATCCGGGCAGCACAGGCCAAGAATATTTTTGGATTGTGCTGTCTCTTTTTAATATTTAATGTATGTACTTATCCTCGTATCCGGATCGCTTTACCATCTTGTATTTTATTCAGAAATAACGGAACTGCGACTTTGTGAGAAAAATATTTCATGCAACAAGGACGTCTACGTGACGAATTCAAAATGTCACAGCCTATTTCATTCTGTGTCTGCCGCAAGAACTAACGCAAATAAACATAGGGAACAGTACCTTTGGGAAGAGACGGATCTCTCAATGTCATTTTAAAGACAACGCCCGCACTTAGCATAAATCCTGTGTCGCGAGGGACTAACGGACACAATGAACACCGAAACTCGACACTCTTTATGAACCACACAAAGTGTTGCCTCGTGTGGGAATCGAACCCACAACACTCGGCGCAGTTTCAAGCGGCGAGGCGGCCGTATAAACCACTACGTCAACCGATTAAAAGGGAGAAGGCGAGCATATTAGTACATTTTATTTATTGTAAACAAATGAATTACTGGATTGCGTCTAGAAATCGATATTAATATTTTGTGAATGGTCTATAACGACTCCTATCTTTTGTAAATAAAATTATTATACACAAGTATTATAACTTATGCCGAAGGTACTTCACCTTATACCAAACATGAATTCACAAAGAGGGATACCCCGCTTCGAAACTGACGGTTGAATAAAATATTAATGGATGCCACTTTCAATCTCAGGAAAACCGCACATATTAATTCGTGATAAGGATAATTATATTCCAATTAAGAAACAAATTGATGATATACTTATCAAAGAAGATTGAATTTTACTCCTTCAACTTAAAGTTCAATATCCAATGGCAAGTCTGCAAGTCTTCATTGCCTAAGTGCATATGTTTTATAAAGAAAATATCAATTACTAAGAGCCGTACTCTTTTTGATTGCCAGACACTGGACGGCTAAAAGATTAGTATTAATTTTTTTTATAGACTCACGCCTGTGTCCCCGAAGGGGTAGGCAGAGGTGTAATATTACACCCACATTTCGCCATGAATTTTTAGGTACTACGTAATAGGGGGCGAGCCTATTGCCGTACCGGACACATTACCTGACTCCGTGTTGCTACTGAGAATTTCCTAACAGAAAAACCCAATAACACTTTGCTCAACCCGGAAATCGATCCCGAGACCTCCCAAACCCACTCGCACATTTATGCCGCAAGACCAACGAGGCAGTCTAAAATATTATTCAACGAGTAATTCAAAAGTATTCATTTTTTTGTGCATTTGCTTGATCATTATGTCTACAGTTTTTGCGTGGAATCTCTTCAAAGAAATTGTAAGTTCATAAATATAGATTAAGACTGGGTTTTCAAAAGACTTTCGTAATCAGCTTTTCAAAAAAATACTGTAACGTGCCACCTTTTTCTTTTTTTTCAAAGTTCGTTGAACGCATCATATTGGTAACGATTGACTGATGGGCTGTATTAACCTCCCGTAAACAAACCTTGTGCCAGCTACTGCTACTTCAGTTTTTTTTGTTTTTTTTTAATAAGACAACTCCCGCACTAGAACGAAATTCCTATGTCACGGGAGACTTTACAAACATACAACCAACGGACACAATGAACTCCCAGACTCGAGACAACAATTTGTAGATCACACAAAGTGTTGTCTCGTGGGAATCGAACCCACGACACGCGGCGCAGTACCAAGCGGCGAGGCAACCGCTTAAACCACTACGCGAACCGTGCAGTCAATTTAAACAAAACTTCTGTAATTTAGAAAAGTTGAATTTATGACTAAAATAATATAGCGCCTGTAGGTACACTGCCACACTGTTAAAGAGGAAGAGAGAACTGAGAAAGAGGCAAGAAATTATTAAAATATTTAGTGTAATCAATTTTATTATGGTTACAATACAGATATTTTTTTATCTATAGCAACAATTCAAAAAAACATTTTTAACATTCTTCCAATAATTCGTATTTGTATACAACTATTAATCCCTTCGGCCGTTTAAAGGACCTGTGTTTCGGAAAAGATTCCGTACGAGGCTCTTCTTCTACTTGATGTGTCGAATTTACCTCACCTTTTATTTAAAAGATTCCGATATCGAGATACCGATTCAATACTGGAGATGGTTGGAAACCTAAAAGCGTATCTAACTTTTCAAAGTAAACTGGCAAGTCCGGTATCAAATCGGTCTTATCTATCACAAAAATGTATGAATCTTTAAGAGAAGCCATTTCTATTGAACGAGCCTTACGCTAGTCTAGCGAAATAGTTACTGATATTAGAAATATAGGTGAATCCATCTCTTTATTCTATCTTCAGCAAAATTGATGACTCTAATTTGTCTTAATATAAAGTCCTCATTATTGATTTCGATAACGGCGACGGAAGGCAATTCTTTTTAATTTTGAACATAATTATGCTCTAATATAGCTCGCAAGCCCAAACTTTGCCTGCAACCGGACTGTTGGGACGAAGTTAGTTCTTATACACGCATATACTATAAAACATTCTCGAAAATACATTACGACACAGTCACATAATACCAGAAATCAATTAAATCAGATCGTAATTGAGAAATTGTTTTATGACTATTATTATAGACAACACAAGGTAAAAGTTACGACTGTTCATTCTGGAAAGAAATAACGAGTGTTACGGATAAGAAATAGCCAACAATGTTGAAATTAAATGTTATCTTTGTTTTCCTTTGTAAGTATTTCAAATAAATTTTATTATATTGTTGGTCAGTTTCGAGATCTTTTATCCGAGATTTCAATTCGGCCAATATTTCCTTGTCGATTGTATCTTTGGTAGAAGAGCCAAATAACAGTTTGTGTGATCCGTAGATTTAAAACGCATAAAGTGAACAATATTGTTCAGAAGCACGTGAACCTTACGTAATCAATTTTCATTGCCTATTTACCACTTATATCCCAGTGTACAAACATCGCATAATTTTTAGCAGACTTCAATAGGATATTCTCAATTCGACAGTTTTTTTATAAGTGTTACCTCAGAAGCTTTCACCGGGTCGACTGACGTAGATGATTATTCTTGCTAGTGTTTCTTGTATGGTCCCATTTAAATTTGAATAAGATCTGTGTGATTTGAAGTTTTTCAGCTATCATTAATACTTAATACATTTTTCCTGCATAATTATACGAGGAAGCAGCGATAGCCGAGTGGAGAGACCGACAGACTGCTACGCAGAGGGTCTCGAGTTCGAACCCACGGCACGCACCAATGACTTTTCGAAGTTAAGTGCGTATTAAATTGTTAATCATCGCTTACTTATCGGTGAAAGAAAACATCGTGAGGAAACCTGCATGTCTGAAAGTTCTCCATAATGTTCTCAAAACACATGTGAAGTCTGCCAACCCGCACTTCAACAGCGTGGTAGACTATAGCCTTACCCTTCTCATAGTGAGAAGAGGCCCGTGCCCAGCAGTGGGACAGTATAAAGGGTTGATAATAATTAATTATACTAGAAGACACCCGCGGCTACGCACGCATTTTTTACCCATTTTGCCCGATCCCGTAGGAATTTCGAGAAATCTCTTCTAAGTGCACCCCTACAGTCCCCAAGGAACATACATACCAAATTTCAGCTTCTTGCGCTCAATAGTGTTGGCTGTAGCTTGTCTGTCAGTTAGTCAGTCAGTCATCATCGCAAGAATTTTATATATATAGATTTTGAAGAGTTTTGAAGTCAGTTCCTTTAATGTACTTATGTTTTACAGTAACAGTGATGACGTTATCAGTGTCAGCCACTTACGTAAACAACAGTCATCCGAGGCCGTGGAAAGTACGCTACTACCCTAAGAAGACTCTGTTTCGTAAATCTGACTTGATGGACAAGGGATGTATTGTTTTCATCAAAGATTGTCCGAAGATCTACAAGTAAGTACACGATGAATTTATTTTGAGGTTTAAAGTAGGCTTTGAACAATGACAACCTTATAAAGCGTTCTGCAAAATAAATATCACGAAGCTTTAAATATCTACTTAATCTTTCTTTCTATTTAAGAGCTAGGCTCTTGTCGGTGGAGCTTCTTCCATGCCAATCTATCCTCAGCCAGTGCCTTGATATCTTGATACGACGCAACGTTAACTTTTTCCTTTACTTGGTCTATGAATGTTCTCCTTGGCCTACCCCTTCCTCGCCTTAATGCGCTCTATAATTATAAGAAAATCGCGTAGTACATTTTTACTGGCATTCATTGCAAAATGTTATGTACTTCACAGATTTTTGCTTAACTGTTCTTTAGGAGTGCCATTGTTTTACCTTGTTAAAACGTTGTTGTTTCATTACATAGGCATTTAGTTTTCAATGGAATAAGACATAGTAGTAGTGGAAAATCCCTGCCAAAATTATAAATAAAACTGTGATTAGTGTTCTTGCGAGCTTCAGACAAACGTGGATTTCTAGAGGATTGTATAACTACGCTCTTAGTTTGAAGCAATAAAGAGTTACCTATCTTACATCTTTTTTTAATTCTCATGGCAGAATGTCGTCCTGACTATTTATTATATTTCACTAAAATTAAGCTACCCATTTTAGTTTAAGTGAAACATAGCTATTCTGTGGTTCTAATGATGCAACATTTTATTACATTTGTTTGAGTAAATAGGTGACCAATAAAACACGTTGCCTCGTTGGTCTCGCATAATGCGCGTGGGATTGGGAAGTCTGAGGTTCGATTCCCGGGTCGGGCAAAGTGTTATTGGGTTTTTCCGTTAGGAAATTCTCAGTAGCAGCACGGAGTCTAGTAATGTGCCCGGTACGGCAATAGGCTCGCCCCCTATAACGTGGGACCTAAAAAAATCATGGCGAAATGTGGGTATAATATTACACCTCTGCATACTCCTTCGGGGATACAGGCGTGAGTCTATAAAATAAACTCAAATTAGCTTTAAAATATTGCTTTGAATGTTAATTCGCTATCAGAAATTCGTATGCATAATATTGCAACTGCGGTTAGTAATGCTCAAAAGAGGCTGATTCATCATTCTCCTAACGTTATCCCAGTTTCAACCTGGGGTCCGCTTAATAGTCTAACCGGATTTCGCTGAATATTAGCTTCTCCACAGAGTGACTGCCTGTCTAACCTCCGCAACCCGAAAGGATAGCCATATTCCATGGTTGTTTTTCGTGTGAGCGTGTGGCCAACTCTGGTGTCGGAGTTTTCAGACCGCCCGAAGGCCTCCGACATGGCCTAACGATCCTTATCCTTGGACAAGAACCGGGACCGACAGCTTTACGTGCCCTCCGAAGCACGGTAGCGCTCAGATGTAAATGCCACACACGGTCACCCATCCAAGTGGTAACCTGTGCAAGCGTTGCTTAACTTTGCCGATCTGTTACGAACGGCAAGCCAAGTCTCGCTACGAGCGCTACATTTACAAGGTACTGACACCCTATAACGACTGTCAAAGATCTTCATGACAACCGGGACCGACGGCTTAACGTGCTCTCCGAGGCACGGGACAAGCGATAATTTATAATTCAATACGCACATAACTCCGAAAAGTCATTGGTGCGCGCCGTGGATTCGAACCCGATACCCTCTGCATGGCAGTCTGTTGGTATCTCTACTAGGCTATCGCTGCCTCAAAAGAGGCTGATTGTTGGTTAATAATTAAGTATGTGGTTGAATTCATTACGGCACAATGCCTATCAATTTGTTCAGTATAAAGAGTTATTTAGTTTATCAGTATAAAGCCTCTTTGGCCCTGTGCCTTCTGACTAAATAATAAAATTGGAGATAGATTTCCGTGTGGAGACTCATTAAGATTACATCAAGCTCTAATGGCTTTGCGTTATCCTGAAATAGTTGGTTTAGTTCTGGTTATTTTGTGCCCATTGGTTGAATCTTTTAAAGGTCCCTGAAGCACCGGATATCTTCCTAGTGCAGGTATGGTCATTCGAAAAATAAGTAAAGAGGGAACCGCTTTTGCTCATGTTTAATTTTCGAAAAAATATTTTCTGAAATTTGAATATTCTGAGCAATAATCAAGGACACAAATAAAGTAAATGTACATAATACATGGAAAAATGCAATTTGTCATTATTTAAATCCGTTACTTCAGACCTTGTTTTACCTGCAGTTCCTTCTTACTGATGGCAACTTATACCTATAAGTTGCGATTTCTCAAACTTGGGGAAAGGGACAGAAGATCACGATGACTTCTATTCTCCTTCTTTTACTTCATATTCTGTCTTTCTCTTCTGCAATTGTAATAATATTGTCTGTTTTAGACGAAACCATATCTGCGCCCGACATTACGACGGAGCATATAAGACCTTCACCAACTTCTGTGAGATGGAATACGAAAACTGCAACAGTTGGCGAAGTACGTATATCAAATAGATCAACAATTAAAAATATTTTAGTGATACAAACAGTGTGCGATGATATAAGACCCTATTTTCAATAAAATATGTTACTTAAATAATAAATCAGAATAAACTGTTGAATCGTGCAAAATAAGATCGTATCGCGCAGCTATTGTAGGTACGTGTGCTTGTGTATGTTAGGGTTGAGCTCAACCCTTAGGTACCTGCAATGGTGATCAGCTGAGCGGCGGCGGCGGTCAATACACCGAGTTAATTTTCAAAGTGCATGATGACGAAAAGTTTTTTTAACATTTAGTGACTTATTTTTCATGTATTTGTATTCAGATATAGTAGTATATTCAATTATTCACCCCTTAAAATATTTTGCAAATGCAAATCCTAACCCTGTATATTATCTACATACCGTGTGATGTCGGATTAAGAAAACAACGTGTCACTACCTCATTTCATTTAGTGTTTAACCATATTCAACAATTAGTATCTTTTAGAAGAGACGGAAAATTCGACCGCAAATCTCGTTAGTGTTAGTTAACCCAAAGCTAAATCATCATCATCGCCCTAGCGTTATCCCGGTTGCATCCAAGACTTACACGCCTTGGAGCCCGAGGTCCGCTTACTGGTCTACCCAGATATGACAGAATATCAACTTTTCCACAGAGCGACTGCCGTCTGACCTCCGCAACCCAAAGGGATAGCGATATTCCATGAAACTAAGTAAACCCAAAGCTAAATAAATACCTACTATAATTAGAAGAGGATTATGTCCAACACTGGACTGCAATGCTGTATGTTAACGTAATGACTGTTTTTAGTAAAGAGCCAACCGAATACATTGCTTTACATAGAAATTCGATGAAAACAGAATTTCAATCAATTTCTTTAGATTTCGATAAAAGCATTGAATATTTAAATTTTCAACAAAAACACAGCTTCAGAAACTTATTGTGCTGACTGTTCATTTTTTGCCAACCCTTCAAAATACAAATAAAACATTTTTGGTATTTTTCAGAATGGAGTTTAATCAAGCAAGAGCGATGCTGAATAAAATACTGCTATTAAATTATTGAAAGGCGTCTGGGAGTAAATAGTTTTATTGTCACTTGAATCTATAATAAAGTTATTTTTTATGTTACTTTGAAATTTTGTTTGAAATATATCATGAAAATAAATCTTTTATAATATAAATCATTCAATTTAAAACGAAAAAATAATATTGTCCGTGAGAGGTAATAAAAATATGCTTACTTTTGTATCTTCATCGTCGTTTTAGCGTTATCTCGACTCTTTGCCAAGGCTTTAGGCCTTGGAGAAGGTGGCCTCCTTTTATTTTGCTTCGAACCTGATTTGAAATAGTCAAAGTCAAAATCATTTAGTCATCTAGGCCACAAAGTGACACTTATGAGCGTCAAAATTTCTGTTAATTACTTAATGATTTTACATTCACTACCACGAACGCAATGCAATAGGTAGAACCACGAAAAAGAACAGACAATAAAACTCATGGCCACTCTTTTAAATCAAATAAATGGATGTACATTTTATAACTATTGATATCATACTCAAGCAGTAAATAATGTTCATTTGGTAAGCCTCCCAAAGTAAATATGGTGAAACAGGAGCATCCACTTACGTCTTTTTAATGCAGGCAACTCGCGAACATGGTCAGAAGTTATTGTCTGACACACGTAACCCAAAAGGGTAACCATATTCTATGGACTCTACTCTACATCTATGTACTTTAGACCAGTGTCAGGATATTTGAGAGTACTGACTCCCGATACAAAGTATCATAGCAGCCTATCCTTAATACGGCCGAGACCGACCGCTGAGGGACGACTGGCAAACCAAATGGCTATTACGTGCTCTCCGAGGTACGGAAAAGTGTGAGGATTTATAATCCGTCATATGCATAAATGCACATTATTTGATAAGAATAGGAGAGAGTGCCGTTCCAAATTTGGATTTTGGTAATTCCATATTCAAAATTCCGACCGTCTTCTTGCTAAGGATATCTGATTCAGATTTATACTACCTCTACCTCCATAAATCAAAACGAAAGCAGACCAAGGCTACCTTTAAAATTGGTTTATTGGATTGGATTTTTTCTTTCATGATGATTCAATTGGATGCCGGTACTTGTTAATTTATAAAGCTCTTCACATCTTTCTCTCTTCCTTCAGTGCTATACATAGTAAGACATATTGAATTAAATACTAATTTCAATCAATTTTCATAAGAAATTATCTTGTTTCTTTTTCTAGTAGTTGGTGGTGGGTCCTGTGACATCCTGTATATTTATCAGGGAACCGAGACTTCTAACTGCTACTATACGTTACTTGGAGGGTATTTCTACTCCAAGTACAATTTGTTACCAATAATACTATTTTTATACGTTATTTATTTTAAATTTTGTTTCTTTGTTGTATCCTTTAATTATATTTTTTATGTAAGTGTGTTGTACCTAAATTTATTTACTTTGCTCTTTTAACTATTATGCTATTTTAAGATACAATATGTAATTATTAGATTTACTATTATGTACTTGCCAATAACTTATACGTGTGGTGTTACTGTTAATGTAAGTTGGTAATTATTAAATAAATAAATATATTTTTAATTTAATCAAAAGTGCGCGCGTGCAATGCTCTGACTACCCACTTATCCATGGGTACATGGGAAATCTCTAGAACAAATTGGAAGAGCCAATGCACCGATTTTGTACCTAATTTGAAAAATTGTATGGTGACTTTGAGCCTCAATATTTCCTGAACCAGTAATTTCTCAAGTATGGTGCGAAAGTAAAAATATTCGTAATTATTAGTACAATATGGGATTTCAGTTTTCGTTAAGGGTCTTTTTATACCCTGTATAGCACAAAATTACTGACAGATTTAATAAAATACAAACACAGCTATCAAACAATTTAAAAATTGGAAAGGCACGCTCGATTTTTGGCACAACTCACTAAGGAACACATGAAGAGAATAATGTAAATTTTCATCTCTGAGAATAATGTAAATCTTCATTACGTGGGACTAAAAATTTATGGCGAAATGTGGGTGTAATATTTACACATCTGCCTACCCCTTCGGGGATACAGGCGTGAGACTACAAATAAATAAATAATATTCATCTCCGTGTGAAGGAAAAGAATACAAAATGTCACTAACTTATATTACTCATTGGCTGTCGTAAGAGGCGAATAAGAAACTTATGAGAAACAAATAAGTAACTGTGCGAAAGGACACAAAACTCGACTTCAAACCATAAACTAACCCGTCTGGCCAGCGTGGTATAATAGGCCAAATTATTTTATTGATTCACAGTGCTACTGTCATGATGAGAAACATGAAAAAGATGACACTATGAAAAGCTGTTAAAAAAAGAATAGTCAACCTATAATCAAGCTTACAGCTAGGATTAAACCTCTCAGAATACGCGCTAACGCGATGTCGGTGCCATTCTGCCAAGTCTTTAAACGTGGGTTGGACGGAAACGCGGCCGCGTCACCTACCGATTGATTCAGATACTCACCGGGCACGGGTGCTTCGGTGAGTATCTGAATCGAATAAGACGTGACCGGACGGCATAATGCCACCACTGTGCAGGCGACCTGGACTCCGCCCAGCATACGCTGGGGGATCGCCCGGCATGGGCTTCGACCGGAACGGGCGAGATCTGTCGCCGTTAGCAGTTATTGCTACCATGCTGGTGGGCGAGGAGGGATGGCACGCAGTGGCCTCCTTAACTTGTAATGCTCCAAAAAGAGTCTGCTGAGCGGGAGTGGGAGAGGGCTGATCCTGCCCGAAGACAAGTTCATAGCACGGTGGCATAGGTCGTTAAATATTTGATTGACTATAAATTCCCGTCTCGTGTAATTTTGAATCCGATCTCACTGTTCAAAAACACACCAAAATATACACTCAAAATAGTTGTAAAATATACATAATATAAAGTATGCCTGTTCAATTACACGCAGTAATTTGCCGTAGTTGTTCAACGCGACTCTACCATTCATAAACTCTTTAGTACGAGTATAAGCAACTAAGTGCAGCGACACACCTGCCGAAAGTTTCACACCGAACCTTCAGCGGCTGATATCGGTCGTAGTATTCAGTAGGCATGATATACTAAACGCGCTTCGAAGATCGACGCCGCGCCGAACGCAAAGTAACTTCGACTTTTTTGTTATTCTTTTTTCTTTTGTTATTAAAAAGACGACTTCTGCACTAGGAATAAATCCTGTGTCGCGGGTGACTTTACAAAGATACAACCAACGGACACAATGAACCCCCAGACTCGAAACAATAATTTATGCATCACACAAAGTGTAGGGTGCAAAGGGTTCCCACCAAGAACTTAGGGTCCCAAGCCAACCTCACCTGCAAGTGGGGCACCTGCCGATCAACGGACGAGGCTCTGGCAAACAAAATATCCCGATAAGTGGCAATAGGCTCGCCACCTATTACGTGGGATCAAAACACTGGCGAAAAGTGGTCGTTTAATATGCCTGTGTTTCCCCGAAGGGTAGCTTCGGGGAAACAGGCGTGAGTCTATGTATGTATGTATGTACAAAGTGTTGTCTCGTGTGGGAATCGAACCCTCAAACGGCGAGGCGACCGCTTAAACAACTACGCCAACTGCGCAGTCCGACTGAAATGATATAGGCGTTTTATTTTATTGTCACCTATCAAATTGAATCCATGCCGCTTGATCCTAACCAGTCAAGGTGTCTCACACTATACCGATATCATAGCAACAATAATGGCATTGCGGCCCTCACCTTGATGGCCTAAAAAACAGCTTTTTCACGCTCGGCTTAAAGGACCCGGTATCATAGAAGCAAGGGAACACAATCATGGGCAAGAGATTTGAAAACCATAAGCGAACGTTCCGCTCCACAGATGTGACGCAATACTAAGAAAGGGCAGTTTATAGTGTAATAAGATTTACCAGATTATTACAATGAAATAGAGCTGCATGTTCAATTTATGCTCATGTTCATATTTTTATTCCCTATTGTAACTGATCTCATTTAATATTACAATATTATTATGCGTAAGGACACGTATTATAGTAAATTATTTATTTATATTAAAAAAAATACTCACACTACTTAAGATGGTGCTCAAACTATAGTTATTATATTATAATTCTAATAAAATAAAATGTAGTCCCAAAATTTTATTCTAAGTGATACATACATAGGTATATACTCACGCCTGTTTCCCCGAAGGAGTAGGCAGAGGCATATTAAACGCCCACTTTTCGCCAGTATTTTGATCCCACGTAATAGGTTGTGAGCCTATTGCCGCTTATCGGGATATTTTGTTTGCCAGAGCCTCGTCCGTTGATCGGCAGGTGAACCACTTGCAGGTGAGGTTGGCTTGGGACCCTAAGTTCTTGGTGGGAACTCTATGCATATTCTAAGTGATAACGCTACATTTTGCAAAATATAAAGACGAAGGGCACGTGGAGAGAATGGATGACGAAAGAC
This sequence comes from Euclidia mi, assembly GCA_944739405.2. NCBI lineage: Eukaryota > Metazoa > Arthropoda > Insecta > Lepidoptera > Erebidae > Euclidia > Euclidia mi. The sequence goes on from OX123203.2 coordinate 5,562,840, forward strand.
TGACCGAGCAGATATATGAGGCAAGTGTGAATGGGACAGGACGAAGGGTAAGACCTAGGCGGACGTTCTCTGACCGGATTGGAGACATCCTAAAAACAGGACAGTTTAGAAGTACCCTGAACAGAAGAGCATGCATGAGGAATATGATGGGAGTGAATGAAGCAAGAGAGATATGTTAGAATCGTTGCAAATGGCGTTCCGTAGTCTCTGCCTACCCTACCGGGAAACAGGCGTGAGTCTATGTATGTATGTATGTATGTAAAGACGAAGAGACAATCAAATTAAAACGCATTGTGAGAAAACGACAGTCTACGAAAGCGATATTATGAGAAAAAGAACATTTAACGATCAATAGGCATTTAGTAAAAGATAAGTTTTGCGAATAAGCCGATTAAATGCAAAAAAAATCAATTATAATATATTGCGATTCAGCAAAATTACATTAAATTAATTAAAGCAAAAAAACAGCAGCGAGAGCCTAGTGGAGAGACAGACGGACTGCTACGCAGAGGGTCTCGGGTTCGAATCCACGGTACGCACCGAGGACTTCGAATTTATGTTCTCATTTAATGGTTAATTATCGCTTTCTAAACAATGAACATGTGAAGTCTATCAACCGCACTTTGCCAGCGTGGTGGACTGTGACCTTACCCTTCTCATAGTGAGAAGAGGCCCTTGCCCAGCAGTGGGACAGTATAAACCGGGCTGATATTGATGATGATGATGATAATGATATGATGATGATGTATACATGGACTTAAAACAAGTGTGCCTTTTACATACTAACATAATATGTACGTAATATAAAATTTTCGAAGTCAATTTGCCAGTATTCGGGAAGCTACCTATGCCACATCTTCACGTCTTAAACCAATGTGTATAACCAGTGAATGTGAATCTTAAAATGGTCACTCAATATGGGCCTATGTAGAAGGCCCAACACCACTCTGAGGGCGTTGGAGAGAGCTCTGCTCGGACAGAATGCCGAATCACTTAAACTGCCTGCGACATAAATTTTGCCTTACCTCAGATGTATCATATAAACCACCATTTAGCACTTTCATACAGCACAAATAAAATCGGGGCTTATAGCAGGTACTTATCGGTTAAAAAAGGTCCGTTACAATTCATAGCCAACAACCACCCTTGTGATTCTCAAGTTCTTTTTTAAGGTTAACCACTTATGAAAAAATTCCGACCAAGTGCGAGTCGGACTCGCGCACCTAGGGTTCCGTACAAGCCTGTAGGTTTATAAAACTTCGTTTGTAGACTTCACATGTCTTTCAAGAACTTATACTCAATATACGAATATCATCACACACTGGCTTTCATAAATTTCTACTAAGCGATATAATGACTACTGTACTTGAGTGCTACTATCCTTGGGTCACTGGGTTAGGGATACTACGGAAACCTACATTATGCGTGGCTTGACACATGGTCGGTATTTTTTAAATACAACTCCCGTATCACTTAATAGTATAAAACATAGTCTGTCTTCTGTTTATATTCAGCCAAATCCGGTTAGACTAGAAAGCGGGCCCCAGATTGAAAACTGGGATAACGCTAAGAGGATGATGATAGTCTGTCTTCTGTCTGTCTGTACCTATGTAGGTATGCTTAAATCTTTAAAACTACGCAACGGATTTTGAAGCAGTTTTTTTTAAATAAATAGAATGATTCAAGAGGAAGGTTTATATGTATAATACGTGCATAATATAAAAGAGAGAGAATGTCTTTAAGCATTGCCCATGCGAAGCCGGGGCTAGTTAAAAATAAATCTTGTATCACGAGGGACTTTACAAATAAGTATTCAATCAACAGACACTGAGAGCACGCCGACATGAATCAACAAAATGTGAATGACAATGTCTCGTGTGGGATTCGAGCCTACAACACTCGCTACTAATCGGCAATACAACATTACAACCGCTTAAACCCCTACGTCAGACGCGACGTGCAGTCAATCAAACTCTGTCAAACTTTGAGAGCCACTGCCATTGATATTATGCTTCGATCATTTAGTTATATATATGCCAGCACATGCCATTCCAGCATAAAACACGATTCGATCTCGCATAAAATGGACTCTTACTTGATATGGTTCTTGTTAATTACTTTTGGCTTCGTACACGTTTCAGGTAAGAATTCAATCATTATTTTAATAGTCTCTTGATATAATGACAATGGTATTTGAAAGGCAGACCAACCAATCGGTGAAAATTTTTGAAAATGATTTATAAATAACTGAGAAGAAATCATTATATAGCACCACACCACAGCTTGAGTATATTTGACGTTTGGAACAGATCGGTAAAGTTAAGTAACGTTGGGAAAGGTCACCACTTGGAGGAGAGATCCTAACTATCACCCATCCAAGTGTTGACCTGACCTCCGCAACCCAAATATATCATTATTCCATAGTTTAGACGAGTTTCAGTTTATTCAGAGGTACTGACCCCCTTAACGACTGTCCTAGATTTGCATGGCAGACGGGACCGACACCTTAACCTACTCTCTGAGGTACGGGGCAAGCGATAATTAACAATATAATAATAATTTCTTTCTCTTGTTTCATACGCACATGACTTCGAAAAGTTAAATTTTCATATAAATTATCAATAATAATTATTTTTCAATAATATATTGCCTGATGTTTAGGTTTCCACCTGATTTTATGTTCAACGCTTAATTTTAATACAAAATATACTACAGAGATGGACATCTTTTATGAAGTCCAACGATATAATGGATTAAAAATACATATACACCGTGTACTATAAGTCAGTGTTTGCCCGAAAAGTATGTACTCAGCCCATGATATAGAAGCTTACCACGGCATTTATATTAGGTAACTTCTTTTCAAAACAGCATATCGGCAAAATCAATATTTCACAGCACTACAACAACCCAGTGGTGTAACGGACTGCCAAGATGTTCTCGGGCTCGGGTTCGATCCTCAGTTACCCCGGGCACACACCTCTGACTTTTAGGAGTTATGTGTGTATTAAAATGTTAATTATCACTCGCTTAACAATGTGCCCGGTAGATGGCAATAGGCCCGCCCCCTATACGAAGTGCGAATGGCGAAGTGTGGGTGTGTAATACACCTCTGCCTACCCCTTTGGCGATAAAAGGCTTGAAGTTATGTTATGTTATATGTGTTACAACATGACGGTCAAAACGTAAAGTTGTATTCTATTTTTTACCTACCAACTAGCTCAACTGTCGTACACGTCAAGTTAGTGCTGTAAAATGTTAATTTTGACGAAACTACTTAACGCCTGTTTCCCGAAGGAGTAGGCAGAGACTACGGAACGCCACTTGCAACGATCCTGACATACCTCTCTTGCTTCATTCACTCCCATCAAGTTTCTCATGCATGCTCTTCTGTGAAGGGTATTTTTGACCTGTCCTTTTTTAGGATGTCTCCAATCTGTTCAGAGAACATCCGCCTAGGTCTTCCCCTTCATCCTGTCCCATTCACACTTGCCTTACATATCTTTATACTCAGTCTATCGTCATCAATGCGCTCCATGTGCCCAAACCATCTCAACATTACATACTATTGTAAAATAAATACTGTAGCTAGCTTCTATGTGATGTTTTGAGTACCTATATAATTTTCAGGAAACACTGATTTAAATTACACGGTGTACCTATAACACAAGAGAATTTATTGAATTGCAGGTCAAAAACGAGTTTGTACTCGGTCTAGTCATAAATCGGTGATCCGTAGATCACAAACTGTATACAATCACTTTTTAAATTCATCGTCGAAACCTGTGCAAGATCGTCTCAATAACAACTACAGACGACTTATTGCAGATGCTGGAGATGGCGGGAAGAACCGATGCGATTATATGTACTGTCCCTACTCTAATCTGTGGTTTAAATACCATCAGGTGCCGGCGACATGGACTGATGCTCGATTGATATGCGCTCTCGAAGGTAAGAACCATATTTTAAAAAGGAAATCGTAGTTAAATGTGTAATGAGTCTTTTCCAGGTTTTATCCTATCCTTAACGAACCAGTAAGGGAGACAAATGGCATTCGCTTCTGATTTTACTCACGCTTGATTGCCATGGTAACATAAGGAATAGCTTCTTCGTTGCCCACGTCATATCAAAAGCCTATGTTAGTTCCATAAGTTTTTGCATTTAGAGATTAGCGATATCTGTAACCAAATGGCATTTAGCTATAGACCCTGGATGGTACAATTTTTAAGTTCCGTTTCACTTGAGGCATCGAGTAGTTTTGATTAACCTAGATGCCAGATTACCCAGTTTATGAGCACCGTAAAATAACTATTAAGCTACAAAAAACAAAGAAAGTCTTTGCTACGATCTTACTTAATGGAAAGTAAAAATAAGGTAATGATATTTAAAGACGTGGTTCTTAAGAAAATATTCCATTAATCTGTGTGTCGTCATCATGATTGCATGAAGCGCATTACAAGACGCATTATTAATACCAATTTGACTTTAAGATACATTTTGAATACTGAAGAAACATATTTAAGTTGAAAATTATACATAATTATACAGGATCGAAAGTCCCCGTTTTAAACATAATTATATTCATGACCATTTTTAAGCGTTTTATTTTATTGGCAGGTGGCGTTTTAGCCTCTCCCATTACTCGTGAAATCAGATCTACTATGTCAAGGTCTATACGATCGGTCCCTATCTTCACTGGTGTTCATGCTACGCTTTCTAAAGGACAATATTTCAGTATAGAAGGTTAGTACAGCCTTTTAATAATAAAAAGTCTGTATTTTTATATCGTCACGCCTGTATCCCCGAAGGGGTAGGCAAAAGTGTAATATTACATTCATATTTCACCTTATGAATTTTAGTTCCCATGTAGTAGGAGGCGAGCCTATTGCCGTTACCGGGCACATTGCCAGACTCCGTGCTGCTACTGAGAATTTGGAATACTCAGTAACACTTTTTGCCCGACCTCGAAATCGAACCCGAGACCTACCGATCGCATACGCCATCCACTGGACCACGGAGACAGTCAATAAAACGTTAATAGTAAAAACATCAACTTCGACTTTTATGAATGCTGGATGTTCCCCAATTACTTACAGCCTGAAAGGACTTAGATTTTTTTATAAAAACGCACGATGTCAACGAAAGGACTGTTGTCTCGAGGATCTATGTTCAGGCTCTTATAATGTGCTCAATGAACGCCAGCAGGCGGGAGGAACTCATTCCTTACAAGTTACTTTTGACATCTGCAACTGGCAATTTAATATCCTAACGACAGGTTTGCTTTGTCCACTTCGTTAACATAAAGTTGTATTTTATTGGTAGAAAAAAATACAAGAAGCTGGTGTGTTACCATTAAAACAGCATTTATGAAACGTATCGATAAATAAGCAATGGCTTCATCATCATCAGCCTGTTGCAGTCCACTGCTGGATATAATAAGCCTTTCCATACCACTGAGCCCAATTTATGGTTCTTAGCGGCCAGCCTCTTTGCGTATATCGTCACTCCACCTAGCTGGAGGGCAGGTGGAGTGACAAGGCATCCCAAATTAATTTTATAGCGATAGCTTACAGAAATCATCATGACAGCCTAGAGACGTCCACTGCTGGACATAGGCCTCCCCCAAGTTTCTCCACACAAACAGATTTTGAGCCGCCCGCATCCAACCGCTTCCCGCGATCTTAACCAGATCGTCGGTCCACCTTGCGGGAGGCCTTAGATTACAAAAATATCCTTTTGTGAATTTCAGGTGTACCCTTAGAAGACTTGATTGCCACATTCGTGGTTAATCTTGACAAAGAACCTGAGTACCACAAGGGTGGTTGTTTGACTATGAATTATCTCGGACAACTTACCAACGTGGACTGTTATAAGCCTCGACAGTATATGTGCTATATGAAACCACCGGGTGGTGTCGGTGTATGCGGTACAGCGGATCCAGGTATAATTATTTATCATTCCTTCTTCTCCTTTCTCTTAGCTTTATCCCAGTTTCAGTCTGGGGTCCGCTTTCTAGTCTAACCGGATTTGGCTGAATAATAGCTTTTCCATGGAGCGACTGCCTGTCTGACCTCCGCAACCCGAAGGGATAGCTATATTCCATGGTTTAGACTAGTGTCAGTTTATTTAGAAGGTACTGACGCCCTGTAACGACTGCCAAAGATCTTCATGACAACCGGGACCGACGGCTTAACGTGCTCTCCGAGGCACGGGACAAGCGATAATTAACACTTCAATACGCACATAACTCCGAAAAGTCATTGGTACGCGCCGTCGATTCGAACCTGATACCCTCTGCATGGCAGTCTGTTGGTATATCCACTCGGCTATCGCTGCTAATAATTATTTTTCATTCCACTGTAAAAAAATGTGTTTATGATATATTCATATCAACTAACATTTGAATCATTGGAAATTATATTTATAACTGGGAGCGCAGCAGCCATAGTCAAATTCAGCATTCACGTCACCTTCTTGCTTTATTTTCATCTGACTATATGTTTGACGAAGTGGTTTAACCAGCCGCCTCTCCGTTTGGCACTGTCCCGAGTGTTGTGGATACGATTTCAAAAGGAGACAACACTCTGTGTGTCATCTATCAATTGTTCTTTTTCAGAATACACCTTTGATCAGCGGACGAAGAAATGTTACAAGTTCCATAGAGTGCCTCGAAACTTCTCTCGGGCCAATTTGGCCTGTGAGGCTGAAGGCGGCCACCTCGCCATACTAAGGTCTGAAACGGACGCCAAGGTTCTCAAAGACATCTTCTTTGCTAACCCAGCTATTAAGATGGTCGGTAATTTCTGGAAAGATGTTGCATACGTTGGGTTCTACGATTGGGGAGAGCATGGTGAATGGAGAACAATTCATGGTAATTATACTATTTACTTACTTTTAAAGGTTGCCACTTCATGCTCTGGTTCATGTCTGGCTCAATGAAAATACGCGTCGTTATCACTCGCGATACGATACGATCTTTGATGACACAGGACGAAGTACAGTTTAATTTGGCGTGCGGTTAATTTAAATTCAGATTTTTCCGTATTTTGTATCTCCGACTTTCTTATATTACTTGAACTTATAACATACTAGAGGATGCCCGCGGTTACACCCGCGTAATTAAGGTTACTGCTCTGCTCCCGTCGCTCATATGGTGATGTTATATAGCCTATAGCCTTTCTCGATAAATGGACTATCTAACAGTGAAATAATTTTTCAAATCGGGCTTGTAGTTCCTGAGATTAGCGCGTTCAACCAAACAAATAAACAAACTCTTCAGCTTTATATATTAGTATAAGATTTATTAATGTAACAAATAACATATATACAACAGAATAAAACTGCTTATGCAACTAAACTAAACCAATAAAACTAAAAAAATAATAATAACAAAATAGACGAGGAAAAACAAAAAACCCAAACTACGCGGCAGCATTGCCTCGTTGTATGGCAATGCTTATTCTATCTGCAAAATATAAACTAGCAAGAGTGCTGGTGACCAAAGGGTCATGGGAAGCGTCGATCAGCCTTTTGGAGATTTCTTTGTACAGAGTGCGTGCACTAGGGCCCCATGGCCCCAGCGTTTTGACCCCAAACGGCTCAAAAACGTAATTACCAGATAGGTTTCCGTACTTGCGCCGTTTGAGGGTCTCCGCTGATGCAACAGCAACGCCAGCCGATCCAGCTGTGCTTGGAAGATGTGATGGCGCAAGGGTATCGACGCATGTCGCGTCCCATACCAGAGGCCTGCCCATCTTCCAAGGTAATAAGGACATACCGTCTGGTCTCTTCCCATCGTCGTGTATCAAACCATTCGGTTCAAGATGAGCTGATACTCCGGCGGTGACAAGAGCTCGATGGAGTATGTTGTTAATGTGGGCATGTCGGGAAATACGCCCAGCACTCCTGCTGCACGATAGGCCATGGTGGCCAAGGCTGTCGACGGCTTCACCGCAGTAATAGCGATGCGGAGTATTGCAAACAGCTCCCAAGCGTAGGCAAGAAGCGATGCGGAAAGTTGTATCGTCCAACATAGTTCCTATGTTGGACGATGGAAGTACTTGAAGGCATAGCCCCGATCCCCACTCTCCCACAGCCAATAAACGGGCGCGATCTGCAACACTGGATGCAGTACTTAAAAGATATTCTCTCATCTTGCTACAGAGCGGCCCGTCCCATTGCCTTTGAGAGGATAGATATCGGGGTAAGTCAGAGCTCGGGCAAGCCATTTTCCAAGCGTTAATGGCATCAGTCTTGCACGGCACTTCAGAATTAACCAGTGTGGGTTCTAGAATTTTACTGGTCAGTTCCTCAGTGCCGTGGACCGAGGCCAAAAACGCTGGTAGATTTACATCGGTAATTTTGCGAACGCCGAGGCCGCCCAAACGAACTGGTAAAATCGATTGAAGCCACACTCGGTTGTTCATGTCAAGATTTAGAATTTTGCTCAAGGTGTGACGAATAATATTATCAATGTTTTCCAATAGGGATAAATGTTTCCAAAAAGGAGAGGACCGCGAGTAATATGTAAATTTTAGAACAAAAAGGCAGTGCCGAATAATCGTGAAAGCCGAATGAATATTAATTTTGTAAAGCCGTTCTGAAGTTTCACAGAAATTTTGTAGTTTTTCATCTATAAAAGATTCAAAAGCGTCGTCGAAAATAGGGGACCCAAGGAGGCGGAAGGAACATTTATTGATGATTTTAATATTTGGCGCCAAAAAATTAAATTTTGTTAAGATCCAAAGATTATCCAAATTGTCATTAATAAAAATATCACATTTGTCTGAATTTAGTTCCAAACCAATTGCTTTAAATTTATTTTTTATTAGCTCTTAGTCTTGTAACAGTGTTAACGTGGTGAATGTAACTTTTTGAAAAAATAAAGAATTTGAATTTGAATTTGAACGTTCCCAGGGTCCCGTCGTCCAAATACCAGACATTAAATTTTTAATTTATTTGTTTTATTATTGCGAAAATTACTGGCCCGAGAGGGTCACCTTGTTGACAACCAACATCAGATTCCAAAACATTGTCTTTATAAATTAATTTTGATGGATTTTTATAGCATTGCCAAAGGAATTTAAAAATTTTTAGAGTTTCTAATTTTAGCCTGTGTCAACAAGGTGTCCCTGTTCACTGAGTTGAAGGCATTCTTCAAAACGTTCATTCTACGTTATTGCTTGAATAAATGTTCTCGAATATTTGCAATAACGTATTTAATCCACGATATTTTGATACTTTAGGATTTTTCGTTGTTAGTTAAATTATCGCTATGTCATTTATTAGAAGTACTTTATTTACAAGACTAGATGAGCCCGCGGTTACATCCGCGTTATTTAGGGCTACTGCTCCGCTCCCGTGGCTTATAGCGTAATGTCATGTAGCCTATAGCCTTCCTCGATAAATGGGCTATTTAACTCTGAAAGAATTTCAAATCGCACCACAGTAGTAATTCCTGAGATTTGGCGTTCAACCAAACAAGCAAACAAACTCTTCAGCTTTACAATATTAGTACAGATGTTACGGGCAACGTGACCAACAAGGCCGTATTAATGTGGGCCGAGTATAATGAATAGTTCCCGAGAGCATCGGGCTATTTGATAAATTTCAGTATTATAATAATTACATAGACCGGTCCATATTATAAAGCCCGACAACCCGTGGACCATTTAAAAAAATCAACGTGAGCCTTTAAGGTTAGTGAGACTGTAACTCAAGTATGTAGGTTATGTTAGGTTCTCTTGTGACCCTTAACCCAAAAATAGGAGCCCTGCGAAGCAGGCAGGGTTTCATCAACTTATTGTTCTTTTACCAGTAAGATTTACCAGGAAATCCTAAGATTTACCAGCATGAGTTGGTAAATGTCCGATTTTTTAAATAAAAAACACTAAGTTGACGGAGTCCTGCTTCGCAGGGCTCTTATTTTTGGATTAAGGGTCACAAGAGAACCTAACTTAACCTACTTACTTGAGTTACAGTCTCACCTAACCTTCATTTCATTTGTTTTATTATTTTGCCCAATAGGTATTTGCTTTTAATCATACTGACCGGAAAAAGTGATTAGGCATGAAATTTTAATCAAATTGCCTATGTGACATGGGCATTATGTATACAGGCCGATCACTATTCATAGGGACCAGACTTCTCAAGTTGCCCGTAACATCATTAACAAAACGCGCTCAAAATAACTATAAAATAATATCCTCCAAACATAAATGTAAGACAGCGTGGCATATTATTAATAAAAGTAGACTCAATGTGCCAAAAGAAAATATATGCAACATTATGGATAAACATAGCAATATCATTAACGATCCCAAAGACATAGCAGAAGCATTCAACAATTACTTTATTGATAAAATCGACCCAATCCCGGGTGCTGGTAAAAAAGTAACTTCTTTAATTAATCATCAATTAAATTCGATGTTTCTTGCTCCTAGTACACCATACCAAATTAATAAAATTATAAAGAGTCTGAAAAACACAAACAGTGTAGGGTATGATGGGATTGCCACTAAAATTATAAAATTAGTAAATGATCATATCTGTCATCACCTTAGCTACCTTATTAACTTGTGCATATCGACCGGCGAATACCCGCAAGTTCTTAAACTGTCCATTATACAGCCTCAATATAAAAAAGGAAATAAACGGCTGATGGAAAACTACAGACCAATTGCATTGTTGCCAATATTTTCAAAGATCTTTGAAAAATATTTATACGGTGAAATAAATACCTACTTTGAAAAAAACAATATTCTTTGCACAGAACAAAAAGGTTTTCGGCAAAATAAAACCATAAACATGGCAATTTATGAATTTTTAGCAAATGTGATGTGTCATATTAACAAGAGATCTCCAGTATGTGCCATTTATTGCGACATGTCTCAAGCATTTGACTATGTGGACCACAATATTCTTACCAATAAACTAAACGCATATGGTGTCAGAGGCAATGTTCTAAGATTAATTAAATCATATCTTTCAAATAGAGAACATGTTACTGAAATTAGGAGAGTGAACCCAAAGACAAAAAACGAAGAAACACACACCTCGATGAAGCGTTCCCCTCTCCCCCGGACCGCCGTAAGGTGTAAACGTGTTCCTAGTGCTTTATACTATTTTTATTTAAATATAATTAAAATTTCTAAGTAAATTAAATCAGTTGAAATAATAGGAGTGCATAGCTACAAGAAGATATTGCTAACACGAGTATTACAACAACTATTAGCTACACCTACCTCCTCCTGCGACTGCGCGCCTGGTACGACGCTTTCTCTATCTACTTCGCATACACGTGCTTGGACTACGACGTACATCTGACCGGCGCTGCAGTATCATCAACTAGCTCCTCCTGTGATTGCACGCACGGCACACTCCGCCTACACGCACTCTGACTACCACACGAACATCTTTGGTCTGCGTTGAACCACTATCTGCACTTACCTCTGCCTATGACTGTGCGCCTGGTACGTCGCTTGCTGTATCAACTCCACCTGCAGAGGGACACATTTCTACACTGCATTGGTAACATATATCTCCGCCTGTGTCTGTGCGCCTGGTACTTCGATGTGCTGTATTCAACCCCGGCTCGCGCCTGGAACGCATATCTCTGGATACGCATTAGGAACAAATAATTACATTTACTTGTGACTGTGCGCCTGGTACGTCGCTTGCTGTATCAACTGCATCTGCATGCACACGCACTTGGATCTTGGATTACGGACACCTTTCTACACACTCCATTGGTGACAAAATATCTCCGCCTGTGTCTGTGCGCCTGGTACTTTGATTTGCTGTATTCAAACCCGGCTAGCACTTCGAACGCATCTTTGGATACGCACTAGCTATTAATTAATTACCTTCACCTGTGAATGTGCGCCTGGTACGTCGTTTGCTGATTTCAACCCCCGCCTACTTGCGCTCTCACTCACAGTACAGTTTTAATCTACATTAGCTATATCCTAGTTGCGTTGCTTATATCCTAGTAACATGGAGTCATCTATGGACAAATCTTTATCAGAAACGGACATCAATCAGGCAGGAACGAACTCCCCACCGAGCTACATATTTAAGCGAGTCAAGAGAAACAGAGACGTGGATGATACGATTGATAAGCAACTTGAGGAGTTTAAAAATGAAATGAGAAGAATGTTTAGTCTTTTCTCGGAAAAACAGGGAAGGGAAATGCAGCAAATGACTACTACTTTGAAGGAAATACAACAATCAAATATTAACATAGAGAATTCAATAGCCTTTCTTTCTGCTCAAAATGAAGACCTCAAAACAAAAATATCTCAATTAGAGAACCAGGTCAAGGAAGATAAAAGTTACATCAAAATTCTTGAAGACAAGATTGAAACGATTCAGGTAAGCAATCAAAAGGCTAACTTTGTAATAAAAAATGTACCTAGAAAAACTAATGAAACAAAAGAAGACCTGATTGAAATGGCTCTGTGTCTCTCTGAAAACATAGGCTGCATGATCACTAAGCATGAAATAAAGGATATATATAGGGCTCGTGTGAAGAACAGTGTGAAGCTGAACTCACCGATAATAGTGGAAACTGGATCAACTTTAATCAAGGCGGACTTCATGAAGATGGGTAAGGCTTTCAATATTAAGCATAAAACGAAATTATGTTGTAAGCATCTTGGCTTTAAAACTCAAGAAGACACGCCAATCTTCCTCTCAGAACATTTAACTTCGAAGGGCTCTCGCCTGCACTTTCTTGCTCGTGATTTAATCAAATCGGGCGAATATAAATTTTGCTGGACAGCATACGGCAAAGTATTGATAAGAAAGGATGAACAGACACCCGTAATAACTATTAGAAGTGAGCAACAGATACAACAACTCAGAGAAAATAAATGACTAGCTATAACCAGACTTATTGCCATTTTGAGTGGCGTTAACCTATTGCTTTGCTACTATTTAACTAGCTTATCGCTTCCATATAAAGCTTCCTTTTTATTATTCAATATTGTTAATATCATTCAATGCACTCAACTTATTGTCAATATAAATTGTTTATACTTATATAAAATTTTGTACCGCTATTCATATGTCCGTAGTACACACTTATACATATTCTATTCATTCATAAATAATAATAAAAAATACAATCATTTTTATAATTATCACTCAGACATACACTACACACATACTATCTACTCACTTGACTTTTTACAATATCGCAGCAGTATAATCATTTATAAACTCGGTCTCAAAGCACTATATACAATTAACAATTCTAATCACTATAATATCAATAATCTACTTCTCTCAATAACGACTAACTCACTTGATAGCACGTATTCTCTATCTAATATAATATATAATGGATGATTCACTAAAAGCTCTCAATGAAATCGATGGTATTGAAATAGCGCGTTCAGTAGAATGTGATTCCACAGAGATAACTAAGCACTTTAAGATAGAGAAAAATGACTTTAATATCATCTCGCAAAACATAAGAAGCATTTATTGTAATTTCGATAACTTTATAGTCACTCTATCAACCTTAAAATTTGAAACTGACGTTATTATCTTAACTGAATGTAGATTAAACCATGATAAGCCAATTCCTCATTTAAATAATTATTCCTCTTATCAAACAACACACCAGTTTAACCAAAATGATGGGGTGGTCGTTTATATAAAAAATACCTTTGAATGTAAAATTAAAGAAATCAAACTATCACATGCGTCTTGTTTACAGCTGGAAGTACCTAAACATATCATTCTTTGTATCTACCGTTCTCCATCAATTGGAAACGCTGAGAACTTCATAAACTCGCTTGGTAGTCATCTGGATACAGTAAACTCAGATAAAAACATTATTATAGCCGGTGACATTAACATTAATATTATTCCTAAGGATACACAAACATCTAATGATCGAACGAACAGGATTAATTATCTTAATATGCTTTCGTTATACGGTATATTACCAGGACATGTGTTGCCAACTAGGGACAAAAACTGCCTTGATCATTTTATGTTGAAAATAAACACGCAGAAAACCTCAGCATCCATCGCCATTCTACATACTAGTATTACCGATCATTACACAACACTACTATCTCTATCTAAGATGAAAAATAATCGCATACCTTACAAAACTAAAACAATGATTGATTTTGAGCAAGCGTACAAACATCTGTTAGACAATAATTTAGCTTCTCTACTATTCTGTAACGACCCGGAATCTTTGGCTAACCTCTTGGTTTATAAACTTACTGAGTCCATAAACATATCTACAACAATAATTAATATACCGAATAGCAAACGCATACTAAAACCCTGGATTACTCCAGGCATCTTACGCTGCATAAGGAACCGCAATAAGATGCAAAAGAATGCTAAAATTGAACCACATAATGATATAGCTAAAATAATATATGTTAGGTACAGAAACTACTGTAACAACCTTATAAAAAAGTTAAAAAGAAAATATGAAAGGGAATTAATCACTAAATCACTTGGTAACAATAAATTACTTTGGAAAAACATAAAAACAGTTACTTATACTAACCAATCTAAGAATCACTGCGTAGAGTTGTTAAACATCAAATCTTCCCCATCACAATCGGTCAATCATATAAATCACTTCTTTGCGAACATTGGCAAAGATCTAGCACAAAAAATTCAATCACAAAACATATCTAATGAAGAACACAGCCTACCACCCGTACAAACCAATTCCTTCGTTCTTTTAAACACTGATGAGAATGAAGTAACCAGCATATTAATGAGCCTCAAGTCGGAGAGTGCGTCGGGTTGGGACAACATATCTGCAAAGTTACTTAAATATATGTTTAAAGACATAGTGCCCGTAATTACTCACCTTGCCAACCTTTGCTTCTTGAAGGGCATCTTCCCAAGTACTTTTAAGCAAGCTATTATTACGCCCGTATACAAGGGTGGGGATAGTGATGATATAAGCAATTATAGACCTATATCCATTTTACCTGCTATATCAAAAATAATAGAAAAACTTATTAATAAAAGACTTTTGAAATATTTTGAGAAATTTAATATTTTATCTAACTCGCAATTTGGATTTCGCCAAGGTATCTCCACCGAAGATGCCATTACTGCGTTAACTACTCTAGTTACTAATCATCTTGATAACGGCAAACAATGCTTAGCTACATTTCTGGACATAAAAAAAGCCTTTGATACAGTCGATATCTCAACACTTCTGAACAAGCTGGAGCGTATCGGAATACGTGGTGTACCGCTATTGCTGTTTAAAGACTATCTCACGAAGAGAAAGCAAAGGGTTAGGGTAACTCAGTACGTTAGTGATGAAGTTGACGTGTCCTACGGCGTTCCGCAGGGTAGCGTGCTGGGACCTACGCTGTTTCTCGTTTATGTTGATGAACTCTGTAGTTTACACCTCAAAAACGCTTGTGTCTTCTCCTACGCTGATGATACCGCTATTGTATTCACCGGTGATTCCTGGCGGGAAGTTCGCCTGAACGCTGAGATGGGATTGGCTAGGGTAGCCCAGTGGTTAGGTAATAACCTACTCACTCTAAATATTGCTAAGACAAATTATATTCCCTTTAGTATATGCAAGCGAAAACAACCTGATAATGATTTTAGTTTAAAGATACACCTTTGTGGTGAAAGTAAAAATCTAAACTTTCCGAACTGTAGCTGCTCGACTATTAAAAGAGTACCTTATATTAAATATCTAGGCGTTTACATTGACCAAAACTTATCCTGGTACCCTCAAATTGATCAAGTTGCCAATAGAGTCCGAAAATTAAGCTGGATGTTCCGAAGTCTTAGGTACGTGGTGCCCAAAAAGATTATTAGTAAGTTAGGTCGTCCCAGAAATCTATTAAATGATGTGTATATTGCACTAGTACAATCAATATTATCATACTGTATCCCTATATGGGGCGGTGCAACTAAAACTAAATTTATTGAAGTCGAAAGAGCTCAACGTGCCTTGATCAAGAGTATGTACTTCAAGAAACTCCAATTTTCAACAGAGAATCTATATCAAATTAGTAAACTGCTTTCAGTTAGAAAATTGTATATATTACAAACAGTTTTAAAAACGCATAAGCGTGTTCCTTTTGATCCCACAACACTGTCAAAAAGAAGGCAATTTAATTCCGTTAAAACACCTGTGACAAGAACTATGTTTGCGTGCAGACAATATGGTAAACGTTCTGCGTTACTTTATAATAGGGTTAATAAGCTCACACATATTTATCGAAAAAATTCTTATAGCTGCAAAAATACATTAAAGGAATGGCTGCAAACACTTACGTACCATGATACTGAGACACTTCTCGAACATATTCACTGAGACACCAAATCGCAAATTACATATTACATATTCACGTGCACATAAGTAATACACACACACACACATACACACACACACGCGCTCACACACACCGCGCACACACACACACACACGCGCTCACACACACACACACACACACACACACACACACACACACACACACACTATGGATACATGAAATTTATTTAATTTTTATTTATTTACTTTACTTTTTTTTTACTAGCAATTTAAGTTGCAATTAGTGTTATATTGCTGCTTTGTACCTATTTTTTTTTTTGTAAACATACATATTGTCCCATACTTTTGTTAAGGAGGGGCGAGGTTTCCTAACACAGGCGTTATTCGCCTACAAGGACACCTCAACCACAAATGTTGTTTATGAATATGTATAGTTGTTTCAATAAATAATTTGAATTTGAATTTTGAATTTGATATATCTTATTCAGTCCCTCAAGGTAGTGTGTTAGGTCCTCTTCTATTTATTATATATATAAATGATCTACCAAAATCAACAACACAACCTATGACGTTATTTGCCGATGACAGCACAGTTACAATTGCTTGTAGGGACATAAATTGTTATCAGTTTGACATAAAACATTCTTTGACATCTATAATTTCATGGCTAGAAAATAATAATTTAAAAATTAATTTGACAAAAACAAACATCATGCATTTTGGACAAAGATTACAAAATTCATTAAATATAAATTTAGTTTATGACGATTTTACTATAAAGGAGGTAAATATAGCACGTTTTCTTGGTTTGACTATAGATAGTCGATTAAATTGGAAAGACCATATTGAAATACTATGTAAAAAAATAAGTAGCTTATCATATGCCTTATATAAACTTGCACCAACTATAAACACTGATACATTACTATCTGCGTATCATGGTCTCGTCGAATCAGTCCTCAGGTACGGAATAATATTTTGGGGAAACTCGACTAATAACAATATGGCATTTATAATGCAAAAGCGATGCTTGCGTGGTATGTTTCGCCTAGCTTCTACGGATAGCTGTAAACCAATTTTTAAGAAGCATAGAATCTTAACTCTTCCTTCTTTATACATCTTGGAAGTAGCATTATTTGTTAAAAGTAACCCATATCTATTTCCTCGCCTGTCAGACAGAATAAAGCGTAATCGACGTGATGGCAACAGACTCTGTATTCATCCAGCTAAAACAGCGCTATTACACAAAAGCATAGTATGTAAAGCTCCAATAATATATAATAAAATACCAGATAACATGAAGCAACTGAACACAAACATGTTTAAAATGAAATTAAGAAAAATGCTCATTGAAAAATCTTATTATAATATAGATGAATTTCTTAATGACAAATGTTTAATGTAACAAATAATTATATCACATCATAACAAATACTCGGCTAATTATGTTTTTGTTAATACATTATATTAATTATGATTTTTGCTTACTAGCTAATTATGGTATTTGTTTATTTTTACTTATTTTATTTTCTTTGAATTTCTTTGTTTTAAAAACACTTTTGACATTTTATTGTACCATTTGACATTGTTCAATCTTATGCACTAATTTTAATTATTACGTAATACATTTGACACTGTCCAATTTTATGCACTAATTTTAATTATTATGTACCTTTTTATGTGGAATGGCTTACTTATATTTGTACACCAATTATTAATATGGTCAAACACGTTGATGCAAATTATTGTTTAAAGATCTGTGTAGTAAACATTTATAATGCTTTTATTATGTACTAACACGTGTTTTAGCAAATAAATATCTTTATCTTTATCTTTTATCATAGATATTATATAGCTTCTTTATTCTTGTATCACTGACTTTAAGACTAAATATTTTAATTCAGTTTTGACGACTCCATTAATGTCATATGCCTTCTTTAGCAGGGTTTACAAATGAATAAAAATAAATGTGATGATTGTTTTACATAAAATGTGTTGAATAAATAAATAGTTACAATATTTATTTTGCCATAGGTCAAACTATATATGAAGCGGGCTATGCCAAATTCTCGCCCGGAGAGCCAAATAACTCGACAGCAGGTGAATACTGTGGGTCAATATATCGCACAGGGCTATTGAATGACCTATGGTGTGAGAGGCAGCACCCGTTTATTTGCGAGAAGAAAACTGACTATCCTCGGATATGCGATTGGCAAGAAAACTTGATAGGTACCGATGGAGCGGGACCTGATGCCATGTGCGAGGACTGAAATTGTCAAGAAATTGGTTAGGCATTGGTGGACCAAAAACCATATGAAGTCCAATTTGAAGTCCATTCTAAATGAAATTGTCATACTATTTTTTATTTGTCCCAATGATTAATTTTCTAAGTAAGATTGACTCCTCTATACTTTTTTAAGATTGGAATATTTATTAAAAGAATGTGCAAATATTAAATTTTCATAATAAAATTATTGTGTATTTCTTTTCTATCCTTTTGTATTTGTTTTTTCTCTATGCTTCGCTTTTTCATAGCAGCGTTGCAGTTTGCATACGCTAACCAAAATCGAAATCTCATGGATGTAACTATCCAATTACATGCACTGTAAACTTTCAGTTAAATGTATGAAGTACCCTATGAGTTTAACAACATTTCGCCTGACATAAGAAACTACTTATGATTTTCAGCAAGTTCAACATTTTCTGTGCAATCAATCTGAGGTTTTAAGATTTAAACCTGTTTCAAAGCACATAATGGCTAAGGGAATTTCTGAAATAAGACATAACATCTCGGTTAATATCGGGAATCGTACTACTTAAAGGAGAAAGGCGGAAGAAATGGGTCACAATTTATGAGTGTATTTACAACGCTTACAAGCATAAGCAAGGTAACAATTTAAATTATTGCCATTGTTTCTTTATGGCAACAGATTTACCTATGTCAAATTTGCATCCCTTTAGTAAATATTGTGTAATATAAAAGGAATAGCATTCGTACGATAATGTTTTGATTGTTATTAAAAATGGTCCATAGATCTGTTGATACCAGTCCTTAATTGGGTTACGTCGTTCTTTTAAATTTCAGTTATACAATAGCCATTATTTATAGGCGATATTTGTTATTTGTATTTTCTTTTTGGAAATACAGGGAAAGTAGCTCACACCATTACAGCCTTCAGTCATTAGTCTTTAATCTAAGCCAAATTATTTCTTCAGAAAACAAGTAAAATAGTGACAGTAATATTGCAGGTAATCATAATACAGGAACAGTTACTGCCAGAAATATCAGAATGTCATCACTTCTCAAAACGGTAGCACGGTTATGCCGTTGGTACAGTAGTTTTGGCTGCGTGTCATCTGTCAGTCAGTCAGTAACGCAAGAATATTGTATATACATACATACATACTCACGCCTGTTTCCCGGAAGGGTAGGCAGAGTCTACGGAACGCCATTTGCAACGATCCTGACATACCTCTCTTGCTTCATTCACTCCCATCAAGTTTCTCATGCATGCTCTTATGTTTAGGGTACTTCTGACCTGTCTTTTTGTAGGATGTCTCCAATCTGGTCAGAGAACCTCCGCCTAGGTCTTCCCCTTCGTCTTATCCCATTTAAACTTGCCTTATAAATCTTCTTTGTCAGTCTTTCGTCATCCATCTTAACATGCCTTTCTCGATCTCTGTATATAACATTCAAGTAATAAATATTCAGGTGAATTTTAAATTCAAATAAATACGTATAGTAAGACGCCTTTACGGAGTTTATAGCAATACATTATAAAGCACCTTTCTTTGACAATTGAACCTCAAGAAAATAATTAATTAATTATATAATATTTGCATTTTGATGGCTCTCCGATTGATTGGTCTTCGTCACTACTAGATATAGGCTTCTCTAATGGCACGCCACTCAGCTCAACAGCTCTTCGTGTCCAGCCACTGCCCGCCACATTGCCGATTTAATAAATCAATAAAATAAACGCAAATATTTTGCAATCCCGAAAAAATATATAACGTTACCTACATAGCCAAATACGGAGGATCAACCTATTTTCCTACGCATTCTAAACACTACGATCTATAATTTCATTCATTATGAGCGCTATGAGTTCGTTATAGATCGAATAACTTAAGCAACGCTTGCCCAGGCATAACTTGGATGGGTGACTATTTGGAATTTACATCAGAGCCGTGCTTGGGAGGACATGTGCAGTATCAGTCTATCATCGGTTCTTGTCTGTGGATACGAATTGTTGGGCCATGTTGTGGGCCTTCGACACGGAACTTGGCTACACACTTATACGAAATACCTACACAAATACCTTTGAGCATTAAAATTACTGATTTCGTAGTGGCGGCTGCGCGTCAGTCATACCGCTTACAAGTACCGTCTTAGTGAACGGACGGTTGGGAAAGGCCTAGGTTCATATCTCGGTTGAGGTGGTTTTTTTGCACATGGCGCAGACAGAAATGGAATGTTCAATCAAATAAGGACAGCATTCTTCTTTGCTGTAAAAATCGATTTTGCTTTTATGAAGACTGTATGAAGCAGTTTACATACTAACACATACATGAACAATAATTTGTACATTAAACTACATGCTTCAAAAATACTGTAATCATTTTGCATAGCTATCATCAATTTTGTAAGCTGAACATAATCCATTTAATCATTCACTTGTTGTAAACAGCAATAAACAAAGACTGTCAAACAATGTTTACGTTTCCCATAAGTAAACAATTATTAACACGGGACTTCACCGGAAAAATTGTAAATGATTCATCACGGCTGAAATAGTTTACGTAAGGTCGTAATTATATAGACGGTTGTTAAAAATTATAATGTTATGTCAAGATTTTTGATAAGATTCCAAGTAATCTATCTAGGTAAAGAACCGTGATATGACGGTTCTCCGCAATTTATGCGGTCTCCTTTGGCACTATCAATCTCTCTATTACCTCTCATTGATTCTATTCTTTCCTAGGAAAACAAAGCAAGACCGTGGCTTATCATGCTCTCCGCTACGGCGTAAGCAATAATAAACAATTCAATACGTATTTCATTTCGGAAAGCAATGTTTTATATATTTATATAAACGGGACGAGATGTATATATGTAACTGTACTTCTGGCTTTAACAGTAACATCATAACGTCGTCGAAGTACCGAAATAACACGAATAAAACTGAGGGCTAGTAGCTAGTAAGTAATAAATACTGTTATTTACTTTACTGAGCAATGCTTTCCGCGACGTAACAATGTTTTTTTTTGTTCTGATAGTATACATGAATACTGCAATCATAACAATATGTTTTAAAAAATATCAATATAATAATAGCTAATCAAATTTTCATTGCAACGTAATAGGTACATTTTGAACACGGCGCGCGAACGCGATGTTAACGTTACTAAATTCATACCAAATGCAATAAGTCGGTCGCTATGTCCTAGTTGGTGACTGTTGACTTACATTTTGTTTTAATGCAAATTATTTTTTATAAATACATACATACATAGTCTCACGCCTATAACCCCGAAGAGGTAGGCAGAGGTGTGTTTCTACACCCACTTTTCGCCAGATATACTTTAGTCCCACGTAATAAGGGGCGAGCCTATTGCCGTACCGGGCACATTTCCAGACTCCGTGCTGCTACTGAGAATTTCGTGACAGGAAAACCCAATAACACTGCCCGACCCAGGAATCGAACCCGGGACCTCTCAATCCCACGCGCACATTTATGCCGCGAGACCAACGAGGCAGTCGTATAGGATTTGATGTCGAGTTTTCCGTCTCTACGCAAAGATGGTATTTGCATCATGTTATCCCTTAGTCGCCTCTTACGACACCCACGGGAAGATAGGGGGTGGTGACACTTGTATTCTATGCCGTCAACCACACCGTTTTTTTTATACGCATTGTTATAAGTACGTATTTTAATGTACGTAATTTATGTTGCACGTATATACTTACCCAGCGTTAAAAACCAGATTATTTTTATCAAAATGACAGTCATGTTAATTTTGAAATATCTATTTCACAGGTCCTATGAAAAGATATATGAGGTACCTGGCAATTTTTGTTTTGTAGTGGTTGAAGCGGTAGCTTCGCTGTTTAGGACAGTGCCGTTTTTCATGGGTTCGAGTCCCACAAAAAATAACAATGTGTATAATCAACAAATTGTTGTTTCGAGTCTCGGTGTTCTTTTTGCTCGTTGATTATTTAAATTTTTTTCATTATTGATAAGTCCCACGAACTAGAGAATTATTCTTGGTGCAGGAAATATCGTTTTTACAAAAGATTGCAGCACCACGAGTTTATCTATTAATTGTTTAGGTAAAGCAACACTGTGGCCGCTGAATTACGTATAGGTTACCGGTCTCAGCCACCTAAAACTAGACGGGCCGGCGCAGTAAATTTTCGGTCTCTCCACTAGGCTATCGGTGTATTTTACTACACGGAAAGAAATTCAATTACACAAGAATATCAAAACTGCAATATTCACCACAGAAACTTTGACGTACAATACCTACCATCAATTGACTATCGCTTCCTAGATCACAACATCCATGTTGTGATCTAGAACGCGATAGTCGATTGATGTCTGTCGTAAACTCTGAAAGTGTCGAGATAAGGAAACGTACGTGGTACGGCCGCTTGCCGAGATATACAGGGATTATACTACAAATTGAATCTAGCGGAACATTATTACCGTCTGTTTTGATTTTGACGTCCGGTTGGCGCAGCGGGAGTGTAAGCGACTGCTACGCCGAAGGTCGCGGGTTTAATTCACTCTCAAGTATTGACATTTGTGTGCATGAACATGGATGTTTCTCTTTTTCTGGGTGTTTCTATGTATAATATGTAGGAATTTATTTACAAAAATAAGTTTATATTACGAGGGTCAAACTGAAAGTTCTTAGAACTGGCCACTTATAAACAATATAATAAAAAAAATATTCTAAAATTTGAAAATAGAACTCTTTGCCAATATTACTGAGTATATATTTCATTCATTTGTCGTTTGTTTTACGATTTGGCGGCAAATTGAAAATTGTCTGTGTCACGTCAACATGAATTTAACACGAGAAAATTTTCGTGCAATGATTTTTTATGACTTTCGATGTCATTTAAGTCAACAAGAAAGTTATGATAGACTACGATTGGCCTTTCACGATGAAGCCCCATCTCGTGCGACTGTTTACAACTGGTTTAATGAGTTTAAACGTGGTCGCACTAATCTCACTGATGATGTACGTGAGGGACGGCCTTCTACGGCGACGACTGAAAATAACATCTGTGTTGTGCGGCGTATGATAGAGACTGACAAAAGAGTGACCTATCAGCAGATTCGGACAAGCTTAGGCATCGGTATGAGTCAAGTGCACAAAATCCTCCACGAACATTTAGCGGTCAGGAAGCTTTGCGCCCGGTGGATACCTCATAATTTGACTAAGGCTCAAAAACTCCATCGTGTGGATTGGTGCCGTAAAATGATTGAAAGATTTAACGGAGGTGACTCTAATGCTGTGTTCGTCATACTAACAGGTGACGAAAGCTGGATTTACTGTTATGATCCTGAAACCAAAAGACAATCTGCTCAGTGGGTGTTTCCTTTCGAGGAGTTGCCAACTAAAGTGAAGAGAGATCGAAGTGCGGGAAAAAAAATGGTGGCCTCGTTCTTTGGAAGGATAGGTCATTTCGCAACAATTGTGTTAGAGGATCAAAAAACAGTTTCTGCAGAATGGTACACTACCAATTGTTTGCCACTTGTCTTGGAAAAAGTTCGAGAGAAACGACCTCGCAGTAGGATCCTCCTTCACCACGACAACGCCTCGTCGCACACCGCCAAGCGAACGATCGACTATTTGGCGACATCAAACGTTGAATTACTAGGTCACCCGCCGTATAGCCCCGACCTCGCGCCTTGTGATTTTTATTTATTTCCAAAAATTAAAGAAAAACTTAAAGGAAAGCGGTTTATGAATGCTGAAGAAGCGGTGGCTGCGTATCGCGATGCCATTGAAGAGACCCCTAAGGACGAGTGGGCAAAGTGCTTTTCCCAGTGGTTCCATCGCATGCAGCGGTGTATTGACGTCAATGGACAATATTTTGAAAAGATATAATAAAATTAATAACTGGCTAATGTAATCAGTTTTTGATTTTCTAAGAACTTTCAGTTTGACCCTCGTATATGTATGTTTATCCATTATCTAGTACCCATAATACAAGGTCTGCTTAGTTTGGGACTAGATGGTGGTGTGTGTAGGTAAGTGGTAGAAAGAATACAATCCACAAGGTTTATTGCCCGTTCTTTGTCGTTGTTCTACCTATTGCATTGCAAACGTGGCAGTAAATGTAAATGTAATTAACTTTATTGTTTTTACGTTTATAAGCGTCACTTTGTGGCCTAAATTAATAAATTATTTTGACTTTGACCTTGAATACTATAATTGATGGGATCTATACAGGGTTATTTGTAAAACACCGTTAACTTTTCAGGACTATGTTACTAACATCATAATCAACAACTTTTGTTCTATGACTTTCAAAGATTCATCATATTTTAGTTCATCTGATTTTCATACAAAAATAAAAATATTTAAATTGAACGCTCTAAATGTTGCGAAGTCAATGCGAAAGCGGTAGAACAATATTACAGCGAGGGGTGCGGGCGGCGCGCGGCGGGGGCAATCAGGCGCAGGTAAGTATAGCTAAATACACGATTTGAAATGTGTTACATTGGACAACAACGAAATCTTGAAGGTTTGTTTTTGGTAAATGTATTATGTTTTGTAAAAAGTCAAAGAACAAAAGTTGTTGATTATGATTTAAGTAACATAGTCCTGAGAGGTTAACGGCGTTTTACAATAACCCTGTATATTTTAGTGCTAGTCTCACCGTAGTTTTCGCTGTATCATCTGTGTATGCTGCTCAGTCTGTTGTTCTGATACGATATAACTGATCATCGTCCTAGCGATTTCCTGGCTGCATCCAAGACTTAAAGGCCGCCTACCGCTTACTAGTCTAACCAAATATGACAGAATATCAGCTTTTCCACGGAGCGACTGCCGTCTGACCGCAACCTGAAGGAATGGCGATATTCCATGGTTTAGTTTAGACCAGTATTTTTTTTATAGTCTCACGCCTGTATCCCCAAAGGGCTAGGCAGCGGTATAATATTACACCCACATTTGACCATGAATTTTTTTTAGGTCCCACGTTATAGGGGGCGAGCCTTGCCGTCTGTACCGGGCACATAACCTGACTCCGTGCTGCTAATGAGAATTTCCTATCGGAAAAACCCAATAACACTTAGCCCGTCCCGGGAATCGAACCCGAGACCTCCCAATCCCACGAGCACATTTATGCCGCGAGACCAACGAGGCAGTCAGACCAGTATTCGTTTGTTAAATGGTACTGACTCCCCGTACCCACAAACATCGCAATGACAGCTGGGACCCACGGTTTAACGTGCTCTGCAAGGCACAAGACAAACGATAGAGAAATATTTAATCAGTACATTTTACTTCGATAGTGGTTCGTGCCGTGGAGTCATGGAATTGTGGCAGTCTCATGGTATCTCCCCTATCGCTGCCTTCTGATACGACCTTTCTGAAGGCTGCCAGCTTCAATTCCCGGTCGCAAGTGATACCTGAATAATTTTGGTATATTATGCGCATAGTTGATTGAATCAGGCGTTACTTGGCGGAACTCCATTGTAACCTAATGGAAGGAAAGAAGAACCCACCACGCACCCTCGGATTGACCACCCCAACTATTGCAATATAAAAAGGTTGACAATACCGACCTCCTCTAAAAGGATAAGGGATATACGAATGGTATGGGTTCCAAGAAGATACCTGACTTGCAGTATCCCGCTGTATGCGCCGACTATTCTTCGACACGTGTTTCGCCTCTGCACGAGGCATCCTCAGGAGCGATGGGCAACGACTGAGCGCTTTCCTACCGCGAGCGTGTCTTATAAACGATTGTACATTCTAATTCCCTCCGCCGCTTGACTGATGTGCGTCATTATGACGATATGCGAATATATTCAGTAATGGGGACCCGTTAAAGTTGGTTTGGTCGTTCAGTAATGTATTCTTGTCCGCTTTAAAATATCTAATTGTTCCAACACGCACATTCTGATACCCTTTTGACAAGTGTGTATGACGTCAAATGAATGTCCGTTATTTAGACTATGGTCCGTGTCTAGAATTACCGTAGCCAGGCAGGAAGGTGTATCAGAAGTGCGCAGTGGAAGATGTAATACATCTACCTGACCACGATAGACAATGATCCAGACACAATGCACTGCGTTGCACAGTGATGAACTGAAATCAATCAATATCAATACTGTGCTTCACTTACCCGCTATCCTGGCTGATGTCAGGCTTGAGCTAAATTAGACACATTCATACAAGTATATTGGCCAAAATAAATGAATGAAGTATCTTATACTTAGCTATTAAGCTTCAAACGCGACGTTTTCAGGACACGTTGGCACGTGGAAGTCGATACCAGATTCACAATTTTCACAAATATCAATCAATAGTTCACAATCAATTTACCGTTGCCAGCACTAGATCAGGCGGCGTTCAAAGCGGTTTACTCTATTTAGTTCAATTAATCAATTCACACGAAATGCAAAAAGGTGTGCTCACAACAACTTTTCACAAAATGTTCAATATGTCACAAACCGTGCCGGGAGTCAAAAGGCGGCAATTTAATAGATTTCACCACTATTCGCGTAGCTACAATGATGTGCTTTTCAAAAGGCGAACAATTATTTTATTTTACGTACGAGTCGACAACGTGGTAAATTTTCAACGGGAAGCGAACGCAAGTGACAGTTCAGTGTGACCATTGTTAGAAATTTTCAATAGACTAAACAAAATGTTACTCAATCGATCTAATCGATTTGACTTATAATAAAAAACTAATTCTATTTCAAACATCCACCCGCCCCGGACCGGCCTACCGGTCCGCTAATCGGTTGGTAGACGTGACAATGTTGCAACCGCTCTCCTCAGAATCGAACCGTCCACCAAGACCTCAGCAAATCGGGGAACTCCATCAGCCCCAGTTACCAAACGAAGGATGCGCCCCCTGCGCCATCTGAGTGGCGAAAGGTTAGCCTCCTTTATCAAAACGAGGTCACCAATCTTGGGTGGATCGGTCTTGTCGGTCCACTTAACGCGTTGCTGGAGTATGTGCAAATATTCCAAGTTCCAGCGTTTCCAAAAGCTCTGAGTAATCTGGCGTACCAATTCAAAACGCGAGAGACGACCAGGTCTCGTATCAATATAGGGGTACTCAGGCAAGGCGACAAGTGGGCGACCAATCAAAAAATGGCCCGGCGTAAGGGCCTCCAAATCATTCGGATCTGAGGAGATCGGGCACAATGGCCGAGAGTTCAAAACGGCCTCAATCTTACAAAACACAGTTGCGAGTTCCTCAAATGTAAGGACAGACTCACCGATTGTCCTGCGCAAGTGTGTTTTGGCCGATTTTACGGCGGCCTCAAATATACCACCCCAGTGTGGACAATTTGGTGGGGAAAACAACCAATTTATCCCACGTCGGGCAAGCCTATCACCTATATCAGCTTTGTTGGTTTCAAGGAAATTAACAACATCATTCAGATAATTATAAGTGCCCTTGAAGTTAGTGCCGCAGTCAGAACGGATCAAGGAAGGCAGCCCTCTGCGGGATACAAATCTATCAAATGTGGCTACAAACGCCTCGGTCGTAAGCGAGGAGACCAGTTCCAAATGTACGGCCTTTGTGGAAAGACAAACAAAAACACACAAGTAGGCCTTGACAGTCTTGCTGTTTCGAAGTGTCGACGTTTTCACCAAGAAGGGACCAGCGAAGTCCGTGCCAACACCGTCAAACGTCCTGCTCTCAGTTACGCGATCTGCCGGTAAGTCTCCTATCAAGGGCTGCATGGTAGAAGCCTTGAGCTTATAGCAAGGGATGCAGCGAAAGACTACACTCCGAATAATTCTTCGGGCAGACAAGATCCAAAACTCGCGTTGCAAAATGGCCAAGAGCGCATTACAACCAGCATGCGAATTTTTAAGGTGACGGTCAGTTACCAACAAGCGTACCAAATTACCGTCCTTAGGTAACAAAAGGGGGTGACGTGCTCCGTAAGGGAGGTTGGCGTTCTTGAGACGCCCTCCAACGCGCAAGAGACCCGTTTCGTCCAAAAAGGGGTTCAATTTAGATACAGCTCCCGACAATTTCGATTTCCCCGACTTGAGGATAGCAATCTCCCTTTCAAAATGCGCCAATTGCACAGAACGAACCCAAAAGGTGAGGGACTCCTGTCGTTCCTGTGGTAAGAGAAACGGTGTCAGTCGTTTCTGTTGTGGGTGCCTAAAATTAAAAACAAAACGCTTTATCCAAGCAGTGACACCTAACAACTTGTCGAGGGAGCTGTAACGATTCAACAAAAAATCGGGGTCGAAGGCGCATTCCACCTTCTCAAGAGCGAGTGTTCGTAGACCCGGCAAATTAGAAGTATTCAAAACTGGCGTTCGAGGCCAAACAATTTCTGGTCGACTCAACCATTCCGGACCCCACCACAGCGAATGACCTATCAAACTAGGCGTCAAGCATCCGCGCGAGGCACAATCAGCGGGGTTGAGCTCACCTGGCACGTGTCTCCAAACAAGCTTGACTTCGGATTTCTGGATTTGGGAAACGCGATTAGCAACAAATACCTCCAAGGTGTGGACAGAAGCCTTCAACCAACAAAGAACAATTTGGCTGTCTGTCCAGGCGTAGGTCCCATTAATACAAATGCTTTTACCCAAAGTGTTAGACACGTGGTTCAATAAGCGTACAAGTAGAGCTGCTCCCGAGAGCTCCAATTTTGGAATGGTCAGAGATGTCCGAAGGGGTGCCACCTTGCTCTTTGCCATGATCAGGGAAACTCTCACCTGACCTGAGGCACTGACTGTGCGCAAGTACACCACAGCCGCGTGACCACGTTCCGAGGCATCACAAAACCCGTGAAGGGTGGCCTTGTACTTCCCGGGAGGAAGGATGGGACGAGGCAAGGAGATCTCATTGACGGCAGGAAGCGAGGATACAAAAGAGGTCCATTCCTCAACAAGAGTGCCGTGTAGGGGTTCGTCCCAGGTCAATCCTGCTGTCCAAAGCTTCTGCAAGAAGCATTTTGCCCAAAATATAATTGGACAGATCCAACCGTTCGGATCAAAGGTTCTGGCGACAGTAGACAATACGAGACGTTTAGTCCAAGAACACGGCAATTTCAAGTCTACGTTATATGTAAAGATGTCTTGGACTGGTCTGTACTGAACGCCGAGAACAGCCATCATGGCGGGGTTGTCAACAATCTCAAATAGATGTGGATCTTGCTGATGATCCTCTGGCAAGCCTTCCAAAAGCGCTGGTGAGTTGGAAATCCATTTGCGCAACTCATAACCAGCGGAGGCCAGAATACCTATCAATTCGTCCCGCAGGAGGATCGCCTCGTCCACTGTGGAGGCGCCCGAGCAAATGTCATCGACGTAAATATCGTCTTTCAAGATGGCGGAGGCTCTTGGGAAACGTAAGCCTTCGCTGTCTGCGAGCTCCCAAAGAGAACGTATTGCCAAGTAGGGGCTTGACCTTAACCCGTACGTATTAGTATTGAGCTCGTAGACGACCATGGGATCGCGAGGAGACTCTCTCCAAAGGATCAGCTGGAAGCGACGGTCATCAGGGTGGATAATAGTCTGCCTGAACATCATTTTTATGTCGGCCACAAAGACAACCTGATGTCGTCGGAAGCTGGTGATGACGTCACAAAGGTCCTTGACCAACTTGGGACCAGAATGCAAGCACTGGTTCAAGGATACGCCTGTTGAAGTCTGTGCAGAACCATCAAACACTGTACGCAGCTTGCCAGTCGATGGCTTCAATACCGCATGATGCGGGAGAAAGTAATGCTCCACCGAACGCCAATCCAAATTTGACACTGACATGTGTCCCAATTGTTCATATTCTCTCATGAACTCAATATACTTCTGTCTGAGCTCCGGATCACGACCCATGCGACGCTCCATAGCCAACAATCTCTTTTCGGCTAAAGGTCGTGACTCACCAAGCGGAGGCCGAACAGACAGGAAGGGAAGCCTCGTAATAATCCGACCAGAACGGAGTCGACCAGTGTTGTTCTGGAAGAACAGCTCGCACTCCTCATGTTCTGGATTCAAACGGGCAACTTGAGGGGGCTCCTCTACCTCCCAAAACCTCTGAACCGCATCAGAGAGAGCGGAGCCTACAGCCAACAAATTATCAAGTTCAGGTGGAGGGGGGTCCCTAGGTACAGGTCCCATCAACGCAAATCCAAATATGGTCGGGATGGCAGTCAAACCATTTGGCACCAAGACCCGTTTCCCACCAATCAAAATTCCACCGAGGAAATCAGAGCCAATCAACAAATCGATTTGTCCCGGTGTGTCAAATTTGGGGTCCGCCAGTTCCAATCCCGATGTCAAATTCACCACAGCAGCAGGTAGCTGCTTCTGTGGATGCATACCCAAAATATTCTTCAACACAATAGCCGAGGTTTTAATCCTCGGGTGTGAAGATTCAACAGGGCCAAACAAAACTTTAACTTGCCCTTCAACATTAGAGGCTACGTCACCTATGCCCCGAATACAATTCGGAAAAGAGCCCATATTTAATTTAACCTGCCCTACCAAATAAGTGGAAACAATGCAACCTTGTGAACCTGTGTCCAATATAGCACGGACAACAACAGAGGTCCCCGTGGGTCCCCAGACCCGAACAGCAACCGTTGGTAGGATAACGGTCTCAATGGGGGAGGTTGGAGTTATAGGGCAGGGGTCAATGACCTATTGTTGCCTGGGCGGCGACCGTTGGCCAGGACCTGGCAAGTCAAAATGAGGGTGCGGCTTGAAGTCCTCAAAAGCGCGATGACTCGATCCGCGCGCCATCTGTGGGGGGTCATAATGACGCACCCGCCCAAAACGAGGTGGGCGCGAGTCAAGGCGGGGACGCTCCGCCAAAGGAGGGGAATACCTGGGGCAGCAGTCATGCTGGTGACACTGGGCGGTCGCACATTCAGGTGCGCGAGAGAAAGGAGGCGTGCGCACGCTACGGTTCTCCAAGCGAGGTGAGTGGCGATCAATTGAGCGAGGCGACTCTCGGCTACGCGCCGGTGAGCCTCGGCTGCCACCTTCAAAACACCCGCCCGTGCGCGGCGTCGGCTGGTTGGACAAGCGGCCAACCTCTCTGGCATTCATACAGAGAATGTCCAAATGCTGTCCTCCACAGTGAGGACAGGGGCGAGAGTTTGGGCAGTCTCTTTGGTAGTGGGACCCCAAACAAGAGAAGCAAAGGCGGCGGGCATTCGCGATGCGCCTACGAGAGGCGACATGTAGGTCCAAGAATGCCCTACAACTGGCCGTTCTGTGCCCCGTGACCTTGCAGTAGGAGCACTCCACTGGGCTCTGCGTGACTGCAAAGCGAGGAGGGCGCCGGTCAACATTGGCTCGAGTGTGAACGCGAGCCTGCTCCTTGACCTTGGGCGGCTGCGACTTAGCCGGCGTGTCACCACCGGAGTTGTCCAAGACCCGGCACTCATCCTCCAGGAACTTCTCCAGGTCAGCAAAGGGGGGCAGATGGGTCGCGCTATCCCCACCAAAGCGCTGTTCAAAACGCGACCTCAGGTCGGCAGGCAGCTTCTTCAGCACAATGTGCACCAATAGATAGGACCATTGGTCCACGGGCAGGTCAAGGCACTTAAGTGCGTTGATGGCCACCAAAAGCGGGTTCAAAAGTTGGGTGCGCAACCCAGAGACCCGGGTGAGCGTCGGCAAACCCAAAATCTGCTCAATGTGCGTGTCGGCGAGGCCACGCTTATTATGGTACCTACGGGTAATTAGGTCCCGAGCCGTCTGGTACGCCTCGTCAGACACGGGCAGATGCTGGATGAGGCCCTTAGCCTCCCCATCCAGAACCGACATTAGATAGGCCAACTTTTGTGCCGGCCGAAAGTCAGCCCTGTCATTGACCAGGCTGTCGAACAAGTTAATGAAGCCCAGGTAGCTTCCTAGGCAGCCATCAAAATGGGGGAGGTCCAAAGTAGGGAGCCTACTCACCAGCCCCGGTGCTGACCTAGGAAGCTCCTGCTTCAGGCCTGGTTGCCCTTCCCTATCGGCAACTAGTTGTCTCGCAGTATTGGAGACAGCATCATACAGGTCTAAGACCTGGGCATAGTCTTCGCTGACCTTATTTCGCTGGTCAGCGGTGAAATCATTGATTGACACTTCAAGACAGCAAGTGCTGAAAGTGCGGAATTGCTGTTCCACACTTGCCAGGCGATCGTCAATCCGCTCGTACCTCTGAAGTAAGGCCTGCTGGCGATCAGGCCGGTTCACTAAAGCATTGGCCGAGGCAAACCAGCGCAAATCTGATGCAATAGCACCAGCAGCCGCACGCAAGTCCTTGATAGCTGACATAATCAAAATTCAAAAGAGCCCGGACAAGCGTTAAATAAAATTAACAATCAAAACTTAATTTTTCTTAATTCTTTGAAACCAACAAAGTATTAGCCTGTTTACTGCAAGTGCAGGCAAGCGACAGGCATCCACTGTCCAACAAAATTAATAATTTCAATATATATTGACACAAAACAAAGTCAAAGTTATCAAAGTTATAACTTATAACAAATTAATAAAGTTGAAACTTCAACTTAATTAATTAATTATTTGCAACAGACAGACTAACTGTGTTATTTATGATATACAATAGGAAGTAAGCACAGAATATGTGTTACCTAACAATATTATCTTTATATTATAACAAAACAAAGTTTATTAATGTGACCCGCCCAAGTGGCAAGGTCAAGTTGGTTGTTATGTTTATGAATATATGCAATAAACTAAATTTACTAAATTTATTGATACATACAGCTGTTATGTATCCAAACAAACTGACTTATTAATGCAACAACAAATTTAAGTTAGATTTTCCAACAATACAAATCAACAATTACTGATTGAGGTTATGTGACAATGTGTTTCAAATTATCTAGGTCAACTTATACAATTAAATATTATGTATTTTAGACAATAACTGACCTGACAAACACTACAATACTGTCTACAAGGTGATATATATATAGCTCATACAACACCAATCTGAGTTCAGATACAATCAACGGCTAAGATACAAATTTACAATATAGGCAGTTAACCACGCTCTTGCTATCAAAATTATGTCTAGAATTACCGTAGCCAGGCAGGAAGGTGTATCAGAAGTGCGCAGTGGAAGATGTAATACATCTACCTGACCACGATAGACAATGATCCAGACACAATGCACTGCGTTGCACAGTGATGAACTGAAATCAATCAATATCAATACTGTGCTTCACTTACCCGCTATCCTGGCTGATGTCAGGCTTGAGCTAAATTAGACACATTCATACAAGTATATTGGCCAAAATAAATGAATGAAGTATCTTATACTTAGCTATTAAGCTTCAAACGCGACGTTTTCAGGACACGTTGGCACGTGGAAGTCGATACCAGATTCACAATTTTCACAAATATCAATCAATAGTTCACAATCAATTTACCGTTGCCAGCACTAGATCAGGCGGCGTTCAAAGCGGTTTACTCTATTTAGTTCAATTAATCAATTCACACGAAATGCAAAAAGGTGTGCTCACAACAACTTTTCACAAAATGTTCAATATGTCACAAACCGTGCCGGGAGTCAAAAGGCGGCAATTTAATAGATTTCACCACTATTCGCGTAGCTACAATGATGTGCTTTTCAAAAGGCGAACAATTATTTTATTTTACGTACGAGTCGACAACGTGGTAAATTTTCAACGGGAAGCGAACGCAAGTGACAGTTCAGTGTGACCATTGTTAGAAATTTTCAATAGACTAAACAAAATGTTACTCAATCGATCTAATCGATTTGACTTATAATAAAAAACTAATTCTATTTCAAACAGTCCGTTTGAAGTAAATGTTCGGCAAAATGAGACTTTTCCGGCTGGTTGTTTCTAAACGCCGCTAAATGTTCTTTATATCTCAGCTCAAAACTTCGACCCGTCTGTCCTATGTACTTATTTTGGCATTGGTCGCATGTTAAGCAGTAAATACCGGACTTTTTGTTCTTGCATACTTTATCTTTACCATTGCAAAGAAATTTTAACGTTTTGTAAGGTTTATAGGCTGATATGATACCGTTCCTCCTCAGTATACGCGCCATACGGTCAGTTATATTTCCAGTCAGTTATATTATGTGCAAATAGATTTTGTGCAAAAAAGCGGCGATAGCCGGTAGATGCCAATAGGCTCGCCCATTGGGACCGAAACATAATTGGCGAAGTGTGAGTGTGTAATACACCTCTGCCTACCCCTTCGCGGATAAAGGCGTGAAGTGAATGTTGATGTCAGAATCAATTATTTTGATATCATGTTATACCTTAATAGGTATAATATAACAGAAATTCTTCAGTCAAAATAATAGACATTAAGATATCAATGTTATTGCAGTAGTAAAACTACGTCATACAAAATGAATTTAACCAATCCCGTACATTTTCTCAGACCAAATTGTCAGGTTAAAAGATAAGGAAGATTTTCTAGCAGTAAAACAGTGGGTCCGTGTGGTGACGGATTAAAAATACGAAATGTCACCACCCCATATCTTCCCATAGGAGTCGTAAGAGCCGACATAGGGAGCATATTATGCAGAGAACAACACTGCAAGAGAAGGCAAACTTGATACAAACCCTATTCCAACCCGTTTGGCCAGCGTGGTATAGTAGGCCAATTCCTCCTTTCGAAGGAGAGGCCTAGTCCAGCAGTGGACTGTTAACGGCTGATAATGATGAAAACAGTGGGACAACATCTTACTTATACAGTACGACATGACAAGCTGCTTTTCAATCGCCTACAAAAAAGAAGGAGGATCTCAACTCGATTGCATTTTTTTTATTTCTTACCTTTGAACTACTTTATTTACTAACCAATTCACAAATTTATTTTTTATTCTGTAAGAAATATATGTACCTATCCTTCCAAATATAATCCTGTTTGGTTGAAGTCAAGCTTGAAAAATGAAGTTTGAAGTATTTTTTTGTTTAAGTTGAATTGATAGTGTTATTATTCTCTAAACAAACACAATGTTTATATTTATTATATTTTTAGTAAATCCTGTATCAAACTGACTTGACTCGATACAACAATTTTGTGTAACTATCTATAATTATGCACTTGAAAAATCATATTTATATAAACAGTCTCTTAAATTTTAATTTATGTTACTAGATTTTGCCCGCGGCTTCGCTCACGTTAAATTCGGGGTAACACAAAACTCCTTCATCGGTCGATAGTAATTTTCGTTTTAATTCTGTTCATAGAGTCTAATCTCAATTTATAAAATCTTTGCGTTACTTACTGACTGACAGACACGCTAAAGCCGAAACTATTGGGCGCAGGAAGCTGAAATTTGGCATGTATGTTCCTTGGGGATCGTAGCGGTGCACTAAAAAGGGATTTCTCGAAATTCCCACGGGATCGGCCAAAACGGGTAAATTAACAAAAATTGCAGGCGTAGCTGCTGGCGTCGCGCGTCGTCTAGTAAGAAATATAACCGTAAGAAGTATTTAAAACATTTCTGTGAACAGTATTTTTTTAGTTCTGTAGTCAATAATGGCTAAACACGGAATCCTTATAGACGCGCTATGTCAGTCAGTCTATCCGTATGTCACAGCAACTTTATGCCGAAACTATAAAGTTTACACATTTGAAAATTGGTAGGTAGATATTGAAATTAAACTACAGTTTACGGATTTTATCGCGTTATATTGGTTTCACTGGTTATTACATTTAAACTGAAAGATCTAGAAACTATATTTTTATTACTAGCCGACGTTTCGAATTCTTTACAGGATTCATGTTCACGGCAGACTGAGGTGATTTTCGTCTTCATTTCTTGAATGTATAAGTTATCTCAAAGTACCCGAACATTTTTTCAACTATTGGTGTTACTATTTACGAAGAATGAGCTCACAGTGTCCTCAGGTCTTCTGGTGACTTTGTCCTTCTTGGGTTTCATTAGCCTTATGACAGGGTCCCAAGCTGGAGGAACATTCCAACCGTCTTCCCTATTGAAATTTGGGTGTTTTTAAATTTCAATAGCCTCACGTATCATCCTTGGAAGAAAACGGTGTGCTTTTGCGAGTATCTGAGGTTCATCAAATCGCAGGTAGTGGTTGAGTCCTTGTTCCACATGTTCACACACAGCAGACTTTGTTGAGCGTTTATGTTTTATGTCAGCTATATGTTCTTTAAGTCGGTTGCCTATGCTTCTCTTGGTTTGTCCAATGTATGAGAGCCACAGTCACAGTCTATTTTATAGACACCGGCCTCTTGCAAGGGTAACTGACACTTGACTGTTGGTAGAAATTAACATAATTATCTTCGTTGGCGGCTTGCAGTAAGCTTTGATTGAAGCTCGCTTCAAGATGTAGCCAATTTTATCGGTCACGCCCATGATGTATGGGAGGACAGCAGGTTGTCTTTCTACTGTGGCTGGTTTTTCTTTCTTCAGGGATCTGTGACAGTGGCGCGGTGGTCGGAACTTGTTGTCTTGCAGAACTTGCCTGACATGTTGAAGCTCAGCGTCCAGGTGTTTCTTGTCACAGATCCTCCGGGCTCTCTGAAACAGAGACATTCCTACAGTAGCTAACTGTTTAAGATGGTGGTGAGATTCACCGTTTAAATACCTATTTGTATGGGTCTTTTTCCTATACACAGTGTGGCTTAAAGAGTTGTTTTTATTCCTGATAACAAGTACATCTAAGAAAGCTAAAGAATTGTTTGCCTCTAATTCCATTGTGAATTGTATTTGAGTATTAATGGAATTAAGATGTTTTAGGAAAGCATAAACACTATCTGTTGATAAAATTGTGAAAGTGTCATCTACATACCGCTTGTAAAACCTCGGTGTAATGTTGGCAGTCTGCAGGGCTCGTGCCTGGAAGTCCTCCATGAAGATGTCAGCGACAACAGGCGATACTGGAGAGCCCATTGCAACACCATCTACTTGTATGTAGTACTTCTCGTCTCATAACAGATAGCCTGTTGTCAGGCAGTGTTTGAGTAGATGGTGTTGCAATGGGCTCTCCAGTATCGCCTGTTGTCGCTGACATCTTCATGGAGGACTTCGAGGCACGAGCCCTGCAGACTGCCACCATTACACCGAGGTTCTACAAGCGGTATGTAGATGACACTTTCAAAATTTTACCAACAGATAGTGTTAATACTTTCCTAAAACATCTTAATTCCATTAATACTCAAATACAATTCACAATGGAATTAGAAGCAAACAATTCTTTAGCTTTCTTAGATGTACTTGTTATCAGGAATAAAAACAACTCTTTAAGCCACACTGTGTATAGGAAAAAGACCCATACAAATAGGTACTTAAACGGTGAATCTTACCACCATCCTAATCAGTTAGCTACTGTAGGAATGTCGCTGTTTCAGAGAGCCCGGGGAATCTGTGACAAGAAACACCTGGACGCTGAGCTTCAACATGTCAGGCAAGTTCTGCAAGACAACAAGCTCCGACCACCGCGCCACTGTCACAGATCCCCGACAAAAGAAAAACCAGCCACAGTAGAAAGACAACCTGCTGTCCTCCCATACATCAAGGGCGTGACCGACAAAATTGGCTTCATCTTGCAGCGAGCTTCAATCAAAACTTACTACAAGCCGCCAACGATGATATGTCAATTTCTACCAACAGTCAAGTGTCAGTTACCCTTGCAAGAGGCCGGTGTCTACAAAATAGACTGTGACTGTGGGCTCTCATACATTGGACAAATCAAGAGAAGTATAGGCATCCGACTTAAAGAACATATAGCTGACATAAAACATAAACGCTCAACAAAGTCTGCTGTGTGTGAACATGTGGAACAAGGACTCAACCACTACCTGCGATTTGATGAACCTCAGATACTCGCAAAAGCACACCGTTTTCTTCCAAGGATGATTCGTAAGGCTATTGAAATTTAAAAAGGGTTGTATTTAACTGTTACTGAATTTATTTTATTTTTTCACTAAAATACTGACTTGCACACTAAAATACTATATGCACACCGAATATACCCACAAGATATTTCATAACAAACACCTGTTTATTGACCTTTGCAAATCTCTTATAATAAAAATAAACCTTTCAATTATAATTTAATAAGGTAAGTTGACGGAGCCCTGCTTCGTAGAACTCCTATTTTTGGGTGCAGGGTCACAAGAAAACCTAACATAACCTATTAAGTTTTCTGAGTGGATTCGAGTATATTTTGTGGTGCAATTAGTATTTTAGTGTGGAAGTCAGTATTTTAGTGAAATAATAAAGTTTCTTAGCGTAACGCACTTCAGTGTGTTACTTAAGATATTTGATGCACTGTCAAAAATATCCCATTTAAAAACACCCTAATTTCAATAGGGAAGACGGTTAGAATGTTCCTCCAGCTTGGGACCCTGTCATAAGGCTAATGAAACCCAAGAAGGACAAAGTCACCAGAAGACCTGAGGACACTGTGAGCTCATTCTGCGTAAATAGTAACACCAATAGTTGAAAAAATGTTCGGGTACTTTGAGATAACTTATACATTCAAGAAATGAAGACACCACCAGTCTGCCGTGAACATGAATCCTGTAAAGAATTCGAAACGTCGGCTAGTAATAAAAATATAGTTTCTAGATCTTTCGGTTTAAATGTAACTAGTGAAACCAATATAACGCGATATAATCCGTAAACTGTAGTTTAATTTCAATGTGTAACATTCGCGTAAATCCAAGAAAATACTATTGGTAGGTAGATGCATCTACCGGGCACATTTTTTTTTAAGCGAGCGATAGTTAATATTTTTATTTTAATACACACATAACTTCGAAAAGTCATAGGTGTGTGCCCGGGGTAACTGGGGATCGAAGCCGAGACCATCGTCTCGGCAGTCCGTTACGTACACCACTGGGCTCGCCCCCTATTACATTGGGACCGAAACATATCTGGCGAAGTGTGGGTGTGTAATACACCTCTGCCTACCCCTTCGGGGATAAAGGGCGTGAAGATATGTTTATGTAGATGCATTCTGTAAACCGCTTTACGACGTTATAGATAATAAAAAATATTGAATATTACGGGGGGCTCTTCACAGATGGAACTGATGTGGAAAATGGGTCGTTAAAAATTACTTTGAGGTTCCTTAGACCATTGTTTATCTTAGTCAATCGCTTGAAAGATGTACGGTTCCGAAGTGGTAAAATGGGTGTGTGAGTCCCTCTAACTTTTGAAGTAAGAGAGTGACAAATCTGAAAAAAAATATTTGCTGTAGATCGTAATAAAAACTTCCAACGAAAATTTGTTAGAACGATATGTAGTCAGCAGTTTTTGAAATGAAGTTATTATAAACCGCAAAATTAGCTTTGTCGTTTATAGAAATACGATTAATAGTTAGTCGAAGTTAATGGCTATGGTAAGTAGATACCTCCACTACGGAACCCTTCATGAGTGAGTCTGACTCGCAATAGCGAATAGCTTTTATAATGTTGCGGCCTAGGTGTTACTTGTATCCGTTTTCCATTACAAACCTTTGGTGCATTAAGATTCTGCATTAAAATGAACACCAACGTTCAGTCTAAAATTGCGTGAAGGTACTCCTGATAATTGTAAGGAGTTCAGAAACTCTATAGGGTACGAAGGTTATATAATATGTAAACGAACCAAGGAGTGAGTATACTTGCTCCTTGGTTCGTTTACATATTATGAAACGAATGAAGTAATGACAGTGCACCATATGACAATGTATAATGTGACAGTACTGACAGATATACACACATGCGCAACACTTAATTATTACAGCGCATGCGTTCTTACTGTCAATAGGTAGTAGGTTTGTCCCTACAAACTTCGACCCTCTCTAAAATCCCTCCAAGATTAGTTTTTGCAACCAATTGTATCCTATGTGTTTTTCCCGGTTCTGAGCTACCTCCCCATCAATTTTCAGCCAAATCGGTTCAGCCGTTCTTGAGTTATAAATAGTGTAACTAACACGACTTTATTTTATATACAGGGTGTAACAAGACCCTTAACAAAAACTGAAATCCCATGTTGTACCAATCAGTACGAACATTTTTAACTTCGGCATCATACCTGGGAAATTACTGGTTCAGGAGATATTGAGGCTCAAAGATGTATGGAATGTTTCTAATTAGGTACAAAATCGATGCATTTACCCCGCCAATATGTTCTTTAGATGCCTTATAACCCCATAGATAAGTAGGTATTTCGAGTATTGCACACGCGCGCTTTTAATTGCGGTTAAAAAAATTGTGCAAACTCAAAAAAACATCGTTTCCCCGGTATTATTTTTGGTTAGTATGACTTGGCATGATGTCCACAACGAGTAGACTTCAACTTGGTGATGGGTCTTGTGACACCCTTTATATTATACAGGGTGGCGCTACCATAGGGGCACTTTTTGAACAGAGGCATAGCGTACAACTTTCTGAAGCCTTGTACCAAAAATCAATTAAATCGGTGCAGTAGTTTAGCCACAATATCGATTTTAAGTTCCGCAATTTTTGCACTTGCTTTGAATTCCACAGAGCTGATACAAAACGGTCAACGATCCTACATTGCGCGCTAAGACTCGCTACGACGCGGGCGCCGACTCGACGCCGCGCGAGGATTCCCGCGTATCTTCGAGGACGCGCGAATGTTTTTTGTCAGGTTAATTTATGCACACTTAAAAAAATAAAGTTTATTTTCAAGTGCGTTAATAAAATCCTCTCCACTGCGCTCCGTTTTATCTGCGCTGAGCCTAACTTCGGAAGACGTCAAGGCGTCGCGTCGTAGCGAGTCGGGGCGCACAATGTAGGGTCGTTGACCGTTTTGTATCAGCTGTGTGGAATTCAAAGCATGTGCAAAAATTGCTGAACTTAAAATCGATATTGTGGCTAAACTACTGCACCGATTTAATTATTTTTTGGTACAAGGCTTCAGAATGTTGTACGCTATGCCTCTGTTCAAAAAGTGCCCCTATGGTAGCGCCACCCTGTATAGATGTACAGATAATAAGAATAAGATAATAAGACTGCCAGGGCAGGTTAGTTCCCCTACTCCTTCTCGCTCATAGCACTCCTCCTATTCCTTTTCCCATCCCAAAGGGCGGCAACGCACTTGTGACTCGTTTGGTATTGCTTGTGTGATGGTAATCACTTACCATGAGGCGAAGCATCTGCTCGTTTGCCACCATAAAATCGCTTTATTCTTTGATAAATCTGACCGAATGAAGTAAAAGAAATGTTGGTAATATATCTGCAAATTCTTCAAGCAACATGACGGATTTGTTTTGTTACAAGTTTGCTATAAAGTTTATGTCATATATCTTCGGATTTGGGACTAAAGGAATTGTTTTGGGCCGGGTAAACTGCTTTAGGAAAATGACAATCTTGGGCACGCTTTAAAAGTTTTAATAAATTGAAGTAGCCAAGATATATCACTATATGTCTGACAATATTTGAGCTAAAACTATCACTTTGTGGGTCTTGGATCGAAAGAGACCTCGCAGCAGACAAAATATTAGGTGACAAATGATTTAAAACTTTGTAATGAAGAGTAGGTAACAAAAGCTCTCGATAGAGAAAAGTGGAAAGAAGGTAGGGTGGCCTTTGTTCTGCAATGGGACAGTATATGTGAGTGCCACATTATATTGTATTTTGCTGAGAGCACATTTTGTATTTCCCCTGCACCGATCGCCCATAGCCACGCCAGTCGTCCCTTAGCCTCCTAACTAGAATAATGTGTTAGCGTAAGAACTATTGTGAAAGCGGATAGACCTTGTATTTGACCAAATTCTAATTTTCATTTATCTTCAAAATTATACCCTCACCACCGTAACTCAGTGAACATGCAGTAGACAGTCAGATACTAAAATCATACACACAGTGAACACGCAACCTTGAAGCGTAGCGCTTCAAGGCACACAATGAAGACAAAACAACAATAACGATGTTACTTTGCAGTATACACTCCAATAATAATAAAGATGTTTCGGTACATATATTGCAAGAATAATAATTATATTAACAGCAGTCGTTCACATCCCACTGCTGGACATAGGTATCTTAATAGTTGTTTCACGGTATCGATGTGAGTCTATTGGAGGATCTGACGGATTGCCAAATAAACTGTTTGGCATGCGTTATACCGATCGTGGCCACCAGAAGAAACGTTGAGGGTAATATAGATATAATGTGCTACAATTTTTTCGTATAATTTTAAATATTTACGCGATATAGACCCGTTATATAAATGTAACTATATGAACAAATTGCGAAAGTTTCAAAGTATATGTAGAATTAGTATTTATACATACAAACATAGACTCAACAAGGCAGCGATAGCATAGTGGAGATACCAACAGACTGCCATGCAGGGGGTATCGGGTTCGAATCCACGGCGCGCGCCAATGACTTTTCCGAGCTATGTGCATATTAAATTGACAATAAAATTATCCCTTGTCCCGTGCCTCAGAGCACGTTAAGCCGTCGGTCCCGGTTGTCATGAAGATCTTCGACAGTCGTTACAGGGCGTCAGTACCTTCTAAATAAACTGACACTAGTCTAAACCATGGAACATTGCTATCCCTTCGGGTTGCGGAGGTCAGACAGGCAGTCGCTCAGTGGAATAGCTAATATTCAGCCAAACCCGGTTAGACTAGTAAGCGGACCTCGGGTTGAGACTAGGATAACGCTAGGAGGATGATGAGATTGATTTGGCGTAGGCTCCATACAAAATACATCAAACATGTATCTCGGATCTCCAACACCATGGATAGATCGAATATTACAATATTATTAGGATATTACAATATTATTAGTGTCTTGATCACGTGTTTTCTTACCATTATAACTATTACTATTTTTAGTCACATTCCTGTTATCGTACGGTACTTAATTTTATAAATAATATGTCTAAGAAAGCTGGATGTTATTGCTGAATTAAAAAAAATGAGTTTACAAACTATAGCCGCGTCTAGGTAAAAAAAGAGGTCTAAAAGGGACGAAACAAGAAAAAAGCTCATTCAGAAAAGTATTATAAGTACAGAAATGCTCAAGCTAGAGCCGAGTCACACCTGTTGTATACCTAATTTGGGTGCCACTTAAACATGGCAGGAAACAACATGTCCACTAGTATACAATAAAATTATAGGTGCGCCCACGGCTCTAGCTTGAGCATTTCTGTACTTATACGTTCTGAAGGAACTTTTTTCTTGTTTCGTCCTTTTAAGACCCCTTTTTGACCCGACTACGGCGAAGCCAAAAGGTAGGATAATATTTTTGGCAGTCTATGTTTATATGTAAGTATGTATGTTCCACTGTAGCGCCTTAACTAATAAACCGATTTTAATGAATGGGGTGTCAAAAGATTTATTATAATAGCGCGGGTGACATAGGCTATATAACTTTTATATACATTTGCCATTACGAAATTAATACCTCAGATTCCAACCTAAACTTTTTTAATTCTGATATAATAATTTCTTGTTTTGTATCAAAAGAAAGGTATTGGTGAGCACATTACAAATATGTGCATATATTATATTGCTTGAAGTCAAAGTCAAAATCATTTATTCATCTAGGTCACAAGGTGACGCTTATGAACGTCAATTGTATAATTAAATTACTTAATGCTTCTACATTTACATTTACTGCCTCGTTCGCAAAGCAATAGGTAGAACAACGAGAAAGAACGGGCAATAAAACTCGTGGCCACTCTTTTCAATCGCCAATATTATGGTACATATTTTTATTTTTGTAAGGAGCTGCAACTGTTTCACATTGTACTTAATTACTTGTAAATAGTAATGAGTTAGACATAATACTTAAGCAATTAATACAGTTACTAAATTAAGTGCTTTACTTATACTTCCAATGTGAATATTGTGTAACAGGAGCATCCACTTACGTCTTATAATGTAGACAACTCATGACCATGCTCAGAACTATGGTGGAAATGTATGTTACAAAAGTGACGGTATATGAATACACAAAATTACAAAAACGTTAGTTCACAGCCCATGATCACGAGTTATCTTCATCTTACAGTACAGTAAATTTTGATAAAATTAGTGAAACAACAATGCAAATGTAAATGTAGTAAGTGGAATGACCTTTTTTTTTTTTGTTCACTACGGCCGCGGTGGTAAAACTCTCCTTATGAGTCATCTCAACTCCGCCAACCCAGCCATTAGAACGGCTAGGCTTGGGACTGGCGGAGGAGGTATGTGGAGGCTCTCCCCTAAAGGCGTTCGGGGCATACCCACTAAAAACCACCGCGGTGTCCCTACGGGTCCCGTGTGTTGGCGGGGTCACGCGATTCGCGATT
This sequence comes from Euclidia mi, assembly GCA_944739405.2. NCBI lineage: Eukaryota > Metazoa > Arthropoda > Insecta > Lepidoptera > Erebidae > Euclidia > Euclidia mi. The sequence goes on from OX123203.2 coordinate 5,607,605, forward strand.
AGCATACTTTCTCGCGACCCCGCCCGGGATTGGCCCGCCGTTGGTGTTGGCAGGCCCCGTCTCGTCATGATCTCGCAATCATCCATCAAACTTCTTGCATCCATCAAACTTCTCGCATCCATCACCTCACAAAGCTACTTGGGAGGCGGCGAGGACACGCGCCGCCTCCCGCCTTTTGGCGGACAGGGAGCAGCCCCAGCGCTCACCGTCCGCAGGCACTGAATTCAGGGTGGTCGGAGGTCGTCTCTTGTTCGACGTCCCCGACGCCCGGACCTACGGTTAGGGAGAGGGCGATGTATTTCCCTCTCCCGCTCCGCCGCCTCCTTGCTCAGCATGACTGCTTCGCAGAAGGAGGCGACAGCGTTCCAAGACCTCTCACTCCGGACCATAGACAGAACTACGGCCGGGAGCGAGAGGACAACCGTATTCAGAGCCGCGACCAGATCACGGCGCTGCGATGCCCAAGCTGGGCATTCCGCCAAAGTATGCAACGCCGTGTCTTCGACAGGGTCGCGGCCGCTGCCACAATGGTGGCATCCGGGCGTTTCCTCCCGGCCTATCCTCCACAAATACCGGCCAAAACAACCATGGCCGGTAAGGATTTGAGTCAACTGGAAAGTGAGGACGCCGTGACGTCTCTCCAACCACTCATCAACCACGGGACTTACCGCCACTATCGTGGCGTGCCCGGCGCTGGGGTGTACAAGTCGTGCCTTCCACTCCGCCACTAGGACTTGGCGGAGCTCCGACCGACGCGCCTCGATGTCACGGTGCGCCGGTCTCTCGCCCTGCTCCAGAGCTTGCTGGCGCCATGTATAGAGTGACGCCAGCAGCTCAGCTTCCAGATCCCAGGGCGGTGATCCGGCTAGGAGGCTCGCTGTCTCGAAGGAGACCGTGCGGTAGCCTCGTATCAACCTGACGGTCATGGCGCGCTGCGGTGCGCGAAGCGCCGTGATATTGTGGGCCGTCAGGTCGTGCGCCCATATCGGGGCCCCATAAAGGGCCATGGACCGCACGACTCCTTCGTAGAGCCTCCGGCAGGAGGCGGTTGGCCCCCCGAGATTGGGCAGCAGTCGTGACAAACCTGCTGCCGCCCCGAGAAGTTTGGGGGCCAAGCGTCTGAAGTGTTCACGGAAATCCCATCGGCTATCGAGTACGAGCCCGAAATATTTTAGGCTCTTCCCGATGCCGATGGTGACCCCTCCTACCATAATGTGGGCCCCTGCGGGTGGCCGATTCCGAGGCCCGTGGAAACAAATGGCCTCGGATTTAGACAGGGCCACCTCTAGGCCCAAACGCCGGATCCTTCCAACGACCTGTGCGACCCCAGCGGTCGCCCTTATAGCCGCCGCCCGGTACGTCTTATCACTCGCAGTGACGAGGGTGTCGTCGGCGTAACAAGTGACACCCACGCCAGGGAGGAGCGTACCGCGCAGCACCCAGTCGTAGCCGATGTTCCACAGAAGGGGGCCGAGAACCGACCCCTGCGGAACACCGCACGACATAACTCGCCGACTAATACCGAGATGACTCGGGTACATAATTCCTCTATCATTAAGATAATCCCCGACTATGCGGCGGAGGTATAGAGGCACTCGGTGATAATTGAGTGCCTCACGAATACAAGTCCAGGGCAGGGTGTTGAAGGCGTTGGCGATGTCAAGAGACACCGCCAGGACCACCCCACCCCGGGAAACCTCTTCCTCCGCCAGACTCCTCACTGATCTTATTGCGTCTATTGTAGAGCGCCCTCGGCGGAAACCAAACTGCACGTCCGCCAAATCCGGGCCCACCGTGGTAAAGTGGTGGACGAGGCGCTCCGCGATGATATGTTCAAAGATCTTCGCGACCTCGTCCAACAACACTATGGGCCGACAGGCGGACGGGCTGTCCGCCGGGCGCCCTGCCTTTCTGATGAGGACCAGTTTCCCCGTCTTCCAGGCTCGTGGAAACTGGCCCCCCTCAAGGCACGCTGTGAGGAGTCTCCCCAGTCGGGGTCCGAGCTCCTCCATTGCCAGGACCCACGCTCGGCCAGGAATGCCGTCGGGTCCTGGGGCGGTGTTTTTAATCCTCAACACCGCCGCTCGGAGTTCTACCCGAGTCACCTCGGGAACGTCGTCTATGTCCGCGTTGGCTGCCTCGGAAGGCGGCGCCGTCATGGGCGGAGGGATATGTTCCGCCCGCGACGGTAACAGAGCGGCCACAACATCTTCGACCAGCTCTGGCCGGAGACTTTCCGTTAGAGGGGGCGCCCAGGAACGTAATTTGTTCCTGACCATCAAATATGGGCGCCCCCACGGATCTCGGTTGAGGGTCTCCAGCAATTCCTGGCGGGCGTCTTGCTTGGCCCACCAGATGGCCTCTTTCAAGTTATTTTTGGCCGCTCTGTACTCCTCGTACAATGCCGCCTCCCGGACAGTAAAATCGGGAGGGCGGCGACGCCTCCTGCGAAACCGGGCGTACTGGCGGCGCGCTGCGACGCAAATCTTGCGCAGGCGCGCATGTTCTACGGACTCTAGGCATCGCCGCGTCACAAACTTGTGTCATTGCCCCCCTGAACCAATCGGCCTCCATATTGATATCGTCAGGCCTGGTAGGTGTTGAAACCCAGGCCTGAACTATGGAGGCTTCCAAGAGGGCCTCCCGATTCAGCCTTTTCAAGGCCCAACGCGGACCGCCCTCAATCGGGCCCCTTCGGACTGGGGCGTCGGAGCTGACTGTTTCGGCGGAGACGTCGAACCGTATATAGCGGTGGTCCGACAACGTCTCCACCTCCTCGACGACGCGCCAGTCTCGGATACGGCGTGCTAGTGCGGGGCTCGCAAAAGAAACGTCCACAATGGAACCGCCCCGCTGACGCACGCACGTATGTACCGACCCACGATTGAGGACGAGCAGGCCGTTCTCAACGGCCCACTGCTCCAGCAACTCGCCTCTAGCGTCTGTGGCCGGAGAACCCCAAGCCGTAGACTTGGCGTTGAGGTCCCCGGCGAAGAGCACGGCGCGAGGACGGCTGCGAGCGACGACGACGTTCAATTCGAGGAGATATTCCTCGAAGTCGGCGAGGGAACGGTTGGGTAAGAAGTAGCCACCCACCACAACCGTATCCTTTACGAGTGCTGCGACGCAGCCCCGCCCTCGGTAGATGTTCTCAAAGGACGGGGTGCGGGCGGCGGCTAACGAGATTAGCGCCACCAAGCCGCTGAGGTCCCCCACCCAATCATCACGGGGGGGGATAAAATACGGCTCGGCGACAAGGGCGACGTTGATTGACCACTGCGCCATGCTCTGGAGAAGAAGATCCTGAGCCCTGGCGCAGTGGTTTAAATTCGTCTGCAGGATGCGCAGATGTGGAGCCATTATTCGTGGTCCATTTCTTCCGGCGCTTTACTGGCCACGGGAGTGGCGCCCTTGTTGGCCGACTGGCCGTCCTTTGCGCCCTGCTTCTTCTTGGGTGCGACGCAACTCTTTGTGCCGGCCCTATGATCGGCCGGCTTGCCCGCCGCCGCACACAAAACGCAGTGTGGCGGGGCTTCACAACTGCCGGCCAAATGGCCGAGCTGGCCGCACCTAAAACAGCGGCCACTGCAGTCGACCGCAGAGGTGCACTTTGCGCCAACGTGGCCACCGCTGAGGCAGCGGAAGCACCTCTGCGGTTTCGGCTCCAGGAGCCGCACTTGCGCCGACACTCATGTTGACGGCTGCGGCTGTGGCTGCGGGGGCGGCTGCGGTTGTCGGGCCGCCTGCCGGCTCGCCAATGGAGGACTTAATATTCTGCCCTCCAGGGAAGAGAGGCTCTGCCTCATCTGGGCCATCTCTTGTCGGAGGGTAGTTAGCTCCTCCGTGGCCTTGTCCGGCGCATTAACCTCCGTGCGCCTCTTAAAAGCGACACGGAGCTCCTCCTGTTCGCGCCTTAGTGCCGCGATTTCGGTGGCGAGGCGGGTGTTCTCCGCCTGGAGCTTCTTTGTCTCCTCAGACGCTGTGCGACCGAGGAGAACGTCCGCAATTTCAGCTATTGCTGACACCGACTCCTTAAGGGACTTTTGGGATGTCCCTTTCAGTCCCTTAGATATCTTTGAGACGCAACCGCAGATCTGTAGCGGTAGCGTCTTCCGGCTCTCCCTCAGAGGCAGAAGTCTCTGAGAGGCGCGAGCTTCTTGAAGCGGACACCTTTTTTGTGGCCGCTTCAATGCGCCTTTCTTCCTCCTCGTCACGCTTGAGGAGCTCTTCGCGCCGCTTAGCGGCTGCAAGCTCCTTGCGAGCCTTGCCCAGACCCACGTAATTTCCGTGGGTGGGCGGTCGTCCACGCGTCTTCACTTGACGTCGCCTCGTCGAGTCATCGCTCGAGGCGGAACCTGGCCCCGAGTGAGGGCGCTTGCGCAATGCCCGACTGGGGCTTTCCTCACTGGCGCTGCGGACGCTCATGAGGCTTGTGGTTGGCTGTCTGACTCGGACAGCTCCAACTCTTGCTCCTTCATCTGAACTCCTCTCTCATCGTCTGAACCCGCAATACTGGGCGTGCGGGTCGGTTCGTCAACCGACTTCGGTATGGTGGTTTTGTTTTTAGTTTTAGACTCCATATAAAAACCCACGAGTGCGGGAGAAATAAAAAGTCCACCCGGGCAGAGATCCCGCTATACCCGGGTAAGCCTAATACCTCAAGGGCGGCGGCTGGTGCCCTGAGGGGGCCGCACTAGGAACTGACCTCCCTGTCAGCCATGCATCCTCTCGCCGTGCGGCAGCAACTTAGGATTAGGGGATTTTTATAGTGCTTACCTTGCACGCGGTCCGGGCGGTTAAGCCAAGACCCTCGGTCCCGTGGACAGCCGCGAGACGTGACCACAGACACTGCAAACTACGGGATTACGAGATTGGGGTGACGGTGACATCGGGGCAGGGGGGGAAGAACGAAAGAAGGGAAAAGAGAGAAAAACAAAAATCGTTAAATAAAACAAAAACAAAAGATAAAATAAAAGGTATAAAAGTCAAATAAAAAGAGAAAAAAATAAAACGTAAAGTAGACAAAACAAAAAACAAAACGAAACAAAAACAAAAATTTAAAAATAAAAAGGCGTCCGAAGACGGAAGAAGAAAGACAACCCCGCTGTCTGCTTGGCGGTAGGGTGAGTACACACCAAGCCCGTCAATGTCCCGTCCCGTGTCCCCTCCGATGACCAGAGGAGTACCGGGAGGGACGTGAAGGCTGTGCCCAACAGGGACACTGCAAAGGAGCGGCGCCGCAAAAGGCGACGCCGCGCCCGCCGACAGTCCCCACGGGTGGAGTCCCGCGGAGACAAGCAGCGCAAGCGCCACTCTTTGGTAACTTTTTAGTGAGGTTTCCTCCCTCTTAGTCCGAAGACCCGCGGGCAGGAGGCCAAAAAGCCCCCTGCTAACGCGTTGACCGGACGGTGGCCGGAGTTCGACCATGCCCGCAACCCACAAAAGGCGTAGGATGCGAGCCCGCCCGCCCAAGTGTCCCCGCAAGACCCCAAAAGGAGCCGTACGGGAACGGGGTGGAAGCGGGGCCCCGAAGGACCCCCAATTCCGGGTGATTTTTTAGTGAGCTTGTCTTGCTCGCAGCCCGAAGACCCGCGGGCAGGAGGCCAAAAAGCCCCCTGCTAACGCGTTGACCGGACGGTGGCCGGAGTTCGACCATGCCCGCAACCCACAAAAGGCGCAGGAAGCGAGCCCGCCCGCCCAAGTGTCCCCGCAAGACCCCAAAAGGAGCCGTACGGGAACGGGATGGAAGCGGGGCCCCGAAGGACCCCCAATTCCGGGTATTTTTTTAGAGAGCTTGTCTTGCTCGCAGCCCGAAGACCCGCGGTCCCGAAAGAGTCGGTATTACGCGTTGGTAACCGGACGGTAGTCGGAGTTCGACCCACCGTCCGCCCACTGTCAGAATTAGCCGCGAGTAGCAACTTGCTACTCACGTTGCCCGGGGTGCACCACGCGGAGGTTTCTGACACGCACCCCAAGTGGAATGACCTAATAATAAACGAATAATAATTTAAAAGAACTAGAAATGTTATATAATGATAAACTGGAAAATGCTAAGTACCTATATAAATTATTGCTAAATAAGTAGTAGATCATGAGTTGTCTAGCGTAAGTGACCATCTATCCTTATCACTGAAATAATCATTAAGAGTATAATAACCTTTCCTAATAAGGCAGTCTTTTATTTTACTTTTAAATGTATTAAATGGTAATTCTAACAGACAAATTGATATTAAATTGTAAATACGAATACCTCTAGCCCCACAAAAGAATTGTTAACTTTATATAAACGATGATAAGGGGCATATAACTTATGCCTGTTTCGAGTATTTATATTATGTATATCACTTTTTGTAGTAAATAAACCTAAATTTTGCCTAATATACAATATATTTGCAAATAAGAACTGCTAGGCTACTGTTAGTATTCCTATAGACTTAAAGCGTTCCCTAAGAGTATCTTTTGCACCTAACATGTATATTGCTCGTACAGCTCATTTTTGTAGAAAGCACCTTTGCCCCATATCAAGATGCCGTAGGACATGACACTATGAAAATAGCTAAAATATACTAGACGAGCTGTGTCGACATCAGTAAGTTGTCTAACTTTTCTGACAGCATACGCTGCAGAGCTGAGCTTACCTGCAAGACATGCTATATGTGCACCCCATTGTAACTTATTATCTAATGTAATGCCTAGAAATACTGTAGAGTCAACTGTCTCAAGTTCCTCCCTATCTAGCATAATATTAGGTCCCAGTTGTCTAACGTTAGGTAAGGCAAATTTAACGCATTTAGTTTTTTAGAATTAAGTACTAGGTTGTTTACTGTAAACCATTGCGTAACTTGTATAAGTGCATTATTTACATTATCACATTCATTCCTATTCCTGTCTACTTTAAAAATAAGTGACGTATCGTCCACAAAAAGTACGACATCACAGGTGTTTTTTAAATAAAAAGGTAAGTCATTAATATATACAAGGAATAGAAAACGACCTAGAATTGAACCTTGTGGAACGCCTAACTTTATAGGTAATTTAGAGAATGTATTCCCATTTACATCGACAATATATGTATATATGTATGTTTATCCATTATCTAGTACCCATAACACAAGCTCTGCTTAGCTTGGGACTAGATGGTGATGTGTGTATGTGGTAGAATATGATTATTATTATTATTATTATCGACACACTGAAATCTCTGCCGCAGGTACGACTCGACAACACTAAGTGCGGTTTCCTCTACGCCGTAGTGGCGGAGCTTACGCAGTAGTGTGTCATGATGAACGAAATCAAATGCTTTTGATAGGTCACAAAATACTCCGATAGCAATTTTAGATGACGCCCCAGCATTATAACGTGTTTTATGAGAGCAACACACGCATCAGTAGTGGATCTACCTATAGTAAATCCATATTGATCTTTGTTAAGCAGACTATTTAAATTAAAGTGTCTTAGTAGCTGCTTTAATAAAATCTTTTCAAATATTTTACTAAATGCCGGCAAGATAGAGATGGGTCTTAAATTATTTATGTCATTTTTACTGCCAGATTTGAAAAAAGGTATGATTTTACTTAACTTCATCAAATCCGGAGCCCTTGAGTTAAAATATAAGTTTGAAACGCGGTTGTACTTACAATTCAGACGCTGTTGGCGCATATGCTAAAGATATGAAAAAGTGTACACCGAACATCACAACATTTCGCATCCAATCAAAGGCTTTCTAAGTGACGCGATAAACGTTTGCCATTGGCTGTTGTATTGTTCCCATTTCCCACTCTCCTCGACCGACGTAACCACGTTTTTTTAAATATAATCGTTTTTGATTTCGAACAATACGCATCATTCACTCAAAACTTCCAAAAATCTTAACATCTCACCTGGTTCACCACTGCATCAGACCACTACTTACAAAATTCAAAGTACCGACGTCACAATCCGGTGCATAAAGGTCCTTTGGCACAGATAGAATCAGCATCCTGTGGAATATCTGGTGGTGCCTGCTGTTGCTGCTGAACTGGCTAAAAACGCACTACGCATCTGGAGCAGAAACAGGAGGGCCTAAGGTAAGGTGAGGTAAGGTAAGGTAAGGGAGGGCTAAGGTGGATAGGCCGTTCATCGTCATCGGAAATTTGTAATCTGGTGGGACCAACTATCCTTTTTCTCCTTATCACCTCCAAGTTCTCTTTGTAATACCTGTGTCTAAACTGATTTCAGTGAGAGTTGCCGCAATCGAGTTTTGAGCAACCTAATTCGATAATTCGTGAGGCTAGCTACGCTACTCATTGCTGCACGTGATTCAAAGTTCCAAAAGTAAGTACTCCTATTCTCACATACCACCAAAATGGCTACAGAAAGTGCTAAGTTACTCGATAAATCCCCTCTCACGTTAAACATTGATAGTGCTAGTTGTAAATCACGCGACAAGTCTCCTAATTTTGGGTGTGCCGATCCCACGTTGCTTTGCGACCTAGTCATGAAACGTGGCATCATCAAAGGCAGACTTACCAAATTTTCTAACTTCTTAGATTCATAAGAAGAGCGCGATAATCTCATTTCTTCTACTCGAAATGGTATAGATTTTAAATTACGCATAAAGGGTATTACTAGTTTATATACTGAGTTTAATTCTATTCAAGGTCAAATAGAGGAGTGTATTTCCGACAGTGAGATGTCTGAGCAGTTAGATCAGAGATATTTATTCGAAACCACTTATTATAGTATATTAGCCCACGCGGAATCCATGCTGACCGATGGTGATGGCACTGACGGTTCCAATAAGCATTGCTTTAGCGAATTATCACAGTCGGTTAAACTTCCAACCATTTCTTTAACTACATTTGACGGTTCGTATGAGCACTGGCTGGAGTTTAGAGAAACATTTCTATCTTTGGTATATAACTCTAAACGTATTAGCAATATTCAAAAGTAACACTATTTAAAATCTTCCTTAAAGGGCTAAGTATGCCGAGTTGGTGGTTAATTCTGTAGAATTCTCCTCAGATAATTACCAAGTCCTGTGGGAATTATTGCCAAATAGGTACAATAATAATAGACTTTTAGTTCACAATCACGTCAAAGCCTTGTTTAGTATTAACGCATTATCGAAGCATTAAGAATCTTATCGACATTATATTAAAAAACTTACGCGCTTTAAAACTACTAGGCGAGCCAACTGATTCATAAGACACGCTCATCAATTATATTATTGTTTCAAAGTTAGATAAAACGACCAAACGCGAATGGGAGACACACAAGTGCACATTATAACCGAGCGAAAACAATTCTAAACGCATAATTAAAGTTGACGAATTAATTGATTTCCTTAAGGACAGAGCGGATGTGTTGGAAGCATTGCTGTTGTCAAACAACAAATTACATAATATACAAACTGAAAATAAGAAACACAGTTCACATTAAAAAAAAACTTCACACTGCAATGTTTCTACACACAAATCCAACTATGGCCGCTTGTCTCACTACAAAAGGACGTGTTGAAAATGTAATTCTAATCATCCACTTTACTCTTGTCAAGAATTTATCGATTGTGACTTAAATTCAAAGTTAAACTTAATCGAGTACAAACTGTGTGAGAATTGTTTACGATCGGTTCATCCTCCTGATAAATGTTTGTTTGGGCCGTGTCTAAAATGTAACCGCAAACATACCTCATTAATTCATAACGATAATGTGGACAGTTCGGTCGCATTGCATTATAACTTAACGGCTGACCGCCGAGTTGAGAGTGTCACCGTAGGCCCAGTGCCAGCTCACGCTGACCCCGCCTCCTCAACCGTTGCGACATATTCGCCTTCTATTCACGTAAACAAGGTATATATGCATAACGATTCTATAGATACGCACTCGATTTTACTATTTATTTATTTGGGACAAACAAACAGTAACACATTATATCTGCGCAAATAATATAAACAAAGATATTATTATAAATGTGAAACTCACACCGTTAGCCACAGCATATACAATTCATATAACTATACTATACTATACTATACTATACTATACTATACTATACTATACTATACTATACTATACTATACTATACTATACTATACTATACTATACTATACTATACTATACTATACTATACTATACTATACTATACTATACTATACTATACTATACTATACTATACTATACTATACTATACTATACTATACTATACTATACTATACTATACTATACTATACTATACTATACTATACTATACTATACTATACTATACTATACTATACTATACTATACTATACTATACTATACTATACTATACTATACTATACTATACTATACTATACTATACTATACTATACTATACTATACTATACTATAAAAGTCAAAGTCAAAGTCAAAATCCTTTATTCATTTAAATCACAAAATGACACTTATGAACGTCAATTTAAAAAATAATTACTTAAAGCTTCTACATTTACATTTACTGCCACGTTCGCAAAGCAAGGGCGTAGAACCATGAGAAAGAACGGGCAATAAAACTCAAGGTCACTCTTTTTCATCGCCAGGTTTTGCATAATAAATAAAAATTTAAATTTTGTAAGGTGCTGCAACTGTTACACCTTCTATATGTAATTTGTATATATTTACTCTACTTAATACTCAAGCATAATGTAGTAAAATTTTGATGTTCATTTAATTAGCCTCCTGAAAATTGACATGGTGAAACAGGAGCATCCACTTACATTAAGTACCTAATAATGCAGGCAACACAACAACATACTATACTATACTATACTATACTATACTATACTATACTATACTATACTATACTATACTATACTATACTATACTATACTATACTATACTATACTATACTATACTATACTATACTATACTATACTATACTATACTATACTATACTATACTATACTATACTATACTATACTATACTATACTATACTATACTATACTATACCATACTATACTATACTATACTATACTATACTATACTATACTATACTATACTATACTATACTATACTATACTATACTATACTATACTATACTATACTATACTATACTATACTATAATATACCATACTATACTAATGAACAATCTATGCGAGTAAGACTACTAGACTGTTCAAATAACTATACATCGGAATCCTTAAGTTTCTTTAACAAAGCAGAACGAAATCTATTTGCTGACACTGAGAATAAATCTAATTCTGTACTTTCTGAACAAAAGCCATTATAGCACGGTAATATAATCTAACAGTATTGTAACTCGGCCGTCTTCGTGAGTTATATACCTACCAGACGCGCCGCATGCGAGCTGCGGCACGATAGCGGCTGCGGGTACTGTAGGTACAGTCCGCCCAGTCTAATGGGTACTCTGCTCGCGGCGCGTAGGTATAACTCGAGTTTCGTGCGTTTGTATGGAGTTACAATACTGTTAGATATTATTACCGTGATTATAGTTTTTGCACAAGCGACGTAGAGGCGCCCGCAGATCAGCATTGGTGCGGCAATGGGACACAGCAAAAAGAGGACGTGCGTGCACCTCTCGTCTAATAACAGTTCTTGGGACACAGTAGAATATTTTATTAGTAATCTCAGATCAGTTATACCTGTTATATAGCATACGTCGAAAAGAAACATAATTTCTAGATATAAACGACTAGATTTCCGGTTAATTAGATTGTATTTATTAAGAAGATTTTTATAGGTTGGGAAATTGTGGCAGCACCTATAATGCATCGATCTAAGAAATTTGCGATGCACTCTTTCTAGCATCTCAACGTATTTATTAAAAAAAGGGTTCCACATTACCATATTCGAGTTGAGATCTAAGTAGTGCTTTATAGAGATGAGAATAAGTGCTTGCGTATTTAAATTCATAGCTGATCTCATAACGAACTCGTTTATACGATAAGCCTTTTTGGTGATGTTATCAATATGTTGATGAAGGTGAAGTTTGTTATCTAGCAGTACCCCTAGGTCTCGCACGTATGGAGCTTTCAATAGAGTTACATTGTTTAGATTATAATTACGATTTAAAACGTTTTTATTCTTTGTGGATAATATCGTTAAACATTTAGAAATACTAAGGTATAGTTTGTTTTGAATACAGTATTCAGAGAATCGATTTAAGTCTTCTTGTAACTGACAACAATCTGCAGTAATATCTAAATTATCTTATGTATTTCCTGATAAACGAGCCTTTCAAAAAGCTTCGACAAAGCAGACAAAATAGATATGGGGCGATAATTTTCGACTTCTTGTTTGGACCCTGATTTAAATACAGGAGTTATATTAGCCATTTTAAAATTGTTCAGGGAAGGTGCCCTCTGATATAAACATATTAAATATAATTTGCAGGGGTCTGTATATACACGTCCAGTCCAGTCCAGTCTGTATATACAGTCCTTTTAAGGAAATAAGGGGGTAGTTGATCCGGTCCAGGACCTTTAGTGGAATCAAAAGCTTGTAATGACTTCAAAACCTGATGCTCGCTAAACGTAATGCTAGTAATATGAGTGCAATTGTCACTACTCTCTTCAGGCGGTAGCCATTCGTTAAAATTTAGGTTTGAGGGAACATAAACCGATTAACCCTTAAACAAACGCGAGCTCCTGTACAAGTTATTAAGAAAGTTAGGGTGGTTTTAGGGTAAAGAACACTTGCAGATTCTATATTTGTCATCAAGGGTAGTTTTAGTGGTGGTAAATAATATACCATTGTCCGTTCATGACTCCCAAATTTTGCAATTTGGTGGTAAAATAGTTACCATTGTCCGTTTCGTTAATTTTTGTATCTAGACTAGTGACTTCTTCTTGGTTCTACTTGTGTGTACTTGTTTTATCAAAGTAGATAGTAAAACACAAAAAATGCATGTAATAAAAGTAATAATATTTTTTTAGACATATTGTATTTCTGAAATAAACAAAAAACCTACCAATTGAACGTATAAACATAAAAAATAAGTAGATTCTGATGTCTTGAGTTTAACGTTAACAAACGATTAACGCTTTACATAAGAACAAATTTGCACGTTTCAACATATTATATTACTAGAGGACGCCAGCAGCAACACCTGCATTTTTTTTAAATTTACCCGTTTTGGCCGATCCCGTGGGAATTTCGGGAAATCCCTTCTTAGTGCACCCCTACGGTCCCCAAGGAACATACATGCCAAATTTCAGCTTCCTGCGCCCAATAGTTTCGGCTGTAGCGTGTCTGTCAGTCAGTCAGTAACGCAAGGATTTTATATATTAAGATTATGTTTCGTAATTATATATATACAGACACATAACGTATGTATTTTTGTATATTATAAACTGATTTTTATCAAAGCGAGATCGGACAGTGGTAAATTATATACCACTTTTTTAAAACATCTAAATTATATGAATAAGTCAATTGCGCATACTGCTAAAAAGTGAGATTACAGACAAAATGTTATATAATAATATAATGTTAATACGATATAATGTTATAATCGAAAAAGCAAATACCAGATTTTTTTTTAACATAGAGTCAAATTTATTGAACACACTCGCTAAAAACTCGATTTTTTTCACCCGAAAACCGTTTGGTCAACTTTGACATCACCTTATAGTGACAAATGACGTTGATGAGTTGTAGGATGACTTATAATATGTAAAAAAACAATAAAGATTAAAAATACGTAACATCGATACCTTTCATGTTACCATAGGAAATATTAGGATGCTTTAGTTAAAAAAAGTTGAAGTGGTAATATATATACCTTTGTTTGAATAAGGGTTAAAAGAAGTCCATGAACATATTGCAAATCTCATCCGGATCACTGGATGTCCGGTTTTAAGAAAAACATAGTGGAAGGAATGCCAACATTACCCTTACGATTATTGACATAGCTCCATAGGTATTTTACGTTCTTTTGAGCAATATCCTCAACAGAATTCAGGTAGTCAGCGTAATTTGACTTGCATTATACCTGAAATCTATGCCGTAGAAGCGAAAATTGTTCATAATCCGAAATATTATTATACGTTTTTCATTTTATCCACGCTCTGTTCTTATTTTTGAAAATGCGAATCAGTGATTTAGAGAACCACACAGGGAATTTCGATGAACGTGAGTTAGAAAAGGGTGTATAAGTTCTTTTAACATTGAAAATAATACTATCAACAGCTGTTGTCGAAGTACTCGACGTTCACGGCGTTTATTATCAAACGCGTGCGCTTCTTAAAAGTGGTAGTCAGACATTTTAATAGGCGCAGATAGGTTTTGGGATTTGTTGGCGGAAGATAAAATGAGACTTCCCAATGGCCTTTCCCTACAAAACACCAAGCTAGGCTGGATTACTATATATATATATATATATATTATTTGTAACCGAGCCTCTGGCTCGGTTACAAATAATACGCAGAATGCGAGGCGCGTTCACTGTAATTTAAGTAGCTCTTTAGATCCCCTAAGGTCAGGGATACGCTGACATGCATGCGTGCATGTGAAGATCACTTCATTCGCACTACTACGCGCAATAGTGATGGAAGGTTTTGCGTACGCATTCCATTTAAAGAGTTGCCTGATCTTTTAGGTGAATCGTATACGCAAGCTGAGCGGCGTTTTTTCGCTTTAGAGAAACGTTTACAACGTTCATCCGATTACAATTATGTTGATTATTATTATATACGCAATTTATGCAGGAATACCTGGCTTTAGGCCATATGAGCCCAGTGAGCTCTTATGAACCACCGTGCTATTTCATGCCGCATCACGACGTGTTTAGGGAGCATAGCACCACAACTAAGCTGCGCGTAGTTTTTGATGCCAGTGCACCTTCATCTTCCGGTAAGTCACTCAATGACTTGCAAATGATAGGGCCTCCGATACAAGGTGACTTAATTTCTATTCTTCTCCGCTTTAGAGAGTAAAAGTATGTTGCGTGCGCTGACGTCAAGAAATTGTTTCGCAATTGTTTAGTCGCCGAAGACCAGCGCCAGCTTCAATTGAATCTGTCTTGCGAGGATCCGTTGAAACCCTAAGGTATTTACCAGTTGAATACCGTTTCGAGCGGCACCGCTTCCGCACCTGTCATTAGTGTGCGGTGCTCAAAACAATTAGTAATGGAGTCTTCCAACCGTGGGGTTCGGCGAGCTATTCTGGAGGATATTTACGTAGATGATTTTATTACTAGCCTAGATGATAAATCAGCCCTAATACAATTATGCACTGATATAAAGAACACGCTGAAGTCAGGTTGTTTTCTACTTCGAAAGTGGATTTATAACTTTCCATACTATAGTGATGGACTGGCAAACCATTCAATAGAAATTAAATCTAACGAAAACATAAGTACTAAAACTTTGGGCTTAAGGTAGAATAATGTCAACGATATATTTCATTTTAATACGCAATTTCCTCTCGAATATTTCACAAATTTTCGACGCTTTTGGTTTGTTGAGTCCAACCATAATCATTGCCAAGGTGTTGCTACAACAATTATGGCTTCTTAAAATCGGTTGGCATGACATAGTTCCATCTAATGTCGCGCGGATGTGGAACTGGTTTGTTATCTCTTTGCAAGCGCTCAAAACGATTAATGTTTCTCGCCATGTTATAGGTAGCCAACCTATGTATATAGAACTACATGTGTATAGGTCGCGTTATGTAAAAAGAACGCTGTATGAAAGTAGTGGGGATGAGTTTGCGCATGGGTAGGTATACTCGCGCGCGAAAGTCTAGGCCTATTATTTTATTTTTGAACTAGCCTTATTTAGCCTATATTGTTTACTAAGGTACATTACATTAAATAAAAACATGTTTTATTCAGTGTAAAATGTTTAATCCAATCACAAAAAAATAAATTATAGAAACTTCTTCCATTAAGTCGTCGTGGTTAACTTGTAAACCAGATGAAGACGCAGTGTTGGTGCTAGAGGTCGCCATTTCATCGTCGTTACTTGAGCTTACATCGTCACTTAAATTTTCTTCATAACTTGAATCAGAATCATCATCCCCTACTCGAATTATAAATGTTTCTGTCATCATATCGACCACGTGATCACTTTTACAATAATCATCCTCTATTTTCTTTACCTTGGCACATAATTTCTCCCATTCCGCTACTCCCATTAAATTTACTTTTTCATTAATTAGATCAGTTATCCTTGTAAGGTTCCAATTTACATTTTTGCTGGCGACGCATCCCTTTATTCGGGACCACGCCATTTCTATTGGATTTAAGTCCGGGTGATAAGGGGGCAAACGAAGTATAGAATGGCCCGCTTCGTTTAATATGGCATCGACACTAAATTTTTATATTTTTTAACTAAATTAAACAACTGCGGCTTGAGCATAGACTCTTCAAATTCGACTCCTTTTTGACGAAGCTAGCTTTGCATGTCTGCTTTCTTGGTATTAGATGTTGGTGCAGCGTCGAGTTGTCTGTTGTGGTACGATGCATTGTCGACTACCACGACTGAATGAGGTAGTAAATTCTGTATTCGTTAAGTATGAGGCCACCGCTCGTAATTCTCCGAATTCATGTTGTCATGGTAATCGCCGCTTTTTGTACCGGCTTTGAACGTCAACAAAGCATTTGGTACAAACCCTGCTTCACTACCCGCGTGCACTATAACCATGCGGCTACCTTTAGATAGAGGTTTTTTAACACCTTTCGTTGAATCGTCTGTCCAAGAATGGTGAGAAGTATGGGAACTATCGACGTATGATTCATCGGTGTAAATGATTGGTCTTCCTTCTTCTCTATATTTTTTTATCTTTCTGAGATATTCAATTCTTTGAAAACGAATTTGTGATTGCTCAAATACATTTTTTCTATTAGTCTCTGTTTTCTTCCACTTGAAACCCATTTTTTTTTATTATTTGCCTAAGACTTGCTGCAGATCCTTGGAAATGTGTATCATCTTGTAACTTTCTGCGCATCTTGCCTATGGTAGGCAATTCCTTTTCCGTGACATGGAAATTGTGGATGATTCTTTTCACCACACCCTGGTCAAAGTTATCTATGTCTGTAACAGGCTTTTGTTTAATTCTTTTATTTTTGCCGGGAGACCGGAAAACAGTTAGAAATTCCGAATCTTTTGAACCTTTTACAATTCGTCTCACTGAAGACTCGGAACATTTTGTTGCTTCAGAAGTCCGTTTCATGCATTATTTTAAATTATCAACTGCATTTTTATCAGCTTCTCTCTTCATAAATAATATACGTCATAAATCATTTTCCTTTTTCTTCTATGTAAAACCATTTCGTAATTTAAAACTTTTGTGCGCGACGGTATTTTTAGCGTGAAGGTGACGTGGACACAACGCGGCAAGCAAAGGTCGACTGAAGAGCCAATCGCATACCAGCATAGATGAAGTGCGTGACCCGCGCCGCACCTCATACCACCAAATAGATTGATAAATCGTCTAATGCGCAGCTTGATCGCCAGCGTTCTTTTTACATGACGACCTGTATACCTATAGCGACGCTTCGCAGTCGGCGTACGGCGCGTGTATTTATGTGCGCACTATAAGTATAGATAATATCACACAATCACAGTAAGATTGCTCTGTTTTAAATCTCGCGTTGCGCCATTATAATAATTTTATTTTTTTTTTATCAGAAAAAACACAAGGGTACAAAAAATATACTCATACATAATTAAACTTAAGGCTACAGTTTTCCTATTGATTGGGAAGAACACCAGTCTCCTGTACTAGTTAGAAAACTGTATCACAGGAGATTGGGACTCTCTTTCAAAATTATTTGTAGGTAGGTAAGTATATTAAAGAGATGCAATATTAGTACCTACAAAATTCAAAAGTAAACAATATAATTAAATTAAGGTAAGATATTAAGCTTAGTTTCTAATTTATATATAAACAATAAAATTGATCATTATAATCGCTTGCTAATCATTTTATGGAAGAAGCAAGTCGGCGGAATTGCTAATAGTGTCAATGTTATTGGATTTAGCAATATAATTATTAATTACGTTTATAACATCTATGTCATCATATCAGCCAAATGACGTCCACTGCTGGACATAGGCCTCCCCCAAGGTTCTCCAGACAGACCGGTCTTGAGCCGCCCGCATCCAACCGCCTCCCGCGATCTTGACGAGGTTGTCGGTCCACCTTGCGGGGGGCCTACCTCTGCTGCGTCGTCCGGTACGTGGCCGCCACTCCAGAACCTTTCTGCCCCAACGGCCATCGGTTCTTCGAGCTATGTGCCCTGCCCACTGCCACTTCAGCTTGGCTATCCGGAGAGCTATGTCGGCGACTTTGGTTCTACTGCGGATCTCCTCATTTCTGATTCGATCTCGCAGGGAAACTCCAAGCATAGCTCTCTCCATCGCCCTCTGAGTGACCTTGAGCCTTCTGATATGATCTCTAACATCTATGTATGCATTTTATAAAACTAAGTGTATTCACAATACCTATTACAATGTTAGTAGGTCACTATGCTAATGGAGTGATGTTAAGTACATAAAATAACTATTATGATCGAACAGAAAGATGAATATTAAAAGCAAATTAATTACGTAGGATGATTAAATCACATAATTATAATAAGTTTATAAAGCTATGTTGCGGCGCTCCTAGGCGCCTTCGTAGTCTATGGTATTAATATACCTGATTTCGGCAGCCTTTCTAGCCGGGCAGTCGACGTCACCCGTAGAGTGATTGCTCTGTTTGTTGAAGCGCAGGCACGTTGCACATTTAGGTGCTTGTGATTTTTTATTGCAGTCCTGGAGCGAATGTCCTTCTTCAGCACAATGTCCGCATGTAGAGGTCGCATTCTTGCAAGTCTTAGCCGCATGACCATACTGCTGACATTTATAGCACCTGGTCACAAGTGTGAAGTCCCTTACCGGACAGGAGGTCCAGTTGATGAATATTCTGTTCTGTGTGATCAGGGCTTTACGGATTACGGCTGTTACCTCTAATATAAGATTGCAGAAGTCAGAGTCTCTCTTGCCCGATTTGTGGCTTAGTTTGATATTAGACAAAAATGTATCCTGGGTCATACCTGGTAATTTATCAGCGATGTTCTGCTCAAAAATACATTTAAAGACCTCATTTTCGCGCATTGCTGTCGGGACTCCTATTATAATAATGCGCGGTTTACGCTTGAAGTGTTCATCGATCTTTAAGCCTGGTGCAACTAGTTGGACTGATTGCTTCAATTTTTCTATATGATTTTTCGTTTCCGTGCTTATTATTACACCTCCATTCCTGGTCTTTCGGACACCGCGAACTTGTAGTTTCATTTCTTCAGGCCTTATGATTTTCTTAACCATACTTTTTGTGTCCTCGCTTGTTTTTGAAGTATCACTAGGGTAAATAGTTACCGAGCTAAGACTATTTGGTCGAATATAGCTGTTGGCTCCCTTTTTCACCATATCTGCAAACGATGTACTGGCTGGAGCTTGTTTGGCGCTCGAATCCTGAATGGTCTGCTTTATCTGGGCTAACTCCTCCATAAGGTCTTGCTTTTCCGTCAAAGCTGAAAGGGCTTGGTGGTTTTGCAACGCTTTTAGCTTCAATGACTGGTATTGAATTATCATTCTGGACACACCCTGTGCAACATTGCGGCAGTTGGTATTGAGCTTCAACTTTTGCTCGGTGTTAAGCTTACCTTCAGAGGCGATAGCACAAACTTCATTAAGACTCTGCTCAATAGTTCCTAACCAGTTCTGTAACTCCGGTGTTGAGATCATTTCTCTTCTCTCTTCATGGTCTTGTCTCTGATGTTGAGAGGTCTTCGATGCCGGGGTCGGTGGTGGAGAGCGGAGTGTTCTATCACTCCTACTAAAGGGACTATCCATGTTGATAAAGTTACTTGTATTTTATTTGTAACTGTTCATTATGTAAACAAACTGCTTTATTGTAATGAAAAAGCGCCTACCACATCAAAAACGCAATAGATCTAGGTCAGCGTAAATTTATATTATTGTTATAGAGCACACGTCTGTACGCAACGGCGACTAATGTAATAACCATTAAGTATACCACGCCATTGAAACCATTAAGTATACCACGGCTCGAACATTGCGGTGCTTTGCTGGGTGCTAAAATACTCGACAAGGTTTGTGGCATTGTGAGTTTAAAATGTAGTCTTTTGGACTGACTCAACCATTGTGTTAGGTTGGTTGCGTATGCCTCCAAACAAACTTAAAACTTTTGTTCAAAATAGGACGGCGGAGATTCATGAACTTACGCAAAATGTTCTTTGGCGCCACGTGAGTAGCAAAAATAACCCGGCTGACCTAGCATCGAGAGGTTTATGCTTAGAGAAGCTGTCTACTTCCAGGTTATGGTGAGAAGGACCCGATTTTTTGAGAAATTCGTCTTTCTCTCTTGATAATTACGCTGTCACGGCAGTAGACGTAGAACTGCCTGAGGTTAGATCGCCTATTAGTTCTATCGTGACTCATGATTCGTGTAATTTAACCCTTTTTCCGTTCAACCGATTTTCGCAATTCAAGCGTATGAAGCGTGCCGTCGCATGTATGTTACGTTTCATACACAATACTCGTAATAAAAATAATAAACGCATTAGTCTTCTTGGTACAGAAGAGTTGAATGAGTCTCAGATAGTTTTAGTACGATGGGCTCAAATGGAAAGCTATCCGAATGAATATAAACTTTTAACTAATTGTGCGCAAATTAAAGGTAAGAATAATTTAAAACGATTGAATTTATTTTTAGATATTAATAAGATTATTCATGTGGGTGGTCGATTGTCTAATTCAGATGAATTTAGTTTTAATAAAATGCATCCCATTTTAATGTCTAGCAACCATCATTTCACAGTGTTGTTGTTGCGGCATGAGCACCTGCAGCTTCTTCACACTGGACCCCAGGCATTACTTTGTCATTTACGAGAAACCTGGTGGCCTTTTGGTGGCAGGAGTCTGTCTAGACGTGTAGTGAATGCTTGTGTTACGTGTACACGCATCCCATATCCCGCATAACACCCCAAATGGATAATTTGCCAAAGGTAAGGATAACACCTACTTTTCCATTTAATCAATGTGGTGTCGATTACTGCGGGCCAGTCCTCATACCAAATCGCAAAGGCAGGGGAGCTAAAACGATGAAAGCTTACATTTGTTTATTCGTATGCTTTGTTACGCGTGTAATACATTTGGAGCTCGTCAGTAATCTCACTCCCGAAGGATATTTATTAGAGCTTAAGGACGCGTTTACAAAATTAGGAGGTACAAAATCGCGTCACTACAGCGACACGGCGGCAACGGTACGTACTACGTATGGTAACTTGCGGAAATGTAGTTCAACTAAATATCTTTGAGACTTTAGAATTGTTTGTGATATGTATCTATGTTATAGGCCTGGAATATTATTATTATATTGTAGGTGTCGTATGAATGTAATGACTAATGACGGTAAGACGCGATAGACTTCGAAAAAAGCAATATACGCATACAAAATATTCGCTAAAATCAATTTGACACTTCTCGTATTCTGTGCGAATTACGTCCAAATAAGTTTCTTATTTTTAGGGTTCCGTACCTCGAAAGGAATAAACGGAACCCTTATAGGATCACTTTGTTGTCCGTCCGTCTGTCAAGACCCTTTTTCTCAGAAAAATATTTTTTATAAATTTAAAGTTACCACCCCTTTCTCTTGAACGCGTGGAGGTATTAAATTGAAATTCATATCAAATACTCAAGTATATAACACCGTTAGGCTGCAAAAAACCAAACTTCTATGTCAATGCAATCAAAAGAAAGAACAATATAAGCATATTTTCAAACTCGCGACTACTCGCAAGGGAATCAAAACCTACAGGGTACTTTCCGTGAACTCAAAATCTTGAAATTTGGTACGAAGCAACGTCTTATATCACTTATAAAGGAAAAATTGCGAAAACTGTATATTTTTAGTACCAGCATTTAAAAAAAATAATTAATAAACTTAAAGTTATTACCCCTTTCTCTAGAACGCGTGAAGGTATTAAATTGAAATTCATATCAAATACTCAGGTATATAACACCGTTAGGCTATAACAAAATCAAACTTCTATGTCTACGCAATCAAAAGAAAGAGCAATATAATCATATTTTCAAACTGGCGTCTACTCGCAAGGGAATCAAAACCTACAGGGTACTTCCCGTGAACTCAAAATCTTGAAATTTGGTACGAAGTTACGTCTTATAGCCCAGATAAAGGATACGGAAGGCTGAGGACCGTGTGGTGCGTGTTGGGAGAGGCATATGTCCAGCAGTGGACTGCGATAGGCCCCAGACGCTGCAAACGGCCATTGTGAATGCTTGCATTTCAAAATGTTTAATGTCAGAGTGATAACTGTAATATAGGTCACCACAATGTCCAATTAATGTTGCAATAGAATGCATAAATACAACAATATACGGCAGCAACCTCAATAGGTATAATTCATGTTCTCGTCTGATTGTCGTGGGACACTTCAATATTGATTTTAGAATGAATCCCCAAAATGGAATTTTCGCATATTTTTCATCTATAAACATGTTTCCGTTAATAAACACTAGCACAACACGAAGTAAAACATTTATAGATAACGTTTTTTCGAATTTCAATGTTCAATGTGGTACTTTCATACCTTTTTCAGTTTCCATTTACAGATCTGGTTCAAATTTGATTTAATACTTTAAAATTTTCATTTCCTTTATATGTTTTTTTTTAAGTTACATAACGTAACATAACTGCACGCCTTTTTATCCCTGAAGGGGTAGGGAGAGGTGTATTACATATCCACACTTCGCCAGTTATGTTTCGGTCCCAATGTAATAGAGGACGAGCCTATTGCCATCTACCGGGCACATTACTAAGCGAGCGATAATTAACATTTTAAATACACACATATGTAACTCCGAAAAGTCAGTGACTTGTGCCTGGGGTACCTGGGGATCGAACCCGAGATCATCGTCTCGGCAGTCCGTTACCTACACCACTGGGCTATCGCCCCTTACTTATTTTTGTTATTTATTTAAGAATATTGATTATTGTTTTATTTTATGTGTAAACAGTCAACCTAGTTTAATTTTCATCGCAAATAAATACTATAATTATTAAAAATACTTAATTAGTATTTTTGTAACAGATTTCTAATAGTCACTTAAACTTTGTAAATCAATATCTTTGATAAAAAATCTTACCATCATTCATCAGCAGACTTTTAGGCTGCTGCAAGGCTGGTATAGGTATTTAAGTTATATTATAAAATAAGCGACAATGTTAATATAAAATAAAGGATGACTGATTACAAACGACAAAGACACCTTTTCTTTAATTTATGCTCCTCCAGCTTTCCATACTGTAATGTTATGGATTTCATTTTGCAATAAAAATACCATAACTATGACTGGTGAACTTTAACTTATATACCTACAGGTTTGTACGGAACCCTCAGTGCGCGAGTCCGACTCGCACTTGACCGGTTTTTTTATATAAATGGACATTATTACTTTATTTTTCCATTATGTTGATTCAGGATATATTTCGGTAAAGATATTATTTTGTTTCTTACGTTGAAATCTGGTAAGATTATCTGGACTGATGGTTTACCATCCCATTCAAGTGTTGCGACTGGAACACATAAAAGAGTTGACCTAGTTATGCCAGGTTGGGGCTCATTTTATTTGTTTTGGTGAGACCCTACCACTGGTACTAGTGAAGTAACCTTCCGAGTTTATTCGATGAGTCTTACTGGTACTCTTATGTGAGTAGAGCTAGGCATGCCGAGTTTGGGCTCATTTTGTTTGTACACAAGAGACCCTACCACTGGAACTTATGAAGTAACCTTCCAGGGTTATTCAATGACTCTTGCTGGTACTCATGTGTGAGTAGAGCTAGGCGTGCCGAGTTTGGGCTCATTTTGTTTGTACAGAAGAGACCCTACCACTGGAACTAATGAAGTAACCTGCCAGGGTTATTCGATGACTCTTGCTAGTACTCATATGTGAGTAGAGCTAGGCATGCCGAGTTTGGGCTCATTTTGTTTGTACATAAGAGACCCTACCACTGAAACTTATGAAGTAACCTTCCAGGGTTATTCGATGACTCTTCCTGGTACTCATATGTGAGTAGAGCTAGACATGCCGAGTTTGGGCTCATTTTGTTTGTACATAAGTGACCCTACCACTGGAACTTATGAAGTAACCTTCCAGGGTTATTCGATGACTCTTGCTGGTACTCATATGTGAGTAGAGCTAGGCATGCCGAGTTTGGGCTCATTTTGTTGGTACATAAGTGACCCTACCACTGGAAGTTATGAAGTAACCTTTCAGGGTTATTCGATGACTCTTGCTGGTTATCATATGTGAGTAGAGCTAGGCATGCCAAGTTTGTGCTTATTTTGTTTGTACATAAGAGAAACTACCACTGGAACTTATGAAGTAACCTTCCAGGGTTATTCGATGACTCTTGCTGGTACTCATATGTGAGTAGAGCTAGGCATACCGACTTTGGGCTCATTTTGTATGTACATCAGAGACCCTACCACTGGAACATACCTAGCTCTACTCACATATGAGTACCACTAAGATTCTTCGAATAAACCTTAAAAGTTACTTCATAAATTTCAGTGGTAGGGTCTCTAATTTACAAACAAAATGAGCCCAAACTCGGTATGCCTAGCTCTTCTCACATATGAGTACCAGCAAGAGTCATCGAATAACCCTGGAAGGTTACTTCATTAGTTGCAGTGGTAGGGTCTCTTATGTACAAACAAAATGAGCCCAAACTCGGCATGCCTAGCTCTACTCACATATGAGTACCAGCAAGAGTCATCGAATAACCCTGGACTGTTACTTTATAAGTTCCAGTGGTAGGGTCTCTTATGTACAAATAAAATGAGCCCAAACTCGGTATGCCTAGGTCTACTCACATTTGAGTAC
This sequence comes from Euclidia mi, assembly GCA_944739405.2. NCBI lineage: Eukaryota > Metazoa > Arthropoda > Insecta > Lepidoptera > Erebidae > Euclidia > Euclidia mi. The sequence goes on from OX123203.2 coordinate 5,632,482, forward strand.
CAGCAAAAGTCATCGAATAACCCTGGAGGGTTACTTCATAAGTTCCAGTGGTAGGGTCTCTTATGTACAAACAAAATGAGCCGAAACTCGGTATGCCTAGCTCTTCTCACATATGAGTACCAGCAAGAGTCATCGAATAACCCTGGAGGGTTACTTCATAAGTTCCAGTGGTAGGGTCACCTATGTACAAACAAAATGAGCCCAAACTTGGCATGCCTAGCTCTACTCACATATGAGTACCAGTAAGAGTCATTGAATAAACCTGGAAGGTTACTTCATAAAATGCAGTGGTAGGGTCTCTTATGTACAAACAAAATGAGCCCAAACTCGGCATGCCTAGCTCTATTCACACATGAGTACCAGCAAGAGTCATTGAATAACCCTGGAAGGTTACTTCATAAGTTCCAGTGGTAAGGTCTCTTATGTACAAACAAAATGAGCCCAAACTCGGCACGCCTAGATCTACTCACACATGAGTACTAGCAAGAGTCATTGAATAACCCTGGAAGGTTACTTCATAAGTTCTAGTGGTAGGGTCTCTTATGTACAAACAAAATGAGCCCAAACTCGGCATGCCTAGCTCTACTGACATATGAGTACCAGTAAGACTCATCGAATAAACTCGGAAGGTTACTTCACTAGTACCAGTGGTAGGGTCTCATCAAAACAAATAAAATGAGCCCCAACCTGGCATAACTTGGTCAACTCTTTTGTGAGTTCCAGTCGCAGCACTTGAACGGGATGGTATACCATCAGTCCAGATAATCTTACCAGATTTCCACGCAAGAAATAAAATAATATCTAAATACCGAAATATATCCTGAGTCAACATAACGGAGAAAATAAAGTAATAATGTCCATTTATATAAAAGTAATAAGAAACTTACTTGTACGTAATTCGCACAGAATACGAGAAGTATCAAATTGATTTTAGCGAATATTTTGTATTCGTTTATTGCTTTTTTCGACTTCGGGCTGCAGCGACAAGCGACATAGAGTCCACTCCGAACGGCGCTCAAGCGCAGACTGAAATCTCATTGCAGAATTTGGATATAAAAATCAAGAAAGTGGCTAAAGAATACGACCCTTATTGCCACACATTAAGACACACGTATGCGGGCAAAATAGAAGAAAAATTTAAGATGATTTTTTGCATTTTTTGAGTCAATTTACAATATTTTCAAAAATATTATCAGATTGTTTTTGTGTTTACTATATTTACTACCCTATTCTAACTTTGAAAATCTAAATAAATGTAAAAATAGAGAGAAAATTGTACCCAACAAAATAGCAGTATTTGCCTATTTTTGATTAAGAGGCAGTTTCGAATCGATTTTACATTAATAATAATTAAATATTTTTTATTTATTTTCAGATTGATTTATAGATAAAAAAATAATCAATTTATCGTTATCATTAGTTTTATTAGTTATTTTCTTAAATTGTCGTAAAATGTACCGGAAATATGTGGTATTTTGATACATGCGTAAACGCGTCCTTAAAGCGTTTTATTTCTCGGCGTGGCAAACCGAAAGAAATATACTCTGATAACGGACGTAACTTTGTGGGATTAATGAATGATTTATCTGAATTCCTAAGTAGATGTAATGCTGACATAAGAGATTACGCTATTAGTCAACAAATTAATTTTAAATTCATTCCGAAGACGGAATGAATTTAAAATTAATGCCTCCCAGACCACCAAAGTGAGGCGAATAAGAATTCGCCTCACTTTGGTGGTCTGGGAGGCAGGAGTAAAATCTTGCAAATTTCGTCTTTGCAGGAAACGCGCACCTCACTTTTGAGGAGATTAGCACAGTTTTATCACAAATAGAAGCAGTTCTGAATTCCCGACCAATTTGTCCTCTTTCCTCAGATTCCCAAGACCTTTCTCCTCTTACTCCCGCACACTTTTTAGTTGGTCGACCGCTGACTGCACCAGTGTGTGATTATTTCACCGACATGCCTGGACATAGACTGAAGAGGTACCAGAGGGTGGAGCAAATTCTCCAGCATTTTTGCAGGTGCGCGCTAAATGGACCGACAACAAGACGGAGCTGAAGGACAACGCACTTATCCTGATTAAGGACAGTAACCTTCCGCCTTTGAAAAGGCACAAGGGTCGAGTGCTTCGGTCCATCCCAGGCAGGGATGGCATTTCAAGTGTGGCGGACATACTAACGTCTTCGGGCGTGGTGCGGCGAGCATACGCTAAAATCTGTCCACTTCACAATAATGACCCTGAAGATTGAAGTTGAGGATTGCTAAAGCGACTACTTCCAAGGCCGCGGGCATGTTGGCGCATATGCTAAAGATATGAAAAAGTGTACACCGAACATCACATCATTTCGCATCCAATCAAAGGCTTTCTAAGTGACGCGATAAACGTTTGCCATTGCCTGTTGTATTGTTCCCATTCCCCACTCTTCTCGACCGATGTAACCACTTTTTTTAAAAGATAATCGTTTTTGATTTCGAGCAATACGCATCTTTCACTCAAAACTCCCAAAAATCTTAACATCTCACTTGGTTCACCACTGCGTCAGGCCACTACTTACAAAATTCAAAGTACCGACGTCCCAATTCGGCACAGATGCTTTGAGTTGTGTAGGTACCTATTAGTCTTTCTTTCTTAAAATGTGACAATCTAAATAATGCACGGTTAGTTTAGATACCCCATCGGGATACAGAAAAGGATTACATAAAAAATAAGTTTAAAAACTATAACTCGACTGCGTAAAAATGGTCTAAGAGATGAGATTTAGTGAAATCAATAAAAACAGACGTAAAGTAACAGTATCTATAGTTTTTCTATTCGTTTAATGCCGGATCCCCCTGGATCGCTTTATGTTTCTGCCTCATCCCAATCCTCCTCCTATTTCTTTTCCCATCCAGCCTGGTAATGACTCACTTTGACTCATTTGGTATTGCTTGTGTCCATAGGCCGCAACCCATAATCGCTTATATTAAGCAACCCACCTGCTAAGATACGTAACAAATGCTCTTATTTCGACTTAAAGCTGGATAGCCTTCATTATTCGGTATAAGTGTATGATAACATATCTGTGTATACCGCAGGTCATTGCCCTGTTTAAAGATTGTCCAACTAATTAATTGTACTATTTGTTTAAAATAAACCACTTTATCCAATGTTTTTACTCATGATTTATCTGTACAATGAGGCACTTTTTACGTAACACATGTAACTGTTATGAAAACAATTAAATATGTCACTATGCCGTTTCATTCCGTACGCCCGGGTGCTTCGGCCATGGAAGACCTAAGCAGTACGCCATGGCCACCGTAGAGTCTATCAACAAGATGTTTTTTTCTAGGCGTTTGGGATGGAAACGCTGTGCTCATGGAATCCGAGCGCTCATATTAGCTGGCATAGCTATACTATGTCTCCGTAAAGGCTCCAGTACACAATGGCATATCAACATATGCCCTTGTGTACTGGAGCCTTTTTGAAGTGGGCCAACGCCCACTTCAGGTGATCGCCATTGTGTACAGGGGGTAATGGTATATAGTGGCCGAAAATTGTCAATCGTTCCGCGCAATCAGGATGTTGTCAATTTTTTTGGGCACACTTCAAAGGAATCGTGGCGTGGCGTGGCCTGTGGTGTTCACACAATCGCCCTTTTTTAGTTCGTCACCGACCGCAGACCACGGTCTGCGGTCGGTGACGAATATCCACTATCACGATAGTGCACTTTTTGTTGCTACTTACTTGAATAATGTGCATAGGGTTCCCACCAAGAACTTAGGGTCCCAAGCCAACCACACCTGCAAGTGGTGCACTGCCGATCAACGGACGAGGCTCTGGCAAACAAAATATCCCGATAAGCGGCAATAGGCCCGCCACCTATTACGTGGGATCAAAACACTGGCGAAAAGTGGGCGTTTAATATGCCTCTGCCTACCTCTTCGGGGAAACAGGTGTGAGTGTATGTATGTATGTATGTTACTTGTACATGTCAAAAGTTTCGATGTTGTGTGGTGGCTGTCAAGACAAAAAGTTTTTTATAAATAATTAGACACGATTATATGTGCTTAAAAGTGTATAATTGGACAACTACAGGTGATTCTTATGTCTAGAAGTGTTATTCACAAAAAATTAACTATAACAACTGAAATATTACAAACATAAATTTTGCCGATGACTTTCGTTTTTAAAAAAAATAACAAACAGCTGTCACTTTAAATTTTTGTTCATGTACCTTAAACTATCTTAAATATATCCGGAATTTCTTAACACTACAAAACCATAGTGTTGCCAGTTTAGTTTCATAAATCCGGTCGAAAATTACCCAAGATGGCCAAATGTACCACATGTGGCAAGTTTGTGGCGGCAAAGGGAGGCGCCGCTACGTGCTGCAGGTGCGGAAATAAGTTTCATTTGGCATGTGCGGGAATATCTGATACCGCGAAAATCAGCAATGACTGGAGCTGTCAGGGGTGTAAAGATAAGACGGGTAAAGGCTGTATCAGACCCACTCCTATGAAGGGAGTCAGCAGTCATGGCAGCGAGGACTCCCCTACGAGTATAGACGAAGAGTATGAGTCAGCAGGAGATACCGAAAAACACGGAAGCAAGGACAGAAACAACTTGGCGAAGGAAATGAGTCTCCTCAGGGAGGATCTTCGAACTATGCGGGAGGAGCTGAAGTCTGAGCTACGAGAGATCCGGTTGGAGGTAGCTGATCTACGGCAGTCTGTTGCGTCACACAAGAAGAAGGTAGAGAACCTGGAGACTCGACTGATAAAGCTGGAAGAGCAGCAGAATGCAGCTTCTCCTAACACTATGGACGACACTATGGTCCAAAAGTTAGAAGATACAGTGGAGCACCTCAAGTCCGAACTGAATGACATTGAACAAGACCTTCTCCTCTCGGATATTGAAATCGCAAATCTCCCCGAAGATGCAGGCGAAAATGTGGTACATACTGTTGAACTTATCGCGAAAAAACTGGGGGTGGAGCTGGACGCGCGTGACATAGTTTTCGCTGAACGAGTGGGTCCAAAAGCAGTTGCGGCAGGATCGGCAGAGTTAAGGCGTACAGACTCAGCAGCAGTGGGAAGTCGCGGTCGCCGCATAGTAGTGCGATTAGCGCGTCGGGCCGTGCGAGATGATTTGCTACGGGCGGCAAGGGTGAGGCGAGGCGCTACATCGGCTGATCTGGGCTTTGCGGCGCCGCCTCGACGATTTTATGTCAATGAGAGGCTCACTAAAACAAATAGAATATTATTTTACCGTGCCAGGCAGGCCGCTGCTAAGCTCGAGTGGAAGTACACATGGACAAAACGAGGACGAGTTCTGGCCAGACAGGGAGATGGGAAGCCGACACACACCATTCGTACCGATCATGATCTGGAGAGGGTTTTTGGGCGAGACGCGTTGGAGGAAAAGAAGTGTTAAGGACATTTTGCCATGCATTCTCATAGATAAGATCACTTTTCATTGCTATATCTTAGGCCGTAGTAAAGATCAAATAATAAGTTCAACAGCAACACAATTTGTACCAATTTTCAAAAACATACCTATTTGTACCAATGTGATATTTTGTAAGTATGGATATATGGCAACATCATATATGAATGTCAGTAAGTGTCACTTTCACCCGTATGTCAACAATGTCAAAATACACCTAACCTGTAATTTATGTACAAGAATGACAAATCAATTTACGTTTATCACATTAATTTACAGCAAGTCACTAGTTACATATTTAAATAATTCAGTAAGAGATTACTTGATACATACTCTATATAGGCTGCAGGCAATATAGGCTGCAGTGTTAAAGGGCTAGGATGTCTGCTTAAGGTATATGTATGTTTTTGCAATAGGGACTTCACATACATGACAAAATTTTATAAGTCAGTGAGTAAATACTTGCTAAATACTTTGTATTGGTGTAACTGCAAAGTTAAATGTTTAGATTATCTACGGGACACCTCCCGTGTTTCTTTTTATAATAATAATAATTTTAAATGCACAACTAAATGGACACATTCACAACCAATACATGGTACATATCTTGCTCTGTTCAAAATAGAAATATCCCATAACTATACTTTTAAATTGAATATGCAGGTTTTGGTTTTACTCATTGACAGTATATTTTTACATTACCATTATGGTTAATGGAAAACGTCTGAAGGTTGGACTATTTAACGCAGGGTCGTTAGGGACTAGGCATGACGAGTTCCTAGTGGCCATGGACACGCACTCAGTGGACATAATGGCCATAAACGAGACTTGGCTGAGGGCAGGTGAGGAGGGAAAGGCTCCCATACTTCCAGGCTATAAATTGAAACATAGCCCAAGACCCAAAAATATTCGAGGCGGTAGAGGAGGTGGAGTGGGATTTTATATAAAATCAAATATTAGTTTTAAGACTCGATCTCACCCGGTACATCAAGAGGTAGAGGAATATTGGTTGTTATTAACAATCATGAATAAAAGGATCTTAGTTGGGACTGCTTATAGACCGCCTTGGTTATGTGTTGAAACATTTCTTGAAGGCTTAACTGATAGTATTTGTGCATTGGGGCCTTATGATCACATAATATTATTGGGAGATTGGAATGTGAATATGCTAAATCTAGAAAATTCTAACACCAAAAAAAGTACAACAGTTTCTAGATTACACAAATATGTCTCAAAAAGTCAGTATGCCCACTCATTTTGCTGGTCAAAGTAGTACCTTGATAGACTTAATATGCACGGACTTGAATTTACAGACTGTCTTGGTAGATCATGTGCCTGAACTCTGCCAACACTCATTTGTGACTTGCGAGACTCAATTTAAAAAGCAAAAACCTAAGCCAAGATGGGTTACATACAGACCTTATAAGGATATTTTACTTGATATTTTTAATTCAGACTTAGAAACTTTACCATGGAATCTTATAAGTTCACAAAGTGATGTTAACAATATGGTGGAAATGTTCACAGCTTATATAATGGCACTATTTGATATCCATGCACCCTTAAAGCAAAAGCTTTTCAAAACTAAATATACACCGTGGATAACGGATAATGTAAAGTTGATCTTTAGGTTGAGAAACAAAGCTAGGACTAAATATAAAGAGAATAAATCAGAAATAAAAAAGCGATACTATCTGGAACTAAAACACCAAGCAGTTGTTGCATTACATAATGAAAAATCAGCATACTTTGCACAACATATTAACGACAATATAAATAACCCAAAAACCTTGTGGCGTAACTTAAAGAATCAAGTCCTGCCATCTCCCAAAAACACCTGCTTACCAGATTACTTTGATAACCCAGACATCATCAATAGAGATTTTTTGAAGTTGCCGGGAGGGGGCGGTGTGAGCATATCTAGTTTAACCTACTATGAATATCATAGGTATGATGATGATACAAATTTCAAGCTTCAGCCAGTCGACCAAGGTACTATTTTGAAAATCTTGCGAACCATTAGTACTAATGCACAAGGTATAGATCTAATCAACCTAGAGATGCTTAAACTTACTTTGCCTAACTCGTTAGATACTATTACAGAGATAGTTAACAAATCTATCACAACCCATACATTCCCTGAGCTGTGGAAACATGCAATTGTCAAACCCATACCCAAAACGAGCCAACCAAGTTCTACAAAAGACCTACGGCCTATTAGTTTACTGCCCTGTTTGTCAAAGGTACTGGAAAAAGTTGTTTATTTACAAGTAATAGAATATTTAGAAAAAAATAACATTTTACCAGACAAACAATCTGGGTTCAGAAAAGGACGAGGAACTGCAACTGCTTTATGTGATGTTGTGGGTAACATACTGGAAGCTAGGGATCGTGGAGAGGGCACTGCCCTCATTCTTCTAGACTATTCCAGAGCATTTGACTCTATAAATACATCCCTATTATTGGCAAAATTAGCTTACTATGGATTTTCACCTAACACCATAAAGTGGTTTAGTAGTTACCTCACAAATAGGTCCCAACATGTAGAAATGCAAAGGGAAGATGGTATGGTCATGTCTTCATCTGCTCTCACAGTGAACAGAGGCGTCCCACAAGGCTCAGTACTCTCAACACTTCTCTTCATCATATACACAGCTGACATGACCCCTTCTTTAAAAAATTGCAGTTTTCATATGTATGCAGATGACACTCAGCTTTATCTCTCTTTTAAGCCTGAGGACACCTCGTCAGCTGTTACAAAGATAAATCAGGACCTTGACAGAGTGATTGAATGGTCAAAAAAACACTCATTAATATTAAATCCACATAAATCAAAATTTATCATTCTGGGCAGTAAAATACAGGTAGAGTCTATATTGCAAGTTAACCCAGCTATCTTTTTGGACGGTCAGAAATTAGAAGGGATAAAAGAGGCCTCTAACTTAGGTTTATTAATTGACTCTGGGCTAAGGTTTGAAGGACATGTAAATAAAATAGTAAGAAATTGTTTTTACAGGTTAAAAATTCTTTACAACATTCAAAACTATCTTAGTATTAACCTTAGAAAACAGCTTGTAGACAGTCTCATTTTATCCCGTTTCAATTATTGTGATGTAGTTTATGGCCCATGTTTGCTGGCAAGAACTAAGAATTTAATACAAAGGGTGCAAAATGCATGTGCCCGATTCTGTTTCAAGATTCCAAGACGGCATCATGTCACACCATATATTAATGATAATAACATCCTTAAAATGGAATCTAGAAGAAAATTACATCTTGCCACATTACTTTTTGGGGTAGTGACTAGTAAAAAGCCTACCTACTTATATGAAAAGTTAGAGTGGAGACAAAACCACTTTTCATACTCTACCAGACCCTCAGCCAGAACTCTTTCCCAAACTAAACACCGTACAATGGCTTTCCGTGGCTCTTTTAGATACTTAGGTACGAAATGCTGGAACAATTTGCCTCCTCCGATAAGGGACCTGAAAACAAAAGCATCATTTAAAAAGAACCTCAAGAGCTATTTACTCTCTCAACAGAAATTATAGCTACAGGATACTGCTTACCTGTGAGGATATAGCCCTAGTAACATTAGTCTGGATTCCTGACAGCATATTAGTATCCCTGCTTCGAGGTCTGGTTGGGTACTTGCAGGAACTCCTGAAACATTAAACATTTTACGAAAATAATGTCATATTATCCTCTATGAGCCAATAAGTAAATTAAATTTAGAAACTTAGTTAACAGGCATACCTGCTATTTGTGTATTCCCTTGTTACTTGTAAAACATTTATGTTATGAAGGTGTAGGTACTTAAGTAATCATAAATAGTTTTACATGTTCCATATGTAATGGTACGTAAATTCTAGGAAGATGACCATCACGTTTCAGTGGCCTTTTGACATAATACGTGGCGGCACTGAAAATCAGTACTGTGATTGGAACTATGGCGTCCATCGCAGTGTTTGCTGAGTGTCAGCCCGAATTGCGGCACGCGTTGTATAGTGCTCATGCGGTTATTATTGTTTAAGCTTAATTATTGTATTTACAAAAGTAATCATTTTATGTTTAAATTGCTCAATCTCTGGTGTAGATACACGTGGCGAGTCACGTGGTGACACGTATCACTTAAATGTCAGAAGTGTCAGGACATTGTCAGCTAACTCAACTCCGTTTATGACAGTTGACAAGACATGCCAAGTGTCATTATGGCAACAAGCTGCCAATTAGCGTCTTAGTCTTTTGAGTTATAGTAGATAGTGTATAATAATATTGACTTCGCCATAATTTTCTTTTTTTGTGTGGTTTTTTTTTTGTTATTTGGAATAAGTAAAATTAAGGAGTACTGTACAGCGTGCTTGCAATAAAGATATATTTTCTTTCTTTCTATTTTTTTCTTACTTGAATAATTGATCGCCCAAAATGTCAGTATCGTGCCGCAATGAAGAGACTCAATTTTATTGATATCAATCTGAGCAGGTTTTTACTATGAAACCGAATGCAGTGAAAATTGCGCAAGCTCCATACGCGACAACGATACTCACAAAATAAAGTTAGTTTGGCCTTACCCTCATGAAGTTATTTTAAGATCTTTAACTAAAATAATTTGCTTATCATATGTTTTTAATTATGAATTATCAGTTGAATTAGGTACTAAAGTAATACGAGAAATTGTTATCAAAATAATTGTATAGTTATCTTAACTTTATAACTTTATATTTACCCGACTACGGCGAAGCAAAAAGATAGATAATGTTTTTGGCAGTCTATGTATATATGTACGTTTGTATGTATGTATGTGTGAAAAAGAAAGTATGTGAATGCTCCAGCTAGAGCCGTGGTCGCACCTATTGCATATCTAATGTGGGTGCCAGGAACACTTACCTGCATTAAACAGACGCTGCATTAAATAGGTGCGACCACGGCTCTAGCTTGAGCATTTCTGTACTCATACGTTTCTGGATTTATATCTGAACTAGATGAGCCCGCAGTTACACCCGCGTTATTCAAGGCTACTGCTTCGCTCCCGTGGCTCATAGCGTGATGTTGTATAGCCTATATCCTTCCTCAATAAATGGACTATCTAACACTGAAATAATTTTTCAAATCGTTCCACTAGTTCATGAGATTAGCGCATTCAACCAAACAAACAAACTCTTCAGCTTTATATATTAGTGTAAGATAAGATCTAAAACATAGTGACTGCGGATTAAGGATGAATGGGTTACTTGTCAAATGCCTTTTTTATGCTGATGATCAGGTAATACTTGCGTCTGCAGCGGAGGAATTGCAGGAGATGGTAACAATCATGCATGGTGCGTTAGAGAGGAAAGGCATGAAAGTGAATGTAAGTAAAACGAAAGTTATGGTTTTTGAAAAGGAGGAATGCGTTACGGCTTGTAATGTTTTGATCGATGGACAACGATTGGAGCAAGTGAATGAGTTTGTATACTTAGGTACGTTGTTTACAAGAGATGGTAAGAATGAGGAAGATATTAAAAGAAGAGTTAATGCAAGTAATAGAGTGAATGGAGATCTTATGAACAGCAAAAACGTGTCCAATAAGGCATGTTTGGCTGTGCATAGAGGGGTATTACTGCCTACCCTTATGTTGTACGGTAGTGAAAGTTGGATATGGCAGAAGAGATTTGAATGTAGAATAATGCTGTAGAAATGAGAGCACTGAGAAATATTTGTGGTGTATCTTTGACCGACAGAGTAAAGAATTCTGTGATTAGAGAGTGTTGTGGGGTAAAAGAAGATGTAGTGACAAGCATTGAGAAAGGCATGTTAAGATGGTTTGGACACATGGAGACGACAAAGAAGATTTATAAGGCAAGTGTGAATGGGACAGGACAAAGGGAAAGACCTTGGTGGACGTTCTTTAACCAGATTGGAGACATCCTAAAAAAAGGACAGGTCAGAAGTACCCTTAACAGAAGAGCATTCATGAGAAACTTGATGGGAAAGAATGAAGCAAGAGAGGTATGTCAGGATCGTTGCAAATGGCGTTCCGTAGTCTCTGCCTACCCCTCCGGGAAACAGGCGTGAGTCTATGTATGTATGTGTGTAAGTTAGAGATTGTTTCATAATATTTTATAAGCTGCAGCAATATTCAAACATGTAAACGCGTCATAAAATTTCAGAATCTCTTCTTTGATTTATCGATTACTCTTACTTACTCATCTTTTTTAAATGTCGACATCATCCAGTAAATTTTCATCGTTTTAAAAATACTGATAACTATTACTGATAAGTTGTTATATTACCGAGCAGTCGATGGCTCAGTACTCGCATTATTTTGTTAATATTAAAGCTGAATTCATCTTCCAACATGAACGTTGCTCTTACTGTTTTAGTGTTTTTAATTAGTCTTGTTTCATTAGGTAAGTCATGGTTATATTTTTTACATTATCGTATATTGTAAATAGTGTTTAAATGTTAGGAATCGAAATAAAATTTGAAAACTGAAAACCATAGTTATCAAATTTAATTTCGAATCAGTGTATTTTCGTTTTATTTTGTGACAAACGTATTAAGTAAAAACAGTTTATATACAGTAAGATTCACGAAGCAAACAAAAATTGTATCAAAAGCAAGTAGATTTCAGTGTCCTGCTAAAATTTAAACGATGATCACCTCTTTTAAGTTTAGACACGTATTTATTCATTACTTTTACATACATATACATAGTCTTACACCTATATCCCCGAAGAGGTAAGCAGAGGTATATTGCTACACCCACTTTTCGCCAGATTTATTTTAGTCCCACGTAATAGGGGACGAGCCTGTTGCCGTACCGGGCACATTACCAGACTCCGTGCTGCTACTGAGAATTTCCTAACGGATAAACCCAATAACACTTTGCCCGACCCGGGGATCGAACCCGAGACATCCCAATCCCACGCGCACATTTATGCCGCGAGACCAACAGGGCACTTTTAATTCCAAATCATTGTAATATAATTTCCTTAATCAGTGTCTACGTCGTAAAAACGCACTGGTCAAATTTCTTGTTTCTGGGGGCAGTTGTTTAGGCTTGGTTTTATATTATATCATGATAATTTATATGGTATCTTCTTGGGTTTACGCGAATGTTACACATTCACATTTCTAGATCATTCGGTTTAAATGAAATCTAACTAATACCAAGATATCGCTATAAAATCCGTAAACCGTAGTTTGATTTCAATGACAATTTGAAATCCAACTACTGTATATCAAGATCTGGCATTCCTGAAATCGAAATTTTTATCCATAGGCTTAGAGTTGAATACAAGCAAATGCGAAATTTTTATTAATGACAATTTAGATAAATCCTCTATTCTTTCAAAATTCCAATATCTGGCACCCAATATCACCCAAGTTGAAAAAAGTTCTCTTCGCCTCCTGGGGTCCCCAATTTTAGACGACGGTTTTGATTCCTTTATACAGGAAAAAATTCAAAATTTTAATGATGTTTCAGACAGGCTACTCAAAATTAATATACATTCGGCTTTTACTATTATTCGATATTGTCTTTTTGTCCCTAAATTTACACACGCGTTACGGTCTTCACCTTTTTGGAAAAATCCTACTCCACTCATTCAAATTGACAAAATTATACAGAATACCCTAAGTAAAATTTTGAATGTGGCTCTGAACGACCGAGTGTGGCAACAGGCGTCCTTACCTGTGCGCTTAGGCGGCCTCGGCGTTCGCAAAATTTCTGACGTAAGCCTGCCAGCGTTCTTGTCATCGGTCCACAGCACTGCAGAATTGACCAGGAAAATCTTAGCACCTACACTGGTTGATTCTGAGGTTCCGTGTAAGGCCGATGCCATGAACGCTTGGAGAAATTATTGTCCAGGAACTGAGTTACCCCAAAACATGTTCTCCCAGAGGCAATGGGATGGGCCGCTTTGCAGCGTGGTACGAGAAAAACTCCTCAATACATCGGCCAACGCTGCGGAGCGTGCTCGCCTGTTGGCTGTGGGAGAGTGGGAATTGGGCCTCTGGCTTCAGGCACTGCCATCGTCCAATATAGGTACCATGTTGGACGATACAACCTTCCGCTTCGCTATTTGCCTCCGTTTAGGCGCGTCATGTGTCTCTCCGCATCGCTGTCACTGCGGAGAGGCTGTCGATAGCCTTGGTCACCATGGTCTGTCATGCAGCAGGAGCGCGGGTCGTATTTCTCGACACGCCAACCTCAACGACATTCTGCGCCGTGCTCTTGTCACCGCTGGCGTTCCAGCCCAACTTGAACCTCAGGGCTTGGCACGCGACGATGGCAAGAGACCGGACGGGATGTCTTTACTGCCGTGGAAGCTGGGTAGGCCTTTGGTATGGGACGCGACATGTGTCGATACCGTTGCGCTATCCCATCTATCCAGCACAGCAGGTTGTGCGGGCGCTGCTGCTGCTTCAGCAGAGACCCTCAAACGGCGCAAATGCGTAAATCTTGTAGGAGATTATGTATTTGAGCCGTTTGGGGTCGAAACCTTAGGGCCATGGGGTCCAAGTGCGAGATCCCTTTTTAGGGATCTCGCAAAGAGACTGATCGACGCCTCGGGTGACCAGAGGGCTGGCACGTATTTAGCACAAAAGATAAGCATTGCTATACAACGAGGCAATGCCGTCAGTCTTCTGGGCACGCTTCCGATTGACTGCGATGCGGATGACTTCCATGACGCCTTCTAATTTTAATTTTAATTTATTTTATTTTTCGTATTGTATATATTAAATAGGCTTATTTTAATTTTAGGACATAATTAAGCTGCTTTGTATGTAATAGTTGATTTTGTTTGGAAAATAAATCTTAAAAGGGAAAAACCTAAAAAAAAAAAAATAATACAATTTACTTATTAATATTGTACATAATGTAAATTAATGAGTTTGTCACGTTTGCATTTGAATGGCATATTTTTAGTATATCTACAAATAATTTACCTTAAGACTTTAAAAAATTGCCACGTTCATCACACAAAGGAATACTTATCAGTTTGTGAATAAAGTTTAGTCCTGGGCTAGATTTTGTCTTCTTTTAAAAGCAATATTATATGTATGTATAACTCTTACATACTTTATTTTCGGAGGACAGATCCTTCTTAGCAGCAGGTAATAGACGAGAGATCTACATATTGGTAGTCCTTGTTCTCCTTTTTTGAAACATTATATTAGCAAAGTTAAGAAACCACATCCGAACCGGAGGAAATAATGCAAATTGAAGTAACTGATTGTTATCTGGGGAGGAATGTAAAATGGCAACATATAAAACAAAACTTAAATGTATAACTTTGAATACCTTTGGCATTCGCTCCATAATGAAAGTTAAATCAGGTCAGTTATTCGTTCCTATTGCATTGGTGCATCTGGAATAATGCCAGGTACTACTATTATTTGCCTTGTAATATAGACAAGAGGATGCCAGCAGCCATGCTCGCACAGTTCATTTGAATTTTAACATTTCAGCCCGATCCCGTGGGAATTTCGGACAATCCCTACTTAGTGCACGTCTACGGTTCCCAAGGAACAAGAAACTGAAATTTGACAAGTGTTCGCTTGTCACATTGCAGTCTCTTGCCCGCAGTAGTTTTGGCTGTAGCTTATCTATCAGACAGTCAGTAACGCAAGAATATATGCAGATTACGTGATTCCAAAAGTAAATTTTTACGTTGAATTATTTTTAGATGCTGTCAAGTTCAGATGTGATTATACATTCACTGGTTCGGGTTGGTTCAAGTATCATGACATTCCAGCAAACTGGCACGACGCTCGCTTGCGCTGTCGCTATGAAGGTTTGTTGTAATACAAATAATAATAATATACTACTACATACACACATCACACTCTAGTCCCAAACTAAGCAGAGCTTGTACTATGGGTACTAGATGATGGATAAACATGGATATATATATATACACACCACTATTTTTTAATTAGTACAAAAACTTTAAGGACAGATTAGCGAAGATATTATTATCATATATGTGATGTAAGAATTTCATAATATCAATAAAGAGCAAAGTTATTATCATTTATTTATTGTAGAAAATCTCACTTAAATCATAGTCATATTTTACAATCCATTCACTAATTCATTGATAATATTCCATCCTGCTCATTCGCATTCTCTCTGTCGCACTTATGATGTAGGTAGCCATAGAAAATAAAATGAAGGGAAAATAATAAATGTGGGTAGTTATTTTTTAATTTTGTTAATTCTACCCTCTCCTTCATACTTCATTCGGGCTTAGGACCGGTAAAATTTATCGTTTAACAAGTAATTAAATACGAAGGTATGTAATTAGAAAGCAAACAAATATCAAAATAAAAGATGGTGTTCTGGACTAAAAGAAAAGAGTAATTTTGACGTATTTATGAAGTTAAAATCATCTGCTATTTACAAATTATTTTATCATCATCATGTCAGCCTAGAGACGTCCACTGTTGAACATAGGCCTTCCTCAAGGTGTGTGGAGAACACAGACCGATTTTGAGCCGCCCGCATCAAATTATTATTTACTTAAGTACGTATTATTTACTAAACTTACAAGTATTTCCATTGTCCTTCGAAATGTCCACCACCGTTGTCAAAAGCATCCAATATGCACTGTTTTAATTGTTTGACACTGACCCGGTCACTTTTGTACACTCACAATACGATGTTCATGGGTACACAGCTGCATTCGCGATTTTTCCACTCAAAACCTACGCACGAAGCGTAGCTACATACTCCCGTGATATGAACTGATATGATAGGCCATCGCGTCGGGCAAACGTAGACAAACAATTAACTTTTGCAACGAAATTAGATACGCTCACTTTAGCTAACAATTTAGTACTGTTTGTTGCATCGTCGGGGCGTGGCGCAGGCGCAGAGGGGGGGGGGTTGGAATTTATAAATGGTTAATTTTACTATGATGGTACACGGGTCGGTCATAGTATTAGTATTGCATTTACCAATTATCACGTATTTTTGTGGACAGTTTTGGGACTTAGTGTTTTTATTTTTCAACTACATAAATATGATCAGTTAAAGATACTTAGTGCCCTGTTAATTTTTTTGTACTAATTAAAAAATAGTGGTATATATATATATATATATATATATATATTTTTTGTTTTTTTTTTTTCTGTAAATGCATACTTATTAGTCTGTGTGGTGACGGATTAAGAATACGGATTGTCACCACCCCATATCATCCCATGGGTGTCGTAAGAGCCGTCAGAGGGAACATGTTATACAGAGAACAGCACTGTAAGAGAAGGAAAACTTGATACAAACCCTATACCAACCCGTTTGTCCAGCGTGGTATAGTAGGCCAAGTCCTCCTTTCAAATGAGAGGCCTAGTCCAACAGTGAACTGTTAAAGGCTGATGATGATACTTATAATACATAGAAACGCCTAGACCAAAGTATGTTCATGCACACAAATGTCTGACTTCAGCGGGACTCGAACGCGCGAACTTCGGCGTATCAGTCTTTTACTCTCTCGCTGTGCCAACCAGTCGTCAATACTTGGATATATATACTATATTTGACTGTAAATTTGAGAAAAGTAAACCAAATGAGACGTAGTTCACAAGGAATTTAATACAAACAATAGTGTTTTGCTTTTAGTTTCGACAGATTTCGATAGTGACCTTTTGGATCGATTTTGTTCTTACCAAATCTAATTTTACATCAGATTATTCAAGTTGCTAAAATAATAATAATATTCCACCATATAAAGCTTAAATCCCTCCCAAAAGGATCCCTCTTAATTTCTGTCCCTCAACTCTCATATTCATCGCCTTGCAAGTTTCATGATTTTAATTCCTTACTACTGTTAAATGGTTCCTTTTAATAAGACAATGTGACTTATTTCTGTCAACAGGAGGTATGTTAGTTTCTCCTACAACATTTACACTTAAAGCTGAGATGGAGGTTCAGATCCGTGACGTGGATGTGTTCACTGGTTATCATGCTACTTTGTCCAGCGGCAGCTTTAGGTCTATTGATGGTAAGATTTTCATTTTTCAATTTTTTTTTGTAATATAGCCAAAGCGTGCTCTGAGTCTTTTTCTCTGATAAGTGTACTGTTTGTGAGCTTAGCATGATAGCTCACATACGTTTGTTCAGGAGGACGTTGAATCAGATAATAGAAGATACCTTTCATATTGAGGATAATCCTGCTTGTAAAACGTCCTGTACTATACGGTTACTATTATTTTCGAGTGTTTCATTTAGCTCTCGTAGTAGAGCTCGATTTCAATTAAAGAAAGAGTGGCACATTATATTTTATTTTTCTGAATACCAATTTGCAAAAGGTACGTTGTATAATCGAATTCCATGCAATACCCATAGTACACTACCAAGATAGTACCAAATATGTGCCGGTTAAAATAGTATCTGTCCTGTATTAATACTGTACTACTACTGGGTACGTGCCTCTTTTTACAATGAGATGGGCCATATTTTACCATGTTGCCCGAACGCGCATTGGGAATCTTTATACGCATTCAACAACATTATAGAAAACTCTCAGATATATGTACATGTTTATTCAGGAAGGTTTCCTTCACCGCTTAGCAAGCGATGATTTACAATTTTTATATGCTCATTCGAAAATAATAATATTTTAGGACTGTAAGTCCTATTGTGGATTAAAATTCTTATTTAGTATGAGGTTAAATGAGGGATTTGTTTGCAGGTAAACCATTTAGTGCGATAGCCCACACATGGGCCGCCAACGAGCCGGATAATAAAAACGATAATGAAAGATGTATCGCGATGAATTCTGAAGGCAATTTCTCCGACGTGAATTGTGACGAACCTCGTCCTTACATTTGCCACAGGCCTGCGACTGCAGCAGGCGCCAATATGTGTGGCGTCACAGACCCAGGTAAAATGATCTCACAAATATCTTACGTTTATTAATAAAACCAATATATCTGTACGGTATTATGTTTTGAATATCAATATTTGTCCGTGTGGTGACGGATTAAGTATACGGAATGTCACCACCCCATACCATCCCATGGGTGTCGTAAGAGCCGACAGAGGGAGTATATTATGCAGAGAACAACACTGTAAGAGAAGGAAAACTTGATACAAACCCTATACCAACCCGTTTGGCCAGCGTGCTATAGCAGGCCAATTCCTCCTTTCAAAGGAGAGGCCTAGTCCAGCAGTGGACTGTTAGAGGCTGATGATGATGATGATGATGATGATGATCAATATTTGTGTGAGAAAACAGCTGAGCTGCGTGCCCAGCTATGCTAGAAAATTTGCGATTTGAATTTTGCGAATGAAATTAAAGTGGACTCTATTTGGAATGTTGAAATTGTGGGTTTGCGGGATGTTTAGAAATGTGTACAAGCATAGAGATGGGATACAGGTATGGTTATTTGTGGAGTAGGCTGGAATTCCTGGTGCAACTTCCCGTGATCTTCGTGGCTGAGCGGTGTAGTAAGAATTCAACGACTGCGCTTGCACGTATAAACGGTTTTCTTGGGTTTAAAAATAATCACTTGCAGGCCTGCGTCCAGATACTATAAAATGTCTTGCGGAAGATTGTCGTTCACTATGAAAATGTTAACTTTCGTGTTTGCGGTGCTTGGAGAACAAATCTTGCGTAGACGCCTCCAAAGTAGTCGTTGCGTAAGTTGTCTCGACGTTGTTCAACGATAAAACAGGACCGGAATTTGGAAAAATGTGACAGGAAGGAACGAATGGTATAGGGATGTGACATGAAAGGATTTATTAACTAAATTAGTGAAGTGCAATTTCATTGCATAGTAACGATACGTTCCAGTTGGCGTAAACAATATTTACTACTGAACAAAAAAAAATTCTATTAAATTTAAATATGATTCAGGCAATATTGAAGAATGACCTACTAAAGCATTGTTTAAATTTTCAGAATACTACTTTGAAACACGAACAAACAAATGTTACAAGTTCCACACAACACCGCGGAATTTCAAACGTGCTCATTTCGTCTGTGACGCCGAGGGCGGCCATCTTGCCATCATCAACAGTCAGGAAGAATCTCATGTCCTTCGCGATCTGTTCGCTAGATACCCAGCTTCTAAAATGATCGGAAACTTCTGGAAAGAATTGGCTTTTATTGGATTCCACAATTTCGAAGAGAGTCAAGACTGGACCACACTTGACGGTAATTTTTATTTAAAATTAAGACCTTCACCAGTAATTACCAATATACATATTCAGTGTTTACGAGTTACGTATATTAAAATACATCTATTTCAAAATAATGGTTCAATGTTTTTATAAGGTATTGTAAGGTATTGTAAGGAATAAGGAATACCGAATACGATACCTGAAATCCGTCTGATGACCTTCAAACACTCTGTATGAGCTGAGATGATGATGATGATTTGCTACGACAGACTTTACAAAGATTTACCACGGTGAATATATTGGCTGTCCCAAATCAAAACACAGTAAGGGACTTCGAACAAATTTAACAGGAGGGCAAAAAAAGCCGATTTTATTATGTCTTACCAAACTATGAATCTACAGCTGAATATGATTCTTGGAGGTGGTAGATAAGATGACTGTCTACATTTTTGCATACTAAAACTTCAAAAATATAATTCGATGCACGTTGTATAACACTTACTTAGTTTGGAATGGGATCCAACACTAACCATTGGCCATGGAAACTAAACCAAAACACAGTTAGTAATAAGACATTATTAGGTTTTGTTTTTTTTTGAAAACTTTAAGTTATGATAAAACTTATGATAAAGAAAATGAGTAAATAAATATTGCAGTAAAACACATTAACGAGAATGAACCATGTTTATTATTCAATTTCTTAGATAGTGAAGTAATTTAATGTGAAAAGTTCCAAATTATACTAGAAAACGAGGAATTAATAACAAAAACAGAATACGAAATTTGATTTTTTCTCACTAATTTAAACCCTAATTCCTGGCGATAGAAACTCCGACGGGTGTGTGCTATACTGTGTAATTTTTAGATTTGGTCTAAAAAATATGGTCTTTTAGACATATTAATTCCCAAATCAAAAACCTAGCAAGTGGAAATTCCCAATCCAAAACCAAGTAAGTACGTGTGCTTTGCTGTGTTTTTAACTGGTTATCAGCTCTTACTAGGTTTTTGATTTGGGGTTTGCGGTTTAGTCTGTGCACTTACTAGGTTTAATGGTATCGCTATATTGAGAATGGAGGCCTTTATTGAAAAAGGGTCTTTGCATGTGGGCATTTACTGTGTTAAAAGCATGGTGTAAAAATCTTGATTTCGACAAAAATGTCCCTTACTGTGTTTTGATTTGGGACAGCCGATATGTATATGCGGAGTAAAAGCTATATGAAAAACATCTATCCGCAATCACCCACAATGTTTGGGGAGGCACAAACTGTTTGTGTAAACGCGTAAGAATTAACCGCAGTGCTTACATATCTAGCTAGAGCTAACTAACTTTTTTGAAGTATGGTTTTGTGAAATCTATTTATTTATTAACTTCTTATACACAAAGCGTACACGGGAAGACTTAACAACTCAAATGACCACTTCGTGGCACATGTTTTCAATCGGTAGAAGACATAAGGAAGAATTCGCGGCGAGAACTGACCTCAATGCCGGAAACAGCGTTTAAAAAATGATACCTTTATCATTTTTTGATTTTTTCAATTCAGGGTCCAGCCGAGCGGCAACATGTTTCATACCCAAATGATTAGTTAAAATGGTACGGATCGACTCGCGAAATACAGAAAGTTCGGCGGCTATCTCTCTCAAAGTTAAACGAGGATTTTTAGTCACTGTTTCCTTCACTTTTGCGAAGTTAACTTCAGTTGCAGACGTTGATGGCCTACCAGAGCGAGGCAAATCTTCCATCACATCTCGACCGCTTTTGAACGCTTTATACCACTCATAAGCATGAGTTTTTGATAAAGTCGATTCACCGTAAGCCTTCTGTACCATTTTAATTGACTCCGAGCACGAAATTCCATTGGCGATGCAAAATTTAAGACAAACTATTTGTTCGATGCTTTTGTCTTCTATGAACTTCGCAATACACACTAGATTTGATATAACTAAAAACAGCACTGTATTTAATATAAATCACAGATGCAACTCAAACTCCGCGCCAAAATGGAAAACAGTTGAGCCAATCTAAGCACAATAAAAAACATAAATTTGAATTTGGAACCATAAACAAATATTCCATTCCCGATATTTTTTGACTGCATGTACATAATATTATTGCCTCATAATAATGAATATTTTTTATGTCTCTAGGTCAAACACTTAAAGAAGCTGGCTTCGACACGTTTTCTGGCGGCGAACCAAACAACTCTTCTGTAGGCGAATACTGTGGCTCCATCTACCGTAATGGTCTGCTCAACGACTTGCAGTGTGAGAAACATTACGCATTTATATGCGAAAAAGCTGCCGATTACCCCGCACTCTGTGATAGCGATGACTTCAACGAAGAAAATACAATGAAACATCGTTAAGTCGAACATCAAGGGAGGTGCCAAAAATCGAGTTATAGAGTTTTCGACTTATGGAGGATTTCGACTTAGGTGGCTTTTGATTTGAAGAGGTTGAAATTCATTCTTATAAGTTTTGAGTTACAGAGGTAAAATAAATAAAAATTAAAGCTGCAAAAGTGTTAAACATATTTTTATTTATTTTAAATCAACAATATTTCAAAACATCCTTAAAATAAAAAAATATGGCCTTAAAATAGTCAGTCAGTCAAATTGTCTAAGGTATAAAGAGCAGAAAATTAAAAAAAAAAACAAATTAAACATTAAACACCTGACATCAAGCAAGCAAACACGTGTTAACGTGACTCATAAATTCATGGTAATCCTATTTATTGTATACTACTAAATTGTTTTCTAAAAAACAATGGTGTAGATACTTTCACTGTCGACAAATTCTTAGTCGGTAGCTTATTTTTCTTCGAGCTATTGAGGAAATAAGTTTCAAATAATTAAACGATTTGTAAAGGTTGGAAAATAAAACATCGCTTTGTTCGAGATACAGAGGTCCAATTTAATTTTTCGATTTATGGAGGGAAAGTATGTGAAAATATGTGTTGCCGTGTGGTTGACGGCATGGAATACAAGTGTCACCACCCCTCTATCTTCCCGTGGGTGTCGTAAGAGGCGACTGAGGGATAACACGATGCACATACCATCTTTGCGTAGAGACGGAAAACTCGACATCAAACCCTATACGACTGCCTCATTGGTCTC
This sequence comes from Euclidia mi, assembly GCA_944739405.2. Taxonomy (NCBI): domain Eukaryota; kingdom Metazoa; phylum Arthropoda; class Insecta; order Lepidoptera; family Erebidae; genus Euclidia; species Euclidia mi. The sequence continues at coordinate 5,655,142 of OX123203.2, forward strand.
GCGGCATAAATGTGCGCGTGGGGTCGGGAGGTCCCGGGTTCGATTCCTGGGTCGGGCAGTGTTATTGGGTTTTTCTGTCACGAAATTCTCAGTAGCAGCACGGAGTCTGAAAATGTGCCCGGTACGGCAATAGGCTTGCCCCTTATTACGTGGGACCAAAGTATATCTGGCGAAAAGTGGGTGTAGAAATACATCTCTGCCTACCCCTTCGGGGATAAAAGGCGTGACGTTGTGTATGTGTGTATGTAATATGTACCAAAATGGCTTGCAGGGCGGATTATTTCGACTAATAGAGGGTTGAAATTTCATTTTGGTTTTGTGTTTTAAGGGAAGGGAGCAAAACATTTCCCAACTCTTTTGAAATAACTGTTGCAGTGCAGTATATGAGTGTGTAAACATCATTTGTTAATATATTTTGAGTGAAAAATCGGTCCAGTCCAGGTGTTAACTATGCCTTAATTTAGGAAGTTTTGGTCTCATGGTAGGATCCATGCCACTGTATTCTAACAGTCTTATTCAATTATTCAATGGTCTTATTAATAAACTTGGATTTGCGTCAGAACAACTTTACTCCAAGATTTAAGGCGCTGTGTACAGTACACTGAGTTCAGCTGTTGCTGTCACTGTCGGATTGTATACATAAGAAAGAGAAGCGCGATGACGACGGGACGTTCAGAACGAGTTATTTATCATTAAATACATTAATCCCTACAAATATCTTATTCCAATCGATAAATAAAAACAACAGTTCCCTTTATTATTATATATTACATCACTGTTATTAACATTATCAAGATTTGTTTATGAATAATACAGTTACAATTGCTACAATTTCAATTTTAATGGTTATTTTATGGTTTTTTTTATCGAGAAAATTTACCGAAAACGTGTTCTGAACACAATGGTCCCCCCATAAATATGATCAAGATTAACATATATTTTTTTAGCTGCTCTAAAATGTATACATTTGGCTAAAAAACTGTTTTGTGAAGCCTATTTTGACTAGGTACAGCGCCTTAAGCAAAGATTAGACAATTATGGTATTAATAAACTAGGAGTAAGGACGGAGTTAACTAATCAAAATTTACTCCGGGAGTAAAAGTTACTCCGCGGAGGCCCATGGTTTAACGATGGAGTAAGCAAGGAGTAAGCATCTATATTAATAATTTTGTCACGGGGTACGGTAGACTAGATCGAAACTTTACCTGAATAAAAGATTTCGAGTCGACAACATATATCCGCAAAATTCGGATTGTCGAGTATTTTGTTAATGCTTCTGACAGTATTAGAAATTATAATAATAAAAAAACGCAGAAACGTCACTGTCACCGAATAACAGTCATGTTGAGAACCTCTACTATGTAGTTTGTATGTCATGTGTAAATACTTCTTGCAGTTATATTTCTTATCGGTATAAACAGTTTGTTTAAACGACAATAATTATTAAAGTATGGGTCTATTATGAGAGAATTGTGTTACTTCGAATTTTCGCGAGCGAAGCCGCGGGCAAAAAAAAGCTCGTAGATTTATATTGTATTTCCAACTTTCATTGAGATTTATATACAAAACCTAAATATATTTTCACATTTAATTTGTTTGGTGTTCGTTAGAGTATTTACTAGTATCTGATTTTGTAATTTTATTATTGTGGATTAAAATTAATAGAGATTATTTCATTGAAGATTTAAGAATGATAGAAGTAATTGAAAACATATTACCATTAATATGGCATGTGAAATCGTATAAACCTCGCAATAACCCTTTTGAAGAACTTGAAGAAGATGAGTTTAAATTGTGATTTGTGCCAAAAAACCGACACCGATCGGGTTTGTCACAAGCACTTGCAAATCTATACAAACCTATACCCTATCCGAACGTTTGCGTTACGCACCATTACATAATTATGTGTGTTGTGTCTTATGTTCGCTTGTGATCTTAGACTATATATATATATTACTTCCTTACTTTATGCTTGGGATAGTTGTGATTGTCAAATAAAGTATTTAATAAAAAGTTTTTATTCGACCAGGTCATTTCGTTCATTCTTTTTACTTTTAATATCAGTGGGTTGCCATAACATATACCTTAATATCAGTGTAAGAATGTTATTGTTTGTCCGAACTTAACCCTTATTTATTAATACCATTATTAACATGTAGCTATTCCATATCTAATCTAGAATTAACTACTGCCGGTGTTACTTTGGAGTTACAGAAGAATAAGCAATTTTTATTAATAAGACTGTGAGTTTAGCTTGTAATTGATCCCTCACTTTGGACACTTTTTCGTCGCATGTTGTGTCTTGTTCTAGAACCTGTAATTCAGATTCTAAAAGTAATTCCTGGACAAATGATGTCTGAGTACAGGAATGAGAAGTTTGTGTAGCGGCTATATAAACTCTAGACTGTTTTAAATGTACCTGAGAAGTCTGTACCGAGTAATTATCTGCAAAATTTATAGAAAAATAAACTAGTAGTTTAAAAAACACTAGAAATACATGCTTTTATAAATGCACGTAGAAACAAAAAATGCAGTTACTAAATTAAGTGCCTTAGTTAGCCTTCCAATGTGAATATTGTGTAACATGAGTATCCACTTACTTCTTAAAATGTAGGCAACTCGCGACCATGTTCAGAACTATGGTGGGAATGTATGTTACAGAAGTGACTGTATATAAATACACAAAATTACAAAAACATTAGTTTACAGCCCATGATCACGAGTTATCTTCATCTTACAGTGCAGTAAAACTTTAATAAAATTAATGGAACAACAATGCAAATGTAAATGTAGTAAGTTGAATGACCTAATAATGGATCTCTGCCTTTTCGCCGAAAATTGCTCAGCCGAATATCACTTGCCAACTAACGTTTCGCAGAATTTTATTTCGCAGAATAATCATTTGCCAACTTGTGATATAATTTTGTTTTTATTTCCCAACCTCACAGTTGCCAACTTTACGTTTGGTCTTCCTTTTACTGTCGCAGTTCTAACCTAACCAATGTAGCATATTTAAATGCCCTGTGTAGTGAAATAAAAGCGATTTGGTTCTGGGACTTTGCCGACCGCTGCCGCGGCACGCTCGCTTCGTTCGCTCGGCTCGTGCGTTGTGGTCGCAGTTCTGACCTAATCAGCCATTGTTTCAGTTGACGTGCATTGTTTATCAGCATACTAACCTAACCTAACCGATTCCTTTCGATTTCACCTGAACTTCCCGAAATATCACCTGAACAGACGAAACGTTATTCGTCTAAAAGTTGTCTGGCCTAATAATTTGACAAATGATAAATGCCCCAAACGTTTTTTGTCATTACAATAACCAGCTTAACAATAATTCTACCAAAAGAAACGTTGTCATACAAAAATTTGACAATCGTTAGTCGTCAAAAATCGTCGTGAAAAATAGGCAAAACGTTGGTTGGTAAGTGATAATCGGCCAAACAATATTCGGCGAAAAGGCAGGATCCCCCTAATAATACATGAACAGTAAATTAAAAGAACTAGAAATATTACATAAAGATTAACTGAAAAATGCAAAGTATTTATATAATTCTATGAGTTGTCTAGCGTAAGTGACCAACTATCCTTATCACTGAAATAATCATTAATATTTTAGTCTTTTATTTTAGTTTTAAATGTACAAAATGGTAATTTTAAGAGACTAATTGGTATTTTATTGTATATACGAATACCTAGCCCTAAAAAGAATTATTAACTTTATGTAAACGATGATAAGGGGCTTATAACCTATGCCTGTTTCGAGTATTTATATTATGTATATCACTTTTTGTGTTAAATAAACCTATATTTTGCCTAATGTACAAATTGTACGTTGGATCTCCACCTTGTCGTGGTGGGGGGCTCAGTAACAGTGAAGCTAAGAGGGATCCAGGAGGGGACGCTCCGCGTGGGCTTGGAGGGGCCTGCGCAGGATTCGTCTGTCGCGATTTCTCGCGATTTGTAAGTAGGGTACATGGTAGCAATATTAATAAATTTAAAATGAGCCATAGAGAAAGAGTAAATAATAGCCAACCTCTATGTGAGTACTGGCCACAACCGACGGTTCTACGTTTAAGGTTTGAACTTGATATATGAAGAATACGAAGATACTTTATTACTTCATAGTATTGACATTGTCATTCAAAACATATTGTATATTGTGTAAAAAAGTAATAAATACGTGTGAGACTCCATCTCATGTATATTTAAATTGCCTGCTGGTCTGATGAAACCACAAATGGGCGCTGGAGCTAAGTATTTAGTGATTCCTACTGTTTGCGAGTAGCTAGTATTGTAAAGCTAATTATATGGGATCCTATTGTTTCTACGTATCTAGTGATTGTTAATGTATTGTATGGCAATTCTGTATTGTAACAGTAAAGATGTTTTAGAGCCTCGGCTGAGGATAAAGATGTTTATCGCCTCAGTCGAGAAAAAAGCGGAGACGTCTGCTAAGAGCGGTGAAATACCCGACAGATAGTGTGTTATTAAGAGACCTGATATCGGTACCTGAAACTCGACAGGTATTGTGTTATTAAAAGACCTAAAAGTGGTGAAATACCCGACATGTATTGTGTTACTAAAAGACCTAAGAGCGGTGAAATACCCGACATGTATTGTGTTATTGAAAGACCTGATATATTGTAATTGGCAGTTATATATTCGTGATCTTAAATAGAAATTGATAGAACTGCAATGCTAGACTGCCGAACAGTGGAATCATATAACTTTTTAACCTAATGGTCGCACTGAAAGTATTGTGGAGGAACCATACTGACAAATGCTTGGCATCGAGGTCAAGCAGAGTTATCCATGATAGAAAGTGATGTCTACGTCTTGAGATGTAAGTTTTGAACATTCTATCTGTCCGCTCATATTATTCAAATTGCAATATCTATCGGCATTAAGTTACAACCCCCTTAATCAACATCAAACCTCGCCGACAGCGTCCAACGGTGCGGGTGCGGGGGACAGCTCAGTCTGTCCCTCGCAGTCGGGTGCGGTCGCGGGAGGAGAGGCGTGTCGGTGTTGTGTTGCCGCGCGCCCTATCTTCCGCGACCAAATGGGGGCGCACCATTCGATGCGTCGCGGTGGGGCCGCAGAGGAAGAAGAAATGCGGTGTTGGGTTGCCGTCCTCCCTATCCTCTGCGGCCGCTGGGTGTTTTGGCGGCGGAGCCCAACACCTTAATTCGCCACCAAGGGGGTTTTGTTCGGGGCCCGCCTAACCATCTGGCGGGCCAATGCCGGTCGGAGGGTGGCGACGAATGTTTCGGTGTTCTCACAAACCCAGTCTCCGACAGCAAAGGTGCTGAGATGCTCGTTGTCTGCGAACAGCTAAGAGAACCTCTCTATTGACATTAGAGTTATCAAGTGCTATATCTTAATGCACTTCTCTCTAGGAATAAAAGAAAATTCTCGAACAGTACTAATTCTAGCCGTTCGGCCATTCCTGGCCCGAGTCGGTGGAAAATAAAAGGCACTCTGATCAAAACAGTTACAGGTTTTAATGAAAATCATAACTAACTCCTTCTTTCGAAGCTGACATGTTAAACAACACCTATACATAACTTCACGCCTTTTATCCCCAAAGGGGTAGGCAGAGGTGTATTACACCCATACTTCGCCAGTTATGTTTCGATCCCAATGTAAAAGGGGGCGATCCTATTGCCATCTACCGGTCACATCATTAAGCGAGCGATAATTAATTTGTAATGCACACAATTTCGAAAAGTTGTGGTAAGAGGTGTGTGCCCTGGGTACCTGGCGATCGAACCCGAGACCATCGCCTAGGCAGTCCGCTACGTACATATGGGCGCAAATTAATATATAATGATTATATTGTTACGAAAATGTTAATAATATTTAAGATTGATATTTAAATAAGTATTTGTGAACACAGAACTGAGAACTTCACTACTTTACAATATTAGACACTGTACTGGCTGCTTAACTGTTTTATAAAGTATTTAATTTATAACTTAGTTATTAAGATAACTACAGAAACTTTCAAAGTAAAATCAATTAGTATTAAATAACATTATTCTGACACTTATTTTTACGGTTATAAATAACATGCGTTTATATTTGCATCCTGTTGATAGCGCCATCTGTTGACAATGTTGTAAAGCAGCGTTTGGTTAATAAAATAAATTTGTTATTCGTGTAAAAAAAATAATTTGGTGTTGTGCAAAATTCATTACAATATTAATGTCGATTTTTGATTAGTTTATAATTAATCGTACAGTAATTTAAATTATATGTTGAAAAGGAGTTGTTAAACGTTACATTAAGTGTAATGACGGTTAGTTTATAAAAAGGACTGTAGTTCGCATTTTAAATCAATTCTGTGCTAGAAATCGTCTAAAAATAAACTAAGAAATATTACGTGAGTGTTTTTATTATAATGGAGTCTGGACACGATAACCTTGGCGTATCGCCGACATACACCACTGGGCTATCGCCACTCTACACCCATACTCACTCCATCCGGTTACACAACGCAACAAGCACTCGCTATCCAGTCACCTCCACACGCAACCTCCATCCGGTCACCACCACACATAACCTCCACCCGTTACGATCACAGCACCACCCAGATAATCTTTTCGAGCCTTTATCAAAGTAATCTGTAACAGACTAAGAAAATTTCACTAGGCTGATACTAACAAGTATTAAACCAGTCTTGTCAGCGTTATATCTTTTTTGTCATGGCTAGTCTTAATACGAAATATTCATAAGCGCTCAGCAATGGACTATTCACTGCACCAACGCCTTGTCTCATTGGTGCACTAACCAAAGCTATCATCATCATCATCATCAGAATCTGCCCCATTTACTGTCCCACTGCTGGGCACGCCTCTTCTCACTGTGAGAAGGGTAAGGCCACAGTCCACAACCTGGTTTGCAGACTTCACATGTCTTTCAAGAACATCATAGAGAACTCTCAGACATGCAGGTTTCCTCACGATGTTTTCCTTCACCGATAAGCAAGCGCACTTAACCTCGAAAAGTCATTGGTGCGTTCCGTGGATTCGAACCCAAGACCTTCTGCGTATCAGTCTTACGGTCTCTTCATTCGGCAAACCGAAGCTATGCCTAACACAAAAGCACCAGCGTAAACTAGGCTAAACCTAAATAAAAGCAGCGCATTTTAAATAATATATGCAGGTTTATAGGTTTTACTTGAAATAACGGTGCCAAAAACATCGAGATTCGTCTGTACAAAACAGAACTATCACGAGTTAAAGTGCTACGTTTTTTTTAAAGCTGTAATCACGTTCAAACGAAAACCGCTAAGTATTTTAAACACCTCGAGTCGGTAAAATAATGGAGCTAGTCATATCTTTCAAAACAAATTTCGTCTACGGTGAACGATACGGTGGCTACACTCCAACCAACCAACTGCACACATCAAAACAGCACTGAAGTCACACGACTAAGAAATAGAAGCTATAGGCTGTTCTACATAAAATCAGCTCGGACACCTGTAATAACTCAGCATAGTCTTACACCATGAAATAAGTATGTACGATTCGATAAGTCGAACAAATTTAGACGCGAATCTGCTATTTAGCACCGCTGCCCTGCGAAGGAAAGTCTAGACCGGAGTTATTATTCTAGGCTTAGCAAAAAAAAACAACTGAAGCTCGGTTTTGGTTCCAAAACCAATATCACAACTGTACTAGAACAATAACTACCACGTTTCACTCAAACGCGCTTGCTTGGAATAATGCTAGTCGACCTGTACGCTCAGTCTTACAGTACAGAAGGTAAAACCGAGACAAGATCTATTTGCAGGCAAGCATATGATCAAAAGGCTCGTGATCGGAAGCCACCTACGCATTATTAACTAAGAAAAGAAAAACATTCGCTTTCTTTTAATCTGAGTATCGAACCCGTAACCTCCGTTCGATATCTGCGCTATAGCTAGGACATGGCAGTAGTGAGATTCTCAAAAATATTCAATGTAAAGACAAAGTGCTCTTTGAGTTTTATTATAGTATAGATATTTTAATTATATTATGATGTGGCACTGCTGTGGTGACTGCTGTGTGGTTGTCTGCTGTGTGGTTGTCTGCCGTGTGGTTGACGGCATAGAATACAAGTGTCACCACCCCCTATCTGCCCGTGGGTGTCGTAAGAGGCGACTAAGATAGGTATAACACGATGCAAATACCATCTTTGCGTAGAGACGGAAAACTCGACATCAAACCCTATGCGACTGCCTCGTTGGTCTCGCGGCATAAATGTGCGCGTGGGATCGGGAGGTCCCGGGTTCGATTCCTCGGTCGGGCAGTTTTATTGGGTTTTTCTGTTTGAAATTCTCAGTAGCAGCACGAAGTCTGGAAATGTGCCCGGTACGGCAATAGGCTCGCCCCTTATTACGTGGGACGAAAGTATATCTGGCGAAAAGTGGGTGTAGAAATACACCTCTGCCTACCCTTCGGGGATAAAAGGCGTGACGTTATGTATGTATGTGTAAAAGTTAACTATTGACGTGTTAACTATTAACTGTCTATGTATAACCACAGAGTAACAATACACTTGTGTCGCTACATATGTATGATGTAACAAAAAAATTACGGGTTTTTTGCAATTTTTCCTTTATATGTGCTATAAGGGCGGTTTCAGATTAGCGTATTTTTCTGCGCGTGTACGGTCGTTTTAGCATACGCGCTTACACGCGCGCTACATTACGCGCTTCAAAACACCAGACTCACGTAAACGGGCGTGTTCGCTCGAAACGGTAGTGACGTCTTGTCAGTGTCAACATGGATTCTGACGGCTCGTGGTTATACGAGCTTAGAAGCGCGTCAACGCTCGTACGAGTTGTGCGTGTGCCAAAAGGCGCGCCTATACGCGCTTCCAAAAACGAGCTTATACGCGCGTATAAAACGCTAATCTGAAACCGCTCTACGACGTTGCTTCGTGCTAAAGTTCAAGATTCTGAAGTCAAGGGAAGTACCCTGTAGGTTTTGATTCCCTTGCGAGTAGTTGCGAGTTTGAAAATATGCTTAAATTGCTGTTTCTTTTGATTGGGTTGAGACAGAAGTTTGATTTTGTTACAGTTTAAAGGTATTAGAGACACAAATATTTGATATGAATTTCAATTTAATAAGGAACTGTACATATTCATGAGGAAAGAGGTAGTAACTTTAAAATGTTTAAAAATGTTTTTCTTATAGGTATGAAGTAATTTAAAAGGAGAACTGTCATGGCCCATACAAAATTTACCCAGGCCCGACAGAAACGAAACATACCTCAGTTTTTTTTGTTATATTACATAATTATAACAAAAATATCGTAACAGTATTTTAAATAACAGTGGTTAACAACTATTTATAGCTATTTGACTTTACTCAGGCGAAATATTAAAAAAAAAACCGGTCAAGTGCGAGTCGGACTCGCGCACCGAGGGTTCCGTACAAACCTGTAGATATATAAGTAAAAGGTCACCAGTCATAGTTATGGTATTTTTATTGCCAAATGAAATCCATAACATTATAGTATGGAAAGCTGGAGGAGCATAAATTAAAGAAAAAGGGGTCTTTATCGTTTGTAATCAGTCATCTTTTATTTTATAATAACATATATCGCTTATTTTATAATATAACTTAAATACCTATCTCAGCCTTGCAGCAACCTTGCAAAAGTCTGCTGATGAATGATGGTAAGATTTTTTATCAAAGTTATTGATTTACAAAGATTTTAGTGACTATTAGAAATCTGTTACAAAAATACTTATAAAGTACAGAATAATTAGCAAAAAGGTTTGAAGACTATGTAATTATTATTATGAAATCTCAATCTCAATCAGGCTATCGCAGTCCACTGCTGGACATAAGCCTCTCCCAACACGCACCACAGCACACGGTCCTCAGCAAATTTCAAGATTTTGAGTTCACGGGAAGTACCCTGTAGGTTTTGATTCCCTTGCGAGTTTGAAAATATGATTATATTGCTCTTGCTTTTGATTGCGTAGATATAGAAGTTTGATTTTGTTACAGCCTAAGGGTGGAATATACCTGAGTATTTGCTATGAATTTCAATTTAATACCTCTACGCGTTCAAGAGTAAGGGGTAGTAACTTTAAATTTATTAAAAATATTTTTGTTATATGATGTAACTAAAAATTTACGGTTTTCGCAATTTTTTCTTCATAAATGATATAAAAAGTTGCTTCGTACCAAATTTCAAGAATCTGAGTTTACGGGAAGTACCCTGTAGGTTTTGATTCCCTTGCGAGTAGTCGCGAGTTTGAAAATATGATTATATTGCTCTTTCTTTTAATTGCGAAGACATAGAAGTTTGATTTTGTTTCAGCCTAACGGTGTTATATACCTGAGTATTTGCTATGAATTTCAATTTAATACCTCTACGCGTTCAAGAGTAAGGGGTAGTAACTTTAAATTTATTAAAAATATTTTTGTTATATGATGTAACTAAAAATTTACGGTTTTCGCAATTTTTCCTTCATAAATGATATAAGAAGTTGCTTCGTACCAAATTTCAAGATTTTGAGTTCACGGGAAGTACCCTGTAGGTTTGGATTCCCTTGCGAGTAGTCGCGAGTTTGAAAATATGCTTATATTGCTTTTTCTTTTGATTGCGTTGACATAGATGTTTGATTTTGTTGCAGCCTAATGGTGTTATATACTTGAGTATTTGATATGAATTTCAATTTAATACCTCCACGCGTTCAAGAGAAAGGGGTAGTAACTTTAAATTTATTAAAAATATTTTTCTTATATGATGTAACAAAACATTTATGGTTTTCGCAATTTTTCCTTTATATGTGCTATAAGGCGTTGCTTCGTACCAAATTTTCAGATTCTGAGCTCACGGAAAGTACCCTGTAGGTTTTGATTCACTTGCGAGTAGGCGCGAGTTTGAAAATAAGCTTATATTGCTCTTTCTTTTGATTGCGTTAACATAGAAGCTTGATTTTTTTGCAGCCTTACGGTGTTATATACCTGAGAATTTGATATGAATTTCAATTTAATACCACCACGCGTTCAAGAGAAAGTGGTAGTAACTTTAAATTTATTAAAAATATTTTTCTTATATGATGTAACTAAAAATTTATGGTTTTCGCAATGTTTCCTTTATATGTGCCATAAGGCGTTGCTTCGTACCAAATTTCAAGATTCTGAGTTCATGGGAAGAGTACCCTTTAGGTTTTGATTGCAATGCGAATTTGAACATATGCTGCAATTTGCAGCATATACGGCTGTATCTTTTGATTGCGTTGGATTAGAAGTTTGATTTTTTTACAGCTCTATGGAACCGGAGATTGAAGTATTTAGTATAAATTTCAGTTTGATACCTTCACGCATTCCTGAGAAAAAGGGTCTTGAAAGACGGACGGACAACAAAGTGATCCTATAAGGGTTCCGTTTTTTCCTTTCAAGGTACGGAACCCTAAAAACAATAATAATAATTGTTAAGTTACTAGCCCTTTACTAGTTAATTACCCTTTTCTTATGAAAGCGTAGAGGTGTTAAATTGAATTTCATATCAAATACTCGGGTCTACAATATCTTTAAGCTATAACAAAATCAAACTTCTAAGCCAACGCAATTAAAAGATACAGCTGTTTATGCCGCAAATTCTCGCAAATTTTTGAAACTCACAGGGGAATCAAAAGCTACAGGGTACTGCCCGTGAACTTAGAATCTTGAAATTTCATACGAGGCAACATCTTATAGCACAGATTAAGGAAAAAAATCCAAAAATGTAAAGGAGAACTGTCATTTGTGACCCAGACCCGACATAAACGAAACATATCCTAGATTTTTTTATATTTTGAGTATAACAAATATGTATTATATTTGTTATATATATTTACGGGAAGTACCCTGTAGGTTTTGATTCCCTTGCGAGTAGGCGTGAGTTTGAAAATAAGCTTATATTGCTCTTTCTTTTGATTGCGTTGACATAGAAGCTTGATTTATTTGCAGCCTAATGGTGTTATATACTTGAGTATTTGATATGAATTTCAATTTAATACCACCACGCGTTCAAGAGAAAGGGGTAGTAACTTTAAATTTATTAAAAATATTTTTCTTATATGATGTAACAAAAATTTATGGTTTTCGCAATTTTTCCTTTATCTGCGCTATACGAAGTTGGTTCGTACCAAATTTCAAGAATCTGAGTTTACGGGAAGTACCCTGTAGGTTTTGATTCCCATGCCAGTAGTTGCGAGTTTGAAAATAAGCTCAAATTGCTGTTTCCTTTGATTGCGTTGAGGTAGAAGTTTATTTTGTTACAGTTTAAAGGTATTATAGACCCGAATATTTCATAGGAATTTCAATTTAATAACATAACGCGTTCATGAAGAAAGGAGTAGTAAATCTAAAATTAATACAAATATTTTTTTTATATGATTTACGGTTTGAAAATTTACGGTTTTCGCAATTTTTCCTTTATCTGTGGTATAAGACATTGCTTCATACCAAATTTCAAGATTCTGAGTTCACGGGAAGTACCCTGTAGGTTTTGATTCCCTTGCGAGTAGTTGCCAGAAAATATGCGGCTTAAATTGCTGTTTCTTTTTATTGCGTAGAAGTTTGATTTCGTTATAGCTTAAAGATATTATACACCTGAGTATTTGATATGAATTTCAATTTAATACCTCTAAGTGTTCATGAGAAAATGGTAATAACTTTAAAATTACTATAAAAATTTTTATGATATGATGTAAATAAAAATTGACGGTTTTCGCTTTATTTGTGCTATAAGACACTGCTTCGTACTAAATTCCAAGATTCTGAGTTCACGGGAAGTACCCTGTAGGTTTTGATTTCCTTGCGAGTTTCGAAAATTGCGGAAATTTGCAGCATAAACGGCTGTATCTTTTGATTGCGTTGATTATTTCGTTAGTTTGATTTATTTACAGCTTCATGGGACAATAGACTTGACTATTTGATATAAATTTCAGTTTGATACCTTCAAGTGTTTCTGAGAAAACGGGTCTTGACAGACGGACAACAAAGTGATCCTATAAGGGTTCTGATTTTTCATTTCGAGGTACGGAACCCTAAAAACAAGACACTGATCAAACTTGTAAGTTTTATTCCTTACAAATTATTTAACTTAACACAAATAGTCAATAACAGCGATAGATGTACACTGAACTGAAAATACCGCAACTAAGAGAACTATAACAATAACTAAGCACTACAATAACGTCCTTCGTGTCACGAGAACAAACGTTATCCGCCCTTCTCCTGCGCCCGGTGCGACTTCTGCGGCCGGGAGTCGAAATCTCCCTCTCCCGTTCCGGAGTTTCCTTCTGCGACATCACGTCCTCGCAGAAGGACACCACCGCGTCCCACGACTCTGCGCTACCGACCATCCTCCGCATTACGGCCGGCAGCGACAGATCGCCTCCTAGTTTATTTGTGAGGACACGGCGCTGCTCCTCCCAAGCTACACACTCGGCGAGCGTGTGTTGCGCCGTGTCCTCCCCGTAATGGACGCAGTGATGGCACCGAGCGTCTGGCTCCCTGTCTATGCGGCACAGGTACTTGCCGAAGCAGCCGTGCCCCGACAGCACCTGCGTCGCCCTAAACGACAGGGAGCCGTGCCTTCTCCCGAGCCAGTCGTCGAGTACTGGCCGGATCGCCTCGACGGTAGCGAGGCCGGCGGTTGGGCGCAGATGCCTTTGCCGCCATTCCGCCACCAAGACCTGACGGAGCTCCTCTCGGCGCAGGCGCGATCTGCTACTGCACAGGCCTCGAGCCCTGTGCCCGCTCTTCCTCGTGCCATCGATATAATGACGCGAGTACTTTCGCCTCTGGGTCCCAGAGCGCCACTGCGCCAACCGTGCAGAGGACAATTTAAGGACTAAAGTTAGCTAGTATTAAAATTAGTCTATGGTTGTAATAAGACCTATTTTCGTAGTAATTTACCTCTCTTTATAAATTGACGGCATCGTAGCATGTTTTCAGGCAGTTAGTGGAGCGATAAAGATCAGATAAGGAAGTATCGTGGCCAACTAGCAAACGTTTATCGTTATTGTAAATTACGCGGCGCCGGTATCTTGGAACTTCTGGTTTAACTACAAAATGTTTACATACAACTTTTAATTCTTATGTCAACTTTGTGAAAATTTCATTTGTATTTACTTTAAATGTTGCTGTTTTAGCTGTCTGCAAATGATAGTGATTTTCAAAATCAGGCCAGAGGTTTCGGAAATTAGCCATAACAAATATTTATCTGTAAAATATAAGCGAAGGCAGTTATTAAACACAATATGCTGGGCGTTTAAAAAGCAGCGACAGCCCAGTGGTGTACTTAACGAACTGCCGAGATGGTCTCGGGTTCGATCTCCAGGTACCTCGTGTACACACCTCTGACTTTTTGAAGTTATGTGTGTATACCTAAGCACTATGCTCGAGGGCCCGGTGGCCTTCGAGAAAATCTGTAAAAAAGCAGCAAGAATCTTTCAAAAGATGTCTCTTTTGAGCCGTTTGCGATGGAAACGATGAAACGCTCTTGGAGTCCGATCGTTCATATTAGCTCGCTATACTACGCCTCCGTAAGACACAAACAGGCTTTTATTATAAAACCGAATGTAGCGTAAATTGCGCAAACGCAATACAAGTCAAGAGTTCAAAGTCTGCCCTAATTACTCTTACTAGAGGTCGCCCAGTTGTCGAAATTCGACCATAATTTATAAAAAAATAAAGTGTCTACATTGGTGGGTGTCGTAAGATCCCGTGGGTCGTAAGAGGCGACTAAGGGATAACACGATGCAAATACCATCTTTGCGTAGAGACGGAAAACTCGACATCAAACCCTATACGATTGCCTCGTTGGTCTCGCGGCATAAATGTGCGCGTGGGATCGGGAGGTCCCGGGTTCGATTCCTGGATCGGGCAGTGTTATTGGGTTTTTCTGTCACGAAATTCTCAGTAGCAGCACGGAGTCTGGAAATGTGCCCGGTACGGCAATAGGCTCGCCCCTTATAACGTGGGACTAAAGTATATCTGGCGAAAAGTGGGTGTAAGAATTCACCTCTGCCTACCTCTTCCGGGTTATAGGCGTGAGACTATGTATGTATGTACATACATACATACATACATATCGTCACGCCTTTTATCCCCTATGTATGTATGTATGTCTACATTATTAAGATAGTACTGTCAAAGACTACAATCACAGAGTTCGCCGCACAATAAAAATAAAGCAAACTTTTATGAAATTACTGGAACGGCAATTATATGATCTTCTTGATTATAAAACTCTAAAACAGATGTTAACATTATAGACTTTTACTTTATAAAAATATAATTTTCTTGCCCTTGCGCAGTATGTCCTTTGCTTCTATACTTCTTGTTATCTAATTATTTACAAAGAAGTAAATCTCTTTCATCCATATCCCATCCTCACATAGTCGACTAATGTTTTCCATGGCGGTTGGCCTGGTCATCCTTTTCGTGCCTCTACTTTTATATTCACACACTGTCTGTCTATCTTTTCTGTATGTAGAAACACTCTTGCTTTTCGTCGCTCTCCTTTCGACTTCATTTAAGACTGCATAGTTGGTGACACAACGCAAGTATTTAATTGTGGTTTCGATACCCACACGAGACAACATTTGTGCGATCCATGAATTGTTGTTTCGAGGGTGAGCCCCCGCGACATATATATATATATATATATATATATATATATATATATATATATATATAATATATATATATATATATATATATATATATATATCATCATCATCATCAGCCTGCAAGAGTCCACTGATGGATATAGGCCTCTCCAATGCTACGCCACTGAGCCCGATTTTCGGCTTTTCCGACTACCTTGGTTCTCTGTCGGATCACTTCATTATGAGTTCGATCCTTCAGAGAAACTCTGAGCATAGCCCTCTCCATAGCTCGCTGAGCGACCTTAAATTGATGGACCAGTCGCACCGTCAGTGTCCACGTCTCGGCTCCGTAAGTCATAACGGGTAGAATGCACTCGTTGAAGACCTTTATCTTAAGGCTTTGCGGTAGGGGTGACGAAAAGACTTGACGGAGTTGCCTCGAGTGTTTTCGTCACCCCGACCTGAATTCTCCGTAATGATCTCGAAAGATATGTGAAGTCTGCCAATCCACACTTGGCTATCGTGGTGGACTATTGCCTTATACTTCTGATAGTTAAACGAGACCCTCGTTCAGCATAGGCACAGTATAGATATATAATAATAGTATACAGCATTATAAGGCTTATGATGATGATAGTCTGGGATAGTGAATTTAATTTTTTTTTAGTGTACCTAATATTACACATCTGCGTGATATAAAAAACGTTTTTTTTACGAAATGGCGTTTACCTTAGACGCGTTCGCAATCGTAGTACTTTACGGATGTTGTAAACCTACGGAATGAAATGATTCATCATCATCATCAGCCTTAAACAGTCCACTGCTGGACCAGGCCTCTCCTTTGGAAGGAGGAATTGGCCTACTATACTACGCTGGCCAAACGGGTTGGTATAGGGTTTGTAACAAGTTTCCCTTCTCTTACAGTGCTGTTCTCTGCATAATATGCTCCCTCTGTCGGCTCTTACGACACCCATGAGATGATATGGGGTGGTGACATTCCGTATTCTTAATCCGTCACCACACGGACACGATTAATATGTGAGAAAAATATTAAATTGAATTCTCTAAACTAGAATGAAATAACTTTTAAAATACGCGTAAATTCCACCTATTGTTATAAACATTGTTTGCATTGGACAAGCGATAATTTACAATTCATTAATAATTTAAAACATCTGTAAATTCCACTTAGGTAATGTTAAAAACATTGCTACGGAAACACAGTAATAATTAATGATATATGTATATTAATAATATTAATTCTTATCATATTACTTCATTTGTAAACGCAAGGAAACAATTAAATATAAACAATATTGCAAACTTGCAGGCATTAGATAAATATAATATTTGCGTCGATGATATTTGCCTTGATGATAGAAGTAAATTCAGGGCTTAACTGAAAAATAACATTGAAGTAAAGAAGATGGGATGTATGTATTGTTTCGTGTCTTCCAATAAAAGAAAATGGCGAAATTCTTATTTTTTTTTTTATGGAATAGAGGGCAAACGAGCAGACGGATCGCCTGATGTTAAGCGATTACCGCCGCCCATGGACACCCGCAACACCAGAGGAGTGCGTTGCCGGCCTTAAAGACAGGGCCTTCTTAAAAGAAGGCTCAAAAATTAAGAAAAATTTTCTACCTAGTCATCTAGCACATTACATGGACATAGACTTCATGCCAAACAGATACAAGTCAAAGTAGGTGCATAAAACTCCGTTAAAATAATACAAAATGTGTTCTCAGCAACATTAAGATAAAATACACACGTAATAATATGAACAAGTATCCATAATTATAAACACACAATAATCAAAACAGATAAATAGGTTCATACACATAAACATACTTTAATGCTAAAATAAAAATGAAATGCCGAGAAGATGCCACTCAGCACTCTATTTGATGAATTAAAAAAAAATATTACAAGGAAGAAGATTTTGTTTGGTGAATCTTTGATTTTAGTTAGGTCTGATGCTGATACATTGAAGGTGCGAAAAGAAGACGTTTCGTTGAATCAAGGGTAAGATAAGAGGAACTTTGATGAATTTTAAAGAAACCAGAGTGTAGACAGCGTAAGCAAACCGGACGTTGATGGAAAGGTATAATAACTAATAAATAAAATACATACTCACTTTTGTACACGTAAATACATTACACACATACAGCATTAAGATATGAAAAACATCGATATTATCAAGTAAGACCTGAAAAACCATTGAGATATCATAAAAACTAGAGTAACAAACTCCTACAATTGACGTTCTAAATAGCGTGGCGACCAGCCGAGGTAGCCGAAGTAGCTTTGAAACCAATAAGCACCTTATATAGAAAAAACCTATATTCATCTCTTACTTATTCCAAAATTACGTTCTAAAACGTAAATTTCAATCATGCAAGTAGTGACAATAGGCCGAAAGCGTTCGGAAACGCGCTATAAATGTGTTAAGATTGCTTGTCTGATAAACAACAACATGTCAACTAAAAGTTTTTAGTATTTATATTTATTTACTTACATGAATAATATAAAAATGTATGTGTATATATTATATTGTCATATATATTTCAATTAGAATTTTAATAGCCTTTTATTCATAGTAATTATTATTTTAGTATATACATATAATTATTATATCATCTGGTCCTGCGAGAATACCAGCGTTGCAGTTCATCTGGAACAATAGCTGACGCAGGTTCCAATTTGTACTCTACTCAATTTGTACTATATGTGTTTTGTTTTAAGGGTTACGGAGACTTTTTTGTTCTTTTTAAATTAATTTAATTTGAATGAGACAACAACTGAACGTCGATCGTGAAATGCGCTGTTCTCTAGTTGTAAAATAGTTTTCCCCAAAACATAACAGAGAGGTGAAGCATCCATCCATACATACGAGTATATTCTTAAATAAATAAATCCTTAAAATATAACACACCTTTTTGAGCAGTCGTATAAAAACTGGTACCAAATTGAGTGAAAATTAAAATAAACAAAAAAATGTCATAAATAAAAAAGATCTTTTGATGTTGATTGAATTACGTCGATTTTTTTTAAATAAAGAAATAAAATGTATAACACAAAACGAGCAAAGCAAAAAAATAAAATAATGATTTACTGATTAATATTAGAGAAGGAATAAGTCTTAGTAAGAAACAAGGAATGAGTCCTACAACTCCGGTAGTCAAATGACAACGCTATCATAACGAAATCCGTAAAAATGAGAAATTCAAAATTGTTTATTATTGACAAAACCGTGAAGTTGAATGTTTTTTTGCGATTTTTATTATTATTTACAACAAAATGTCGTGATAAGAAAATAATTTAAATGTGAAATAAAATATTCTGACCCTTTATCAATGGGAATTGCAATATTTCACTGTGTATCTACCCTTTTTACGATCGTTGTCTTTTCGTATCGACGAATTTGACACTTAATGACAATATGACAGTATTGGCTCCACGGACCTATAAGACATGGCAACAAATCTAAGCACTCTTTGCTAATCTAGTTGTTATACAGATCAATGTGAAAAACCTATAGCATAATTATATATGAACATTATAATATTATTACTTAACTTTCTACCCAGTAATTATAGACATCGACAACGCGATAAACAGGTAAATTTTTATCATTTGAGAAAACCACTACGTCATACTACGGGTAGTTGACTTATAGGTATTCCAAATGGTTGATAAATATAATGGTGCATCTACACAGCTATTTCTTTTTGCTGACCAGCATTTCAGAATGTTAAAACAAGATTTTATGAGGTGTATAGAGGTTATGGAACATGTTGTACAACTTGTGTATGTCTCGTCCACATTATTTAAAATGCAGCCTCAAAATTACTTAATGTCTAATACCATGATTGTCTACTTTATAACAAAGTAGTTAAGGCATCTCCATAGATTCATGCTAAAAGCTAAAAATTTAATCTGCCAACTTTTCATCATCAGCAGCCTTTAACAGTCCACTGCTGGACAGGCCTCTCCATTAAAAGGAGGAATTGGCCTACTATACCACGCTGGCCAAACGGGTTGGTATAGGGTTTGTATCAAGTTTTTCTTCTCTTACAGTGCTGTTCTCTGCACAATATGCTCCCTCCGTCGGCTCTTACGACAGCCATGGGATGATATGGGGTGGTGACATTCCGTATTATTAATCCGTCATCACACGGAATATAACAACAACTTTTCATACCAGCTTAATAATTTGTCACGTTGATTTTTCGGTGTTTGGGGGATGGTACAATGAATTTTACAACAATCTGATTCGGATGAATCAGTACACTTAGCTCAAGAGCTCACGATTGCCAGGCCCTGGTTATTTTAACGAAGGCGAACGAATTTTAGGTACCATTTTATCCAGCTATACTACCTGATAACTGCCAAAGTAACCACAAGCCAAACTCTATAATCGCTAGTCGTTCTTACCTTGGGACATGCACGGGAAAACTTTCAGCTTTTATAAAATAACGAAGGTCCGACAGTCGTGGGCTCTTGCTCTAACTGATCATCGACCGAAACGATAAGAAAAAGGTATAGTGGGTGAAGCATGACTTTGTCAGATCAACCAAAAAACTATTACAACTATCGCCCAATTTTTCATCATGATCACCATCGTAGTATTTTCCCAGCCTATCCCGTAATCGTCAGTCGTGAATAAAAAGGTAGATAATTAGGTCAAGGCACTGACCAACGACTAGAAAATAGTAACTAATTACGTTATCAATATCTTAAAACCTATGACTAAGCCCTATTATTTAAACTGGTGGTCAGTGGTGTTACACACAACTATACATTGAGACGTCCGTCCTACATAGTGTTGACAATGAGATTCATTTTTAATCATTTCTTTTTGTTTCCTTTCCTTTTCGGATATCTGGGTAAGAATTTAATTAAATTAAATTACTACTAGAGGACGCCAGCAGCTACGCCTGCAATTTTTTCTTATTTACTCCTTTTGGCCGATCCCGTGGAAATTTCGGGAAATCCCTCCTTACTGCACCCCTACGGACCCTACGGAACATAAATGCCAAATTTCAGCTTCCTGCGCTCAATAGTTTCGGCTGTAGCCTGTCTGTCAGTCAGTAAGTAACGCAAGGATTAAGAAGATATGTGTGAATTTAAGTATATATTTTGATATGTTTTATGTGTAATCAGCCACTTAGTTATAGTTAGTTTTGATTTCATTGCAAATATATTTTATTAAGTTATATAATTAACTTTATGATTCATTCTGTAACTGATTTGTAACATTAGGGACTTGAGATAATTACTTTAAAAGTATTTTGTAACAGCAGCTTATTTTTTATATTTAGTATGAGAACAAATAACTCATGAATCACCAGTCATCATCTTCAGCCCCAGTACAGTCCACTGCTGGACTAGGCCTCTCCTTTGAAAGGAGGAATTAGCCTACTATACCACGCTGGCCAAGCGGGTTGGTATAGGGTTTGTTTCAAGTTTTCCTTCTCTTACAGTGCTGTTCTCTGCATAATATGGTCCCTCTGTCGGCTCTTACGACACCCACGGGATGATATGGGGTGGTGATATTCCGTATTCTTAATCCGTCACCACACGGACAATCACCAGTACCAGGATTTAATAAAAAACCGCTAAATTAAACCATTTAAACCATTTATTAGCTCTTTATGGGTGTATACAGATAGTAGGGTACATTTTAAACTTGTAGCCACATAGTCACCATTTCTGGCATGTGAGATATAATTATATTTACCTAAATAACATACAGCAATTATTATAATATTGTTTTATCATTAAAAAATATTTGACATTATTAGAATATACTACTTAGTTGTTTTTCGTTTATTATTTACTATTCTTTGGGATACATATTTACAAAGTGTTATTCATTATTAGGTGCTAATTATTTGCCTTTTTTATCCATGCCCCCTCAATGTCTTATGCACCTCATAGGTGCATAACACTGCATTACAAAATGCAATTACCATGCAGATGAGACGTTTAAATTTGTCTGTCATTCAAACCTTATGATTATGCAAGAGCAATAAAAGACCTAAATGATGACTTGGAGAGACTCGTTACTAAAGAAAACTAAGTTCATGATATTTGGTACCAAGACTGGTCTTAACATGTTACATTTACCATCAAGTGTCATTGCACAAGGTATCCCCTTGGAAGAAGTGCATGAAGCTCGTAATCTCGGCCTGACCTTCGATTGTTCCTTATGTTTCGAAAAAGCGGTTGGTGACGCAATTAGGAACTCCTTACATCGTTTGAGAGTTTTGTATAAACTGCGTCCCTTCCTCTCTGAGGACCTGCGCGTTCAGCTAGTGGAGGCCTTAGTTTTAAGTAAGCTTAACTATGCTGATTCGGTGTATGGGCCAAGACTGTTAGCACGCACTGAACGCCAAGTGCAAAGAGTGCAGAACGCTTGTGCCCTTTTTTGTTTTGCGGTGCCGTACAGGTGCCATGTGACTCCTTTCTTGAATAGAAATTCTACATTGAAAATGAAATGCAACTTTCATTAAAAACAGTATATCTGCAATGTTGCGACGTCTGACCAGTGACAGGAGGTGGTGTTTATTGCATATGTCGATTTAACGGTCGGAGTGCTATTCAAATCAAATCAAATCAAAATTTATTTGCGAATATGGGTAACAATAATAGAGATGTTATAAAAATGTCATGAGTTTCTCCATACTTCACCATTAGGCATGCAAATGTTTCATAGAGTAATATTTCCTAAATTATATGTTATTAAAAATGAATTACATAATATTATTATAATTTCAGATAGCTGTCATAAATTCCTTAAGTCTACGTTTAAACAGATGAGTCATCTCAACGGCTTTAATATCGTTCGGCAGCTTGTTATACACCTGGATACCCATACCATATATACTTTTACGAAATTGTGCCGTCCTACATTTCTTTATACATAGCAAATTCTTGTGTTTTGTGCTTTTTAACGTTTTGTAGTCTTATGTTACGTTTTATTGTTAGTGCGGCTTTGTAATCACACATAGCTGCTAGTGTTAAAAAATTTTATCTACGAAATGAAGGTTTACACGCATCTGTCTATTTCAGTCCACATAATTATACTCCATATACACTTTTTTGTGCTATAAAGACCAGCTCCCGGTTTGTGGAGTTACCCCAGAATTAAGTGCTCCATATTTAAGTGTTGCTCACATTAGCATGATATGCAGTTAATAGGGTTTCCTCGTTAGCTACCTTTGATCTGAGCATGTTTAAGGCATATGAAAACGAGTATAGTTTATTGCAAATGCTATCAATTTGTGTTTTCCAGTTAAGCTCAGCATCAATATGAATGCCTAAAAATGTTGTGCATTTAACCTCTTTTATTTTATTATTCTTGTAAACCAGTGATAGGTCACTATGTTTTGTATTTTTACTTTTAAATGTCATGTAATTAGATTTGTCAATGTCAATTTTTTAATTATTTATGTTTAGCCAGTCAATTAAGTTAGTCAATGAATTATTTATATTTATTTCATAATTTATGTCACCTTTATCGCCAACTGCTGTACTGTCATCCACAAATAATAATATGTCTTGGCTTATGACCTTCGGGAGATCATTTATGTAGATCAAAAAGAGTAGTGGTGCAAGTATGCTGCCCTGGGGCACACCATATTTGACTATTTTGGGTTCTGACATATATTTTATTTCTATTTTCGTATCCCTACATATTCTATTAATTGCTGTTTGTTGCAATCGATTCGATAAATATGATTTTATTAATGCTAATGAATTACCTCTGACTCCATACTTTTCTAATTTTAGTAGTAGTATATTATGTTTTACATAGTCAAAAGCTTTTGTCATATCCATGAAAACCGCTGTGACACGCTTTTTATTATCAATCGCTGTCATAACTTTGTGTAGAAATTCATATATTGCACTATTTGTAGACCTATCTTTTCGAAAACCAAACTGTTTATTAGCCGCTTGACCGCGCACAAGTGACTATTTTCTCTTTTTGCAAAAACAGATGAGCGCGTAAACTGTCATCGTCATTTCCCACGCTTTTCCGCTGCGCACTAATCTGTTTGTGAAACTCGGATAACTTAACCGATTGCGGTTTGTTCCATATCAATAGACGCGTAATTAAATGAACTTTCCAATGATATAAATTAAAACCATATAATATGGTTGAAGCCCACGCAAGGGCAGTATAAAGTGAAAATTAGAAATTTTTTCCCGCCATTTTTGAGCGCGATTTTATATTTCTGACATATTCCTTTTTCTTGACGTTTTTTTATTATGGGAGGTATATAAGTATTATACACAGTTAGAAAGGTTTTTAATTTACTTTTAGAGGAAATAAATATAATGAAACATTTTAATATTAACCATAAAAAATAAAACAAAGCTTTTTTTTATTGGCGCCAATTTTCATATTTTATTTTTTAAAATACCGTTTTATGTTATATATCAGATTCAAACCTAGATAACTTTCTTTCCAACTAGATTTCCAAGTATAAAAACCAATTCTGATATAAGAATCTGATAAGAATTATTTTTATTGGAACCTGCACAGTTGTTTTCCCGCCAAAAACACTGAAGTTCCCGCCAAAATTTTCGATACCTTATATCTCATACATAATATGAGTATTATATTTTTTATCAAAGGTTTATTTATATACTCATAATAAAAATATAATACAACGCATAAATGTAACCTTATATACATACATATGTATTTAAACTTGTTTACATAAAATGACGTTTTTACGATATTTTTTTGTCTTTAATTAAAGTAATACACATTATTTATTTATTTTTTTGCTGTAACTTCATAATTATTCAGTTAATTTACAATAAAAACATAAAAGTATGATATATAATTACATAATTTGTTTACAATGATGTTTTGAACCCATAATTACGCCCCGCGCGCGGAATGCAAAGTCAGCGAAAAGTTTTTTTTTCTCAAATGCTTACATCTAAATAATTGTTTGCAAGTATTGCTATAACATTATTTTATTAGATGGATAATATCACCAGGTACATGAAAATACAACAGCAAACCAGATTCAGCTTATACTTTTATTATGATAAACAAAAGTGTCGAGTAAATCGGTAAATACGACATTGTTTACGTTACGGCCGCTCGCCTATAATAAAAATTTCATTCAAACGTAATTTGCTTTGTACCATTAGAATGAGTCATTCATTAGCTTGCAGAAAAATAAACACCACTCCTCTCAAGTTATTAACAATCGCATAAAAACTAATTAATTGAGCTCCCCGTCTTTAACTAGCGGCGCGCACTTGGAATTTGTCGATGCTGAGGAAGCACTTAAAAATGGTGAGCGGTCAAGCGGTTAGCGAAAATATCGTTAGTTTCAAAATGATTGTAAAGGTTTTGGCGATCACCGATATGAGAGCGATCAGTCTGTACGATTTAAGATTCTCTTTATCTTCACTCATTAAAAGCGGATGAATTACGGCAATTTTCAATTTTAATGGGAACACACCATATTCTATACTCAGATTAACTATATATAACTAAGAACTGTAGCAATATATTGTGAAACATTTTTTATAATTTTTGTATCTATATCGTCATAGCCTGTTGAATTTGAATTCTTAAGTTCTGTAATAATATTAATAATTTGGACTGGGTCAGTAGGTTTCATAAAAATTGAATTATATTTATTATATGTCATTTTTATGTCATTGTTTGGTTAATCGTATTTGTCAGGTGTAATTTACAAAAAAAATGTATATATGTATGTTTATCCATTATCTAGTACCCATAGTACAAGTTCTGCTTAGCTTGGGACTAGATGGAGTTATGTGAATGTGGTAGAATATTATTTATTATTTATTTATTTAATGTGGTCAATAAAAAAGTTATTAAATGACTCAGCTATAGCTTTAGGTTTTGTAATAATGTTGTCATTATTTATTATTACATTAATTTGTTCTTTTGGCGTCAGCATTAGTCCTGAAGCATAAATATCTGACAAACTTGCGGTAGACTCTCTCAATTCGAGATATGTATGTCTCGTACCTTGGGTTCCATACTTGCGAGGCGTATTCCAAGTAACTCCGAACAAAAGTACAATACAAGATTTTAAGTGTTTTTGCATGTTTGAAGTCCTTGGAGACTCGCATACTAAACCTAAGAGATTTATATGCCCTAGCAACTATAGTGTCGACATGAATGTCAAATAATAATTTAGAGTCGTGAAAGATGCCAAAATCACGAACACATGATACCCTCTGCAAAACATTGCTGTTCCGTGTGTAATCGAATAGTAACATATTGCATTTTCTCCCATAGATCATAACGGTACATTTGGATGGATTAGGTTCCATATGATTAGTAATACAGTAGTGTTCGAGACGTTTGAGATCCATTTGCATAGCGACAGCATCCTGCATATCGTTGACGACAGAAAAAAAATCATGTACTCAGCAAAACACAAAACACGTGCAGAATGGTAACACCTGTCAATGTCATTTACACAGACTACAAACAGCAAAGGCCCTAGTAAAGATCCCTGCGGGACACCGATGGGAATGTCAATCCAGCTAGATACGTAGTTGTTGATAGCAACAGCCTGAGAGCGATTTATTATATATGAAGCTAACCATCTTAACAGATCACCACTAATACCGATCCTTTGTAGCTTATCAATATATATATAAATCCTTTGTAGCTTGTAATAGCAGATTATGGTTGATACGATCAAAAGCTTTACTGTAGGCTGTGTAAACGACATCAATCTGCTGACCATTTTCCATAGTCTGAGTCAAAACTTCGTTGAACAGTACTTAGTTGCTAACAGTAAACCAAACCTTTAGAAAATCATGCTGGTACGGAGAGAAAGTAAGGCATGATATAATTCATATAATTTATTAAAAATATTTTTCAAGCAGTTTGGAAACAGTACTGAGCTTAGAGATTGGCCTGTAGTTGATAACTTCTGTGCGTGAGCCCTTTTTATAGATTGGTGTATCCAAATAGCACTTCACCCTCAGAGAGAGACATCCTAAGTAGCAGAGATATTGGTAAAGCAATAGATTTTGAAAAATTTTTAAGAAAGAAAGCAGGTAGATCATCGGGTCCAGGAGACTTGTGTACGTCTAATTCAGAAATAAGGCGCATCGGTGAACATATTTCGTAGAAATATAAATTGGAAATATATTAGCTACAAGGTTATTATGAGAATCATTTAAAGTGGATACAGAGCAATTAATAGAGAGATTATTTGGACCATTAGGCATAGAATTTTGACTAAATTTGGATTTTACATAAGACCAATAATACTTGAGGTATATATATAGGATTTTCTCAATAGAACTTTCAACTGAAATAACATACTTAAGATAGCATGATGTTAACAACTGTTTACTAAGGTCTCAGAGCATCTTATACTTTCTTCATTACAGCGGTTACCGTAAGTTTTGACTTTTTTAAAGAATTTATATTCTTCTTTAATTATCTTTTTGAGAGCCGGAGTAAACCAACTGGGAAAAGTATTGTTTATAATTTTTTTATTTGTAAAAATAATCAACAGTATCGCTTAATGACTTAGTTGATAATTTATTGTGCCAGTCAATATTGAGCAACTCATACAAAACCCTTACTAAAAAAGAAGGGGGTATAAGGGGCTAGGTCCAGGGTTCTCTGACCCTGTATCTCTAACTGAATAGTTAAAGCTCCGTGATGTAATTCTATTGGCACCAGCTGTTCATCACTGCTGTCACAGACCGAGATACAAACATTACATAATACTAAATCTAAGATGTGCCCGTATGAATTTAGAACACCGTTAAATTGTTTAAGATTAAGGGAATTCATTTTATCTATCAACAAGATCTCGTCTCTTGTGTGATAGTTGTATGGGCGATAAGAATTGTCAAGGTCACCGCTAGGTATCCACAATATGTTGCCAAGATTGAAATCAGCCGCTATCAAAAATATATTGTCAAAAATATTCGGTACATTAAAAATAGTAGTCTCCAGACATGTGAGAAAGTTTGTTAGTTGTTCAGAAAACGAAAATCCCATTTCTTCTTTACATAGATAAAGGACGCCAACATGTACTCTGGACAGGGACACCCTTAAAGGTGAAGGTAACCCACAAGTCCTCTGCACTAGAACTGAAAAGGGGCTGATGAGTGGCTGTTAGTTCCCTGCGGGCGGCTACAAGCACGCGACCGCCATACACTTGTCCCGTAGCACCATAGTTTCTGTCCGGCCTCCAAACAACGAAACGGTCGTCGCCAACAGCCATGTTTCCGTAATTATTACGACATCGTAGCTACTAGCGCAAATATTACGGTAAAATGTCGTTGTTTTGGTTCTTGGACCACGCGCGTTTTGACAATAAACGTTTAGTGTAAAGTCAGGTTGTTTATTACCGTAAACAACCATTTATACTAGGTAAGCTATCACAGAACATGATATATAAAGTTATAATTAAGTGATAATGTGTAATTAAATGATATGTAATAGCTATAGTCAGTTAAAAATAGTGGAAAGCAAGCATACGTTTATCAAACGCTAACGATATATATAATAAGTGGGAGTTATTCATTGAAATGTGTACTTTTTTAATCAAATCAAATATCTAATGAGGCGGTCAAACAGGTAATGCAATAAACAGCGGAGCTGTATAAAATATGGAGTAAACAACAAAAAAAAGGGTCGAGTGAACAATAGCGGTGCGCCGGCGCAGGTAGACAAGCAGAGGTTAAAAACATTTTTGTGTGTATGCGTAAGTTGATAGTTATATCGCGTGACCCCGCCAACACACGGGACCCGTAGGGACACCGTGGTGGTTTTTAGTGGGTATGCCCCGAACGCCTGTAGGGGAGAGCCTCCACATACCTCCTCCGCCAGTCCCAAGCCCAGCCGTTTTAATGGCTGGGTTGGCGGAGTTGAGACGACTCATAAGGAGAGTTTACCACCGTAGTGAACAAAAAAAAAAAAGTTGATAGTTATATGAATCGAGAGATATGAAAAATAATCTATGACAACAATACGTACTGATGGAGCTAATTTAAAAAAAAAATTTAAATAATCTTGTTTAAATCATTGTCACTGTTAACTTAAATTACCGGAGAATTTAAATTTTTTCGCACAAGTATTTTACAGAATTTAACCCATACATAACCATAATTGTTTGAGGAGGCCTTTGGGTGGTCTGAAAACTCCGACACCAAAGTTGGCCAAACACTCACACGAAACAGAAGAAAGAAAGAACAGCAAACATAGTTATTGCGGCAGCAGCTTCTACGTCCATTTCGTGGCGGGTTTCACGAAAAATTGCGAGCATCGCAATTGGCCCTCACCACCGGTGGCTTGGTCCGTGTACCTGACACTGGTGGGTCTCCATGGTCTCTTTTATATTTCTAATGAAATATAATTTATAATTATGAAAAGAAACTATGCGATGAATAATAAATAAATTGAATAATAATCATAAGTTATCTACAATATGTTAGTATTTAAAAGCAAATATTTTTTCCTCTTCACAAATAAGGATAAAAGTATCAAAATCTATATAATAAAGCAAGACTGTGTATGCAGCTTCATTATAAGTCATTCGTTCCTTTAAACATGAAGTTTATATTACAAACATTATTTTTGTTTACAAGCCTTGCTGGTTATTTGGGTATGAATTATATATTTTATTTTCATACATTTATTAATTAATAGGTATCATCATTCATCATAATTCGCAACACAATAAACTTTCAATCGACTTTTATAATCAAACGCGTAGCTTCATCTTCTTCTGGCTGCCCTCTTCCCATATTACTTGGCGTTAGCGCAGAATGTCTTTCTTTTCCATTTTCTACTATCTGATTATTCAAACAATTAATCCATCTTTTCTTTAATCTTCTTCTTGCTTCATATGGCTCAACTCAACTAAAACGCGCTTATGATACTCCAATTCCTGATTTTATATAGTGTTTCCCGTTATATTGTTTCATAATAATAAGATCAAAGACGTCGATTTTTTAAATTAAGTTTCAATCTCCATATTCTGTCTATGTAAAGTGAGATATGAAAGAATCTTTAGTAATCACTTGCGATATAAACGGTCTCCCACGGTCCTAATCGAATTCAAATTCAGGCTTCAGTAGTTTAGGTTGACTAGGATTACAACTAGGAGGTAACCGTTCATCGTATTTTAATATATTTTTTCGTTTCTGCCTGATCCCATGGAAATATCAGGACTTACCTTTTCAGTGCACTCCTTTGGTTTCCAAAGAAAATACATACCAAACTTCAGCTTCTTGCACCCTTTAGACTTTGCGTTGTGTGTCAGTCAGGAACTCAAGATGTTTTATAATTCAGTTATTTTTATTTCTGTATATTATACAGACCTTATGTTAACTGTATATTGATTATTTCATTTCAGTTGCTACCAAATTCCGGTGCGATTATTTGTACAAAAATGTTGGTTGGTTCAAGTACCACAAAATACCAGCGACCTGGCGTGATGCCCGTTTGCGATGTCGGTATGAAGGTAAGTCCCATTATTACTGCATTTTTGTATTTCTAAGTTTTATTTCTGCCTCCGTGGATATGCTCTTCTTCCAATAGATAGCGATTGAATTTGGTGATAAGAAGATCTTGATTCGATTCCCGTGTCAGGCAAAAGTGTTACGGACTTTTTTTTAATTCTCAGAAGCAACACAGAGTCTGGCAAAATGCCTGGTAACCACAATATTCTTTCATGGGATCTGCAAGTGGTACATGAAGAAATGTGGGTGAAATATTACAACTTTGCCTACCCCTTCAGACATACAGGCATGGGTCTATAAAAATGTTTATGTACAAATAGAAAAATCACCATCGTGTCTATTTTCCGTGTTCCTTAATAAAATTACTTGTGACGCAGCGAAATGGAAATTGGTTGCGTTATTGTTTGCTTGACTTGTAGCCATAGAAAATGCATATTTTATTTCTTATTTTAGGTGGCATATTGGCATCACCAACTACAGCTTATATTAAAGCTACGATGATAGATACAGCTCGCGATTTTGATATATTTACTGGAATTTACGCCAGCAATTCGCCAGGAACCTATCGCACGATTGACGGTGAGTGCTTTTTATGGCAGTAAGGTGGCGAACAATCTGATGGCCCACTAATGATGGTAAGCAGCAACCGCCGCCCATTTATTTTGACCATGTCTGAGACACAGGCAAATCAATGCCTACCTTTGGACGTAAGGTGTTAAGTCTTGCCATGCCCAGTTATTTCACTACCTACAGTACCATTCAAATCGGAACGTAGTACGGCACATTTATAAGTTACTACTTGACGGTAGAATAATTGATACTGTGGTCGTGCAGAAAGGTTCTGGAGTGGCGGTCACGTACCAGACGTCGTAGCAGAGGTAGGTTGCCGCCCGCAAGGTGGACTGACGTTCTTGTTGAGATCGCGGCTAGCGGATGGATGCGGGTGGCTCAGGATCGGTCGTTGTTGAGAGCCTTGGGGGAGGCCTAGGTCCAGCAGTGCACGCCTTTGGCTGACATGATGATGATGGTGGTGCCAACCTAGACACCCACGGTAATAAGTGGCCTATGCGCTGTGATTGTTGGACTTATAATTTAAAAGCCTATTCAGACGTTGTTCAGTTCAAATTTGATTAAAAAATGTCCAGTTAGCAACCAAAATTTTAAAGTAAAGTTATCCCGATGTCTATACCACTTATTTGCAATGAAACTTAAAATCGGCTTTAATCTACATTTTAATTTATAATTATTTAATCTACATATAATAAATACATTGCCATCTTTAGACAGAAGCACTCACATGCTTTCTAATCATCATCATCATTAGGCCTAAATATGTTCAGTCGCACGGACCAACTACGAACTATCCTCTTACAAAAAATCTTTTTTGTGTTTTGCTGTTCCTAAGTGTTACCACATAAACTTAATGATAAAATGAATTTGAATTTAGAGTCATTCGGGGCAACTGTGCGCACTTTTGCCTTTCAGACCTTACTGTGTTTTAAATATTAACGCTAGAGAAATAAAAAATATATCTTTGAATAGAACATTTATTCATCTATAAATGAAAACAGAAAATTAAACTAATTTAAAGTATATCTTTTTGTAATAAGGAATTATAGGGAAAAGGTAGGAATGCGTTCACTAGCCCCTTATTGCGGGTAACCGTGCGCGCCCCTGTGGGGTAAGTAAACGCTTAAAGGGTAAGTAAACGCATTCCTTAGTATAACACAAAACAATTAGAAAACAATATTTTTAGTCAACATTTTTCTCGAAGTTCTAACTGTTAAATATTACTTAACTGTTTATTTTGTAAGTCCGAAATATATTTTCTTGAAATAAATTACAAATTCTGCCTCTTCAATATTGAATAGTGTCTTAAAACGACCCATTGAATCTGCAGCTTTTTCCAGTTTAAATCTTTTGCGCAGACAGGGTTCACTAATACTAATGGCGTTGGCAGCTGCATTAGCACTCTTACTTTTGCTATTTTGTGTATGCTGTTTAGCCTTATCAATTTGGTGTTCTGTCACTGATGCTAGTTCAGAAGTTTTCCTAATATATGTTCGCGGCATGATGATTTTTTATAGTGCCACATAAAACAATCTATTAGCACCTTGAAGATTTGTGTAAAAAACTAATTCAGTGAAAAAGAAGACTCGGTATCGTTCTAATATATTGCCCATGGGGGTATGTGTATGCGTGCGCACACTTACTCGCGCACACTTTCCCCAGGAAGCCAAAATACAATTAAAAGTTTAGAAACCAAACATAACCTCAAAATAACTTCTCATAGCTTTACAAGAATATGTTAATAATCAAACAAAATATTATTTAGCATTACTGGATCACAAGCGTGGACGTGATAGGGTTTGCTAAAATGCCAAAACTTACCAATGAAACTAGGAAACGTAATTATTTCCGAATAAAAAGTACACGAAAAGTGACGCGGTGTAGTATCGTGTCGCAACTAGTAGGCCACTTCGGCGTCCTTGTTTCACCCGATGAACCACCCCTCCTCCACAACTCGTTCCGAAGATATCCAAAGTGCGCTCACTTACCCACTGCGTACGGTTACCCCGAATGACTGTACCATCTAATCAACAGAAAATATTTTGCAGGTGTACCATTTGACGCAATTAATACCACATGGGCTGAAAACGAACCACATTTCGAAAATTACGATACTGAAAATTGTACCTCAATGAATTATAAAGGGGAACTGTCAGTCTCGAGTTGCGAAATACCTCGACCTTACGTGTGCTTTAGAGCAAAATCCACAGTTAGTGTTAATGAATGTGGTACCATCGATCCAGGTAAACATGAATTTATAAACATTTTTTACGATACAGCTTGCCTGATTTTAAACTTCTTTACACTACGGCTATCCTAGACTCGGGTTTAAACTATAAGTAGTTGAGCACCGTTGATGATGCATGACATTATTTGATGCAATATCTTATTTATAATTTTGTTTCTTTCGAATGCAAACTCAAAATTGAATAAAACCTGTGCAAAATATATTTAAAGAAATTATTGACTATATTTCAGAATATCGCTTCGATCAGCGGACTAATAAATGTTACAAGTTTCACACAATCCCGAGGACGTTTGCACGAGCTGACATTGTCTGTGACGCGGAGGGCGGCCATCTTGCTATCATCAACAGCGAGACAGAAGCGGCAGTACTGCGTGATGCGTTTGCTAGATTCCCTTCAAATACAATCTTTGGCACTACCAGGACTGATATTGCTATCATTGGATACTTCTATTGGGACGAGGAGTGGATGACTATTGACGGTAATAATTATGTTGTATTATTTATATTCAGCGCTTAGTTTTTTTTTCTTACCATATGCAAGATATA
Organism: Euclidia mi; assembly: GCA_944739405.2. Lineage (NCBI taxonomy): Eukaryota > Metazoa > Arthropoda > Insecta > Lepidoptera > Erebidae > Euclidia > Euclidia mi. The sequence goes on from OX123203.2 coordinate 5,688,627, forward strand.
AAAATATGGTGGTGACCGTGGAGAAACCAACAGAATGCCATGCTGAAGGTATATGTTCGGAGTTACGTGTATATTGAATTGTTAATTAACGCTTGCCCCGTGCCTCGGTCTCAATGTGTTCTAAATTAAGCCGTCGTTACCGACTGTCACGAAGATCTGCGACAGTCGTTACAGGGAGATAGTACCTCTGAATAAACTGACACTGAGTCTTCCTTCCCTTAAAAAGACAATTCTGGCACTTTTACTAAATCCTGTGTTGCGGGGGACTTTACAAACATACAACTAACGGACACAACGAACACCCAGACTCGAAACAACAATTTATGAATCACAAAAAGTTTTGTCTCGTGTGGGTATTGAACCCACAACACTCGGTGCAGTGTCAAGCGGCGAGGCGGCCGCTTAAACCACTACTATTATATACTATTAAAGAAAGAGTGGTACCATAAAGTATAATTATATTTTTCCCACAGGTCACACGCTCCGAGAAGCTGGTTATGACAAGTTTGCCCAAGGAGAACCGAATAATTATCTTGAAAAGGAATTTTGTGGTTCCATCTACCGCAATGGGCAATTGAACGATTTGGTGTGCGACCTGAAAGTTTCATTTATATGTGAAAAGCATGCCAGTTATCCAGCCGTCTGTTGCAGTTCCGAAATTGCGGAAGAATGGAACACGACCTCGGAATTATCCGACTACTAATAGATTAAATTTCTTTTATATAGTGTTACAATCACTATACATATATTTCAATATAAAGGGTTTAATAACTACAGGCAACAAATTTTATTGTATTTTTTTCCTGAATCGGCAACATGACATCTAATTAATACTGTTATATATCTCCGTAAAAAACTATATAGTATACACTGCTTACCATCCATCCGGCAACTCCCACGGGGGAACAGGCCTCATTATAAAATCAAACCTGAAGCATTACCCAATTGAACCATACTCTACAGATAAAATCAAGCCACACTTAGTCAAAGTTAGTGACAACCACTCAGAGATAACACTCTCGGCAGTATACTGTCTACCAAGACATACTATAAGTAAGGATAGCTTTGTAGACTTCTTCGCTTTGCTAGGCAACCGTTTCATAAGTGGAGGTGTCTGGAATGCTAAACACCTCTACTGGGGTTCCAGACTCACCTCAACTAGAGGAAGACAACTATACCAAACCAGTGGAGACCTCAACTTGGAGTTTATATCTGCTAGAGAACCTACTTATTGGCCAACATACCAAAATAAAGGTTCTGACGTTCTGGAACTTCTTTATAATCAAAAATCTGCCCGTCACCAACATGAACATAGAATCAAAGATCGACTTATTTTCTGACCACACGCCACTTGTTCTGAATCTTAACTGTCATGTCACTCTCAATGAAGTTCCATCTAAAGTGTTTAACAAAAAAACAGATTGGGAAAAATTCCGCTACATGATTACGACAGAAACGGACCTTACAGTACCTCTAAAAAGTGCAGAAAATATAGAATTGGTAATAGAGAGACTAAACCAAATTATTCATACTGCAGCGTACAGATCAACCCCTTTACATAAGGCCAACAAAATGAGAGAACGTGTATATCCTAAGTTTATTAAAGAAAATATTAAAGAACGACGACAACTACGTAGAACCTGGCACAATACAAAATATCCTCGAGACAAAACTGTATTCAATAAAGCTTCTCAGAAATTAAAGGAACTTATAAAAACCTTGAAGAATGATAATTAACAGACATACACAAACAATCTAAGTAGTAAAAAAGACACAAATTACTCATTATGGAAAGCCAGCGCAAGGAGTAACTTAATTACAAATTGTTTTTTTTTACATGACATCTCCAAAAAACAGTGCATATAGTAGAGAATCTATTACTGAGCCTTGGGGCATGCTAGAAGTTTTATATTGAACCTTATAATATACTGATTAAGAATTATATGTTGAATAGGACATGCTCATCTAGAATTTATGCTGGTTAATGAATTACTTTTATTAGTTATCTCGAGTGCCATTGTTAATATATCTAAGAGCTTCTCGTAAATATGACATAGTATCAGAAATACTACAACATGAGCTAAGCATTGAGGTGCACTAACCATTAAGTAGACCAACAGGCTAATGATTAGTATAAATAGTATGAAATAAATATGGATGAAGCGTACAGAATTATTAAGATAAAATAGATTAGGGTAAATTATGTACTTGTCTTGGACGTCGTAGCAGAGGTATGCCAGCAAAGTACACTGACGATCTCCTTGGGATCATGGGTAGCGGTTGGATGCGGGTAGCTCAGGATCGGTCCATGTGGAGAGCCTTGGTGGAGGCCTATGTCCAACTGTGGACGACTTTCGGCTAATAAGATTATGATAGGTATACTTATTTACATGAAGTAGTGGGCGTCTTCTACCGGCTAATGACAGTGATGTCTGGTGGAACTTTTGAATTATTCTACTATCTAGGTTGTGGAGATCTGGTGGCTGTGCCTCATTAAACAGATTTTCAAAAACATCTTTGAGTAGGAGTGATGGAAAACTTCGGGATCTTAAGTGCAAGCTTAGAATGCCTCTAGAATAAAAGGGGGAAACCATGAGTCTTGTAACTATTTAGATATCAATATTATAATAATCCATTTGTCAAATGTGAACTTAAAATATTCTTATTATTTTTATTACACCAATTTCATATGTAATCGTAAGTAGAACTTAGACAATTTATTTTATAGTAATATAGGTGGCAAACGAGCAGATGCATCACCTGATGGTAAGCAATTACCGACGCCCATGGACACAAGCAACACCATAGGAGTAACAAGTGCATTGCCACCCCTTGGGGTTGGGAAAAGAGATAGGATGAGGAGTGGGTTGAGGGAGAAGGAATAGGGGATAGGGCCGCCGGAACTCTCACTCACCGGACAAAACGCAACAGTAAAGGTACTCTTACTTTACGTCGATTTTCTGTGAGAGCGTACTTCCCCAGTCGAGCCGGCCCATTCGTGCTAAAATCAGTAAGGCTCTACTACCTTTCAAAGTGAAGAGTGCTTATAATAATCTTTTAAGGATAAATGATATATAATTGCGCAATAAGGCATCTTTATTTACTTCAGTTACGTTGCCGTAAGCACCGGTAACAATGAAATTAATTTCATTTATAATCGTAAGTAGTACTTGAGAAACTGAAGAGTGCTTATAATAATCTTTCAAGAATCAATGGTATATAAAGGCGATATAAGGGCCATCTTTATTTACTTCAGTCGTAAGCACCGGTAACAATGAAGCTAATTTTGAAAAATGTTATTATATTAACATGCTTTTTCTGGCACTTACGTAAGAATTTTAAATGCAATTTTACTGAAACCAACAACAATAAATCATCATTAGATTAAAAAATGTTTTCAGCTGACACTATAAACATAATAATGGATAAATAAAAACAATCTCAATATTCGAAAATTAAAACATTTATTTTTTCTTAAGAACTGCTGTTCACAGTCATGAAAAAAATAAATACATGTGTATCTCTATATATATTCACTATTTTAGCAAAAGAATAAACATATTTAATCTCGATTTCAGATGCTGAAAAGTTCAGATGCGACTATTATCACAGTAATGTGGGATGGTTGAAATACCATGAAATACCAGCGACGTGGCACGATGCTCGCTTACGATGCCGTTATGAAGGTAAGTTGTTTTTTGATCATGCCATTATTTTCAAATAACGGGTTAGAGAACTGTTTCATTAATAGTAAGCCGCGCATCGACTTGGCGCTCCAAATGGACGAACATTTGCGCGCGTTCCGGCCGCGCGAAATTGTTACCATCTTGGAACGCGCGCCAATGTGTTTGTTGGAACGCTCGAACATGGAGCGCCCCGTTCCATCTAGAGTCGGTTTTTTACCGCGCATCAAAGGAAACTCAATTGTGGTGCGCGCGCCAGTTGAGACGGACGTGATATTATTTTGTGTGTTCGTTACGTTCCGAGCGATGGATAATCAAAGTTGCCGCTCAGAGAAGACGTTTGGAGGGAAATAAGTTGTGAAACAACTCTTTCATCCACCAACGCACTTAACGTTTATGTTTTTTATTCTGTATAATACTGTGAATATAAACATAAACGCAGCTGCTGCTCGTGTACGACGGGCCTGCATGTTGAACGACCGAATACTGGAACAGATGCCGCGCGCGCCATGGCGCGCGGAGTTGATATCATTTAAATATTTGGAGCGCGTTCCGTGAACGCACTCTCGGCAAGGGCGTTCATGGCACGCGCGCCAGGAGCGCATAATAGATACGCAGCTTTAGTATTCCTGTATTAATACATACATAGACCCACACCTGTTTCCCCGAAGGGGTAGGCAGAGGCATATTAAACGCCCACTTTTCGCCAGTGTTTTGATCCCACGTAATAGGTGGCGAGCCTATTGCCGCTTATCGGGATATTTTGTTTGCCAGAGCCTCGTCCGTTGATCGGCAGGTGCACCACTTGCAGGTGAGGTTGACTTGGGACCCTAAGTTCTCGGTGGGAACCCTATGCACCCTGTTTTAATCCTGTATTAATCTTGTTAAATATTAAATCTAAATCTAGTCTAAGATGACCTCCAACTAGGAGTAGTAACAATATACGCAAAGAGGCTGGCAGCGGCTGGTGACGAAGCCGAAAATTTGGATCAATGGCGTGTCATTGGGAGACCTATATCCAGCCGTGGACTATGGCAGGCTGACGATGATGAATGTTGTTTACCATAATTTCATTCAGTTCCATAATATTTACTACGCACTGTTGCAGTTCTATTAACGGAAATTGTGTATTTTATCAACAGGTAGTATGTTAGCTTCACCAACTTCGCGAGAACTTAGAGAAGCAATGCAAAGAGCTATCCGCCCTGATCAGGAAGAAATATTTACTGGAATTCATGCAACTGTTTCTCGTGGCGGCTTTCATACCATTGATGGTTAGTTCATAATATCTTATTATGAAATAATGTTTATTGCTAGGATTGGTTGTGGTCAGGCAGTATTTCACCTGATGTTGAATTCAGAAGCACAGATTGCGATGTCGATACGACTATGAATATTTTTAGTAAAAGAACCCCTCTCAATGTAAGTAACTTATAGAGAAAAAGTGGAGTAGTGTTCCTTCACTTAGAGGTAAGGCCATCGAATCAAAGCAGATGCTTCTGCCTGCTATACTACTAGCCGTTGTTAGTGCGGTTCAGGGTATTTGTCATACAAGTTAAAGGCCTTAATCGCGTTAAAATTAAAAACTTAATCCAAGCGTCAAACACGGATGTGTTCGAGAAAAACATTCTCGAATCCTAGGTCGGGATCCTTCCACTGTATGTAATGTACAAAAAGTTTAAAATCAATAATTACAAAGCAGAAGTTTCGTTATCTTAGTAGTTTCACCGGAGTGTTAGATATCGCAAATGTGTGTGTCTTCTTATTCTATGATAGCCTTTATAATATAACTAGAGGACGCCAGCAGCTACGCCTGCATTTTTTTTTTATTTACCCGTTTTGGCCGATCCTGTGGGAATTTCGGGAAATCGCTTCTTAGTGCAGCCCTACGGTCCGCAAGGAAAAAACATGCCAAATTTCAGCTTCCTGCGCCCAATAGTTTCGGCTGTAGCGTGTCTGACAGTCAGTCAGTAACGCAAGGATTTTATATATTAAGATTGGGTTGTTTCCAACTAGTCAAATCAAGTACTTTTAATGAAATGTCAAAAACGACTTTTACCAAGGGTTTTGTATGAAATATGACGTAGTGACGTCATAGTGTTTTGCTGTCAAGTAGAATACTTATTATCAATAAATTGAAGATAAAAAATATTAAATAAAGTTTTAACATTAATTGATGAATGAAACTACTATTATTTTGACATGTTTCACTAGATAAAAATACTTGAATACTGAAACTTTCCTATTTAAATTCTATATATTTAACGGCCGGTTTCAATATTCGATCTTTTCATGGATTTGGAGATTTAAGATACATGTTTGACATATTTTGTAGTCAAATGTGTATCCCAAATCTTAAAAAAAGATATGTATACGGTATGTAATTATTTTGTTTTACAGGGATCCCACTCGATGCCATTGAGCATACATGGGCTAAATACGAACCTAGCAATTTCAACAATGAAGAAAACTGTGTTGGGATGAATGCCGAAGGCAATTTATCTACCGTGCGTTGTGGTATTCCACGCCCTTATATTTGCTACAAGTCGCATTCTGCAAATCGTGTTAATATTTGTGGGACCTCGGATCCAGGTGTAGTAATTACTTAGAATTAAACTAAAATACCTACATCATTTTATTAATAGTAAGATATATAAGGCAAGTGTGAATGGAACAGGACAAAGGGGAAGACCTAGGCGGACGTTCTCTGACCAGATTGGAGACATCCTGAAAAAAGGACAAGTCAGAAGTACCCTTAACAGAAGAGCATGCATGAGAAACTTGATGGGAGTGAGTGAAGCAAGTGAGGTATGTCAGGATCGTTGCAAATGGCGTTCCGTAGTCTCTGCCTACCCCTCCGGGAAACAGGCGTGAGTCTATGTATGTATGTATGTATGTATGTATCATTTTATTAGTGACTGTATTTGTGTCATCTTCAAAATCTTCCTATCATTGACTCGGTTGATTCCAACAATATTACTTTGAAGGAAAATATTTGGCTAAATCTGTTTAGACGAGAAAGTAGACTCCGGGTCTACTTTCTAGTCTAAACACATTTAGCCGAATATTAGATGGCAGTCACTATATGCAAAAGGCACACAGAATCTGACCTTAGCAATTCAACGGGATAAGCCATTAGTAGAACAGTGCCAGTAATTTAAAGGAGTTTTCCAGAACGTCCAAGATCTTCGGATAGCCAATGGCAGATTTACTTTGGATCTGAAGATAGAGGGCTGCACGGCAGTCGCTGTCGTTAGGGGTAGTTAGAGCATGTTCACTAGGCTATCGCTGCCTTCGTGGTAGTCTATTGGCATTTCCACTAAATTATCATTACCTCTATGACTATAGTCCGTTCACAGTTATTTTACCTCTAGCTGTTAGATTGGCCAACCTGGGCGTTGTGTTGCTATATTTGGTATATAATACTCCCATTTTAAATATACATTATTGCTAAAAATGTACTTATTTTTTCGATCGTATAAAATATTTGGAAGTAATGTTTGTAACAAAACCTCTTGATATTGGCAAAGCTATATGCATGTACATTTATTTTCTTACGAAATAACTAATTTCCTATGAAGATAAGTAGCTATAATAAAAATGTTGTCTATTTAATATATAAGGTAAACGCATCATAATTACGCCAACGTGAGGTTCTAATTATCAAATACAAAAACTGCACATTTAATTTTCATATTTATTTTGAATAAGAATGATGTGGGTGTAATATTACACCTCTGCCTACCCCTGCATGGAAACAGGCGTGAGAGTATAAGAATGATCCATGTGGACTGCCAATGCTATGATGATTCGTAACTGCTGTCATATTCTGTATCAGACTCGGAATTTAATTCTATTATGAACCTGTCCATTTCAGCATCCGTAGACCCATCTGTTTCACGAAGCTTGTCTTCAATGTGGCGCTCATGTTTGCATTGTTTTTGTCAGTCTTCTGCAGTGATAGATTGAAAAGCTTCTTCAGCTAAATTCACAATGTTGGTTGCCTCTTGTCCTAAATTTTTGCTTGTGACTCGCCTTTTAATGAGACTCCACATAAGTTCAATTGCGTTTAGCTCGCAATGGTATGGCGGTAATCTAACCACTTTGCGGCCATGAGCTTCAAGCATTTGAATTTTTGAAGCATTTCCACTAATATTGGGTAAAATGTTATGCACGGGTAACCCTATTTTACATTCCTGTCATCACAGAGTACAATTCCAACATAAAGAAAATAAACACCGACATATGTCAGAGGTAAAATAACTGTGAATGGACTGTAAGTAAGATTCGTTCATAAACAAATCAATTCATTATGGAATTTGTAGAGTATCGCTATGAAGGCCGAACAGGAAAATGTTACAAGTTTCACACAGTACGACGGACATATGCACGTGCTCACTTCATATGTTCTGCTGAAGGCGGCAATCTCCTCGTCATTAATAGCGAAGAGGAAGCTGAAGCCATTAAGAACCTCTACGCTCAGTACCCAGATGAGAAAATGATTGGAAACTTCAAGAAAGATTTTGCTTTTGTTGGTTTTCATGATTATGGAGAAGGCGCTGACTTTATTACTGTTGACGGTATGTATTTTGTTTAATTCCTTCGTTTTAATATACCCATTACCAAAAAGTGAATTGAAGAAAAGTACCTAATAGACTAGCAATCGCCCGCGGCTTTGCCTGCCATAAACTTTCAATCCTTAATTTATTTATTTTATTTTAAACCTCTTGCACAATTACAAAAAGTAATGCACAAAGGCGGGCTTAATGCCAGAGGCATTCTCTACCAGCCAACCTTTGGTTGATGCAGAGATGATTGAAGTAGGCGCTTAAAGAGGGAGTAATTAAACAAATAATATTAATTTAAAACAACATAAATAATAGGTATCACACTAAATAAATATGTAATAATAGGCATACTAACAGTTTTAATTGACCCCCTTACTTGGAAACGTTATTAAAATGCTATGTACCTGAGCTAATTGCCTGTTGGCCTAGTACTCATTGACTATCGCTGTTAGTACGGTGACCGTGGGATCTGTGGATATCTTTGAGAGATCAGCACTATGATTTGGTTTTGGTCTGGATGTATAATTTATTTATACTAAGAGTCTTCAATTTTTTCTTGCCCTAGTCCCAAGTTATTTGGGGTCTGTGCAGTATGTTCTTCGCTTTCAACTTCTTTGTCGCCAGTCATCCGATCATTAAATAAAAATATGTTCTCAGTCACTCAAACTCAAATGGGACTGGGCAGGCCACGTTTGCCGCATGCCGGAAGACCTTTGGGCCAAAATCGCCACTAATTGGGTCCCCGAAGGTGCTAGGCGACAACGTGGAAGGCCGAGACGACGATGGCGGGACGAACTGGACTCGTATAGGAAGGACTGGCCTGTGCTAGCACAAAATAGAGACCTGTGGAAAAAGGAGAGGGAGGCCTTTGCCCTGCAGTGGGACACTACAGGCTGAAAATAAAATAAATAAAAAATGTTCTCAGTAAATCTGGTTCTCTAAAATATTTTTGACAGCGGTTAGCGTAGCGGGAGTGTAAGCGACTGCTACGTCGAAGGTCGCGGGTTCGATTGCCGCTCAAGTCAAACATTTGTGTGCATGAACATGGATATTTGTCTTGGTCTGGGTGTTTCTATGTATAATATGTATGTATTTACAAAAAAGTATGTATGTATGTTTGTCTATTATCTAGTACTCATAGTACAAGCTCTGCTTAGTTGGGAACTTGATGGTGTTGTGTGAATGTGGTAGAATATTATATTATAAAGATTGAAAATAGATGGGCAGAGGACATAGTCGTCTATCGTCTATCGGCGTTTGGAGTAAAAAAAAAGCTTACCATACATCTCTTACTTGTTCAAGTACATCATACAGACCAAAACAAATCATAGTGCTCATTTCACAAAGATATCCATAGATCCCACGGTCACCGTATTAGCAGCGATAGCCAATGACTACTAGGCCAACAGGCAATTCGCTAAGATACATAGCATTTCATTAACGTTTCCAAGTAAACACAATCCAGCCGTTGCTTGCTCGGCATAAGTCAGAAAGTCAAGGAAAGTGACTAGAGAGAGCGCAATTGGTTCATTTGAATCATCTATAGAAATACGATTACCTTGTCATTCATGAAGATTCTTAAATTATTATAAATATAATTATAATAAAATTTGTCTATCTTTTTGTCTGCAGGTCAAACGCTCAAGGAGGCCGGTTATGACAAGTTTTCTGAGGGTGAACCTAACAACGCGACTACTGGGGAATATTGTGGCTCCGTGAATCGCAATGGATTGTTTAACGATCTGGGGTGCGAGGATTATTACGCTTTTATATGTGAAAAGGACCCTGGATATCCTGCTGTCTGCAGCGACTAATTTATTTGAATGTTGTTGATCTTTGTAAGTCAAACATTAATAAATCTTAAGGTGGTATCATTGAGTTTATTTTTGTGAAATGTTTAACGCTAATATCAGGAACTAGGTACTGCACCGATTTTAAAAATTATCTGTTAGATAGCCCATTTATTGAGGAAGGCTATAGGCTATATAACATCAGGCTATGAGCCACGGGAGCGGAGCAGTAGCCTTCAATAACGCGGGTGTAACCGGGGGCTCATCTAGTTGACAATAAACTTGCTTTGAGGTTTTTGCTGATTAAAGTGTTCGCTAGAAAGATCGGCTCTGATTGTTGTTCATTCCGGCAAAACAAAGAACGTCGAATGCTCGCTGTTCTGTTACAAGTGAATGATTAGGTGTAGCACCATAATGATACCCCGCCGGCCGCAAACACTACCACTTCACCAAAAATAGCATTCAGATGTTTTGGATTATAGAACGGAATATAGAAAATATTTATCCCCGAAGGGGTAGGCCGAGGTATAATGTTACTCCCACATTTCGCCATGAATTTTCAGGTCTCACGTAAGGGCTGAGCCTATTTCCGTTACCAGGCACATTACCAGACTCCGTGCTGCTAGTGAAAATTCAGAAAACTCAGTAACACTTTTGCCCAACCCGGGATCGAACCCGGGACCTCCGATCTGCAGACGCATACGCTATCCATCGGACCACGCAGAATAAACTGTAAACTGTTCATGGGTTGATATAGTGGTTTCATGGGCTTTTTGGCACATTAGCCACCAACAGTAAATAATTGACTTACTTGATTCGGGTGCCTAGATGGCTTGCAAAAGCACACATGTCAAACTTATGAAAGCAAGCATGTATGTGTTAAGTAACACAGACAAATCTCGGTCATATAAACAAGCTCAATTCTATACTAAGTTGTAGATAGGCTTTCATCCGTTTATCAATTAGGGTTTTAGATTATACATTAGATACAGTAAACCTTACGAGTATTTACTTCAATAAAACTTCTGATATTGAGTTTAATGTTAAAATTAATAAGTATAATAATAATAATTGCTTAGCCATGAACCCTCTCACTAGATTACTGGAGGGTTCAGGGCTAGGTTACAGGTTACAGAGAAGCGGTCAGGTCATATCTCACCTCCCCCCCGTGGGATCTCCACCTTGTCGTGGTGGGGGGGCTCAGTAACCGTGGATTGGTCACCCGCGGTGAAGCTAAGAGGGATCCAGAAGGGGACGCTCCGCGTGGGCTTGGAGAGGCCTGCGCAGGATGCGTCCAACGGTGCGGGTGCGGGGGACAGTTCTGTCTGTCCCTCGCAGTCGCGTGCGGTCGCGGGAGGAGAGGCGTGTCGGTGTTGCGTTTCCGCGAGCCCTATCTCTCGCGACCAAATGGGGGCGCACCATCGTTGCGTCGCGGTGGGGCCGCAGAGGAACAGGAGATGCGGTGTTGCGTTGCCATCCTCCCTATCCTCTGCGGCCGCTGAGCGTTTTGGCGGCGGAGTCCAACACCTTAATCCGTCGCCAAGGGGGTTTTGTTCGGGGCCCGCCTGACCATCTGGCGGGCCAATACCCGTCGGAGGGTGGCGACGAGTGCTTAGGTGATGCCCCACCCTCCGACACACGGGTACATGGTGGCAGTCGAGGTGGTTTTTAGTGGAAACACCACATACTCCGGCTCTTATTTCCCCCAAGAGTCGGAGATCCAAAGGGATTCTCCACCTCGTAAAACAAAAAAAAAAAGGTCATATCTCACCTCCCCCCCGTGGGATCTCCACCTTGTCGTGGTGGGGGCTCAGTAACCGTAGCTTTGAACCCCGCGGTCAAGCTAAGAGGGATTCCTGGAGGGGAAGCTCCGCGTGGGCTTGGCAGTGGGCCTGCGCAGGATGCGTCCAACGGTGCGGGTGTGGGGGACAGTTCTGTCTGTCCCTCGCAGTCGTGCGTGGTCGCGGGAGGAGAGGCGTGTCGGTGTTGCGTTTCCGCGCGCCCTATCTCCCGCGACCAAATGGGGGCGCACCATCGTTGCGTCGCGGTGGGGCCGCAGAGGAAGAGGAGATGCGGTGTTGCGTTGCCATCCTCCCTATCCTCTGCGGCCGCTGGGTGTTTTGGCGGTGGAGCCCAACATCTTCATCCGCCGTCAAGGGGGTTTCGTTCGGGGCCCGCCTGACCATCTGGCGGGCCAATACCCGTCGGGGGGTAGCGGGGAATGCTTCAGTGAAACCCTACCCTCCGACACATGGGTACATGAGGAGCATGGGTTGGTTTTTAGTCAGTAAGAGTCTGACAGTCCCCTTCGTCCATCACCCCCAGGGAGGAGGGACTCCATGCGGATTTTCCAACACGACATACAAAAAAAAAAGGTCATATCTCACCTCCCTCCCGTGGGATCTCCATCTTGTCGTGGTGGGGGGCTCAATAAGCGTGCGTTTGAGGTACACCCACGGTGAAGCTAAGCGGGATCCCGGGAGGGGACGCTCCACGTAGGCTTTAGTAAGGCCTGCGTAGGATGCATCCAAAATGCGGGTGCGGGGGACAGTTTTGTCTGTCCCTCGCAGTCGGGTGCGGTCGCGGAAGGAGAGGCGTGTCGGTGTTGCGTTGCTGCGCGCCCGCGACCAAATGGGGGTGCACCATTGTTGCGTCGCGGTGGGGCCGCAGAGGAGGAGGAGATGCGGTGTTGCGTTGCCGTCCTCCCTATCCTCTGCGGCCGCTGGGTGTTTTGGTGGCGGAGCCCAACATCTTCATCCGCCACCGAAGGGGGTTTTTGTCGGGGCCCGTCTGACCATCTGGCGGGCCAATACCCGTCGGGGGGTTGCGATGAATGCTTCGGCGATACCCGACCCTGCGACACACGGGTACATGATAAAGTCGAGGTGGTTTTTAGTGGTAACACCACATACTCCGGCTCTCATTTCCCCAAGAGTCGGAGATTCGAAGGTATTTTCCAACTCGTAAAAAAAATAAAGTCATATCTCACCTGTTATATATGGATGACCTTAAATTATTTGCCCACAGTAATGGCCAATTAATAGATTTACTAACCGTGACCCAAAACTTTAGTAATCCTATCAATATGGAGTTTGGTGTGGACAAATGTGCTGTTATTCATGTAAAGCATGGAAAGATGGTGGAATCTGAAGGGATTCAACTCTCAGATTCCATTAACCTTAGGTCTCTTCTCTTAACCGAAACCTATAAGTACTTGGGTATGTCACAGGCTTTAAATATCAATGAAGCCGACATGAAACAATCGTTGCAAGAATGTTTCTTTGGCCGCCTGAAACCTTTGGCTTATGATACTCAAGTGGACTCAGACTGAATTAGATGCTTTGGATAAGAGAGTCCGTACATTGCTGACGGCACATCGTATGCATCATCCACGTTCATCCGTGATGAGGTTGTACATCCCGCGGAAGTGTGGGAGTCGAGGCTTTTTGAATGTCAAGACCCTACACAACCGCGAGGTGTACAATCTCAGAGATTATTTTCTGCGGACAAATGTGGAAATGCATGGCGATGTTGTCGCAGTGGACAATGGGCTCACCCCGCTCAAGTTGGCTCAGGAAAACTGACGCAAACCTATAGTACTAAGCACTGATGATCGCAAGTCTGTATGGCAGAGCAAAGAGCTGCATGGTAGGTTCTACCGGGCTCTCCATGGGCCTGATGTAGACCTATTAGCTTTGGTGAACTAGCTTGACCTTTTTGGGGAAACCGAAGGGTTTGTCTGTGCAAGTGCGGACGAAGTTATCAAGACGAATAACTACCGGAAATATATCCTGAGGGATGGCACCACGGATATCTGTCCTGCTTGTCACCAACCTGGTGAATCCCTCAGCCATATCGTTTCCGGGTGTTCTCGTCTTGCTATTGGCGAGTACTTACACAGACATAACCAAGTAGCCAGGATTATTCACCAGCAACTTGCTCTGAAGTATAGACTAATGACATCGAGGTGCCGTACTATAGGTATATCGCTGAGCCAGTTCTTGAAAATGGCCATGCCACATTGTACTGGGATCGATCTATCACTGTTGTAGCCAACAAGCCTGATATCGTGTTGATAGATCGATCAGAGGGCCTCGCAATAATTGTTGATGTCACTATTCCTCATGACGAGAATCCCGTGAAAGCTGAAAAGGAAAAACAGATTAAATATCTGGACTTGGCTCACGAGATTGTCGAAATGTGGGATGTGAACTCAGTGCTTATTGTGCCAATAGTCGTGACCGTTAATGGTCTAATAGACAAGAGCCTCTACCGTCACCTAAAGAGGCTCGCATTGGGTGCTTGGGTCAAGGGTCTGATGCAAAAGGCAGTACTCCTGGACACGGCACGTATTGTGAGGAAGTTCCTGTCTCTGGAGCCCTAACCACCGGCAGCTTGGACCCTGTGCCCGATGCTGGTGGGACCGCACGGTTATTTTTATATTTATAAATGTATTTCTTTTTGTAAATTGTATATTTAAAAATGTAATTTTGATTTGAAAAATGATAAATAAAGGAAATAAAAATCAAACATTTTTATTTCAGGTAAACACCCATATTAAAACATAACATGCATAAAATTTCATACATTAAAAAAAATCCATTATTACTAAATTAATTAAACAATTATTCCATAATAAAATATTTATACTTCTGATATTAAATATTATTTTACATGTTATTAGCAGGCCTTAGATATCGACATAATCATTTGAAGCAAGCATGACAATATTTGTAATTGGTACTGTTTTAAATAATTAATGTAGCTGGAGTGATGAAAATCATACACGAAGGAAAGGTTTGCTTGGTATATGGCTCTCATCACACCATTGTCAGAATTATGTACACGGTTCATACATGAGGCTCTAGCCTTTCTCAAAACTGCGAAGAAGTCATCCACTCTATTCTCTGCGAACATACCTGACGCACTACACCTCCATGGTAGTCCCAGCATACATTGGAATGCATTATTATATTGTACACGCAACGCATTATAAGTACGCAGTATCTCATGATATTTTTTAAATTATAGTCAAATTATGCCAAGAATACAAAAATCATTACAATATATCAAATAATGACAAGAAATGAGGATGGAACCCTGCGGAAACACCCATTGACTACTTAAACTGAACCTAAGATATAGTTCTAATAAATTCCACTTTCTAGAGATCATCTTATGCCTAGTGCTATAATTTTCTAACAAAAGTATCGTCATCATTATCCTCCAAGCGTTATCCCAGCTTTAACCTGGGGTCCACTTACTAGTCTAACCGGATTTGGCTGAATATTAGCTTTTCCACAGAGTGACTGCTTGTCTTACCTCAGCAACCCGAAGGGATAGCAATATTCCATGGTTCAAACAAGAGTTAGTTTATTTAGAAGGTACTGACGCACTGTATCGACTGTCAAAGATCTTTAGTGGTGCGCGTCTTGGATTAAAGCCGATACCCTCTGCATGGTAGTCTGTTGGTATCTCCACTAGGCTATCGCTGCCTTTGACGAGAGAATTGTTATATACAAGATCAAATGTTTTCGATACTTTGCTAAAGATATTCAAAATATCTTGCAAATGCACCCAAACATCAAATATACAACTATTTAGTCATATCATCTGATGTGTAGGATCTGTGTCCCCATAACTCAGTATCAATGTTCTCCATAGCTTTTATAGTTAGATCGCTTCGACGTGTTATTATGCCTTTATTTCAGCGTTGGTATGTGGGTAAGTGAATGCTTATAATTATATTATAGGACACATTTCAAACTAATCTGAATTTGATAAATTAATTTTAATCCTGAATTTATTTAATATAGAAATTATTCAAAGGTTTTCAAGAGGACATGTGCTTTAGCCAAATCCTTATATTTAAGCAATAAAATCAAAGAATCCTAGAACAAAATTAAAACTACTTGGAGCATTATTAACAAAGAGACTGGTCGAGCTAAATTGGTAGATAACAATTACGAATTAAAATTGAATGGTGAAATTATTACTAAGAAAACTGATGTTGCTCAGATATTTAACAATTTCTTTATAAACATACCAGTGAATACAACCAGCTGTCTAGATTCATGTCCAAGCAAAGCGGAAATGTTGGTTAGGGGCAATGTGAATGAGGGTGATGTGCTTTTTAATTTGAAATATATTGACACTAATGACATACTGAAGGTATTCAAGACGCTCAACATAAAAAAAAAACTGTTGACTTATAGGGCATTTCTGTTAAACTTGTTCAACAAATTTTTTCTAGCTTAGCTCCATATTTAGCTGCAATATTCAACAAATGCGTAGACACAGTGGTATTTCGTGATCTAATGAAATACAGTTAAGGGTGAATTTCCCGGGACCAAAAATTATGTGGCATCAATGAAATCGATACTATAAAACATAGTTATAATGTTGTAACATTTTTTTCTGGTTAGGTGAAATAGTAATCTATGTGTAGCACTAAATATTTAGTTAAATAGGATTAATTAATACTGCAAAAAAAAACATGAAACCTCGAAATCTTTCATTGCCGTGTTTGTCCACACATCACCTTGATGTGTATTATACGTTATTGATAAAAATCTATTGGTTATTTATATAAAAACTTAGTTTTATTTGATACATGAATAGTTAAGGTATTGCTACGGAATACATTTATTCATATATTTAGACAATTCGACGAATGGTTAGTAAAAGTGCATTTGTCCTAGAACTAGCTTTCATCGCCGTGTCCTAAATATATTTAAGAATCTTGTTTTATCTAAGGACTTCCATCCCCCACCCCTGTGCGCTAAACGTTGCATAAAAGTGTCGCTTGGTGCTCGACGTGGAACGACGTGTATACGTGCCTGCGTTTTTGCGCCATAAATGTAAGTATTCGATTTTTATATCACTGGACATTTTTTCTTTCATCGCCGTGGATAGGTTTAACTTCTATTTGAATAAGTTTGTCCTTTTGATTAGGCATTCGATAGAATGCCATTTACATTATGTTTATTTGTAACTTGTTAATTATTGTGAATTATAAATAGATTTTTGGTTACTTGATGTTTTTGCCTTGATTTTCATCACCGTGCTCTCATTGCCGTGGTTGCCGTGGGCAAAATTTGCTATGGCAATGAAAAAAAGACGCGGCGATGAAACTAAATTTCATTGCCATGCCTTTTAAAACAATTTAATGTCATTGCCATGACCAGTTGTTTCATTTCCGTGACTTATGTTTTCGTCGCCACGGTATGATTAAGAAAAAAAAAATCTGTACTGTACATTCAACTACAAAAAGATCTTTCCACGTTAACCTTACAAAATAATTTATATTTGGGACTCCATCACACGATAGACATTCAAATATACGCACACACACACACGCACACAGACTCACACACACACGCACACACACACATACATACACAACACAATCACACGCACTCACTCACATATATTATACTGCAGTCTAATCATAAACATAATAATGGATTGTTTATTTTTAGAAAGCCAAGATGCCTAAACCGAAACTATCGGAAGAGGATAGAAAGGAAAGAAAAGATTGGCCGAACAAAAGCGACGAAAAATTAAGAAGCAACCCATACTATCGTACTATACAAAGTTAAGTATATATTGTTATATATTGTTGTGTACGTGTTGTGACGGATTGAGTTACGGAATGTCACCACCCCATATCATCCCATGGGCGTCGTAAGAGCCAACAGGGGAAGCATATTATGCAGAGAACAGCATTGCAAGAGAAGGAAACCTTGATGCAAACCCTATACTAACCCGTTTGGCCAGCGTGGTATGGTAGGCCAATTCCTCCTTTCAAAGGAGAGGCCGAGTCCAGCAGTGGGCTGTTAAAGGCTGATGATGATGATATATTGTTGGCAATAGCTATTGCATACTTTAGAAAAGTATCTTATTATTTGTTAATTTTTATTCTGTTAATTTTTGTGTGAAAGAACTTAAAATAAATGATTGTGTTGCTTTGATTCTATTAACTTTTTGTTTAATTTTACTCCAATGCGAGAAGGTTATTGAGAAGAGGGTATAAGAGCGTATGTGTGTGTTGTGTAAGCCTTTCCCTCTCAGAGCCAGGGTTGTATCTATTTCAGGTAAGTATATTATATAAAAAATATCATGTGCTGTTGGATTTTTTTATTACCGTGGATTGATTCTATCATTCCCGTGGCACAGTTCTTTCATTGCCTTGGTCGTATGTTTCATTGCCGTGCATGCATGTTTCACCGTCGTGGCACGAATTTTTTTATCTTGTATATCTCGTTAGTTTTTTAAGCTATCTGCTAGATATTAAGCAAGATTACATAATATATATTATCAAAAACTTGAGTAAACACTATTTTTTATTGTTCTAAAGTTAAAGAATAAAAAATCCACGGAAATGAAGATTTTATTGGACCTGTTGAAATTCAAAAAGTGATACCATTATTCAAAACGGGATCCAAGAGCGACCCTAGTAATTTTCGGCCAATTTCTATCTTGCCTGCTATTAGTAAAATTTATGAAAAGATTATTTTGCATCAATTAGAGAGCCACACAAAAAAAATATTTCACAGTGAACAGTATGGCTTCACTAAGGGTCGCTCCACTGTTGATGCCGGTGTAACTTTGTTAAAGCATATTTTTAATGCTTGGGAAAACTCGAAGGAAGCTATTGGTCTTTTTTGTGACCTATCAAAGGCGTTTGATTGTGTGGAACATAATACGCTATTACGTAAATTGAAACTTTATGGTTTTAGAAATACCGCACTCAATCTTGTTGCTAGCTACCTTAGAGATAGAATTCAGTATGTAGATGTTAATGGGAGTAGGTCTCTAGGTTTGCCAGTAGGAATGGGCGTTCCACAGGGCTCTAGACCGAGAGGTCCATTTCTATTTTTAATATATTATATTAATGATTTGCCGTTCTTTGTTCAAAATATATGTGATACGTCACTAATTTTTAAAGTTGATCGCAATTCAAGTAACTTTGATACCGTCAATAACACTCTTGCTCAAGTATGAGATTGGTTCTCGACATATAATTTGGTACTCAACCTTAGCAAAACCAAATGTGTTATATTCTCTTTGCCTAATGTCAAAAGTGTTCCTACTAACATAATTTTAAACAAGGAAACAATTCAACTAGTTGAATCAACCGAACAAAAATATTCTTACTTTAGATTATAAGCTTCAGTGGGGCGCCCAAATATCCTGTCTCGCAGTAAAACTTAGTTCTGCAGCGTTTGCAGTTAGAAAAGTTAGGGAATTCACTGATATTGATACTGCTAGACTAGTTTACTTTAGTTATTTTCACAGCGTAATGTCTTACGGTATAATGTTAAGGGGTACTATACTATAGCTGCTGATATACAGACTATTTTCGTCATTCAAAAGAGGGCCATAGGTGCAATTTATAAATTAGGTGTTAGAGATTCTTTACGTGATAAATTTAAAGAAGTAGATATATTGATAGTTCATCATCAGCCCTTTATACTGTCCCACTGCTGGGCACGGGCCTCTTCCCATATGAGAAGGGTAAAGCCATAGTCCACCACGCTGGCCAAGTGCGGGTTGGCAGACTTCACATGTCTTTCGAGAACATTATGGAGAACTCTTAGACATGCAGGTTTCCTCACGATGTTTTCCTTCACCGTTTAGCAAGCGATAATTAACAATTTAATACGCACATAACTCCGAAAAGTCATTGGTGCGTGCCGTGGATTCGAACCCGGAGCATCTGCGTAGCAGTCTGTCGGTCTCTCCACTAGGCTATCGCTACTTGTGACCGATATTGATAGTTGCATTGCAATATATATATGTGAGACAAATATATGTACATTAAGAAAAACTGAATTCTATACCGCAAAAATAGGCATTTGCACAAAGTGAACATAAGGAATAAGCATAAACTGGTGGGAACTAACTACCGTCTACATAAAGTTCAGAACTCATTTGCGGGGATTGGTATACGATTTTTCAACAAATTGCCTCTTGCAATAATGAATTTACCCATACACAAATACAAACGGACCATTAGGAACTTTCTTTTACAAAAGGGTTATCACACCATTAAGGAATTTTTAAATGATAAGACACGATTGGGATAGGCTTAGGCTTGTTTAACTCACGATTATTTTATTTTCTGACCGTTTAATATAATTGTTATACAAAGTTGTTAAATTCTAGTTTTGATAAGTAACATGTTGAGTGGAGGTGCCTCGTGAACACATGGTTTTTGTAAGATTTGGATATTTTTATGATTTGTTGAATGTAGTTTAACATTATTAAAATTAATCCCTGATCATATCATTGTTCACTTGACCCCTTCACAAAATTCTTTCTACATTTGCATTCCTTCACCCGTTCCACTAATTTATGTTAATAATAACGATCTGGAAAATGGAGGTAATTGGCGGTCATGGTCAGTATACCAATAGATTGTTTCTTACTGCCGGTTCGTATACCGTTGTCGTTATGCTCACTAAAATGCCATTTCTTGTGGTGGCGTCGTGTGTCGGGTCATCCCTGTCCCTTTAATATGGCGAGAGGGATGATGGCTGACACATGCGTCATACTCGTGAACTGGTGCTACTTGCGATGACGGTCTTGCGGGCTGGTATTACATTTTAATATTTAACTCCTTAATTTCCATCATGGTTCTGATCACTTTCGCGGATTGCCTGCATTATTAGCTTTATATAATGTAAGTAGATGCTCCTGTTTCACCATGTCTATTCTGAGGAGGCTAACTAAATGAACATCAAAATTAAAATGAAGAATTATGCTTGACTATTATTATGTACAGTAAATATATACAAGTGATATAGGAGGTGTAACAGTAGCAGCACCTTACAAAATGTAAATTATGTGTATTATGCAAAACCTGGCGATGAAAAAGAGTGACCGTAAGTTTTATTGCCCGTTCTTTCTCATGGTTCTACGCCCTTGCTTTGCGAACGTGGCAGTAAATGTAAATGTAGTCTTTAAGTAATTATTTCATGAATTTATTATTTTGACGTTCATAAGCGTCACATTGTGACCCAAATGAATAACTTTGACTTTGTTAGTATGTTTAACAAACAGTGTGCGATGAATAGTGTGACATCCTTGGACATCTGAAATCACGATCGTAATATCAAATTGATCAACCTCCTGGCGAAAAGGGTAAGGGTATTGAGATTGCATTATTGTTTGCAAACATATTTAGCCGAAACATTAATTGGCTGTCAACATAAATGCTTTGAAAAGATGCGCAAAAAGAAGGGACCTATTACTGCGCCTTTAGGCTCACTAGAAGTGCTTGTTATTGAGTTAAAGAATCGCATATTATATACATATATTGTAAAGAACTTATAATACTTCGTGAGTCATTATGACTAGTTCGAGTGCCATGGTTAACATACTTAAGAGCTATAATTATGTAATTTCCTACGTCAAAAGCCTCTCACAAACATGATCAAGTATTATCAAGTGATGTTACTATTTATTTTGTTCTGACTTGTATACATATGTCGTAGGGATTTAACAAAAGCCGTGATATTATAATTTCACTAGTGAAATTATGATTACACAGATTATAGTCAATTGCTTGTATTACTTACTATTTCACGGGCTAGTTTCAGTGCCATTATAATTTAACTAGACCGATATAGTGAAATGGCATGGCAGTGATACTTTGACAATAACACTGGTTTAAGAAAGCCATTAGATTATCAGAGCGATCGCTAATTGGTCCTTTTTCGTTACCTGCTGTATTAAACATGCGTTAGGAAATGAGAAACAGGTTTTTAAAAAACAATGTTAGGCATAGCGATGTCTTTTCAGCTAAGTTGATGGAGCCCTGATTCGCAGGGCTCCTATTTTTGAGTCCAGGGTCACAAGTAAACCTAACATAACCTATTCAGTTTCCCGAGTGAACGAGATTACTTTTATAAATAATACATTCATACATAGACTCACGCCTGTTTCCCGAAGGGGTAGGCAGAGACTACGGAACGCCATTTGCAACGATCCTGACATATCTATCTTGTTTCAACCTGAACGATCAAATAATAAACAAGGTCGATAACGTCAGGGATCTGGGCGTGGTTCATGATAGCAAACTGCTCTTTGATGACCACATTGATACCATTGTAAAGAAGGCTTCAAAAGCCCTGGGCTTCATTATACGAATTGTTCAGAATTTAAATCTTTGAAACCTGGAGTACGCTTCACAGGTCTCGAATCCGCAATACGAAATATATAAAAGCCGCATTGAAGTTATACAGAGAAAATTCTTACGTTATTTAGACTTTAAAGCACAGCAATTCTCAGTTGACTATAACCACCGATGCCGAAGATACCATTTCCTACCATTGGAAAAGAGACGCGAAACAAGTGACAAATGTTTCTTGGTTAATGTGGCAAATGGTCAAATACGGTTTCATAAATAAATAGATCGAGATTTTCGAAATAAAGGTCGGCATCAGTTTCGTCACCTTAATATGTTATGTCAGGTTTTCTTGTGATCCTGAACATAAATATAGGAGCCCTGCGTAGCAGGGCTCTGTCAAATTTTCCTCATAAACGTCGCTAAGGAGCCGGTTTTTTCGGTTTTTTTTATCAGATTAGTCGCTTCGCTAGTAAATTCGTATATTTGTGCAACTGATTAAGTCTATTCACCAATCAGAACACGCGGGGCTCCCACCACAACCTCAACTCAAAATAAACCTAGGTTTGTTATAATATCACTATTGCGGCTCGGTGAAATTATAATATCACTGAAAAGAGCCCGTAAAATTATACGAACCAGTCGTTTTTGGCTATAATCCGTGCAATCATAATTTTACCAGTGAAATTATAATATCACGTTTTTGACTAAATCCATGCGACACATTAATCGACAACTTTCAGCATAGCAGACGATACTGCCTGGTTGTTTGGTGGTATTGACCCAGGTCAATAACCGCTGGACCACCAGGTTAATCACATTTATACTATAATATTGATCAAACATCCAATAAATCCATAATGTTTGGAAATATTAATATTGGGATCGTGCTCTATATCGATAGCGAATAATGCTTCGTATATGTACTTATTTTTATAGAGTAGTGGATGTCAGCTAAAGGTACGAGTTTGCAATTGACGAGAGACAGCAGCACTATAGTTATGTCGGCACCGGCAGCACCCGGCGACACGTGGCCTGGTGATGCTGTCTGTATATTTCTGTACTTCCGTAGTGAGCGACATATCGTCTGTAGCAAGTCTGGATGCTCTCCCTGATAATACTGCGAAATAGTTAAATCAATCGGGCTCTTCACTTTGAGTAGAAAAATTGATAAATGCTTCTTTTCATCATCAGTATGCCGTAGTGACCTGTTGTTTTGCTAATCTGAATTGCATAAGAACGAATAACATTTAGTATCTACTTAGATAAACCGTAGAGCGCTTTGCATGTATCATGCAAAAAACATGATATATAAATAGCGAAATCTAGGCTACCTATGTTGTTCGATAAAGTTAACAGCGGCGTAAGCACCGACAAAAATGAAGCTTGTATACAAAAAATTATTTATATTTACGTGCTTTTTCTGGCACTTGAGTAAGAATAAAATAGTCAATTTTTACTGACAAACAATTCACGTTCAAATACAAATTGTTTCGAGTTTATAGACACTCTCAATTTTCAAACATTAATAAGCCATTTATTTTAACACTTGTATGGTTCCTTTAAAACCTTTTTTAATCTAAAGCAACAGACTGAACACATTTTTATATTAACTCTATTTCAGATGCTAAAATGTTCAGATGTGACTAACATTACAGTAATGTGGGATGGCTGAAATATCATGAAATGCCAGCAACGTGGCACGATGCTCGCTTACGGTGCCGCTTACGCTTATGTCATGGCAGCCCAGTTACGTCTGTAACTGGACTTAGGACTCCCCCAAGGTTTCTACAGACACCGACACTATTTACTTGTCTTTTAAACCCGCTTTTATTTCAAATATAACGAGACCAGGTCCATAAATATTTGTATCTCTTTACTGATATAGTTTCATTTTATTAAATTCTACTTTTGTTCACACATGAACATGCTATTTCAGCGATATAATCCTACGTGATTTTTTACCGCAACAATTATTGTTCGTGATTTATAATTAATTAAGAAAAAAATCACGTACTCACGTAAGGTACATACCGCTGAGATGGCACCCTTCACATACAGCACACAACCGTAAAGATGTGTGTGTGTGTTCATAGGATAAGTTTAGTATAATAAGATCATGTAGTTTAAGAAATAAATCAGTCACAAGTTCAATCCGACTTTGACTCAAAACCCTTCCCACACCTCCGACGGTGGCCAAGAAACCTTTAGCTATCAATACCGATCAGCTCGATGAGTCTGTTGAGTTGGCCGTCAGAAAACCATCTCCACCATACCTGATTCCTACCCACAGTCCGTCTATATAAGTATTATAAATATATAAATATATATATATATCTATATAAGTATATATCCGTGTGGTGACGGATTAAGAATACGGATTGTCACCACCCCATATCATCCCATGGGTGTCGTAAGAGCCGACAGAGGGAGCATATTATGCAGAGAACAGCACTGTAAGAGAAGGAAAACTTGATACAAACCATATACCAACCCGTTTGGCCAGCGTTGTATAGTAGGCCAATTCCTCCTTTCAAAGGAGAGGCCTAGTCCAGCAGTGGACTGTTATAGGCTGATGATGATGAAGTATATATAAATATGTATGGTAGGACTAGGATCTAGGGATTGTAGGGACACTAGGATTTAGGGTCTTAGGCGCGTACGAAGCGTAGGTCGTATCACAGTATACCGGTAGTACCACGATAGTACGTGCCCTAAATTAAGGGCTTAGTAGTAGGTGCGTATAAGTGCTGGTCTGTAACACAGAATACCACAGAGCACCAGGCCTATACGCATTATACGCTTTGGGTATAAGGATAACTAGGATAGGGTATTATAGGTGATAGGCTAAGATTCTATATAGCCGAGTGGATATACCAACAGACTGCCATGCAGAGGGTATCGGGTTCGAATCCACGGCGCGCACCAATGACTTTTCGGAGTTATGTGCGTATTGAATTGTTAATTATCGCTTGTCCCGTGCCTCGGAGAGCACGTTAAGCCGTCGGTCCCGGTTGTCATGAAGATCTTTGACAATCGTTACAGGGCGTCAGTACCTTCTAAATAAAACTGACACTAGTCTAAACCATGGAATATCGCTATCCCTTCGGGTTGCGGAGGTCAGACAGGCAGTCGCTCCGTGGAAAAGCTAATATTCAGTCAAATCCGGTTAGACTAGAAAGCGGACCCTAGATTGAAACTGGGATAACGCTAAGAGAAAGAAGACTAGGCTAGTGTAGGTTAACAAGTTAGGTCAGTCCCTTAGCATTTAAACATTCCTGTACAGCAGGGTTAGTAGCGTAGGGCTGCTAACCCGCTGTGCAACTTTGTTTACTGTATGCTGTGACTGAAAATGTTGCAGTTCAATTAACAAAATTGTGTCTTTTGTCAACAGGTGGTTAGCTTCACCCACTTCGCGTAAACTCAGAGAAGCAATGCAAAGCGCAATTCACTCTGATCAATACGAAATATTTACTGGAATTCATGCTGCTGTTTCTCGAAGCAACTTTCATTCCATCGATGGTTAGTACATTACATATAATAAGGAAAGACTAGACTAAGAGTTCGCTTACCTAGTCTAACCAGTTTTGGCGGAATATTAGCTTTACCATGGAGCCACTGCTGTCTGATCTGCAACCCGAAGGGATAACCATATTCCATGGTTTAGGTTTAGGTTTTCCAGTGACAAGATTGAGATTCAAAGACTTTGTTTAAGCTCCGTCAGTTAGGTCGGGCAAATGTACATGTCGATGAGTCTGCATTTTTTAACACTGAAAGATTTATTTTAACGCCTTTGTAGAGCAAAAGCTCTTCCAGGCTTTTTCGACACGGTGGAACTGACTGCTTTTTCAGTAATCGATCTTGTCTGGTTTAAAATTTATTATTAGATTGCTAATTATAATACGTGAATATTTTATTTCCCAGGAATACCTCTCGATATGATTGAGCACACATGGGCTGCGCACGAACCTAGCAATTTCAACAATGAAGAAGACTGTATATCGATGAATGCCGAAGGAACTTTATCTACGGTGCCTTGTAGTACTCCTCAGCCTTATATGTGCCACAAGCCATATTCGGAAAACTCATACATACATACATACATATCGTCACGCCTTTTATCCCCGAAGGGGTAGGCAGAGGTGTATTTCTACACCCACTTTTCGCCAGATATACTTTAGTCCCACGTAATAAGGGGCGAGCCTATTGCCGTACCGAGCACATTTCCAGACTCCGTGCTGCTACTGAGAATTTCGTGACAGAAAAACCCAATAACACTGCCCGACCCAGGAATCGAACCCGGGACCTCCTGATCCCACGCGCACATTTATGCCGCGAGACCAACGAGGCAGTCGTATAGGGTTTGATGTCGAGTTTTCCGTCTCTACGCAAAGATGGTATTTGCATTGTGTTTTCCCTTAGTCGCCTCTTACGACACCCACGGGAAGATAGGGGGTGGTGACACTTGTATTCTATGCCGTCAACCAATAAAACTCAATTTGTTTTTTTACTTGTGGGACCTTAAATCCAGGTGATAGACTTAAACATTTACACCTTGTATTATAAGTCAGTCTTCCTCGAAAAGGATGTACTCAGGCCATGGTATAAAAGCTATCTATAGCTTTGCAACATTATTTTGCGAAATATAGTAAAGAAAAAGTCCGCGAGGGAGGAAGATGAGAGGGCCGCTCTATGATCTTACCGGCTTAACCAGAGTATTACCAGACCTGACTCAAGGATCTTCATGACACAGGTGGTAGGGCACACACATTTTTACAGGTAGTAGAGCCTTGCTGATTTTAGCATGAATGGGCCGGCTCGACCGGGGAAGTACTACCCTCTCACAGAAAATCGACGTAAAGTAACAATACTTAAACTGTTGCATTTCGGTCGGTGAGAAAGAGTGCCTGAGGCCCCATCCCCTATTCCTTCCCCCTTATCCTACTTCTCCTCCTATCCTTTTCTTCCCAACTCCAAGGGGCAGCAACGCACTTGTGACTCCTGTGGTGTTGCTTGTGTCCATAGGCGAAGGTAATTACTTACCATCAGGCAATCCGTCAGCCCTTTTGCCGCCCATTACTATAAAAAAAAAAATAACACCCGGGACCAACGCCTTAAAGTGTGCTCCAAATCATAGAGCATTCAATAATTAAATAAATGAATACGTGCATAACTTTGAAAAGTCGATGGTGTGCATCATGTTTTTAGACCCTCCCCCAGACTCTCTGCATGGTAGTTTATTGGTATCTCACTAATCAATCGCTGCCTCAATGACCGTATAATTTAGACAAAAATAAATACATTATGGAATTTACAGAGTACCGTTATGAAGAACGAACGGGGAAATGCTACAAGTGTCACACAATACCACGTACGTTTGTACGTGCTCACTTCGTGTGTTCTGTTGAGGGCGGCAATCTTGTCGTCATTAATAGCGAAGAGGAATCTGACGTCATTAGAGACCTTTACGCTCAGTACCCAGCAGACAAATTGATCGGTAAGTTCGAGAAAAACGCGGCCCTGGTTGGGTTCCATGATTATCGAGAAGGCGCAGACTTCATAACCGTTGACGGTGAGTGTTTTGTTTCATAAATTTGTTTCAGCATGACAGTTTGCATAAAACAAAGTAGGTAGTATCATCTTAACTGATTTTATAATAGATAACTTAATTTCGTAATTTCGAAACAAGTTGATACTCATACTAGCATTTTTAAAGTTAAATTTATTACGATATTTATGCTTAATTTGTATCTATTAGAGAACTAAATATACAGATGTAATGAATCTTAATATATATATATTTCTTGTGTGCGTGTGTATGTCACTGAACTCCTCCTAAACGACCGGACCGATCTAGATGAAATTTTTTGTGTGTGTTCAAGGGGACTTGAGAATGGTTTGGATTCACAATTTAGTCCACTGGAAAATGTTTTTTACTTAATTTTTTATTTGTAAGTAGTTGTGGATTTTGGAATGTTTCACATTGGAACCGACGGACTGCGCTGCTATCGCAGAGTCAAATCTTATATTAATAATTTCGTCATGGAGTACATCGAAATCTTACCTGAATAATAAAACATTAAAAATAAAGATTTCGAGTCGACAACATATATCCGCAAAATTCGGATTGTCGAGTATTTTGTTAAATTCTAATGGTTCTGACAGTCAAATCACAGTCACCCAAGGAGCAATTATTATAAGTATGGAGAGATAGCTTTAAGCATAAACAAGAAATCTATCGTTATTTCTTTTTACTTGTATAAAATGTCATTTGTGTAACCGAGACGGATGTATTGTATTCATTACCTCTTGAAATACTCATGTCGCAATATTTTTTAAAGAAGAAATGATTGTCAATAGTGATGTACTCATGTATTTATCTTTGATTGGTATTGGTATATAATTCGGTATTTATAGACAAGATAAGCATTTGATTAAATAATATACCAGTAGTATATTACTTTACGAGCTTTTATATACACCAGTATATATATACCAGTATGTATAGCTTTTATATATACCAGTAGTATATTACTTTACGAGCTTTTATTTAGAGTATAGTACTAAGCTGCCTACTAAGAAACAAATACTGTAAAAAGAAAGGTAATAATAAGATATGATTACTATCTTGAGGAGTATTGACTTATGTCCAGCAAATGGTGTCTATTGGCTGAAATAATAATGCAATATTAATGGTACTTAAATGCAATTTTTTTCATAAAATTACGAAGTCGGAAATCGAATCGACAATGTTCTTCGGGGTGCTCCTCTCTACCGCTTATTCACAAGAAGAATTCAAGTATCCACTTCGAACTGGTGGTCAGAGTATACTTTATCCACCTCTGTGATGATACGCATTTTAGATATTCCCCAATTATATAGAGTACTTGCATTACAATAAAATTATGTTTTGTCTAAATCGTACATTTCGTACAATAAGTAGGTTACTTGTTATTTGTAAACGAATCCTTCAGGTATGTACAATCAAACAAGTCAGCGGTGGACCAGTTCGAAAAAAAATCCCTTGGCTCGCTCATAGAGTCGAGGCACACTAGAAACTGGTTTTTATACGAATGTCAATGTTTGTGTAAAGTAGCACTGGAAGGGACGATGTCTTGCTGAGCGATTTTTACCCTTATTGTGGTTTAGCGGGAAGTTGTTCGACTGTACCTAGATAGGAACAGCAGTTAGCGCAGTTCAGCATTGCTCGGTATCACAATTAGACAATATTCTTATAATCCGACAGAAAATAATTACCTTTAATTCCTCTTAAATTGACAATACTGAAACATAAATACAATTTTTGAAGGGGTGAAAAACTGCGCTATTAGGTATATAAGTAAAACCAGTTGAATGTTGCAATACCGACTAGACAGACACAATTAAAAATCTATTATGTCTCGCACCGATCAGTGCATTAACAATCAGCAAGTTATTTTATGTTCTCATTCTTCGAGACATTGGTATTGGAAAATAATTGAAAAAATAGTCAAAATCATTTATTTAATCCGCAAAGTAACGCACACGATAACTGCCCGGCAGGTGTGCTACTATATGTTTTACCAAAATGGGATGTACATGGGCGGAAACAGTTCACATTTACGAACAATATTTTCATCTTGAGTTCCAGAAGTGCAAGCGGTGTTCTCTCTTGAAGCTTAATTATCACTTCTAAAAATGAGTTTTCGTTATTTTGGCCATTTCTGAAAATTACGACACAAATCTGTTTATGATATACATATATGTATATATGATAACTTAGCATATTTTTACAGTTGCACTAACTCTCCTGCATGCTGTACTCGGTACGTACTATAAAAACAATGGACTTAAACCAAATCCAAGTAAAACTCAGGCATGCGCATTTCACCTTCGCAACAGTAAGGCCAGCAGAAAGCTCAACATCTCATGGCAGGGCACTAATATTTAACATAGTCCAAACCCTAAGTATCTGGGAGTTACACTTGATAGGTCTCTCACTTATCGGCGCCATTGCGAAGCTACTAGGCAGAAAGTTGGTACCCGAAATAACCTTCTCCGACGATTGACTTCCACACACTGGGGAGCATCGCCTGATGTAGCCCGAACTACTGGCCTGGCTTTATGTTACTCCGCGGGTGAATTTGCGTGTTCAGTTTGGCATCGACCGGCTCACGCAAAACAAGCTGACTTGGCGCTGAACGAAACGTGTCGAATAATTACAGGATGCCTTAAGCCAACACCATTAAATAAAATGTACCTCTTGGCAGGCATTGCCCCACCCGCGGTTCGCCAAGAACTGGCCTGCATTGTCGAGAAACGCCACCACGAGGAGGATCCCCGACATCCATTGCACGACCATAAACTGCCCCGTAGCAGACTAAAAAGCCGCAAAAGCTTTTTGCGATCTACTGAGGCTAGCAAAGACCAACCAGCTAACCTAAGGAAAAAAATGTGGCATGAGACAGTCCCACCCCCCACCAATTATGTTGATGCCAACGAACACCTACCCCCCGGTAGCGATCTGCAATGGCCCGTATGGAGATCTCTGAATCGATTACGAAGCCAGGTTGGCCGTTGCAGACATAACCTAGCCAAATGGGGTATAATCGATCCGGCCAATACGCAGTGCGACTTTGGCATCCCAGAACAAACCATGAGTCACCTGCTGGAGTGTCTCAAATGTCCGCACAGATGCTCGGAGGCCGATTTACACCAAGCCACCGACAATGCAGTTGCTGTGGCCACACACTGGGCTGGTGCCATTTGATCTCTATACCATCGACTCGATAAGAAGAAGAAGACAGTTGCACTTTTGATATATATTGATTGACAAAATTATAAGTTAATCATAATAAAGTGGAAGTATAAACCTCAGTATTAGATATCTGGTTAGTAAAAATAATAGGCACAGGATAATTAAGAAAGAATACAAAACTTTTCTTTGAAATCATTCTTGATAACGAGCAGACACAAAATGAAGCGAACAAAGTTTAGGCGAATTGGACGGTTGCCATTCTCCCTTTCTCATATTTCGGACCCAATTTAGTTTCAAATCTTCATTCTTTGGAAATCTACAATCTAAAATCACAATGAATAACCAATTATTCAAATTATAATCTTTCAGAAACTGGTTTTCTCATTGACAAATGTATTACAACACTATCCTCATATTTTTTATCGGAATATTTCTATTATATTTATTTTATTGTGACTAATGGAATAAAAATATGTGTCAACAGTGGTCATTATCTTTATCTTTAAGTATAAGCTTTACAAATATCATTGTAGAAATATTACGGCAGATATCTACAATTATAGTTATTATGACTTACCGGTGGAAAGATATTTTTTGTCCATTTTCGTTCAATAGTCCCATTCGACTTTTACATCCGATGGCACTACAAACTATTGTAATTTTTTGATGTCTAAAAGTAATAGTATTCACAAAAAAATATTTTGTAGCAATTAAAATTGCAGTTTATCTTCGAGACGGCTTTCACTCCAGCTGGATGAACATCGATATGACATAACATTTTTTTAGGCATGTGTCATTCAAGGCTGTATAAAACATCTATAAAAGCTCTATGGCTATCTCACTCGAACATATGCAGTTCTGTTATTAGAGAGAATAGAGATGCATATACGATTTCTACTCTTTTTGAAATGCTCGCTCCATACTTATAATAATTGCTCCTTGCAGTCACCATATTGGCCACGTGTAGCGAAACGCCACAGATACCGGATAACATTTTGAGTACTCCATAGAGCATAGATATTTATTTATACAGATGTTTTTCTTATTGGCGTATTTAAGACAAACTTTCTGCGACCCAAATTGCCGCTTGGCGGCGTAACAGTCGCGTGAGTGTCAGTGCAACAGCTGTCTATTTCTTACGCCAAAGCAATACAAGACAGATGGCGAACGACGCTAGCGCTGCCAACGGCGCCAACTACGAACTACACTAATGACAACCGTCAATACGCCAACTTTAATCGGCACATGACATCCTTAAGAAATAAGCTTCTTTAATGTAAATCATCTGTATTCATTGGTACTACTAAGTCTTAGTACTAAGTAGTTTGTATGTGCAAATAGATACTTTTTGCAGTTATATTTCTAAAAGAGAGGTTGAGAGCCACCACGCTCCAAGAGCTGACATTCTTTAAGAGTTAAAACGACAATAAAAGGAGGTTTGTGTTACCCCGAATATAGATGATATACTATAACCAGAGAACACCGAATTTACGCGAGCGAAGCCGCGGGCAAAAGCTAGTGTACTTATAATAATGTGTACATCTAGTTCATGACTACTTCTTCTGAGGTTGAGTAGCGTTACAAACAAAAAACTATTTTTTGAAAACATTCTCAACCAAATTGAGAACGTCCTGATGTTTCAACTTGGTCCAAAGACATATATTATTATCTCCACTAAAACATTGCACAAAATACTTTAGTGTGTATTGTTTTAATCGTACTTTCTGATCAATTAAGTTGTTGCTAACTGCGCAGAAGTTTGAATGACTAGAAAACTGACTGCAGAGGCAGGGTGATTGAGCCTTTTAATTATGTTAAAGCAATGGAAATAACCTTGTCTTTTGCAATTGTATGAAGATTATGAAAGTAAAATACATTAGGTATGTCTTCCATATTGCAGGTCAAACGCTTAAGGAGGCCGGCTTTGACAAATTTGCTGAGGGTGAACCTAACAACGCGACAACTGGTGAATATTGAGGCTCCGTGTATCGCAACGGATTGTTAAACGATATATGGTGCGAGGAGCATTACGCTTTTATATGTGAAAAAGACCCTAGATTGCCTGCAATTTGCCACAGCAAAAATATTTTTTTCTTAATATCCTGCAACGCAGTTATACAATAATAACTCTGTTTGTTGTTCAGTTCAACAAAACAAAATACGGCGAATGCTTCCTATTCTGTCAAGTGAATGCTCAGGGGCTCAATTCTCCTAAATAAGTACAGTTTCGATATAATGTCAGTCTCATACTTACGTCACACAAAGCATATTCTTCTAAATTATCCGATATCTTCTGACTGCCTCCGTGGTTCAGTGGATAGCATATGCGAGTGCTGATCGGAGGTCCCGGGTTCGATTCCCGGGTCGGGCGAAAGTGTTACTAGGTTTTTCGTAATTCTCAGTAGCAGCACGGAGTCTGACAATATGCCCGGTAACGGCAATATATGTAGGTTCGCCGCCTATTACGTAGGACTTTAAAATTCATGGCAAAATGTGGGTGTAATATTACACCTCTGCCTACCCCTTTGAGGATACAGGCGTAGTCTATAAAAAAATAAAAATATCTGATATCTGTATGAAGTTGTAATGAGATCGTAAATTGAAACAAGTGTCAAAATATGTGTCAACGACGAACTGTTTTTTTCAAATTATACGATAATGACATTACGTTATCAGAATACGTCCGCTTCTAAGTCCATTCAAAATATTATTTCAATGTCATATAAAAATACGAGAATTAGGCCTCAGGTATATCAGCACCTTAAGGGTCAGCGCTCACAAAAGGAATGGCGAAGAGGAGACTAATTTAAAAACAATTGAAATTTGTCTAATGCCTTATAATACCACCTATTTTTACTACAAAAAATATAACGACGTCGAGCGACTTAAAGCGCGCCTGACAAGCTTCGTCGAGCGGTTGTTCCAAGTTTTCTCGCTCTAGACTGTTGACAAAACTGGATTTGGAAGAGACTTCCAAATCCAGTCAGTTCCAGCCTGACTTTTTAGGTAGTAGGGACGGCCTCCGTGGTTTACTGTTTAGCGTATGCGTCTGCTGATCGGGTCCCGGGTCCGATTCCCGGGGTGGGCAAAAGTTTTACTGAGTTTTGCCGAATTCTCAGCAGCAGCACAGAGTCTGGCAATATGCCCGGTAACGGCAATAGGTTTGCCGCCTATTACGTGGATCCTAAAATTTCATTGGCGAAATTTTTCCACTAGCCCGTACTGTCCCACTGCTGCGCAAAAGCCTTCCCCAAATCCTTCTATACTTTTGACGATAATCACTTACCATCAGGCAAACCGTTTGCTCGGTTGCTACATTACATTTAAAAAAAAGGATTTCATCAGTGCATCTTGCGAGCCTACAGGCGCCCTGAATGACAATGCACAGGGCTTCTTTTCCATGCGCCACACAGCTTTTGGGAGCTAATTTTTTGAGAGGGTGGTTATTTCAAGTGATGGAGGTACATGCATGTTGATAACTTTTTCGTGCTCGCTTCGAAGATCATGACTGCACTCTTGCTGATATTGTAACTGATTCCACGCACCATGACGTAGCACTCACAAACTAATATCAGCCGCTCAAGGCGCTGACTCTGATAAAGGTTCAACAACACCACATCATCAACGTAGTTAATATTGTGCATGACTGAGAATGTCGCTTATTTGCAACAAGTAATTGATATGAAGGAGAAACAGCGTAAGCGATAGCACATAGCCTTGTGGGACACCAGCAGTGTGATTCTGTAAGACTTCATTTTTTACACTTCGAATCTGAATCCGCTGTGAGTTGCTTGTTTGGCAGTCTAAAACTCGGTTGATAATTCGAATTTACACTAGCGCTACTCTTGCGAGCGTGTTTGCGAGTTGAACTAAATTAAAATCGAGATTTTGACGGATTAAGTATGAGATGAAGTAAAAAGTGGCATTCTATAAGGTAATTCCTCCGTCAGTTCGACGCTCACTTCGCACTCAAAATCAAGGTCATTTTGAACCTTATGCGAAGGTAGAGCGAATAGTGAGTTGCGAGTTTTTGTTTGAATTTTACAGAATCGACGTACAGCATTAACAGACATGGGGTCAGCGTATTCACCATCGAGACGACGACTTATCGTAATACTTGTTTCTACTAAAAAGTTAGTGACCCATTTGCATTACCTCCCGAGAAGCTCATTGGAAGAGATCTTCGAAATAAAGATTTTTGTGCCAGACACAATCGAAGGCCATTGCCATGTCCAAACTGTTTAGTTTGCTCTTGCCAACGCTTGCCCTTTTGCCTCGATGGCCTGTGCCCGGGCAGGTCATCAGTTATACCAGAAGATCACCAGCCCGACAATTACAGATGCCGTTCTACTGGTCACTTTTAATGGATTTTCTTATCTTCGAGAAAAAAGACTCATAACTCCTCTTATTTACGTGACGGCTTTAAACGGTCGACTGATTTGGTATCGGGTGGACCAATGTGACCTTCCATGATGTGTACTGTACCAAAACAGTAAGAGAGGCGAATACTTTTACGTGGACGCCAACTCCAGAGAGCACATCTTCTTCACAATAGTTATTTATTTATTTAATACTTCAATACACAAAGTACATAGACTGCCCAACGCTCATGGCATTATCACCAGTCTACCTTAAAGTAGTGCAGTGCAGCAGAAGTACGTGTATAGAATAGTGTAAGGAGAATATACTTACTAGTAATAGGAGGGATTCCATAAAGGCCACTTTACTTATCGATTTTGTGAGTATTACTTACGGCATACTCCGTTCAGCTTCAGGACAATAAAGTATAAAATAATTCACATGTAAATATTTATTAAAAGTTTTTATCATAATATAAATTCAAAATTCGACTAGCGCATAAAGGTTTTAGTAATTTTATACTTGCTCGTTTAATTTTAAACTTTTATGTATTTATTTATTTTATTTATTTAAAAACTTTATGCACATACATACTGTACAATGGTGGACATAATGCCTTGAGGCATTCTCTACCTGTCGACCTTTAGGTGGTGCAGAGATAAATGTGGTAGGTGCACAAGAGATTTGTGTTTTTTACACGTTTTCAAATAATATACATTAACTGATAAGATGAGCATATTAGCAATAATTATGAAATATAAAAGATAATATTGGATATAACAATATACCTAACCAAAACATGGGATACTATACATAATATAATAATATAGTCGTTTAAGGAATAGTAACGTATAATAAAAATTATATAATAATATGATACATACGTATAAATATCATTATACACAATACATATGCAATACATATAAATACATACTTATAATAATGGATGAGAAGGATGAGCTGATTCATTCAATCTCTTAAACAGGAGATCACGTACTTTCATTTTGAATGCGTAACGACATGGACATTCTGACTTCAAGAGGGAGCACATTCCAAAGTAGGACATACTGGACAAGAGTAGACAAACCCAGAAGAATGACTGGGGCATGAAAGAAGAAGATTCTGGGAAGAACGGAGACTTCTCTCGTGAGTAGAAGATAGATACTGGAAGTATTCAGTAAGATAAGTGGGCGAGGAAGGGGACTTAAGAATCGTGAAGAGAGTAGTGAGAGCACGCAAACTACGACGTTGACGAATTGTTAGCCAATTAAGTTCGGAACGATAAGTAGAGACATGGTCATACTTACGAAGATTATAAATGAATCGAATGCAGTTATTGAGAAGTCAGTCGTATTTATTGAGAAATTCTGCATTCAGGTCATAATAGCACATATCACCATAGTCGATTATAGGATATATTAAGGTCTGCACAAGCATAGTTTTGGTCCTGGATGGGAGGAAATTTTTAAGACGATATAGTGCTCTGAGTGGGTTTATCCCATGCCTCCAACTTCTTTTGTTCTCGAAAAATGAAAGTTTCAAACTTTATGTCCCGTTGCCTCCAAGAAAAATATTTAATAAATATTAATATATCAATTTATGTCCCACTGCCTCCAACCGCTGATACAGTAACGACAGCAGCAAAAACTGGTGTTGTGTGTATAAAATAATATCTGTAATATAATTGGTTTCCCTTGGCAATCGATCTGTGGGTCGATGCTACTAGTGGGGTCTACTAAGGGTAAAATGACTTAGAGGGGATTTCGTCAAAGACAAAATCGCGATCAATGGAAACTGAAATTTATCGATTAAAACGTACGGAAGTTTGATTGAGTTATTTAAAAGAAAGTTTTAAGAAAAGCTATGAACATAAATGTTTTAAAATACAGTGGAAAAAGGACAAGTGCGATTTATTCAAGATGTATCATTGTTTTAGTAAAGAAAAACAAAAGCTAATTAAACGTGTTTATTTAAATATTTATGTAATCGCTGGCATGAATATTTCCTTTAAGGTGGATACAAGGTATCAAGGAGACATTGTAAATTTTGAAACAGTAAGAACATAGTTTACATAGAATTATCGACAGAATTTTGTATTGGTTTGTGTCCAGTTATTCACAGATAAATCTTAAAATTAAATAAATATTTGTAGTATTTAGCGCCTACATCGATATTACCTTTACTTAATCTAACCATATTTATGACAAGTTTTATCACAGAGAATCAACCTTAAAATTATTTAACAAAAAGGCTATACAATAATATTCCTAAAAATAGCCATAAAAAATTAAATAGAAAAAAAAATATTAAGTTTTATCACAGAGAATCAGAAAACAAATCACAAAAAATTTGACATAAATTAACACCTAAATCGAAATTATTTCAATTATGACAAGTTCTATCACAGTGAATCAAGCTTTAAAACGATTGATTGTCCCAGTCATTCGGAATAAACTTTGAAAAACAGTCAAAAATGATATTTTTATATGTAATTTACAAACAAAACTGAAAGTATTCCTATTTTGAAACAATTAAAATGTGCTTAGGCAATTGAATTATTTAAATTATTTTATTACTAGTAATTTAATAAGTAATTGTATTACTAATAATAAAATTACTTATTAAATTACTAGTAATAAATTATCACCAAAATGTTGTACTGGTTTGTATCAAGTTATATCACAGTTGATCAACCTTAAAATTAAATATTGTCCTATTCTCCGAGTAATTAGTGCCGAAATCAATATTACTTTACCTACTTAATCTAACCATATTTATGACAAGTTTTATCACAGAGAATCAACCTTAAAATTATTTAACAAAAAGGCAATACAAATATTCATAAAAATAGCCATAAAACAAATAGAAAAAATAAAAAAACTAATCTTATAAACAAAGTGATAATAAATCTAAATAGTTATATACTGGTTGAGCGCTTCCATTATTGTGATTGATTTCAGTCGGTATTCGTTTTCTATTACTTTTATTTTTTCATCTCTTCTTATTGATTTATTTTTTCGGTTATTGGTAGGGCAATAATATTTGTCGTAGTAATCAGCCTGTTCACGGATTTTAAAAAGTAATTCCAGAAACCTTGGTTTGTTTCTAAGTTCACCATTAAGTGTTTTGTGCCATGATTCACAAAGATTTGTTGTGCGATGACGTTCACCTTCACAGTTCCAAATTGAATAGTGAAGCTTAGAGTTATTAAGCCATGTGTCAACAAAATAGTTGTTAAAATTAGTGATTTTCTCATTCGGTGGAGCCGTTTCCATTATAACTAACCACCCATCTTCAACGTCGGTAATCGGTAAATGAGCTAGAGCAGCACATCGAAGAACATGATCTTTATCTTCTGGCGTAGAAATATCAAGATCTTTAGATTTTTTCATCAAAGCTTTTTTGAAATGGAAATTGCATCCTTTTACAACTACTTCAGGGAAACACTTCTGTATAGCATTGATAGGGCCTTGCTCAAAATCAAGAAAAACTTTACGTGGATGCCACTCTGGAAGACATTCTTTGATAGATTGAAAAAGTAGATCATACGTCGTTTCTTGTTTATTAGTTAATAATGAATAAAGTACAGGTATTATGTTTGTCTGTTCATTAGTACTTGAAATATCTACGTGCATTGTGTAAATTTGGTAAAAAGGTGCCGCACAGCTTTTAAAAGTTCCATCAAAGAAAAATATTTTTTGTCTTTAATTATACGTCTGGCCTTCTCTGTACTGAATATAAGAATTTCTTTGGAATTATATAACAAGAAATCTTGAAAACAGGCTGGTATTTCAATCTCATTTATATCTGTAAATTTGGTTTTACTAACGTTGAAATTTGAGTTTCTGCGACGATATAAGGTACTTTTTATACTTTCATAACGTGGTAGATCTTCAATTAAATCGATGCCTTTATCAATGAAACTCTTTTTTACATTTAGATACACCTTTGGAATGGGCACAGGACTATTTTTCATTATATCCATGCATTCTCTCTTGAAGTCTTCTGTTATGTGAGATTGTTTTCTTGATGAACATGTGTGTTTATCTTCACTTATTATTTTTGTGCGTAATATTTTAACTTTCGCCTTGCATGACCTATTACTTGTACATTTCCATACTTGCATACCATCTTTTTTGGATGTGTAATGGAGAAAATGTTTATTATGACCTCTCACAAGCACATTCTTGTTATCTGAAACAATTATATATATTATATAAATATAATATATTTATTAATGTCGTAAGATTACTTGTATTGTTTTTAAGATGTTTATTGAGCATGACCTTCAGTTAACGCAGAGGACGCGTACACCCCGCGCGGCGGTGCATGAACGATGCACACGCCATGCGCCATTTTGTCTATCGCTCAATTTTGCCTTGCTTTTCGTAAAAATCTACAGTGTCACGTCAATTTGTGCGCAAAGAAACAGTGCAGTACGTATTAAACGTGCGTGTACAGTGTGTACTATAGTGCCATACAGTTGAAAGTATACTTATTCTTTTCTAATGTTATAAATGAGACAGTAGGTACTTACTAGGTCCTTTTATGAATTCAATTTGCGTTGGCACACTGGGTCCAGCAACTTCATCACTGTCACTCATTATGATAAAAAAAAATATTACGGACAACAAAATCAAAGTGCATGGTCCTGGTCGACGGATCGACTGGTGTGATAATGACAGAGACTGCATTTCGGTTAAAACAAAAAGCGCGCTGTCTCATTCTACAACATGCTACCTCTCGCTCGCACCCATGTTTTGCTAGCACAAGACTCTAAGCGCCCGCTCAAATCTATAACTATAATTATTACTACGTTGTAGGTTTTATGTGTTTAACTAGTATAAGTATGACTATGTCGGCATTACACCAGGATTTCATGATCAGACTCCATTTTGATTTTTTTAAATACACAGTCAATATTTCTTGGATTATTTTCTCACAAAAGCTGATACAGAATTGACCTTTTTGATACAATGCAACCGTTGTTATAGTTACCTCACCATTGAATAAAACGTTACAGCTATTACAACTTCCGTTATAACAAATAAATTAAATTACTACAAAACAATTATTGAAATATGGTTAAATAATCAAAACATATTGTAATTAATTTACTCAAGTCCAAATGATTTTTTTAATGTGAATTACATTTAATATAAATAAATACCAACATTACATACTAAGCCAACAGATGGCGCTGTAAGCTAGATTAAAATTAACTGTTAACATAATTAATTGCAATTCAGAATAACTCAAATCATACACAGTAAAAACATTATTTAAACAATATGTTAGACATTACAAATAACAGGTTAAATATCAAGCACATATTATAATTCATAATTATAACAGATACAAATCCATTCGCGCCCACAACAACCAACAACGTATGTTGGTTGTTCAACTATTTTGTTTGCTAGTTAGTAAAATATTTCAGCTATCAGACTTAATTCTTCTTATAGTAAATAAATTGCAAAATTACCAAAACTGAATAAATTTATTATTTTTTGCGAACCATACTCTACCTTCATTTGTTGGAGGCAATGGTACATAATTTGATATTTAATTATTTATTTAAATTTATTTTTGGAGGCACTGGGACAAAATAGTTGGAGGCATGGGATAAACCCCTCTGAGTGATCCTGTAACCTTCTGACTAACTTTGGTCACCTGTGCCTGCCAGCCGAGAGTGGAGTCAATGTACAGGCCCAGATCTTTGACCACAGAGCTATAAGGAATAATTAGACCATTAAACAAGATGGGCGGCAGAGTATTTAAAGCTAATCTGGGCATTAAAAGGCGACTGCCCACAATAATGGCCTGACATTTAGCTGGATTTACGTCAAGACCGAATCTTTTACACCAATCCATCATCGACTCGAGATCTCTATTTACATCACCGATCGCTACTGATATATAATCCACTCTCGCCTGGACGTACAACTGCAAGTCGTCAGCATAGAGATGATACGCACATCGAAGATTGTTCGGTGTTAAGAAATTAATAAAAAATGAGAAAAGTAAAGGTCTCTCC
Source organism: Euclidia mi (assembly GCA_944739405.2). NCBI lineage: Eukaryota > Metazoa > Arthropoda > Insecta > Lepidoptera > Erebidae > Euclidia > Euclidia mi. The sequence goes on from OX123203.2 coordinate 5,729,934, forward strand.
TTTATGAGAATGCCACCTTGAGGAACGCCAGAGTGAATGTCGTGCCAACTCGATGTAGTTTCATCAACGCGTACGGACTGCTGACGTTCCTGAAGATTGGACGAGAACCATTCCAGTACAACAGGTGAGGTCAAGCGATGGGAAAGGATCGATAGAAGGATATCGTGACTGACGGTGTTAAAGGCGTTTGAAAAGTCAACCAAGATCAGCACAGTGACCATGGTGTTCTCCATGCCTGCCCTAACATCGCCAGTCACTTTTAGGAGGGCGGAAGTCGTGCTGTGCCCAGGTCTGAATCCTGACTGAAATGGACTAAGGAGCTTATTATGGTACACAAATTGAGACAGCTGCTTATGCACACACGCTTCCTCCGACTTTGGAGAGGAAAGGAAGAATGGAGATAGGACGGAAATGGTTAGGTAGGGTAGGATTCAAGACCTTAGGAAGAGGGATTATGAAGGCTTTACGCTACAGGCAGGGAAAAGAGCCGCTTTCCAAAGAAAAATTTACAATGTGATTAATGGAAATTATGAGGTGATCGAGGATCGCAGTAATCATGCGACAACTAAGAGAATCGAACCCCACAGCGTTAGATTTGATGGAGAGGATTATTCATTTATTTATTTAAACTTTATTGTACACCGGTATTAACATTATAGTAATCTTATATATTAGGTAAAGTACAAAGGGCGATCTTATCACTTAAAGCGATATCTACCAGGCAACCTTTGGATGGAGATATTGGTAGGAAAAGAAGTGGTAGTTGTAGGTGTACCAATTTTATAATATTTATACTATAAACATATACATTTATACAATACATATATAACATATACATACATCATCATCATCATCATCATCCTCTTAGCGTTATCCCAGTTTCAATCTGGGGTCCGCTTTCTAGTCTAACCGGATTTGGCTGAATATTAGCTTTTCCACAGAGCGACTGCCTGTCTGACCTCCGCAACCCGAAGGGATAGCGATATTCCATGGCTTAGACTAGTGTCAGTTTATTTAGAAGGTACTGACACCCTGTAACGACTGTCAAAGATCTTCATGACAACCGGGACCGACGGCTTAACGTGCTCTCCGAGGCACGGGACAAGCGATAATTAACCATTCAATGCGCACATAACTCCGAAAAGTCATTGGTGCGCGCCGTGGATTCGAACCCGATACCCTCTGCATGGCAGTCTGTTGGTATATCCACTTGGCTATCGCCGCCTTATAACATATACATACATATCTATATAAATTAGTGCATAATACTAAATATATACTAATACATTAATAACATATACATATATATCTAGATAAATTAGTGCATAATGCTAAATACATATTTTTAGAATAGGGAATAAATTAAACGGACAAGTAATGTTCCTTAACTAAAGTTTTGAATGTAGTAACCGTCTGTGCCTGCCTTATGTTTAGAGGCAATGCATTCCACAAGCGAACGGCCGTTACAGAAAAAGATTTATCATAGAATGCTGTGGAATGTGTCGGCATTTTCAGTCGTAAATTTTCTGATGACCTTAAATATCGATTGTGCGTGTCATGAAGGAACTCGAATCGTCCTTTAAGATAGGAGAGTGTTGAAGGGTTAAACAATATATTGTATAGTAAAGTTAAAACGTGAGCATTCCGACGATGTCTAATAGGTAACCACTTGAGTTGGGCTCGAAATTGTGAAACATGATCATATTTACGTAATCCAAATATGAATCGTATGCAGAAATTTTGAAGTCGCTCAAGTTTATCAAGCTGGTTTTCGGCGAGATCTAGATAGCTGACGTCTGCATAATCAATAATGGGCAGCAAAAGAGATTTTGCTAGCGCAATTTTGGTGGTAGTGGGAAGAAAGTTCCTTAGTCTTCTTAGTGCACCTGCTGAGGCAAACACTTTCCGACTTACTTCTTGGATCTGCGGATCCCAAGACAGAGTTGAGTCTATAGTGAGACCTAAGTTTTTAACTTTATCCTGTATTGGAATAGTGGTGCCATCAAAAATAACTGGAGGCAGTGAAGACCAGTCGACTTTCGATTTCATTCTGGAACTACCAATAACAATGACTTGGGTTTTCGTGGGATTCACTTTGAGTCCAAAGGAATTGCTCCAGCTGTTGATCAGTGCCAGATCACGGTTAATGATAGCTAAAGATTGCAATAAACTTGCTAATGACGACCGCGTATATATTTGGAGATCATCTGCATGAAGGTGATAGGAGGAGCGAAGGTTGTTTGAGATAGAATTTATAAAAATTGCGAAGAGTAAAGGAGACAATACGCCACCCTGGGGCACGCCAGCAGATGTATTACACCAAGAAGAAAATGAGTTCTCAATGCATATACGCTGTCGGCGGCCACACAGGTAACTGCGAAACCAATTAGTTTAATTAGTTAAGAGAGCAAAGGCGACCAAGTAGAATATCGTAATCTACTGTGTTGAAGGCATTGCTGAAATCAAGAAGTGCAAGAATAGTGAGTTCTCCGCCTTCCATATCAGCCCTGATGTCATCCGTAATATTGACCAAGGATGTGACGGTGCAATGACCCGAACGGAAACCGGATTGAAAAGGATTAAGTAGGTTATTTATGCAGAGGAATGAGTTCATTTGGTTTTAGACAAGACGTTCGAGGACTTTGGAGAGGAATGGTAGGATTGAAATGGGACGATAATCAGAAAAGGATGACGGGTGAGAAGTTTTCGGAATAGGAGTAATTTGGGCATCCTTCCAGATTGACGGGAAAGTACCGCTGGAACAGGAATGATTTAGGATGTGAGATATGATGGAAAGAATTAAATCGAGTATAGGAAGGATCATATTACGGCTGACACAGTCAGTACCAACTGCGTTGGACGTGATTGACATTATGCTCTTCCTAACATCACTATCGGTGTAGTGATTAAAGACAAATTGTGAGTAACTAGGGTAGGCAGAGAAGAAAGATAATTAATTGTGCTTGCCTTAGTAGTCCTATCAATATTGGACGAGGCAGAGAAATGTTGATTGAGCAAGTCAATATTGAAATCATTAGGATTGAGGTGTTGACGAGCTTTGCCGACCCCAAGGGTTTTAAGAAATTTCCAGACTTTAGCTGGATCACCGTTTTGTACAGATCTGTGAATATGTTGGCGTTGTGCATCCCTACACACTTTATTACAGAGATTCCTTATCGCAACATATTTTTGCAAATTGAGAGCGTCAGGCCTTATTTTGTACCTAAATTTGGCAGCAGCTTTCTTGTGAATCAGATGTTTGATATTTTCAGTTAGCCATGGGGCGGGAGGGTGCTTTATTTTCACAGGTCGAATTGGTGCATGCCTATCGTACAGTTCCGTGATTTTGCTTGTAAAAATGCTGACCTTTTCATCAATAGATTGCGAATTGACAAGTTGGGTCCAATCAATATTTCTGGCATCTTTACAAAGGTTGTCAGTGTTCATTCCACCAAAATTGCGCTGCATAAGTACTTTATGTCTTATTTTAGGAGGTCGAATTATCTTCTTGACCACACCCAATATAACTGGAGAAAAATTAAAGGGAGCTATCTTAGGACGGGGAAGAGCAGCTATGTAATCCACCGTCTGACGCCTGGTCTGGTGTTCTAGTACAGAAGTAGTTGAGAAATGGATGTTTAAATCCTCCAGACCAATCGTCACACGGAGATCACTATGCTGTTGTTTGCCAATACCTAGAGACCCGAGGAACTTCCAGATATTGGCAGGGGAAGAAGAGTTTATATTGTCGAAAATATGGCGGCGTTTAGAGTTACGAATCATCTGATTACACTTATTTTACATTTGTACATATACCTGGACGCGATCCACGACCACAAGCGATAAAAACTGATCAAAACGTCAGGGTTTATTCCCTGACGTTTTGATAGGTAGGTAGGGATAGGGATTCAAACCAATTACAAAACAAATATAAATTATATAAATAATTATTTATAACTGCTTTAAATACTAAATGTATATATTAAATACATTAAACATGTTGTTAATGATTCATCGGAGTCAGTAAGTATACAAAAGTATATTTTTATCTAGGCCTATTACTATTTTCTTCATCAAAGTCATCGCTATTGCAAAGTTCGGGGTAATCGGCAGCTTTTTCGCATATAAATGCGAAATGTTTCTCACACCACAAGTCGTTGAGATAGCCAGTACGGTAGATGGAACCACAGTATTCTCCTTCAGTAGAGTTGTTTGGTTCGCCGCTTTGAAACATGTCGAAGCCGGCTTCTTTAAGTGTTTGACCTAGAGACATAAAAAAATATTTATTATTATGAGACAATAATATGTACAGATCGGTTCACGAAAGTAGAGCACAAGTGGTGGCCGTCGCGCATATGTACATTCGTGCACCAATGGCGTGGCTCCATTCTTGACGCATTCCGCCCGTGCCTCACCCCGCACCTCTACGGGGACCTAAAACATTATATCTGCGCAGAGGTCATCTTTCATGAACCGACCTATACATGCAGTCAAACAAGTATCGGGAATGGAATATTTGTTTATGGTTCCAAATTAAAATTTATGTTTTTTTGTTGTTGTTAGATTTGCTAAACTGTTTTCCATTTTGGCGCGGAGTTTGAGTTGCATCTGTTCTTTAAATTAAATACAGTGCTGTTTTTAGTTATATCATATCTAGTGTGTATTGCGAATTTCATAATGGACAAAAACATAGAACAAAGAGCTTGTCTAAAATTTTGCATCGCCAATGGCAATTCGTGTTCAGCGTCAATGAAAATGTTACAGAAGGCTTACGGTGAATCGACTTTATCAAAAACTTGTGCTTATGAGTGGTAAAAAGCGTTCAAAAGCGGTCGAGATGTGATGGAAGATTTGCCTCGCTCTGGTAGGCCATCAACGTCTGCAACTGAAGATTACATCGCAAAAGTGAAGGAAACAGTGACTGAAAAGCCTCATTCAACCTTGAGAGATATAGCCGCGATATTATCGCCGAACTTACTGTATCTCACGAGTCGATCTGTAACATTTTAACTAATCATTTGGGTATGAAATATGTTGCCACTCGGCTAGTCCCAAGAGACCTGAATTTTCTCCAAAAACTCAATCGCATGAGAGTCACTGAGGAAATGCTAGAACGAGTAAATTCCGACCAAACATTCATGAAATGCATTGTTACTGGTGACGAGACGTGGGTTTACAAGTTTGACATGAAAACTAGTCAACAAGCTTAAGAGTGGACAACTGAACCGAAACCGAAAAAACCACGCCACACTGGTTCTAAAGTCAAAGTCATGTTGAGTGTTTTCTTTGACTATCGCGGTGTTGTGCACCCGGAATTCTTGCCAAAATGCGGTTATGTGGCGTTTAAGAGGCAAATTCTACGAAAGACGACGAAGAATTCTTGGATTTTGCACCTCGATAATGCGCTTTCGCACAAAGCCATAATTGTGAACGAATTTTTGACAACACTAATAATAATAAGGTGCAACTCTATGCACCTTTTTAAGGTCATGTATGGGACAATGAAGGACCGTAACTCTCAGATTCCATAAAACTTAGAACCCCTCTCCCAAACCGAGACCTACAAATACCTAAGTATGTCGCAGTCTTTGAATATTGCTGAGACTGACATGAAACAGACGTTGCAGGCTCGTTTCTTTGGTCGCCTGAAAAAAGTACTTAACAGTATTTTATCAGGTGGCAACAAGGTGCGGACCTGCAACGGGTGGGCCATGCCAGTCCTAACGTATTCCTTCGGCATACTCAGGTGGACCCAGACTGAACTAGATGCCCTGGATAGAAAAGTCCGGTCAATGCTGACTGCATCTTGCATGCATCATCTACGCTCATCGGTAATGCGGCTGTACATCCCGCGGATATGTGGGGGTCGAGGCTTTCTATGTGCTAAGACCCTCCACAACCGCGAGGTGTGCAACCTCAGAGAATATTTTCTCCAGATGAGTGTGGATGTGCATCGTGATGTAGTCGCTGTTGATACCGGACTTACCCCGCTCGCTCTGGCAAAAGAGAACTGGCACAAACCTGCAGTACTTAGTACTGATGACCGAAGAGAAATATGGAAGGGCAAGGAGCTGCATGGACGGTTCTATAGAGCTTTAAATGACTCAGACGTCAATTTTAAAGCTTCCATAGTCTGGTTACGTTTCGGTGATCTATTCGGAGAATCCGAAGGTTTGTATTTGCAATTATGGACGAAGTTGTCATGCCTAACAACTACCTAAAATATATACTGAGGGATGATACGGTTGACATATGTCGGGCGTGTCATCGGCCTGGGGAATCTCTCAGGCATATAGTATCCGGTTGTTCGAGTCTTGCCAATGGTCAGTATTTGCACAGACACAACCAAGTGGCCAGGATAATCCATCAGCAACTAGCCCTTAAATATGATCTCATTGGTTTTGAGGTACCGTACTACAGATATGTACCCGACCCAGTTCTCAAAAATGGTCGTGCATTGTTGTACTGGGATCGGTCTATCATTACAGACAGGACTATTGTAGCCAATAAGCTTGATTATGTAGTGATAGACCGAGCAGAGGAACTCGCAATGATAATCGATATCACCATACCGCATGACGGCAATCTCGTGGAAGCAGAAAAAGAGAAAGAGATTAAATATTTGGACCTAGCTCACGAGATTGTTGACATGTGGGATGTAGATTCGGCGATCATTGTGCCGATAGTCGTGTTGGTGAATGGATTAATCGCCAAGAGCCTCGACCAACACCTAAAGAGGCTCACACTAGCCAGCTGGATCAAGTCTTTGATTCAGAAGGCAGTTCTTCTCGACACGGCGCGCATCGTGAGGAAGTTCTTGTCTCTGAGGCCCTAACCACCGGTGGCTTGGTCCCTGTACCCGACACTGGTGGGTCTCCGTGGTCCCTTTTATATTTCTAAACGTTTTTTTTTTTTCTAATGAAATGTACTTTATTAATATAAAAGAAACTATGTGATAGATAATAAATGGAGTAAATAATAATAATAATAAAGGGCGTAACTACGGGGAAAACCCGCTCCGGGTCACAAGACCCGCAATGGCGAAACCGGTGCCGCACCTCTCGACACCCCTAGCCACTCGCACCACTGTTGCCCTCTGGCTGCCTTTATGAGAGACTTTGTTTACCTTGGTGGCTATTTAGAGAGGGACCATCTAGTGAGTTAGCGAGTCACCGTCTGCCCCTTTTCGACGTACTATAAGAGTACTTAGGGCAGACGCCGGTTTTCATCCATAGTTTCCATTTAAACCAGTCCATTTAACACCCATCACAATAGCACAGATTAATTAGTTTCCATACAAGTAGAAATAGTCTTGCACCTGCTGCGGCTAATTCCTCTAATCCTTTCTAATCCTCAGTAGGTGTCCCATCACATCCTAGATTAAAACTCTCAAAGGGCCTCTGCGCGTTGGACCTATGTCTCCGTGTATGCCTGTCAAAGAGCCGTGTACTTTTTTAACACCATATGTTAGAAATGTACGCGTGATAGAGAAACACTTAATAATAATATTCTACCACATACACACATCACCATCTGGTCCCAAGCTAAGCAGAGCTTGTATTATGGGTACTACACAAAATGCAATACATGGTGGATCATTGATTTTAGTTAACAAGCTGCTTAAATTTAAGAATCGTAGTGACATTGTTAGTTTCTCTGTTGAACGGACAGTTGAAATAGCCTGTGTGGAGTTGGACCAACTTCTTGTTTTGAGTGTGTATAGGCCACCATCATCCTGCTATGATAACTTTGAAAGTGTCATGGATGATGTGTTACGGAAGCTATGCCAACAAAATAAATCTATAATAGTAGGTGGCGATTTTAATATTAATTTACTAGAAGATTCCCTGAATTGCCACAAAATTAACAATTTGTTCAAGTCATATAATCTTGCATGCTTATTTTTGGAACCCACCAGGATAACTTCCACGACATCTACTTGTATAGATAACATATTTACAGATATTGTACCAGTTAGAAAGCAAATAATTAACAAATTAACATCAGATCATTGTGGACAATCTATAACATTTGCTATGCAGTCTAAAAAAGTAGGTAGAAAGGAACTGAGTGTGGTGCCAAAAACTTTGCGTCGTCTGGAGGGACTTAAGGATAAACTCACAAGTACATTACCATACTTATGCTATAATAACGATCCTAATAAGTTGTACAATTCGTTCTTTGACATGTACTGTACTATATTCAATTCTATCTTTGTCTCTAAGAGGATCTCAGTTGCTGGTACTACATCCTTCAGTGAATGGGCAACCACTGGAATTTATAAAAGTAGAAATAAGCTTTACGAATTATATGAACAGAAAGTAATTAATAAAAATGATGAACAATTTTGTCAATATGTAAGAAATTATTCCAAGTTATTTAAAAATATTTGTCGTGAAGCTAAGACACTTTATTTAAAATCAAAAATTAAAAACAGTGACAATAAAATAAAAGCAACGTGGGATATTATAAACAATGAGACTGGAAGGGTCAAGATTAAAAGTAACGATTACACTCTTCAATTAAATAAAAAGATATTAAAGTCAGATTTTGAGGTTGCCACAGCATTTGAAAATTTCTTCACAGACATTCCAGTCTCAACCACTAAATCCCTCAACTCGTCCCCTATTGACGCCGAATCTCTATTGAAACAAAATGTCAATAGGTGTAACATTGAATTTAGTTTTAGTTATGTCACTGACAGAGATATTGTAAAAACTTTTAATACCCTTAATTTGAAGAAGACTAGTGATCTTTGGGGCAATTCTGTTGTGATTACGAAATCTATAATCAACACAGTAGCACCGGAACTGGCAAAGATTTTCAATAGATGCATTGACTGTGGTGTGTTTCCTGATCAAATGAAAAGTAGTAAAGTAATTCCGTTATTTAAATCAGGTAGCACATCTGACCCCACAAATTATAGGCCAATATCTGTGCTACCCACGTTTAGTAAAATTTTTGAAAAATTAATTCTAGGTCAGCTTCAAATTCATTTTAATAACAATAAGCTGTTACATGCAAAACAATTTGGTTTTACTAGGGGTCGCTCAACTACCGATGCTGGAGTTGAGCTTTTAGATAGTATTTTTGATGCCTGGGAGGAGTCGCATGATGCTCTGGGAGTCTTTTGTGACTTATCTAAGGCTTTTGATTGCGTGTTTCATGAAACATTGATCAGGAAATTACATTACTATGGAGTTAAGAACACTGCTTTGGATCTCCTAACATCATATTTGAGTAATAGGATACAGAGAGTTGAGGTAAATGGAAAAGTTTCTATGGGTTCAGTGGTCACAATGGGAGTGCCGCAAGGTTCAATTCTTGGTCCATTCCTTTTCCTTGTATATATTAATGATTTGCCATACATTATGCAAAATAATGAAGAGATAGTGTTATTTGCTGATGATAAATCACTTATTTTTAAACTTAGACGACAACAATCAAATAATGACGATGTAAATAACGCTCTCTCTAAAGTAGTTCAATGGTTTACTGCTAACAATTTATTGTTAAATGAAAAAAAAACAAAATGTATACGATTTTCAAGACCGAATGTAAAACAAGTTAAACCTAACATATGTTTGAATGGAGAAGAGTTGGATCTTATAGATAACACCGTATTCTTAGGCATAACCTTAGACTCTAAGCTACAGTGGGGCCCACATATAGGTCAGTTGTCGAATAGACTTAGCTCTGCAGCGTACGCGGTTTATAAAATTCGTCAGTTAACTGATATAGATACGGCCAGATTAGTATATTTTAGTTATTTCCACAGCATAATGTCATATGGCATTTTATTATGGGGCAACGCAGCTGACATTCAAACTTTGTTTGTACTGCAGAAGCGGGCTATTCGTGCAATCTACAGTCTTGGTTCAAGGCATTCACTGAGGGAAAAATTTAAAGAAATTAAGATAATGACTGTCGCATCTCAATACATTTATGAGAACTTGTTATGTGTCAGGAAAAATATAAATATGTTTTCCAAATTCAGCGACATTCATAAATTAAACACACGAAATAAAAACAAACTTGTTCTACCTTCAACTAGACTACAAAAAATAAGTAACTCCTACAAGTGTCAAAGCATACGTTTTTACAACAAAATTCCAGGCAATATTCAGGAACTAAGTATTAATAAATTCAAAGTATTTATTAAACAGAGCTTGTGTTCAAAAGCTTATTACACAGTTAAAGATTATTTAGCAGACAAAAATGCCTGGAATTGAGTTTAAAAATTATGAATTTTGACATTTTGAAATTAGTGACAAGATATTTTTATTTACATTTGTTATACTTATATTTTTACATTTTGACATTTTTAATTTGACATTTGTAATTTTATTTATTTTGTTTTGACATTGTTTGATTTGACATTGTTATTTTATTTATTTTCTTTTGACATTTAAAATTACTTAAGTAATATATTATTATTTTTAAACTGACATTCAATAATATTTTCTGACATTTTAAATATATGACATTTTATTGTTTAAATTTTTACTATTTTTAAAATTACTTAAGTAATATATTATTATTCCTGAATTGACATTCAATAATATTTTTTGACATTTTAAATATAATATGACATTTTATTGTTAAAATTTTATTATTTTTACATATTGTTTGCAACATGTATTTTACTATGTATTAGCTTGTAAAGTTGTGAGTATGATGTGGGCATTATTAAACATATAAACAAATAGTTGTGGCAACCTGTCTGATGGCTTAGGCTGACATGCTTATGCATACACCTTCTGATGGCGTGGAGGCATAGTGATACAGATCGTGCTGGCTCCCTCAATCAAGGTTGAGCCGTTCGATTGCTGTTGAATGCGGGCCATCAGTGGGCCGAGTCAGTCAAAAGCGTCAGATGATTTCCTGCATTGTACTTGCATTCTAAACCCTTTTTTTGTCTGGACTTTAAAAGATGAAGAAAATACTAAACAAAATGAAGTGACAAAAAAAATGACTCTGAGTTTGTTTCGGCCTTTCTTCTCAAGAAGTCATTTAGCTAGGAAAAGCCGGCATCATCTAGAATAGGGTTTTGACATGTATAAGTGTTGTAAACAACCAAAATGCAGAAATAAATATGTCTTTATGTCTTTATGTCTTTACACTCAACAAATACCATCGAGCAAGCACCATATTCAGCAGATATGATTCCAGCCGACTTCTTTCTTTTTCCTAAACTCAAATTAGCACTTCGTGGCACCCGTTTTCAATTGGTAGAAGACATAATTATGAGAATTCGCGGCGAGAACTGAACCCAATGCCGGAAACAGCGTTTACAAAATGTTTTGATAATTGGATTATTCGTTGGCGTAAGTGTATCGTTTCTGAAGGAGCATACTTTGAAGGTGATAAAATAAAAAAAAATAAAAAGTTTGTGTATTATTGATCTTTACCCGGTACTTTCTTGATAGAGATAATCATTTGATATAAACTCAGTAGATTTACTTTACTGGTAATTAAATGATAATTATGCTAATATGTGTTAATATCACCTGAGTTGGACAAACACTTATACGAAAATAAGAATAAAAATGTGTCTTAACTGGGTTAGTAGAAAATTCCTAAAGCATTTTGTCCACCTGTATACGCTCTGTGTATAAGAAGTAAATAAATAAATAGATTTCACAAACCATATTTAAGCTCACAAACATACTTCAAAAATGTTAGTAAGCTCTAGCTAGATATGTAAGCACTGCGGTTAATTCTGTTTACACAAACAGTTTGTGCCTCCCCAAACATTGTGGGTGATTGCGGATACATGTTTTTATATAGCTTTTACTCCGCATATATATCCACCGCGGTTAATCTTTGTAAAGTCTGTCGTAGCAAATCATCATCATCTCAACTCATACAGAGTGTTTGAAGATCATCAGACGGATTTCAGGTATCGCATTCGGTTTTCCTTATTCATTACAAAGGTATAAAAAACATTCAACCATTATTTTGAAAAAAATGTCTCTTAATATACGTAACTCGTGAACGCCGAATCGTATAATATTGGTAATTACTGGTGAAGGTCATAATTTGGAAGAAAAATTACCGTCAAGTGTAGTCCAGTCTTGACTCTCTTCGAAATTGTGGAATCCAATAAACGCAACATCTTTCCAGATGTTTCCAATTATTTTATAATCTGGGTATCTAGCGAACAGGTCGCGAAGGACTTCAAATTCTGCCTGACTGTTGATGATGGCAAGATGGCCGCCTTCGGCGTCACAGACGAAATGAGCACGTTTGAAATTCCGCGGCATTGTGTGGAACTTGTAACATTTGTTTGTTCGTGTTTCAAAGTAGTATTCTGAAAATTTTAACAATGCTTTAGTAGGTCATGCTTCAATATTGCCTGAATCATATTTAATTTTATAATAAGTAAGATAATTATATAAATTATGTAAGATAAGATGCGTTTTTTTATAATGCGAGTGTTAAGTGAAAGTAGACCATGGTATTAACCTCTTGCATCTTCAAGGCCGTTTGTCCAAACGTGCGTTTCCAGTTTTAAAAAAACTTTAAAAATTGGTCAAGCGGAAGTCGATAAATCGAATGGTATTATCAGATCGTGTTACAAGTGCAAAAATCGTTTAATACCAACCACCAATGATAGCCATCACGTTATGCACCTAAGAAGTGCATATGACATTTCTTTTATCTTATGCACCTATGAGGTGCATTAGACATTTAGGGGGATGGTGATGGTGATGTAGAAAGTATGATTAAATCATTAATCATTTACTATAGACCATGGTATTAGGATGATGTATAAGTATGATAAAATCATAAATCTTCATCAGCAGCCATATTCAATGGTCTTATTTTCTTCAGAAGTAGTTTGAAAAACAATTTTATTAAGCTCGTTTGTACTTAATAGCAGTAAATAAGATGATGTTTTTTGAATATGTTTTTTTGTAAAACTTCAAAAGTGGCTTAGAAAACAAAGTGTAAGGTATTTGTGAGATCATTTTACCTGGGTCTGCGACGCCACAGATATTGGCGTCTGCTGCAGTCGTAGGCCTGTGGCAAATGTAAGGACGAGGTTCGTCGCAATTCACGTCAGAGAAATTGCCTTCCGAATTCATCGCGATACATCTTTCATTATCGTTTTTATTATCCGGCTCAGTGGCGGCCCATGTGTGGGCTATCGCACTGAATGGTTTACCTGTAAACAAATTCCTCGCTTAACCTCATAGGTACTAAATAATAATTCAAATCCACAGTAGGTACCTACAGTCCTACAATATAATTATTTTCGAATGAGCATAAGACTTGTGAAACGGTGAAGGAAACCTTCGTGAAGAAACCTGAACACCTGAGAGTTCTCCATAATGTTGTTGAATGCGTATGAAGATTTCAAATGTGCACTTGTAAAATATGGCTCCTCTCACGGTAAAAAGAGGGACGTACCCAGAAGAAGGACAGTATAAATACAATTTTAACCGGCACATATTTGGTAAGTACTATCTTGGTAGTGTACTGTGCGTATTGCATGGAATTCGATGATACCTTTTGTTAATTGGTATTCGGAAAAATAAAGTATAATATTCCACTCTTTCTTTTAACCACTCGAAAATAATAGTAACCGTATAGTACATGACGTTTTACAAGCCGGAGTATCCACAATAAGAACCTATTATCTGATTCAACGTCCTCCTGAACAAACGTATGTAAGCTATCATGCTAAGCTCACAAACAGTATACTTATCAGAGAAAAAGACTCAGAGCACGCTTTGGTTATATTACAAAAAATGTCTCGAAAAATAAAAATCTTACCATCAATAGACCTATAGCTGCCCCTGGACAAAGTAGCATGATAACCAGTGAAGACATCGACGTCACGAATCAGAATCTCCATCTCAGCTTTAAGTCTAGGTGTTGTAGGTGCAGCTAACATACCTCCTGTTGACAGAAATCAGTTACATTGTCTTATTAAAGGAAATCATTTTACAGTAGTAAGGAATGAAAATCATGAGACTAGCAAAGCGATGAATATGAGAGTTGAGGAACATAAAGTAAAAGCGATACTTTGGGAGGGCTTTTAGCTTTATGTGGTAGAATAGTAATATTATTTTAGCAACTTGTAAAATTTGATTTGGTATGAACAAAATCGATCCAAAAGGTCACTATTAAAATCTACTGAAACTGAAAGCAAACAATTATAATTTGTATTAAAGTTCCCTGTGAACTTCTTCTCATTTGCTTTACTTTTCTAAAATTTACAGTCAAGTTTAAAATGTATTCAAGCATTGACGACCGGTTGGCACAGCAAGAGTGTAAAGACTGCTACGCCGAAGGCCGCGGGTTCGATTACCGCTCAAGTCAAATATTTGTGTATATGACCATGGACGTTTATCTTGGTCTGGATGTTACTAGGTATAATTTATTTATTTATTTATTGAATAATCCTTATCAACTATCATTACAGGCTTTAAGCCTAATACAATAGTGTGGCATGTATACATATTATTTTACTAACTACTACTCTAACATACAATTATAACTAACAATAATCATTATAATCCTTGGGACTTTACTCACATTACTAAAAAATACGTCAGTTCTTTCATGTAACTTATTAATAATGTGGATGGTATGCACAAGTGGTGTTTTAGCCATAAGATTAGTTCTGGCTCCCGGTATAGCTAACAGTAGCGGTCGTCGCCGCCTCGACACGTATCTGTCCGGAACACAAAGTTGTAAATGTTCCAACACTCTCGGATTGTAAGAAGCACCACATAGTAATTTGATATGATACACAGCGAGTTTAAATTCGCGTCGTACCCTCAGCTCATTGTATCCTACCATACCAAGTACAATAGTGTAGGTACATCAATGGATAGAAAGGGTAAACGCCATACAGTTTTAAATATAAGTATCTAACAAATTTATTTTGAACGCGTTCTAGCATTAAATTGTATTTTGTTTCATGCGGAGCCCATATAGCCATAATATGTATGTATATACAAAAAAATATGTATGTATGTTTAGCCATCATCTAGTACCCATAGTACAAGCTCTGCTTAGTTTGGGACTAGATGGTGATGTGTGTATGTGGTAGCATATTATTATATATTATTTGTATTTGCAACTAACCTTCATAGCGACAACGCAAGCGAGCGTCGTGCCAGTTTGCCGGAATGTCATGATACTTGAACCAACCCGAAATAGTGAATGTATAATCACATCTGAACTTGACAGCACCTGAAAACAAGTAAATGTTAAAATTATCTTTAAGAATCACGTTATCTGAACATAAAAAAATATTGCGTTACTGACTGACTGATAGATAAGCCAATGCCAAAACCACTGGGAGCAAGAAACTGAAATTTGGCATGTGTGTTCCTTGGGAACCGTAGATGTGCACTGCGGATTGCCCGAAATCACCACGAGATTGGACAGAAATGATAACATACATACATACATAGACTCACGCCTGTTTCCCGGAGGCGTAGGCAGAGACTACGGAACGTCATTTGCAACGATCCTGGCATATCTCTCTTGCTTCATTCGCTCCCATCAGATTCCTCATGCATGCTTTTCTGTTCAGGGTACTTCTAATCTGTCCTGTTTTTAGGCCGTCTCCGATCTGGTCAGAGAACGTCCGCCTAGGTCTTCCCTTTCGTCATGTCCCATTCACACTAGCCTTATATATATATATATATCTGCTTGGTCAGTCTTTCGTCATCCATCCTCTCTCCGTGCCCAAGCCACCATAGTATACCCTACTCGATACATATCAACTCGATGACATCCGGATTTGACTTTTTACGAAGCGACTATAGTTATTCAAGGACTTTCATCTTCAATGGTATATTGAAGCTTTATTTTATAAGCGAATTTGCTGTTACTTCATTTACTAAATACTAACTTATTTTACATTTTGTAATTAAACTACAATTTACGGATTTTATCGCGATGTATTGGTTTCACTGAGTTATTACATTTGAAACTAATGGTCTAGAAACTACATTTTTAATTTATCACCTCAAAATGAATTCTTTACAGAATTCATGTTCACGGCAGACTGAGGTGATATTTGTCTTTTTCCTGAATGTATAAGTTATCTCAAAGTACCCGAACATTTTTCATCTACTGGTGTTACTATTTATGAAAAATGTTCGGGTACTTTGAGATAACTTATACATTCAGGAAAAAGACAAATATCACCTCAGTCTGCCGTGAACATGAATTCTGTAAAGAATTCGAAACGTCGGCTAGTAATAAATTAAAAATATAGTTTCTAGATCATTAGTTTCAAATGTAATAACTTAGTGAAACCAATACATCGCGATAAAATCCGTAAACTGTAGTTTAATTTCAATGTGTAACATTCGCGTAAACCCAAGAAGATACTATATTAGAACTTTTGTTATGTCACCCTGTTTTCACTATGAATGTATTTTTTCCCTATTAAAAGGGGTTTGCAAGAAACTGTAAACATTTGCCTAAATATGCAAAATGAGTTTTGAATATGAAATGGCGATGTCACGACCGGAACAACGCAGATACTTTTAATTTTGAACTAAAAATCCCCGTTTCGCTTTAAATTAAAATGAATATATATAAAATTATAAAATAAAAGAAGATTTTTTAGATATGAATGGTTTAGAAGCAAACGTGCCACAAATTAGCCCAGTTTTGGTCATTCTCCTTTGGGCAGTGCATTTTTATTCCGAGGTAGACATTGACTAAAGTAAGACTACAGACACTGACTATGTAGCAATGATATTGCACATTAGAAGTAATGAATGAAGACGTGTCTCTAAATTGAAAAGAAGTGATCAGAAGTGTGATAATCTTTTAAATTTTAGCAAGACACTCAAATCTACTAGTTCTTCTTGCTTCCTTGATTAAATTTTTGTTTGCTTCATAGTGAATTAAACTGTATTTAAACTGTTTTAACTTAATATGTTTGTCACAAAATAAAACAAAAATACACTGACTTGAAATTAAACATGAAACCTGAAAAGTAGGTCGTAACATCGTAACATTTGAACACCCTTTTCAGTATACGATAATATAAAGAAATATAATGATGACTCACCAAGTGACACAAGACTAATTATAAACACTAAAACAGTAAGAACACCGTTCATGTTGGAAGATGAATTCAGCTTTAAGATTAACAAAGAAATGCGAGTACTAAGCCATCGACTGCATGGTTATATAGGTAACAACTTATCAGTAAAGGTTATCAGTATTTTTAAAACGATGAAGATTTACTTGATGATGTCAGTTGAGTAAATGAAAAGGTTTACTTGATATCCTGTTATTGTTTTAAAATATAATTTTATTATGATCACAAATATTTTATGAATCATTATGTTGTTTAAGATTATCGTCAGAATTCCCTGGGACATTTTTATGAGGATAAAGTAGTAAAAAAGTTAATCTAAGAGGAAAGTGGCGGAATTAATATCCGAAAATTTAAAAAAATATGAGTTAAGAGTAGTCGATATATCAAAGGTCAAGTTTGTTATGACGTGTTTACTTGTTTGATTATTGCTGCAGTTTGTGTAATATTAAGTAACATTCACTAACTTTTATGCGTAAATGACTTGTTTTTATAAGTCAAAATCATTTATTAATTATTAACATCATCAATAAATATTCCTTCCGCCTCCTTTGGTCTCCTATTTTCGACGACGCTTTTGGAACTTTTTAAATGAAAAACTACAAAATTTCTGTGAAACCTCGGATCGGCTTTATAAAATTAATATTCATTCGGCTTGCACGATTATTCGGCACTGTCTTTTTTGTACCAAAATTTACATATTACTTGCGGTCCTCTCCTTTTTGGAAACATTTAGCCCTTTTGGAAAACATTGATAATATTATTCGGCACACCTTGAGCAAAATTCTGAATCTTGTCATGAACGACCGAGTGTGGCTTCAAGCGACTTTGCCAGTTCGTTTGGGCGGCCTCAGCGTTCGCAAAATTGCCGATGTAAGTCTACCAGTGTTTTTGGCCTCGGTCCACGGCACTAAGGGATTGACCAGGAAAATTCTAGAACCCACACTGGTTAGTTCTGAAGTGCCGTGCAAGACTGATGCCATTAACGCTTGGAAAATGGCTTGCTCGAGCACTGACTTACGCCGATATCTATCCTCTCAAAGACAATGGAACGGGCCGCTCTGTAGCAAGATGAGAAAATATCTTTTAAGTACTGCATCCAGTGTTGCAAAGCGCGCCCGTTTGTTGGCTGTGGGAGAGTGGGAATCGGGGCTATGGCTTCAAGCACTTCCATCGTCCAACATAGGAACTATGTTGGACGATACAACTTTCCGCATCGCTTCTTGCCTTCACTTGGGAGCTTTTTGCAATTCTCCGCATCGCTGTCACTGCGGTGAAGCCGTTGACAGTCTTGGCCACCATGGCCTATCGTGCAGCAGGAGTGCTGGGCGTATTTCCCGACATGCCCGCATTAACGACATACTCCGTCGAGCTCTTGTCACCGCCGGAGTCAGCTCATCTCGAACCGAATGGTTTGGTATGCGACGATGGGAAGAAACCAGACGGTATGTCCTTATTACCTTGAAAGATGGGCAGGCCTCTGGTATGGATCACATCTTCTAAGCACAGCTGGATCGGCTGGCGCTCCTGCTGCATCAGCCGAGACCCTCAAACGGTGCAAATATGGAAACTTATCTGGCAATTACCTTTTTGAGCCGTTTGGGGTCGAAACGCTGGGGCCACGGGGGCCTAGTGCACGCGCTCTGTACAAAGAAATCGCCAAAAGGCTGGGGCTGAAACCAGAGGGCTGGTTTATATTTTGCAGAGAGAATAAGCATTGCCATACAACGTGGCAATGCTGCCAGCCTTCTGGGCACGCTACCAGCCGACGGCCAGCGTTGCGGAGGAATTTTTTGACGTGGCGTAGTGGGATTTTTTGCTTTTCTTTTTCTATTTTGTTATTATTATTTATTTCGTTTTACTGGTTTAGTTAAGGATACTTTAGTTACATAAGTAGTTTTATTCAGTTGTATATATGTTATTTGTTACACTATTATGTGTGTTGAATTAAGTTATTACTTTAATAAAAACATATATCGCCGTCCCCAGCGAATAATATCGTAATCAACTATTGCGATAGAAGTGCTTTTATAAGGAACTAGAGGACGCCAGCAGCTACGCCTGCAGTTTTTTTTAATTTACCCGTTTTGGCCGATCCCGTGGGAATTTCGGGAAATCCCTTCTTAGTGCACCCCTACGGTCCCCAAGGAACATATATGCCAAATTTCAGCTTCCTGCGCCTCATCACCTATATAATAGTTATACATTTTAATTTTGTAAGGAGCTGCAACTGTTTCACATTAAGTGATCTACTAGTGAAAATTTAATAACTATTGATATCATACTCAAGCAGTAAATTATGTTCATGTGGTTAGCCTCCCAAAATATATATAATAAGTATACCTTGATAATATTTCTTAAAAACAAACAATATGTAAATAAATATCATTCGACGTATAGTTTAGTGACTAAATAGGCGATACCAAAATATTATAATTAAGTACCTACCTTGTATTAATAAAATACATTTCTACTATTATAATAAGTCTCATTGGTTCTATAATAGTTAATCTTGCTTGTTTTTTCGTATGAAAAAGCTCTTTTTCCTAAACAAGTATTACGTTTTCTCAATGCTATTGACTAATTATGACCAATATTATTTTCAATCATATTATTTATGTAAATGAGCTCAGTATCTTTACCTTAAAGTTGGTATATTTTTCTCTATTGTAGTGCTGTGAAATATTAATTTTTACGAAAATATTAATTTGAAAATACTAAAATGTATAAAATAAAAATATAATAATGATCCTTCTACAGCCCACCGCTGGACATAATAAGTTTCTCTTAATTTGCATCGCAAACGCCTTTTCACAATATCATTGTGAGTCCAAAGAAGGAATTGGCTGCTATTACTACGCTGGCAGACAGGTTAGTAAAGGGTTTGACCACAAATTTTTTCGTCTCTTTCCAAAGACACAGATTGACGACCGGTTGGCGCAGCGGAAGTGTAAACGACTGCTGCGCCGAAGGTCGTAGGTTCGATTCGCGCTCAAGTCAATCATTTGTGTGCATGAACATGGATGTTTGTCTTGTTCTGGGTGTTTCTATGTATAATAATATTTATTTACAAAAAAAAAAATTTATCCATTGTCTAGTACCTATAGCACAGAATAGATAGTTCTTACGAACAGAAGCACCACTTCGCAAACCAATTTAAAGAAATGGCGACTCTTTCTACTAAGCAAGAAAGTGCAATTCAGCTCGCATGAGCATTCAGTACCTAACGCGATATTGACCTAACTGTTCCCGCTCTTTTCTAACACATAACGCTGTCGCTGTCTGGCGCGGAGCGGTGCGCTAGGGTTGTCGACTTGCCGCTGCTACTATAATAATTATTCATCGTCTATCTACCTACTTGACCACGTACCTAATAATAAATAATTATACTATAAGTATCCTATCCTACTATTTGAGCTCGTAGAACGAAAACCACAAAAATTCTGGTGGTTTACATTTTCACTATACTAATTCTTAGTTATTTCCTAAACGCGTAGACCGATTTACATGAATCAAACAGATAAAATGGTTTTTGAACTAGACCTTTAATTTGACACCATAATCGTTGAGATATCTCAACAAATAAAAAGTACAATTTTCAAGTTGCTCTCGTAAAATAAATAAAATCAAAATTTCAAGTTGCTTCCGACACACATCCGTTAAATGAGCAATACTTCGCACCAGACTTGTGATGTGAACATTTTTGTTGTTCACTATTAAAATTCACGTTATTAGCTAGCCCTGCGCGCGAGCGGTGACGACGCGGCGTGGAAGCCGCGCCAAAGTGTAGGCACTTATCGCTGTAGGTACGGCCGAGTGAAGGAGGCCTGCCTATAGTACAA
Organism: Euclidia mi; assembly: GCA_944739405.2. Taxonomy (NCBI): domain Eukaryota; kingdom Metazoa; phylum Arthropoda; class Insecta; order Lepidoptera; family Erebidae; genus Euclidia; species Euclidia mi. The sequence continues at coordinate 5,750,859 of OX123203.2, forward strand.
GCTCTGCTTAGTTTGGGGCTAGATGGTGATGTGTGTAGAATGACATATAGAATATAGATTACTATTTACTTCCTGGATTTTCCTTAGTTGGCTCTTACTAGCTTTGTACTCTTTATCAGTCATCACCCGAAGGGACATTTACTAAAACACTAGATAAACGCACGGTTACACCAACGTTCATTAGGACATTAGCCCAGTTGCTCCGCACCCTTGGCTCACAGCGTCATATTATATAACTTATATAACTTGCCTTCTTCAATAAATGGGAATCACGGTCTCCGTTGCCCAGTGGATAGCGTATGCGACTGCTGATCGGAGGGTTCAATTCCCGGATCGGGCAAAGTGTTACTGGGTTTTTCCGAATTTTCAGTAGCAGCACGGAGTCTGGTGATGTGCCCGGTAATGTCAATAGGCTCGCCCCCTATTACGTGGGACTTAAAAATTCATGGCGAAATATGGGTGTAATATTATACCTCTGCCTATTTCTTCGGGGATACAGGTGACGAGAGTTTATAAAAATAATCATTAAGTGGGTTATCCAATACAAAAATAATTATCCAGATCGGGCCAGTAGTGCCTGAGATGTGCGCGATCAACCAAACTAACAACCAAACTCTTCAGCTTTATTAAGGAGTATGGGTAGATATTAATTATATTATGTAGAATAATAACTTACCACTTAGTTACACAAAGGTTATTAAAAACACTAAGAACTTCGCAACTAATTTCATTGTGTAAAATGATTGCCCTATTGTGTTAAGACGCTGACAACAGCCAAATGACAAAAAAAGGCTTGTCTCAAACAATTTTTTTGCTAAATCTTTAAAGTTTGTGACGGCGGAAAAAATATATGTTAATCTTGAACATATTTCTGAGAACCCTGTTGTATTCAAAACACGTTTTTGAAAAGTTTTCTCGATACAGAAACATAGTAAACTAACCTCTTCAAATGATCTTCCAACAAAAATATCTGTATTACTTATCAACGTATGTTGGTAAAGTTTATGTGTAACAATAACGTATCATGTTTGAATACAGAACTTGGTTGTTTTTAGGGTTCCGTACCTAAAAGGTAAAAATCGGAACCCTATAACTAAGCCTCCGCTGTCTGTCTGTCTGTCTGTCTGTCTGTCTGTCTGTCACCAGGCTGTATCTCATAAACCGTGATAGCTAGAAAGCTGAAATTTTCACAAATTATGTATTTCGGTTGCCGCTATAGCAACAAATACTAAAAATAAAAAAAAAAAATATTAAGGGGGGGTCCCATACAATAAACGTGTTTTTTTTCGTATTTTTGCTCAAAATTACTAACGGTAACAGGTAGATGCTTAAAATTTTCACGGAATATGTAGTTGTATATTACCTTTAATAAATAAATAATTAAATTAAAAAAAGTAAATAATAAAGGAGGGCTTCCATACAACAAACGTAATTTTTAAGCAATTTGTTACTCGATCTTAATAAACAAGTAGAAACTTAAAAAATATTTAAGTATATATACAACAAACGTGATTTTCTTTTATAGATGATGGTACGGAACCCTTCGTGCGCGAGTCCGACTCGCACTTGCCCAATTCTTTATTTTTCACTACAAGTTGAGTAGTTTTTACAAGTTGAGCAATTTTTAAGTAATTAATTTATTTTATGGTTTGTAAAAAGTTCTGAACGTCCCGTCGTCGTCGCGTTTCTCTTTCTTATGTATATAATCCGACAGTGACAGCAGCAGCTCATCTCAAAAGCGGTTGTCAATGCCTTAACTGCACAAATAGTTACTGGGAACAGGAAAAAACAGCCGCATACGAACGTTATAAGCTATAGGTAACAGTATAAAATACTACCAATAGCAAATTCAAAACTGCATTTATTCAGTTGCGTCACAATGTGTCATTATGAATGTAAGGGCGTGGAGCTATGAAACTTGGGCCACTCTTTTTAATTGCCGTTTTTAACTATTTCCGTCTCTGTCTATCTATCTAAACGTCACGCCTGCCTCCCATTGGGGTAGGCAGAGACTACGGAACGCCAAATGCGCCGGTTCAATCATACCTCTTCCGCTTGCTTGACATTCATTAACCACATAATGCATGCTCGTCCGTTGTGGTGTATGTCCGTGTGGTGACGGATTAAGAATACGGATTGACACCACCCCATATCATCCCATGGGTGTCGTTAGAGCCGACAGAGGGATTATATTTTGCAGAGAACAGCACTGATACAAACCCTATACCAACCCGTTTGGCCAGCGTGGTATAATAGGCCAATTCCTCCTTTGCAAGGAGAGGCCTAGTCCAGCAGTGGACTGTTAAAGGCTGACGATAGGGCATGCTCGTCGGTTATGCGTACTTTGGCCCTTCCGCAGTACGTCATCAATTTAAAAATAAAGATAGAAAGAAATAAACGTTTATTGCTGCAAGTATCACGTTACTCACATAACAAAGGCATAAAACAGATTAAAAGCAGAGGTATATAAGCCAGATAAAATATAACAAAAATAATAATAAAAGGAGTAACAATACACAAAAGCGAAACACACATACTAAACAGGGCCCTACAGGGTCCATAATGTCATATTGTTATTATACTGTCATATTGTAACACCTAATGTAACTTATGGAGTGCAATAAATATTGAGTATTAAACATTATAATATTTAAAAATGAGCAGCAGCAATCAGGTGTTCAGTGCAGCATATGTCGGACTTGAAGCCACATGCTCAAGCCCATGAATGTCACACCCAGTTGCACTGTAGGTACCACAGAACCATTAGATACTAATAATATATATAATCTAATAGGCAGCGATAGCCGAGTGGATATACCAAAAGACTGCCATGCAGAGGGTATCGGGTTCGAATCCACGGCGCGCACCTATGACTTTTCGGAGTTATGTGCGTATTGAATTGTTAATTATCGCTTGTCTCGTGCCTCGAAGGGCACGTTAAGCCGTCGGTCCCGGTTGTCAAGAAGATCTTTGACAGTCGTTACAGGGCGTCAGTACCTTCTAAATAAACTGACACTAGTCTAAACCATGTAATATCGCTATCCCTTCGGGTTGCGGAGGTCAGACAGGCAGTCGCTCTGTAGAAAAGCTAATATTCAGTTAAATCCGGTTAGACTAGGAAGCGGACCCCAGATTGAAACTGGGATAACGCTAAGAGAAAGAATATAATTATATAATCTAATAATAAGGATCAATATACTATTATTATGGACCAGGATTGAAATAGGTTTTTTAAAAAACAGAAATCATACACTTATAACCGACAATTAAGAACTTTATGCAAAACTTAAACGTTACACAATTTGTAAAATATAAATGGAGGTAGTTGAACAAAAATTACACGTCACTACAGCCCTAATACACGTCCGCAACGTCTGAAAGGTACTCTGTGACGTCTGAAGACCGACCACCAAAAGGAACGAACCGCCGCTTTCCACCCGTTATATTGGCTCAGCACCACCATCTTGTGACGTCACGTTCGGTGCTGCCACTTAATTGTTCGTTATTTCCAACGCTATATTTTAGAAAATATACAAAATAAATGCATACAAATAAACTGCCAACAACGGCTGTTGTACTTAAGAATAAACATATACATATTTTAATTAAGATATACAAGTCTAGAATACATACCATATCAAATGATATAAGGAGGCGAAAGGTAAGGCAAGGCAGTACTAAGGTGAAAATATCGCCACATTCTCGGTCACACGTACCCAACACGAGCAAGCCTGGGGTCCCCCCGTTGGATCTCCGCCTTGTCGTGGTGGGGCGGCTCAGTAACCGTGGTCAGGTCACCCATGGTGAAGCTAAGCGAGATCCCAGGAGTGGACGCTCCGCGTGGGCTTGACGGAGGCCTGCGCAGGATGCGTCCAATGGTGCGGGTGCGAGGGACAGTTCTTCTGTCCCTCGCAGTCGGGCGCGGTCGCGGGAGGAGAGGCGTGTCGGTGTTGCGTTGCCGCGCGCCCTATCTCCCGCGACCAAATGGGGGCGCACCATTCGATGCGTCGTGGTGGGGCCGCAAAGGAAGAGGAGATGCGGTGTTGCGTTGCCGTCCTCCCTATCCTCTGCGGCCGCTGGGTGTTTTTGGCGGCGGAGCCCAACGTCTTCATCCGCCGCCAAGGGGGTTTTGTTCGGGGCCCGTCTGAGCATCTGGCGGGCGGGCGCAATACCCGTCGGGTAAAAAAAGCAAGCCTGGGATTGGCACTAAATGGTTGAAATGTCCATATCAATAAAAGCCATCTCACGCTGGGCACTAAAGAGATATTGTCGCAAATGGTGCGTAAGATTTAATTTAGGCAGGGATTTTTGCCGCTGCATAGCGGAAACTCCCCTTAAAAGCAGCCGACTTGTGGTGATGTATGGATAATTGATTGGAGAGCTGCCTACTCGCACATTCTCTCCTACTCGCCGTCCAAGAAAGTTTATTATACAGATAGCTGGGTTCTTGATATTTAATAACGTTAAATAGAAGACATGCTAAGTGTAGTTTTCTACGAGATTTCATTTTCAAAATACCAGACTTGTTAAAAAAGGCGTCACATGTGTTCTGGAAGGAATGTTGAGACAGAACCTAGCCGTATCATTTTGAACTCTTTGTATGAGGCGTTTTGTTCGCAAGAGTAGGCGAGGACTGTACACTGTGTCGGCGTAGTTTAAATTAGATAAAATTACGGACTCAACCAACTGAACTCTTGAGTTCTTGTGACAAATACGGTCTTATTTTGAATAGAACCTTTGGACGATAGAAGAAATTCTGGATAGAAGTGGTTACATGCTTCTCAAAACGCAGATTTGCATCCATAATAAGACCAATATTTTTAGCCTCAGTTACTCGTTCAATTGACTCATCTAACAAGGTAACATTTAAATGCGCTGGTAATGTACGTAATTGTTGGTTCTAAACTGAATTTCGACAAATCGTTCTCGGACCAGGGCCTGTAGCCAATGAATACAGATTTACATAGAAGCACAGTTCTTAAGGATTTCGTGTGCCGATTCCAAGTGTAGACTGTCTCCAGTTTAGTTCGTAGTTGGCGCCATTGGCGGCGCTGCCGTCGTTCTCCGTCTCTCTGGCACTCATAGTTAAGATACACAGGAGGAACGTTCGTCTCTCTTGCTGTCGTAGAGACAGCTGTTACAGCTCGACTACCACGCCGCCAAGCGGCAATTTGGGACACAGAAAGATTGTCTTCAGAGCGCCTAAAAGAAATGCGCCTCTGTGTAAATATCGGAGCTCTGTGCTGTAGCCAGGTGGCATTCGAATAGCGATATTGCTATTCGCTAAGTGCAAAAATGTATGTAACTAATATAGGCTTTCGATATATCACGTGGTCAACGAAGAAGGAATTTATTATGTTGCCATGGCAACTGAGTGTAAGCGAAAGTAATAATGTGGTAATAATCAGAAGGGAATGCCATTCGTCTAGACCCTCAGGCATCTCCGATTATTGTAGAAGTATATCGGAGCTGTAGTGGATTTCAATATTGACTGAAGTCGGACTAGCAAATGTCTATGTTTCAGACGAATGTCGTCGAACTCATATCTTTTCCTAGCCATGTCATCTCGAAATAACGCTTTGTCGGAATAATGTCGCGTTTTAGTTGTTTTGAACTGAAATATTGTCGAAATTAAGACAGATCGGAGAACTTGCAGTAATAATAATAAAAAAAAAAAACCGTCAACAAGACAACCAAAATTTTCTCTTGGACCATTTTATTTGTATTTTATATCATTGTTTTGAGTCAATATATTATATTTCCAATAGTACAAGAACTCCTTTTATGATAAATATTATAATAAATACAGAAACCATAAAATATATTTAAGAAACTTATCTGCAAAAATATTGTGAAGATGACATCTAGTGTCAAAACAAACCCAAACAAAACATTTATAAACAAGAGATATAAACAAATAAAATAACTAGAAAATGTTGACGAGAGCAGCTGCTGCACGCCTGAGATCCCCGGACTTGTCGCTCAGCTCCGCCTCGCAGCCGCCGGCACCTGCACCAGCGTCGTCGGCGAGTGTTGAGGCGTCGAGCTCATCGAGCGACGAGTATTTCTCTCCGCCGACGTCGCCACCACCTGTACGTCGGCGAGGGAGAGGCCGGCCACCGACACGCTTGGGACCCCGAGACCCACCGGTCTCGAACAGGGCCCCCGCTACCGGTGGTGATGTGCACCGCATGAGATGGACTACTTTAATGAATGAAAACGTCATGCGGGCATATTTTGTGGCCACAGAGGGAGGAACTAACCTCAGTGCGTACCGTGATCGAATGCTGCCTTTGTTTCAGGCGCTTGAGCCAGCTGTCAACGTGTCAACACAACGGCTATCGGATCAAGTGCGGGCCATCCAACGGTGTCGTCTGTTGGATGACACTGTGCTTGAGAGACTTCGCTCTGACGTGCAGAGAAGTCTCCCCATCACTTCTCCATCGCGAACTCGGACGGCGGTTGCACAACTGCAACAGGTTGATGTCGCCGATGAAGAGATAGATGACGAGACTTCTCATGTAAGTACCCAGTGCAACGATCAGTTAAGGAGTGCTTTGGAATGTGCTATTGCGGAATACCGATCCATGGACTCAAATGTTCGGCCTCGTTTGCCTCGTTTGCCCATGCATAAGAAAAATATAGCGCTGGTGAGTGCCCTAGATGCATTACTGCCAATTTATTTTGAGAATAGTGAAAATCTCGGCGATACACACTCAATCCTGTATTGTGCGGCGGTTGCGGCGTGTCGAGTAGCGGGGGTTAAATTTAATGTAAATAATACCGCTATTCGACAGACCGCTGCTGTGCCAGGTTGGCAACGTAGGATTGAGCGTCGTATCGCTGAGACTAGGGCACTCATTGGCAAGCTGTCTTGTTTTAGGATGGGCAATACCCGACCGAGAGTGATGCGCTTTGTAACTCGAGCCTTTGCGGGAACTAATATCAGTTCCCAAGATTATTTATCTCGGGTTACAGAGCGCATCGACACCCTAAAACAAAAACTCTATGCATGGGCAAACCGTATAAGGCGATACAAAAAAAGAGTGGATCGGTATTGCCTGAATCGCACATTCCAGAGAGACGAGAGGTGGGTGTACAGAAGATGGGAGCGACCCGAGTCCACGGCCGGTGACGCTGATGGGGGTCGACCGGATGATGATGCTACTAATACATTTTGGCGCAGCATCTGGTCGACGCCTGTCAGCCACACGGAGAGTGATTGGATTGGGACTGTTGAGCGAGTATGCGAACAAATACCAACAATGGAGCCAATATCAATAACATATGATGATATAGCCAGTGCAGTCCGTTCGTTACCAAACTGGAAATCAGCGGGACCGGACGGGCTGCACAATTTTTGGCTCAAATGGCTCCGTAGTTCGCATACTTGCTTAGCATCTCAATTCCAATCATCACTGGAATCGGGGTCGCTACCAGATTTTCTAACATCTGGCGTCACTCACCTACTCCATAAGTCTGGTAGTGCCACGGACCCTAAGAATTACAGGCCGATAACCTGTTTGCCAACGATATATAAACTCCTTACATCCATTTTGAAAACGACATTGTCGAAACATATAGCTGATAATTCTATTTTATCTGTTTCTCAAAATGGATGTAGGAGTGGGGCCCGTGGCACAAAAGAACTCCTGCTGATAGACATGGCCATTAGCCAGCAGGTGCGCCGTAACCGAAAGAATCTATCGACATGCTGGATAGATTACAAGAAGGCTTACGACTCCGTGCCACATACATGGCTTTTGAGGGTGCTGGAGTTGTATAAAGTAGATACAACTCTATGCACCTTTTTAAGGTCATGTATGGGGCAATGGAGGACCGTACTGTGCTATCCAGGGTGTCGATCGAGTTTGGGTTGCGGTGCTCCAATAAGGATCGAGCGAGGTATATTCCAGGGCGATGGTTTGAGTCCTTTGTGGTTTTGTCTGGCCCTGAACCCCCTAAGTACCTTGTTAGAGGCTTCAGGGCTAGGCTATCGGTTAAGGAGAGGAGGTCATGTTACATCTCACCTCCTTTTCATGGATGACCTGAAATTATTTGCCCCCAACAATTTCCAACTGACAGCATTACTTAAGGTAACCGAAACCTTTAGTAATTCTATCAGGATGGAATTTGGTGTGGATAAATGTGCGGTCATGCATGTGAAGAGAGGCAGGATTATGGAATCTGCAGGGATACAACTCTCAGATTCCATACAACTTAGATCCCTCTCCCTAACCGAGACCTACAAATACCTGGGTATGTCGCAGTCTTTGAATATTGCTGAGACTGACATGAAACAGACGTTGCAGGCTCGTTTCTTTGGCCGCCTGAAAAAAGTACTTAACAGTCTTTTATCAGGTGGCAACAAGGTGCGGGCCTGCAACGGGTGGGCCATGCCAGTCCTAATGTATTCCTTCGGCATACTCAGGTGGACCCAGACGGAACTCGATGCCCTGGATAGAAAAGTCTGTTCAATGTTGACTGCATCTCGGATGCATCATCCACGCTCGTCGGTGATGAGGTTGTACATCCCGCGGAAATGTGGGGGTCGAGGCTTTTTATGTGCAAAGACCCTCCATAACCGCGAGCTGTACAACCTCAGAGAATATTTTCTGGGAATGAACGTGGATGTGCATCGCGATGTAGTTGCCGTTGATACAGGACTTACCCCGCTCGCTCTGGCTAAAGAGAACTGGCACAAACCTGCAGTACTTAGTACTGACGACCGAAGAGAAATATGGAAGGGCAAGGAGCTGCATGGACGGTTCTATAGAGCTTTACATGACTCAGACGTCAATTTTAAAGCTTCTATAGCCTGGTTACGTTTCGGTGATCTCTTCGGAGAAACCGAAGGTTTTGTCTTTGCAATTATGGATGAAGTTGTCATGACAAACAACTACCGAAAGTATATACTGAGGGATGGTACGGTTGACATATGTCGGGCGTGTCACCGGCCCGGGGAATCTCTCAGGCATATAGTATCCGGTTGTTCGAGTCTTGCCAATGGTCAGTATTTGCACAGACACAACCAAGTGGCCAGGATAATCCATCAGCAACTAGCCCTTAAATATGATCTCATTGGTTCTGAGGTACCGTACTACAGATATGTGCCCGACCCAGTTCTCGAAAATGGTCGTGCATTGTTGTACTGGGATCGGTCTATCATTACAGACAGGACTATTGTAGCCAATAAGCCTGATATTGTAGTGATAGACCGAGCAGAGCGACTCGCAATGATAATCGATATCACCATACCGCATGACAGCAATCTCGTGAAAGCAGAAAAAGAGAAAGAGATTAAATATTTGGACCTAGCTCACGAGATTGTTGACATCTGGGATGTGGATTCGGCGATCATTGTGCCGATAGTCGTGTCGGTGAATGGATTAATCGCCAAGAGCCTCGACCAACACCTAAAGAGGCTCACATTAGACAGCTGGATCAAGTCTTTGATTCAGAAGGCAGTTCTTCTCGACACGGCACGCATCGTGAGGAAGTTCCTGTCTCTGAGGCCCTAACCACCGGTGGCTTGGTCCCTGTACCCGACACTGGTGGGTCTCCGTGGTCCCTTTTATGTTTTTAAATGTATTTTTCTAATTGTACTTTAATAATATAAAAGTGTGCCAAGTGAAGAATAATAAATGAAGTGAATAATAACAATAATAGTCGTGACCGTTAATGGTCTAATAGCCAAGAGCCTCGACCGTCACCTTAAGAGGCTCGCGTTGGGTGCTTGGGTCAAGGGCCTGATGCAGAAGGCAGTACTTCTGGACACGGCACGTATTGTGAGGAAGTTCCTGTCTCTGGAGCCCTAACCACCGGCAGCTTGGACCCTGTGCCCGATGCTGGTGGGACCCCACGGTTATTTTTATATTTTTAAATGTGTTTATTTTGGTAAATAATATATTTAAAAATGTAATTTTAATTAGAAAAATAATAAATAAAGGAGATAATAATAATAATTATAATACCTAGCAACACGTCAACAAGAAAACGGAATTTTTTCTCTTGGAAATTTTTATTTGTATATTATTTCATAGTTTTGTGCCGTTATATATTTACAATATTACAAGGACTTCTTTTTATGATAAACATTATTACAAATCAAAGAAACCGTAAAATATATTAAGAAAATATTTCCAAAATATTATGAAGATGAATGACATATAATGTCAAAGGATATAAACAAACAGAAACTTGAGAAATGAGAATACAAATGAGAATACAAATAAAACCATGAGAAAATGTTGACAAGAGTAGCTGCTGCACGCCTGAGATCCCCGGGCTCGTCGCTCAGCTCCGCCTCACAGCCGCCGGCACCTGCACCAGCGTCGTCGGCGAGTGTTGAGGCGTCGAGCTCGTCGAGCGACGAGTATTTCTCTCCGCCGACGTCGCCACCACCTGTACGTCGGCGTGGGAGAGGCCGGCCACCGACACGCTTGGGACCCCGAGGCCCACCGGTCTCGAACAGGGCCCCCGCTACCGGTGGTGATGTGCACCGCATGAGATGGACAAGTTCAATGAATGAAAACGTCATGCGGGCATATTTTGCGGCCACAGAGGGAGGGACTAACCTCAGTGCGTACCGTGATCGAATGCTGCCTTTGTTTCAGGCGCTTGAGCCAGCTGTCAACGTGTCAACACAACGGCTATCGGATCAAGTGCGGGCCATCCAGCGGTGTCGTCTGTTGGATGATACCGTGCTTGAGAGACTTCGCTCTGACGTGCGGAGAAGTCTCCCCATCACTTCTTCATCGCAAACTGGGACAGAGATTGCTCAACAGCAACAGCTTAATGTCGTCGATGAAGAGGTAGATGACGAGACTTCTCATGTAAGTACCCATTACAATGATCAGTTAAGGAGCGCTTTGGAATGTGCTATTGGGGAATACCGATCCATGAATCCAAGTTTTCGGCCTCGTTTGCCTCGGTTGCCCATGCATAAGAAAAACATAGCGCTAGTGAGTGCCTTGGATTCACTATTGTCAATCTATTTTGACAATAGTGAAAATCTCAGCGATACACAGTCAATCCTGTATTGTGCGGCTGTTACGGCATATCGAGTAGCGGGAGTTAAATTTCCTGTAGATAATACCGCTACTCGACGGTCCGTTATGGTGCCAGCATGGCAACGCAGGATTGAGAGTCGTATCGCTGAGACTAGGGCACTCATTGGCAAGCTGTCATCTTTTAGAACCGGTAATACACGACCGAGAGTGATGCGCTTTGTGACTCGGGCCTTCGCGGGAACTGGTATCAGTTCCTAAGATTATTTGTCTCGAGTTACAGAGCGCATCGACTTGCTAAAACAAAAGCTTTATGCATGGGCAAACCGAATTCGGCGATATAAAAAAAGAGTGGATCGATATTGCCTGAATCGCACATTCCAGAGAGACAAAATGTGTGTGTACCGGGGATGGGAGCACCCTGATTCCTCGGCCAGTAATAGTGATGGGTGTCGACCGGATGATGATGCCACTGTCACATTTTGGCGCAGCAGCCCGTCAACCATGAAGAGGGTGATTGGATTGGGGATGTTGAGCGAGCATGTGAACGAATTCCATCTATGGAGCCAATAAATATAATAACTGACGACATAGCCAGTGCAGTCCGTCCTTTACAAAATTGGAAGTCAGCGGGACCAGACGGACTGCACAATTTTTGGCTTAAATGGCTCCGAAGTTCGCATGCTTGCTTAGCATCTCAATTTCAATCATCATCGGAATCAGGGTCGCTGCCTGATTTTTTAACATCCGGCGTTACACACCTACTTTATAAGTCTGGTAGTACCACGGACCCCAAGAATTATAGGCCAATTACGTGCTTACCAACTTTATATAAACTTCTTACATCCATTTTGAGAACGAAATTATCTAAACATATATTTGATAATTCAATTTTATCTGTTTCTCAAAATGGATGTAAGAGTGGGGCTCGTGGTACTAAAGAGCTCCTTCTGATAGACATGGCCATTAGCCAGCAGGTGCACCGTAACCGGAAGAATCTATCGACATGCGGGATAGATTACAAAAAGGCATACGACTCCGTGCCTCATGCGTGGCTTTTGAGGGTGCTAGAGTTGTACAAAGTAGATACAACTCTATGCACCTTCTTAAGGGCGTGTATGGGGCAATGGAGGACTGTATTGCGCTATCCAGGGTGTCGATCGACCTTGGGTTGCGGCGCTCCCATAATGATCGAGCGAGGTATATTCCAGGGCGACAGCCTGAGTCCTTTGTGGTTTTGCCTGGCCCTGAACCCTCTAAGTACCTTATTAGAGGCTTCAGGGCTAGGCTATCAGTTCAGGAGAGGAGGTCATGTTACATCTCACCTCCTTTTCATGGATGACCTGAAATTATTTGTCCTCAACAAATTCCAACTGACTGCATTACTTAAGGTAACTGAAACCTTTAGTAATTCTATCAGGATGGAATTTGGTGTGGATAAATGTGCGGTCATGCATGTGAAGAGAGGCAAGATTATGGAATCTGCAGGGATACAACTCTCAGATTCCATACAACTTAGATCCCTCTCCCCGACTGAGACCTACAAATACCTGGGTATGTCGCAGTCTTTGAATATATCTGAGACTGACATGAAACTGACGTTGCAGGCTCGGTTCTTTAGCCGCCTGAGAAAAGTACTTAACAGTCTTTTATCAGGTGGCAACAAGGTGCGAGCCTGCAACGGGTGGGCCATGCCAGTCCTAATGTATTCCTTCGGCATACTCAGGTGGACCCAGACTGAACTAGATGCGCTGGATAGAAAAGTCCGTTCAATGCTGACTGCATCTTGTATGCATCATCCACGCTCATCGGTAATGAGGCTGTACATCCCGCGGAAATGTGGGGGTCGAGGCTTTTTATGTGCTAAGACCCTCCACAACCGCGAGGTGTGCAACCTCAGAGATTTTTTTCTGCAGATGAGTGTGGATGTGCATCGTGATGTAGTCACAATTGATACCGGACTTACCCCGCTCGCTCTGGCTAGAGAGAACTGGCACAAACCTGCAGTACTTAGTACTGAGGACCGACGGGAAGTATGGAGGGGCAAGGTGCTGCATGGACGATTCTACCGGGCGTTACATGGGCCCGATGTGAATTTTAAAGCTTCCATCTCCTGGCTGCGATTCGGTGATCTCTTTGGAGAAACCGAAGGTTTTGTCTTTGCAATTATGGACGAAGTTGTCATGACAAACAACTACCGGAAGTATATTCTGAGGGATGGGACGGTTGACATATGTCGGGCGTGTCACCAACCCGGGGAATCCTTCAGGCATATAGTGTCCGGTTGTTCGAGTCTTGCCAACGGTCAGTATTTGCACAGACACAACCAAGTGGCCAGGATAATCCATCAGCAACTAGCCCTTAAATATAATCTCGTTGGTTCAGAGGTACCGTACTACAGATATGTGCCCGACCCAGTTCTCGAGAATGGTCGTGCATTGTTGTACTGGGATCGGTCTATCATTACAGACAGGACTATTGTAGCCAATAAGCCTGATATTGTAGTGATAGACCGAGCAGAGCGACTCGCAATGATAATCGATATCACCATACCGCATGACGGCAATCTCGTGAAGGCAGAAAAAGAGAAGGAGATTAAATATTTGGACCTAGCTCACGAGATTGTTGACATGTGGGATGTGGATTCGGCGATCATTGTGCCGATAGTCGTGTCGGTAAATGGGCTAATCGCCAAGAGCCTCGATCAACACCTAAAGAGGCTCGCACTAGGCAGCTGGATCAAGTCCTTGATTCAGAAGGCAGTTCTTCTCGACACGGCACGCATCGTGAGGAAGTTCCTGTCTCTGAGGTCCTAACCACCGGTGGCTTGGTCCCTGTACCCGACACCGGTGGGTCTCCGTGGTCCCTTTTATATTTTTAAACGTTTTTTTTTTATAAATGTAGTTTATGAATATAAAATGAATTATGAGAAGTATGATAAATAAAGTGAATAATAATAATTTATTTATTTCAATAGTTAAATTTTTATGGTACACATAAAATACACGGCATGAAGTAGTCCATAATGTTTTTGAACTCTGGTACCCAAGGTAAGATTAAACTTGTGTTTTGGGTACCAGGGCTCTCGCATAATGGTGTATTACAAAATAATTGTATTATTAAAATATGGCGTGGATATTAGTTGAATAAGTCAACTACCCGGAGTATAACGCGTTAGTTTTCTCAAATGATAAAAATTAACCTGTTTATCGCGTTGCCGATTTAATTAATTACTGGGTAGAAAGTTGATTAATAATATTTTAATGTTTATAGATATACATTTTATGAGCTTACCAGGGGCCCAATTCTGCTAAATAAATATAGTCTCGATATCATGTCAGTGTCATACTTACGTCACAAAAAGCGTATTCTTCTAAATTATCTGATATTTGAATGAAATTGTAACGAGATCGTATATGTCAACGACGAACTGTTTATTTTTAATTATACGATAATGACATTAGGTTATCAGAATACCGCTTTTAAATCCATTCAAAATATGATATCAATGTCATATAAAAATAGCAGAATAGGGTAGTTTCCAGGGTCAAAATAATTACATTTTATTTAGTCCGTATTTTAGATTATAAAAAAAATATTGGACACGTATTTTTTTCTTTTTTCGATTAAATAAAAAATAACAAAGATATAGCCCATTAAAGTTACGTGTGACGTCATCTAGTGCGAAAAAATGCAGCTCGGTGTGACGTTATAGGTAACTTTAATGAGCTATATCTTGGTCATTTTTGGTTTCATTTACAAATAAAAAAATACGTATCGCTTATTTTTTAATAATCTAAAGGACGGACTTAAAAAATTTTTTTCGTCAACTAGCCTATTGCCCCCCAGGTCTTACTTGATAATGGCGCTGATTTTTCAAATCTTAATGCTGTATGTGTGTAATGTATGTACGTGTGCAATAGTGAGTATGTATTTTATTAGTTGCCTTTTCAGCAACGTCACGTTTTGCTTACGCTGTCTACACTCTAGTTTCTTTAAAATTCATCAAAGGTCTTCTTATTACCCTTGATTCAATGAAATGTCTTCTTATCGCACTCTCGATTCAATGTATCAGCAGCAGACTTTACTAAAATCAAATATTCACCCTTAGACTATATAACTATTAGATGGAGGGACCCCAAGACTATCACTAATAATCTGACATTGGTGGCCATAAGGCCACCCATTACTCGTTGAAATGTAATAGAACTTCATTTGAAACTTTGAGATTTCGTTCATAGACATTTTGATTTATTCTTATAAAGATTATGACGTATAAACATAGTGACGTTATAACTTTATCGATACTTTTATTTTACAGACTAGCTTCGGCCCATGGATTCGCCGATGTGGGGGACAGTTATTGCAAAAGAAGGTAACCTACGCGCTATTGTGATGTATAAGCTATACTGCAATATTTCATTAAAATACTTTTTCACCATATAGTATCCTCAAAAATTGTTCGTTTATAAAAGTTTATTTGTATAACCATCTGCCGCAAACAACTACTAAGCTATGCGTGTTTACTCGTGATGTGTTCCTTCATCATAGCAAGCCAAGCAAGTCAAGCTTCCAAAAACTAGAAATTCATGTACTGGGTTGAAATTTGAAAACAAATGCGTGAAAATGATATTGTCACAGACTCTATCACTGCTTACAGTGGTTACCGGTATAAATATAAATTTCTTTATTTATGTTAAAATGTTAATTAAAAGAAAAAAGCATTTCAGTTATGCACGCGTGGGGGTTGGTCATGGGTTAATAATACAATGCTTTTATTTTTGTATTGCCAGTCAAATTAACTACATGGTACCTGAAGGCAAGCAGACATTGAAGACACTGAACTTCGAGGTCTGCTTGACTCAGCTAAGTACCACAACTTGTTTATTTGCTCCTGTATTTCCTTACATATATTCAGATAAATTTTTTGAACAGTTGACATAAATATCATTACTATGACTCTGTCCTACGTAAAAATTCTTTTGTTGATATTTATATTTGATTTATTCCTTAATTCAGGAGCGGATTTAATACGTTGGCTGCCCTAGGCCAACGAAATATTGTGCCTCCCCTCCCTCCTATGTACTGTAAAGCATGAAAAATTAAATAAACAATAGAAATTTAATTAAAATGAAAAAAAACGATAGTCAGTAAATTATTTAATTATTTCAATCAGTGTTTTTCAGATACTGATGCTTACCATTTCTATTTGTGAATAACAATGAATCGTTATTCACAATTTGTCTTTAGCAGCCAATTTGTTTATCGGGATGCTATATGGACATATTTTTGAGATTTAATACGTAGGCGCGTAGGCAACTACCTGAAAAAAAAAAAAACAAATTTTGCCGCCCTAGGATCGGGCCTAGGCGGCCTATAGAGAAATCCGCCTCTGCCTTAATTTACTTGATTGAGGAATTGTCATCATTCTATCGATATTCATTCTAACTTAACCAGATCTGATTATTTATTTCAAATTTTAGCGATATTCTATCGATATTCATTCTGAGTAAGCCCATCACTTAGCAAATTAAAACTAGTGACAACCTACGAAAACTCGAAATGTCATTTGTATATGTATCTTAACACTAGAAAGAATTCATAAGTCAAAGTGAAGTAAATATTTTGCGTGTAACTGCTGTTTTTATGCGGTTTCTATGTATACTCCTTATTCTTAGGATTCACCAATCAACACCTTCTTCATTTTTATTCTTTTTTTGGAATTCATCAAATAGAGTGCAGAGTGTTATCTTCTCGGCATTTCATTTTTATTTTAGCATTTAAGTATGTTTATGTGTATGAACCTATTTATCTATTTTTATTATTGTGTGTTTATAATTTTGGATACTTGTACATATTATTACTTGTGTATTTTATCTTTTGCTGCCAACACATTTTTTATTATTTCAACAGCGTTTTATGCACCTACTTTGACTTGTATCTATTTGGCATGAAGTCTTGTCCATGTAATGTGCTAGATGGCGATGTAGATAAATTGTTCCTTAATTTTTGAGCCTTCTTGTAAGAAGTTAAGAATTTCGCCATGTTGATTTATTCGAAGACACGCTACAATACATCCCGTCTTCTTTACTTCTATGTTATTTTTCAGTTAAGCCCTGAATTCATTTCTATCATCAAGGCAAACATCATCGACGCAAATATAATATTTATCTAATGCCTACAAGTTTGCAATATTGTTTATATTCAATTGTTTCCTTGCATTTACAAATGAAGTAATATGATAAGAATTAATGATATGTTTGTAACAATTAAATATAAACAATATAGCAAATGATTTTACGCGTGAAGTCAATTTAATATTTTCTCACATATTAATCATTTCACTCCGATGGATTACAACATCTGTGACGTATTACGACTGCAAACACCATTTCTTAAACAAAACGTTTTTAATATCACGAAGATGTACACATTTTTTTTTGTGCGTATTACAATACACACAAAAAAAATACATTCTCGATCCCAGACTATCATCATCATCAGCCTTATAATACTGTATCATCATGTCAGCCTAGAGACGTCCACTGCTGGACATAGGCCTCCCCCAAGGTTCTTCACACAGACCGATTTTGAGCCGCCCGCATCCAACCGCTTCCCGTGATCTTAACCAGATCGTCGGTCCACCTTGCGGGAGGCGTATCCCTGCTGCGTCGTCCGGTGCGTGGTCGCCACTCCAGAACCCGGCTGCCCCAACGGACATCGGTTCTTCGCGCTATGTGCCCTGCCCATTGCCACTTCAGCTTGACTATTCTCATTTCCGATTCGATCTCGCAGGGAAACTCCGAGCATAGCTCTCTCCATCGCCCTCTGATTGACCCTGAGTTTTCGGATGAGGCCCATAGTTAGCAACCACGTCTCAGCGCCGTAGATGATCACTAATGCTGTATACTATTATATATCTATACTGTGCCACTGCTGAACGAGGGTCTCTTCTAACTATGAGAAGTGTAAGGCAATAGTCCATCACTATAGCGCTCATAGCGAGACTTGGCTTGCTGTTCGTAACAGATCGGCAAAGTTAAGCAACAAAAAGTTATTAAACACAATATCCTGGGCGTTTAAAAAGCGGTGACAGCCCAGTGTACGTACGAACTGCCGAGACCATGGTCTCGGATGCGATCCCCAGGTACCCCGGGCATACACCTATGACCTTTCGTAGTTATGTGTGTATTAAGTAAAAGTGTTAATTATCGCTCGCTTAAGGCGCTGTGCTAAGCGACTGTTTTGGTAAATGAGGGGGTGAAGCAGGGGAGGTGAAGGGAGCTTAGCTCCGTCTACTGCGGGGCGCCCCCCTTCATTCTCGTCGCGTGCAGCCGTAATATGGCGACATCCGTATTCCAATATTTCAAAATCGCAAGCAAAACGTTTTAGCACATTGAATTGAGATACTGATATTAAAATTTATATTACATACATCAATCTGTTTGTACAATATAGGTATAGCGCAATTTTTGTTCTCAGTGCAGCCATGAGCAAAACTGGTTTACATTAGACGTTATAGGTATTAAATGTTGACGAAAGTAGGTAAATACCTACGTGCCGTAAGATGATAAAAATAATTAAGTCAGTTCCATGTATGGAGAGGCCATTATTATTTTTGTTTTGTTTTTGTATAAAAATAGTGAAGCAGTTCATAGAATACCTACATCTAATTCCATTCCTGCCAGTTTTCAAATCTGTTTTGCAATAAATTGGTTGTGACATACTATAAGGGTTCCGTTTTTACAATTTTTGGCTACGGTACCCTAAAAAACACAATACTGCTCTACTAAGCGCAAAAGCCGTATCTCAACTAAAGCGAGTTACGAGATAATTGAAGTTTAGTAGAAGTTGATTTCTTATATTTATTTATGGATGTTTATTGTTATTATAGGTATAATTATTATGGCAAAGGTTTCGAAATACGTCGCCGTTTTTAGGGGTTGTGAGTGATTGGAGAGGGAGCAGGGGAGGTCTTGAAATCCCCCTCACCATTTTTACTTGCCGGAAATACTTGGTTTCCTCTGAAAAAAAAAATCTCCAAACATCGGTGTGTATGGCACTGCCAACTTCCACATTCATCACACTAGTTTAATAAACTAAGGTTGTCGGAGCCCTGCGAAGGGCTCCTATTTTCGGATTAAGGGTCAAAAGAGAACCTAACATAACCTATTTATTTACTTATTACAGTCGCACCTAACCCAAGGCACTCGAAAGCAATGACGCACAAATTTGACATTAGCTGTCAATATGATCATTCCAAGATGGCAGTTTTGCGTTTCGTTTCACGTTTTTCACATAAAACCTAAAAATTACATTTGTAAAACTGTACTAAAGTATAAAAACTATGTTCCGTTTTGTATAATTGCCGAAGTATTTATGAAATTTTGGAAATTGTTTAAAAATATTTAGACGCAACTCCGGCAGCCAGAATTACTTTTAGGGGATTAAAAGGAACTACCTTAAGCCCCATACACTACCAATACCCTCAAATTCAGGCGACTCGTTTCGAAACCCAACCCATTATTATTTTTCAAAATAGATGAAACATCAAAAATATATGTAGATATACCTTATTCATGAGATACTGCTATGTCGCTTAGAAAATTATGGAATTAGAATTTGAGTTACTGCTTTTTCATTAGCTCTCGTCATACATGTTTGTATGGAAAAATATAAAAAATTTCTTTCGCTTCAAATATGTGTTGTTTCAAAGAAAATAAATATTAAAAGATATTTATTTATATTCATTTATAATTTATTAACGAAATACAGAGTTTACAGCTCATCAAAAGTTAGCTGTCTGCTACAACCCGGCAGGTTTTCTTTATTCTCATCGAATGTTAAAGGCAGTGTGTGAGGTGATAAGACTTATTATTTTCTGTTGTTCACGAGGCACTGTTTCATTTACTTTCCTTTTACGGCTTGTTATTGTAGAAATTTCAAGCACTGATGAAACATTTTCCTCTCCGTGATCTCGCAATGCCATCCCTTGAGCTTGACGAGAATCAACAATTTCAGGCAACTGCCAATTCATATAAAACGCCACAAGCTTCTCCCAGAAAACATCATCTCTTTCTACTTTTAGTGGTATACTTTCGCCACTCCACACAGCAAATAAACACTTTTGTCTGCGTGTAACGTGGCGTTGCCCCTGAATTTGGTAATAACAATTACAATATTTGTTTAGACTAGTCAGTTCACTTTTTTATCACGTTTCCATATTTGTATTTTATTTGCTCTTATACTATTCTCCAGGCCATTCTTGTAGGCAACTTTAGAACATTAAATTTCCACAATCGTGTTTGGACCTATTAATCCATCTGGCGTGGCACCAATAATCGAATAATCCACAAGGCTCGATTGTTACATTTTCTTGCTTCGCCAATTGTTGCAAAGCCAGTTGTTCATTTTAGATTCCATGCGCAACTGATTTTACATTGCAAATATTTTATTTGTACAAAATATTTTTTACTAAGTTGGCTTTACTGCTGTTATCTCTTCTTTTTACCACTATACAAAAATTTTAATCTGTCAACATATTCTTACGCAATTCGAACCAGTCACTGCTATCCCTCTTGTTATCTTTGCTTATCACTACGGAATTTGAGTCAAATTTGTTAAAAAAATTTTTTGGCATTTCTTGGCTAGCTCTTGAACAGATCGTGTTAGGAATTACTGAAGTCAAATGTGTGTAAGACGTTGCAGAACTGTTATCTTTAACTTCACTGTAATTACAATAATGATAATTAGTTACGTACTTTATTATTAAAAAAATACTATATCTTGTGTTATAGCAAACAGAGAAGTTACCTTTTTACTTATAAATGATTGATTTTAGAAATTAAAAATATATTAGATGTACTGAGACATACCTAATAGTTTATGAATAATCAAAGTTTTACCCGATGTACCTAAAAAGGTTTATGTTCAAAACACAATAATACAACATTCGTTACCGCTTGTGTGCGGATTGCGGAGCGCCATATTAGCGCTGTCATCATTATTGTTCGCCGTGGCGGCATCTTAGCGCTCCAGGCGCTCTGACAAGCTAATGAATTTGAAATATAGGTACATAAAATTATTCGATTTTATGTTATTACTCTTTCAAAAATTGAAAACTGTGGCAGCTATGTATTGTGAGAATAATTTATATAATTATATTATGCATACTCGATAATATATAAGTACCATAGTTATTCATAAAAGACTCTTATGAAAATATGAGCGGGCCATGGATGAATTTCTATTTTATTACGACGCTTTCTTGTACAAATCCTTCGTAGAACTCCATTTCTCTAATTGTCCATATTTTATTCTTCTAATTATATATTTATAAGCACAGAAACAATAACACATTAAACGCAACAAGAGTATAAACTTAGGTCCTAATTATATGTGCCCATAGTTACATGAAAAGCCTATTGGATTCAAAGTATTCAGTCTATAACATAAAACATGAAATTACGAACTCAAATCGGCGTATTATAATAACAAACAGGTTTACGTAAAATTTCGTGCAGCGGAGACGCAAGCGACATGACCTATCTCTCACAGGGCTCATAGCCGAATGATGAGGTCTGGGCGGGGCGTAAACTAGCAACTGACACTCAGTACACCGCTTATGCTAATAAGGTTTAAATTGCTGAAGCGTTTGATATTGATGGGATCTACCGAGCGTCAAAATCATAGACGTTTGGCAGATTTTATTTAATTTTACAAAATATACACGTATAATATGAAAATAAATAGGGTAATTCTTTAGTTAATTAGATTTCCTACAATTTTATCAAAAAAAATATGACAGCTTACGATCAAAATATTGCAAACAGTGAGACGAAAGATTATTTTCTGCCTCGATTTTGTGATTTTTTTACCGTGATTCTATTTTACGTACATGAAAAATTCTTTCAAAAGTCTTTTGTTCAGACTTTTGACCTTAAGCTCTAATTTTTGCTAGTTTGTAATATGTACCGTTATGGCTAGATGCGCGACGAAAAATTAGGTGTTTCACGGCTTCTGAGGTATAACAGCGCCTTAATAATGTGTCCGGTAAATGGCAATAGGCTCGTCCCCTATTACATTGGGACTTAAACATAACTGACGAAGTGTGGGTGTGTAATACACCTCTGCCTAGACCTTCGGGGATAATAGGCGTGAAGTTATATTCTGTTAAATTTTGATGGGATTTAGTGAAATTAATAAAAACAGATACATACATAGACTCACGCCTGTTTCCCGGAGGGGTAGGCAGAGACTACGGAACGCCATTTGCAACGATCCTGACATACCTCACTTGCTTCACTCACTCCCATCAAGTTTCTCATGCATGCTCTTCTGTTAAGGGTACTTCTGACTTGTCCTTTTTTCAGGATGTCTCCAATCTGGTCAGAGAACGTTCTCCTAGGTCTTCCCCTTTGTCCTGTCCCATTCACACTAGCCTGATATATCTTCTTTGTCAGTCTATCGTCATCCATCCTCTCCATGTGCCCAAACCATCTTAACATGCCTTTCTCAATGCTTGTCACTACATCTTCTTTTACCCCACACCACTCTCGTATCACACAATTCTTTACTCTGCCGGTCAAAGACACACCACACATACTTCTCAGTGCTCTCATTACTACAGCATTTATTCTACTTTCAAATCTCTTCTGCCATACCCAACTTTCACAACCATTTATAAGGGTAGGCACTAACACACCTCTATGTACAGCCAAACGTGCCTTTTTGGACACGTTATGACTGTTCATAAACGCCTTCAGAGCTCCATTCACACAATTACCTGCATTAACTCTCCTTTCAATATCTGCTTCATTCTTACCATCTCTTGTAAACAACGTACCTAAATAAACAAACTCATTCACTTGTTCCACTCGCTGTCCATCGATCAAAACATTACAAGCCGTAACGCATTCCTCCTTTTCAAAAACCATAACTTTCGTTTTACTTACATTCACTTTCATTCCTTTCCTTTCTAATGCACGATGCATGATTGTTACCATCTCCTGCAACTCCTCCGTTGAAGATGCAAGTATAACCTGATCATCAGCATAAAGGAGGCATTTGACGAGTAAACCATTCATCCTTAATCCGTAGTCACTATGTTTTAAATCTTGCAAACAACTGTCCATGAAGAGGTTAAACAGCCACGGCGACGCTACACATCCCTGTCTAACACCTTTATCGATGGTAAACCAGTCAGTGTATGCCCCGTTTATCCTCACACAAGCTCTAGAATCCTCATAAAGGGATTTCAGAGCTCGAATGAGGCTGCTGTCCACCCCATTCATTGACAGCACCGACCACATTTCATTCCTCACCACTTTATCGTAAGCCTTTTCCAAATCCACGAATGCGCAATAGACCTTTTGACCTTTGGCCAAAAATTTTCCGGCTATGCTTCGCAAGGAAAAAACCTGATCCGTGCATCCCATACCCTTTCGGAATCCCGCTTGTACATCCCATATTTTCTTGTCGGTCACTTCCATAACTCTTTCAATAAGTACCTTTGCATACAATTTGCCAACAATGCTGAGAAGGCTAATGCCTCTATAATTTTTGCAGTCTTGTTGCGAGCCTTTTCCTTTATAAAGAGGCACAACTACAGCTGTGGTCCAGTCATTAGGTACTCGGCCGGTGTTCCAACACAAGTTATATAACCGCTGCAACTGACCAACTATGATGCCCTGTCCAGCCTTCAGCATTTCGACTGTAATCCTATCATATCCTGCAGCCTTACCTACTTTCATACTTCCCAGTGCCTTCACGATCTCATCCACGCCAATAACGCTTTCATCATTGCTATCATTACAATTCACTTCAGCTATCGGTGTCTCTATCGCCGTTCTTTCGAATAAACTTTCAAAATACTCTTTCCATCTCTTCAGCACGCACAATTCACCATTTACATTCCATTCTCGTCTCTGATGGATGTGTGTTCTGAGGATTGAGTTCTTCCTCGAACTGCACGAACGGATTTCCAGAAAAACTTAATGTGCCTCTGGAAATCATCAGATAATCTGCTATCAAACTCATCTTTCTTTTCCTCTTTTTTCCTTTTAAGCATTTCTTTCACTATTCTTTTTGACCTAACAAACTCCTTTTTTGCTTCATCTATGTCTACACTCGTTGCTTTTCCCATTCTTTCATTTGCTCTGGCAACCAACCAATCTGACCAAGCTTTCTTCTTCTCTGACACTGCTGATTGTACATCCTTGTCCCACCATGTATTCTTAACCTTTCGTATTTTCCTTCTCTTGATCATACCACATACTTCAGACGCTACACATACTACCTCTTCTTTAAAGGCCTGCCATAATTCTTCCATATCATTTATGCCATCGAATCTCTCAAATCTTGCTATCAATCTTCGTTTATACTCATCTTTCACATCTTTCTCTTGTAGATTTTCAACTTTTATTCTTTCCAAGACCCTATTTTCATTATGCTCTCGGTGTCGCCATCCTTTAAAGAGCCCACTTATCCGGCTCAACACCAAGAAGTGGTCTGTGTGGATGCCGATCCCTCGGTATACTCTTGTATCCAACACATTATTTCTCAATCGTTCATCTACTATCACAAAATCAATCATACTTCTTCTAACATTTTTCGCCTGTCGCGTATACATATGTATCCTTTTATGATCAAACATGGTGCAATCACACAAAGGCTCCACTCCAAACAAATCTCAAGCAGTGCTTTTCCATTTTCGTTCACACTCTCATCACCAAATGCACCTAACACCCTTTCAAATCCATCTCGCTTTACTCCCACCCATCCATTGAAATCCCCTAACAAGATCAATCTTTCATTATCCTTGCACTTCCTCAAAATCTCTCTTAAACTCTCCCAAAACTCCTGCCTTTCGTCTTGCTCATGTTGTGACATTCCCGTAACTATATTGACCGGGACGTACACCCCCACAATAAAGAGACGAGTAAGTCCTACTTTCATTCTCGTCCACAGTAGCCTAGCATTTACACATTCAAACTCTTTTACGCACTCATTCATTCGCGCAGACAGTACTACACCAACTCCCTTACAGGCTCTGGTGGTACTATCTACCCCAGACCAATACGCCGTAAATGCACCAGGTTTGGTGGTGTCACACCCTTTTCTTTTTGTTTCATTCACACAAAGAACATCAATCTTTCTATCATCCATCATCTGTCATACTTCATCCAATTTGCCGTTCATTCCTCCACCAACATTCAATGTCGCAAACCTGCTTTCCGTAGGCCGCTTTTCGCTCTCGCGGGAAACGAGACGTGACGGGTTGCGAACCGCGTCGCCGCCGTATGGAGAAGAATAAGTTTTTGTTCCCATAGCGTTCCCACGAGATTTAGGGATCTAGACGGTCCATCCCCGCAGAGCCCTTTACGGGGGTAAGGCGGAATATCAGCTGTGCCCTGTGACCACCAACACAGGCACCCTCCGTTTACGACCAGCTTGCCCTCTGGCCACGAATCCCTCGGCACGGGTCGGTTCACACCTTAGATCGGGGTTTTGTTTCGGGTATGCTCCCTGAAAGTTGGTTTAAATTCGGAGTTTTCCTTCTCCTAGACAGGTTGCCAACCAAGGCTAACGAGGCCCATCTCCCCGAACGTTTGGTTTAATTTCGGAGTTTTCCTTCTCCTAGACAGGTTGCCAACCAAGGCTAACGAGGCCCATCTCCCCGAATATTAAAAACAGATGTAAAGTATCAGTATCTTTAGGTTTTCGATTCGTTTAATGCCGGATCCCCCATCGCTTTATTCTTCTGCCTTGTCCCAATCCTTCTCGGATCCAGCCTTCCATCCAGCCTGGTAACGTACTTTGATTCATTTGGTTTTGCTTGTGTCTACGCGTGGCAGTAATCGCTTATCATATTACAATCCACCTAATTGCAAAAAAATACAAACGATACGGAGCAAATGTTCTTATTTTGACTAAAAGTTGGATAGCCTTCATTATTCGGTATAAATGTATGATAACATATCTGTGTATACCGCACGTCATTGCTTTGGATAAAGATTGTATAACTCATTAAGTTATTTTTAGATTAGTCTTAAATAAACCATTTCATCCAATGTTTTTACTCATGATTTATCTGTTCAATAAGGCACGACTTACGTAATACGTGTAAATTTTATGAAAACAATTTAACATGTCGCTATGCCGTTTCATTCCGTAGGTGCTTCGATCATGGAAGGCCACTATGCTCGACGGCCACTGCAGAATCTATTAAAAAGATGTCTTTTATGAGCCGTTTGGGATGGAAACGCTGTGCTCATGGAGTCCAAGCGCTCTTATTAGCTCGCTATTCTACGTGTCCGTAATTAGGGGTTAACACGTGCGGCTAGTTATTTCACAAATTGCGTCACCAAGCCGCATTGCTAGCCCATTTACACAGGTTACTAAAATCGTATGCGGTTCGGTCATTTTGAGCGAAAATATTGAGCAGACTAGCTGTTTGTGGCGGAATTGAAATAGTTAGTAGAATCACTGTAGTGGATACAATGTGCGCGAAACACTCCTTCATGAGGCGGGCGAAATTAATTATACCAACTATACACTGTTGCCTGAGAAAGGCCTTCATCCAATAATGCTAGGTATTTGAAGTCTATCATACGATTGGTCTGGTTTCAGGCAACACTAAAAATCGTAAAAAATCATAGCGACAAAATGTTCTCGACGCAAATCCATTTTGCAATGAGACACGGTAATTTTAATTAGCTCGCAAAAATGTGGAGGGACGTTTTGAATTTAGAACGTACCTATTATTACTTATAGGTAATCATATTTTTAAGTAAATTATAACTGGCCAGTCTCACATACTTATAAACTTTTTCTCGCAATACTTTCTGAGTGACCTGGTATAGATCCCATCAATAATAATAATATTCTTTCTACCATTTACCTACACACATCACCATCTAGTCCCAAACTAAGCAGACCTTGTATTATAGGTACTGGATAATGGATATACTTTTTTTTGTAAATACATCCCTACATATTATACATAGAAACACCCAAAACAAGAGAAACATCAATTTTCAAATCACACAAATGTCAAAACTTGAGCGGGAATCGAACCCGCGACCTTTGGCGTTGCAGTCGCTTACACTCCCGCTGCGCCATCCGTCGTCAAAATCAATACAGACGGTAATAATGTTCCGCTACATTCAATTTGTAGTATAACCCCTGCATATCTCACAAGGGGGCCGTACCACGTAAATTTCCTTATCTCGTCACTCTCTGAGTTTTACGACAGACATCAATCGACTATCGTAGCTACGATCACAACATTGATGTTATTGTATGCCAAAGTTTCTGTGGTGAATATTGCAGTTTTTGATATTCTTGTGTAATTGAATTTCTTTCTGTGCAGTAATAAACACCGAAAGCCTAATGGAGAGACCGGCCCCCTGGCTCCATCGGGAGAAGTCTCGTTGTTTGTTTTGTTTTTCGTGTGAGTGTGGGCCAAGTCTAGTGTCGGAGTTTTCAGACCACCCGAAGGCTACCGTCTTCCGAGCTTTGCGTGCCCTCCGAAGCATGGTAGTGCTCAAATGTAAATGCTACACATGGTCACCCATCCAAGTGGTGACCGTTTCACTACGGTGGAAACTCTTCTTATGAGCTATCTCAACTCGACGCCAACCCGGCTTTAGTGTGATTGAGCGGACTTGGGACTGTCGGAGAAGATGTGTGGAGGCTCTCCACTAAAGGCGTTCAGGGCATGCGCACTAAAACCACCGCAGTGTCCCTACGCGTCCCGTTCAGTGCCAGGATCACACGATTCGCGGATAGCATACTTTTTCATGACCCTGCCGGGGATTGGCCCGTCGTTGGTGTTGGCGGACCTCGCCTTGTTATGCTACTTGGGAGGCGGCGCGGACACTACGTCACCTCCTTGCCCTTTGGCGGACGGGGAGCAGCCCCAGCGCTCGCCGTCCGCAGGCACTAAAACCTAGCCGCCGCAGAGGATGGATGGACGGCAACCTGACAACACCGCATCTCCTCTTCCTCTGCGGCCCCACCGCAACGCACGACATGGTGCGTCCCCATTATGTCGCGGGAGATAGACACGCCTCTCCTCGCGCAACCGCGCCCGACTGCGAGCGACAGACAGAACTGTCCCCCACACCCGCACCTTTAGCCGCATCCCACGCAGGCTTCACCCAAGCCCACGTGGAGCGTCCACTCCCGGGATCTCGCCTAGCTTCACCCGGGGGTATCCAAGCCACAGTTACTGAGCCCCACCACCACGACAAGGTGGAGATCCCACAGGCGGGATCCAAGTGGTGACCTGTGCAAGCTTTGCTTAACTTTGCCGATCTGTTACGAATGGCAGGTCAAGTCTCGCTATGAGCGCTACTAGAAGTCTTGTATACAACCAGGATAACGCTGGGACGATGATGATGATGATGATGATGATGAGCCTAGAGGAGACACCAACGGTGTATAGAGGATCTCGGGTTCAAATCCACGGCACGCATTACTGAATTTTATTACTAATTAAATTGTTAATCATCGCTTGCTTATCGGTGAGAAAACCAGCATGTCTGTGGGTTCTTCAGAATGTTTTTAGAGACATGTGAAGTCTGCCACTTGGTCAGCTAGGTGGACCATGGCTTTACCCTTCTCATAGTGGGAAGAAGCCCGTGCCCAGCGGTGGGCAAGTATTTGAAGGGCTGATGATGATGGTGATGATATCTTTATACAGGACAGAGTAAAAATAGCTGTATCGGAGATTATAACCTATTCTGGTTAGGTGAGTAAGTGGGCTCCTGGTTCGGAAAAAAGATAGTGTAAAGTTTTATAAAAATCCGTCCAGTACTTTTTGCGAGTTAGACTTATAAACACCCATCCATTTTTACAAACTTTCGTACAATTAATAGTACTTAAATAAACAAAATATTATTAAGATAAGATTAAGCCATATTTTCTTTGAAATATACTTATAATAGCATGTTGATATTTTAATACACGCAAATTAATAAATAAATAACTTGTATCGACGCACTTTATCAATACTGTGTTAGCAATGCAATAGCAATGACTGCACGGTTGGCGTAGTGGTTTAAGCAGCCGCCTCACCGCTTGACACTATGCCGAAGTGTTGTGGGTTCGATTCCCACAGGAGACAACACTTTGTGTGATTCATAAATTGCTGTTTCGAGTCTGGGTGTTCATTGTGTCCGTTAGTTGTATGTTTGTAAAGTCGCCCGCGACACAGGATTTAGTCCTAATGCGCGAGTTGTCTTTTAAAAACAAATGCCGGAATGTTATTTAATTAAAATTACTTCTTGATAAACTACGTGGGGAAAACCGCCACCGATAAAACAGTTACTAAGTTTATCTTTCAATAGTTATTGCCCGCGACGCGAAAAACAGCGATAGCCTAGTGGAGATACCAACTGTCACTTTACGTTTTTCCTCGTTTACATAGGCGGTGTCACGGGCACTCATCATCCACCTAGCGTTATCCTAGTTGCCACCCGGGGTCCGCTTACTAGTCTTACCGGATTTGACTGAATATTAACATAACATAACTTCACGCTTTTTATCCCCGAAGGGTTAGGCAGATGTGTATTACACACCCACACTTTGCCAGTTATTTGCCGGTCCCAATGTAATAGCGGCGATAGCCCAGTGGTGTACGTAATGGACTGCCGAGACTATGGTCTCGGGTTCGATCTCCAGGTACTCTGGCCTCTGCCGTTTCGAAGTTATGTGTGTATTAATAATGTTAATTATCGCTCGCTTAATAATGTGCCCATAGATGGGAATAGGCTCGCCCCCTATAACATTGACTAAATATTGTTATAAACCAAAAGGAAAGCGATATTCCTTGTTTTAGACTACTGTCAATTCATTCAGAGGCAAGCGATAATTAATTATTCAATAAAGAAAGACAGGGAAGGGAAGACAAGGGAAAACACGATGCAAATACCATCTTTGCGTAGAGACGGAAAACTCGACATCAAACCCTATACGACTGCCTCGTTGGTCTCGCGGCATAAATGTGCGCGTGGGATCGGGAGGTCCCGGGTTCGATTCCTGGGTCGGGCAGTGTTATTGGGTTTTTCTGTCACGAAATTCTTCCCACCAAGAACTTAGGGTCCCAAGCCAACCTCACCTGCAAGTGGTGCACCTGCCGATCAACGGACGAGGCTCTGGCAAACAAAATATCCCGATAAGCGGCAATAGGCTCGCCACCTATTACGTGGGATCAAAACACTGGCGAAAAGTGGGCGTTTAATATGCCTCTGCCTACCCCTTCGGGGAGACAGGCGTGAGTCTATGTATGTATGTATGTATGAAATTCTCAGTAGCAGCACGGAGTCTGGAAATGTTCCCGGTACGGCAATAGGCTCGCCCCTTATTACGTGGGACTAAAGTATATCTAGCGAAAAGTGGGTGTAGAAATACACCTCTGCCTACCCCTTCGGGGATAAAAGGCGTGACGATATGTATGTATGTATGTGTGTAGAAAGACAGAAAACATTTTTCTTTCTTTCTTTATTGGACAGAAACTTGACACATTACAATATTTTGAGAAATAAAAAAAAGAAACAGACAGTTACAATAATAAAACAATAGATAATTATTAATTCAATATGTAACATAACATAAAACATAACTTCACGCTTTTTATCCACGAAGGTGTAGGCAGAGGTGTATTCCCGTCGAGGGGTAGCGAGGAATGCTTCGGCGATACCCGACCCTCCGACACACGGGTACATGAGGAACACGGGTTGGTTTTTAGTCAGTAAGAGTCTGACAGTCCCCTTGGCCCTTCACCCCCAGGGCGGAGGGACTCCATGAGGAGTTTCCAAGCCGACACCAAAAAAAAAAGGCAGAGGTGTATTACACACCCACACTTCGCCAGTTATTATTTTAACAGTATGTATTTTTAACAGTATGTATAGTTAGTTTAATACATCATTAAAAGATTATAATTATAAAGTAAAAATACAAAAATATTTTAGTTCACATGATTGCCGCTAATAAATTCCATTATATTAATTGCTGTGTCGCTTTTCTCCAAACAGGAAGCTACTTCAGCTTAAGCCTCGCTTAAATGATCGCCTGATTTTCAACTAGTTCCACTTGTGAAAGTACGGGTACTTTCATCGACCATATGAGTGAAAACAATTTATACTTAAAACTTAATCATTACTAAATACGCAAATAACTCCAAAAAGTCGGTGGTGCATGCCATGGATTCGATCCCGATACCCTCTGCGTGGCAATCCGTTGGTATCTCCACAAGGCTATCGCTGCCTATTAACCTTAAATATTGTAATTAAGTAAGACCATGTGTCTACTTATCGTTCCCAATTAAAGTGGCTTCCAATACGTCAGCGCCGTAGTTCTCGTGCTCTCACTACCCTCTATACTATTCTTACATCTTCAACTTCTCCCCAGTATTTATCTTCCTCATTTCAATACTTATACCTACTCTAACCATGAACGAACCCTCCGTTCATCTAATAATCTTCTCCTCACTGTACCCTCACATAACTCTAATTTTCTTCATTCCTCTTTTACTGTCCAATCTATTCTTCTTTGGAATGCACTCCCTCTTGCAATCAGGATGGCCAAGACTAAGAATACTTTCAAGTTCAAGGTGAATGAACTTTTATTGGCTGAGTCGGTGATTGTATCGTAAGTCGTTTAAATTTCATATTGGTTTAATATTTATGTATGTAGCTTTATAATACATCTATATAATGTATGTTTATATTATACTAGCCGTTTCCCGCGGTTTCACCCGCGTCCTGAGGGAACTACTTTGCGTACCCGAAAAAACCAAATGTCTTACGGACCTCTATTTTTTCTAAAATAAAATATAGCTTATGTTACTCGCAGATAATGTGGTTTTCTAATGGTGAAAGAATTTTTTAAATCGGCCCAGTAGTTTTTGAGTTTATCCATTACAAACAAACAAACAAAAATACAATTTTTTCCTCTTTATAAATATTATTATATATTAGTGTAGATACCTAGTGTAGATGTAACTAATGTATATATGTTTTTAATGTGAATGTATCTTTAGATTTATAATATTTGTATTATTTCAAATTCATTTTCGTTTTATTACACCCAATTCTTTTCTCTCTGCATCACTCTAAGGTAGACTGAGAGATAATGTCCATGGCATTAAGTCCGCCTGTATACGTTGTGTATATAAAGATTTAATACATTTAAATAAAAAATAATAAGTATAATTTCATGGAGTGGTCAATTTGACAGCGCCGGCCACTTTAACAGTTACATATTAACAGCAACATAATATAATACAATATTATCTAGCGGGTCTTAGTCGCGATAATTTACTTATTTAAAGGCATAAATACCTCTGTTATTCTCCTACAGAAAAATGACACACACTGACAGGTATCTAAACGCATGCTCGCATCACCACTCGCGACATTTGGCATCCGTAGTAACCTCGTTAGTGAACAGAGCGTATGACCTCTGTGACCCTGAACACTTAACAGTGAATTGTCACAGGATCAGGAGGTACTAAGGCGCAATGGATACAAAAAGGAGATATCCCGTCGGAAGAGGAAGCACCGCAAACCTGAAGTAAGCAGAGTACCGGATTCCATGCCTTATACTCGTATCAGGGGAGTGACGGACAAAGTTGGAACAGTACTACAGAAATACTCCATCAAGACTGTATATAGTCCGCTCTCCAAGGTAGCACACAACCTGCGTACCCCAAAGGACGGTATTCCTCTACAAACACCAGGCGTCTACAAAGTCGATTGCAGTTGTGGTAGTTCCTATATCGGACAGACAAAACGAACAATCGCTGAAAGGGTCAAGGAACATATCGCAGCTGTGAAAAATCGACAAATGAATAAATCTGCCATAGCTGAGCATTTGCTAGAATCTGGACCAAACTACTGGATAGAATTACATCAACCACAAGTCTTATCCGCCGATCGTCACTATTACTCCAGGATAGTAAGTGAAGCGGTTGAAATAAGAAAACATAGAAATTTCAACCGGGAGGACGGATACAGACTATCGACCACTTGGAGGTGAAGGAACTTTTACTGGCTGAGTCGGTGATTGTATCGTAAGTTGTTTAAAGTTCATATTGGTTTAATATGTATATATACCTTATGTACGTACTTATAATATGTATGTATGTAGCTTTATAATACATCTATATTATGTATGTTTATATTATACTAGCCGTTTCCCGCGGTTTCACCCGCGTCCTGAGGGAACTACTTTGCGTACCCGAAAAAACCAAATGTCTTACGGACCTCTATTTTTTCTAAAATAAAATATAGCTTATGTTACTCGCAGATCCATTCATTAACAAATTCAAACAACGCCGCAGTAACACAAATCATCAGTGTGTAGACGTCATAAGTGTAGTCTGTCAAAGTACTGACAGTGCGGATAAAATTACAAATATAAAACAAGTGAGGGTAGCTGCCGAAACCCGCGCTTCACAAGGACGGCGCTCAGCTGACATCAGTCCCTCCGCGACCACAACCGTTGCAAGCCGGTAGAAACGTAGGAGAATAACAGAGGTATTTATGCCTTTAAATAAGTAAATTATCGCGACTAAGACCCGCTAAATAATATTGTATGATGTATACAAATCGCGAAAGTTTAAAATCGATTATAGCAACATAATAGGTAATTATAAGTTTGAAAAGCTATGGCTTGCTGAGACCAGTAACTTACATATCTATAAATCAGATTCGGGCAGCTGCAACCTTCTTCTTGTGGATAACACAGTGTTGTTTCGTGTGGGAATCGAACCCACGACACTAGGTGCAGTGCTAAGTGGCGAAGCGACCGCTTAAACCATTACACCATACATGCAGTCAAACCAATTTTGCCAGACGCGTCATTGTAACGTATGTCCAGTACCTACCGAATAATAATATGCGTCATAATACCGTCCATAAGCTCGGCCAATCAGAGAAGGCCATCGTCTGTGCTCGTGGAGTTCGCCTTACATGGTAATACACCGACACCAACTCTGATGGAGAGCTCTGGTATATAAAGGGGCCGACAGAGAGGCTGCCAACGCTACTGTATCGTCACACTGCCTGAACTACGTGCTACGTCTACGTCGTACGTGTATCCTATTCCCTACTGTTGGTAAGTTACTACATTTACTGCGTTAGCGTACTGCCCATCTCTCTACGTGCTAGCTGAGGCCGGCTGGCACCGCCTGCCTGACTCTATTGGTTGTAGCTCTTCTAATGCTGCTTCCCTTCAGGTTCCAGGTCCACCTTGAGGCTCCGGGCTACGCTACACTTCTACTCTACGCTACCCTAGCTCTATTCTTCCGCTTCTCTCCACTTCACCTGCACCGTCTTCGACGACACTTCTGCCGACGAGTCCGGCCCTGCCCCAGCTAATCGTGCACACAGCGCCGGCGCCTGCCAGCTGAAGCCAACGGTCTGCGAGGATCTGCCCCTCTACGCGCAGCCCTTCGTATCGTCATACTCATGCATAGGAAGTGAGACATTACTAGTCAATAAACGTATAGAACTTCTTCTTCGTTTCATTCTAGACCCCGTTACATCATATTTCTTTTCGAATGCAGAGTTGTTTAACCTTTGTCATAAGATATATCAAAATTAACATATCATTGTGATAATGTTAATCTAGAATCTAAACATCTAGCGAAAAATATCCAAGATAAATAAATTGCAACATTAATAAACATTATTGCCTCGCGGACAAGTACTGCTCAGTAAAATAGATAAGGTTTTGTATTATCATTTTCCTTATTTAAAAGTCTAGTTTATTGGCTTTTAATTAAGGAAAATGATAATACAATATATAATTATCAATTTTTCTTTTCTTTTTTGCTTTTTAAAAAGACAACTACCGCCCTAGGAATAAATCCTGTGTCGCGGGGGACTTTACAAACATACAACCAATGGACACAATGAACACCAACACTCGAAACAACAATTTATGAATCACTCAAAGTGTTATCTCGTGTGGGAATCGAACCCACGACTCTCGGCGCAATGTCAAGCGGCGTGGCGGCCGCTGAAACCACTACGCCAACCATGTCATCATCATTGTCTTGCCCTGGTCCCAATTTATTTGGGGTCGGCGCAGTATGTCCTTCGCTTCCATACTTCTCTGTCACCAGTCATCCGATCGTTTACCCCTTTCTCTTTCATATCCATCCTCACACAGTCCATCCATCTCTTCCTTGGCCGTCCTCTCCCTTTTCGTCCTTCTACATGCATGTCCATCACTTTTTTATCTACATACATCTCATCTCTCCGCATAACATGTCCATACCAGGCCAATCGACTCCCTTTCACCTTTTCAGCTATGGGCGCCACTTTCATACCACCTCTAACGAAATCATTCCTAATTCTGTCCATTCTTGTCACTCCACACATCCATCGTAACATTCTCATCTCTGCCACATGCAATCGTTTCTCATCCATCTTCTTTGTAGCCCAACACTCAGCTTCATACAGTACGACAGGCCTTATAACCGATTTATACATACGGCCCTTTAATTTCACAGGCATTTTGTGGTTGCATATTGTGCCTGAGACCTGTCGCCATTTCATCCATCCTGCGTTGATTCTTTGCCTAACATCCCGATCAATTTCGCCGTCATCTTGCAGGAGTGAACCTAGGTAGCGGAAATCGGAGCATACTGGTAGAGGTGTACCGCCGAGTGTAACCGGTATAGGACTGGAGAGACCGCCAAAGTCACAGAACATATATTCCGTTTTGGTTCTGCTTATTCTCAAGCCTACATTCTCCAATCTCTGCCGCCACTCCTCCAGCTTGCTCTGCACCTTCTGTCTACTCTCTGCTACCAGAACGATGTCGTCGGCAAACAACATGCACCAGGGTGCCTCTTCCTGTATGTCCGATGATATAGCATCCATAATTAACAGGAAGAGGTAGGGGCTAAGGGCCGACCCTTGGTGCAAACCTACGGCCACATCGAATCTGGCTGTGATACCAGCTGCGGATCGGACCTGCGTTCGGCATTCAGCTTACATGGCTTGAATCAACGTCAGGTATTTCCCAGGCACTCCTTTCTTCTTCAGGGCCCACCACGAGACTTCACGGGGCACTCGATCATATGCCTTTTCAAGATCGACGAACACCATGTGCAAGTTTTTATGTGCCTCCCTGTATTTTTCGCATATTTGGCGAAGAGCGAAAATGGCATCCACCGTACCTCGACCAGGCATAAAACCGAATTGGTTTCGTGAAATCTCACTCTCGTCACGCAGGCGTCGCTCAATTACTCTCTCCCATACTTTCATAGTATGTGGCATTAACTTTATTCCCCGATAATTGTTGCACTCTTGGATATCACCCTTATTTTTAAAAATGGGCACCAGGTAACTGTTGCACCATTCCTCGGGTATGGTCTCCTCGTGCAACAGCTTATTGAAGAATAAAGTCAGCCACGCTCATCCATCATCTCCTAACGCTTTCCATGCTTCTACTGGTATGCCATCTGGTCCTAACGATTTTCCATTCTTCATTCCACTAACAGCCTTTTTTACCTCGTCCTTATTTATTTCCTTCACTAACCCAATATTCATCACCTCATTCTCAAGATTTCCGCTCCAATCGTTCTCCTCATTCATTAACTTTTTAAAGTATGTCCTCCATCGTTCTTTTATTCTATCTTCGTCCATAAGAATCGCTCCTGTTTCGTCTTTCATGCACTTAATATGGGATACATCCTTCGCCTTTCTCTCTCTAGCTTTAGCCATGCTGTATAAGTATTTATGACCCTCGGGTTTTTCAAGTAACCCGTACAACTTGTCTAGGGCTTTGGATCTAGCAATGGCTACGGCCTTTTTGGCTCTCTTTTTACATTCGTCATATTCCTTCTTCTTACTTTCTTCTAAAGATTCATTTCCTCCTTTCATCAGCTGCCATTCCTTAAACCTTGCTTTCTTTTCCTTAAGTGCATTCTGTACCTCTTTTGTCCACCACCACGTGTCCTTATCTTTCATACGCTTCCCTTTTGACTCTTCTAAAACATCCTTTGCTACACCCTTAATACATTCACTCATCTCTTCCCAACACTCATTGATACTAATATCATTCATATCGCCCATTCCTAACATTTTACCTACCACTCCATCTCTGAATTTTTCTACACATTCATTCTTCTCTAACATATGCCATCTTATTTTTGGAGTCAGTTGCTGCTTGTTTCTTTTAAAGCTTATTTGAGTCTTAAGTTCGACCATCAGGAGCCTGTGCTGCGAGACTAAATCTTCTCCTGGTACCACTTTACAGTTTTTGACCCAGTTGAGTCGATTACGTCTTATTAAGAAATAATCGATCTGGGTCATATGGTGGCCGCTGTTATACGTGATCAGATGTTGCTCTTTTTTTTCGAACCAAGTATTTGCAACTGCTAGGTCAAAAGCGGCAGCAGCTTGAAGAATTGCTTCTCCCTCACAATTTCGGCTGCCGAGTCCCCAACCTCCATGTACTCTTTCATACTCTTCATTTGTTCGTCCCACATGCCCATTAAAATCACCTCCCACAATAATCTCTTCATTCTCCGGTATATTCGGCATCATGCTATCGAAATCCATCCAAAACTTCTCTTTCTAACAATCATCACAACCTATCTGAGGGGCATACACACTTATCACATTCAGAATAATACCTTGCCACATCACTTTCACAGCAATCAATCTGTCATTAACTCTATTTACACTTGTCACGCTATCTTTCAGATTTTCGTCTAACACAATCCCCATACCATTTCTTTTGCCATCACTTCCACAATAATAAAACTTGTATCCTTCACCGATCTCCCTAGCTTTCGTACCTTTCCATCTTGTTTCCTGCAAACATGCCACATTTATTCGTCTTCTCTTCAAAACACTAGCTAACTCTCTAGCTCTTCCAGTCATCGTACCTACGTTCCAACTTGCATACCTCACCTTTACATCACAGGCTTGCTTCTTATGTTGCACTCGCCCGGAGTAGTGCAACAACCCTTGCATATTTCTGGCAGGTGCCGGGTGCTGCCCCTGCGCGTCGCCTGCGGGGAACGCCCTAATCCTATCGCACTCATGTACATACTTGGCCATACTGCAAGAGGTTTTGGCATGAATTTTACCAGCCGGCCGCCTGCCTGACGCCAACCCTACGCCAACCATGTATAAAATGTAAATTAATCTCAATATATAACCCAGAAAATAAATTAACGTAAGATATTTAAGGCAAAATTGGTTATTCCAACGTTTCAATCAACTTGTAAAGGTCGTAATCGCGGTATAATTCATGTGAGGGTACCGCCCTTTATAATGACGGCGCTTTACTCACACCAGTATCAATACTTTTGCGTTTTATTCGGTGAGTGAGAGTGCCGAAGGCCTCATCCCATTTCCTTTCTGCCTCATCCCGCCCCTCCTGTTATTCCTTTTCCAATCCCAAAGGCCATCAACGCACTTGTGCACTTACTATCACAGGCTATCCGTCTATTCTCTACATAAAAAAAAAACATGCAGTAGAAACACAACTTCTATACATTTTATAAAATCTATAAATGATGCCCGCGGTTACGCCCGCGTTATTTAAGGCTACTGATCCGCTCCCGTGGCTCATATGATTTTATATAGCCTATAGCCTCTCTCGATAAATGACCTATCTAACACTGAAAGGGTTTTTCAAATCGGACCGGTAGTTCCTGAGATTAGCGCGTTCACCAAACAAACAAACAAACAAACTCTTCAGCTTTATATAAGACTAGACGATGCCCGCGTTTACAACCGCGTTATTTAAGGCTACTGCTCTGCTCCCGTCACTCATAGCGTGATGTTATATAGTCTATAGCCTTCCTCGATAAATGGGCTATCTAACACTGAAAGAATTTTTTAAATCGGTCCAGTAGTTTCTGAGATTAGCGCGTTCAACCAAACAAACAAACAAACTCTTCAGCTTTATATAATAGTACTAGCTGACCCAGCGAACTCCGAATCGCCTTTTTAAGAGTTTTTATTTAATTCCCTTTTTTCTAAGCCCCTTTTCCAAAGTTACCATTGACTTAGCGCTTAATCTCTTATCATTTCAGAGTCTATAAATGATGAACAAACAAACGTAGACTTTTATGTAATATTGAATTCCCCATTCCTTAAAAAATCGGATACCCATACCGGCTTTAAAAATAATCCTGTTCGCCATCTTTTATTTCCTATCCACCATCTTTGATCACGAAATAGATGTTGTATTTGGATTCACCATCCCTTAAATCATCAGAGACGATACCCATATTGATGTTTAAATTTTTTCCCATCCGCCCTTTTTGATTTCCCATCCGCCATCTTGAATCACAAAATAGATGATGTATTTGAATTCCCCATCCCTTTAAACACCGGAGACGATACCCATATTGATTAAAAAAAAAAATTCCATCCGCCACCTTTGATCACGAAATGGATGGTGTTTTTGAATTCCCCATTCCTTGAAATATCGGAGACGATACTCATATGGACTTTACAAAAAATCCCGTCCGACATCTTTGATTTTCTATCCACTATCTTTGATCACGAAATAGATGTTGTATTTGGATTCTCCATCCGTTAAATCATCAGAGACGATACCCATATTAATTTTTTAATTTTTTTCCTTCCGCCATCTCTGATTTCCTATCCACCATCTTGAATCACGAAACAGATGTTGTATTTGGATGCCCCATCCCTTTTAACATCGCAGAAGATACCAATATTGATTTTTAAAAATTTCCCATCCGCCATCTTAGATCACGAAATAGATGTGGTATTTCGATTCCCCACCCCTTAAAATATCGACGGCGATACCCATATTGATTTTTAAAATTTTCTCATCCGCCATCTTTGATTTCCCGTCCGCCATCTTGGATCACTAAATAAATTTCATATTATTAATCAGCGTCCCGTCTCGAAAATCTCGCAAACGATACCCATATAGATTGTATCTTATTCGTTTAGCCTTTTTTTGCTTTTGACCCAACCCTCCCTTTTCTCGTTTGACCATTTTATTATTTTTGTCTGGCCCCTTAAAGTTGTGGCGTAATTTTATATAGCATATAGCCTTTCGGAATAATTGGGCTATCATAGGCAATAATCATTTTTAAAATCCGACTGCTAGTTCCTGAGATTAACCGACATTATCTTTTAGCCTTTTTAGCCTTTTGCCCGGCCCAAAGGGTCGAAGCGTTATGTTATATAGCCTATAGCCTTCCGGAATAACTGGGCTATCGTATACAAAAAGATTTTTTTCGATCCGACTGGTAGTTCCTGAGATTAGCGCGTTCAAACAAACAAACAAACAAACAAACTCTTCCGCTTTATTATATTAGTATAGATAAGATAGATAGTACAAGATGTCCCCCTTTGTACCTGTCTGTCTATATGAGCGCGATAAACTAAAAACTACGGAAGGGATTTTTGTGCGGTTTTTACTAATAGATAGAGTGATTGCCAAGAAAGGTTTAAGTATATAATTCTGCGGAGCCGAAGGCAAAGTCTAGTCATCATCGGCCCTGTATATATACCGTCCCACTGCTGGGCACGGGCCTCTTCTCTCTATGAGAAGGGTAAGGCCATAGTCCACCATGCTGGCCAAGTGCGGGTTGGCAGACTTCACATGTCTTTCGAGAACATTATGGAGAACTCTCAGACATGCAGGTTTCCTCACGATGTTTTCCTTCACGGGTAAGCAAGCGATAATTAACAAAGTAATACGCACTTAACTTCGAAAAGTCATTGGTGCGCGCCGTTGATTCGAACCCGAGACCCTCTGCATAGCAGTCTGTCGGTCTCTCCACTCGGCTATCGCTGCATTTCTAAGTCAAAACAAAGTCTAGCAATAAACATTTATCCACATAAAAGGTCACATAAAACCATATTTTCAGATCCTTGGGGGGCGTCCCAATACGGTTCTTTACCTAAGGAGATTAGTTCGAAAGTATGTTAGCAAATGTAATTTAATAAGATTAAGACATTACGTGAGCGATTACGAGATGAATTATTTCCGCGTTTCCGTATTTGAATCTTTTACAATTTCTCCGGTGAAGTCCCGTGTTTACAATTGTTTAC
The DNA here is from genome assembly GCA_944739405.2 of Euclidia mi. Lineage (NCBI taxonomy): Eukaryota > Metazoa > Arthropoda > Insecta > Lepidoptera > Erebidae > Euclidia > Euclidia mi. The sequence goes on from OX123203.2 coordinate 5,791,945, forward strand.
ACAATGAGGAACGTCAACAATGTTTTACAATCATTGTTAAATTTAAAAAAAGAGTTTACAACGTCTAGTGAATGATTAAATGGATTACGGTCACCTTAAAACTCTTGATTATAGTATTTTTGAGGCATGAATTTTAATGAACAAATAAAATGGGATATTGTAGGTAGTAGAGCCTTGCTGGTTTCAGCATGAATGGGGCGGCTCGATCGGGGAAGTACTACCCTCTCACAGACAATCGACGTAAAGTAACAGTATCTAAACTGTTGCGTTTCCTTCGGTTAGTGAGAGTGCCGGAGGCCCTATCCCCTATTCCTTCTCCCTCATCCCACTCCTCATCCTATCCCTTTTCCCAACCCCAAGGGGCGGCAACGCACTTGTGACTCCTATGGTGTTGCTTGAGTCCATGGGTGGCGGTAATTGCTTACCATCAGGCGATCCGTCTGTTCGTTTGCCGCCTATAACTATAAAAAAAAAATAACAGTGCATCAATATCTTGAAATTTGAAATTCATTACGAAATATTTTAGCGGGTATATTTTTGTGTGCAATTAGTATCATTATACAAGAGTATATTTTTTGTAGCAATTAGAGATAAATTGAGGAAGAGTTAAATACTACCTAAACTAAATGTTCACATATGTGTATGTAAACAGCTCACATCATAGCAGCAAAAAACATTTTTTTCGACGAATAAGAATACTATCCCTGCAGTGTACATATTATTTTAATCGCCACCTCGGCCGGGTCATGAACATAGGCCTCCCTAAAGTTTTCCGCATACGATCTTGGGCCACCCGCATTCAACCACTTCAAGCGATCTTAGCAACTTGGCCTTTGAATGCTCAATTATTGTTGATATAGGTATTTCGTATGAGTGTGTGGCCAAGTCACATGTTGGAGTATTAAGACGGCCTTAAGGCCTTCGACATGGCCTAACAATTCATGCCCTAAGATGAGAACTGGCACCGACACGACGCCGACGGTTTGACGTGCCCTTCCAAGCATAATGGTGCTGTGTTATAAATGCCACATGCGGTCACCCATCCAAGTTTTGACCTCTGTGAACGTTGCTTAACTTAGCCAATTTATTACGAACAGCAAATCAAGCCACGCTAGGAGCGTAACTTATTCGTAGTAACAGATCGTAGCATAGCTACATTATTATGAGAGTCGGTGTTGAAGGCGCGAGAGATTAATAATATGCTGATTCTGTGCGATTGAGTATTTAGGTAATGTTTTTTTTTATTTTTTTTATAGACTCACGCCTGTAAAGGGGTAGGCAGAGGTGTAATATTAAACCCACATTTCGCCATGAATATTAAGGTTCCACGTAATAGTGGGCGAGCCTATTGCCGTACCGGGCACATTACCAGACTCCGTGCTGTTACTGAGAATTTCCTAACGGAAAAATCCAATAACACTTTGCCCGACCCGAGAATCGAACCCGAGGCCTCCCAATCCCTCGCGCACATTTATGCCCCGAGACCAACGAGGCAGTCTAGGTAATGTTTCACTGCACTATTTTGAGATAGCAGTCTAATTTCTTCTTTATTTTATATTAATCAAGTCCAACCAATCACTGGGCAATGAATTGAAATTTAAATGTCTAAGAAAGGCGTTTCATTGGAAATACATATTAAATTGATGTTAAAAGTCACCTGAATATTTATTACTTGAACGTTATATCCCATAAAAACAATACTTGTCAAAAATACCAAGTCTCGCTACCGTAAAAAGTTGTGAGATCCATGTAATACCAAGTCGGTTAATTAAAAATCTTGAATGTTTTAAATAAATAGATTGACTCGTCCATCGCATGAAAACACAATATATCTCATAAGTAATAGGTACATACATAAATTAGATTGATTAGTGCGATTGCCAAGTCAATATATTTATTTAAAACATTAAAGATTTTTAATTAACCGATTTGTTATTACATGGATCTCACAACTTTTTACGGTAGCGAGACTTGGTATTTTTAACAAGTATTGTTTTTATGGGATCTCATTTTTTTTTGTAGGTAGTCTTGCTTTAGTCCTTTCCGGTACCTTGTACTTCTTGTACACCAACAACGATTTGTCTTAATTAAAGCTCTAACTGCAAATGTAATTTTGTAGTCCTATATATTTATATGGGATTACAAAGTTATTTATGCAGTTGATGTATCTCGAAAACTGGACAGAAATTGATTAATATTTTAATTTTTCCTTGATTCATATACTAAACACTAATGGTATTCTAAATTTGAAGCTTCTATGTCTGCTAGAAGTGCCTTAGACTTTTGATGATCGGTCAGTGAGTGACAAAATTAAGAATTTTGACTCGTTATAATTCTTAAACGACTGGTTCAAATTGAATAAAATTTAAAGTACACCATGTTTATACTGTTTCTGCATGGTAACAAAAAAATCAGGCTTCTAGTTTTATCCACAACGAAGTTATAGGAGGTCAAAAATGGCCTGAATCGCTTCGAGAAAAGGATGGTACGGCCGTGCCGCTTTTTTTTTCGACTTGGTGGGGGCACTGCCGTGCCCCCAGATACAAAACTCTTTCGTTATTGGCTGACTGACAGATAACTATACATCGTTATCGAGCGGGTAAAAATGGTGGCAGTGCGGTAGCGCACGACAATAGGGTTGTCATACGTATGCGTCACGTAGGTGCATACATTTAATAAGCTTTTTCGATTATGTTATATCGTACAATACCTTTATTTATTTAAAATACATTATAGTTTTAAATGTTTTTTTAAAAGTATACCTATATAGTATTGTATTTTTTTTTCGTATTGTAATAACTTTTTCACTAATTACTCTTTACTACTTCAATGTAATTTGAAAGTTAAGGCGAAATTATTTTCAAAAATATTAAATTATTATTTCGCAGTCGTCATATATTGGATAAAATTTTTACAAGCATCTATGTTAAAAATATGTTTTAATCTATTCTTAATTTTCATATTTTTGTTGTAATGTTAAAAAGTGTTAACATATTTAAAAAATTGGCAACACTAACATTAAGTGAAAAATTAACAATATAAACTTTTCAAATTATTTCACAAGTTTAAAATAAATACGTCTTTGTTATGTCAAATGAAGTCGAAAGGTAAAATGTTCTTACTTAAAATGTTTTTTTTTCGCAGCAGACATCTTAAACTAACAGAAAGCAGTATAAATAAGTTGTTGGTTTTTTATTCCAAGTAGACCTAAATATCTTCAAAAATATTTTAACAAAAAATATTCAATAAAAAGTAATTGAAAAATATTTATGTGTTTCATTTCAAAATTATTTCTAACGAAAAACCTACATTAATTATTTTGTATTGACTTAGTTACGAGTGATTATTAAAATATAATTTAATTTTGATATTTTAATAAGATACACAAGGACAAATTGAAATATAGATTCTTAATTACATAAAGATATTAAGTAATAACATTAAACTATTATTTTAAAAAATGTGCATGCTATATGGGTACGCGCGGCAACCCTAGTGTCGAATGCCACGACCTTGACCCGCTGGATAACGATGTTTACAGATAACGCACGGCCTTTTAAGAGAAGTGATGACATTCTGATATTTCTGGCAGTAACTGTATATGATTAAATAATCATGTATATTTACTGCCAGAGCAATATTTACTACCTATATAATTATTTTACTTAATTACTAAAGAAAAAAAATACTAGATTATAGACTTGTTACTAACCGCCATTTTCAATATTCGATCGATACATGGATTTCGAGATTCGAGATTCGTGTTTGACATATTTTGTATGGACCTTATGTCAAAGCGAATCTAAAATCTACTGATCTATCTATAGATTGAATATTGAATTCCGTAGTAAAAGTCTCCATCCATGAGTTTCTTACCCTGAAAAATACAAAACAAAATATCACCATAAATACTGTTACAATAAAAAAAAATATATATTACATTTGAATTTGGAATCTTACATTTTTATACGATTGTTTATTGTGTTTTCTCGTTTTGGCTCTAATACATTGTACAATATTTTGCTATATTAAAATGGAGTGGGGTGATAAAGAGAACTGAATCGCTGTGATTGCAGTACACAAAGTAGGTAAGTCTGGAGCCAAAAGCAATTTTCAAAACTCTCCATACACTTGGTATTAGTCAAATGTTTGTGTACCGGGCTATTAATAGGTACAATGAGACCTCCTATGTTTGTGACAGAAAAAGACCTGGCCGTTCACGTAAGGGAAAGAATTCGAAGAAATCCTGTCCGAAAGTAAAAGATTTTATCTCGGGAGATTAAGATAGCACCTTGGTATGGGACTAGCAGTCTATAAGAGACGCACTGGTCATTTCTTAACTGATAATTTAAAAAAGAATAGGGTGGTAAAATCGAAACAACTACTGAATCGGTACACGGTCACAGAAAATTTTTTTTTTGCGGATGATTTTTTTTTTTAAATTGAGTAACATTTTAACAAACAAAGCTCTAAGGAAGCTTTCCAATTAGTCGACAGAGTGCAACGTGGTCATAATCCGACTTCAGTGATGGTTTGGTGGGGTGTTAGCTATGAAGGAGTGACTGAGCCATATTTTTGAGAAAAATATATCAAAACATCGGCACAAGTGTATTAAAATACCATTCTTGAGAAGGTAGTTAAGAGCCCTTTTCAATAACCAAGTATGGTCCTTACAGCAAGACTCGGCACCGGGTCATAAAACTCGGTCCACGCAGTCTTGGTTGAAAGCGAACGTTTCGGACTTCATCAGAGCTGAAGACTGGCTGTCGTCTAGTCCCGATCTTAATCCGCTGGATTATGATTTATAGTCAGTTTTAGAGAGTACGGCTACGCAGTTCCTCTAAACGCTATGATAATTTGTAGTCCCTAAAACAATCCATACGATTGGCAGTGAAGAATTTTCCCATGGAAAGAGTGCGTGCTTCTATTGATAACTGGCCTCAACGTTTAAAGGACTGTATTGCAGCTAATGGGGACCACTTCGAATAAGCTTTTTATATTTTAAACTGTTTTATATTTATGTATTAAACTAACGCACTTTAAAAGTAATAAATGTTATTTGCAATTAAATAAATATTTTTTTCTTTGTTACAATATTTATGGCAAGACTAGGTATATGTCACCGAAAATAATAACAACCATAAAGGAGATGTACCATTTGACCATACATTATGGGCCTGGCAAGGACAAACACGAAACCATGTGTATTTTAAAGATAAATGACTACTCTATTATCCTGTATAATTTTTTTTTTTAAATAACGCTTAGTTGAAATAAGATACGAGATATTTGAAATGGAAATTATTCCACAACTAAATATACCTCAAAATTGTATTTTAACATAAATATAATACCTAGATGTAAATAAAGGAATGTCTTTGTGTCATATAGAACAAAATCTAGGCCAATAATAATGAATAATCACCTGTGTACTAGGGAACCTCGTAGGTACTATACTCGTCCAAAAAACTAACCACAACCACAAACAGCGCTGCATATTCTGAGCGCGAGTAGAAGGTAGTGATCATTATTTTGTGTCAGTGAATTTATATTCCATTACATTACAATTAAAACCGTACGAAAACACCAATAAATCAGAGCAAAATATTCACGATGCGCAGTAGCAACACGAATGACATAACAGATAAAAAATGTGTTGCAAATGGTTTGAAAAATATACTATAGAATAAAAAACAAATCCCATGACGGCGCCGCCTTCCGAGGCAGCCAACGCGGACATAGACGACGTTCCCGAGGTGACTCGGGTAGAACTCCGAGCGGCGGTGTTGAGGATTAAAAACACCGCCCCAGGACCCGACGGCATTCCTGGCCGAGCGTGGGTCCTGGCAATGGAGGAGCTCGGACCCCGACTGGGGAGACTCCTCACAGCGTGCCTTGAGGGGGGCCAGTTTCCACGAGCCTGGAAGACGGGCAAACTGGTCCTCATCAGAAAGGCAGGGCGCCCGGCGGACAGCCCGTCCGCCTATCGGCCCATAGTGTTGTTGGACGAGGTCGCGAAGATCTTTGAACATATCATCGCGGAGCGCCTCGTCCACCACTTTACCACGGTGGGCCCGGATTTGGCGGACGTGCAGTTTGGTTTCCGCCGAGGGCGCTCTACAATAGACGCAATAAGATCAGTGAGGAGTCTGGCGGAGGAAGAGGTTTCCCGGGGTGGGGTGGTCCTGGCGGTGTCTCTTGACATCGCCAACGCCTTCAACACCCTGCCCTGGAGTTGTATTCGTGAGGCACTCAATTATCACCGAGTGCCTCCCTACCTCCGCCGCATAGTCGGGGATTATCTTAATGATAGAGGAATTATCTACCCGAGTCATCTCGGTATTAGTCGGCGAGTTATGTCGTGCGGTGTTCCGCAGGGGTCGGTTCTCGGCCCCCTTCTGTGGAACATCGGCTACGACTGGGTGCTGCGCGGTACGCTCCTCCCTGGCGTGGGTGTCACTTGTTACGCCGACGACACCCTCGTCACTGCGAGTGATAAGACGTACCGGGCGGCGGCCATAAGGGCGACCGCTGGGGTCGCACAAGTCGTTGGAAGGATCCGGCGTTTGGGCCTAGAGGTGGCCCTGTCTAAATCCGAGGCCATTTGTTTCCACGGGCCTCGGAATCGGCCACCCGCAGGGGCCCACATTATGGTAGGAGGGGTCACCATCGGCATCGGGAACAGCCTAAAATATCTCGGGCTCGTACTCGATAGCCGATGGGATTTCCGTGAACACTTCAGACGCTTGGCCCCCAAACTTCTCGGGGCAGCGGCAGGATTGTCGCGACTGCTGCCCAATCTGGGGGGGCCAACCGCCTCCTGCCGGAGGCTCTACGAAGGAGTCGTGCGGTCCATGGCCCTTTATGGGGCCCCGATATGGGCGCACGACCTGACGGCCCACAATATCACGGCGCTTCGCGCACCGCAGCGCGCCATGGCCGTCAGGTTGATACGAGGCTACCGCACGGTCTCCTTCGAGACAGCGAGCCTCCTAGCCGGATCACCACCCTGGGATCTGGAAGCTGAGCTGCTGGCGTCACTCTATACATGGCGCCAGCAAGCCCTGGAGCAGGGCGAGAGACCGGCGCACCGTGACATCGAGGCGCGTCGGTCGGAGCTCCGCCAAGTCCTAGTGGCGGAGTGGAAGGCACGACTTGTGCACCCCAGCGCCGGGCACGCCACGATAGTGGCGGTAAGTCCCGTGGTTGATGAGTGGTTGGAGAGACGTCACGGCGTCCTCACCTTCCGGTTGACTCAAATCCTTACCGGCCATGGTTGTTTTGGCCGGTATTTGTGGAGGATAGGCCGGGAGGAAACGCCCGGATGCCACCATTGTGGCAGCAGCCGCGACCCTGTCGAAGACACGGCGTTGCATACTTTGGCGGAATGCCCAGCCTGGGCATCGCAGCGCCGTGATCTGGTCGCGGCTCTCAATACGGTTGTCCTCTCGCTCCCGGCCGTAGTTCTGTCTATGGTCCGGAGTGGGAGGTCTTGGAACGCCGTCGCCTCCTTCTGCGAAGCAGTCATGCTGAGCAAGGAGGCGACGGCCGCCCTCTCCCCAACCGTAGGTCCGGGCGTCGGGGACGTCGCACAAGAGACGACCTCCGACCACCCTAAATTCAGTGCCTGCGGACGATGAGCGCAGGGGCTGCTCCCTGTCCGCCAAAAGGCGGGAGGCGGCGAGGACACGCGCCGCCTCCCGCCTTTTGGCGGGAGGCTTTTAGCAAGTACCTTTGTGAGGTGATGGATGCGAGAAGTTTGATGGATGCAAGAAGTTTGATGGATGATTGCGAGATCATAACGAGACGGGGCCCGCCAACACAAACGGTGGGCCAATCCCGGGCGGGGTCGCGAGAAAGTATGCAATCCGCGAATCGCGTGACACCGCCAACACACGGGACCCGTAGGGACACCGCGGTGGTTTTTAGTGGGTATGCCCCGAACGCCTGTAGGGGAGAGCCTCCACATACCTCCTCCGCCAGCCCCAAGCCCAGCCGTTCTAATGGCTGGGTTGGCGGAGTTGAGATGACTCATAAGGAGAGTTTCCCACCGTAGTGAACCAAAAAAAAAAAAAAGAATAAAAAACAAAACGATTTTTACCGATTAATAACTATGGAATATATAATAAATTATATATTTCTTGATTCTTTTTACAAATATATTTATAAAGTAAGTAAAAGATATTGTTTTCTAATATAATAATAAATATATTATTTCCTCAAAATAATTTCTGCCTACCATACTTCAATTTATTTTTAATACTGGCAGCATAAGACATTGATCCGCCATTACCATAGCCTATTCAAAATCATAATCTTTAAAAACTAAAATCTTTCACCGAAGCTCTATCAAGAAACGAAAACGATGTATAAATTTCCTAGGAAATTTATAAAGGAGAAATACCAAAGACTGCCTGTAGCGGCCAGAAAGTTGTGAATCGTTGAAATTAAACATATAATTTTTTAAATTTATACATCGTTTTCGTTTCTTGATAGAGCTTCGGTGAAAGATTTTATTTTTTATTTACTATCCTTGGGGGGCGTCCCAATACGGTTCTTTACCTAGGGAGATTAGTTCGAAAGTATGTTAGCAAATGTAATTTAATAAGATTAAGACATTACGTGAGCGATTACGAGATGAATTATTTCCGCGTTTCCGTATTTGAATCTTTTACAATTTCTCCGGTGAAGTCCCGTGTTTACAATTGTTTACACAATGAATTTAAAAAAAGAGTTTACAACCTCTAGTGAATGATTAAATGGATTACGGTCACCTTAAAACTCTTGATTATAGTATTTTTGAGGCATGAATTTTAATGAACAAATAAAATGGGATAATGTAGGTAGTAGAGCCTTGCTGGTTTCAGCATGAATGGGGCGGCTCGATCGGGGAAGTACTACCCTCTCACAGAAAATCGACGTAAAGTAACAGTATCTAAACTGTTGCGTTTCCTTCGGTTAGTGAGAGTGCCGGAGGCCCTATCCCCTATTCCTTCTCCCTCATCCTACTCCTCATCCTATCCCTTTTCCCAACCCCAAGGGGCGGCAACGCACTTGTGACTCCTATGGTGTTGCTTGAGTCCATGGGTGGCGGTAATTGCTTACCATCAGGCGATCCGTCTGTTCGTTTGCCGCCTATAACTATAAAAAAAAATAACAGTGCATCAATATCTTGAAATTTGAAATTCATTACGAAATATTTTAGCGGGTATATTTTTGTGTGCAATTAGTATCATTATACAAGGGTATATTTTTTGTAGCAATTAGAGATAAATTGAGGAAGAGTTAAATACTACCTAAACTAAATGTTCATATATGTGTATGTAAACTACAGCTCACATCATAGCAGCAAAAACCATTTTTTTCGACGAATAAGAATACTATCCCTAGTGTACATATTATTTTAATCGCCACCTCGGCCGGGTTATGAACATAGGCCTCCCTAAAGTTTTCCGCATACGATCTTGGGCCACCCGCATTCAACCACTTCAAGCGATCTTAGCAACTTGGCCTTTGAATGCTCAATTATTGTTGATATAGGTATTTCGTATGAGTGTGTGGCCAAGTCACATGTTGAAGTTTTAAGACGAATGATTTTTTTGATTGAGAATTGACACCGACGCCGACGGTTTGACGTGCCCTTCTAAGCATAATAGTGCTGTGTTATACATGCCACATGCGGTCACCCATCCAAGTTTTGACCTCTGTGAACGTTGCTTAACTTAGCCAATTATTACGAACAGCAAATCAAGCCACGCTAGGAGCGTATCTCATTCGTAGTAACAGATCGTAGCATAGCTACATTATTATGAGCGTCGATGTTGAAAGCGCGAGAGATTAATAATATGCTGGTTCTGTGAGATTGAGTATTTAGGTACTGTTTTTTTTATAGACTCACGCCTGTAAAGGGGTAGGCAGAGGTGTCATATTAAACCCACATTTCGCCATGTAAAAGATATTGTTTTCTAATATAATAATAAATATATTATTTCCTCAAAACAATTTCTGCCTACCATACTTCAATTTATTTTTAATACTGGCAGCATAAGTCATTGATCCGCCATTACCATAGCCTATTCAAAATCATAATCTTTAAAAACTAAAATCTTTCACCGAAGCTCTATCAAGAAACGAAAACGATGTATAAATTTAAAAAACGTTTTCAAAAATATTTATGTTGACAGTCAATGTATGCTGCGGCTTAATATGTTTGCAAACAATAATTCAAATTCCAATTCAAAATCATTTATTCATATAGGTTACAAAAGCAACGCTTATGAACGTCAATTCTCTTTTTTTTACAACCAGGTTCGGGATGGTAGGGCTATGAGAAGAGCCTGGAAGAAACTGATGCCACTCTTTTAAAAACAGAATCTTAATTTTACAATTTGTGGTACCATGATTGCTGACACAGCCAAAACACTTGGCGTCATTGATTAGAAATAGATGAAAGAAAAATAAAATAAAGCAAAACATGCGAATACTACAATAATAAAACACTATAGCTCAGTAGTATAGATGTATCAGCAACCAATAGGTTTAGGAATTTTGTGAAGTTGACAAGTAAACAATGATATGATCAGGGATAATTAATGTTAAACTACATTCAACAAATCATAAAAATATCCAAATCCTGCAAAATCATGTGTTCACGAGGCACCTCCACTTAACATGTCACTTATCAAAACGAGAATTTAACAAATTTATATAACAATTATGTTAAATGGTCAGAAATGAAAATAATCGTGAGTTAAACAAGCCTAAATCTATCCCCATTGTGTCTTATCATTTAAAAATTCTTTAATAGTGTAGTAAGCCCTCTGTAAAAGAAAGTTCCTAATTGTCCGTTTGTGTTTGTGCATGGGTAAATTCATTATTTCAGTAGGCAATTTGTTCAAAAGTCGTATACCAATCCCCGCAAATGAGTTCTGAACTTTATGTAAACGGTAGTTAGTTCCCAGTAGTTTATGCTTATTCCTTGTGTTCACTTTGTGCAAATCACTATTTTTGCTGTATAGAACTAAGTTTTTCTTAATGTACATTAAGTTAGCATATAGATATTGCGATGCAACTGTCAATATATCTACTTCCTTAAATTTATTACGTAAAGTATCTCTAGCACCTAACTTATAAATTGCACGTATGGCCCTCTTTTGAATGTCAAAAATAATCTGTATATCAGCAGCCGTACCCCATAACATAATACCATAAGACATAACGCTGTGAAAATAACTAAAGTAAAGTAATCTAGCAGTATCTATATCTGTGAATTCCCTTACTTTTCTAACTGCAAACGCTGCAGAACTAAGTTTGACTGCGAGACAGGCTATGTGGGCGCCCCCACTGAAGCTTACAATCTAAAGTGAGACCTAAGAATACAGTTGATTCGACTAGTTGAATTGTTTCCTTATTTAAAATTATATTAGTAGGAACACTTCTGACGTTAGGTAAAAAGAATTTAACACATTTGGTTTTGCTAGAGTTGAGTACCAAATTATTTGTCGAAAACCAATCTAATACTTGTGCAAGAGTGTTATTGACGCTATCAAAGTTACATGAATTACGATCAACTTTAAAAATTAGTGACGTCTCGTCGGCAAACAAAACAATATCACATAAATTTTGAACAAAGAACGGCAAATCATTAATATGTGTTAAAAAAAGAAATGGACCGAGTATAGAGCCCTGTGGAACGCCCATTCCTACTGGCAAAACTTGAAACCTACTCCCATTAACATCTACATACTGAATTCTATCTCTAAGGTAGCTGGCAACAAAATTGAGTGTGGTATCTCTAATACCATAAAGTTTCAATTTACGTAAAAGTGTATTATGTTCCACACAATCAAATGCCTTTGACAGGTCACAAAAATCACCAATGGCATCCTTCGAGTTTTCCCAAGCATTAAAAATATGCTTTAACAAAGTTACACCGGCATCAATGGTGGAGCGACCCTTAGTGAAGCCGTACTGTTCACTGTGAAATAAATTATTTGTGTGAAAGTGGCTCTCTAATTAATGCAAAATATTTTTTCAAAAATTTTACTATTAGCAGTATTTTACTAATGCAATCTCAATGCTCTTACTCTCATAGACAGGTGGTTGGCCAATTTGATATTACGATCGCGATTTTGTATGTTCAAATATGTCACACCATCAATTTCACCTTTTATGTCAAACATACTAACATTTATCAAATTCAGATTAGTTTGAAAATGTATCCTGCAATATAATTGTAAGCATTCACTTACGCTGAAACAAAGCCATAATTATACAATATAAAATATTTAAAGAAGTAGCGTACTAACTATAAAAGCTATGGAGGACATGGGTCTCCCTTGTTTGACCGAAAGGAATTTGACAAATTTTCACTTCCCAATAAAATTTTCGCGTAATTTCATTTGCCAAATTATTACTTAGCAAAAAATCTATTCACAAAAAACTTTTACGCAAACCTAATGTTTGGGAAATGAACGTTTAAACTATAACTTGTTTACCAACTAGTACTTTTGACATTTTTTATTTAGTCAAATATTTCAGTTGGACTAACAGTTTTTACGCAAAATCAATAATTATCCGAATCTAAATAGTTCAGTTCCAGGTAACCTACTAAAAACAATATCTTTTTTATATCAAGCAAGTCGTTTCTGGCACTCGTCGGCCGCTACCGCGGCACCGCTCGCTTCGCTCGCTCGGCTCGTGCGTAGGAGGTCACAATTCTAACCTAACCGAACCCTACCATTTCTTTAATAATTAACCTGCTTTAACTACTTCCATAAATAAACTAATATCACCAAACGTTTATTGTCTGAATATTGTTTGCTGTGATAAATCATTTGATTGAAGACCAAATGCCATACTGACATTATACTTGGTAATATTTTGCCAAGTAAAAATTTGACCAAATAAAAATATGCGTACTAAAATCATTCGAAATATTGCAATGGTATAAACAAAAGTTGGTAATGAAATTTTGTCAAAATCTTTTCGGCAAAACGGCAGGATCCCATAAAAGCTACGGAGGACATTGATACTGAGCTATAGAGGTAGAGATCCTGCACATCAGATGATATGACTAAATAAATATTAATTTAGCATCAAATCTGGGCTATTGGACTTTGGCTGAATGAATGGTCACATCCTATATTCTTACCGTTGAATAAAAAAGGATCTACAAAAAAGTTGTTACTGCAGACTAACTGCTCTTATATCCCACCCAAATAAAATACTGTCACATATTGTTAACAAGTGACTCCAAGCCTTCCTTCTAAGTTTTCTGAGGGTCGAATTACAAGAAAACAGCTGTTGATTACGACACAAATTGTAGTAAAGTCAAGAAAATTTAACATCCTTTTTATCAACTGAGTGCGTTCACCAGACCTCTGCTCACACCTTCGGACATAGAGGTGTGAGTTTTGTTATATTATCTCTCTCTATCTGTGCTTACTTAACTTCAGAAAGGCATTCGATATCATCAAGTTTGGCGAACGGTAGGTAGTCCTAAGCATAGCGACACACTTGCCGAAACTTTGGCTCCGAACCTTCAGTGGCTGAACTATACGTACTAGAATTATATAATATACGGTGACGGCGGCGGCTAATATTTGATCCCGTAACGCTCGATGTTTATTATTTTTTAACGATGAATGCAGTGAAATTAACTTATTTAATAGACTGAAATTAATTTGAATAAAATAGCAATTTGAGAACAGTTATTTTTTAGATGATTGGGTATTTTAAGAATAAAGTTGTATAAAATCATCAGCAGCCCATGGAAATTTCGGGAAAGTCTTTCTTAGTTCACCTCTACACTTTCTAAGGAACGTTAAGTCGAACTACTTCCCGCTAGACCACCGTAAGGGCGAGAATCGCATCGTATACAAAACCAGTTTCTAGTGTGCCTCGACTCTATGAGCGAGCCAAGGGAAATTTTTCAAACTGGTCCAGCGCCGACATATTTTATTGTTCATGCCAACGGTTTCTTGCGCTTAATGATTTCGGCAATGCGTTGACTGTCAGTCAGTCAGTAATGCAACAATTTACAAAAAAAAATACATTGATAAATAACAAGATAAGTGCCTGCTTAAGATATTTTACTTTTATCACTACAAGTTTTAACATTCTAATTCTCTCTTAGAATAAGAACTTAAAGTAAATGAGTTACTTATCTATCTGTATATATAAAATCCTTGCGTTACTGACTGACTGACAGACAAGCTACAGCCAAAACTATTGGGCGTAAGAAGCTGAAATTTTGCATGTATGTTCCTTGAGGTACAGTGCACTAAGAAGCGATTTCCCTCAATTCCCACGGGATCGGTCAAAACGGAGAAGTTGAAAAAAAGTGCAGGCGTAGCTGCTGGCGTCCTCTAGTATTTATATAGAATCTATCCGTGTGGTGATGGATTAAGAATACGGAATAGCACCACCCCATATCATCCCATGGGTGTCGTAAGAGCCGACAGAGGGAGCATATTATGCAGAAAACAGCACTGTAAGAGAAGGACAACTAGATACAAACCCTACACCAACCCGTTTGGCCAGCGTGGTATAGTAGGCCAATTCCTCTTTTCCTTCTTTTCTTTTCATCATCAGCCTTTAACAGTCCACTGCTGGACAGGCCAGCAGTGGACTGTTAAAGGCTGATGATGATGACTAATCAAAAAAATTATTACTATTATATTTTACACTAGAGGCTGCCCGCAGTTACTTCTGTATATTATTTCTTACATTTTTATCATATACATGAAAAGAGCATGTAGGGTGTTGATAATTATGCATTGAAAAGAATATACTATATCATCATCTTCCTAGTGTTATACCAGTTTCAACCAGAGGTCCATGTTAGCTTTTCCACAGAGCGTCTGCCAGTCTGACCTCCGCAACTCGAAGGGATAGCGATATTCCATGGTTTAGACTAGTGTCAGTTTATTTTGAATTAAGAAGGTACTGACGCCCTGTAACGACTGTCAAAGATCTTCATGACAATCGGGACCGACGGGTTTGCGTACTCTCCGAGGCACGGGGCAAACCATAATTAACAATTCGTTACTCACATAATTCCGAAAAGTCAGTGGTGCGCGCCGTGGGTTCGTACCCGATACCCTCTGAATAGCAGTCTGTTGGTATCTCCACTAGGCTATCGGTGGCTAAGGCGCGAATATATATATTATACAAATTACTCACTAAAACTTAAAAGCTTTTTTCGTCATCATACATTTTAAAAATCTCCACGATGTTTTGACTGCCGCCACCGCTCAGCTGATCGTCATTGCAGATAACTAATACACAAGCACACGTACCTACCGCGATGACGGAACGCAGTCTTTCTGCACGAGTCAACAGTTTACTACGATAAACCCTGGGGACTGTTGGTCGCCCTCCCTGTAGAAAAGGAAGTTACTAGAATTGAAGACTATCGAGTCCTCCCCCTGTGTTCACACGCGCGCAAACACACACATACACATTCATCATCGGCCCTGTATATAAACTGTCCCAATGCTGGGCATGGGCCTCTTCTCACTATGAGAAAGGTAAGGCCATAGTCTACCACGCTGGCCAAATGCTGTGCAGGTTTCCTCACGATGTTTTCCTTCACCGTTTAGCAAGTGATAATTAACAATTGAATATGCACTTCATCGAAAAGTCATTGGTGCGCGCCGTGGATTCGAACCCGAAACCCTCTGCTTATCACGGCCGTCAGCTCTCCACAAGGCTATCGCTGCTCATACACATTATTTATTTATTTATTTATTTATAGACTCACGCCTGTATCCCCGAAGGGGTAGGCAGTGATGATATATTACACCCACATTTCGCCAGGAATTTTTAGTTACATACACATTAGTATTAATGAAATACGCGGTGAGAGGTTTCAGCATCAGTGAGAGGTTTTAGCTGCTGTCTTTATTCACAATCTTCTGGTATACCTAAAATGTTTAATTGCCACCAATGCCCAAAGCTTTCGAGCACGTTTATCTGATATGCTGGCCAATTTATACCGTTAGTACTTTGTTGCCGAGTTATGGCTTAAGGCCTGTCTGTCCTGTACAATATAATAATAATCCTTACCTGGTTTTTGTGCAATAAATAGTTTATTTTCAAAGCACGAGCCGTATGTACGGCACTTGTGGAAAACAAAACGCTCGCAAACCCCGACCCTTTCCTATGTATTGTTAGAGAGTGATAATGCGTTACGTAACTTTCCATGACATGACAAATACAGGGTGTCACAAGAACAAGAGGTAGACTTCGGTTTGGTGATGACTAAACCGAAGTCTACTCGTTTTGGAAATCATACTAAGCAAAATGTATGCCTGGGAAACGAACTTTTTTTGTTGACACATTTTTAAGCCGCTATTAAAAGTGAACGCTTTCAATGCTCGAAATACCTACTTATCCATGGGTACATAAGACATCTATAGAATACATTGCCAGGGTAAATTCATCGATTTAATATCTAATTAGAAAAAATCTATAGTGACTTTGATCCTCAACACCTCCTGAACCAGTAACTTCCCAGGTATGATGCCGAAGTAAAAATGTTCATAATGATTGGTACAATATGGGGTTTTCGTTTTCATAAAGGGTCTTTTTTCACCCTGTATACATATATGCAAGTTTCGGCCAGTCAGTACGAATAGTGGGTCCTTTTTATGCCGTAGGCAAAGGCACCTATTAATTTCATTGGCTAATGATGAAAAAATAACACTTATTTTCTTGATCTCACTCAAAACTCTGATAACGGTTTTTGGATTTTTCTCAAATAAAGCTCTTTTTGCTTTTTGGCTCTCAATTTGATGGCCCTTTTTGACTTGGCAGAGATCAGATTTTTCACGCCCCGTTTACATGACCTGAAATTCAAGAAGGAAGGGAACACGTTGACAGATAGCTAATAAGTTCCGCATCTATGGGTCAATAAATTTCATTTACTAAAGTTATTTATTTAATTAAAGATAATTTGATAATATTCTCATGAATATGAGATACTCTGTGGCCTAAATTAAAAAATAATGGATTCTAATTGTAATACCGGATATTTGAAGTCTTAGGTAGTACCAGTTGATATTAGAGGATAATAAAATACATTCTGCAGTACAATATAATTCTTAACGAACTTTAAATGTTATATTGAAAACTCTTAATACGAAATAAACTTATACTAAACATTATTTTCTTCATCAAAATTATCACTTTCGCATAACGGTGGATAGTCAGCTGATTTTTCGCAAATAAATGCGAAATGTTTTTCGCACCACAGGTCGTCAAGTTGTGCAGAACGGTATATACCGCCACAGTACTCCCCTTCGGTAGAATTATTTGGTTCTCCAGATGAAAATTTGTCATAACCAGCTTCTGTGAGCGATTGACCTGGAAAATTGAATAAAAGTGTAACAATTATAATTGTACCATATTCCTCCAGTGGCCGCACACGTGATGGTATCGGTTATCTTGAAACCAGGTAACCTATATGCTATTCTAGACTCTAAGATAATTGTATAAATGCCATTTTTTTTACTATATATGCATTAATCGATCCGATGTGCCCGGTACGGCAATAGGCTCGCCCCCTACTACGTGGGAAATAAAATTCATGGCGAAATGTGGGTGTAATACTACACCCCTGCCTACCCCTTCGGGGATATAGGCGTGAGCCTATAAATAAAATAAATAATCGATTCGATGCGGCACCTGTCTACGAAAGTTTGAGCAGCAACGATGAACGAGTATTCTGTAGCATGACTGTTGGGCAAATCGTACTAGAAGTTACCTACATATTATGACACGCCTATTATGTCACCAGCCATATGTAAATAATGGTTTCGTTCTGCCTTGTTGCTTGTCTAGACCTGATTAAATTATTACATATTATCATGATTGTGAAAATGATATGACTCGCGTGTCATACGCTGCACAGATAAATGTCGATACGCCTGGCATCATCATCAAATCTGTCACGCCAAAAAGAAATAAACGTTTATTTGTCAGTAAATCCGGGGTTGAATAAAAAGAAAAATAAATTACCATGCAGAGTAGTAAAGTCTTGGCTCTCTCCATAAGTGTGGAAACCAATATAGGCAACGTCTCTCCAGATATTGGATCCTTGTATAGTCGCAGCTGGATATTTGGCAAACAGATCCCGAAGAACGTATGACTCATCAAGACTGTTTATGATAGCAAGATGGCCGCCCTCAGCGGCACAGACTAAGTGCGCACGTTTATACTGCCGCGGGATCTTGTGGAACTTGTAACATTTGTTTGTTCGTGTTTCGAAGTGATATTCTGAAAAAAATATTAGTTTATTAATTATCATCAATTTAAAAAAGAAAAGAAATACTAATTTTCCATAAATGTCTTAATTCTGATGTCATCATCAGCCTTTAACAGACCACTAGGTTTCCTTGAAAGGAGCAATTGGCCTACTATACCACGCTGGCCAAACGGGTTGGTATAGGGTATGTATCAAGTTTTCCTTCTTTTAGAGTGCTGTTCTTTGCATAATATGCACCCTCTGTCAGCTCTTACGATACCCATGGGATGATATCAGTAGTGGCATGCCTTATTCTTAATCCGTCAGCTCACGGAATTCTGATGTAACAAACATACCAAAAAAATACAACCCAAATTGAACATATCCTCCTCTTTTTGAAGTCGGTTGAAAATAAAACCATTAGTAAAAAATGTTCACCTGGATCAGTAGTACCGCAAATATTAGCTCCCACTAATGAATCAGCTCTGTAACACATGTAAGGACGGGGAACGTCACAACGCACGTCGGAGAAAAACCCCTCAGAATTCATTGAGATACATCTCTCGGCGTTATCTTTATTATCCGGTTCATTGTCAACCCATCTGTGAGTAATTGTATCTAGTGGCTTGCCTGGAAAATTAGAAAAAAATATTCTATATCTATCTATACAAATAAAATTAGTGTCTTTCTGTGATTCGAATTAATTTACACAATAACAGACAAACATTTGACTGCACGGTTGGTGTAGTGGTTTAAGTGGCCGCCTCGCCGGTTGACACTGCGTCGAGTGTTGTGGGTTCGATCCCCATATGAGACAACAGTTTGTGTGATTCATAAATAAAATTGTTGTTTCAAGTCTGGGCGTTCATTGTGTCCATTAGTTGTATGTTTGTTAAGTCCCCCGCGACACAGGATTAAGGCCTAACGCGGGCGTTGTCTTTTTTAAAAAACAAACAAAACATAAACAAAACTAATACAAGTTTATTAAGCGGGCTTAAATCGCGGTAACTAAGATATTTAAGGCATAAATATTTTGTAATTTCCGACGTTTTAACCAACTTGCAACGGTCGTGTAACAACGAGAAAGAACAAACGATAAATAAAAGTCATGAAAACAGACAAGACTTAGGAAGCGTGTAGTATGTAATTTAAATATGATCTTCTTCTTCTTCTCGAGTCGTTGGTACAGAATTCAAATGGCACCAGCCCAGTATGTGGCCACAGCAACGGCATTGTCAGTGGCTTGACGTAGAGCGGCCCCCGATTATCTGTGCGATCACTTAGGACACTCTAGCAGGTGACTCATGGTCTGTTCGGGAGCGCCACAGTAGCACTGCATGTAGGCCGCGTCAATCATACCCCATTTCGCTAGGTGGTGTCTGCAGCGGCCAACCTGGCTTCGTAAACGATTGACGGATCTCCATTTGGGATTTATGATCTCCATTTAAATATGATTATGATTGTTTATATTAATTTTACTTCATGCACATTGAGCTTACCATCTATAGAATAATAATCGCCCGGAGAGACAGAGGCATGAATTCCTGTGAAGATATCTTCATTACGCATCGTATTCATCATTGCAGCTCTGATTGCGTGCGATGTAGGTGACGCTAACATAGCTCCTGTTGACAAAAAATAATCTATGTAGATAACTTTTTAGGAGTAAGTATAAGTCTTTCGTTACATCATCATCGCCCTAGCGTTATCCCGGTTGCATCCAAGACTTACACGCTCTGGAGCCCGAGGTCCGCTTACCGGTCTAACTAAATATGACAGAATATTTTCGTTAGAAGTTTTCGTTACAATCGACTTTAATAAGTCACTGAGAAAAAAATAAACAGCACTCCAACTGGAAACAAATAATTTTTCTCAAATAGAAAATTTAAAATTATGTTTACTGTACAGAACTCGCAATATTTAACAAAAAAGCGCAGTATTTTTTTTTATAATAGTAGGCGGCAAACAAGCAGATGGTTCGCCTGATGGTAAGAAATTACCGCCGCCCATGGACACAAGCAACACCACAGGAGTCACATCTATGACATATCTTAGAATAATTAGTTCACATTGCAAATGAACGCCAAATATTTAACGCATTGGTAATGTAACCACCTTACAGTATAACTTTAAGGCCTCCCCTACATAGTGAATGCGCGTTTCTCTAACGAACGATAGATGGCGGGGCGCACCCTGTATTCGCTTTGTGCTACGGAGTGAACGCCGAGCGCACAGGATGCCACTCGAAGAACGTACACGCCCAATGTGAGGTCGGCCTCAATCTCACCTTCATGACGGCAGCGCAAGCGAGCATCGCGCCACACCGCCGGTATAACATGATACTTGATCCATCCTGCGTGGCTGTACTTATAATCACATCTGAATTTGACAGCACCTGAAAAAATAACATATTATTATCTATAATTATTGATTAGAGGATGCTCGTAGTTACACCCGCACATATTTAACAATTCCTCTCTAATCCTGTGAGAATATTGGAAAATTCAATGAAATTCTCTATGGTCCTCAAGGAACATGCACACCAAATTTTAGCTTTTTGCGCCCAAGTGATTTTCATTAACAAGCCACTACCGAAATTGTAGTCCACACGATCTTTCGTGTATCCTAAAGATCGAACATTATCATTAAATACATTCACACGCGTAAAGTGTACAAATAGCTCTATCCTTAGAAACTTCGGCACTTTAATAGCTTACTACACTAAAAACTATCTTGCTAGCTACTAAATTGTAAAATATCATGAATCTGCCATAATGGCTTCAAATGAAAATAACAATCAGATATATTTTTAATCAGATATACCAAATTTTGCCAACATTTAATAAAAGATATAGTGCTATTAACTATAATAATAACTTACCTAGTGACACTAAACTAATTAAAAACACTAAATACGTTACAACAACTTTCATTGTAAGTGATGATCACAGCTTCGAAGTAAACACACAAATGAGAGCACAA
Organism: Euclidia mi; assembly: GCA_944739405.2. Taxonomy (NCBI): domain Eukaryota; kingdom Metazoa; phylum Arthropoda; class Insecta; order Lepidoptera; family Erebidae; genus Euclidia; species Euclidia mi. The sequence continues at coordinate 5,813,177 of OX123203.2, forward strand.
TGCTATCAATTGGCTAAATAATTATGTAATAAGCTATCAGTAAGAGGTTATCTGTATTTTTATAAACATGGGGAATTTCTTAGTTTATAAGAATGATGTTAAAATACAAAATATAAGCTTGGAACTTATATACGTTAAAATTCTAAATAATTATACTCTTGAAGATATATTGGGAAGATTACGTTTCGTTATTATTGTTATCGGTGACGGTACATGGCATAGTGATCATTATCATCTTTCTAGCGGTATCCTAGACAGAAACCAGGTTCCGTTTTGTAGTCTAACCGGAATGAGCTGAATATTACATTAACTTTTAGAAAGAGCGACTGCCATTCTGATGACCGCAACCCAAAGGGAGAGCTATATTCAATGGTTAAGAGTAGTGTCAGTTTATTTTATGGGTACCGACATGGGTATGGGTATAACGACAATCAAACATCTTTATCGTGCTCTCCGAGGCACGAAGCAAGCAACAATTTACAATTCAATACACACATAACTCCAAAAAGTTATTGGTGCGCACCGTGGATTCGAACCCGATACCCTCTGCGTGGCAGGCTATTTGTATCTCCACAAGGCTATTGCTGCTTTATCATGGCATACTGGTGACCGCTACAATATTTGGATTTGTGAGGTTAAGCACGTTTGTCAACTTCTCGACGTACGTACGTGTATAGATTGGTCAACCGACTATCGTAAGCCTCACTTTTTCAAGCCTTGTAAAGTACGTTGGCGATTCATGCTGTCATGTAATCATTCACTGTCGCTATCGAGAGTCATATCACTCTAATACACTTTCACAAAACAACATATACCTCAAATATTTAGAAGCTTCATTTTAATAGTAATTAGGCCCGATGATAGCAACCTGCAAAAATATGTTGCGATTAGGAATCACTGCAATAGGGTGTGTAGGGACGCACAACGCCAACATATCCATAATTCTGTGAAAAACGGAGATCCAGCAAAGGTCTGGAAATTTCTTAAAACCCCTGGGGTCGGCAAACCACTACTCCTGATAAATTCAATATTGACTCGCTCAATTCTCATTTCGCTGCATCGTCCAATATTGATAGGACTACTAAAGAAAGCACTCTTAATTATCTTTCATCCTTGCCAACCCCTAGTTATTCATCATTTGTCTTTAATCATTTCACCGATAGTGGTGTTAACACCAGACATAATGCTCTTCTTAAGAAGAGCATAATGTCAATCACATCCAACGCAGCTGGTAGTGAATGCGTCAGCCGTAATATGCTCCTTCTCATCCTTGATCTAATCCTACCCATCATTACTCACATCCTTAACTACTCCTTGTCCAGTGGCGAATTCCCATCGATGTGGAAGGATGCCCTAATAACTCCCATCCCGAAAAAATCTCATCCTTCTTCCTTCTCTGATTACCGACCTATTTCTATCCTACCATTCCTCTCCAAAGTCCTCGAACGTCTCATTTACAATCAACTCATTCCTCTCTAAAAATAATCTCCTTAATCCATTCCAGTCCGGTTTCCGTCCAGGCCATAGCACCGCTACAACCCTTATCAATATTACGGATGACATCAGGGCTGGTATGGAAGGCGGACAGCTCACAGTCCTTGCTCTGCTAGATTTTAGCAACGCCTTCAATACAGTTGATTTTGACATTCTACTTGGCCGACTTTGCTCTCTTAACATATCGCCTACGGTGATTGATTGGTTTCGAAGTTACCTGTGTGGCCGCCGACAGCGTATACGAATTGAAAATTCACTTTTTTCATGGTGTAACACGACTGTTGGCATCCCCCAGGGTGGCGTGCTGTCTCCTTTACTCTTCGCAATTTTTATAAATTCTATATCAAACAATCTTCGCTCTTCCTACCACCTTTATGCAGATGATCTCCAAATATATTCGCAGTCGCCACTGGCTCAGATGTCATATTCTATAGATACCATCAACAGTGATCTTGAACAGATTAGTAGCTGGAGTAAATCCTATGGACTTATGGTGAACCCCTCGAAAACACAGGTCATTGTTGTCGGTAGTTCGAGAATGTTATCGAAGATCGACTGGTCTCAACTTCCTGACGTTATATTTAATGGCACTGTAATTCCTATACAGGATAAAGTAAAAAATCTGGGCCTAACCATCGACTCTACCCTTTCCTGGCGCTCGCAGGTCCAAGAAGTGAGTCGTAAGATATTTGCTTCAGCAGGTTCATTGCAAAGACTTAGGAATTTACTTCCTACTGCCACCAAAATTGCACTTGCAAACTGTCTTCTATTACCCATTATTGATTATGCAGATGTCAGCTATCCAGGTCTCGCCGAAAACCAGCTTGACAAATTTGAGCGCCTTCAAAATCTCTGTATACGATTCATATTTGGATTACCCAAATACGATCATGTGTCATAATTTCGCAAACAACTCAAGTGGTTACCAATACTATTTCGCCGGTATGCCCACATACTTTCTCTACTATACAATATATTGTTTGACCCTTCTACTCCCTCCTATCTTAAAGGACGATTCGAATTCCTTCATGATACGCATAATCGTTATTTAAGGTCATCAGAAAACTTAAAGCTGAAGATGCCAGCACATTGCACGGATTTTTATGATAAATCGTTTAGTGTCACTGCTGTTCGCCTATGGAATGTACTCCCATTACATATAAGACAGGCTCAGACAGACGGTAACAAGGTTCAAATCCTTAGTCAAGGATCACTACCTATCACTATGATATTTCCTGTTCTAATATAATTTTAAGTATTATTTATGTATGTGTGTATGTATGTATGTCTGTATGTATGTATGTATGTATGTATGTATGTATGTATGTATGTATGTATGTATGTATGTATGTATGTATGTATAATTATTTATATATGTGTAGTATATTGTTATAATATTACATAAATGTATATATTTAAAGTATTTATCATCCTATTACTGGTACACTTACAACTACCATTTAATTCCTACCAATAATATCTCCATCTAAAGGTTGCCTGCTAGAAACGCTGTTAGCGATAAGGCCGCCCTTTTTTTACTATATTTATTATAAAATTCCTGTAAATGTTCTTTATAGTGTACAATAAAGTATTAAATAAATAAAAAATAATTATAGCTATATAATGCGAAATGATGATAAGAATCACCATTTCTCATTATTAATTTAGTTATAAAACTTCTTGTCACAGGCATATTATCGCAGCGCCCAGACTTGTAAGCTAGAAACATGAATTTTGAACATCGGGTTCTTTTTATGATAGGGAGACCTACGAAGGATTTTTTAATATGCTACTTTTTGTTAGAACCGTGTTGGGTAACATTAAAATAAAGTTTAGGCCAGACGAAGCCAAGATCGACCGCTAGTATTCTAATAGATCTAGTAAAACGAGAAAAAAACATTCACCGGATAGTGACGTTTGACAAATGAACCAACATTTACACCGCACTCTGCCTGGCAGAGCATGTGGGAACGTCCAACTTGGTTATAATCTGTGCCAGTACTTTCAGGTTGGCAATTCAGTACCATAAAATATCTTTAAACTAGACTGAACCTGGTTGCTTAGATTAGACGAGACCTAGTCCCAAACTAAGCAGAGCTTGTACTGTGGGTATTAATTACTGTGGGATAATGGATAAACATAAGTATATACTTTTTTAAGGTAAACAATATATATACAATCTGGCTAGATCAGTATGTGGACTCGGGTTTTCAAGGCGAATACCTTGGATGCAATAACTTTCGATAACCCTAGGACGATGATGATGAAGTTTCGGCAAGATTCGATCAGCGTTCAGGATACTTCAAAACAGAATGGCTGGCTTCTAAGTCAGTTCTCTGAGCAACTTGGAGCTAGCCAATCAGAGCGCCGATTGCCGATAAAATGACGTGACGCGTGACTTATGATGGCTAATGTTATACTTAGCTAGTAAAGTATAAGCGTGGCAGGAAAACGGACCCCGGGCTCCAAGGTCGTAGGCCTTGGACCGCAACGGCGATAACGCTAGGATGAAGATGAATGGAGCTAGCAAGGCATACATATTTTTCGGCCTGCGAGAATACCAGCGTTGTAGTTTATACTGCAACAATAGCTGACGCAGCGGCTTATTTGTCCTCCACGTAACGCCACCAGTAATAATGTACTTACTTATATTTCTTACTTGTTTTAAGTGTTTCTGTCTTTATTTAATTTAGAACATTAAAGTAGGTAACATAATTTATAAGTAGCATATAAGTGAAGCTTAATCTAATACAAAAACCATAAAAACAAATTTAGAAAGTGAAAATATTTACATAGTTTAGGCGTCGTAAAATGCCTCCGCATCAATGTCATCGGGTAACGTGCCCAAAAGGCTGGCAGCATTGCCACGCTGGATGGCAATGCTGATTCTTTGAGCAAAGAATAAACCAGCCTTCTGGTCACGTGAAACATTGACTAACCGTTTAGATATTTCTCAGTATAAAGAACGAGCGCTCGGACCCCATGAGCCTAGCGTTTCCACCCCAAACGGCTCAAATACGTAACTAGCTACTAGATTACTGTATTTGCGCCGTTTGAGGGTTTCCGCAGATGCAGCAGCAGCGCCAGCATGGCCTCCCGAGCTTGGAACATGGGATGGCGCGAGGGTGTCTAGGCAGGTTGCGTTCCACACCAAAGGCCTACCCATTTTCCATGGCAACAATGACATACCATCAGGGGCCCAATTCTGCTATTTTAGATGACATCGACATCATATTTTGAATGGAATGAGATTATATTTTGAATTGACTCAAAATCGGTATTCTGCTACACAATGTCATTCTATTCTAATTTCGATATATTCAATTTAATGTCAAATATCCTGACATGAGTAGGTATTGCCATTAATGAAATAATTAACTTTATTGCTGGTAATTTGATGTTACAGCGTTGCCTATGATTTGTTTTTTTATGTAATATGCACGCAAGTACGCTCTCACATTTTATTTCACTTTAACAGTTCCTTACGATCTGATATATGTTTCGGGAAATCGCTTCTTAGTCAGGGCACATGAGTAAATGAACCGAACAGAGAGACAGCTTCTTAAGAGCTTGTAAATTTGTAACCTATTTTGGTAGGGTTGTCACAATAGGTTAAGACAAATCGCTTGTTCGGTATACGACAGATTCTGGATTGGACAGATTCGTGATTTGGCAGATTCCCAACTCGACAGATTCGTGGATTGGGCAGATTCTTGGACTCGACGGATTCGCTATACGGCAGAAGTACAGCTGTTGTAAATCAAATAGCGAGTGGAACCAAAAAAGGCATGCACCTGAAACTTTTAAAAGCACGGAATAAAAATATACATTTGTTACCAAGGACACGACGTGACGACGTGATTTATTTGACATTCCCAACGATACCACTAATCGTGTTGAATATTTTCTGGTAATATGATCTATTTTGCTAATAAACATAGGAATCTCCTTTAGCTATTATGGCCACTAGTTTTACCACGGGGATAGGTATCTAAAATAAGTTTAAAAAGAAATTGTGTAAGACAAATGAACGTTAACAAAACAAATGACTATAAAACGGTCAACCATCGATAGGGCTTACAAAAAACAGGTGCATGCGATTTTCGACCTTATTGACAATTCATGACAGACTTTTATTTGGTATTTTCTTGCTTTCTGTCATTGATACGTTATTAAAATTGTAAATTCTGAGTTACGTCAATAAGGTCGAAAATCGCATGCACCTGTTTTTTGTAATCCCTATCGATGGCTGATCACTTTCTGATAGTCATTGGTTTTGTAAACATTAATTGATTTTACACAATTTCACAACTAATTAGTTGTTAAGTATTTCGTTGCCAACATTGACAATATTTATTTCAAGATCGAAATATTCGCGAAACTTTTGCTCGAGCAATTCAACAAATGCGACAAAATTATCAGGAGTTATACCTAATTAAAAAACCCAATTGTACGTTACCATTGTTAAAATCTTTATAATGAAATACCACAAACAATAAACAACCATTATTAATAATAAAATACCACTTTTTTACATTAAAATATTAAAACTTGCAACGTACAAAACAAACAACGTGCGTCGTAATAACCCTAAGATTGTCAACTGCCTGTGCCTACGTAAACTGGTTCTTTCCACTCTCGCCGCGTACACGACAAGCGGCCAGTGGTCACGCACACATAAGCCGCGTGCTCGTAGTAGTGCAACCGATTCGCGCTGTTGTATGAAGCTGTGTCTCTGTTCCGTTTATCTACTCATGTGGTCAGGGACCGTAAGGGTGCAGCATACGGTCCTCGACGAACGTACATGCCAATTTTTAGCATCTTGTGCCCAGTAGATTCGGCTGTGCATTGCTGTTAGTCAGGGAATTGTGAATGAATTTTATATATACAGATGATACTACCTAGCAGTGCAATATGGCAGTCTATAATACTAACCAGTACCATTTTAGTAAATTAATTTATTCGTTGGATTGTGAGAGATTTTTTGATACATAATCAATAATGTTACGTACGATTTGAAATCGAACATTTAAAATATGGGTGTTTTGAATATGTGTATTTACAGTTTGACGTTTGTCTTTGTACAAAAATATATTTAGCAGAATACCGTTTATGTATTGTTCAACTCTCAATATATTCGCAATATCATTTCAATGTCTCTTAATTTAGGAGAATACCATTATGACGTAAATATGACACTGACATCATATCGAAACTGCATTTTGAACTAATATAATTAGCAGAATTGGGCCCCAGGTCTCTTACCGTCGTCGCGTACCAAACCATTTGGTTCAAGTACAGCTGGTACGTCAGACGCGACAAGAGCACGACGGATTATATCATTCAGATGGGCATGACGAGGAATTCTACCAGCGCTTCTGCTGCAAGATAGCCCATGGTGGCCGAGGCTATCGACGTCTTCTCCACAATGACATCGATGCGGAGAAACACACGGAGCATCTAAACGAAGACAAATGGCAATACGGAATGTCTCATCGTCCAACATGGTTCCAGTGTTGGACGATGGTAGTGCCTGAAGCCATAGACCGGATTCCCATTCTCCCACAGCCAGCAAGCGAGCACGCTCTGTAACATTTAAAGAAGTATCCAAAAGATTTTTTCTTACTATGTTACAAAGCGGCGCGTCCCACAGTCTTCGGGAGAATAGGTTGGTAGGCAAATCAGTGCTTGGACAAGCCATTTTCCAGGCGTTTATGGCTTCGGTTTTGCACAACACTTCTGAGTTAACTAGTGTAGGTGATAAAAAAAACCGGGACTTTAGCGATAGTAATGAGGCTAAGTTGACGGAGCCCTGCTTTGCAGGGCTCCTAATTTTGTGTTCAAGGTCACAAGAAAACTTAACATAATCTACATATTAAGTTGAACTGATGCCGACCTTCATTATCACCGACCGACCAATCAGAGAGCAGTGTGTAATTTGCCGTATTTTAAAGAAATGTAAAAAAGCTTTAAAAGCTCTTCTGAGATTGGTCGAACCGTGTAGAATCTTACGAATGAAATGCATTCGTAAGATACTTACGTCAGTACTTACATTTACGACGAGACGTCGCAAATTGATAAATTTACAGAAATGTTTGCGTAAAGTAATATAATTTTTATCTCTCATTTAGAATCCTACGTAATTTTATAAATTTCCTAGGCAATTTATAAACTTACGTTTCTTATTACTTTCCGGTGACATATACATTTCGCCTTATGATTTAGGGTCCCACGTAATAGAGTCCGAGACTATTGTCGTTACCAAGCACATTGCCAGACTCCGTGCTGCTACTGAGAATTCTGAAAAACTCAGTAACATTTTTGCCCGACCTGGAAATCGAACGCGAGACCATCCGATTAGCAGACGCATACGCTATCCACTGGACCCGGTGGTCCAGTGGATAGCGTATGCTATCCTAGTATGGTGGTCTATCCTCGGTAGGATAGACCACCTTTATACTACTCGCTACATAAATGCATTTACTCAACTGACTATCTATTAAGTCATCAGTGCATTCAAATATATTGATAACCTTATGTTTATAATTTGTTGTGCGGGGCTAGATTTTCTAACCCAATCATTAGCGTGATAGTCTGTAAGCTAAAAGTAACGTACAGAATGAAATCTATTTTAACGTGTTTAGTAATTTTAATTAGTGTTGTGTCTTTGGGTAAGTATTTTTTTATTTATTTATGTTCAGTACCCTGTTAGCCCTGTATATAAACTGCTTTGCTACTGTGCACAGCCCTCTTTTGATTATGAACATATGGACCATGTTTGCCTTCGGCATTTAGCAAGCAAAGGTTATATAATTTTATTGGAGTGACAACGCGGATTGAAACCGAAGCCCTCTATGTGACAGTTCTTAAGTCTCTTTAGTAGAACAGCATTGCCTTTATCCATGTTTATACTGATAAAGTAAAAAAGGAGAAGTCTCATAACGATGGCCAAAGATCTTTATGACATCCGGGATCAACTGCGTAACGTGCACTATGAGGCAAGCGATACAATTTAATACGCACATAACTTAAAAGTCAGTGGCTAGTATTTAGTAAAATCTAGATAAACTAGTAAGCGGATCCCAGGCTGGCAAATGGGATAACACTAGGATGATGACGATGCTAATGTCATCATCATCATCCACCCTTTATACTGTCCCACTGCTGGGCACGTGCCTCTTTTCATTATGAGAAAGGTAAGGCCATAGTCCACCACGCTGGCCAAGTGCGGGTTGGCAGACTTTACATGTCTTTCAAGAACATTATGGAGAACTCTCAGACATGCAGGTTTCCTCACGATGTTTTCCTTCACCGATTAGCAAGCGATAATTCACAATTTAATACGCACTTAACTCCGAAAAGTCATTGGTGCGTGCCGAGGATTCCAACCCGAGACTCTCTGCATAGCAGTCCGTCGGTCTCTCCACTCAGCTATCGCTGCTCATATGCTAATTTAAGACATGACTTTTTTATTTCAGGTGCTGTGAAGTTCAGATGTGATTATGTGTATAGTAACAATGAAGTAGGGTGGCTCAAGTATCACGATATACCGGCGGTTTGGGCTGACGCCCGCTTACGCTGCCGTCATGAAGGCAAGTACTAAAATTCATTTAGTTTAGTTTAAATCTTTTTGAAATCTATTGATTTTTAGTTGTAAGATAGGTACTTGCTATCTTTAAAATATCTTTTTAATATCATTAAAGTGGTTTTGTAAGAACGAACGATATTTTTTTTTTAACGACAACTCCCGCATTAGGACTAAATCCTGTGTCACGGGGGACTTTACAAACATACAACCAACGGACACAATGAACACCCAGATTCGAAACAACAATTTTTGGATCACACAAAGTGTTGTCTCGTGTTGGAATCGAACCCACAACACTCGGTGCAGTGTCAAGCGGCGAGGCGGCCGCTTAAACCACTAGGTAGGCAACCGTGCAGTCAAATAATAAAGTATACTGAGCAAGTAACAAGCGTTTTACAAGTCTACGCGGCTGCCTCCATGGTCCGGTGGATAGTGTATGCATCTGCTGATCGGGAGGTCCCGGGTTCGATACCCGGGTCGGGCAAAAGCTTTTCTGAGTTTTTTCGAATTCTTAGGAGCAGCACGAAGTCTGGCAATGTGCCCGGTAACGGCAATAGGCTCGCCCCTTATTACGTGGAACTTAAAATATTCATAAGGCTAATGGTGGGTGTAACATTACATCTCTGCCTACCCCTTTGGGGATACAGCATGAAGATATAATAAGACGCTCTCGGTCTAATTATTAACATTTCATTATTTATTTCTTGTCAACAGGTGCGATGTTGGCTTCACCCACATCGAACGCAATAAGAACAGCAATGAAAAACACAATATCTAAGATCGATATCTTCACTGGGTTTCACGCCACCGTCTCACAAGGCGACTTCCACTCTATTGATGGTTTGTGACAATTATTACCCCATTGCCAGTCCCATGAACCACATGAGGCTCATTACAATTGAATTTCTATTGTATCTGGTGTCGGACAGTGAAAGTGTTAATATTGGCATTGGAAGAATAATTAAATCCAAAGCTTCCAAATTTTGAAACATCAGGTATTCCCAAAAAAAACTCCTTCATTAGGTGTAAATTTTCGTTGCCGGCTGACTTTAGAAACTTTCCGCAATGGATGCAAATTATCCTAATATTATGGCAATGAAATCCTCGGAGCAGTGGTGAACAGCGAGGTGACTGCATAAGCAGCTCATGGGATTGGGTAGATGAAACTCCTTCCCTACGCTACAGAGATTTGTACTGATAGTATAATACAAGTCACTGTAAACATATCTTGCAAGATTATATCAACTACTTTGTCACTTTTGCTGTCCAAAACAGAAAACAATCCCTGAGCTAATTTTATCAAACAAACTTTAAAGTTACCATGACTGTGTAGTCTTATAACATGACTGCGTAGTCATATACCATGCCTGTGTAGTCATATACCATGAGTGACTGAAAAGTAAACGTGCGACAAGGACGGCTTCATCAAGGTTGAAAGAAAAAGAAAAAGAAGCCTACTTGTCGAAGTTTTTGTGGTACCGGATTAGCAGGACCTAAAATGCTGCTGCGTCCCGCAATACCAACCACACTGATGTATGTCTCCCGGCTGCATCACTCTACAAAGGATAAGGAGGTAGTGGAGTACTTACGCACGAAGACCAACTGGACCTTGAGAGTCGAGAGATTGGAGTCTCGCCATAATACGAACTTCAAGTCGTACGTGGTTCGGGTGCCGACTCAACAACTTGAGACTTTCTTAAAGGAAGAGTTTTGGCCGAAGGGTGTTGTATATCGGCGTTTTCATGGGAGGTTACGAAATAACACGCAGCCTAACATGAAAACAGTGTTACGTGTGTTGTTTACAGTGTAAACAACAACACGCATTTCGTTTAATAATTATATATTTTTTGTATATATGTTAGTCTTTAAGGTCTATGGGTTTTTCTACCTGAGAATAAATGGTTTTATTATTATTATTATATTTGATGTGTGTCAAATATTTTATAATATCATCACAAATTCTAAGTGGTCTGGGTAAATGACAAATTATTTACAAGATCAGGTCTTTTCTCTCTTGCCAAATTCTCTTGCACTTACTCGCAGAATAATTGAGTAGCACAAATTTGTTTCGCAGGCAAATCATTGGAAGATATAAGTCACGTGTGGACCGAAGAAGAACCAGATAACAAAGACAATGCTGAAAGCTGTATCTCAATGAATTTGAAAGGGAAAATTTCTGACGTGCGGTGTGATAAACCACGTCCATACATATGCCACAGACCTTTTTCGTTAGTAGGAACAAATTTTTGCGGTACCCTGGACCCAGGTGAAAACTTTTACTAATATAGAAAGCTTAAGATTTTGTTAGTTTGTTTTGCTAATCTCAGGCACTACTGGACCGATTTGAAAAATTATTTCTGTCTTAGATACCCTACATATAGGACGTTCGATGACCAGCTTGGAGACATCCTAAAAAAAGGACACGTTAGAAGTACCCTTAACAGAAGAGCATGCATGAGAAACTTGATGGGAGTGAATGAAGCAAGAGAGGTGTGTCAGGATCGTTGCAAATTGCGTTCCGTATTCTCTGCCTACCCTTACTATGTATGTATGTATGTAGATAGCATATTGATTGAGGAAGGCTATAGGCTATATAGCATTACGCTATGTGCCTCGGGATTGGAGCAATAGCCTTAAATAACGCGGGTGTAACCGCGTGCTCATCTAGTGATTTTATATAAAATTATGAAGCAACTAGATGAGCCGTGCTATTAAAGGTTACTGTTCCGCAACCATCGCTTATAGCGTGATGTTACATAGTCTTCCTCGATACATGGGCTATCTAACACAAAATCAATTATTCAAATCGGACCAGTAGTTTTTGAGATTAGTGCTTTCAAGCAAACAAACATATTCTTCAGATTTATGATTTTAAGTATAGATTGCTGTTCTGCCTGTAGACTGTCTCACTGCTGAGCACAGGCTCATCTCATAGTAGGTTAAACAAATTTTCGACAACATTATACGGAACTCTGTGGGTGTAATATTACACCTCTGCCTACCCCTTCGGGGATACAGGCGTGACCAGTTGGTGCAGCGGGAGTGTAAGCGACTGCTACGCCGATGGTCGTGGGTTCGATTCCCGCTCAAGTCAAACAATTGTGTGTTTCTATGCATAATATGTACCTATGTATTTACAAAAAAGTATATATGTATGTTTATCCATTATCTAGTAACCGTAACACAAGCTCTGCTTAGCTTGGGACTAGATGGTGATGTGTGTATGTGGTAGAATATTATTAACGGCCGTGTGTGCTGTAATATAGGCTGGCTTGAGAACGAATGGTCTAGAAAAATATATATATCGAACTCTCAAACACATTGTTTTCCTCACTTGTTAGCTTTCACCGTTTACCAAGCGACGTTAAACAATTTAATGTTTGTTTGTTTCTCGGGTGCATAGGATTCTCACCAAGAACTTAGGGTCCCAAGCCAACCTCACCTGCAAGTGGTGCACCTGCCGATCAACGGACGAGGCTCTGGCAAACAAAATATCCCGATAAGCGGCAATAGGCTCGCCACCTATTACGTGGGATCAAAATACTGGCGAAAAGTGGGCGTTTAATATGCCTCTGCCTACCCCTTCGGGGAAACAGGCGTGAGTCTATGTATGTATGTATGTTTCTCGTGTGAGTGTGTACCAACCCTGGTGTCGGAGTTTTCAGTTAGGATGCAGATGATAATCGTCTGTGTAGCAACATCACCCCAGAACACTGGGTGGTCTGATAAGGTGTAGACGTTGGTATCTGGGATGATGTAGTAGACCTCATACATAGACTAAAATAAGATCGATATTTTCAGAATACCAATTCGATACACGAACAAGCAAATGTTACAAATTCCACACAACGCCTCGAACGTTCAAGCGAGCCCATTTAGTCTGTAATGCTGAAGGCGGACATCTTGGAGTCATCAACAGCGATGTAGAATCACAAGTTATTCGTGAAATCTTTGCTAGGAACCCACCGCATATAATGATTGGTAACTTCATGAAAGATGTCGCCTTCATGGGCTTTCATAATTATGGAGAGAGCGCTGATTGGACAACTATTGATGGTATGTGCTTTTGGTTAATTTATGCAACACTTTCGCTAGGTCTACACTGCGAAACTGCAAAATAATGAGGCAGCAAACTGGATAATTATACATGAATGTAGTATAAGTGACTGCACTGTTGGCATGGTGGCTTACGGCCCGGTCACAGCCTACAGCGGCGGGCGGCAGCGGCGAGCGTTTTCAATGCACATGGCGCGTTTACTGTTACGCGGCGCGCTGCCGTCTCAGGGTAAACGCGCCATGTACATCGCCCATGCCGCGCCGCTCGCCGCTTAGACCGAACTCGTGACCAGGCCGCTAGGCGGTCGCTTCGCCGCTTAGCACTGCGCCGACTGTACTTTCGATCCCCACACTAGCAACACTTTGTATGATCCATAAAATTATTATTTTAAGTCTGGGTGTACCAGGTTCCATTGGTTATATGTTTGTAAAGTCCACCGCGACTGGATTTATTCCTTCTTCGGGAATTATATTTCTAAGAAAAATAAAGAAACCTTAATAAATTGAGAAAGAATAAAGATTTGAGTACCTATTTAAGCTTAGTATCTCTCTTTTTAGGTCAGACACTCAAAGAAGCCGGTTTTGACAAATTCGAACCTGGAGAACCAAATAACTCGACAGCAGGTCAATATTGTGGTGCCGTAGGTCGCAGTGGACTTCTTCATGACATGTGGTGTGAAGATCATTTCGCATTTATTTGTGAGAAATCTCCTACTCATCCTAAAGTCTGCGAAACTGAGCATAGCGATGAGGTAGATGATATAGATGTTCGGACATCAGATTGAAAAACTACAACAAATCTATATTACGAGCTATGTGTAACATGTGTGTAACCTACTGTCACTTCAGCCAAATTATGTAAATAAATATGTTGATGTAAATTTTGTTTAATTTATTTGGCCCACGAGATGGCTAATCTCGTACTTTTTCTAATTATTTCATTTATTAGTCGATTTTAAACTCTACCTGTATAGGTTTGTAGGTTTGCTCATGAGACTCGGTAGTAAGATATAATAACTAATACATTATATAGACCAAAATATGAAATAATATAAAGGAGCGAAAGAGCACGCGCGATGACCGCTAATTGAGTCCGATGCTTATTGAGTACTAATGACTGATTATTACAAACTGTAGAGTAAAGTAAAAATGCTGTATTAGGTGTTTGAAAGTTTGAAAAATTATAGTGTATAGTTTCACCGTAAACTGCCAATACACTTTTGATTTTTGATTTTTGCGAGTTCCAGGACAGTTCATCTTTCCCCGGGACTTCACGAGTGTCTAAGCTAGATGTCTTCTATGTTCACTGCTGCTGAATCAGGCTACACGGGAGATATAGTGGGGGTATTGGGGGAGGGGCCAAGACCTAGATGAAAAAGATGCCGAATTTACCTTCGTCATCATCCGCCTTGTATCAAAATCTATTCTTCTGCGAGTCAAATTCTTCTCATTATGAGAAGTTCGACCAAAAAAGATTTGAGGTCTGTCAATCTGCACTTAGCCAGCGTCGTAGATTTGAGCTCTACAGTTCTCATAGTCAAAAGAGGCTAGTACCGTTCAGATTGTTTATAATCTCACATCCATTTTTGTCATCCATATTAAATTTAATCCGAAGCGGCAGCGATGGAGAAACTCAGTTATTTATCATTCTACCTATACTGAAAATCAAAATTTGTATCTTCAAACTTTCCACGAACACATTGACTTCATAAGCGGCAATAGCCACCCATTACGTGGGATCAAAACACTGGCAAAAAGTGGGCGTTTAATATGCCTCTGCCTACCCCTTTGGAGAAACAGGCGTTAGTCTATGTATGTATGTATGCATTGATTTCAATGGGTTCATGATACACATTTATTAATACACACAAAATCATCATCCTATCAATCAACCAAAATGGTCCAGTAGTGTAGAAGGTATCAGGTGACAGCCAAATGTACATGAAGAATTAGATATAATACGATAAACAGACTTTAGCCCCTTATCTAAATAATTTGTTGAATTTGACCTTATATGACGCATGAAGATACTTTATTTATAATAAATGCTTATTATCAATTTATCGTTTAATGAAAACATAAATGGGAAACCCACTCGTTTGATTTAATTAAAATAATTAAAAATACATTTTATTTAAACCAATTACATACATACATACATACATAGACTTACACCCGTTTCCCGGAGAAGGGTAGGCAGAAACTACGAAACGCTATATCTCTCTTGCTTCATATTCTTGATAACAACTACTTTGTCGAAAGTTGGACAGTAGGCTGAGATAAGGGCGCGGAAGAAGAGTGGAGGCCACGTCTCAACAAGCGTAGTGTTGGAGGCCCCCTTGAAGATGGACCAACGACTTCAGAAGTGTGGTTGGTAGTAGCTGGATGGCGTTAACGGGTGATTCGTTCTTGTGGCGTAGCCTGTGGAAGGCCTACCTACGTTCAGGCAGTAGACTGCAACCGGCTGATGTGATGTGATGTGATTACGCTGAGATAAAACTATAATTTAAAATTCATACAGCATTTAACGGCTACTAAAGAAGCTGCTAATATTATTCGATCAGGTCTGTTGGTCTAGTGGTTAGCGACCCTCACTGATAAGCCAGAGGTCGTAGGATCGACTCCCACACAGGACAAATTTAGAAGTAATGAGCACGTTTTTTTTGGATCGGGCTGTAATTTATCCAAAATACATATCATGTATTCGAGAATATATGATCAGTATGACTATCAGCCATCTGGTACAGGTACTGGCTTGTTTGGAGACTTAATTACGTATTGACTGTTTCTGTGGTCCTAATCGACTACGGATCAAGAGGTGGCGAGTTCGATTCCTGGGTCAAACCAAAAGTGATATTGGGTTTTGCTGTTAGGAATTATCAAATAAAATTTCGGAGTCAGGGAGTTGGCGGTGTCACGCTCCACTGTCTCGGAAAACACGTTAAGCCGTTGATCCCGCGCCCAATTCCTCTCCTTACTTGTGGCGTCCCGTCAGACTATTCGAGTGAGGGAATAAAGAGTGCACTTGTGTTTGCGCACACCCTTGTGTACTATAATATGTCCCGCGCATTTGGCAAGTCTCATGTAAAAACAAGCCACCGTGGCCGGAATCGGTTCTATAACATTTGTTTGGAGAATTTGTTTTGGAAAAAAAACAACACAACTTTTTACAGCACTATAACGTGATGTATATGACGGTCGATGTATAAGGACGATGCACTTTATTTATTACCTATAGACTAGCTTAACCATGGTACATGTTACTTTTTTTAACCTAATGGGAAGAAAGAGGAACTCACCAAGCACCCTCGGATTGTGACTCGGATCGACAATCCGAGGGTACAGGGTGAGTTCCTCTTTATTTCCATTAGATAACAATAGACTTCCGCCAAGTAACGCCTGATTGAATCAACCATATATATATTTTATTTAATAAATGCTAGCTACCATATCAGGGTTCAGGTTCTTTATAAGAAAACATCTTTAGCAGCCATAATTATCTCTACGGAAAGCCGTGTTGTGTGTGGCCTGATTTATTAAGTTGTCAATAAGACTAGGCAATTTGTCGAATTAAACACGAAATAATGGCATCATGATATCTTGAAAAAAAAGGTTCCCATTGTTTTGACTGTGGTGTCGTATTATTCTAGAGGTTCCTAAGTTAGATAATCATGCCTGGTGGACCGTAGCGCAACCAACATTGGTGAGAACTTGTACATAGTAATCACGTGCGAGAACTTTAATAATAAAATTCAGCATCTAGTTCACTCGGTAAACGTTTATTGTAGCCAAAAGGAAATTAACGGCATTTCATAAAAACCTTTATGTCCTCATGTTTGTAACTTCAACAATTTATGTTTTAGTCCACAGTAATGTTATTTCATATGCTTAGTCTTAATTATTACCATTATACATGCTATGGTTTCCGGCTTTGTAGGTTATACAGTGTTCTGGTTTCTTTTGGAAGGAAGTATTTATGATGGCCAAGTCATGAGTGCTGGCAAATTGCAAAAAGGACAGTACCTGGCGATTTGTTGTGCCATATCTATAGCCATCATGTTGTTCGGAGTAGTCTGTGATGGTAGCACCAACGTGTACATTCAAGTCGGCTCCCACGATGGTTTGTTCTTCGGCTGGGATTGCATCAAACTATCCAACTCGTCCCAAAATTGCTCATGCTCGGCTTCTGAGCAACCACTCTAAGGAACGTAAACCGCCTTCCAGTCTGTGTTCCAATATTTCAAGTAGTCAGTCGAAGTTTATTGCATGCTGTTTGTGAGTTCTTTCATAATTCATAATATTCTATCACATTCACACAACACCATCTAGTCCCAACCTAAGCAGAAGCTTGTACTATGGGTACTAGACAATGGATAAACATACCTACTTATATACTTTTGTTTTTGTAAATACATACATATTATAAATAGAAACACCCAGACCAAGACAAACATCCATGTTCATGCACACAAATGTTTGACTTGAGCGGGAATCGTACCCGCGACCTTCGGCGTAGCAGTCGTTTACACTCCCGCTACGCCACCGGCTCGTCGTTTTTGCGACTCCTGTCTCTGTCATCGCCTTGGGGGTATGCCCTAGCATTTTTCTTGTTTTCGATTGAATTGCTATATACATTTGGTGCATTTAAAAGTGCAGCGTCGCTTGTGGGAAAGCCCTAGCCTTTAAACTTATTCTATTTTCTGTGTTTTTCATATTCAGAGGTTTTTCATTTGGCTTATAGTTTTACAGCTGGCTGCCACCCTACGCTAAGACAGATTGGTCCCTACTGGGCTTGAGCGCCACCGTTGACCCTTATGGTACGGTAAGTTATTATTTACCTTTGAAAAAAACTTGTACTATAATTTATTAAAATAACTATTATATTACATTATTGCTGGCTCCCTCATTCAAGGTTGAGCCGTACGATGGATATTGAATGCGGGCCATCAGTGGGCTGAATCAGTTAAAAGTGTCAGACAATATCCTGCATTGTACTCGCCTACTAAACTGATTTTGTCAGGACTTTAAAAGATCAAGAAAAGATTCAAGAAAATGAATTGACAAAAAAGTCATGTCTCTGAGTTTGTTTCGGACTTTCTTTTCAAGAAATCATTAAGCTAGGAAAATCCGGTATCATCTAGAATAGGGTTTTGAACTGTACAAGTGTTGTTAACAACCAAAATGCAGAAATAAATACGTCTTTATGTATTTATTTAATTTTGCTATTATAACACGTTAGTTATACAATGTCGTTGCATCACGATTAGATTCAACAAATACATCATCACAAACTGGTGGGTATTCTGCGTCCTTCTCACAAATGAATGCGTAGTGTTCTTCACACCATAAATCGTTGAGTAATCCGTTCGGGAGTATAGAGCCACAATATTCTCCCCTGCTCCTATTGTTAGGGGTTCCTTTCTCAAACTTATCAAAACCAGCCTCATGGATCGTCTGACCTGTAAAACAAAGTATTAAAATTTAAATAACGATATTTTTATATTCAGTCTATGAATAAAAAATATTTTTGCTTCGAAGTCAACAATAATTGTTGTTCCGAGTTTAGATGGTCAGGGTTTTGTGATCGGATCGGATGCCTTCTGCATGGCAGTCTGTTGGCATCCCCCCGTGGGATCTTCACCTTGTCCTGGTGGGGGGGCTCAGTAACCGTGGGTTTGAGGTACAACCACGATGAAGCTAAGCGGGATCCCGGGAGGGGACGCTCCACGTCGACTTGCGTGAGGCCTGCGTAGGATGCATCCCAGGGTGCGGGTGCGGGGGACAGTTATGTCTGTCCCTCGCAGTCGGGTGCGGTCGCGGGAGGAGAGGCGTGTCGGTGTTGCGTTGCCGCGCGCCCTATCTCCCGCGACCAAATGAGGGTGCACCATCGTTGCGTCGCGGTGGGGCCGCAGAGGAAGAGGAGATGCGGTGTGGCGTTGCCGTCCTCCCTATCCTCTGCGGCCGTTGGGTGTTTTGGCGACGGATCCCAACACCTTCATCCGCCGCCAAGCGGGTTGCGTTCGGGGCCCGCCTGACCATCTGGCGGGCCAATACCCGTCGGGGGTTAGCGAGGAATGCTTCGGTGAAACCCTACCCTGCGACACATGGGTGCATGAGGAGCACCGGTTGGTTTTTAGTCAGTACGTGTCTGACAGTCCCCTTCGTCCTTACCCCCCAGGGCGGAGGGACTCCATGAGGATTTTCCAACCCAACACCAAAAAAAAAAATGGCAGTCTGTTGGCACGTCATCGCCGCCCAGGCTTTCAACTACGAGTATATCTATGCTAAATTTCTTCAAGATTGTCTCAGTGGATAAGCCATGACAGTTCCATAGGCAGACAAACTGATTTTGGCATTCATACTAATCGTATAGTCTGAACAGTCATTGTATTTTATGTTAGTAAGTAAAGACATAAGGACATTTATTTATTTCTGCACTTTGGTTGCTTACAACACGTATACAATGTAAAACTCTATTCTAGATGATGCCGGCTTTTTCTAGCTAAACTGACTTCTTGAGAAGACAATTACTTTTTTTCACTTTAATTTCTTTCATCTTTTCTTGATCTTTTGAAGTCCAAACAAAATGTGTTTAGTATGTGAGTACATTGTGGAATATCGTCTGACGCTTTTGACTGACTCAACCCACAGATAGCCTGCATTCAACAATTTTAATACATTTATAAAATTACCGTGAATAGTCCTCCAATCACCACCTTCATTCCAATTATGGAAGCCGACGAAAGCAACATCCTTTCTGAAGTTGCCGACCATTTTGTCCAAATACTGGTTATAGAGATCCTTCAGAACTTTTGATTCTGCCTCACTGTTTATAATTACAAGATGGCCGCCCTCGGCAGAACATGCGAAGAAAGCTCGGTCAAATGAACGTGGCACTGTGTGAAACTTGTAACATTTGTTTGTTTGACTCACAAAGTGGTATTCTGAAAAATAGTTAAGAACAATTTATACAAGAATCGGGCGGGATATTATTATTTCGCTATAGGGTTTAAACACATGAATGAAGTTAAACATACTAGAATAGTTAGACATAAGAATAGTAGCGTTTCGTTCCCAAGAGTGACAAGCAAAATGTGTATTATCGAAGAACAAGGGTTTTTAGGAGTAAGAGGTCGATAATTCACATTAATCTCTTTCTCCCTATACTTTTTCACCCAATTTTTTTTTCTTTATCCCCTAGCTAACTATTGCCTCAATGCTTGTCTTATTTTTGATAAGATCGTACCAGTATTTAGAGTCCTCTTGATGGCCAATGATAAGCCGATTCTTGTTCTGGGACAGGAACAGCCGACAGTTTTGTTTTGTTTTTCGTGTAAGCGTGTGGCCAACTCTGGTGTCGGAGTTTTCCAGGCCACCTGAAGGCCTCCGACGTAGCCTAACGATCCTTATCCTTAGACAAGAACTGGGACCGACAGCTTTACGTGCTCTCCGAAGCACGGTAGCGCTCAGATGTAAATGCCACACACGGGCACCATCCAAGTGGTGACCTGTGCAAGCGTTGCTTAACTTTGCCGATCTGTTACGAACGGCAAGCCAAGTCTCGCCATAAGTGCTACAACTACAAGAGCCAACAGCTTTACACGCCGCATGAGAAAACTTTGCATAATTTGCCGATCTACTGCGACCACAAGACAAGTCTTGATATTGAGCGGTTCACGGTAAACAGCTTTAGTAACATGGCCAATGACAAATTTGCTATCATGGTCAATGAACAATATAAAATGAAAAATGTATAAAATACCTACTTCATTTTTCATACAGCATTTCGCAGTCTATAACTGGACATATATTATGCTTCTTCTAACTTGCGACACAATATCATCATCATCATCGCCCTAGCGTTATCCCTTGTCCTCCCATCTCTTGGAGCTCGCGGTCCGCTAAATGGCCTAACCAGATATGACAGAATATCAATTTTTCCACAGAGCGACTCCCGTTAACCGCCGCAACCCAAAGGGATAGCGATATTCCATGGTTTAGACCAGTATCAGTTTATTTGAGGGTACTGATTCCCCGTAACGACTGTCAAAGATCTTCATGACAGCTGGGACCGACTGTTTAACGTGCTCTCCGAGGCACGGGGCAAGCGATAATTAACAATAGGCTAGTTGACAAAAAGAAATTTATAAGTCCGTCCTTTAGATTATTCAAAAATAAGCGATATATTTTTTTATTTGTAAATTAAACCAAAAATGACCAAGATATAGCTCATTAAATTTACGTATAACGTCACGCCGTGCTGCATTTTTTAGCACTAGATGACGTCACACGTAACTTTAATGGGCTATATCTTTGTTATTTTTTATTTAATCGAAAAAAGAAAAAAATACGTGTCCAATATTTTTTTATAATCTAAAATATGGACTAAATAAAATGTAATTATTTTGACCCTGGAAACTACCCTATTGAATACGCACTTAACTTCGAAAAGTCATTGGTGCGTGCCGTGGATTCGAACCCTCTGCATGACAGTCCATTGAAATGAAATGAAATACTTCTTTATTTCGTATAAACTTTGCAAGTACTTACGAAACGTAATTAAAAAAAAGCATTTTATACAATTATTTTTGTGTGTCGAATTAGAACAGCTCAATCCCAAGCGTTTTGGTCGTCTTTATATTCAGATATTTTATAGTATACTTTTGAACATAATTTCGCTTTAACAATAATTTTGAATTTATTTATAGATAAGTTTCTTAAATTATAAGGGAGCTTGTTATAAAAGCGTATACATTGTCCCATAAAACAGCTACTTATTTTGTGGAGACGAGTGCTATGTACTACCAGATTATTCTTGTGTCTTGTATTTACAGAATGTATATCACATTTTTTACTAAATTTGTCAATATTTTTAAGTACATATAACAGATTTTCATAGATATATTGTGATACAACAGTTAGAATGTTTATTTCTTTGAATTTTTCTCTTAGTAACTCTTGGACCCAGGTTATAAATTCCCCTTACAGCTGTTTTCTGTAGAACGAATATTGTATTTAGGTCTGCAGCACTCCCCCAGAGAAGAATCCCATATGACATTAAGCTATGAAAATAACTGAAATAAACCATTCTAGCTGTTTCTAAATCTGTAAGGCGTCTAATTGTCTTAACTGCATAAGCTGCAGAACTGAGTTTGCCCGATAGCCTTTCAATATGTGGACCCCATTGTAGTTTGGTGTCGAGCATAATACCTAAAAACATGGTTGTCTCGACGGGCTCAATCCTAGATTCATTCAGTTGCACATTGGTTTCCATTTGTTTAACATTAGGCATAGAGAATTTTAAAAGTTTCGTTTTCTTATTATTAAGTAATAGGTTATTTACATTAAACCAATTAACAACTTTAGAGAGTGCATTGTTTACTTCGTCAAAATTTATCTGTTGTCGTCTAATATTAAAAATTAAGGAGGTATCATCTGCGAACAACACAATCTCATGATTGTCCTTTACATAATTAGGTAAATAGTTCATATATATCAAGAATAGAAATGAACCTAGAATTGAACCCTGCGGGACACCCATTTTTAAAGCTGAAGCTGGAGATGTCTTACCATTAACTTCGACCTTCTGGATTCTGTTGCCCAAGTAAGAAGTCAGGAGATCGAGAGCTTTGTTCCTAATGCCGTAGTGATATAATTTCCTGATAGAGTATCATGATGTACACAATCAAAGGCTTTTGATAAGTCGCAAAAAATACCTAACGCATCTTGTGACTTCTCCCAAGCCGCAAAAATATTTTTCAGTAACTCAACTGCTGCGTCAGTAGTTGAACAACCCCTCGTAAATCCGAACTGTTTCTTGTGAAGAAGATTATGTCTATTAAAATGATTAAGCAATTGATTAAGTATTAACTTTTCAAAAATTTAACTAAGAGTTGGCAATACAGAAATAGCAAATCGGCTGCACCACGCTCGGCTCGGCTGCAGTGGGTCTGATTTGTCACCAGATTTAAATAAGGGTGGCATTTTACTATATTTCATTAAATCAGGAAATGTTCCAGAAGCGACACAGCCATTGAACACTGTGGCTAGATGTGGAGCAATTAAAGTAATAATATATGAAACAGTCTTTACTGACAATCCCCATAAATCTATTGTCTTTTTCATATTAATAGTTTCAAATTGTTTAAGAATATCTTCAGTAGTAACAGCAGTAAATTCAAAGGCTGTGACACATTCTGGTACGCAGTCCTTAAGTAGTATTTCAGCAGACGTGGAAGATGACTTGAGTGACTCTGTAGTTAAAATGGGTATATTAGCAAAACATTTTTCAAATTCTGTCGCTACTTCCAAGTCCTCTGCAACACTCACATTATTGATATTTAGTAGGTAGTCGCGACTGCGTGCTTTGGCTCTACCAGTTTCGTTATTGATGACATTCCAGGTAGCTTTTATGGTATTTTCAGCGCATTTTTTTTATGGTATCTCCACTAGGCTATCGCTGCCTCAACTTGCGACACAGTATCATCGCAAGGCAATAAGGGGATTGGGCTGACTATACCAAGCTGACCGGGATAAGATTTTCGTTACTTTCCAAAGATATTATTTGCTTCGTGTTTTTTGACACCTATGGAATGAAATGAGGAACTGACACTTTATATTCTTAATCCACCACCATAAACTTTTTTTGACTGCCTCCGTGGTCCAATGGATAGCGTAAGCGACTTCTGATCGGAGGTCCCGGGCTCGATTCCTGGGTCGGGTAAAAGAGTTACTAGGTTTTCCGAATTCTCAGTAGCAGCACGGAGTCTGGTGATGTACCCAGTAAAGGCCCCTACACCACTGCCTACCTTTTCGGGGATACCGGCGTGAGTCCACCACCATAAAGACAAGTTCTAAATAAATTGCATTACCTGGATCAGGAGTGCCACAAATATTAGCCTCCACCGTGGAATGGTCTCTGTGGCATATGTAAGGTCTTGGTTCATCACACCTTACGTCGGCTATTTTACCTTCACAATTCATAGCTATGCAGTGTTCTTCATTATTTTTGTTATCGGGCTCTGAGTTTGCCCATTCAAGAGACATTTTAGCCAAAGGTATGCCTGTAAGAAAAATAATTGTAGGTAAAGCTTAAAATTTATATATTTTTTTACTTTTGAAGTTGGCTTTAGGAGCGATTAAGACGGGTCTTAAGGGACTATCTTTATTCGACTAGAGATAGCTGGTTTGCAACGGCTAGGTGATAACCGGAGCAAAAGCATTTTTTGGCGCTCCAGACGTCCTCCTGTCGTCACTGAAGCTTAAGCTCGACCTTTTACCAAACATAGTTGTAATTGTTGCTTACGACAGGTTTAGTAGTAAGTAACAAAGTTATTTTTTAGGTATATGTTTCTTATTACATACCTTGGAAACATATAGGCCTATTTCAATGTATTTAAAGTATTTATTGGTCATTGTACCTGTATTGTATTTGCTCTGGGTATTTCTATGTATAATAATTATGTATGTATGTATTTACATAAAAATTATATAAGTATGTTTATCCGGTTTGCTATTGTTTAACAAAAAACGTATGACAAAAGATCATTTTACAAACAACGTTTGAAAAACTAATCATTTGACAAACTTTCATTTCGCAAACATATTACTTGAAAAACAATCATTTGACATAATACTGGTTTCGCAAATGTTTTATTTAGAAAATAATTAAAATGTTAAATAATTATTTAAAAAATAATCATTTGACTAAATAAATCGTTTGCCAAATTAGTGATTGTACAAAAAGTTAGAAGATAAATTATTAGTTTTTAAAAATAACTAATTTCTAACCAATACTTACGCGAAATTTTGAAAATATTTAATTGCATGGTTGCAATTTTCATCTTGGACAGATTATCTATAGGCAAGTAATAATTTTGTATTTATACTAATTCCATATAAACTTAAGTCTTTAAAAAAAATATACGACACTGCCTGAATTAAGCGAAATAAGCAGAAGAGAGAAGCATTGTTTCAGTTGACCCTACACAAAGGTTGTATTAACGTAGATTTTGGTTAATAAAATATTTACCAAGCAATGCATTTTGTCAAATGTTATTTATGCTTTACGTTGTTTTGCCAAATAACATGTTTAAAAAAATAATCAATTTGTAAATTAATGTTTTAGCATAATAACTTTTTTATTGTAAATATATTGTCTAATGAGTAGTTTATTAAACAATAGTTTGTAAAAGAATAAATTTATCAAGTATAATTTTGTCAAATGTTATTTGTCAAATGAAAATTTTTCATTTGTTTTTTGTCAAATGATTGTTCAAGCTCTACTTAGTTTGGGACTAGACGGTGATGTGTGTATGTGGTAGAATATTATTATTTTTATCAACATTCATTTAATACGAACCGTCAATGGAGTAGTAATGATGTCCTTTTGAAAACGTAGCGTGAATCCCCGTGAACACGTCATGTTTACCAATTAAATGTGAAATTGCAGTTTTCAGTTTCGTTGTACTAGGAGAAAATAAAACACCACCTGTTAAAGAAAATAATTGAGTGTTTATATTTGTACAAAAGTTTCCGATTTGTAAGTGGAAAGTAAGAAACCGTGGTTATAAATACTTAAAGGCTTATTCATATAGAGACTAGCTAAGATAAGAATAATATTTGTATGATTTCTGAGATTGGTACCAGTCGTCATTATTGCTGGTCTCGAGCCTCAGAAGGCAAGTAAAGGGCCGGCGCAGATCTGGCGGAAAACAGCGCAGCGTATTTTGCACTCCCAAACTATTATCGTCATTGTCCTCATTGAAATAATGTCCAAAATCATTTGACAGCAATTTATTCTGAGGAGCATCGAAGCGACCACATATCAAAAGTAGGTTAATCGATTTTGGACATTATTTCAATGATGACAATGTCGATAATAGTTTGACAGTGAAAATTGCTCTGCGCTGCGCTCCGCCAGATCTGCGCCAGTCCTAAGCCGTTGAACTCGGCTTTCCTGAAAATCCTTGACAGTCGTTATGAGGAGTCTGTACCCCTGATTAAACTGGCGTTGGTCTAAACTATAAAATATCACGGTCTCTATGGGTTTCGGTGGTCAGACGGCGGTCGCTCTGTGGAAAAACTAGTAGTCTAAATTTAATCTGGATCTGAATCTTAAATCTGGGTACACTAGTAAGCCGATCAGTCTCAGACGCAAAAGAGGTAACGATGGATTACACTGTTCTTAGTAGAGATCATTGTACCAGTCAGGTTCGTGGCCAGTACTGCCATTGGCTTCTACAGTTTACCTGGTCGCACAGCCAATTTTAGTGTAGACATGATATTGAGGTGCGTAAACTGCGTTTTGGATACCACGCTGAACAGGTAAGAACTTGTGTTTATAACAATATCGTGCGCAACTTTTAGGATCAGGATCCAGATATTTGTCTCTTCCTAGTTCCGTCGGTGTCTGTTAGATGTCACAAGAGTTCGTATCATCGCCATTGTACGACAGATGGCACTAGTTATAAGTAGCTATCATAACATATACTTATTGTTACCGTTCTTACTCACCTTCTAACTGACACATAAGCCTAGCATCAGACCAAATTGCAGGTATCGTGTGATATTTCAACCAGCCCACGTCCGTGAAGAGGTAATCGCAACGAAATTTTACACCATCTGGAAATACAAATATTAGAATTACACCAAACTAATCAATGATGGCTGTCGGGCAGAATAATTCTGGATTGGCGGCACGCCCTGGATGCCGCAGAGGTAAACCTCCCATACCTTGCCACCTGGGGAGGTCTACACTATACTGCGGCATCCGGACTAACGATGTTATTGGGATTGTGGCAAGCGGATTGATGAAATGAAATAAAATGAAATTATTTATTTGCTTGAATATGGTGTTACAGATGTCATAATTTACATAATATTGCTTTCGGCATATTCTGTTCAATGGGACGTGCAAATGGTACAAAAATATCATTATAGCATTATAAAAGAAAATTAATACATTTTTAGATAATTATACAGTTTTACAATAATAATTAGGGTATGAATCTGTCTTCGAAATATTCCTTAATGCTATAGTATGTTTAACTAAGTATTAATTCAAACAATTTCTTCTTAAACACTCTTATGGGTAGTTCTCTTATAGATTGGTGGAGATGGTTATATAATTTAATTGCCATGCAGTATGCGTTTCTTCTGAACAGTTCTAAATTTATGTGAGGCAATTTAAATTTATGTTTGTGTCTGGACGATTCGTCGAATTTTGTAAAGACTGCCTTATTTCTTTTTATGAGTAGGCATATCTCCATTATATAAAGGCACGGTACAGGTAAGATTTTAAGTGTTTTAAATAGGGCAGTCTACCGGATTTCCGTTGTATTTTATGTTAAGAGGGGTTTTGTTAGCTGCATATGCATTAAATTGAACAATGTTTGTTTTTGTCATATTAATTTTAAGATGGTTGTGTTCTAGCCAATGAACAGCATTATCTAGGGCTTTGTTGATGTCATTTTCTAAGTTAGATTGGTTTTTATTTTTTATGATTAGTGTGGTATCATCTGCAAACAATATGGAACTATGTGTAAATGCGTCTGGGAAGTCGTTGATATATAGTAAAATAAAATTGGAGCTAAAATACTGCCTTGTGGGGTGCCATAGTGATTGTGTTTAAACTGTGATCTATATTGTAATTGTTCCATTTTTACAGTTTTAGTGATTTCCACACATTGCTGGCGATTATCTAGATAACTTTTAACCCATTCTAGGGCAATTCCACGTATACCATAGTTGGAGATCTTTGAAAGTAATGTTTTGTGACATACGAAGTCAAAAGCTTTTGTCATGTCTAGAAAGAGACAAGCGACTTTTGATTTATTGTTAGTGTTTCCGTAATGTGCTTTATTAAGTTAAAACATGCCAAAGTCGTTGAACTTTCTTTTCTAAATCCAAACTGTTCTTCTTTTAGGATATTGCATGATTTTAAGAATGTCTCTATTTTAGTGTACATAACTCTCTCGAACACTTAAGATAGCACCGGTATTAATGTTATTGGCCGGTAGTTATTTAAGTCAGATTTGATCCCTTTTTTATAAAGTGGCTTCACAATGCTTATTTTAAGCGATGATGACGATACGGGCGGCTCAAAATCGTCTGCTGAGAGCTTTGGAAGAGTCCTACGTATCGGACAGACGTCTGACGGCTGACACGATGATGATGATGAATCAATGATAATCATGTCACTCCGCTTAACAAACACCTCACGACTACCTAAAGTATTACTATTTTTGAGGCTGAAAGAAATTTGTTTTCTTATATAATAAGTATTCGATCATAGCGAAGTTTAATTTCGACTCTTTAATACAACTTTACATTTACAATCATACATAATAAATAAAGATGCCGAATCAAACCGTGTGGGACACGTCAGCATAGTAGAAGCTACTACTTTTCTATAAAAGCCTACAAACGATCAGTAAACTAAAACATCCAAAAAAACCTTACCAAGAAACGTCGCACAAAGTAAAAACAACAAACATTTAAAATTTGATTTCATCTTAATAAAATTAATTAAACGACTGCTTTTATAAATATAAACAAACACGTTATGTTCTGTAATAATATGCGTAAAGACTGTTTATTTTTGCGATTACTAAGATTTTTAGTAGTCTAAGATCCAACTGCAAGATTAAGGTATATCAAAATATTGTTTATAGTTATTTTAACTAAAATCAATGATGCTTGTTAGTTATAAAATTGTGCCGCAAGTGATGTAAATAAAAAATATTATAATGTCTTTCACTTTTTAGGACACAATGTCTCCCTGAATTCATTTGAAAAGTGTTAATATGTTGGGAAATTATACATTTATTTGCTTCGAATTGGCCTACATTAGGTTATATTGGCTGACATATTTTCCGATTCTCTTATATATTATTACTTTTTCAAGTATACTTATATTTCTGTAGGCAATCTTGTGGATCCAGATATTACATTGTTTATAAATAACTATAAACAATAAATTTATATTCAAAACATCGGGACGCAAAAATCTTTGCAGTAGGATCTCGTACTATATTAGATAATTGCATTAAAAAAGATCATAAGGTTAAAACATAAAGATAAAACCGGACAACGGGTATTCCTTGATATCAAACTTTTTGTTATTCAGAACTATAATCAAAGCATTGAAATCCAAACAATATGCCAATTAGGATATCAACAATAATGTCAACGTCATCAGTAATCACCGTCATCATCAAAATAAATTTAAAATCACTCGTCAGACTGACATATCATCACAGAGCCAAAAATACTGAAGCTAGAAACAGGAAAGTTGAAATATGGGTTCCTTTTATGCCGTATGCTACTGAGTAAGGAGTTTTTGTAATTCTGCCCCTCGAGATGCCACTTGGTGACTGACTGTAAAAAGCAAACAAAATGACCAGGAATAAATATAATTGTATTTATTTGTGTCATTATTGGCGGAGGCCCCATCCCCTATTCCTCTCTCATCCCACTCCTCCCCCATCCTTTTTCCTAACCCAAAGGGCGGCAACGTACTTGTGACTCCTCTGGTGTTGCTTGTGACCATCAGGCAAACCTTAAAAAAACTGTTTTGACGGAATGCTAAAATATTTGTAAATGTGTGTACACGTAGGTGCCGGATATCGAGGCAAAAGTTAAGCGCTAATATGTTTTTCGGATGTGTAAGTATTATTACTGCAAAGTCTAGTGATTTGTGAACCTGATTGCTACATCAGAGGTCGTGGGCTCGATTTTCACCAGTGGGGAAGGTGAAACACACCAACAGATGTTTGATAAGTAATCTCTGAAACCAACGCGCTGTTTTTCGTCTTTCCATAACGACGCGGCCATTGTCTATCAGCATACTTTGCTGCCATCTCATCAGATTTTTCAAGCAAAGGCATTTTACATCATATCAGCGGATAGACGTCCACTGCTAGAAATAGGCCTCTACTTTGCTCTCCAT
The DNA here is from genome assembly GCA_944739405.2 of Euclidia mi. NCBI lineage: Eukaryota > Metazoa > Arthropoda > Insecta > Lepidoptera > Erebidae > Euclidia > Euclidia mi. Next base: position 5,843,266 of record OX123203.2, read on the forward strand.
ATTGACGGATCTTGAGGCACCCGCATCCATCCGCTGCCTGCAATCCCAATAAGATTGTTGTTACATATTGCAGCAGGCCTTACTTTGTTGCAACGTCCGACCGGATTAGCCTGTTTTTCCCCAAAAATCATTTTCCAAGGGGTTGCAATACTAATTATCTAAAAGCTAACAATATCTATTTTTATATTATCTATTTTTAAAAGTAACATTATACAAACAACTCTTATAATGTTACATCAGCATTAGCGAAATTCAATGACGATGTGATTTAGATTTCTTTTGTATTCTGTCTATATTTTTTATCTTAATTTATTGTATGGAACTGTTAATAATATTCAAAGGTCAAAACTATCACACATTCAAAACAGGTATACCTATTTAACTGTGGTATAAAACTTAACAATAAATTTAAAAAAACAACTAATATCCCATTTTTTTTATGAATCTGTTATTTATTTATGTGTTTTTAGTTTATTCATTTAGCGTCTAGGGATTCAGTACAGCTTGGTGACGGTTTTGAAGTCAACTTACACAATTGCATTTCTCTATTAAGATTGTTCACGAAAATAGTTGATACAAATGTTTGCAGTGAGAATATTCGAGTCTAGCAATTCTTCTGATGCTAGCAGAGATAGGATAGAGGATATAATAACAGACTGCTACGAAAAGGGTCTCGAGATCATCGTTTCATTAGCGCACACCATTGAAATTTCGAAGTTCAGTCAACGGCGGAAGAAGACGAGTAAACGGCGAAGGTAAACATCTTGAGGAAACCTGCATGTCTGAGGGTCCTCCATAATGTTCTGAAAGACGTGTGAAGTCAAACCGCCCTTAACCAGAGAGGTGGACAATGGCCTAAACTTGTCATAGTAAAAAGAAGCCTGTGCCCAGCAGAAGAACAGATTTCATCATGGTTGTTGATGATAAATAATCAGGAAACTTTAATTTATTAGAGTTGTCCAAATTTTGTGCCAGCAGATACAACGGATTTTAGGTACATATTATTATGTCCAATCTAAAATTTAGCTATAGCCTAGTGGATATGTCAACGGACTGCCATGCAGAGGGTATCGGATTCGAACCCATGGCGCGCACCCCTGATGTTTCGGCGATATGGACGTATTGCATTGTTAATTATCGCTTGCCCCGCGCCTCGGAGTGCAGGTTAAGCCGTTATAAGGCGTCAATACTTCTGAAAAAACTGACACATATCTAAACCATGGAATATCGCTATCTCTTTGGCAACGCTAATATTCAGCCAAATCTGGTTAGACTAGTAAGGGGACCACGGGTTTGAAACAGGGATAACGCTAGGAGGATGATGATTATTATGTCCAACATCTCTATCTTGCCGGCATTTAGTAAAATATTTAAAAAGATTTTATTAAAGCAGCTACTAAGACACTTTAATTTAAATAGTCTGCTTCATAAAGATCAATACGGATTTACTAAAGGTAGATCCACTACTGATGCGGGTGTTGCTCTCATAAAACACGTTTATAATGCTTGGGAGTCATCTAAAAATGCTATCGGAGTATTCTGTGACCTCTCAAAAGCATTTGATTGCGTTCATCACGACACACTATTGCGTAAGCTTCGCCACTACGGCGTAGAGGAAACCGCACTTTGTGTTGTCGAGTCGTATCTGCGGCAAAGATTTCAGTGCGTCGATGTAAATGGGACTACATCCTCTAAATTACCTATACAGTTAGGCGTTCCACAAGGCTCTGACTTACCTTTTTATTTAAAAAATATCTGTGATGTCGTACTTTTTGCAGATGATACGTCACTTATTTTTAAAGTAGATAGGATTAGGAATCAATTTGATGATGTAAATAATGCACTTATACAGGTTACACAATGGTTTACAGCAAACAACCTAGTGGTTAATTCTAAAAAGACTAAATGCGTTAAATTTGCTTTACCTAACGTTAGACAACTGAGACCTAATATAAGGCTAGATAGGGAGGAACTTGACACAGTTGACTCGACAGTGTTTCTAGGCATTACACTAGATAATAAGTTACAATGGGGTGCACATATAGCATGTCTTGCAGGTAAGCTCAGCTCTGCTGCGTATGCTGTCAAAAAAGTTAGACAACTTACTGATGTTGACACAGCTCGTCTAGTTTATTTTAGCTATTTTCGTAGTGTCATGTCCTACGGTATTTTGTTATGGGGCAAAGCTGCGGATATTCAGAATATCTTTGTTCTACAAAAACGAGCGGTACGAGCAATATACATGTTAGGTGCAAAAGATACTCTTAGGGAACGCTTTAAGTCTATAGGAATTCTTACAGTAGCCTCGCAATTTTTATTTGCTAATATATTGTATATTAGGCAAAATATAGGTTTATTTACTACAAAAAGTGATGTACATAACATAAATACTCGAAACAGGCATAAGTTATATGCCCCTTATCATCGTTTACATAAAGTTAATAATTCTTTTGTAGGGCTAGGTATTCGTATATACAATAAAATACCAATTAGTCTTTTAGAATTGCCATTTAGTACGTTCAAAAGTAAGATAAAAGACTGCCTTATTAGGAAAGGTTATTATACCATTAATGATTATTTCAGTGATAAGGATAGATGGTCACTTACACTAGCCAATTCTTGATTTTTTTAATTTATATAGATACCTTACTTTTCAGTTTTTTTTAATAAAATATCTCTAGTTCTATTAATTTAATATTCATGCATTATTAGGTCATTCAACTTACTACATTTACATTTTCATTGTGGTTCCACAAATTTTACTAAAATTTGCTACAGTGTTAGATGAAGGTAACTCGTTATCATGGGCTGGATACTAACGTTTTTGTAATTTTCGTGTATTCATATACCATCACTTTCTGTAACATACTTTTCCACCATAGTTCTGAACATGATCGCGAGTTGCCTACATTATAAAGCGTAAGTGGATGCTCCTGTTACACAACATTCACATTTGAAGACTACTACAGCACTTAATTTAGTAACTACATATTTTGTATATATGTATGTTCTTATTTACTATTTACAAGTAATTAATTACAATGTGAAACAGTTGCAGCTCCTTACAAAAACAAAATATGTACCATAACACTGGCGATTAAAAAGAGTGACCACGAGTTTTATTGCCCGTTCTTTCTCGTGGTTCTACCTATTGCTTTGCGAATGGGCAGTAAATGTAAATGTAGAAGCATTATTAATTTACTTTAAAAATTTGACGTTCATAAGCGTCATGTTGTGACCTAGATGAATAAATGATTTTTGACTTTGATTTTTGAAAAGCTAATGCCAGACGCATGGCAACAATGATTGTGTGACGTATGTCCGGTACCTACCGCCTGCGTCACAGTACCGTCCATACGCTCGGCCAATCAGAGAAGGCCATCGTCCGCGCTTGCGAAGCCTGACCAAATATGGTCATGTAACGGACTCCAACCCTGATGGAGGGCCCGGTATATAAAGGGGCCGATAGAGAGGCCGGCACCGCTACTCTACTACCTACCTACTATAACTAAGCGTACCTACTGACCCTACGTCGTATCTACGTGTATCCCGGTCCCAGCTACGGGTAAGCTACTACATTTACTGCGTTAGCGTACTGCCCATCTCTCTACCTGCTAGCTGAGGCCGGCTGACGTCGCCTGCCTGACTCTATTGGTTGTGGCTCTCCTAATGCTGCTTCCCTTCAGGTTCCAGGTCTACCTTAAAGCTCCGGGCTACGCTCCTAGACCGCTACACTTTCCTGTATCGCCATCGGCGTCACCTCTGCCGAAGAGTCTGGCCTGCCCTGCTCATCATACTCGCACCGCCGGCGCCTGCCAGCTGAGCCAACGTCAGCGAGGACCTGCACCGCTACGCGCTGCCTTCGAGCAGCCAGCCTACACACTACTAGAGGGAACAGCGTGCGAGACTGCAGCCCTTAGTGTTCAGGCCAGTGTCGTGTTGTTGGTCGGTCATACTCGTGCAAAGGAAGTGAGACAATACTCGGCAATAAACGCATCTAGAACCTCTACTGCGTTTCTATCCTAGAACCCGTTACAATTGGTTTGGTGTCCTTTAACTTTGACATTAGCTATCAGCTAACAATGTATTTAATTATATGAAGTCGTGACTTGTGTCAATCATGTTAAAATAGTAAAATTAAATTCATCACAAATACATTTAAATTTCGCTTATTTTATGGTTTAAATCATGAATTACAACAACAACTTAACTTCACGCCCTTTATTCCCGAAGGGGTAACCACAGGTGTATTACACACCCACACTTCGCCAGTTATGTTTCGGTCCCAATGTAATAATGGGTGAGCCTATTGCCATCTACCGGGCGCATACCATCATGAATTTATAATTTTAAATGGATTTAAATTTAATTAAATAAGAAGTAGAATATTATAATTATTATATTATAATGCTATGAAGTCCGCCAACTTAGCAATTCTTCAGCGTGGTGGCCTATGGCCTTACCCTCAATAGTGTTAAGAGGCTTCTGCCCAGTAGTAACATAGTATATACACGGGTCAGATGATGCAGTCATCATTTTGATTCACCGCCATTGGTGAATCAGTACTGACAGACAAGCTACAGCCAAAACTACTCGACGCAAGAGACTGAAATTTGGCACGTTTATTCCTTTGGGGCCGTAATGGTGCACTTAGAAGGGATTTCCCGAAATTTCCACTGGATTGGTAAGAAACAGTTAAATTAAAATAATATGGGTGGGCGTAGCTGCGGTCCTCTAATAGTCTATAAATTTCTCCAGTTGGCTACTATAACTTGTAACGTTTTGTGATGCGTATATGCAGCTAGTGATGGTTAGGCTATATGCCTGATGTGTTACCTAGTAGGTATGTGTACTGGAGATAAATTAAATATGCATTTACAGGTTACAAAATATTTTTTATTGAGTAAGCGTTACGTGGTATGGACATGGTATGCGAAGTGATGAGATGTACGTAGGTAAGAAAGTGATGAATATGCACGTAGAAGGACGAAAAGGGAGAGGGCGGCCAATGAAAAGATGGATGGACTGTGTGGGGATGGATATGAAAGAGAAAGGGATAAACGATCGGATGACTGGTGACAGAGAAGTATGGAAGCGAAGGACATACTGCGCCGACCCCAAATAAATTGGGACCAGGGCAAGATAATGATGAGTAAGCGTTACATAAAATATACCTGGTAGCACTAGATTAAGAGCTAAGACTAAAAACTCAGGGCGTAGGCAGGCAGGCTGACGCGACTTCGGTGCTCCTGGACACAAGGAGCACTTAACTTTGCAGCGGCGATGTCCGGAGTAAGCTTTTCTAACCGCTGTCACGTCGGACCTGAATTTATAGTCGACGACGTGCGTGGATGTGTGCGTCGAAGGGGTGGTGATAGCGTTGTGTGCATCGCTAAGCGCGACGTCACAAACTAGATAGCCCAGTGGTGTATGTAACCGACTGCCGCTACGATGGTCTCGGGTTCGATCTCCAGGTACCGCGGGCACACACCTCTGACTTTTCGAAGTTATGTGTGCATTATAAATTAATTATCGCTCGCTTAATGATGTGCCCTGTAGATGGCAATAGGCTGGTCCCCTATTACATTGGGACTGAAACATAACTGGCGTGGTTAAAGTGTGGGTGTATAATACACCTCTGCCTACCCCTTCGGGGATAAAAGGCGTGAAGTTATGTTATTTTATGTTATAACTTTTAAATCGTCACACTGGGGTAATTGGACTGAGGATATTTAACTTCTTCTCTAAAACATATAGAGCGTCGTAAAAATTACTAATCTTAGTTTTGAAATTCAGATACAGTTTATCATACTTTCATTTAAGTAAAATTATGTCGTTTTGAGGAATCCTAAGTTAATAAAATATAATAAAACGTTCTTACATCAACTTGTTCTGTGAAAAGATCTCAAAAAAATAAGTTGTTTTATTACGATGCAGTTAACTGTCTGACATCATTTATACGAATTTACAAAATTCATTGAAGATTTTTATAATAAAGCGAAATATCCTTAAACCGATAGCTATATATAAATCAAAGATTTTCAAATATTGTCTCAGTGTTTCTGCAGTTAAGCTCAAAATCACACAATATGAAGAGTGCATTAAAATATTTAACATTTCTTTTGCTTGTTTCGACCTTGGGTAAGCTTTTTTACTTATTTTTTTATAGATTCACGCCTGTATCCCCGAAGGGGTAGGCAGAGGTGTAATATTTCAACTACATTTCGCAATGAATTTTTTAGGTCCCACGTAATAGAGAGCGAGCCTATTGCCGTTACCGGCCACATCTTCAGACTCCGTGCTGGTACTGAGAATTCACAAAAACCCAGTAACAGTTTTGCCCGATCCGGGAATCGAACCCGGGACCTCCTACCAGCAGTCGCATATGCTATCCACTGGACCACGGAGGCACCTTTTTCTTTTAAAGTATATTTCAAACATTTCTTTCCAACTTGACGTAAATCAGCATAACATGATACATCATCATCAGCTTTGTATAAAATCTATCTCATTGCTGGACATAAGTCTCTTTTTAGGCCTTTGTAGGCCTGTTCACCACGCTGGCCAAAAGCGGTTTGGCAGACTTCACCATGTCTTTCGATAACATTATGGAGAACTATCAGACATGCTGGTTTCCTCACAATGTTTTTCTTTGGCGTTAGCAAGCGAATACGGGCTAAACGAATGAAACATTTGAATACGGGCCTAATTCCAAAAAGTCATTAGTCCCTTGGCGTGGCAGTCCGTAAGTCTCTTTGCTAGGCTATCGCTGATATGCTACATTAAAGACAGTCAAAGGTCTTATATCTATCAAGTTTGAAATAATGCACTCAATCTGTAACTTGACTTGCTGTTCGTATCAAATCAGGCAAATAGCTTGAAGAACCGATGGCCGTTGGGGTAGGCGGGTTATAGAGTGGCGACCACGTACCGGACGACGCAGCAGGGGTAGGCCTTCCCGCAAGGTGGACCGACGATCTGGTTAAGATAGCGGGAAGCGGTTGGATGCGGGCTCAAAATCGGTCTGTGTGTGTCTGTCAGTGGACGTCTCTAGGCTGACATGATGACTACTTGGATGGGTGATCGCTTGATGAGGCAATTACATGAGAGCGCTACCAGTTCTTGTCTCAGAACAATTCATAGACTCCAAAACCAGAGTAACCCACACACTCACACAACTGCCTGACTGGCTGTCTGCCTCGTTGGTCTCGCGGCATAAATGTGCGCGTGGGCAATCCCACGCGCACCCGGGAATCGAACCCGAGACCTCCCAATGGAGGTCTCGGGTTCGATTCCCGGGTCGGGCAAAGTGTTATTGTGTTTTTCCGTTAGGAAATTCTCAGTAGCAGCTCGGAGTCTGGTAATGTGCCCGGTACGACAATAGGCTCGCCCCCTATTACGTGGCACCTAAAAAAATCCTGGCGAAATGTGGGTGTAACACCTCTGCCTACCCCTTCGGGGATACAGGCGTGAGTCTATAAATAAATAAATTAAAAAAATGTTTAATTGTATTTCAGGTGCCATTAAGTTCCGGTGCGATTACTCGTATAGTAACGTGGGATGGATCAAGTATCATGTTATACCGGCGACTTGGCACGATGCTCGCTTGCGCTGCCGTTATGAAGGTAAGATCATTATTTATACAGAAGTGCAGCTACGTCTGTTTTAGTCTAGCCGGCTAAAACAAAGGGTTCCTAACCAGTTGGCGTGGGTTATGAAAATAACCCGTGTTCATATTAAGTTATTTACTACTAGATACTTGAAAAGAAGCGATCAATTCTCGCTTGCCCCTTGCCTTCGTGTTGAGCCGTCGGTCACGGTTGTTATGAGCTAGTATTTAAGAGGCTAAAAAAGAGATCTAAACTGAAACTGATCAATGTGTGGTCTTAAACCAATTGAAAGCTGTATACCTTATTTTAGATCCTTAAAAATACTGACATTGCCATCGTTATATATATTAGAAATTGCATTATTTGTAAAAAGTATGTAATCCCGAATTGTTTACAAAATTATCTACTGTAAGGAAGAATCCAATTCGTGATCAATACCTTAATCAGTTGTCTCGTGTTAAATGCAAAACATCCTTGATGCAGAAGAGTTTTTTTTATTGCGTCAAGGATATTTATAACAAAATACCCAATGACACTAAAAGCGTGCCGATATTTTTAATGATAAATTGTAATTCTAACAATTAAGTTAATTTAATTGCCTATTATTTTTCTGAATGATTTTTATAATAATGATAATTGTTACTCAGCATTTTATTTTATCTTTTTCAAATGTTTGATGTCCTAAAGAAAAAACATAGTGCACTGAGTAACAAATGTAACACCTTTAATTTTACCTATGTTTAACAAATAAATGATTTGATTTGTGAAGTCGGTTTAAGCGGGTGATAAATCACCATTATTTTGATATTGTACTATTTTGGTCAACAAATAATAATTATAAAAAAGGTCAGACCGCAGTCTCTGTGGAAAAGCTAGTGTTCTGTTAAATCTCGTTAGGCTAGTAAGCAGACCTCGAGCTCCAAGGCAAAAATCCTTGGATGCAACTGGTATAACGCTAGAATAACTTGAAAATAATCGTTATAATTTTATATTTAATAGAGGAACATGATTCATTTTTCAACAGGTGGTGTTTTAGCCTCGCCTTTAACAAGTGAACTCAAGGCCGCAATGATGAATACAATGCGTGATGATGATATCTTCACTGGAATTCATGCCACTGTGTCGCCCGGCAGCTTCCACTCCATTGAAGGTTTAATTTTTATGTTTAGCTGCAAAAATTGCTCGTATCGTTTTTGAATCGTTTGTTTTCTGTTTTGTCGAACCGAACATTTTCACGATCATTCTAGCGAACACTCTAAAAATTCAAATAGTCCGTAGAATATAGAAAAAATATAGAAATCTCACTATAACAGCAGTTTTACCCAATATGTTTACTTCAGTTTCACTTATGAATTATTTCTAGAGCAAGATACATAAACAAATGACGTTTCTTCATAATAAAATGCAGATTTTAACAGGTTTAATAAATCACACAAGTGTCTGTTCCTACGTTCAAACTTATTTATCGATATCGAGAGTTGTCAACATTCTATTGAAATTAATTCTGAGTAAACCAAATCTAAGGATCTATTGTAAACATTATCGATATTTATTCTGAGTAAGCCCGTCACTGTCAAGTTAAAATTAGTAACAAACTACGAAGATTCCTCCCTAGTTTAAAATCATTAGTCAAAGTGAAGTAAATAAATTGGGTTTAACCGCTATTGTAGCGCGAATTCTATCTATTATCTTATTCTAAGGCTCGCCCAAATGTTCGAGAGAATGCTCGCTAAAACACGATCATTTGTTTTGTAACATTCGCGAGAATGCTTATTACAGATGAATGCTTAAGTGTATCAGCGCCATAATAATACTTGTTTTGTAATTCTACGAGGACAAAGCAAATCTTCATTTTTGTTATTTATTAAGCATTAATATATGTATAATTGTACTGTGTGGAGCTGAGTGTTGGGCTACAAAGAAGATCGATAAGAAACGATTGCATGTGGCAGAGATGAGAATGTTACAATGGATATATGGAGTGACAAGAATGGACAGAATTGGGAATGATTACGTTAGAGATAGTTTGAAAGTGGCGCCCATAGGTGAAAAGGTAAAAGGGAGTCAATTGGCTTGGTATGGACAATATGGACATGTTATGTGGAGAGATGAGATGTATGTAGGTAAAAAAGTTATGCATATGCATGAAGAAGAACGAAAAGGCAGAGGACGGTCAAAGAAAAGATGGATGGACTGTGTGAGGATGGATATGAAAGAGAAAGGCGTAAACGATCGGATGACTGGTGACAGAGAGGTATGGAAGCAAAGGACATACTGCGCCGACCCTAAATAAATTGGGACCAGGGCAAGACAATGATGATATTATATGTATAGATATTTACCATCCATATCTATACATTTTCATTATCATCAGCCTATCTTAATTCACTGATGGATATAGGCTCTGATAACACTCCAAAAATAAATAAATTAAATAATTTATTCTGTTTCCAGACACAATACAGGATGGCACAGTCAACATATGTACAAAAGAAATAATAAAAATATATAATTTTGATGACAGCCGTGTGGTTAACGGCATAGAATACAAGTGTCACCACCCCCTATCTTCCCGTGGGTGTCGTAAGAGGCGACTATGGGATAACACGATGCAAATACCATCTTTGCGTAGAGACGGAAAACTCGACATCAAACCCTATACGACTGCCTCGTTGGTCTCGCGGCATAAATGTGCGCTTGGGATCGGGAGGCCCCGGGTTCGATTCCTGGGTCGGGCAGAGTTATTGGGTTTTTCTGTCACGAAATTCTCAGTAGCAGCTCGGAGTCTGGAAATGTGCCCGGTACGGCAATAGGCTCGCCACTTATTACGTGGGACTAAAGTATATCTGGCGAAAAGTGGGTGTAGAAATACATCTCTGCCTACCTCTTCGGGGTTAAAGGCGTGAGACTATGTATGTATGTAATTTTGATGACAGAATAGGGCTCTAACTCAGCCTTGAGCCATCTTGGTTTTAATCAAGAAGGCACTGATATTCTATTAGGTTAGGTAAGCCGCGAAGTTGGATTTTAGCTTTAACCACCATATCTGTTCATAGGCGGCGTTTATGCCTTTCGCAATTTGCATTCTGTAACAGTCAGGCCAAGAGGATGCGGCGATGTCAGTTAGTAGATATATTTATAATAATATATACATAAATATTTTAGGTAAACCGCTGGATCAAATACCTCACACATGGGATGAGAGTGAGCCTGATAATACTAATAATGCTGAGTATTGTATCTCGATGAACTCGGAAGGCAAGTTCTCTGACGTGGGTTGTGACATACCTCATCCCTACATTTGCTACAGGCCTAAATTATCAGAAGGAGCCAATGTTTGTGGTACTCCGGATCCAGGTAAATATTCTCTTGCAAATAAGTAAATCTAAAAAAAGTTTGTTGAAATGAATAATATGTCGTAAATAATTGCAACTTCTATTGCGTTTGCCGTTTAACACTATGCAGAATGTCATGGTTTCAATACCAACATGCTACAACACATTTTGTAAACCACAAAATTAAATTATTGTATCGACGTTACCTTGTCAAATAATCTTACATGATAATTTTTAGCGCAGATGTTTGATTTTTAACAATTTTTACTTTTCAGAATATCGTTTTGAAAGCAAAACCAATAAATGTTACAAGTTCCACACAACGCCGCGTAATTTTAAACGAGCACATTTCGTCTGTGACGCCGAAGGCGGCCATCTTGCGATCATCAACAGCGAAGAAGAATCTCAAGTCTTACGTGAGCTCTTTGATCAGTATCCCGACAATAAGCTGGTCGGCAACTTCTGGAAGGAGGTTGCTTTCATCGGTTTTCATAATTACGGAGAGAGTATTGACTGGATTACTCTTGAAGGTATTTGCTTTTATATTGCTGGTACCTTGCTTATGAATCAGTAACAAAAAAATAAAAAATCTATGTTGGTAGTTATGTATGTGTTCGATGCGAACTTTGATAGGCAGGATACGAGTCTTTTGGGATCACAAGTAGATGCTTGATATAATAACTTGCGTTATAATAATTTCTATTATTTTTCATGTATAACGTTCTTATGTGAGTTCTCAGTGTTGTTTGGAATTTACTAAACTATCGTCATTATCATTAGTGTTCTCCTCTTCATAAGTAGGTTTGAGCCATACGAAACCACGCAGACTAATTGCTCGATGGCAGGCTTCACTTGTATTTCGAGAAAATTGTGGAAATCTCTTAGGCATGCTAGTTCCTCACTGTCTTTTCTGTCAAAGGTTAGTAAACCATTGTAAATTATATATATTTTTTATTCGCAGGTCAAACACTCAAAGAAGCTGGTTTCACTAAGTTTGACGGCGGTCAACCAGACAATTCTACTGATGGAGAATATTGTGGCTCCATATTCCGTAGTGGACTGCTCAACGATTTATGGTGCGAGAAGCATTTTGCATTCATATGCGAAAAACATGCTGATTATCCAGCCGTTTGTGACAGTAGTGAATTTACTGAAGAAAATAAGCACAGTGGAAAACCTCATTACTAAAATCGTTTCTTAAACATAAAACTAAATGTGTTAAAATGAAATGATACAGTTTTACCTACCCGGAAAATCTGAGACAGTATAAGGGAATTGTGCTATTGAACCATAAGATAAACAATATGAAAAGTATTTTAGTTGTTTATTCATTGACCCTAGACTTTTTGGAACTAATTATGACTCGAATATATTTCGCATCACATTTTGATTAGGATTTCGACACAAGTTCATTATCATTTTGCAACTCAATGCTGGTGTGTCACTTTTATTGGTCACACGTTTTCTGCCACATGCATGCATAATATATATTTGAAATACCATAGCCAGAATAATAATATTGTAATTAACATGGTGTTATGTAAACTACACTTTGAGATTATAGGCTTCTGCGCTGGAATCGCAATGAGTTGATACATTGTGTAGGGGGCAGTGTATACGCTTCTATGACAAGATAAAAGATCTCCCATCTCCCTTATAATAAAAGAAATATATCTATAATTAAGTTCAAAATAATGTAAAAGCCAAATTTAAATAAATTCAAAAGCATATTATTATAAAGACGACCATAATGCTTGGGGCTGAACTGCTCTAATTCGACACGCTAAGTGCGGTTTCAGATTAGCGTTTTATACGCGCGTATAAGCTCGTTTTTGGAAGCGCATGTAGGTGCGTATAGGCTCACGTTTTGACACTAGCACAACTCGTACGAGCGTTGACGCGCTTCTAAGCTCGTATAAGCGCGAGCCGTCAGAATCTATGTTGACACTGACACGATGTCACTATCGTTTCGATCGAACACACCGAAATACGCCCGTTTACGCCATTGCGGTTTTTTGAAGCGCGTATTGTAGCGCGCGTGTAAGCGTGTATGCTGAAACGACCGTATACGCGCAGAAAAATACGCTAATCTGAAACCGCCCTAAGAACGATTGTACATAAGAACAATATTTTTTTAAATATGACGTTTAGTAAGTACCTAAAAGATTACACGATTTAAAGAAGTATTTCAGTTCATGTAGAGTTAAGCCATTATTAAAGAAGAAAAAAATTGCAACTATATACATTGCAAGTAACTTAGAAGGTGTTGTATATGTATTACCTTACAATCTATGTCAAACACATAATTGTTTTGGGCTATTAAAAATAGTGGCTATATGGCGTATTATTGCCAGTTCTTCCTCATATTGCGCCCTTAGGATTTGACAACCCGGTGACGTTGTGGGTGTGTAAACGATGTAACGCTGAAGGTCGTAGGTTCGATTCCGGCTCAAGCCAAACATTATAAAAACATCCATTTAGTTATAGCTGACTGTGAATACGGTGGCATGCTTTGGCAATTAAAAATAGTGGCTATGCGTTTTATTTTCAGTTCTTTCTCAAATTGCATCGCTTTTAGGATAACGCCGAAGATCGCGAGTTTGATTCCGGCTTGAGCCATTCCATTTAAACGTGATAAAAACATCCATGAAATTTAACCTGTGGATACGGTGGCATAAATCCTAGCAAAGACATCAAGGTTGCTCTTCACCTTAACAGGACACCTTTAGGTTCAGTTGATGTAGGCGAAGCTAAATATGGGATATATGTATATAAAGTAGAACAACGCCTTGTTCTACTTTATTAACTTTGTCTCTCATAAGTAATAACATGCACCTTAGTTATTAACAGAAAATACATTTTGGTTGAATGTCTATAACATTCAACCAAAATGTATTTTCTTCCATAACATTTTTGCTACACAATTTTCTAAAGGCGCTGGATTTAAATTATGCCAGGTGAGGTATAAAACATGATCGTTGAATCAGATGAGAAGTCTTATAAATGCGAGGCAAAACCATCTCCGTCTTCCCTTTAATTAGTAGTATATATTATTATATTATATAATAATGCCCTCCTGACCGATTTCGGCCACGGCGGCTTGTCTATATATGAGACTTGCCATCTGCGCGGGACATATTATAGTGCATAAGTGTGTGCGCGTACACAAGTGCACTTTCTATTCCCTCACTCTCATAGTCCGATGGGACGCCACATGCGACATGACCGGAGAGAGATGGGGCGCAGGACCAACGGCTTAACGTACTTTCCGAGGCACAGGGGTTGGACACCGCCAACTCCCTGACTCCAAACTTCTATTGGAGAATTCCTAACAGAAAAACCCAATATCCCTTTTTGTTCGTCCCGGAAATCGAACCCGAGACCTCATGATCCGCAGTCGCTTACAGTACCGCAGGACCACAGAGACAGTCGATTATTATATTATATACATAGGTATATAGGCCATACAGACTTTTCTATTCTATTTACATAATTATGCAAAGTGAATCACCAACTTGCAAGTAATAATCGCGACAAAGCAACAATTTAAAAGCGGTATATTACAAAAATTCTCATACTTACCTTTTCTGCTTATAAGTTAAAATACAACCATTGATTTTTGTACTGCTTTTGACTGCTTGCCATTCCAAGATTTTACCTTCAGCAAATAAACCTAATGAAATGTAGTGCCTTAAGCTGTACCTACGCTATTCACTTACATGTTTAAGCCTTAAAAGCATCCCTGTTCAACTTTACTTATCCTACCTATTAAACATTATAGAAGTACGCGCAAGGAACCCGCTTGGGTCTATCAATATTCACTTTATACAGATGCTGTAGGATTGTCACAATGGTGAATGTTTTGTATGCTAGTGCTTTGTCCAAATATTTTAAGCCTCACTTTTGTAACGGAAATGCAACGTTGACGTCACGCCACTAGGCATATAGGCAACTAGGTACCTTACTACCGGTGTCCGATCATTTGACAAAAACAAATGAAAAATTTTCATTTGACAAATAACATTTGACAAAATTATACTTGATAAATTTATTATTTTACAAACTATTGTTTAATAAACTACTCATTACACAATATATTTACTATAAAAAAGTTATTATGCTAAAACATTAATTTACAAATTGATTATTTTTTAAACATGATATTTGGCAAAACAACGTAAAGCATAAATAACATTTGACAAAATGCATTGCTTGTTAAATATTTTATTAACCAAAATCTACGTTACTACAACAATCTTTGTTTAGGGTCAACTGAAACAATGGCTGGTTAGGTTAGGTTAGAACTGCGACCACGAAACGACCACTGCCAGAATTCTACTTATTTCACTTAATTTAGGCAGTGTGTATTTTTTTTAAATACTTAAGTTTGTATGGAATTAGTATTAATACAAAATTATTACTTGCCTATAAATAATCTGTCCAAGATGAAAATTGCAACAATGCAATTAAATATTTTCAAAATTTCGCATAAGTATTGGTTAGAAATTAGTTATTTTTAAAACTAATAATTTATCTTCTAACTTTTTGTACAATCACCAATTTGGCAAACAAATTATTTAGTCAAATGATTATTTTTTAAATAATTATTTAACATTTAAATTATTTTCTTAGTAAAACATTTGCGTAACCTGTATTATGTCAAATGATTGTTTTTAAAGTAATGTGTTTGCGAAATGAAAGTTTGTCAAATGATTCGTTTTTCAAACGTTATTTGTAAAATGATCTTTTGTCATACGTTTTTTGTCAAACAATAGTAAACCCTTACTATCATTTATTAAGGACGTTTTATTACCGAGATTAAAATGTTCAACAATAAATAGGTTATCAAATGAAACGAACTCTATGGTATTAAATAACAAAAGGTCTTATTACAAAACAACTATAAAGTAAAACAGACTAATTAGTCCTTAATGTGAAAACTTCAAGGAACGTAGCTATAGATTTAAATTCGACATTACAATCCACTGCATTTTAGAGACAGAAGCATCATACTTTGCATGACTCTACGTGGTATAACTTTTACACAAAGCTTTGAACTTATTATAAGAATTATTTGGTGCATATTTTGTAATAAGACCCTCAGTCCAGTTTATTCTTCCAAATATATCTCAGTTGTTATAATCGCAAACAGCGGGGAAGTTAGCATACTTTTCGCATATAAATACAAAATTCCTCTCACACCATGCGTCATTGAGACGTCCGTTGCGAAATATAGAGCCACAATATTCTCCATCAGTAGCGTTGTCTGGTTGCCCTTCGGAGAACTTCGTGAAACCAGCTTGTTCAATTGTTTGACCTGGAGATAGAAGAATACAACAATATTCAATTCTTTATTTTCATTTTTGTTGACTGCCTCCGTGGTCGAGTGTATAGCCTAAGTTCGATTCCTGGGTCGGGCAAAAGTGCTACTGGGTTTTACCGAATTCTCAGTAACAGCACGGAGTCTGGTGATGTGCCCGGTAACGGCAATAGGCTCGCCCCCTATTAGGCGGGACCTAAAAATTCATCGCAAAATGTGGGTGTAATATTACACTTCTGCCTACCCCTTCGAGGATAAAGGCGTTAGACTATAAAAAAATTATTTTCATTGTAAAAACCTGTTTATGGAGTTGCAGAAGTCAGAAAGCATTCACTTTGTTGAAGTCGGATGCAACTGGCATAACGCCCTAGTGTCATGCCGCAGATGGACGATGATCATGATTATCATTGTAAAAATTATGAGCAGGAGGCCTATGCCCAGCACTGGGACAGTTAGATTAATTGGAAAAATGGTAAAAAAAAACACCTACCGTCAAGTGTGACCCAATCTGAACTCTCTCCGTAATTATGAAAGCCCATGAAGGCAATATTTTTCCAGTCAGCTCCGAGGATTGTGTTATCAGGGTAACGATCGTAGAGTTCACGAACAACTTTAGATTCTAAGTCACTATTTATAATAGCAAGATGGCCGCCCTCGGCAGCACAGACGAAATGGGCACGTTTAAATGGCCGCTGCGTTTTGTGGAACTTGTAACATTTGTTTGTTCGGCTTTCAAATCGATATCCTGAAATACAACAACACAAAGTTAGGCTTATTCTCTTGTTTACATATTTCTATGCATTGCTAAATGAACATCAAAATTTAACTTGATTATGCTTGAGTATTATGTTCAGTAAATATATACAAGTAAATAGAAGGTATAACAGTTGCAGCACCTTACAAAAGTTTAAGTATGTGAAAACCTGGCGATGAAAAAGAGTGACCGTGAGTTTTATTGCCAGTTCTTTCTCATGGTTCTACGCCCTGGCTTTGCGAACGTGGCAGTAAATGTAAAAGTAGAAGCATACAGTAATATTGAATTCATAAGTGTCACTTTGTGATCAAAATGAATAAAGGATTTTGACTTTGACTTTGCACAGTCAGAATCTGTATATATAAAATTCTTATGTTACTAACAGAATGACAGACAACGCACAGAAAAACTTTTTTATTGTTTCTTGGGGATCACAGGGGTGCACTGAAAGGGGATTGTCTGAAATTCCCACGGGATCGGGCAGACGGTTAATTTTAAATAAAATGTGCGGGCGTAACTTCGGTCTAGTCATTTATAAAACTATATGTACCTGAATCTGCAACTCCACAGTCGTTAGCTCCTTCTGATTGACTTGGCTTGTGGCATATGTACGGACGAGTTGTCTCACAATTCACGTCAGACAATTCACCTTTAGAATTCATTGCGATACATCTTTCACCATTGTTTTTATTATCTGGTTCGTTTGCAGCCCACTTGTGAGGAATTGCGTCTAATGATGTTCCTGGAAAATAATTTTAATTTTTATAATGTTCATTTTTTGGCGTAGCGGGAGTGTAAGCAGTGCTACGTCGAAGGACGCGGGTTCGATTTCCGCTCGAGTCAAACATTTGTGTGCATGAACATGGATGTTTGTCTTGGTCTGGGTGTTTCTATGTATAATATGTATGTATTTACAAAAAAAAGTATATATGTATGTTTATCCATTATCTAGTACCTATAGTACAAGCTCTGCTCAGTTTGGGACTAGATGGTGTTGTGTGAATGTGGTAGAATATTATTATTATTTGTTTCTCTTTCACGGCTATTCTTTTAATCTTTGATGTCAAAAGAATAACCGGGCCTTTGGCAGGCGTGCACGGAGACATAGGTCCAACGCGCAGAGGCCCTTTGAGAGTTTTAATCTAGAATGTGATGGGATACCTACTGAGGAGCCTCCATAACTGCACTATTAAGTGCAGTCATGGATTAGCCGCATCAGGTGCAAGACTATTGCTACTTGTATGGAACTAATTAATCTGTGCTATTGTGATGGGTGTTAAATGGACTGGTTTAAATGGCAACTATGGATGAAAACCGGCGTCCGTCCTATGTAGTTTTATAGTACCTACGTCGAAAAGGGACAGACGGTGACTGGCCAACTCACTAGATGTTATTAGACTATTATTATTATTATTTGTTGGTTCCTGAAGTATATTTTACAGAATACCTATTCAATATTTTGACTACCTATAAATCTACTTCTTCTTCATCATCATCATCATCATCATCATCAGCCCTGTATATTATATACTGTCCCACTGCTGGGCACGGGCCCCTTCTCCCTATGAGATGGGTAAGGCCATAGTCTGCCACGCTGACCAAGTGCGGGTCGGCAGACTTTACATGTCTTTTGAGAACATTATGGAGAACTCTCAGACATGCGCGTTTTCACATGATGTTTTCCTTCACCGTTAAGCAAGCGATAATTAACAATTTAATACACACTTAACTTCGAAAAGTCATTGATGTGCGCCGTGGATTCGAACCCGAGACCCTCTGCGTAGCAGTCTGTCGGTCTCTCCACTAGTCTATCGCTGCTGCCACATCTACATACATGCATATAAATAAAATTGAAATGTCTGTCTGTGATTTCAAAGTAAATATGTTTTTTCAAACACAATAGTTACTTACACTAAGTACACATAGTAACAAACAATCATTTTTAAATTTTTGTCCGTCTGTCTGTTTGTCCGGTGTAATCTCTGGAATGGCAGAACCGATTTTAATAGGCCTTTCACTGGAAGATAAAGAAGGCTTTGTAGGCTAAAATGCATGGCCTAGCAGGCAGCGCTGTTGTCGCATTTCCGAAAATAATGCTTGCGAAACCCCGGGCATCTGCTAGTAATTAAAATGAAAAGTATAAAACCTTCAATTGTGTAGTAGCTGCCTGGAGACACGGTAGCATGTATTCCAGTGAAGATATCAAGGTTTCGCATCGCTTTCACCATAGCAGCTTTGAGTTCATTTGATGTGGGTGAAGCCAGTGTGCCACCTGTGGATGTAGATACATAATATAACAGTATAAATCAGAACAGCTATTTCAAAGTGCAATATTATTTTAAAACGTCTTCATTTTGATGCTTTCGATTCCTATAATCAGATATGTCGATAAGTAATGTAGTATTTATGTAACGAACCCAAATCACTCAATTTATTTGAAAATAAAGGTTAATTCCTTCAATTTATCTGGCTGAAGTGGCATGAGTTACACCAGTCATCAGCATGGGTTAAATCGTGGTCGAGGGACGACTAATGTGCTGGTCAATTATCGTCCCCTAGAGGCATAAATATTTGTACGTGTAGAAATCGTAAATTTTAAAATAATACATACATACATAGACTCACGCCTGTTTCCCCGAAGTGGTAGGCAGAGGCATATTAAACGCCCACTTTTCGCCAGTGTTTTCATCCCACGTAATTTTAAAATAATATATTGTCTTATAAATGTAATGTATGTATTGCACACATCAATACATGACTTTTGATTGTAAGACTATATAATTTGTTTATATAAATTCTTGAGTTACTAACTGACAGCCGACTCACACCGAAACTACTGGGTGCAAGATTAGTTGAAATGCATGGTATGTATGTTCCTGTGCACTAAGACGGAAATGCCCGAAAAACTAAAAAATATTTTTAATATACGGGCGTGGCTGCAGACATCTTAAAAGGATACAAACGTAAATGTATTTGGTGTACCACAAGGGACACGTTTGGGTCAGGTGCTCTACTAGCATTGCTATTTGTGAAATTGACTTGTTGAATATCTCGAGTTTTGCTGTGGATCTCCACACGAGACAAAACTTTTTGTAATGTTGTTTTATTTTTTAGATTTACCTTCAAAACGACATCGCATCCGTGCATCATGCCATGTAGCAGGTATGATATGGTATTTGATCCATCCCACCTCACTGTATTTATAGTCGCACCTGAATTTAACAGCACCTGGAATTAAATTAAAATATCCGGTTTAGACGTGGCTTTAAAGTACAACGTTTCAAAATACCATTTTTTTATTCGATAAAAATCTTTATACAGTTGCTTATAATATTCAATTCTCATTTTCCTTGTATGAGTTTCGAAGACAATTTAGAAGGCAAATTTAGGTACCTATTGCTACAACTTATAAAAAAATATACATTTTTATTGGATAACCAAGAAATCTCAGATTTTAAAAGATAACGCAATAATATATAGTGAAGCTCTGAAAACCTCAGTTTTGGAATATCTGTTAATTAATGTGTTTGGCGAACAATATTTAAAATAAAATATTGTCTTTCACACAAGTAACTGATTTCAAACTATTACTTTGGTAACTGCATAATTAACACACAATTATTATAATATATGAATACAAAACACAACATGTAGAATGGTGCTCATCAAATCAATATTTATCCTGGAAAGAGACATGAACCGGTTTTATCTTCAGGGTCACTAATCACTGCTACAACAGAATATCAACAATAATATAAGCATTTATAAAAATATTAATACTAATTTATGCCCTACCAAATCAATGGTAATCAGTAAGTAAATAAAGTAATTACTATAAAACTTGATAGAAGGGCACTCATTAGTACAAATTCATGCATAATTGAAAATAAAAAGACTTGTGAAATTCGCTAACTAGAAAAAGTTTAAAATGTATCAAAAGACATTGGGCTAATCGGTGATGAGTTTTAAAAATGTATAGCTAGAATAACTATCGTATATAAAGATAATGTAAGAATCTAATATAAACGAGGTAAAGCGAAAGAAAACTTACTAAGAGACGCCGCAAAAACGATGAACGCAAAACATTTTAAGACACTATTCATATTACGTGATGGTTTTACCTCTGTAACCGTACTACTGAGCGTGTTGTGTTGGACACAAGGACATGTTTTATTTTTATTTTTTTGGTTTCTCGTGGGCATTTAAAAAAGTGGAGGCGCAAGTTTAAAAATTTCATAATATTTTACAAACGATCTTTATAGATATAATGTAAAAAAGAAAATTTTAATTTTTTATTACTATATTTTAACATCATTTATCCAAGAAGAAGTTATTAAAATAAATCTCCCGGTGATGCTATAACTAAGCATACCATTTGTTTTATACATTTTTAAAACCTTAACTAACTAATCCTTTTTATTATAAAATAAATGAAATATTAAAATGAATGAAATATTGGTAAAATCAATGAAAATTTAAAACGGGATCTAGTTTAAGTACAACTATTGTTTCAACTATTTGGAAAACGATATCTTGAATTTGTTGTTCCAGTTTGCTGACTGAGATTGCCATACATTTTTTTTACAGACTCACGCCTGTATCCCTAAAGAGGTAGGCAGAGGTACTAATTATACACCCACATTTCACCGTGAATTTTTAGGCACCATGTAATAAGGGGTGAGCCTATTGCCGTTACCGGGCACATGACCAGACTCCGTGCTGCTACTGAGAGTTCGGAAAAACCCAGTACACTTTTGCCCGACCCGGGAATCGAACCCGAGACCTCCGATTAGCAGTCGCATACGCTATCCACTGGACCACGGAGGCAGTCACTTTTAGTTACTAAATTGACGTGGCTAGACAGGACTCCTTTAATTTTTTTACATAAATAATAACATTAAACAATTTAAACTCAAAAGTTGTAAAAAACTAAATTTTAGAGAGCAGTCAGATAAACCACAACCATTATTTAGAGGTTGTTATGGATTACTTAGGATAAATATATTTTATGCCAGCCGTTGTTTTACAAGTATATCTTGTATTTTCTTCTGAGCAAATCATATACAGTATGAGTAAATGAAAAATTTAAACAATTTTAGGTTTAAGTAATGTCATTGAAAAATTATGACGGTAGATTGCGACATTGCCACTGTTATTGAGAGGAAAATATTTTTCAAATCGTAAAAAACGTACCAAACCGGCTTGCCTGGCTGACTAACTGGTCTTCGAAATACATCCATCTATAACGCTACTCCATTGTATTAATCTAAAGCTATAGCTATAATAATTAAAATATTATAGTTTATTCACTGACTATAGACTGCCTGTATATGACTTCAAAACAATGATATTACAGGTTGTAATAACATTGCTTCAAAACATTTAACACATAAAACAAAAATTGGTGTTTATGTCTTAACTGAGCCTATAATCTTGCCAATTAAGAGTCGATGCTATTTTTTAATTGTGTTGTAGAATTCCAAACAGATAGTGTCACGGATTTAATTGTAGTTTTACCTTTACAAAAGAGCTGGCTGCTGCTGAGGTCATAAACATATCCCCACCAAAGAAACAATATGCTAGCAGGTCAACAGAGGCAACAGCCTGTCTAATCAAGGGAAGGGGGGGAGGGTACCTTGACCAATCCAAAAACATGATAACAGAAATTAAGGAAAGAGGTCAAAAAAGCCTTAGATAGACTGGGGGAGTTGGTGAGGGAGGCTAAGGCGGAGATACGCGCACTCAAAAAAGAGAAGACCCAGAAAGGCGATGTGAAAAGTGGGAAAAAAGAACGTAAAGAGCCTTGCCCGGAGACGATCAGCTCTACGATTAATAACCCGGACAAAGCATTAGCGTTTATCATTATAATATCGCCATTTTTCAACATAACATAACTTCACGCCTTTATACCCAAAGGGATAGGCAGAGATGTATTACACACCCACACTTCGCCAGTTATGTTTCGGTCCCAATGTAATAGAGGGGGGAGCCTATTGCCATATATCGGGCACATTATTAAGCGAGCGATAATAAACATTTTGAATGTGATAACTTTAAAAAGTCAGAGGTGTATGACCGGGGTACCTTTTTCCGGGGCAGTTTTAGACCAGATTCGTGTAGGAAGTCAATAGTCAAAATGGTAAAGGTTCCCATATTGATGATTATAGAAAACCTTATAGTTACTGACAATCTTATAAATATGGCATTCATTACGTAATAAATAAATCATTCTGCTCCTTCCAACTTTCTCTCTTGCATTTTCATGGCATTGCTCGTCGAGGAATTTCATTCACTAGACAGTCTCATCCCCGGCCAGTCATTGTGGATATCACCTTGGCAGTAGAAGCTCCGGCCAACCCATGGCTATGACTGGACGTGAAATGGCCAACTCTTATAAGCTAAAAGATTTTGTTTGTTTATTTGGTTGGACGCAATCATTTCGGCCACTACTGATTTTTTATTTTGTTATTTATTTATTGGATATTCCATTTATCCCGGAAGGTTATAATTATAACATCACCCTATAAGTCACGGGTGTGGAGCAGTAGACCGGACTAACTCGGGTGTAACCGGCTTTAGCTAGTGCAGTATACACGCAGCCCTGAATGTCGGTCGAGTTGCATTCACGGTCGCAGAATCGATACGACCAGTCAAACCGGTCATAGCTACTAGTTTTTTTTTTTCTTTTATTTTTGGTGTCGGGTTGGAAAATCCTCATGGAGTCCCTCCGCCCTGAGGGAAGGGCGAAGGGGACTGTCAGACTATTACTGACTAAAAACCAACCCGTATTCCTCACGTACCCGTATGTCGGAGGGTCGGCTATCGTTGAAGCATTCCTCGCTACCCCCCGACGGGTATTGGCCCGCCAGATGGTCAGGCGGGCCCCGAACAAAACCCCCTTGGCGGCGGATGAAGGTGTTGGGCTCCGCCGCCAAAACACTCAGCGGCCGCAGAGGATAGGGAGGACGGCAACACAACACCGCATCTTCTCTTCCTCTGCGGCCCCACCACGACGCAACGATGGTGCGCCTCCATTTGGTCGCGGGAGATAGGGCGCGCGACAACGCAACACCGACACGCCTCTCCTCCCGCGACCGCATCCGACTGCGAGGGACAGAAGACTGAAGTGAAGACTGAAGACTGTCCCTCGCACCCGCCCCTTTGGAAGCATCCTGCGCAGGCCTCCGTCAAGCCCACGCGGAGCGTCCCCTCCTGGATCCCCCTTAGCTTCACCGCGGGTGACCATTCCACGGTTACTGAGCCCCCCCACCACGACAAGGTGGAGATCCCACGGGGGGGTCATAGCTACTAGTTGGGCTATCCCTGAGTGTTATGACCACCAACAGCAAGACAGTCTACCAACAGCAAGACTTCATTAATATCGAAACCAATAAAAATAAATCTAACGACTTTTTTTTTAATTAAAATAATGTCACAGAAAAATTAAAATTATTTTATGTACAGCCTGAAGACGCATGAAGGAATAAGTTTTACACACATATTTTGCCGTGTGGTTGACGGCATAGAATACAAGTGTCACCACGTCTTCGAGTCTTCCCGTGGGTGTCGTAAGAGGCGACTAAGGGATAACACGATGCAAATACCATTTTTGCATAGAGACGGAAAACTCGACATCAAACCCTATACGACTGCCTCGTTGGTCTCGCGGCATAAATGTGCACGTGGGATCGGGAGGTCCCGGGTTCGATTCCTGGGTCGGGCAGTGTTATTGGGTTTTTCTGTCACGAAATTCTCAGTAGCAGCACGGAGTCTGGAAATGTGCCCGGTACGGCAATAGGCTCGCCCACAGAAATAAATAGTAATAGAACGGTGACATGGGCGTGGTGCGCGTGTCAAACTATTGCACTATAGCGCATGTGTTTTCACATGTTGTACAACATTATTCTGCCTGACAATCAGCAATGGTCAGTTTTTATATAAACAATAACATCATTTCATTTTCCACAGCTACATTACACACACACATCGATAATAATTCCTTAGTGTCCCCTCATTATCTATACGTCACTGTGGGCGGGGCTTGCTGAAATGTGGCACGCGCGAAATGTACGCGATAACGTGACATTCACCATTCTATTACTATTTATTTCTGTGGGCTCACCCTTATTACGTGGGACTAAAGTACAACTGGCGAAAAGTGGGTGTAGAAATACACCTCTGCCTACCCCTTCGGGGATAAAAGGCGTGACGATATGTATGTATGTACACATATTCCGTCGGCCCAAACTGGAAAATTATAGAGTAGCGTAGGGGACTTCTGCAACAGGGTTTTCACCTCGAGAACGAAAAAACATCTTGTCAATATTTTTCAATCTATGTCACAAATTATACAAGAGCTACTATAATATATTTTTTTGTTTATTACTTATCAGCGTAATTGTCATCAATCTTACGACTATTATAAATGCGAAAGTTTGAGAGGATGGATGTGTCGATGAATGTTTGAAGCTCTAGCACACAAAAACTAAGTAACGGAGTTAGATAAAACTTTGCAGTATTAATAAAAAAAACTTTATTCATATTAAGTACAACAACATGCGTTCCTTATTACTACAATCATTTGTGAGATCTTCTAGTGGTACATTTGTGACAATGGACATAGAGTTTGCTAGCTCCTATACTAAGCAGAGCTTGTATGATAGGAGTTAGTGATTCTCCTCATATAAAATGTTCAAGATGGCAACCGGTTTGTGGAATATAATTTGCTTATAACTACACTTAATATGAATTTTACACTTAAATTTAAACATTAAAAATACCTACTTTTACTGAATAATTTGGCTACTAACTAGGAAATACACATTTTTTTATTTTTTTTTATTTTAGAAACAGCTTGAAAATAATATTTTAGTTTGATCATATATTAAGTCAGATAACGTAACCAATCTATGAGTTTGTTTTTAATTTCATATTTATTTAATTGATATATTGACAACCGCTTATTTATTCTAAGCGGCAATCGTCTATATTATTTATCTATTTATTTTCTATTCTATCTATTTTCATTTTAAAACTTCCTATCAAAAGTAACCTCTTAAGCCTTTTAAAACGACATCTAGCTATGTTACTATTTACTTAGTCATTAAGGCATCTACTGATAACCCGTGCATCAACAGGAAATCGAACATCGATACGTAGTTTTTAACCACATACCTATTATATAAACCGGTTCGCTATTTAGAAACAAGTAGTCGACGTATTATTCTCACGGTAGATAAATCATGCAACTTCAATATCATCTCATTTACAATACCAGCGTTATATTCACTCATATATTGTATTTTTGTTTTAAAGACCTGGTTAACTTCAAGCAGTAGTTTTCTTTAGTTTTGCGTCGAGTGTACCGGGATATACCTGCACATGGCTCTACACTACTTCTTTTTATATGAATTTTAATATTTTTTTCTCACGGTGTTGTTGTGTCCATTGCTCGCATGTTTGTTGAGGCTATCGTAATACTGAAGATATATGAATTGACGTGATCAGTAAAGTGGAATGATTTCGATGGAATTCCTGGATGTTCAATGGAAACAAATGTAAGTTAACTAGTAGTAGTCGTCAAAGGACTTCAATGTGCTTGGTGTAATTTTAAAAAGCTGACAGGCTTATAAAAATAAATTCCACATCAAATATAGAAAACAGAGATGCTATAGAAATTGATAACAAATAAAATAAAGTTGATAATCTTGCATCACCTACAGAATAACTTAAAGATAATATTATTGATATTACAAAAAGTCCCTTGTTCTAAATATTCCTATAATACAACGGAATAACCTAATACCGCTAGCGTGTTATATAAATTCCGGTGCCCGTCAGTTAGGTCTGTAGTGAAGCTTAAAACATCACGCGATATGGAAGTTATATTGAGATGTTTCGCGTTCGTATTTTTTGTGGCTTCGCTCGGTAAGTGGAATTTTATTTCTTTTGATATTTGTTTTATGATTCATGCTTGCTCATTCAAGTTTGTGGCAAGTTCAATTATCATGTTTATGCAACAGTCATTCTATAAGATCTTGAATTATAATAAAAACTAGATGAGCTCGCGGTTACACCCGCGTTATTTAAGGCTATTGCTCTGCGCCCGTAGCTCACAGCTTGATCGATAAATGGGCTTTCTAACAATGAAAGACATTTTCAAATCGGACCAGTAGTTCCTGAAATTAGCGCGTTCAACCAAACAAACAAACTCTTCAGCTTTATATATTAGTATAAGATATAAGATAAACAAAATTCTGAGATAAGGAAAACTGTGTTTACAATATTCAGTTTTCCTTATCTCAGACATTTCATTTGCAGATACATTTAGCTGTGCTAAAAATCATATCATTAATATAATTCCTAGAACCAATCCTTAAAATCTCTCTGGTCCTGTCAAAACAACAGGCCAGTAATCTTTTTAGAGGTGGTAACTTTATGTCTAAGATATTTGACTAACAATTAGAAGCTCGTGTCTTCAAATCACATATTTATTTTGCCTGTGTGAATCTAACACAAAGATACAAACAATTTGAACTACATGTAGCGTTTTATTTAAATTAACAGAAGATGTCTCAATTAGTAAAATCATCATCATATTCAGCGTGCCGTAGTCTACTGCTGGATATAGGCTTCTCCAATGGCACGCCACTGAGCCCGATTTTCGGCCTTTCGTGTCCAAATAAATAAAATACGAGTAATATCTATCTACCTATCCGGTATTAAAAAAATATCTTAATCTCTTCAACACTATAACACTGCAATATTTACATACATACATACACAGTCTCACGCCTATATCCCCGAAGAGGTAGGCAGAGGTATATTGCTACATCCACTTTTCGCCAGATTTATTTTAGTCCCACGTAATAGGGGGCGAGCCTACCTTACCGTACCGGGCACATTACCAGACTCCGAGCTGCTACTGAGAATTTCCTAACGGAAAACCCAATAACACTTTGCCTTTGCCTTTTTTACCCGGGGATCGAACCCGAGACCTCCCAATCCCACGCGCACATTAATGCCGCGAGACTAACGAGGCAGTCTTTATGTATTAATTTCTCTTTTTGAATTCCAGGTGCTATCAAATTCAGGTGTGACTATACATACAGTGATGTTGGATGGATCAAGTATCATAAAATGCCCGAGACCTGGCACGATGCCCGCTTGCGTTGCCGCTATGAAGGTAAATCATCATGTGAATCCAAAGAAGTCCACTTCTGGACATTGGCATTCGCAAGTATCGCAAGACCAATCTTGAGCCGCCCGCATGCAGCCACTTCTGGCAAAGCTAACATGACAGTCGGTCCTCGTTAGGGGGGCCCATCTCTGCAGTAGCGTCCGGTGGCTATGCGAAGAGCTTTGCTTCGCGCTAGGCTTCCGGCTTACCGAATCCCTTCGAATAGCCACCGGGCGCATTTTGCTTCATGCTATTCTGTCCAGATGCACTCATAATAGAAGAATATTTACAAAATACACTAAGACTTTGTAAGCGATAGCCTAGTGGAGATACCAACAGACTGTCATGCAAGGGGTATCGGGTTCGAATCCACGGCGCACACCAATGACTTTTCGGAGTTATGTGCGTATTAAATTGTCAATTATCGCTTGTCCCGTGCCTCGGAGAGCACGTTAATCCGTCGGTCCCGGTTGTCATGAAGATCGTTGACAGTCGTTATAGGGCGTCAGTACCTTTTAAATAAACTGACACTAGTCTAAACCATTGAATATTGTTATCCCTTCGGGTTGCGGAGATCAGACAGGCAGTCGCTCTGAGGAAAAGCTAATATTCAGCCAAATCCGGTTAGACTAGTAAGCGGACCCCAGATTGAAACTGGGATAACGCTAGGAGGACACTAAGACTTTGTAATAGAGGAATATTGACTAATGGAAATGGTCAGAATAACATAAAGCAATTGAATCCAGGTGCCTTTTTGGGACTCAAACATTATTTGCACCATCCCTCGTCAAGCACGTTAAGCCGTCAGTTCCGACTGTCATGAAGATCTCTGAGAGTAATTATGGTACCGGTCCCAATATACGATATTTCCATGTATTTGGATACTATCAGAGATTAGATAATTTGTATGGATGATTGATATGATTGATTGAGAAATTTTGTATAGAGCTTATATCAATGTCAAATATGCATATCTAATGTCCAGATCCATTGATAGATCGAATATTGAATTCATTGGTAACGCAAGGTATATTTTTATCTCTTTGGGTTGCGATGATCAAACGGTATTCGATCTGTTTTGTCGAAAGTAGTAGCAAAGTTTCGAAGAAATTTAATAATGCCTCTAGCAGGAATTTGAATAATTGTTTTATTGGTTTCTGTCAACAGGTGGTAGGTTAGCTTCACCCTCATCAAGTGAACTTCTAGCAGCAATGATAAATGCTACTCGTAACGTCGACATCATCACTGGGATTCATGCTACTGTGTCTTCAGGCAGTTTCTATACTCTTGAAGGTTTTGTAACTACTCATTTATACATCAAGCTTAAATAGGTATGGGAAACCGAAATTTTGCTGACAAGGTATCTTAGCTTAGGTGCCTACCTTACACAAGATAACAAACAGTTTTAAAAGAAAGAACAGTCAATGATTGAATTAAAATTAATGAACTTTCGATGGCAATGAAGTTATGAGCAAAAGCAGTAACTAACTAATAATAGTAACTAAAACGTTGCATTTACTTTGATTCTTCATAAGATTAAATTGCTTTTGTAAACAATATATTAATATTTATTTTACAGGTACACCACTGGACGATATTCCTCAAACATGGAATGATAACGAACCTGATAATAAAAACAACAATGAACAGTGTATTTCCATGAGCCCTAATGGATACCTATCAGATGTGAGTTGTGACGTACCTCGTCCATACATATGCCACAGACCAAATACATTAGTCGATGCTAATGCTTGTGGAACGCCAGATCCAGGTAAGCGTGATAATGCAAATTCTCTTCATCATCAAACAACTTGCGTTACTAACTGACTTACAAACAAGGCACAGTTAAGCGTAAGAAGCTGAAAGAATTTAGCAAGAATTTTCCTTGAGAAATGTAGCACTAAAAGGGGTATTTTTTGGGAATTCCAGCCCTGATGGGGTAAAATAATAAGGCGGGTGAATTCACTGACGTAGTCTGGTATAAATATATACAAAAACATAATTATTCTGACTGACAAATCATCGCAAACTAGAAACATGAGATTTAGGCATTGGGTTTCTATTATGTTGTAAGCATCTACCAAGGAAGGATTCTTCAATATTCAACCCTGAGAAGGTAAAACAGGGACTGAAAGCATGTTTGAAGCTGACCCAGTGAAAATTTCTGCAAAAGCTTATCATCATAATAAATATGAAATTACTTGTCCGATCTGACATATCATCGCAAAACCTAAACTGTTGAAGCTAAAACACCAAATTTGGAAGTGGAAAATTTCTTGATACTCCTGAAGACGTAAAATCGAGGATGGAAGTTTGTTTAAACCGATGATATTGAGCAGAATTGACGCGTAAAGCCTCGGGTAATTTCTAGTTTTAATAAAAAATAACAGTTTGTTGTATTTATGTTATAATCATTACTTTTCCAGAATATCGCTATGAATGCCGTACAAAGAAATGTTACAAGTTCCACACAACGCCGCGGACTTTTAAACGAGCACATTTCGTCTGCACCGCTGAGGGTGGCCATCTTGCCATCATCAACAGTGTTACAGAATCTCAAGTCATCCGTGACATATTTGCACAGTACCCTGGAGATAAAATGATCGGCAACTTTTGGAAGGACGTCGCTTTCATTGGCTTCCATAATTATGGAGAGGGCGGTGACTGGGTTACCCTAGATGGTAAGCAATTCTTTTTCATATTCATTCACAGATTATTTGCTTGAATCCTTCCCGTTTGTCCATTCATCAACACCATCATCTCAGCTGAAAGTTGTCACTCAATGAACTTTCCTCAGGATCTCCACACAAATCGGTTTTGTGCCACCACATACACCGTGAATACCGTGACTAATGACACCTTTTTTCTACAGGTCACACTCTTCAGGAGGCTGGCTTTACAACATTTGAAAACAAACAACCAGACAACGCTACAGAAGGGGAATATTGTGGCTCCGTGTTTCGCAGTGGGTTACTGAATGACCTTTGGTGTGAGAGACATTTCGCATTCATATGCGAAAAAGATCCGAACTATCCCAAATTGTGTGAAAATAGCATGTTTAGTAATAACAATAAAACAGAGGCAGAGCCTGCTGATTAACGCCATTAAATATTTTCTAGTCAAAACCACACTATACATCATTGTATGTGGTGTGAGTTAATAAACTGTTTACTTTAAGTTTTGAGATTGTAAATTCAATAAAAATATTTTAGTTTTTATTTTACCCAATTTTATTATTACCATCATCATTTCATCATCAGCCCTTTAGTCCCACTGCTGGGCACGGGCCTCTTCTCACTATGAGATTATGCCATAATCTACTACGCTGGCCAATTGCGGGTTGGCAGACTTCACATGTCTTTCGAGAACATTATGGAGAACTCTTAAACATGTAGGTTTCCTCAGATTCCTTCACCGTTTAGCAAGCGATAATAAACAATTTAACACGCACTTAACTCCATAAAGTCACTGGTGCGTGCCGTGGATTCGAACCCGAGACGCTCTACGTAGCAGTCTGTCGGTCTCTCCACTCAGCTATTTATATTTCATATTTTTCCCGTAATACTTAAAAAAAGCAACGACAGCCTAGTGGACAGACCGACGGACTGCTATGTAGAGGGTCATCAGACTGGCAAGAGGTCGTCCGGTAGCTTTAGGTATATCACAGAAAAATTAGCAAAAAGATGACTTTCTACTGTAAAAAACACTCCCAAATACTGTTTCACGAAATGAAGCAGCACGAGTACTGTGTGTCAATATTCTTTGTGACGGTGGTACTTTCCAAATCAGGACCAACTTTTAGAAACACTGTCATCTAAAAGCTAGCCGTTAGCCGTTTACCATCAGGCTAGCAGTAGGTCATTCACCGGCTTCATTATCATTTTAGCGTAAACTTGGTTGCATCCAAGACTTTAGGTTTGCAGTCCGATGTCCATTATCTTACCAGATTTGACAAAAGATTACATTTTCTACAGGGCCGGCGCCTGACCTCCGTAACCCGAAGGGATAGCGATATTACATAACTTAGGTCAGTGTAAGTATACATTAATGGCTAAACAACAACTTCAGAGCATAATCATAGAATAAAAACAGAAAACGGCTGTGATAGACCAGTGGTGTACGGTACGGACTGCCGAGACGATGGTCTCGGGTTCGATCCCCGGGCTCCTACCTCTGCATTTCAAAGTTATGTGTGTATTCAAAATATTAATTATCGTTCGCTTAATACTGTGACCGATAGATGCCAATAGGCTCGCCCCGTATTACATTGGAACCGGAACATAACTGGCGAAGTGTGGGTGTATAACGCACCTCTGCTTACCCCTTCGGGGATAAAAAGGCGTGAGGTTATTATCATAACTCATCATAACAAGTTATCATCATCCGAAATCTCACGTTCACCTGTACTATAAAATATCACTTGTACTAAAAGCACTTAACATCTAATTACCATAAAGTATTAGTTATTAAGGTATAACGACCCGTTTATACCGGTTCCGCTTTACATAGGATCATTTCGCCTGTTCGCGTCCATTTAGTGCAGTTGGCAAGTTTGAAGGAGAAAATAAAAATGTTCCAGCAAATTTATTCAATAAAAAGTTTATGTAATGCGTTCATTATATAGTCTATTTTAATAATAACTTTCAGTTTTGTTCGAAACTTGTTGTGTTTTTTTTTTTAAATAGACAAACTTCAAAATATGGCATTTTACCCAGTTTGCGTCCAAAAAATCCAAATTGCGTCCACCTGTGGACCAGTTCGCGTCCACCAGCTTAGTCTTAACAATATCAGCCTTATAATCCTTCATATAAGGGTGATATTGTTAAGACAATCTAAAGAAAGATTAGCTTTTAACAATTTCTACATTTAAGATTAAAGTTATAAAAAATCTACATTATTATCATTATTAAATCACTTTATAGAAACTATAAATAACTATTTATTGTTCTCAACATCGATGGAACTTAAAATCAAAGATAAAAAAATAACGATACATGTTGTCCAATATTGTGGTCTTCGGAAAAGCATAATTTTTACATAATTATGTACATATTTGTCTTATCGATTTCTTCTTCTCACGAATATCACAAAACGCTTTCTTTATTTAATTATCTTTTGTATTTTTTTTCCTTCTTCTTTCTTGTCTCCTAAGAACTCATCTTGAATAGAAAAAATATGGAATAAAAGAAATTAAATGTAATAATTGAATTTTAAACTAAGTCTTAATCAAAAATGCATTTTAAATTATAAAAAAATATATAGAATGTATTTATGCGATCATTTCTATTTCATGAAAAGATGGACGCAATTTGCTGCAATATTATCCCTTGCAGGTATAGTTTGCGTCCACTTGTGATCGATTATTATATCGATTGTATCTTTTATTACAATCATAATAATGTGGACGCAAATTGGTCATTACAATTGCATACTATTAATGTTAAAATAAACAAAATCCCAATTTCTCTCTCATATTTAAATCACATAAAAATAAACGACTAAAGAAATCATAAATAGACGAGTTCGCGTCCATTGTGGACGCAAAGTGGAAGTTTTATAAATTCGGTGTTCTAATTCGCGTCCACCTTATTTTAATTGTTAACTATGAAAAAACAAGCTAATTCATAATTCATACTATTCGTCTTTTCATTATTAATGTCTAGAAACAGCTATGTATCCTAAAATTCACATAAAACAATAAAATACTTACCGTCAAACACGCCGCTGCACACTATTTTTTTATTTATATCCCGCGCATCTGCACTCTTTTGTAGAACAACCGAGATTAACAAATTTTTTTAAACAGGATAAGCTGGGCGCACGGAACTTTTGTCTATTTGTGCGTGTCTCTTATACGTCGAGGTATTGGCGATACTGACTTTTAATTTTATTAGTGTGTTTGTATATTTATTTCCGAGCATTTTTAAAGGGAGGTGCGCAAAATGGACGCGAATAGGGGGGTGGACGCGAACAGGCGAAATGACCCTACTATGGGGAAACCCCGAATGAAAATTAAACGACTTGAATAATTTAACTACTTACTTCAACCTATGCTACGAGAATAACATGAAAATGATGAGTTGAATATTCGATGATCAATATTTACAGTTAGGAGCTACTGCCTTATTTTTTACTACATAAACACTTCTACACTTCTGCAGTACAAAAAGGAAAACCAGTTTTATTAATCTTATGCATTGATATAATATTATGTGTTGTTCATAAAGTGGCTTTGGCTGAAGCTATGCACATCTTCTACGCACTTTTACGAGTATGTTAAATTTGAATGCCTCGAATAATTCGAAATTATCATACTTCGAAATAAGAAGTGACAACATCAACAGACATATATTTATTTATAAATAACACTTTATCGTCAAAGATCTTTAAATAAAGGTCTTTTCAAATGATATTTTTCCTTATCAAAACCGCTCTGTGACTGTGTCTCGTAAGTGTGAAGTTGGCAACAGTTATTGACCATTTTGACCATTAAATTTGTAATACGTATGTATTTAGAAATATTGAAGAGTTATCAGTTATCTGGTTGCCATAGAACAGGTTCTGCCTAATTTAGAATGAGATGACTCATGAATGTGACTTGTCCCAGCATATTTTATTACATTTTAGAAGATACGCGCTGACTGTGCGTCATAAATAGCATAAACAAAATATACAAAACTACTGTCGACAATAACCTGTTATATGCTATATCCTCAGTAGTGCGGTGCTTGTGTTAAACCCCGCACGCAATATGAGAAGTGTATTTAATTATTTCACGTTCGTAATCTTGGTGTCTTCACTGGGTAAGATAGTGTGAATATTAACTACTTAGCAAATATTAGTCTAAAATGCGATAAGGTCAGGCCATTGATTTCAGTTGCTTTACAAAATGTACCTACTGTAAATTATTTTGGTGGACAATGAATAATGTTCTATCTTTGCTTGCAATGAAATAATTACTTCAGACGGAATATGAAAGTATATTTATAAACCAAAATAATTATTATGTTTATTTTTAACTTTTTGCGCAACGAAGTAAAATGGTACATACATAGGTGGACCATGCCTTAGGCATTCTTAACAAGTCAACTAAGGGCAATGCAGAGATAATTGATATTAAGCACGTTTTTGTGGATTGGAAATATTATTTTATCATTTCATGGAATTAAGTATTCGGAGAAAACACCGTTTACCAAAAACAAAATGCCGAAATTGTTTTCAATTAATCCCAACACAAAACCAGTTTTAAATATTGTTTACGTTCATTGATGAGTTTCGAATAACATAAAGAGGAAAAGAAATAAAAGAGAAATAACCTTGCTATGAAATGTATTAAAACGACGCCTCAACAATTTTGATTTAATGCTTAATACGTATAGCTTAGTGGTTTAGAGTGGTATTTTAGTAAACAAGTACATAATGGTTAGTAATCTGTTGGTCGGCCATTACTATACAAAGGATCAGCAGTCTCCCACTAAAATGAAAATAAAAATGCTGTACGATCGGTACAAAATATCATTACGAAAATAGCCACAATAAATGTGTCTGCATACTCAGATGAAGCAAAACAGGTAGACACAGCACGCCCTATAGTGACTAGAGCTCTATACAGACCTGTATTTGCTGGAGGTCTACCATTTCTGGCTTCACTCTTGATATAGGACGTTCTTCTTTCGTGTGAGTGTGTGACCAACTCTGCTTTCCGAGTTTTAAGACCACCTGAAAGCCTCAGACATAGGCCTAACGACTCTTGTCCAGCTACGAGAACCGGTACCGGCAGTTTTACATGGCATCCAAAGCACGGTAAGGCTCTGATGTACTCATACTCGCTCACTCGTCCAAGTGACGACATGTGCAAGCGCTGCTTAACTTCGCTGACTTATTACGAATGGCAAGCTAGTTCACGCCATTCGGTGCTACATAGGACGTGCTGCATTTTTTACTTGCTCTTTCTTGGGAAACGAGCAGACGGGTCACCTGATGGTAAGTAATTACTGCCGCCTATGGACAAAAGCAACACCAAAGAAGCCGCAAGTGCATTGCTGCTTTTTGGGTTGGGAAAAGGGATAGGAAGGGCAATATAATGAGGGTGAAGGAACAGGGATGGGGCCACCAGCAGTCTCACTCACAGAAGGAAACCAACAGTATAGGTACTGTTACTTTACGTCGATTTTATAAGAGAGTAGTACTTCCCCTGTCGAGCTGGCCCATTCATACAGAAATCAGCAAGGCTCTACCACCTATAGAATGCCCTGAGCTAAAGTATTAAAATGTTGTTACTTTTTTGTTCCAGGTGCTGTCAAGTTCCGATGTGACTACAAGTACAGTCACGTGGGATGGATGAAATATCACGCAATACCAGCCTCGTGGGCTGACGCTCGCTTGCGCTGCCGTTATGAAGGTAATTCCTATTACAGGAAAATCCTAGAGAGAATCGATAGCTTAGTGAAGATACCAACAGACTGCCATGCAGATGGTATCGGTTCAAAATCCATGGGCCTCACCACTTAATTTTCAAAGGCATCTAAATTAAATTATTATAATTATCTTGCTTCGTTAAGAAGGCAGCGATAGCCTAGTGGAGATACCAACAGACTGCCATGCAGAGTGTATCGGGTTTGGTTCCACGCGGCGCGCACCACTGACTTTTCGGAGCTATGTGCGTATTGAATTGTTAATTATCGCTAGCCCCGTGCCTCGGAGAGCACGTTAAGCCGTCGGTCCCGGTTGTCATGAAGATCTTTGACAGTCGTTACAGGGCGTCAGTACCTTCTAAATAAACTGACACTAGTCTAAACCATGGAATATCGCTATCCCTTCGGGTTGCGGAGGTCAGACAGGCAGTCGCTCCGTGGAAAGCTAATATTCAGCCAAATTCGGACTAGTAAGCGGTCCCCAGATTGAAACTGAGATAACGCTAGGAGGATGATCTTGCTTCGTTAAGCCGTTGGTCCCAGCTTTCATGAAGATTTTTGAAAATCGTTATAGGGTGTCCTCTGAATGAACTAAAACTGGCCTTAACCATGAAATATCGCTAACCCTTTGGATTGCGAAGGTCAGGCAGGCAGTCGCTCTGTGAAAAGCTAAATTTAATAATCAGTCAATTCCTGTCAGACTAGTAAGCAGATCACGGGATGCAGGGATAACGCTAGAGGGATGATGATTACTGTGTACTAACAGTAATAAGAAGTGTCTGTATGTCTTTCTGAGGCAGCTAAGCTCCCAAACGAATAAACCGATAGTAATGCTGTTTATTTTTGTTTGAAATTAGATGGCATGAGATGGTTTTTAGCTAAAATTAATGAAGATCTATGTCGAATGTTACTAATAGTTTTCAATTTTACGTCAACAGGTGGAACACTAGCTTCGCCCGCTACAAATGAAATCAAAGTGGCAATGGTGAAATCAATGCAAAATATCGATATCCTTACTGGGATACATGCTACTGTATCACCAGGAAGCTACTACACTCTTGAAGGTTACGTAACTTTTTACTTTTTTAAGTCTTGTCTTTTTATGTCATCCATCTCTAATCTCTTCTTCTCCTATTAATATAATCTAGTCGTTTAACACATATGTTTTCTTCTTTCTAAGAGCTAGCGCAAATATAGCGAAGTACAGCAGAGAGCATTTTCACTGTCAAACTATAATCGACATTGTTCTCAATTCGAAATAAAGTTCAAAATCAAAATCACGTAATTTTGTTTATGTGTGTGCGTGCGAGTTGTAAATATTGTTTTGATAATTGATTTTGGACGTTATTTGAAATGAAAACAATGACGATAATAGTTTGACAGTGGAAAATGCGCTGCGCTACGCATCGCCATATATGTGCCGAACTCTCCACTGCAATCAGTTTCAGGCAAAGACCCACGTCCGTTTTTACAGGTATACCGCTAGACACCATTTCACCTAGATGGGCTGCGGGTGAACCTGATAATAAAAAAGATGCCGAAAGATGCATTTCAATGAATTCTAAAGGAGACCTTGCAGACGTGAGATGCGACGTACCTCGACCCTATTTATGCTACAGACCAAATTCATCCGAAGGTGCCAACGAATGTGGAACTACGGATCCAGGTAGATATAACTCGTCTTTCGGGGTATTTACCTTACATTTTGCGCTTGCCACAGTGCCGAAATATTGGAGACTCGAAACAAACGTAAATTGTATTTATCTCGAAAGACAATTGGTACTCATATTAGTGACCAGACTTTGGGTTGCGGAGGTCAGACGGCAGTCGCTCTGTGAAAGAACTGATATTCTATCATATCAGGTTAGACTAGTAAGAGCACCCCGGGTTCCTAGGCGTGTAAGTCTTGGATGCAACCGGGATACCGTTAGGACAATGATTATGATGATTAGTGACTACGAAAGTTTCAATTCCCATAAATCTTACGACGTTCGTCTAAAATATTCTCAACTTTTTCAGAATATCGTTTCGAAAGCCGAACAAATAAATGTTACAAGTTCCACACGAATGTGCGACCATACAGACGTGCGCATCTCATCTGTTCTGCCGAAGGCGGCCATCTTGCTATCATCAACAGTGAAGTAGAATCTCAAGTTGTTCGTGATCTCTTTGCTCAACATCCTCCAGAAAGCGTCCGTGGTTACTACTGGCCTGAGAAAGACCTTGCTTTTATTGGCTTCCACAATTATGGAGAAAGCGCGGATTGGGTCACCCTTGAAGGTAATTGACGCTATCAATTTACAACACTCTTATATTCAACATTTTTTTTTATTCTAACACATACACATATAACCATCTATTCCCAAACTAAGCAGAGCTTGTACTATGGTTACTAGATAATTGATAAACATACATATATATTTTTTTTTGTAAATACATACATATTATACATAGAAACACCCAGACCATGTTCATGACCCTGAATGTTTGACTTGAGCGGGTATCGAACCTGCGATTTTCGGCGTAGTAGCCGCTTACACTCCCGCTGCGCCAACCGGTCGTCGAAGCATACTTGGTGCAACGCCCGTACATTTTCTTTGAACTTAACCATTTGTTCCCGTCCTTGTTGCAATTTCAAGATATCCCTTCTTATTGCACTTCTATGAGCCCTGAGGAACATATATGCCAAAAAGCTTCTTACGACTAGTAGTTTCGGCTGTTTCTTGTCTGTCAGTCAGGCAGTAACGCAAGAATTTTATAGAGAAGATAAAAATAATTGCAATAAAAGGTTTTGCTAGTTTCAAAGAACCTGTTTATGGAGCAAATTTTGTAAGAGGCAATTAATCTTTTTTTCAGGGCAAACACTTGAAGAGGCTGGTTTTGCGAGGTTTCGTCAAAATCAACCAGACAACTCGACGGCTGGAGAATATTGTGGCTCGGCGTATATTGATGGAAGCCTCAATGATGCTTGGTGCGAGAGGCACTTCTTTTTCATATGCGAAAAATATGCTAATTTTCCCGCTGTTTGTGATAACCAATAAATAAATGAATATTAAATATTTAGTATGAAGTTGCTAATCCAGCAATTGAAACCAATATGCATGGCAGTCTGATGGTATCTTCACTAGGCTTGCTGTCGAATCAAGTAATCTAACAATACCCGTATATCCAAATTTGATCAGGTTTTTAGAAGTTATGATGGCATAAAGAAACTCGCATAAACAAACAAACCTTGCACTCTGTTTTTGGGCAGTTCTGTCATAAAAAGTTACAACTAATAATTTGAACGTTAGTAAATGTAAGTTACTTAATCCAAAATGTTGTCAATGTTTTAACTAGTATCCTAATCTGGAATAAGTTGCTTATTCAACTGCAAAATCATCAAATAAGTAGGTATGTGGATTCAAAAATATGCATTTGAAATATTTCAGACTTGTATGTAATAGTCATAACACTCTTAGCAGAGGCACTCGAAGCAAACATTTGTATATCAAGTACGATTTAAGGCAGTAAATAAAATTTAGGTATTAAGAAAGTAAAAAATATTATTGTA
Organism: Euclidia mi; assembly: GCA_944739405.2. Taxonomy (NCBI): domain Eukaryota; kingdom Metazoa; phylum Arthropoda; class Insecta; order Lepidoptera; family Erebidae; genus Euclidia; species Euclidia mi. Next base: position 5,883,431 of record OX123203.2, read on the forward strand.
TTTTAGGTTTTGCTTAAATTAGAATATATTATTATATTTAAGCCATTAAACAGATTATGTCTGTCTGAGACACGTGTAACAAATGGGTTGAAGTGACCACGCAAATGCTTATGAGGTACTAGCTGTTTCCCGCGGTTTCATTCGCGTCCTGAGGGAACTACTTCACGTACCCGGTAACTTTGAAGCCTTAGTTACTCCTTGATACATCAGCTATCCGCCAGTGAACGTTCCGTCAACATCAGTCCTGCCATTCCACAGATTAGCGAGACAAACAGACAGACAGACAAAAATTTAAAAAAAATGTCATTTCGATATAAATGTACCCTGTATACATCCATATGTATTTAGTAAAAAGCGGTTATTTTAATTTTACAAACAGACACTCCAAATTTACATATACAGATTATGCAAGTTGTGGTCACTATACGATTTTACAAACCCTTCTAGAGATAGGGAGAAAAAATTTAAATTAGCGCTTTTGAAATATCAAACAAGGTTATTTAGTGGATCTTACTCTCGATAAATAATATATTTAAGGCATAAATACCTCGGTATTTGCCAACGTTTCGGCCGACTTGTTTCAGCCGTGGTCGCGGCGGGAAGATGTTTCACAAGTGCTGGTTTCAGGATTTTCAGATACATTGTCATCTCTCTATTTCGAGACGAACACTTTTTTACCTGTTATTACTACCTACTATGGCAACATGACTTTCTTCAAAAAAGACTTGCCAGAGAATTTAATCTTAGGAACAATAGCTAGATCCTATTCTACAACTACTTAAGGTTCGTAAATACAATACAGAGATGAAAACATCACTACCAGTGATAGCATAGTCAAGACAATCAGGTCTTTCGCATCACGTTAGATACCATCATCATGATCATTATCGCCTTACTTATCCCAGTTGCATCCAAATCCTTTTTTTTTTGGTCTAGGATCCACTTTCTAATCTAACCAGATTTAACAGAATATTACCATAAGGTTAAAATGGAAATGTACATAGCCTTGCTTAGCCACCACGATGGCCAAATAGCTACTAGGTTATATATGAGTGACAGTTCAGGAAGTAGTATCTGATCAACATCAGTGCTCAGATTTGGTATAACGAGTGACCATTACCACCTGCTGGTATTAGAGAACCCATGGGAGCTATAGTTTAGGTAACACAAGTGATACCTCTAAGTTCCTTTTAGGTGGAGAGGAGGTAATTAAGTAGAAAGCAGTTATTCACGCATTTGACATATCACGCATTTATCGAAAGGCGCACAAGTGGAATGACACGGCTATAATATGTAATAAAACTAATGAACACAAACAAGATGAAAATATCAATTTCAAAAGTTAAAATGACACTAATCTAAAACAAGACATATCGCTTTCCCTTTGGCTTGAGGAGTTTAGGCAGGCAGTCTCTCTATTGAAAAGCTGATATTCAGTCAAATCCAGTTAGACTGATATGCGAACCCAGAGTCTTACTAGGAGGATGACACTGATCACAGAAATGTTGCCTTCCGTAAATTCACCAGATTTGTAGTTGACCAAAGTCACTAAGGCCAGTGATCTAATCATATGTTATAGCCACAATCTGTATAAAACGTGCTACATAATATGTTGTAGCATTTTCCTCCTAAATCTACATAATATTTATATTAGTGATCTCATCATTGAATACTTTTGAAGTTCATGGACTGTGTAATGTAAATCATCCAAAAAAAAACCAATGGGAACGATTTCCTTCTAAAATTTGGCTCACGCCTTGAAAGCTGGTCATAATCTTAGGATACTATTTGCTATAGTTATAATAACATAAAAGGAAATTACAACTAAATCTTTTTAGTACATCTCCACAGATTAGAATTGCTGAAGGGATAAAATATAGGCAACTGTAGTCCCTACATTATATATATCAATGAGTCCCTACTTCAAAATCATTTAATATCACAATAAGCTAGTAATAATTACCTATATCTACGAGAATAATTACCATTCATTTAGCGCTATGAAAAATTTGGAATAGGCAGCCATTTTAAATTTTAGAATCATTTTCAAAACATTATGTTTAAAAAATTGTACATTTTTTTTCTTGTAGGTATTCGTGAAGTTCATTGCTATAAAGTATATGATTAAATATTTTGTCCATGTTTGTATGGGCTTTTCCTTTTGGAGATTCCTTCAACAAAATGAAACTATACAACCTGTTTATACTCAGCTGAGTAGCTACGCGCTTACGGCTTAAGACATGTGTTGTCAGTATTGTAGTGTTATGGATTAAATCAACACGCAATATGAAAAGTGTTTTAAAATATTCAATATTTATTGTTTTAGTGGCATCTTTGGGTAAGATAAATTTCTTCTATTTTATATTCGTTATGTTGATTTCGAATTTGTTAAATTATTTACTTAATGGGTCAAGAGTCACGATCTAACTGATGATGGTTAAGAAGCAGTCGTCCATTGTATGTTTTACAAGTTTTCATAACCCGTCCAGGGAAACAGGTTTAAGTTAATGTAAGTAACTGGAATCTTGATCTTACAAAGGCATTGAGACAAGCATTCAAGTAAAGTAGAAACTACTTGCTTGCTGGAGTAGCTGCTTGTCTAATGAATGAGAGGTATATAATATTTACATTATGTTTCCCTGGCTACATATGCAGAATAAGGACAATAAGTTCAGTAGCTAAGGCATGAAAGCATAACCAAAAAAAAACTAAACACCTTCAGTAATATTGAAATTACACAGAATAAATATGTAAAACCTATTAATTTATTATTTAACTAGACGTCGCCAGCGGCTTCGCCCGCGTCAATTATACATATTAAACCTTTCTCTTGAATCATTCTATCTAATAAAAAAACTGCATTAAAATCCGTTGCGGAGTTTTTAAGATTTAAGCATACATAGGGACAGACAGACAGAAAACAGACTTTGTTTTATACTATGTAGTAATGATTGTTTTTTATTGTTTAAGACAAATTACAAGATAATAAAATTGTCACTCATGAAAAGAAAGAATAGTAGCCTTAGGTATATTTGGTATAGATTTACATATAGGTACTGACCGTTAGCCCCCAGCAAACGTTTAAGTAATTCCCTGACATTATAATAAAAGTATACATACATACATAACTCAATTATTTTGGTAAACAATTAACACAATGACAAATTTAATGTTTGAAGGGCAGAAATATTGGTTTTCGCATAAACGCACACATCTAAACGTAACTCGTTTTAAGGCGAACTTTGCAACTTGTTTTGATGTGTTCGTAACATCAACAATATTTATTTTGTAAAATCAATGCTCCATCCACGCGCTTGGCACTTGCCGCAATCTTCACACCTTTGCAAGCGTTTGTTTTAATGCCGCCTCTACACGCTTGCCAAACTCCAATGAGCCATCTCAGGTTTTAAAGTGTAGATATAATTTAATGTACATTCGTTCACTTGGAATGCACAAACGAAACGGAAACTTACAAACGTGTGGAATTCCTTTTGATTTGTGATCAAAAACCGATACTTGATCAAATACAAGTACTTGTAAACTTGCAAAGCAACTCTCAAACGTCATGTTCACGGTCTGGTCTGAGTCTCTCAAGCGCCATGTATTGGACTTACCGCTTGCAACAATGCCGAAATATGGGTTACTCAAAACAAAGGCAAGGGATATACATACACCCCGGCAGAAAATGTAAACCTAACGCCATAAGAGAACCTAGTCAGTTATATATAAGAATACAGTTATGCATGTGCATTTTTTATTTATCTCTTTACTTTACTATACTCTAGCGGTGATAACATACAACTAAGGCCATCGTTTGTACAACGGGAGAATACAATGAACACCGGTGACATCTAACGGATGGACGGTACAAGATCTTGTATTGCGCTATCAAAGTTCTCACTTGTGATTTATATATTATTATTATATACAAGTTCTCAAATACGTCCGTCAGACTACAGACTAGCAGCCCTGACCACATCTGGTCAGAGGATTGGTTCAATCGTTTGGGTTCAGATAAAAATAACTCAAGCTACCTTGTTCCATATTTTTTAAAGTGGTCCTGTTTCATCATATTGCATGAGACTAGATAAATATACAGCGATACAATACTAATAATTCGCAGCAGTGGGACAGCGTTGGGCTGACCTTCGCGGCGTCGTTTATCCTCTGGTACCCACATTGTTAAAATTCTTGCCAGACGACACTCATGCATACGGCTGATGTGACTCGTCCAGTTCCATTTTAGACTGGCAGCCTTTCTTCCTACGTCTTTGATACCTGTTCTAGAACGCAGCTCGGTGTTCCGTATCTTGTCTTTAAGTGTAACACCCAGGATGCTGCGCTCCATTGGTCTTTGGCAGACCCCAAGGCGTGACCTTTGAAGCTCGGTGAGTGACCAGGTTTGAGAACCGTACGTTTGAATGGTCAGAATACACATATTTATGAGTTTTCGCTTCAGAAAAATCAGCAGATCACCCTTCATTAGCGTCTTCTTGGACCAGACTTTGCCAGGCGTTTTCGATGCGACGATCAATTTCCCTTTCTAGCCTGTTTTCGAAAGACACTAGCTGGCCCAAGTAGATGTACACATCGACGTAGTGTATGTGTTGCCCATCCACCTCGATTCTGTATTTGGTGCTATTAGTAATTAAAATTTTACTTTTCCACCGGTTTATCGCTAGTCCCACCCTGAAGCCTGATGTGCTCAGTTCTTGGAGCATGGTCTGAAGTTCCAGATCTGTGGAAGCAAAGAGCAGTATATCGTCGGCTAATCGAAGATTTGAAAGTCCCTTATTGCCAACAGAAATTCACTTTGCTTTCCAAAATGTTGCCTCCTGTATTTTAAATGAAGGTCTATTAGTATCCAGTTTGACGTTATCGGAGCTATTGGTGTATAATATGGTTTTAATCAGCTGTTTAAACTGGTGCTCAATTTGTTGGTTTTCTAAAGCATGTAATATTTCGGAATGCTTGATGCTGTCGAAAGCTTTCGGCTAATCAACGAACGCTAAATACAGTGGTTTGTTATATTCTCTGTGTTTCTCCAATAAATAATTGGTTCAGAGTGTGGAGATGGTCGCTTGTGGAAAAACTAAGTAGGAATCCACCTTGTTCTGGTGGTTGATGTATGTCAAACTTCCCATCTATACGATTACGCAAGACCTTGATAAATGCTTTATAAATATGCCATGTTAAACTAATCGGACGTTAATTGCTGATGTCGTCTTTTTTTACCCTTCATGTGCAGAAGAATTATGTTAGAACCTTACCTGAGCTCAGAATAGAGTTAAATAATTATGTTAGGGGCAAAATCAAGGAGCTAGAGCCGATCCTTAAATATATTTAATTTACCTATTTAATTTCAGATGCTGTCAAATTTAGATGTGATTATAAATTTAGTAACGTGGGATGGCTCAAGTATCATGAATTACCAGCAAACTGGCACGATGCTCGCTTGCGTTGCCGTTATGAAGGTAATACTTGACTTCGTTGTTATATTATTATCTTCTAGTTGCTTTTAAGCTATAAATGCAATACGGTACTAACAATAATATACATCTAAAGTCTCACGAAACTACGTTTTGTTTCGCATTGATGTCAATTTCCAATATTCTATCTACCAATTGATTTGGCTACTAGAAACTACATTTAACAATAGAGGATCCCACCTCTACGAATATCCTCTCCACCCAAACATACATGTCAAATGTAAGCTTCTTCCTCCCAATAATCTTGGCTGTGTGCTTTCTGTCAGTCAGTCAGTAACGCAAGAATTTTATATATACAGATAAGCTCAATGCAAAATATGTTAAATTTCGGTCTATAATATTTTGAAGCCAAATTCATTGATAGATAGAATAATGGAGACATGTGTAAGTCTTTTATTTCCTACAACAGGTGGTATTTTGGCTTCGCCTACATCAACTGCCCTCAGAGCTGCCATGGTGAACGCTATTCGTGACGTCGATATATTTACTGGAATTCACGCTACCGTGTCCCCTGGTAACTTCAACACAATTGAAGGTAAGTGACGGATCCGTAAGTAAAGTGGCAGCGGCTGGACCCGGAAAGCCGAAAATCGGGCTCAGTAGCGTGCCATTTGAGAGATGAGGGTGATGATAAAAGGGACTGTATAAGTCCATAAGAACATAAAAATGCTAGAATAAGATTACTTACTAAGAAAAACTGAAAGCTTTAATACTGTGACTTACTGTCCATATGAATGTTATTCTGCAGGTAGTAAGAAATTAATAACACCTGAAATCCCTAAATAAACTGTCTTAGGACATATTTACTAACAAAATGGCGAGGATGGACGTTTAAACCGCTTTTCAAGTAGGTTGGTTATGAAATCATGCAAGAAAAAAAGATTCATTATCAAATCTGCCTTTTTGTAAAGATTAATTATTTGCTTCTGTATCACTAGTAACAGTGGTTAACTGATATGTAGACACCATTCTAAACGCAAAATCTCATAAGCATAACTCCTCGTATCAAATTCAATCTCCTTCGTAAATTCAAAATTATTTTACAGGTATACCCCTGGATATACTTAATCACGGATGGGCTAAAAATGAGCCAGATAATAAAAACAATGTTGAAAACTGTATCGCTTTAGATTCTGAAGGCAATTTCTCTGATGTGAGTTGTAAAATTCCTCGTCCATACATTTGTTATAGGCCACATTCTTTAGAAGGAGCCAGTTCTTGCGGGACACCGGATCCAGGTTAGACATTTTTTTTTATCTTCGCGCCTGTATCCCCGACACAGTATGCAGAAATATAATATTTCACCCACATTTCACCTTATGAATGTTTAGGTTCCACGTCATAAAGGACGAGCCTATTGCCATTACCGGGCACATTGCCAGACTCCGTGCTGCTACTGAGAATTCGGCAAACCCCAGTAACACTTTTGCCTGATCCGGGAATCGAACCCGGGATCGATTAGCATACGCTATCCACTGGATCACAGAAGCAGTCTGAAAAATGTTATATTTCTAAATATATTAAACATGATATTAAATTCCAGGATACCGTTTCGAAAGCCGAACAAATAAATGTTACAAGTTCCACAAAACGCCTCGGACTTACGAACGTGCACACTTTATATGTTCCGCCGAGGGAGGCCATCTTGCTATCGTAAACAGTGATGTAGAATCTGAAGTTATTCGTGACCTCTTTGCTCAGTATCCTCACAATAAAATCCTCGGCAACTTCTGGAAAGATATCGCATTCATGGGATTCCACAATTTTGGAGAAAGTTCAGACTGGATCACTCTTGAAGGTAATTGTACTTATTTGTTTTGTTTGTTATTTATAATCATATTTGTTTAATAGAAAAAGACTTATCATGACTGACATATTATCACAGAGTTTAAACTACTAAAGCTAGAAACAAAATTGTGAAAAGTGGATTCTTTTATGATGTCCACCATCTAAAGAGGCAATCTCTAATATTATATCCTAAATAAGTAAAAACGTCTACGTGTGACGACAAATATAGGATATATGATCTCATTGCCTTATTTTGTATCGTGGGTTTAGTAAGCGACGAATAAGGAAATACACGAAACAAAAAGTATCTTTTGGAATTGACGGGGAACTAAACATCAAAACCTATAGCAACTCATCTGCCCAGCACGCTATAGAAGGCTTAATCTTCCCATTGAACCACAATGCTATTGTATCGCAAATTATGACAAGCCTACATGTAGTGGACTGTGAAAAGCTTCAATTATGAGAGAGGAGAGTTTAAAGTTTATTTAAAGATCTGCTGATTTAAAAGCTATTAATATTTAAACGGGCAGTAACAATGACCGTGGTATACCTCTTCATCTTCTTACGCTATCAAGAAACTAACCTGCCTATATATCTGATGATATTGATTATTTATTTAATTTACATACACACAACACCATCTAGTTCCAAACTTAGCAAAGCTTGAACTACGGATACTAGACAATGGATAAACATACATATTTATTTTAAGTACCTAAAATATGTACATAGAAACACTGGTCTTGGTTAGAAGACAACCATACATGCTCACGCACATAAAAATAGATTTCTGTGACATTTGTATTTAAGAATCTGTATTATAATATAATATTGATTTTATTTCATCTTCAGGGCAAACCCTCGAACAGGCTGGCTTTACAAAGTTTGAACATGGACAACCAGACAACGCCACTACTGGTGAATATTGCGGCTCAGTGTTCCGCACTGGGTTGCTCAACGACGCTTGGTGTGAGAGACATTTTGTATTCATGTGCGAAAAACTGCCTAACATTCCCGCTGTTTGCGACAGCAACAAAGCAAAACATTCAAAGCGTTTTGCAAATAGCACATTACTTTATTAAATTGTAAATCACGTGCTTTTGTAAATCATGTGACTGCATACGAGTATTACTGGAAACAAATGTAAAAAGGGGTCCAGAGATTGATAAGGATGTCAGAAATTATAGAAAATAGAAAAATATATTAGGTACTAGTTATTATTTCAGTCAAAATACATCCATGTTCACGAACACAAATATTTGATTTAAGCGGGAATCAAATCCTCGATCTTCGGCGTGGCAGTCGTTTACACTCCCGCTGTGCCACCGAGTCGTCTAATGAGAATAACTTCTCTATACTAGACGACACTGCCTTATTGAGTATTGAAGGTAATTATAGTGATTGAATTTGTTGGCGCATTTGACACCATGGTTATTATTGTGCTTTACATATAAATTACTATATATTATAGTTTTATACAAGATTCAGATTTATACTTCTAATTTGCTGAGTATGGAGATCACAGTGAAAAGGAGCAACAAAAAAGAAATCATGATACGGTATTCTCCAGTCACGTTTCAGTAGCGTCTCCCAGGGGTCCACTACTATTTTTACAACATTGATAACAGAAGTTGCTTAGTCTATTTCAGTCACCATAACATACGTACATACGAGAAAAGGTAGGTAACAACAGACTTTTTTGTTTACGGCATAGAATACAAGTGTCACCACCCCCTATCTTCCCGTGGGTGTCGTAAGAGGCGACTAAGGGATAACACGATGCAAATACCATCTTTGCATAGAGACGGAAAACTCGACATCAAACCATATACGACTGCCTCGTTAGTCTCGCGGCATAAATGTGCGCGTGGGATCGGGAGGCCCCGGGTTCGATTTCTGGGTCGGGCAGTGTTATTGGGTTTTTCTGTCACGAAATTCTCAGTAGCAGCACGGAGTCTGGAAATGTGCCCGGTACTGCAATAGGCTCGCCCCTTATTACGTGGGACTAAAGTATATCTGGCGAAAAGTGGGTGTAGAAATACACCTCTGCCAACCCCTTCGGGGATAAAAGGCGTGACGATATGTATGTATGTACAGTACTCGCCAAACTTTATGGCCGCTCCGAACCTAGCCGCATTGCGCTGCGCAGAACACAAAATCAGGTATCAGCGGGACGTACGCGGGGCGTGGAGGCAGGGCAAGCCCGCGCGCGCTGTCTTCCACCCGCTAGCGTCCTCGCCTCCCGCGCGTTAGTGTGAGTGTGCTACGTTCGTACACGACTCACAAAATCGCTGAGCTCTGACAGTATCGTCGCGTTTAAAATAGTTTCGTAGTGTTACTTCTTTATTGTATCTCGTTGCTATCGTTGTTTCTTGTTGTTATTTGTACTGATATAGTTACCATTGTCATTGATCATGCCTTGCGGTCGTTTTAATGTTTTATGTCGCCAAACACGGAAAATAGTGTATGACGTAGTAACGTTTATGACGAAGGAAAGAAGTTTAGGCTTAAAAGTCCCTTCACCTAACTGAATTTACATTACTCAAATTTGATTGAATATGTAATTAAACAATATAATATAGCTAATCTAACAACGTAACTGAAGATTTTAATTTTCAATAATTACAAATATATTTTCTTTGTTATGACATGTCCACCTGACTGTACCATGCGCAAGTTCGTAACGATGGCTACATTCAGAGCGGCCATAAAGATTGGCGAGTACTGTATGTATGCAACAGACTTCTATGCAGAGGTTATTGGTTTCGAATTAGTGTTGATGAGGATTCCTCTTTCTCATCCTCATCCTCTAAAATTAAAATATAAAAATTTCTCATCCGCTTCCACATCCTCCATCTAATGAGGAATTCATGAAGAATTGGTGTCACTTGTTTCACACGAAAATAAATCGTATTGCATTAACAGCATTAATAAATAGCAAATAATTTAAAAGTTACTTAGGGCGTAGGCACCGTAGGCTACGTAATACTTGCAGGTAGTTTCATCTTACTCTCAACAAATTGCGGGTCAACATGTCGAAAGTTTCGACTACTAATTTATTTTTGTTGTTTATGTTGGTTTGATATTAAATAGCTTTCGTATACTTAAATTCTTCACCTATTATTTTCTACTTTCCCGTTCCGCTAGTCTAATGGTAAATTAATTACGTAGGTAATTTATTAAGTGACTATAAGATTTCTGGTCGACTGTCAAGTCGTTATACCTTAATAAAAGTTGCATAGGTACCCTTTACAACGCTGATCTTATCTTCGTGTATATAGGCATGTTAATATTACACTATTTACATATTTTTTATATCTTCTCTGATATTATTTCTTCCTCATCCGCATCCTCTTCCTCATCCTCTTTCTCTTTGTAAATGCCCATCCTCATCCGCATCCTCATAATTTAAAAGTTATAATTCCTCATTTATAAATCCTCATCAGCCCTATTTCGAATACACGGTGCTGTCTTTTCGAAGCTACGTGTGCATAGAATTATAAATTATCTTTTTTCCCGTGCCTCAACGAGCACGCTTAACCGTCGGTTTCGGATATTTTTGCCAGTCGTTATACATATATTATATAGACATAGTATATATAAACTAGTAAGCGAACATCGGATTGCACCTGGTTAGGACATAGTCACCGACATAGCTCTCCGAATAGTAAAGCTGAAGTGGCAGTGAGCAGGGCACTTAGCTAGAAGAACCGATGGCCGTTGGAAAACTTCTGGAGTGGCGGCCACGTACCGGGCGGACGTCGTACCAGGGGTAGGCTTCCCGCAGGATGTAACGATCTTGTTGGGACCGCGGGTAGCGGATGGATGCGGATGGCACAGGATCGGTTCTTGTGGAGAGCCTTGGGGGAGGCCCATGCAGTGGACGTCTTTCGGCTGATATGATAGGTAGGTTAGGAGGAGATTATGATAACAGATAAAAAATACGATACAAAGCTTTTGTTCAATACGTAAATAGTATACGCATGGACTCGTCATCCTAGCGTCATCTCAGTTTCAACCTGGTGTCCGCTTACTAGTCTAACCGAATTTGGCTGAATATTAGCTTTTCCACAAAGCAACTTCCTGTCTGACCTCCGCAACCCGAAGTGTCAATTTATTTAGAAGGTACTGACGCACTGTCACGACTGTCAATGATCTCCATGACAACCGGGACCGACGGCTTAACGTGCTCTCCGAGGCACGTAGCTCGATAGGAAAAGTCAGTGGTGCGCGCTGTGGATTCGAACACGATACCCTCTCTACCCTCGCTATATTATATACATAGAAATACGTGAGTATCATGTGCGCTTACTTTCAATGCGCGCCATGCTTCGAACCCGAGACTCTTTGCACAGCAGCCTGTTAGTCTCTTTAGGCAATCGTATCATAAAATATAAAACATGAGTAAAAATCTTGACTTAATCATCATCTTCTTCATCCTCGGTCCCTCACTGCTGAGGATCGCGACCACATATTTGTATCCAGCAGGAGCGGTCGTACGCCGTATGTAAGGTTCGTTGCATGCTGCCGCCCACCGCCTTCTTGATCATGTCAGACCATCTTGTAGGTGCCCTGCCTTGAGCACGTTTTCCATTTATGTGACCCAAGATTATCTGCTTCTCCATACAGTGTTTTGGAGACCGCATGATGTGTCCGAAAAAGCTGAGGGCCCGATTTTGGCATATTGCGGAAAGCCTTGTGGTGATGTTTAGCTCTTTCAATATGGACTCGTTCGTTCTCATGGCAGTCCAAGGTATACGGAGTAATCCCCGCCAACACCACATCTCAAAAGCGTCAACCTTGCCACTATCACGGCTTTTCAGGCTCCACGTTTCAGCACCGTACAGAAAAATCGAGAATACTAGAGCTCGTACCAAGCGCACTTTTGTTGTACGTCGTATACCTCGATTCTTCCAGATCTTGTCCAGGTTGACCATAGCATTCTTGGCCATACCAGCTCTACGCCGAATCTCATCAGTGCAGCCACCGTCGCTCGTTATCAAGGACCCAAGGTACACAAACTCGCTGACTTTTTCATAGCCATTGAGTGCGTCGGTTTCTGGAAGTACTTGAGCTCTGTCTACCACCATTATTTTTGTTTTCGAATGGTTGATCGAGTTGTCGGACCGAGTTGAGCACTCTCTTCTTCAATTTTCTTCAGAAGGCTTGCCATTTCGACTTCACTCGACGCAACTACAGTCGTATCGTCTGCATACCTCAGATTGGTCACTCTGCGACCACCTATTGCAACTCCACCGTCCCAGCCTTCCAGTGCTCTTCTCATTATACATTCACCGTACAGATTAAACAGCTTGGGTGACAGTACACCTCGATCTGTTTGGAAAGACTTGGACCTTTGGTTTTCCAATTTCACGAAACTGGAGCCATCGAGATACAGATTCTGTATTAGGAAAGCAAGATGTTCTGGTACGCCCATTTCTATAAGTACATCAAACATTCTCTTCCACTGCACACAATCAAACGCCTTAGCGTAGTCAATAAAGCACAAGACCATTGGCTTGTTAAATTCGCGACATTTCTCTATGAGAATATGTACATTCAAAATTTGTTCTCGAGTACCCTTTCCGGCCACAAAACCGAATTGTTCACTCGGTATCTGGTGATCGACAAAAGATGATAGTCGAGTGTTTATAATGCGCAAGAGAATTTTGCTTGCATGTGACATGAGTGACAAAGTTCTGTAATTTTCACACTTTCTAGTGGAGCCCTTTTTGTGCAGTGGAACAACAGCGGATTGTGTCCAATCAGTTGGCCACTGGCCAGTTATCCAGACCTTATTGCATATCTGGTGGATGATTTTAGTCCCTTCACAACCCAGATTCTGAAGCATTGCTGCTGACACACCGTCAAGACCCACTGCTTTATGCTTCAGTCTCTTGATGGCGTCTTGCACTTCAGAAAACAGTATATCCGGCTCTCTGGCGTGGTCAATCCATCTTCTGTCCACACACAGTCCCTCTTCATCGCGATAGAGTTCAGAACAGTAGTTTCTCCATCTTTCCAAAACGTATTCCAGTTCTGTCAAAGTGTTACCTCTACTGTCATCAATTATCCAGCTCTTTGGTTTGAAGGTGCCAGTCAGTTGTTTGACTTTCAAAAACAGATCTTTTGTTTGGGCTTTATCGAAGTGTACCTCTATTTCACTACAGATTTTATTGATGTGCTCGTCTCTATCTCTACGCGTCGACCTTTGAACTTCGGCATGTAACTGATTATACTGTTTTTGCGCACTTTCAGTTTGTAGACCTTCACACTTAAGCATCTTCCTCTTCTCAATCAACCGCCACGATTCGTTACTTATCCACTTTTCCTTTTTTGCCACGGTTTTGAACAGATCCCTACTTTGCTTTGCGGTATCTAAGACAACCTTCTTAAGGGAATTCCATTCAGCTTCGCTGGAATCGAGAGGGTCTCACTTTAATGATTTAATCCTACTGTCAATAGAATCGTGGAAATGGTCTAGAGCTGGTTTATTCAGTAATACGGTCATTTGAGGTTTTGGTCGAATACTTTTAAGACGAAGTCTGAAGTCAGCTATTACGAGTTGATGGTCACTACAGCAATCAGCGCCAGGGAGAGTCTTGGCATTGGTAACTGACGATCGCCATCTGGACTTGTTGGTTATAAAATCTATCTGATTTTTATGACCTTGTGGAGAAGTCCATGTATATAATCTCCTAGGATGGTTTTCGAAGCAGGTGTTCATAATAATTGTCCGTGTGGTGAAGGATTAAGAATACGAATTGTCACCACCCCATATCATCCCATAGGTGTCGTAAGAGCCGACAGAGGGAGCATAGTATGAAGAGAACAGCACTGTAAGAGAAGGAAAACTTGATACAAACCCTATACCAACCCGCTTGGCCAGCGTGGTATAGTAGGCCAATTCCTCCTTTCAAAGGAGAGGCCTAGTCCAGCAGTGGACTATCAAAGGCTGATGATGAGTTCATAATAACTAGCTGATTTTCTACGCAATATTGAAGAAATTTTTCACTTCTGTCATTCCTAACACCTAGGCCATAACCACCGACAACTATACGTCTGACTTCTTCGTCTGACTGAGAGGTAGGCGCATATAGCTGAACTATGTTAATTGGCACGGGGCTTGCATCCAGTTTAATGGCGATCATTCTATCGTTTGGAGTGACATAATCTTTAACACAGTTCTGTAGTTTCCTTGGTACAATGAATGCCACTCCATTGTTACTATGATCTTCGGCGCCTGCGCGACTTAATCATCATAATGATTATTTATATATTTTAACAAATTTTCAGTTTTCCTGTTTTCATTCATTAACTGTCTTCACATCCAATAGTTTAATTTTGAGTGCTTACGTACGTGTTGCTTTAATTTTCCATCAGGCTTTTGTAAAAAAAAATCACAAGTTAAGATCTTTACAAACTGACACATATTTTGTAAGAACCGGTAATTTGAGTATGTCAGGGGCAGTCCCTAATTTGTTAAATGATTCATCTTTTACTGATGACCTTGTTTATCACTTCTTCTGATAAATAATTCCGAAGTTCACTGTACTAGCCATTGTACATGTTTTGTTGTATTTTCCTGCAGTTATTATTAAGATAAATCTTTCGTATATAAATACACATATCCTTATTTGCTCTCAGTTTTGCATTAACGAAGCATAAATCATCACCGAATATGCCAGGCAGTTTAGGATATTCAGTTTTGATAATTTTCGTGGGTGTGTGTTCTCTGGGTAAGTTGATGTTATCTTTCACTGGTATTTTATTTGTTTAAATGTTAACTTAATCTATAAGTATTTTTTTTTTACTATTGTTCTAATAAAAGTAGTACCTATTTTATCAAATAAAAAAATGGTTATGTGAGTATACTCAGGGTGTAAATCAGGGCCATATATTATTTAAAAGTAAAGTTAGGATTCTTACAAATAAACTAAAGTTTGTTTTTATTCTTTATCACCTTAGCCTTAATTGCGCGAGAGTTGGAGTTAGTCGTACATGTTCTAAATATTGTTTTGCTGTTGATAAATATTGTTGTGTTGTTATTACTTAAAACTTATTTACATTATCCTGTAGTAAATTATGACTACATTGTGTTTTGAACATCTGAAATCCTATTCATAAGACTTTTCTCTAATGAGATTAAATAATTGATATTTATCAGGTGTTCTACGCAAATAATTAACAGCTAAGTTAAAACTGTTGACTTTTTTACAGATGCTGTGAGATTCAGATGCGACTATGCCTATAGTAGTGTGGGATGGCTCAAATTTCATTTAGTACCGGAGACGTGGCACGATGCTCGCCTGCGCTGCCGTTATGAAGGTTGATCTTATTAACTCACTGGGCGTTTTTTTAATAAATTGCTTCTTTACATTGATAAGTGAGGCAACTTGCGCTGAGGATATTTCTTACTAATTTGAAAGGTTTGTGGCTTAAAAGAAAATGTGACTAAGATTGGGTAAGGAATGTGACGATGGTTTGCACATTTGGACCGGATGGATGTAAGAAGAAATACGAAAGCAGTCTATAATGTAAAAAGAAAGGTGATGTGCCCAAGATGGACATACGCTAACCAAATAGGTGACGTACTTAAAAAGTGCTAAATTAAAAGTACCGATAGCCGACGAGCATGATGAAGTGAATAAATACGCGGCACCGAGAGATGTGTGTGTGTGAAGCGGAGTATTTGGCGATCCATAGTCTCTGCTTCCCGCAATGGGTAACAGGCGTGATGCTAGATATTTGATAGTCAATGTGATGTTTTATACAGTGCCTCGCTTAAGTAGTTTTCTGATTTACTTTTGTCGACAGGTGCTATGTTAGCTTCCCCCACATCAACTCAACTCAGAACTGCAATGATGAATGCCATTCGTGACGTCGATATCTTTACTGGGATCCACGCTACGGTCTCTCGAGGCAGCTATTACACCATTGATGGTTAGTAAAAAGATCTATGAAATAAGATATGATATTATCCATAGTGTTGAAGAATAAAATAAAACAGGATTAGGTATATAATAATAAATAATAATAAAATTTATTTCTCAGAAAGCACAGATACAAATAATTTTCGTATAATATAATATTAAACTTAAGGCTGCAGTTTTCTAAGAATTGGAAAGAACACCAGACTCCTGTACTATTTAAAAACTGTATCACAGGCAGTCGGGTCCCTCTTAACAAATTTATGATTTGTATTTCATAAATACAGCAATAGAATTACAATATTTGACAACATACAATAAATCTAAGGTAAAACATAAAACTTAGTTACTAATTATTAGGTACAAAATAATAATCATTGATCGTATATTAGATACATAATAATATATTAGCGTGTTGTGCAAGTTATACAAAATTGCATTCGAGTTGTAAAACTGCGAGTCAGCAGAATCGCGAACAATGGCAGTGTAGTTAGTCAATTTCGCATTATTTATAACGTTATGTAATAGTTATGTGCGTGTGTTATATTATAAACTACATGTATTTACAATATTATGTTAGTAGATCAATTATTCTAATGAGGTGTTAAGTTTATAAAAATAGTAAATGAAATATACGTATCGTAAAATGAGTTTGGTGTGTACTATACAGAGAACTTAGGTGTCTCCATAATCAATGGTACTGATGTATCTCCTCTCGGCCATGATTTTCGCTGGACAGTCAATGCATCCTGTAATATGATTGCTCGGCTTTTTGTAGTGCAGGCATGTAGCGCACTGTGGTACGTCTGCCTTTTTTGTGCAATCCTTTATAGAGTGGCCTCGATCACCGCAATGTCCACAGATGTACCACCACCTTTTTTGTGTATCCTCCCGACAAGTCTTAGCGGCATGGCCATATTGCTGGCACTTAAAACATCGTGTGACCAATGTAAAGTCTTTTACAGGGCATGAAGACCAGTTTACGAAAACTCTATCTTTAGTTATGAGAGCTTTTCTGATTTCTGCAGAGACTTCTATTATGTAGTTACAGGTCTCACCGTCCTTCTTGCCCGACTTGTGGCTTAATCTTACCGAATTGAAAAAGGTCTCTAGATTGCATTGCGGCAACACATCGGCTAGATTTTGGTGGTACAGGCAAGAAAATACTTCCTTTTCTTGCATTGATGTGGGCACACCTATGACAACCACCCTCGGTTTCCGCTTATGAGGCTCGTCGATCTTAAGGCCTGAGTTTGTGAGCTGCGCTGACTGTTTGAGCTTCTGTATGTCGTCTTTAGTGTCAGTCCTAATTATAACACCGCCGTTTTTGATCTTATGTAGGCCGCGTACATGAAGCTTCATCTGCTCAGGACTGATAACTTTTTGAACGAGAGATTTTGTTTCCTCACTGGTCTTCAATTTATCGTCAGGGTAAATGGCTATGGTATTCAATTTAATTGGCTGAATATAGTTGTTAGTACCTTTTTTTACCATATCAGCAAAAGATGTTGTAGAGGGAAGTTTCGGCGATTCTTCAACGGTCCGTTTTAGGTCCTGCAGCTGATGTGAGAGGTCAACTTGTTCTTGTAGGGATTGTATAGATGAGTAGGCTTGGACTGTTCTATGTTTCAAGGACTGGTACCGTACTGCCATATGAGATTTTGCATTGTCCACTTTACGGCATAAATAATTAATTCGTAGTTTCTGCTCCGAGTTCATCTTACCCTCAGCTACAATAGAACATATCTCATTGAGGCTTTGTTCAATGATCGCCATCCACGACTGTATCTCCGGTGTGGGCATCACTTCGTGAACATCTTCACCTTGACTCGGCACATTAGGTCTCGTTACGGGTGCAGATGCGGGCCCTACCGGCGGTGTAGGAGGCGGGGAGTGCACGGTCCTGCTACTCCGGGTGAAGGGGCTGTTGTCCATTTTGTATTTAAGTTTACTAATTACGCGTGAGACATATTCATGTTATTTCTTTGCACATTACACATGTATAACACTTACTACCGTTTACGGAACTAATAAGGTCACGATTCAGCAAGTTATTTATTTATTTTAATATTTATTTTCAACACGTCTGTACTCAACGAAGGTATATTACGAAATTGGTATGTGTTAAAGAAAAATTTAATGTGTTGTATGTCAAATATGAAGATCTGAGAAAGTACCTATATTCTGTACTTTACATTTACAACCAAATTGATACATATATAACACAATATATAGATTCAAATTACTTCTGGACTTGATAAATCAAGTCCAAGTTTATTTTTTGCAGAACTTATCTTGTAAAAACATTAGTACTATAAGTACCTACTTATATATCATATTTATTTCACAGGCATATCACTGGAGGCTATTACTCAGAGATGGGCTGAAAAAGAACCTGATAATAAGAACAACACAGAAAGATGCATATCAATGAATTCTGAAGGGGAATTCGCTGACGTCAATTGTGACGTACCTCGTCCATACATATGTCACAGGCCGAATTCATCGATAGGTGCCAATATTTGTGGCACCCCTGATCCGGGTAAAAAATATCTTGTATTTCCTTTCCTTTTATTGATTTTTTGTACTGAAACTACTCTAAAAAGCAGTGACAGCATAGTGGTGTCACTTATAGACTGTAATGTAGATCGTCTCAGGTTCAAAACTTCAGCGCACACTGCCATCCTTGGTTGATTTGGTGAACTATGACGTACCTCTTGTCACAATCATGATATTTATTTTCTATTTTTTTATAGTCTCACGCCTGTATCCCCGAAGGGGTAGGCAGAGGTGTTATATTACACCCACATTTCGCCATAAAATTTGAAGGTCCCACGTAATAGGGGGCAAGCCTATTGCCGTACCGGGCACATTTCCAGACTCCGTGCTGCTACTGAGAATTTCCTAAAGAAAAATCCCAATAACACTTTGCCCGACCCGGGAATCGAACCCGAGACCTCCCAATCCCACGCGCACATTTATGCCGCGAGACCAACGAGGCATCATGATATTGTATAATATGTTCTTACTGTAGTATATGTTACACTACAATACTATGCTCAGTGAGAACAGGCCCTTGCCCAGCAGCATCTTTTTGTACCGGACTTATGTTATTATTTTTAACTACATGCTCGTTGAAATTTTCAGAATATCACTTTGATACCCGCACTAACAAATGTTACAAGTTCCACACAACGCAGCGAACGTTTGAACGAGCACATTTCGTGTGTTCCGCTGAAGGTGGCCATCTTGCCATCATCAACAGCGAAGTAGAATCTCAAGTTATTAAGGACTTATATGCTCGGTATCCAGGTAACACAATGCTTGGAACAAATAAAGATCAGGCATTCATTGGTTTCCACACTTATGGAGAGAGCGCAGACTGGACAACTCTAGATGGTACGTAAGACTTTCACGTTCCATAGGTTTTTTAGCACTACTGAAGAAAATAATTGTACCCATAAAATACTCTTGTAACTTAGACAGTGGTGTAAGATCAGGTGGCAAATTAAGAATACAAAGTGTCACAAGCCCAACACATTCCGTAGGTACAGTAAGAGAAGACTAAGAAAAATACACGAAACAAAATCGACATTAGAGTCACATATATATATATTTAACATTATACCAACCCATCTGACCAGCATGCTGTACGAAAAATCTTCGTATTGACTCACAAAAATATTAGCAGAAGACTAGGCTCACTAAGGAAGGGTTATTATCGTGCCACCCCTAAGGAAGTTAAAATAAAAAGTAAAATGGATTTTGCTTGTTTTGCAGGTCAGTCACTCCAAGATGCTGGTTTCAAACAATTTAACCAAGGGCAACCAGACAACGCAACTGCAGGAGAATATTGTGGCGCCGTGTTTCGCAACGGGTTATTGAATGACATGTGGTGTGAAAGACATTATCCATTTATCTGCGAAAAAGACCCTTACTTTCCTAGAGTTTGCGATACCAGCGAATTTAATGAAGAAATTGGAATAGACGTGCGGAAAAATAATGATTAGTAAATTACATGTATCTCAATAAGTATTTGAATAAAATGCTGGATAAGACTGTACATTTTTTTTTTAAGAAATAGTTATTCATCTACATACGTTAGATATTTTCAAATCCTTATCATCAGTCTTGTTTGTTATCTGTTTCACCGCTGGGCACAGGCCTCTTCTCATAATGAGAAGGGTTGGTTATAATGGATATTGATGGCAGAAGTAGGCGTGTGGAGAAACTAGTCTGGACTGTCTCGAGATTCAGATAAATATTGATTAATACAGGCCCTGAAGGAGACGGCAGCCTGAATTGTCAAAAGTGATCGTGATAGGTGGAACTTTGAAGGGGAGATCATAGCCTAGCAGTGGAATACAAATAAGCCTCGTATAATAATACTTGATTAAAAACACAAAGAATCACTTCTCCATTTCATGCCGTGGGTGACGTAAGAGGTGACTTAGGAAAATACTCGAAGGAAAACTGGTTCTTAACTTGTGATTTTTTTTACAAAAGCCTGATGGAAAATTAAGGCAACACGTACGTAAGCACACAAAATTAAACTATTGGATGTGAAGACAGTTGCATGAAAGAAAACAGAAAAACTGAAAATTTGTTAGAACATATAAATAATCATTATGATGATTAAGTCAAGATTTTTACTCATGTTTTATATTTTATGATACGATAGACTAAAAAGACTAACAGAATGCTGAAGGTAAGTACGCACGTAATAGGTAATCACATATTACTATGCGTATAACAATTATTACATAACATAACTGGTGTGGTGACCCGTCTGTGTGGTGACGGATTAAGAATCCGGAATGTCACCATCCCATATCATCCCATGGATGTCGTAAGAGCCGACAGAGGGAGCACATTATGCAGAGAACAGCAATGAGAAGGAAAACTTGATACAAACCCTATACAACCCGTTTGAGTCAACCAGCGTGGTATAGTAGGCCAATTGCTCCTTTCAAATGAGAGGCCTAGTCCAGTAGTGGACTGTTAAAGGCTGATGATGACATAACATAACTCACACCAATGATTTTTCGGAGTTATGTGCGTATTTAATTATAAATAATCGTTTTCTCTGTGCCTCGGCGAGCACGTTAAGCTGCTGATCATCAAGATCAATGACAGTCGTCATAGGTAGTGAGTACCTCAGAATAAATTGACACTATTCTAAACTGACTGCCTTGTTGGTCTCGCATAAATGTGCGTGTGGGATTTGGAGGTCTCGGGTTCGATTCCCGGGTCGGGCAAAGTGTTATTGGGTTTTTCCGTTAGGAAATTCTCAGTAACAGCACGGAATCTGGTAATGTGCCCAATACGGCAATAGGCTCGCCCCCTATTACGTGGGGCGAAATGTAGGTGTAATATTACACCTCTGCCTACCCCTTCGGGGATACAGGAGTGAGTCTATAAATAAAAAAAAATTGTCTAAACTTTGGCATATCGCTAATCCAATCGGTTGCAGAAGTCAGAGAGTCGCTCTGTGGAAAAGTTAATATTCAGTCAAATCAGGTTAGCCTAGTAAGCGGATCCCGGGATGCAAATGGGGTAAAGCTTAGAAGATGACATTGAATGATAGTCATCATGACCATTATCATGATTGTAGCGTTATTTCGGTTGCCATCCAAGACTTTCGACCTTGGAGCCCGAGGTCCGCTAAACAGCTTTCCAGAAGCTAAGCTTTCACATTTACAGAAATTTGTATCCATGCCGACAAACTTTCACGCTTATAATAGTTGAAATAAATATTATAGTCTCATATCATATTTTGTAAGAAACAATTATAATCGGAAACATGTAAGTATTTCAGGGGCAGTCCCTAATCTTAATATATAAAATCCTTGCGTTACTGACTGACTGACAGACACGCTACAGCCGAAGCTATTGGACGCAGGAAGCTGAAATTTGGCACGTATGTTCCTTGGGGACCGTAGGGGTGCACTAAGAAGGGATTTCCCGAAATTCCCACGGGATCGACCAAAACGGGTAAATTAAAAAAAATGCAGGCGTAGCTGCTGGCGTCATCTAGTGTGCTATATGGTTCATCTTTTTACTGATGACCTTATTTATCACTTCTTCTGATAAATAAATACGAAGTTCACTTTACGAACATGGCGATAGCATTGTATTTGTTTTGTTGTATTTTCCTACAATTATTAAGATAAATCTGTCTTATATAAATACAAGTATCCTTATTTGCTCTCAGTTTTGCATTAACGAAGCACAAATCATCACCAAATAATGCAAGGCAGTTTAAGATATTCAGTTTTGATTATTTTTGTGAGTGTGTGTCTTCTGGGTGAGTTCATGCTATATTAATTTTATATTTTATTTGTTCAAATGTCAACTTTATTTATGAGTAAATTATCGTTATTGTTCTTATAAAAGCTGTAACTAAATCAGCTGTCCTTATTTCATCATCAAATCCAAGATTAAGGTGTATACGAGCAATTTCAGAGTCGAAAGATCACAAAAAAAATAATGATTGTTATCTTTCCGGTTATCGCTTGGTCTTTAGAATTACATAGTTTATTTATAATAATAATTATGAATAAGGAACAAAATAGGAGCCAAAAAACGTCCTTGTGCTACACCATGCTTGTTGCTTTTCACCATGGAAATGTATAGTGTTATATTCCATTTCAGTCAAATCTACTGAACATCGCACACGTCTGTAACTCAATTAGGACGTTTATACCATACAATAATAATTATCCTTGATTAATAAGTAATTTACGGCGATGTTTAAAATCTTAATATATAAAATCCTTGCGTTACTGACTGACTGACAGACACGCTACAGCCGAAACTATTGGGCACAGGAAGCTGAAATTTGGCATGTATGTTCCTTGGGGACCCTAGGGGTGCACTAAGAAGGGATTGCCCGAAATTCCCACGGGATCGGCCAAAACGGGTAAATTAAAAAATTATGCAGGCGTAGCTGCTAGCGTCCTCTAGTTGTGTATAAAATGCTCAAATGCCCTAAGAGGGCTTGGGCGGACTTAGGGTTTATCGTACACATTAGTATTAGAAATATTGTTTTACTGTCGAAATATTGTGTGAGTTGTTATTACTTCACCATATTAACATTATTGTGTAGTAAATTATGACTTAATTGTAGATTAAACATCTGAAATGTCATCTCATATTTAAATAACTCATATTTGTTCGGTGGCCAATGCAAATAATCAACAGAAAATTTTAAACTATTAACTTTTTACAGATGCTGTTAGATTTAGATGCGATTATGCCTATAGTAGTGTGGGATGGCTCAAATTTCATCTTGTACCGGAGACGTGGCACGATGCTCGCCTGCGCTGCCGTTATGAAGGTTGGTCTTATCATATCACTGGGTATTTTTTTAAACAAATTATTTTGTTTTAAATTGATAAGTGTAGTAGCCACTTGCACTTTTGCTATTTGTTAGTTTTGTGGTTTAAAAGAATACGTGGTGACTAAGATTGGGTAAGGAATGTGTCAATAGTTTGGACGTTTGGGCCGGAGGGATTAAAGAAGAAATACGAACGTAGTCTATCATGTAAGAATTAATGGAGATTTGCTCAAGACGCCAACCAATTAGGTGACGTGCGGAAAAAAGGTTAAAAGTACCCATAATCAACGAGCATGCATGATGAGGTTAATGAATACGTGGCACCTAAAGTGGTGCGTTTGAACAGGAGCATTTAGCATTCCATAGTACCTCCCTACCCATTGGGGTACAGGCGTGACGATAGATATTTGATAGTCAATGTTATGTTTTATACAGTGTCTCGCTTAAGTAGTTTTCTGATTTATTTTTGTCAACAGGTGCTATGTTAGCTTCCCCCACATCAACTCAACTCAGAAGTGCAATGATGAATGCTATCCGTGACGTCGATATCTTTACTGGGATACACGCAACATTCTCGCGGGGCAGCTATTACACAATTGATGGTAAATTACAAGTTCTATTAAATAAGCTATGTTATATTATATAGAGTGTTGAGGACAAGATTAAAAGAGTATTATGTGTTATCACCGATACACCGAAGCATTCAATTGTAACAGAAGATAAATCAATATAACATGTCATTAATATTAATACAAACAAATTTGTACTCCTCACATTATAGATTTAAATTAATGTTGAACTTGTTTTTTTTTTCGTAATAGGCGGCAAACGAGCAGACGGATCGCCTCATAGTAAGCAATTCCTGCCGCCCTTGGACACAAGCAACACCAAAGGAGTCACAAGAGCCTTGCCACCCCTTGGTGTTGGGAAACGGGATAGGATGAGGAGTGGGATGAGGGAGAAGGAATAGGGCATAGGGCCATCGGCACTCTCACTCACCGGACGAAACGCAACAGTTTAGGTACTGTTACTTTACGTCGATTTTCTGTGAGAGGGTAATACATCCCCGGTCGAGCCGGCCCATTCATGCTGAAATCAGCAAGGCTCTACTACCGTGAAAAGTTCATGTGCATTTTTTGCAGAACTTATTATAGGTCATTTCCATTTCACAGGCATATCACTGGAGGCTATTACTCAGAGATGGGCTGAAAAAGAACCTGATAATAAGAACAACGCAGAAAGATGTATATCAATGAGTTCTGAAGGGAAATTCGCTGACGTGAATTGTGACGTACCTCGTCCATACATTTGTCACAGGCCGAATTCATCGATAGGTGCCAATATTTGTGGCACCCCTGACCCAGGTTAATTTAATTTTGTATTTCGTTTCCTTTTATTGATTTTTTGAACAGCAGCTACTCGTACATTAAAAAGTAGCGTATGGTAGGGAATCTAACAGACTGAAATTTTGCTGATATGATGTTGAGACATTCTTTTTTTTTTCTGTAGTTTGTAAGTTTAGGGTATGATGAGGCTTTCATGTCCTGTTAGTTGAAAAGCTTCTAAATCAATTAAAAAATAGAGAGGCTCTCGGGTTCGAATAATCAAAAATAACTAATTGTAAAGAAAAACATCGTGTGAAAACCTGCACCTCTGAGACTTCTCCGTGATGTTTTCGAAAGGCATGTCAAGTCTGCTAATTTGCACTTGGCCGGCGTGGTTGTCTAGGGGGGCAATATTTATATGCTGGTTTATATTATTATTTTTAAATACATGCTCGTTGAAATTTTCAGAATATCACTTTGATACCCGTACTAACAAATGTTACAAGTTCCACACAACGCAGCGAACGTTTGAACGAGCACATTTTGTTTGTTCCGCTGAAGGCGGCCATCTTGCCATCATCAACAGCGAAATAGAATCTCAAGTTATTAAGGACTTATATGCTCGGTATCCAGGTAACACAATGCTTGGACCGAACAAAGATATTGCATTCATTGGTTTCCACACTTACGGAGAGAGCGCAGACTGGACAACTCTAGATGGTACGTGAGAATTTCACTTTGTATAATAATATGTTTTGAACTCTATTGATTAATAGAATTATACCAATATGATGGTGTTTCAACTTTGGCTATGGTGTGGAAACAACTCTGTGCGGTGACGGATTGAGATTAAAAAGTGTCACAGGCTGCCGTCTCGTCTGCTGCCATACAGGCCCTGCACAGCGGGCTGTCGGTGACACCTGCAGTAAATAGGTGTTTATTAAAGGATCCGTGTCCTGTGCAGACGGCCGTGACTGTCCGCAGTTGTTGTTTGGACAGCTGGAGGACTTGTTTGGCTATCTTATCGTCTGCTGCGGGAAGAGCCTCCGTGGCCTGCCTACATGTTTCAATCCCAGTCCAGGACTGGTTGTGCTGGGTCCTGGTTCTGTTTCTTACCAGGTTGCGATAAAAACCAGAAGGGAGGGGATTAATGGGCTCGGGTCCCAAAGTGGCCCCTCTTCTGGCAAGTACGTCGGCTGCCTATTAGTATTAGTATTGACTCACAATGCTACTGACGCAATTAGGAGAGTCCTATGTCAGTAGTGAACTAAATATTAAAATTGGTTTTGCTCGTTTTTCAGGTCAGTCACTCCAAGAAGCTGGTTTCAAACAATTTAGTCAAGGGCAACCAGACAACGCAACTGCAGGGGAATATTGTGGCTCCGTGTTTCGCAACGGACTACTGAATGATCTGTGGTGTGAAATGCCTTTCCCATTTATCTGCGAAAAAGATCCTAACTTTCCCGGGCTTTGCGACACCAGCGAATTTAATGAAGAAAGTGAAATAGATGTGCGGGTGAAAAATACTGATTAGTAAAATACATGTGTCCCAAAAAATATTTTAATAAAATGCTGGATAAGACTGTACAAAATATTTTTAATGAAATTGTGTTTTGAATAAGAAAAAATGCTGTGTCGTGTGTTTTACAAACATGCAACCAACGGACATAATGAACACCCGAACTAAAACAACAACTTATGGATCACACAAAGTGTTGTCTCGTATGGGAATCGAAACGACAATATTCGACCCAGAATTAAGCTGAGGCGACCACCATAACCACTACGCCAACAATGCAGTCACTTTCAGATTAATCATCATGATCATTCTAACTTGCTTGTAATCTGTTCCAATACTGGGCACTTGACTCTTCTCATTATGAGAGTGGTTGATTATATTGACGGCAGCAGTAGGCTGGTGGAGAGACTAGTCTGGACTGTCTCGAGTTTCACCTTGATATTAATTAATATTTAATATAATATAATATAATATAATATAATATAATATAATATAATATAATATAATATAATATAATATATAATAATCATTTATTTCAGATAAGTAAAAAATACATCCATATATGTTAGTAAAACGAACTTATAAACTAATGTTAGTAATAGTGATTGTGATTGATTGCCAAATATAGAAAGATTAAATTAATAAAATAATAGATAATATACTATACAATAATAAAAAAAAAAACATCAAGAAATCAAAAAATCATCAAAAAATCACTATTAATTTAATTTAAAATTCCGGGTGGACACTGCGATGCTGGCTGCTAATTACTACACGACTGCGTGCAGTCGGATCCAGCGAGCCAGCATCGGAGAATCCCATCGGTCCACCAACGCGCACAGGATAGTATTGGGGCTGTCACGCATTCGGCGCATGATGGAAGCGCACCGTTTGCGCATGATAGCCGCAAAGCCGTCAGTGTCAGCCGCCGCGAACATCGCGGAGGCGCTGCAGTAGCGCGGCAGCCCCATTAGCACCCGGAACGCGTTATTATATTGAACGCGCAAGTCACTGTAAGCCCGCTGAGTATAGTTAACCCAGAGGCTGCAGGTGTAAAAGGACTGACAGTACGCTTTAAAAAGCGCTAATTTGACAGTCCCCGTGCACCGTGCAAACCTGCGGGCCAACATGTTACAGCGGACAGACAGCGCCCTGCGCTCCCTTTCAATATCAACATTATCTTTAAGGTCCTCAGTGACCCAGTGGCCCAAATACTTAAATTGCTCGACTTTGTTTAGAGCTGTACCACATAAAGTGAATTTCGGAACGAATGTGTATCGTTTGTTGTCCGGCCTGAATATTTACTGCTGGTGTTGGATTAAGAATAAAAAGTGTCACTGCCCTGTATCATTCCGTGGGTGCCATAAAAGGCGAGTTAGGTAAAGATACGAAGCAGTTAAGAAAGCTTTTGCAAAGAAACTGAAATCTCTACATTGATACACTATGTCAACCCCTCTGGTCAGGGTGCTATAGAAGGCCTGATCCTTTTATTGACTCGAATTGATGTTAAGACGTAAATAATGCAGAGTGATCTATCCAGCAGTAAATGAAATTATTTATTTTGCGATACATGTGTAAATAGATCGATACAAGTAAGGTATTGTGTTAATATAATTAACGTTAATAATTAACGTAAACTGCGAAAGGTTGTATAGTGATGAATAAAGCTTCAACTCTGCAGCTCGTCAGTGAAGACATTACGCTCAGACATCCTGCGCTGGCATCACAACTTTAGGGTGTACCCTAAAAGGATATGCATATCCTTGGAATGTAGCACGGGGAAATCACACACTATACGGCCTACCATATCCCTAGTAGAATATAGATACAGAACGAGTCATCGTGTTCATCACACAAAGATTGTCCCTGGTGGGAATCGAACGCTGGACGATACAGGCTAGTCATACACAAATGACGGAGTTATCCTTACTTGAGTTTCTATTATAGCTTAAACTTGCTAATAAGGACTAAAATATTCATATTATGTTCTGAACTTGTTGATGTTCACGCCTGATGGATAATTAAAGCAATTCTTACGTACGTTTTCAAATACTATAATCATAGACTAATGATTGGTCTCGCTCTGATCTACCGAAGCGATACCAATCATTTGTCTAAGACTATAATACTTAAGTGGAGTTGCCATAAATGAGGACGGTAATAATAAAAGCATCATAATATTAGAAGAAATAAATAAATAGCTTCGTCAAAGCTTTGCAGCAATTGCTGAGGGTATTATGTGAAGTATATGCGTGCAAATATGTGAAATATGGTCATAAATACAATGTTAAAAAAGAGAAATTATGGTGTTTATACCAAATATAACCTTATGCAACTCTGAGCTAAAAGTCGTGAATAGTTTTAAGTTCGCAATGGCAAGGTTGGCAGCCGCACAAGTTCGGAGGATATGATACCTTACCTCGTTACAGCGTCGTTTAGCCAAAGCCACGGTGACCGTTAACTTATCACCCAAAACGATTCCCTCTGAGATAAATAATTGATATTGAAATCCCGCGATTTCACGGAAACATCGCCGAGATGATCTCAGAACGCCATCGTTACGTTAAGTACCCCTACTGTCATAAGCTGGTCACAATACCGTCTCCTCTCCAAACTCCTATGTGAGCATACACCTACCCCGCTCTACCCACCAGTTTCACCCGTATATATCAGCTCAAAGCCATTCCCAATAAACATAGAACAGCTATTCCACGATGCGAAACCGATCTTCCGGGTTGGGGCTAACATCTTTGGCCGTAGCCACTTATGTCTTCGGATGAGGCTCTTGCGCATCCTTTTGCGCCAGTGCCATATGCCTAACACTTATTTTATTGTCACTCTCTATATAATTAAAATAACAAACGAAATAATACACGTGTCGCGTGTATTGGGTTCTATTACATAGTTTTTTACCTTGTACATCGTGTGTACCCTACAAGAAACAAATATTGCGGTTCACATAACCACAAATTGAAGTTTCTCGTTTGGATTTTAAAAAGCAGTCCTGTTTTTGGGCATTGTCCTTTAAAAGTACTATTAAAGGACAATGCCCAAAACCAGTACCGCTTTAAAATAAATCAGTATAGCCACAAAAACATAATCATAAATCATAAAATATTTATTTAGCTTTACTTAGTCAAATTGATCAAAATCGTATGTGGGGTTAATATTTTGTTAGTAATTATTTATTTATTTGGTTTATTGCTCACTTTTCCTAAATGGAGTACTTTAGTGAAGGCAGTGTTGCTAGTTTCAAGAAGCGAACCTGCCCGTTATAGGTATTAAAGCACAATATAGTTTAATAATGCTGTATTATGGATAACAGACGCTCCGTTTTAATTATTATTTATCATAATAAATTATATGTCATTGTGTTAACTCATGGTAGTATTGCGTCTGACCGATGTACTCTTCAGGCCGCGGATGGCCGTGGCGTTCCTTTTGTGCAGTGCATATAATTGAAATATGTGCAGATACGCAATTACAAGGTTTAGATGACCTCGACTTACCGAGAGACGACTTCGACTTTCAGAGCGCGAATCCTAATTTGCCACAGCAATTAAAAAAAATATTATTGCTATGTATTAATAAATGCTAACTGTACGGGAAGAAAAAGCATAAGTAACTATTGTTGTAGTTGTTTAAGGGGCAGGAGAACCATTGGTGTTTGCGCTCATACAATGACCATTGTATGGTTTTTTGCACGGGCCAGACACCAAGATAACATTCACCGCCCTGCTCTTCATTTGGATAATGTTATATTTGATAACGATTGATAATGAATAATAATAAATGCTATCTGTCTGGGTTTTATTATGTTATTATTTTAAATTCTACCTATCCTATCCAACGTCCTATTTTTAGGTGCTGTAATCTCCATTAAGTTTGCAAATGGCAACATTTTAAATCTGTTTAAAACACAAAAACCTATAATAAAGTGATATTAGTAAATGGAAAAAATTAATACTTTTGTTACTCTGTATCTTTTTTTAACTGAGATAAATTTAATTGGCCCCATAGTAAAAGTTGCAATAAATGGTTAGAACTTTCGTTTGGAATAGGTTTCAATTATGCACAGCAGGTTACATATTTTTGGACTAGCAGTCAAAGGAAAAGTTGCATTATCTTTTTGCATTAATATCTTCTATTCTGATAAGCGACCTCCACATAGCAGAAGCTAAATTATTTAATAATACACCATTGAGTTGCCTGCTTTAGCGGACCCCGGGCTCTAAGGTCGAAGGTCTTGGATCGCATCCGAGATAACGCTACGATCATGATAATGATCATGATGAGTTTTGTGCAAAATCATCTTCTTAGCGTTATCCCAGTTGCAACCCGGGGTCCGCTTACTTGGCTAACCTGATTTGACTGAATATTAACTTTTCCACAGAGCGACTGTCTGACTTCTGCAACCGATTGGATTAGCGATATGCCTTAGTTTAGACTAGTGTCAATTTATTCTGAGGTACTGACTACCTATGACGACTGTCAATGATCTTGATGATCAGCAGCTTAACGTGCTCTCCGAGGCACAGGGCAAACGATTATTTATAATTCAACACGCACATAGCTCCGAAAAATCTTAGGTGCTAGTTATGTTATGTAATTGTTATGCGCATAGAAATATGTGATTATTATGTGCGTACTTACCTTCAGTGAGCGTCGTGCTTTTAACCCAAGACTCTTATTTGCACAGCATTATGTCAGTCTCTTTAGGCTATCATATTATAAAATACAAAACAAGGGTAAAAGTCTTGAACTTCTCATCATAATGATTAAATTTTATAGTGTTGATATGCATTTGCAAAATATTCTTAGGGGTGAATGTACTACTATAACTGAATATAAATACATGAAAATAAGTTACTAAAACTTTAAAATACTTTTTTGTAATCATGCATTTCAAAAATCAGCTCGGTGTATGGACCGCCGCCGCTGCTTACCTGATCGCCGTGAGTTCGTATTGCAAGTACCTAACACACACAAGCACTCGTACCTACCGTGCAGTCTTTTTCTGCACCAGTACACAGTTTCTTTATGATTTATTATATCTATGTACTTACATAGAATTAATTATTATAGGGTCTTATATCATCGCACACTGTTTGAAATAATTTTAGATGTATAACTGTACTGTCCATATTGTAATATTAAAATATTTTTGCAAATACATGATTTATTTCCTATAGTATGGCACCTCCCTACATATCCAATATTATTTAGTTCCGAGTGATTACGTACCTACGTGTTGCTTTAATTTTCCATCAGGCATTTGTAAACATTTTTACAACTTCAGAACGAGTTTTGCTTCGTGTGTTTTCCTAAGTCACCTCTTACGTCACCCACGGAATGAATTGTGCAAGTGACTCTTTGTGTTCTTAACCCAAGTATCTTACTTACTCCAATGGCTCATCGACCCAAAGTGTGCCTTGGCCTCCAATACGTGAGAACGCCACTTCACCCGATCTTTGGCCACTTCCCGCCAATCACCAGCTTGAAGTGCCTTAAGATCTTGCTCCACAACGTCATTCCATCGGTATCTGGGTCAACCGACAGGACGACGTCCTGTTGGTCGACCCACATACGCTCTCTTAACCCCACGTTCCTCTCCCATTCTCTCGACGTGTCCGAGCCATCGGAGTCTGTGGGCTTTTATTTCCCCAATTATGTTAGGAATGAGTTACTCAATTTCGAATTTTTTTCGAATCTGCCAGCTACCGTCAGTTCTCTGCACAGGGCCTAAGATCTTCCGGAGGACCTTTCTTTCTGCGACCACCAGCTTATTTTCCTACTTTTGTGTCAGTGTCCAGGTTTCGCAGCCATACGTTAGAATAGGTCTTATTACAGTTTTGTAAATTCGTATTTTGGTATTTCGGTTAAGAAACCTGGACACTAACACTTTGCGCAGAGCCGCGCTACATCATACGCCTCTCGAGTGATCGTGTCTGTTATGGTGCAGCCTTAATATTTAAATTTTGACACGCCTTTGTTAGTGATATCTCCAACATGTAGGTTATTTTTAGCCACTCGAGTGTTTTTGTAGCGTCTCATGTGGATATATTCCGTTTTTCTTGGCTTGTTCTTAGGCCCACCTTCAGAGCCTCAGATTCCAGGACTTTTGCGCAGTCTTGCACTCATCACTGCTCTCTCCAAGCAGTGCCAGATCGTCGACATACCCTACTACCATATGCTTTCCATTAAGTTTTGCCCCTGCATCTTGTGCTAGCACTTTTCTAAGGACATGCTCTAGAACTAAGTTGATAAGCATAGGCGATAGCGCGTCTCCTTGTTTCAGTCCTGTCTCAACAGTTAACTCGTCTGTTAGCTCGTTCTGAACTCGAACTCTCATCTTGCTTTCCTTCGTGGCCACTTCAACCATGTCGTCTAGCTTTTTGGGGATATTAAAATTCCTTAGGATGCTATACAGGGCTTCCCGGTCTATGCTGTCGTAGGCTTTGGTGAAATCTACGAAATGGGAGTGAAGATCTTGTGCATATTCCCATTATTTCTCCATGATCTGCTTCAGAAGAAATATTTGGTCAATTGTACTACGGTTTGGCCGAAAGCCACACTGACAATCACTGAGGATTTTTTCCGCGTACGGTTCCAACATTTTAAGTAGTACATATGACAAAAATTTATATGCTGTTGGTAACAAAGCTATTCCACAGTAGTTATTGCATTTCCTCTCACAACCCTTTTTGTGTATTGTGCAGATTACTCCGACATTCCATTGTCCAGGCTGTTGTTCCACCTCCCATATCCTGAGCAAGAGTTCGTGAATCTTGGATTGAATGGCTCCCCCGCCATATTTCCAAACTTCTGCAGGTATGCCATCAATTCCAGGAGCTTTATTATATTTTCGCCTCATTACAGCTTCTCAAACCTCGATAAAGGTTAAGGGCCTCACTTCCTCAGAGTAATCATCAGTGGTGCAAGATAGAGAGCTTTCCAGAGGTGGGCAGTTGAGTAATTTCTGGAAATAATTACGCCACAGGGTCTTTATCTCTTCGGGAGATGTTATAAAATTGCCGTTATTGTCTTCCATGACCTGTGTTCTAGTCTGATAACCGTTCTTGAAAAACCGGACCTCTTGGTAGAATTTTCTCGAGGCATTAGCTCCTATCAGAGTTTTCATATCCTGTACCATGTTATTGAGGTGGTCTCGCTTTGCTCCTCTCATAACCTTTCTTGTCCTTTTTTGCTTTCCCTGTACTTTCATCCCACTGTTGGTCTTTTTCTGAGGGTAATTTGTATTTTCTTCCCTCTTACACTGCTTTTTCACAGTCTTCACTCCACCATTTCTTTCCCTTCTTTCTCCTTTTCCGCCTAAACACGCTAAGCGCTACTTCTTTAACTGAATTACTATTTATTTTCCAACTGTCATCTACGTTATGATCAATGCATAAGTCACTAAATCTATTGCTAATTTCTATAAGGAATCGATGTCTTAGTTCTTTCTGCTTAATATTCTCAACATTAATTTGTTCATGGTCTTCATTTAGGTGTTTAGTTGGAGGGGTTATTTTAATCTTGGGGTTTAATTTGATACCTAGTAGATAGTGGTCACTATCACAATCGGCTCCTCTATATGTTCGAACGTCTTGAATAGTACTCTTATGTTGATCGTCTATAAGAGCGTGATCAATTTGATTAACGGTTTTGCCATCTGGGGACTTCCATATGCCTTTATATATCCCTATGTCTGTACATAGTGCTCTTGATCACCATGGCTTTCGATGTTGCGAAGCTAATGAGCCTAACGCCATTTTCATTAGACTGGTGATGTTTGCTAAACATCCCAATGGTCGACCTTAATACGTCCACTCTGCCAACTTTGGCATTAAGATCACCCAGGAGAATTTTGGCATCAAAGCTAGGTAGCTGATCGTATACTGATTCTAGTTGGTCGTAGAATTCATCCTTGGTATCGTCGTCCGCTAGTTCAGTTGGGGCATAGGCATTAACAATTAAGATGTTATTAAACTTGGTCTTAATGCGAAGCACACACAATCGGTCTGAGATAGCATCAAAACGTATAACACTACCTACTAGGTTTTTAGACACCATAAAGCCTGTGCCGTTAGTATGAGGTCCATCGTCTCTCCCACTATAAAGCAAAATTGTTTTATTATCAACATTACACTCCCCTCTGCCCGGCCACCTTACTTCTTGAAGAGCTGTGATACCTATTCCGTATCGGTGAAGTTCATTGTTAACTTGGTACAAGGCGCCAGGTCTATAAAGAGAGCGTACATTCCACGAAGCTAATCGGATTTCCATTATGCCATGCCGCATATCGTTAGAGTTAGGATCGGATCGTATTTTCTTTCGTATTGGTTTCGTAACTATGTCTTTTTTACATGGGAGGGGCGTTAACCCGCCGCAAAACCCCCATATTGCTGGAGGACCACACCCGTCAATGAACAGCGAGTCCATCGGACTTAGCCGGAAGCATAACTATGCTTACGTACGGTCTAACAAGACCGTACTACCGACCATCCCCTCCGTTCGTCACCCAGAGGACGCTTACGCTAGCGCGCTGCACCGTGAGAGCCGATGCGACGCGTCACTGCGCTGCTCGAAGAAGGAATTGATCTATTTCTTCCTCGTGTTGGCACGTGTGAGTTATCTGATGAAAACTGCCCATGCCTCAGTGTAGAGATTAGCCAGTCAACGAGATGTGTTTGTAGTTGACTGTCCAGGGTGTGCCGGACGATCAATTATGTATCGCCCAATAAGCCCCAATAAGTATATAATAAATATAAATGTAATAATGCGAGCCTAATTTGTATTCCACTGCTAGGCAAAGATCTCTCCTTCCAACTTCCATCCATCGCGATCATTTGTGAGCTCTTTCCAGTTCTTCTGAAGGCGTCCAAATTCATCTCGCTATCTCTTTCGGAGCCTGTATTAATCAATATTAATCTGAAACTCGAGAAAGTCCAGACTCGTCCCTCCACACACCTACTTCTGCCGTCAATATCCATATTATAACCAACCCTTCTCATACTAAGAAGAGGCCTGTGCCCAGCGGTAGAATAGATAACAAACAAGAGTGATGGATCTGAAAATGACTAACGTATGTAGATGAATAACTTCTTCTTTAAAAAAATGGTACAGTCTTATCCAACATTTTATTAAAATACTTATTGAGATACATGTAATTCACTAATCATCATTTTTCATCCACATGTCTAATCCACTTTCTTCATTAAATTCACTGGTGTCGCAAACTCTGGGAAAGTAAGGGTCTTTTTCGCAGATAAATGGGTAATGCCTTTCACACCACATGTCATTCAATAACCCGTTGCGAAACACGGCGCCACAATATTCTCCTGCAGTTGCGTTGTCTGGTTGCCCTTGGTTAAATTTTTTGAAACCAGCATCTTGGAGTGACTGACCTGCAAAACAAGCAAAATCCATTTTACTTTTTATTTCAACTTTCTTAGGGGTGGCACGATAAAAACACTTCCTTAGTGGGCCTAGTCTTCTGCTAATATCATTGTGAGTCAATACGAAGATTTTTCGTACAGCATGCTGGTCAGATGGGTTGGTATAATGTTAAATGTATATATATGTGATTCTAATGTCGATTTTGCCATCTCTTCTGAACAATACTATTTGTTTCGTGTATTTTCCTTAGTCTTATCTTACTGTATCTACGGAATGTGTTGGGCTTGTGACATTAATTTGCCACCAGATCTTAAACCACTGTCTAAGTTATAAGATTATCTTTTGGGTACAATTATTTTCTTCAATAGTGCTAAAAAAACCTATGGAACGTGAAACTCCTGCATACCATCTAGAGTTGTCCAGTCTGCGCTCTCTCCATAAGTGTGGAAACCAATGAATGCCTGATCTTTATTTGTTCCAAGCATTGTTATAGATTTGACACTGCGATGGTAGCTTACAGCTTACAAATTAAAAACTAACTACAAAAACATTTTCCAGTCGACTAAATTGTGAATCTAAACCATTCTCAAGTCCCCTTGCACATACACAAATATATATATATATTTATATAAAGATATATCTTGTAGGGAAGTCATCATCATCCTCCTAACGTTATCCAGTTGCGATCCAAGATTTTCAATTTTGGAGCACGATAGCTAAAGCAGGAAGCTTTATGGTGTAGTATTAAGTAAATCTTTAGTTCTTGCTAAAGTACTACAGAAAAATTAAAAGCAGTCGAAATAGAGGACTATAGGCATAGTCGCATCTGAATCTCACAGCATCTGTAAAAAAGTCAACAGTTTTAACTTAGCTATTAATTATTTGTGTGCAACACCTGATAAATATCAATTATTTAAACTCATTAGAGAAAAATCTTACGAATAGGACTTCAGATGTTCAAAACACAATGTAGTCATAATTTACTACAGGATAATGTAAATAAGTTTAAGTAATAACAACACAACAATATTGATCAACAGCAAAACAATATTTAGAACATGTACGACTAACTCCAACTCTCGCGCAATTAAGGCTAAGGTGATAAAGAATAAAAAAAACTTTAGTTTATTTGTAAGAATCCAAACTTTACTTTAAAATAATATATGGCCCTGCTTTACACCCTGAGTATAATCAAATAACCATTTTTTTATTTGATAAAATAGGTACTACTTTTATTAGAACAATATTAAAAAAAATATTTACTAATAAATTAAGTTAACATTTAAACAAATAAAATACCAGCGAAAGATAACATCAACTTACCCAGAGAACACACACTCACGAAAATTATCAAAACTGAATATCCTAAACTGCCTTGCATATTCGGTGATGATTTATGCTTCGTTAATGCAAAACTGAGAGCAAATAAAGATATGTGTATTTATATACGAAAGGTTTATCTTAATAATAACTGCAGGAAAATACAACAAAACATATACAATAGCTAGTACAGTGAACTTCGGAATTATTTATCAGAAGAAGTGATAAACAAGGTCATCAGTAAAAGATGAATCATTTAACAAATTAGGGACTGCCCCTGTCATACTCGAATGACTGGTTCGCACAAAATATGTGTTAGTTTATAAAGATCTTCGACTATATTTCTTTCAACTGTCATAAACGTGAAAGTTTGTCGGGAAGGACACAGAGTACGTTGAGGATGGATGTATGCATGTTTGCTAGTCCTCTATTTCGACTGCTTTTAATTTTTCTGTAGTACTTTAGCAAGAACTAAAGATTTACTTAATACTACACCATAAAGCTTCCTGCTTTAGCTATCGTGCTCCAAAATTGAAAATCTTGGATCGCAACTGGATAACGTTAGGAGGATGATGATGACTTCCCTACAAGATATATCTTTATATAAATATATATATATATATATATATATATATATATATATATATATATATATATATATATATATATATATATATATATAAAGTTAATTCGTTATTATTAAGATAAACCTTGGGCGGAGGCCCGTGCACTTCAACTCATTTAACACCATCGAACTGCACTGACTTCTACTCTCTGCACCTGCGTCCATTGCAGAGTTTGGCGAATGGCCTTAGGGGAGAGCGCAAGTCGTGTAGATCCCTAAGGCAAGGCTGGTGGACTATCCTTCCCGAGGTTGCCGCCCGCTTTTGGTCTGGTTCCCTATGAAACAGACGCAACAGAAACCTCCAGCCGCCCTCACCCACCCACACGTACATGCACACATACACATACATTCACCACACTGCTTCAATCACTCACACGGACGCGCACACATACACACACCACACCTACACACACACACACACATACACACACACACACACACACACACACACGCCCACGCACACACTCATACGAAGCAAACAATATGGAAGTGAAACAAAAGAAGCAACTACCCCAGGAGGGTACCAGCGTCCGCGACGCTGGAGAATCCCTCCCTGCACCCTCGGGTCCAGGCTGCCCCACGTATTCTGGGGGGGGCAATGTTTCACGAGAAAGTCTAGACCTGCACGACCTGGCAAGCGCCATGCCTCGTGCAGAACATATTACCAACACCTCCTGGACGGTGGTACCGCGTCGAGCAGACGAACGCCGCGAGGCGAACGTTGGCTCCGCGTCAACCGGAACCGGTAGAGGCAAACACCGCGGAAAGCGCTCCCGTCATCATCGACGCCAGCGCGAGTACGCAGCGCACGCGAGAGGTAGCGAACCGACAACGTCGGCGAACGCACCCCCCGCGGGAGGTAGCGAACCGACAATATCGGCGAACGCACCCCCCGCGGGAGGTAGCGAACCGACAACATCGGCGAACGCACCCCCCGCGAAACGACAAACAGCTGGTGCAACGCACCAACGCGAACACCCGGCCCCAGCCAGCGCGAAACCGCCCAGGATGATGCAATCGGCCGGACGCGGCGCGAGTGGTGGACGCAGCAGCTCAGGCATGCAAGCGGAAGCCACGCGGACGGCGAAGAGTGAGTCTTCGGGCTCGCTCCCGCCGGCTGCACGCGCCGCTCCGGCCGGTGCAGCACCGGGCAACCCCCGTCGCGACCCTCCGACGGCAGTCGGAGATGCGGAGCCGGCAGCCCCATGGGGCATCACCGGGCCACGCCGCAAACGCGGCCCTAGAAAACGCGGACCTCGGCACGCACCAACCAACCTGGCGCTCTCGGGACGGCCCACTTCGGCGACACCGTCGAAGAGGAACCGTCACGACGACACACCACCAAGCGCCACGTCGAAGCGTGCAAGAGTGGACGCAACACCCAAGAGGGCAACGATTAGCTACGCCGATGCGACTAACTCGCATCTGATGGTGGCCGTCGTTGCCACTCCACCTACAGACCTGACGGTGGAACAAGCACGGCAGCTCGAACGCTCCATAGAGGAGCGGATTCTAGAAGCAGCCTTCGCACCTCGGTCAAACAACGAGCCTGCACTCGCGCCATCCTTTAGAGGCAAACCCCTCGCAGCAGGAGGTGTCCTAAAGTTATGGTGCGAGGATGAAAAATCACTGGCGTGGCTCAAACAGACGGTAGCGGGACTACAATCACCGGTTGAAGGAACCAGGCTGACCGTCATCAGGCAGACGGATCTCGCGAAGCGCGTACGCGCATCGCTCTGGCTGCCGGGGTCGACCAGCCTGGACCTCCCGAAGATTCACCAACTCCTAGCTGCCCAAAACCCATGGTACGCTGTCCAAACTTGGCAACTATACAGCGCTACCATGCAAGAACACGGCCTGTACCTATCTCTGGGCATCCCGGAATCGGAAATGCCGAAAATCGAGGCGCGCGACCGCCGAGTCTCCTTCTTCACCGGCAGCGTGTACGTAGTGTTCCACGCTGCCGGGGCGGGAGGTGGCGGGGCGGCTGCCGCGCCCGGGGAGATGCCGCTCGCCAGTAGGCAGAGACAAGCGACAACACCGGCCGAACCTTCCACGTCGGGCACAGCCCGAGCACACACGACGCCCGCAGCGACTAACATCGCTGTGACGGACGTCGACGACGAGCACGACTCGTCTGACGGGGAGTCCGTGGACACCAATGTTCTCGGATCTTCGTCAGACTAGAGTCGTACAGACGAACCTCCAGCACAAGCAAATTGCAACGGCTACCCTACGCAGGCTGCTGGAGGTTAACCACCACACAATAGCCCTAATCCAGGAGCCGTGGATTAGAGGCGACACCATATGTGGACTCAACAACATCGGAGGTAAGATATTGCACTGGAGCTCGGCTCCTAAGCCGAGAACATGCATATACATTCCCCGAACGATACCAGCATTGCTGCTGACTAACTTTTGTTCTAGAGATCTCACAGCCGTGGGAATACGAACAGGGCCCAATGATCAGATGCTAGTACTAGCTTCGGTCTACATGCCCGGTGATGAGGAGATCCCATCGAAGGAGCTGGCCGAGCTAGTGCAGCACTGTGAGGACCACGGCTGGCCAATAATACTCTCGGCAGATGCTAACGCCCACCATCCACTGTGGGGAAGCCCCGAGGCAAATAGACGAGGTGAGATCCTAACTGAATACATCTACACAACAACACTAACTGTAATCAACAAAGGCTCAGAGCCCACATTTGTTAGCTCCAGATATCAAACCATAGTAGACATTACACTGGCATCGGATGGGGCCGCGGAACTTGTCACGAACTGGCATGTGTCCGCCGAACCATCCTTTGCCGACCACAGACGTATCTGCTATGACATACGAGTGCAAGAGAGGGTCACACAACCAAAACGCAACCCACGCAATACCAACATTGCGAGCTACAAGACCCTGCTCGAACAGGAAATAGCCATGTCAAATTTCAACGACATGACCGCAAGCACTACAAACATAGAACACAACACTAACTTACTAACAAAATGCATACAACGCAGCTACCAACAAGCCTGCCCCACCACACTACCGAAAACGAGTAGTAAAACCCAATGGTGGGGATCGGAACTGGAGAAGCTCAGGCGCAATCTGAGAAAACTCTTCAACCGGGCCAAAAACACAAGGAAAGACACAGATTGGGACAAATACAAAGAAGCCCAGTCGCACTACAAGAAACGCATACGATTCCGCAGGGGAGAGTCATGGCGAAATTTCTGCACCAACATTAACTCCACATGCGAGGCAGCCAGGGTAAAAAAGATCCTATCCCAGGACAGCAACAAGACCCTAGGCTCCATCAGAAAGCCTGATGGCACCTACGCAATTACAGACATGGAAATAAGCCAAGTGCTAATCGAAACACACTTCCCAGGTTGCACTGTGACCGACGACTGTGACTGGGAAGAATCAGAACACAGACCACCGACCCAAACAGACTGGACGATAGCCAACAACATGGTTACCGTGGACCGGCTGAAATGGGCAATTGATAGCTTCCAGCCGTACAAATCTGCAGGCCTGGACGAAATAACACCAGCACTTCTACAATGGGGCTGCACAACGATTGTGCCACAGCTACTCAGCATATATAGAGCATCTATAGCGCACAATTACATACCACGAAGGTGGAGGGAAGTAAAAGTCATATTTCTCCCAAAACCAGGCAAAACGGATTACACTCAAGCAAAATCGTTCAGACCTATCAGTTTAACCTCCTTCTTGCTGAAAACGCTGGAGAGGCTCGCTGACAGATACCTACGGGAAGGCGCACTGCTACGCAGACCACTACACCCGCAACAACATGCCTACAGAAGTGGCAGATCAACGGAATCAGCGCTTCACTGCGTAGTGGGGACCATAGAGACAGCGCTATCTGACAAACTTATGACCTTAGGCGCCTTCATTGACATAGAAGGCGCCTTCGACAAAACTAAATTCACCAGCATTAGCCGAGCCCTTGACAAGTTCGGAGTTGAACAAACCGTCAGTGGCTGGATTGATCAACTCCTGAAACGAAGGGCTATTCAATTCACGGTTAACACCACCACAAGGGGGATAGTAGCAAAAGGCTGCCCACAGGGAGGTGTCCTATCACCCCTGCTTTGGAACATAGTGGTAGACGATCTGTTGAGAAGCCTGAATGACAAATGCTTCTACACGGTCGGCTACGCAGATGATATAACCATCCTAATCAAAGGAAACTCGGAAGACATGATCCATTATCGGATGCAAGCAGCCATCAGGATCATGGAACAATGGTGCAACCACCATGAACTGACGGTCAACCCTAATAAAACGGAGCTAGTACTTTTCACTAACAAAAGGAACACCCGTATGACCAGAAAACCAAAACTTTTTGGCACGGAGCTTAACCTATCGAGTGAAGTCAAGTACCTGGGCGTAACACTCGACCACAAGCTCAACTGGAATAAACACATCACCACTAAAACCACAA
The DNA here is from genome assembly GCA_944739405.2 of Euclidia mi. Classification (NCBI taxonomy): domain Eukaryota; kingdom Metazoa; phylum Arthropoda; class Insecta; order Lepidoptera; family Erebidae; genus Euclidia; species Euclidia mi. Next base: position 5,925,631 of record OX123203.2, read on the forward strand.
AAGCATGTACAATCTTCTGGCAGTGCAGGAGAATAATAGGCAAGAAATGGGGTCTCAAACCATTCATCACCCTATGGATCTACACTGCCATAATACGCCCCATGCTCACATATGGTGCAGTAGTGTGGTGGCCACGCACTGAACTAAGCACAGTCAAGAGCAAGCTGCAGAGCATACAACGCCTCGCCTGTCTGGCCACAACAGGCTGCATGAAAACAACTCCAACGGCGGCATTGGAGGTGCTTCTCGACTTGCGACCATTGCACCTCATCATCCAGCAGGAAGCAGGTGCCGCCGCGATCCGGCTCGATAAGTTCGGGCTTTGGAGAAGAGACGACCGTATAACCCATGTACGCCTGAAAAGGACATTAACCAACGAGATCCCGATGCTAGATGCAACGTGCGACCTCATACCTAAAACCTTTGTCTTTGACAAAAAATACCGCATACAACTGCATGAAGAGCACAAGGATAGCTCTGGTATACACGAAGTTAGAGTATACACAGACGGCTCAAAAACAAAGTATGGGACAGGTGCCGGAGTATTCTCCCATGACTTGAACATCAATCTCTCAACATCGCTTGGTAAACTCAACACCATCTTCCAAGCTGAATGCGTTGGGATTATAAGGGCGGCGACGGCGATCGCGGCCAGAAACGTGAGCAACCTGTCAATACGCATCATCACAGACAGTGCCTCAGTACTACAAGCTCTCGATGGCAACTGCTTTAACAGCGGCTTAATTATGGAGTGCCACCAAGAGCTGCAGAAAACTGCAGCGAGGAATCGGGTCACGCTCCAGTGGATACGAGGACACAGTGACTCCACGGGCAATGACGCAGCAGACCAACTGGCAAGGAAAGGATCGGACACAACAACTCTGGGACCCGAACCAACTGTTCCGATACCTTTCAACCAACTAAAAACGTGGTTACGCGAGAGAACCCTACAACAACATGAAAAAGAGTGGGCAGAATTAAAAGAGTGTAGGCAATCTAAAGATGCCTTTCCCCAATTAGATAAACGACTCTCGCAAAAATTGTTGCACTCCAACAGGAAAACACTCAAGCATCTGACTGGCATAATAACCGGCCACTGTCCACTAAACAAGCATCTCTACAACATCGGCGTCACGGACAGCCCTCTATGTAGGGGCTGCATGGAGACCGAAGAAACACCCGCTCATGTGATCCTACATTGTACCAGCGTGAGCGACCAACGGACGAGGTTCCTGAACAACCCCAGAACCATGAGTGAAGCCATACGCAACACTGGTCAACTCATGGCCTTCTGGAAGGAGCTTGCATGGTATGAGTAGCAGGCGACAACCGTGTCCCTGCTAACGCACAATGGCCCAACTAAGTGGCTAAGTGCGGAAAACACCTGTCCAACTAACTAACTAACTAAGATAAACCTTTCGTATATAAATACACATATCTTTATTTGCTCTCAGTTTTGCATTAACGAAGCATAAATCATCACCGAATATGCAAGGCAGTTTAGGATATTCAGTTTTGATAATTTTCGTGAGTGTGTGTTCTCTGGGTAAGTTGATGTTATCTTTCGCTGGTATTTTATTTGTTTAAATGTTAACTTAATTTATTAGTAAATATTTTTTTTAATATTGTTCTAATAAAAGTAGTACCTATTTTATCAAATAAAAAAATGGTTATTTGATTATACTCAGGGTGTAAAGCAGGGCCATATATTATTTTAAAGTAAAGTTTGGATTCTTACAAATAAACTAAAGTTTTTTTTATTCTTTATCACCTTAGCCTTAATTGCGCGAGAGTTGGAGTTAGTCGTACATGTTCTAAATATTGTTTTGCTGTTGATCAATATTGTTGTGTTGTTATTACTTAAACTTATTTACATTATCCTGTAGTAAATTATGACTACATTGTGTTTTGAACATCTGAAGTCCTATTCGTAAGATTTTTCTCTAATGAGTTTAAATAATTGATATTTATCAGGTGTTGCACACAAATAATTAATAGCTAAGTTAAAACTGTTGACTTTTTTACAGATGCTGTGAGATTCAGATGCGACTATGCCTATAGTAGTGTAGGATGGCTCAAATTTCATTTAGTACCGGAGACGTGGCACGATGCTCGCCTGCGCTGCCGTTACGAAGGTTGGTCTTATTATCTCACTGGGCGTTTTTTTAATAAGTTGCTTCTTTACATTGATAAGTGAGGCAACTTGCGCTGAAGATATTTCTTACTAATTTGAAAGGTTTGTGGCTTAAAAGAAAATGTGACTAAGATTGGGTAAGGAATGTCACGATGGTTTGCACATTTGGACCGGATGGATGAAAGCAGAAATACGAAAGCAGTCTATAATGTAATAAGAAAGGTGATGTGTCCAAGATGGACATACGCTAACCAAATAGGTGACGTACTTAAAAAGTGCTAAATCAATAGTACCGATAGCCGACGAGCATGCATGATGAAGTGAATAAATACGCGGCACCGAGAGATGTGTGTGTGAAGCGGAGCATTTGGCGATCCATAGTCTCTGCTTCTCGCAATGGGTAACAGGCGTGATGCTAGATATTTGATAGTCAATGTGATGTTTTGTACAGTGCCTCGCTTAAGTAGTTTTCTGATTTATTTTTGCCGACAGGTGCTATGTTAGCTTCTCCCACATCAACTCAACTCAGGACTGCAATGATGAATGCCATTCGTGACGTCGATATCTTTACTGGGATCCACGCTACGTTCTCTCGAGGCAGCTATTACACCATTGATGGTTAGTAAAAACATCTATGAAATAGGATATGATATTATCCATAGTGTTGAAGAATAGAATAAAACAGGATTAGGTATGTGTTAAAGAAAATTTGAATGTGTTGTATGTCAAATACGAAGATCTGAGAAAGTACCTATTATTCTGTACTTTATATTTACAACCAAATTGATACATATATAACACACTATAGATTTAAATTACTTCTGGACTTGATAAATCAAGTTCAAGTAAAATTTTTGCAGAACTTATTTTGTAAAAACATTAATACTACAAGTGCCTACTTATATGTCATATTTATTTCACAGGCATATCACTGGAGGCTATTACTCAGAGATGGGCTGAAAAAGAACCTGATAATAAGAACAACACAGAAAGATGCATATCAATGAATTCTGAAGGGGAATTCGCTGACGTCAATTGTGACGTACCTCGTCCATACATATGTCACAGGCCGAATTCATCAATAGGGGCTCATATTTGTGGCACCCCTGATCCGGGTAAAAAATATCTTGTATTTCGTTTATTTTTATTAATTTTTATACTGAAACTACTCCAAAAAGCAGTGACAGCATAGTGGTGACACTTATAGACTGTAATGTAGATCGTCTCAGGTTCAAAACTTCAGCGCACATTGCCATCCTTGGTTGATTTGGTCAACCATGACGTACCTCTTGTCACAATCATGATATTTATTTTTTATTTATTTTATTTATAGTCTCACGCCTGTATCCCCGAAGGGGTAGGCAGAGGTGTAATATTGCACCCACATTTCGCCATGAATTTTGAAGGTCGTCACGTAATAGGGGGCGAGCCTATTGCCGTACCGGGCACATTTCCAGACTCTGTACTGCTAATGAGAATTTCCTAACGAAAAATCCCAATAACACTTTGCCCGACCCGCGAATCGAACCCGAGACCTCCCAATCCCACGCGCACTTTATGCCGCGAGACCAACGAGGCATCATGATATTTAAATAACTATTGTATAATATGTTCTTACTGTACCTAGTATATGATTAAGTATACGATTAAGACAAATTTCAACTGTAGAAACGGCTTTAAATGCTTACCACGGGTATTTTCCTCTAAATTAAGGTACGGTCTGATAATTGGGGGCAATTCAGTGGAAGTTGATAAAGCATTTATAGTGCAAAAAAGTGTATTCGAGCATTATTCGGTTTACAACAGACTGAAAGTTGTAAGGATTATTTAAAAAAATATAATATTTTATCCCTACCTAGCTTGTATCTGTTCGATATTTGTCTTTTTGTGCGTAAATATCCAGACTTGTTTTGTAAACATAACGATACTCTGACAAGACCAGGCAGGCACACTCATAAACTACTCATACGAGTACTAAAGCAAAGAGTCAATGTATTTAGTGACAATGTATATTGTAAGGCGATACATATCTATAATAAGTTGCCAAACAGTTTTAAGAATATTGGTAGCCTTAATGTTTTTAAAAGAAATTTATATGTATTATTATTAAAGTAAGGTTTTTATAGTGTAAAAGAATTCTTAGACGACAAAGAACTGGTACTTGCATGACATTATCAATATAATATTTTTGTAATGGACAATTATTAATATTCGTATGCCAAACAATGGCAGATTATGGTTTGAACCTATGTATAACATTTTAAGACCTCTGTATACCCATATTCTGAGGAATAAATGATTACTTACTTACTATGTTACACTACAATACTATGCTCATTGAGAACAAGCCCTTGCCCAGCAGTAGGAATCTTTTTGTACTGGACTTATGTTATTATTTTTAACTACATGCTCGTTGAAATTTTCAGAATATCACTTTGATACCCGCACTAATAAATGTTACAAGTTCCACACAACGCAGCGAACGTTTGAACGAGCACATTTCGTTTGTTCCGCTGAAGGCGGCCATCTTGCCATCATCAACAGCGACGTAGAATCTCAAGTTATTAAGGACTTATATGCTCGGTATCCAGGTAACACAATGCTTGGAACAAATAAAGCTCAGGCATTCATTGGTTTCCACACTTATGGAGAGAGCGCAGACTGGACAACTCTAGATGGTACGTAAGACTTTCAAGTTTCACGTTGTATAGGATTTTTGACACTATTGAAGAAAATAATTGAACCCATAAGATAATCTTGTAACTTAGACAGTGGTGTAAGATCAGGTGGCAAATTAAGAATACAAAGTGTCACAAGCCCAACTCATTCTGTAGATACAGTAGGAGAAGACTAAGGAAAATACACGAAACAAATAATATTGTTCAGAAGAGATGGCAAAATCGACATTAGAACCACATATACATAATATATACATTATACCAACCCATCTGACCAGCATGCTGTACGAAAACTCTTCGCATTGACTCACAATAATATGAGCAGAAGACTAGGCTCACTAAGGAAGGGTTATTATCATGCCACCCCTAAGGAGGTTAAAATAAAAAGTAAAATGGATTTTGCTTGTTTTGCAGGTCAGTCACTCCAAGATGCTGGTTTCAAACAATTTAACCAAGGGCAACCAGACAACGCAACTGCAGGAGAATATTGTGGCGCCGTGTTTCGCAACGGGTTATTGAATGACATGTGGTGTGAAAGACATTACCCATTTATCTGCGAAAAAGACCCTTACCATCCGAGAGTTTGCGATACCAGCGAATTTAATGAAGAAAGTGGAATAGACGTGCGGAAAAATAATGATTACTAAATTACATGTATCTCAATAAGTATTTTAATAAAATGCTGGATAAGACTGTACAATTTTTTTTTTAAGAAATAGTTATTCATCTACATACGTTAGATATTTTCAGATCCTTATCATCAGTCTTGTTTGTTATCTGTTTCACCGCTGGGCACAGGCCTCTTCTCATAATGAGAAGGGTTGTTTATAATGGATATTGACGGCAGAAGTAGGCGTGTGGAGAGACTAGTCTGGACTGTCTCGAGATTCAGATAAATATTGATTAATACAGGCCCTGAAGGAGACGGCAGCCTGAATTGTCAAAAGTGATCGTGATAGGTGGAACTTTGAAGGGGAGATCATTGCCTAGCAGTGGGATACAAATAAGCCTCGCATAATAATACTTGATTAAAAACACAAAGAATCACTTCTCCATTTCATTCCGTGGGTGACGTAAGAGGTGACTTAGGAAAATACTCGAAGGAAAACTGGTTCTTAACTTGTGAATTTTTTTACAAAAGCCTGATGGAAAATTAAGGCAACACGTACGTCAGCACCCAAAATTAAACTATTGGATGTGAAGACAGTTGCATGAAAGTAAACAGGAAAACTGATTTTTTTTTTAGAATATATAAATAATCATTATGATGATTAAGTCAAGATTTTTACTCATGTTTTATATTTTATGATACGATAGACTAAAGAGAATAACAGAATGCTGTGCAGAGTTTCGGGTTAAAAGCACGGCGCGCACTGAAGGTAAGTACGCACATAATAATCACATATTACTATGCGTATAACAATTATTACATAACATAACTGGTGTGGTGACCCGTCCGTGTGGTGACGGATTAAGAATACGGAATGTCACCATCCCATATCATCCCATGGATGTCGTAAGAGCCGACAGAGGGAGCACATTATGCAGAGAACAGCAATGAGAAGGAAAACTTGATACAAACCCTATACAACCCGTTTGAGTCAACCAGCGTGGTATAGTAGGCCAATTGCTCCTTTCAAATGAGAGGCCTAGTCCAGTAGTGGACTGTTAAAGGCTGATGATGACATAACATAACTCACACCAATGATTTTTCGGAGTTATGGGCGTATTTAATTATAAATAATCGTTTTCTCTGTGCCTCGGCGAGCACGTTAAGCTGCTGATCATCAAGATCAATGACAGTCGTCATAGGTAGTGAGTACCTCAGAATAAATTGACACTAGTCTAAACTGACTGCCTTGTTGGTCTCGCATAAATGTGCGTGTGGGATTTGGAGGTCTCGGGTTCGATTCCCGGGTCGGGCAAAGTGTTATTGGGTTTTTCCGTTAGGAAATTCTCAGTAACAGCACGGAATCTGGTAATGTGCCCAATACGGCAATAGGCTCGCCCCCTATTTAGGTGGGGCGAAATGTAGGTGTAATATTACACCTCTGCCTACCCCTTCGGGGATACAGGAGTGAGTCTATAAATAAAAAAAAATAGTCTAAACTTTGGCATATCGCTAATCCAATCGGTTGCAGAAGTCAGAGAGTCGCTCTGTGGAAAAGTTAATATTCAGTCAAATCAGGTTAGCCTAGTAAGCGGATCCCGGGATGCAAATGGGGTAAAGCTAAGAAGATGACATTGAATGATAGTCATCATGACCATTATCATGATCGTAGCGTTATTTCGGTTGCCATCCAAGACTTTCGACCTTGGAGCCCGAGGTCCGCTAAACAGCTTTACAGAAGCTAAGCTTTCACATTTACAGAAATTTGTATCCATGCCGACAAACTTTCACGCTTATAATAGTTGAAATAAATATTATAGTCTCATATCATATTTTGTAAGAAACAATTATAATCGGAAACATGTAAGTATTTCAGGGGCAGTCCCTAAGCTTAATATATAAAATCCTTGCGTTACTGACTGACTGACAGACACGCTACAGCCGAAGCTATTGGACGCAGGAAGCTGAAATTTGGCACGTATGTTCCTTGGGGACCGTAGGGGTGCACTAAGAAGGGATTTCCCGAAATTCCCACGGGATCGACCAAAACGGGTAAATTAAAAAAAATGCAGGCGTAGCTGCTGGCGTCATCTAGTGTGCTATATGGTTCATCTTTTTACTGATGACCTTATTTATCACTTCTTCTGATAAATAAATACGAAGTTCACTTTACGAACATGGCGATAGCATTGTATTTGTTTTGTTGTATTTTCCTACAATTATTAAGATAAATCTGTCTTATATAAATACAAGTATCCTTATTTGCTCTCAGTTTTGCATTAACGAAGCACAAATCATCACCAAATAATGCAAGGCAGTTTAAGATATTCAGTTTTGATTATTTTTGTGAGTGTGTGTCTTCTGGGTGAGTTCATGCTATATTCATTTTATATTTTATTTGTTCAAATGTCAACTTTATTTATGAGTAAATTATCGTTATTGTTCTTATAAAAATAATGATTGTTATCTTTCCGGTTATAGCTTGGTCTTTAGAATTACATAGTTTATTTATAATAATAATTATGAATAAGGAACAAAATAGGAGCCAAAAAACGTCCTTGTGCTACACCATGCTTGTTGCTTTTCATCATGGAAATGTATAGTGTTATATTCCATTTCAGTCAAATCTACTGAACATCGCACACGTCTGTAACTCAATTAGGACGTTTATACCATACAATAATAATTATCCTTGATTAATAAGTAATTTACGGCGATGTTTAAAATCTTAATATATAAAATCCTTGCGTTACTGACTGACTGACAGACACGCTACAGCCGAAACTATTGGGCACAGGAAGCTGAAATTTGGCATGTATGTTCCTTGGGGACCGTAGGGGTGCACTAAGAAGGGATTTCCCGAAATTCCCACGGGACCGGCCAAAACTGGTAAATTAAAAAATTATGCAGGCGTAGCTGCTAGCGTCCTCTAGTTGTGTATAAAATGCTCAAATGCCCTAAGAGGGCTTGGGCGGACTTAGGGTTTATCGTACACATTAGTATTAGAAACATTGTTTTACTGTCGAAATATTGTGTGAGTTGTTATTACTTCACCATATTAACATTATTGTGTAGTAAATTATGACTTAATTGTAGATTAAACATCTGAAATGTCATCTCATATTTAAATAACTCATATGTGTTCGGTGGCCAATGCAAATAATCAACAGAAAATTTTAAACTATTAACTTTTTACAGATGCTGTTAGATTTAGATGCGATTATGCCTATAGTAGTGTGGGATGGCTCAAATTTCATTTAGTACCGGAGACGTGGCACGATGCTCGACTGCGCTGCCGTTTTGAAGGTTGGTCTTATCATATCACTGGGTATTTTTTTTAAACAAATTACTTTGTTTTTAATTGATAAGTGAGGCTACTTGCACTTTTGCAATTTGTCAGTTTTGTGGTTTAAAAGAATATGTTGTGACTAAGATTGTGTCTATGGTTTGGACGTTTGGGCCGGAGGGATTAAAGAAGAAATACGAAAGAAGTCTATCATGTAAGAATTAATGGAGATTTGCTCAAGACGGACATACGCCAACCAAGTAGGTGACGTGCGGAAAAAAGGTTAAAAGTACCCATAATCAACGAGCATGCACGATGAGGTTAATGAATACGTGGCACCTAAAGTGGTGCGTTTGAACAGGAGCATTTAGCATTCCATAGTATCTGCCTACCCATTGGGGTACAGGCGTGACGATAGATATTTGATAGTCAATGCTGTGTTTTATACAGCGTCTCGCTTAAGTAGGTTTTTTATTTATTTTTGTCAACAGGTGCTATGTTAGCTTCTCCTATATCAACTCAACTCAGAACTGCAATGATGAATGCTATCCGTGACATCGATATCTTTACTGGTATACACGCAACATTCTCGCGGGGCAGCTATTACACAATTGATGGTAAATTTCAAGTTCTATTAAATAAGCTATGTTATATTATATAGAGTGTTGAGGACAAGATTAAAAGAGTATTATGTGTTATCACCGATACACCGAAGTATTCAATTGTAACAGAAGATAAATCAATATAACATGTCATCAATATTAATACAAACAAATTTGTACTCCTCACATTATAGATTTAAATTAATGTTGAACTTGTTTTTTTTTCGTAATAGGCGGCAAACGAGCAGACGGATCGCCTCATAGTAAGCAATTCCTGCCGCCCTTGGACACAAGCAACACCAAAGGAGTCACAAGAGCCTTGCCACCCCTTGGTGTTGGGAAACGGGATAGGATGAGGAGTGGGATGAGGGAGAAGCAATAGGGCCATCGGCACTCTCACTCACCGGACGAAACGCAACAGTTTAGGTACCTACTGTTACTTTACGTCGATTTTCTGTGAGAGGGTAGTACTTCCCCGGTCGAGCCGGCCCATTCATGCTGAAATCAGCAAGGCTCTACTACCGTGAAAAGTTCAAGTGCATTTTTTGCAGAACTTATTATAGGTCATTTCCATTTCACAGGCATATCACTGGAGGCTATTACTCAGAGATGGGCTGAAAAAGAACCTGATAATAAGAACAACGCAGAAAGATGTATATCAATGAGTTCTGAAGGGAAATTCGCTGACGTGAATTGTGACGTACCTCGTCCATACATTTGTCACAGGCCGAATTCATCGATAGGTGCCAATATTTGTGGCACCCCTGATCCAGGTTAATTTAATTTTGTATTTCGTTTCCTTTTATTGATTTTTTGAACAGCAGCTACTCGTACATTAAAAAGTAGCGATAGTATGGTAGGGAATCTAACAGACTGAAATTTTGCTGATATGATGTTGAGACATTCTTTTTTTTTTCTGTAGTTTGTAAGTTTAGGGTATGATGAGGCTTTCATGTCCTGTTAGTTGAAAAGCTTCTAAATCAATTAAAAAATAGAGAGGCTCTCGGGTTCGAATAATCAAAAATAACTAATTGTAAAGAAAAACATCGTGTGAAAACCTGCACCTCTGAGACTTCTCCGTGATGTTTTCGAAAGGCATGTCAAGTCTGCTAACTTGCACTTGGCCGGCGTGGTGGTCTAGGGGGGCAATATTTATATGCTGGTTTATATTATTATTTTTAAATACATGCTCGTTGAAATTTTCAGAATATCACTTTGATACCTGTACTAACAAATGTTACAAGTTCCACACAACGCAGCGAACGTTTGAACGAGCACATTTTGTTTGTTCCGCTGAAGGCGGCCATCTTGCCATCATCAACAGCGAAATAGAATCTCAAGTTATTAAGGACTTATATGCTCGGTATCCAGGTAACACAATGCTTGGACCGAACAAAGATATTGCATTCATTGGTTTCCACACTTACGGAGAGAGCGCAGACTGGACAACTCTAGATGGTACGTGAGAATTTCACTTTGTATAATAATATGTTTTGAACTCTATTGATTAATAGAATTATACCAATATGATGGTGTTTCAACTTTGGCTATGGTGTGGAAACAACTCTGTGCGGTGACGGATTGAGATTAAAAAGTGTCACAGGCTGCCGTCTCGTCTGCTGCCATACAGGCCCTGCACAGCGGGCTGTCGGTGACACCTGCAGTAAATAGGTGTTTATTAAAGGATCCGTGTCCTGTGCAGACGGCCGTGACTGTCCGCAGTTGTTGTTTGGACAGCTGGAGGACTTGTTTGGCTATCTTATCGTCTGCTGCGGGAAGAGCCTCCGTGGCCTGCCTACATGTTTCAATCCCAGTCCAGGACTGGTTGTGCTGGGTCCTGGTTCTGTTTCTTACCAGGTTGCGATAAAAACCAGAAGGGAGGGGATTAATGGGCTCGGGTCCCAAAGTGGCCCCTCTTCTGGCAAGTACGTCGGCTGCCTATTAGTATTAGTATTGACTCACAATGCTACTGACGCAATTAGGAGAGTCCTATGTCAGTAGTGAACTAAATATTAAAATTGGTTTTGCTCGTTTTTCAGGTCAGTCACTCCAAGAAGCTGGTTTCAAACAATTTAGTCAAGGGCAACCAGACAACGCAACTGCAGGGGAATATTGTGGCTCCGTGTTTCGCAACGGACTACTGAATGATCTATGGTGTGAAATGCCTTTCCCATTTATCTGCGAAAAAGATCCTAACTTTCCCGGGCTTTGCGACACCAGCGAATTTAATGAAGAAAGTGAAATAGATGTGCGGGTGAAAAATACTGATTAGTAAAATACATGTGTCCCAAAAAATATTTTAATAAAATGCTGGATAAGACTGTACAAAATATTTTTAATGAAATTGTGTTTTTAATAAGAAAAAATGCTGTGTCGTGTGTTTTACAAACATGCAACCAACGGACATAATGAACACCCGAACTAAAACAACAACTTATGGATCACACAAAGTGTTGTCTCGTATGGGAATCGAAACGACAATATTCGACCCAGAATTAAGCTGAGGCGACCACCATAACCACTACGCCAACAATGCAGTCACTTTCAGATTAATCATCATGATCATTCTAACTTGCTTGTAATCTGTTCCAATACTGGGCACTTGACTCTTCTCATTATGAGAGTGGTTGATTATATTGACGGCAGCAGTAGGCTGGTGGAGAGACTAGTCTGGACTGTCTCGAGTTTCACCTTGATATTAATTAATATTTACTGCTGGTGTTGGATTAAGAATAAAAAGTGTCACTGCCCTGTATCATTCCGTGGGTGCCATAAAAGGCGAGCTAGGTAAAGATACGAAGCAGTTAAGAAAGCTTTTGCAAAGAAACTGAAATCTCTACATTGATACACTATGTCAACCCCTCTGGTCAGGGTGCTATAGAAGGCCAGATCCTTTTATTGACTCGAATTGATGTTAAGACGTAAATAATGCAGAGAGACCTATCCAGCAGCTAATGAAATGAAATGAAATTATTTATTTTGCGATACATGTGTAAATAGATCGATACAAGTAAGGTATTGTGTTAATATAATTAATAATTAACGTAAACTGCGAAAGGTTGTATAATGATGAATAAATCTTCAACTCTGCAGCTCGTCAGTGAAGACATTACGCTCAGACATCCTGCGCTGGCATCACAACTTTAGGGTGTACCCTAAAAGGATATGCATATCCTTGGAATGTAGCCCAGGGAAATCACACACTATACGGCCGACCATATCCCTAGTAGAATATAGATACAGAACAAGTCATCGTGTTCATCACACAAAGATTGTCCTCGGTGGGAATCGAATCCTGGACCTGGACTATACAGACTAGTCATACATAAATTAAGGAGTTATCCTTACTTGAGTTTCTATTATAGCTTAAACTTGCTAATAAGGACTAAAATATTCATATGTTCTGAACTTGTTGATGTTCACGCCTGATGGATAATTAAAGCAATTCTTACGTACGTTTTCAAATACTATAATCATAGACTAATGATTGGTCTCGCTCTGCTCTACCGAAGCGATACCAATCATTTGTCTAAGACTATAATACTTAAGAGGAGTTGCCATAAATGAGGACGGTAATAATAAAAGCATCATAATATTAGAAGAAACAAATAAATAGCTTCATCAAAGCTTTGCAGCAATTGCTGAAGGTATTATGTGAAGTATATGCGTGCAAATATGTGAAATATGGTCATAAATACAATGTTAAAAAAGAGAAATTATAGTGTTTATACCAAATATAACCTTATGCAACTCTGAGCTAAAAGTCGTGAATAGTTTTAAGTTCGCAATGGCAAGGTTGGCAGCCGCACAAGTTCGGAGGATATGATACCTTACCTCGTTACAGCGTCGTTTAGCCAAAGCCACGGTGACCGTTAACTTATCACCCAAAACGATTCCCTCTGAGATAAATAATTGATATTGAAATCCCGCGATTTCACGGAAACATCGCCGAGATGATCTCAGAACGCCATCGTTACGTTAAGTACCCCTACTGTCATAAGCTGGTCACAATACCGTCTCTTCTCCAAACTCCTATGTGAGCATACACCTACCCCGCTCTACCCACCAGTTTCACCCGTATATATCAGCTCAAAACCATTCCCAATAAACATAGAGTATCTATTCCACGATGCGAAACCGATCTTCCGGGTTGGGGCTAACATCTTTGGCCGTAGCCACTTATGTCTTCGGATGAGGCTCTTGCACATACTTTTGCGCCAGTGCCATATGCCTAACACTTATTTTATTGTCACTCTCTATATAATTAATATAACAAACGAAATAATACACGTGTCGCGTGTATTGGGTTCTATTACATAGTTTTTTACCTTGTACAGCGTGTGTACCCTACAAGAAACAAATATTGCGGTTCACATAACCACAAATTGAAGTTTCTCGTTTGGATTTTAAAAAGCGGTCCTGTTTTTGGGCATTGTCCTTTAAAAGTACTATTAAAGGACAATGCCCAAAACCAGTACCGCTTTAAAATAAATCAGTATAGCCACAGAAACATAATCATAAATCATAAAATATTTATTTAGCTTTACTTAGTCAAATTGATCAAAATCGTATGTGGGGTTAATATTTTGTTAGTAATTATTTATTTATTTGGTTTATTGCTCACTTTTCCTAAATGGAGTACTTTAGTGAAGGAAGTGTTGCTAGTTTCAAGAAGCGAACCTGCCCGTTATAGGTATTAAAGCACAATATAGTTTAATTATGCTGTATTATGGATAACAGACGCTCCGTTTTAATTCTTATTTATCATAATAAATTATATGTCATTGTGTTAACTCATGGTAGTATTGCGTCTGACCGATGTACTCTTCAGGCCGCGGATGGCCGTGGCGTTCCTTTTGTGCACTGCATATAATTGAAATATGTGCAGATACGCAATTACAAGGTTTAGATGACTTCGACTTACCGAGAGACGACTTCGACTTTCAGAGCTCGAATCCTAATTTGCCACAGCAATTAAAAAAAATATCATTGCTATGTATTAATAAATGCTAACTGTACGGGAAGAAATAGCATAAATTACTATTGTTGTAGTTGTTTAAGGGGCAGGAGAACCATTGGTGTTCGAGCTCATACAATGACCATTGTATGGTTTTTTGCACGGGCCAGACACCAAGACAATATTCACCGCCCTGCTCTTCATTTGGATAATGTTATATTTGATAACGATTGATAATGAATAATAATAAATGCTATTTGTCTGGGCTATATTATTTTTAGGGTTCCGTACCTCGAAAGGAACAAACGGAACCCTTATAGGATCACTTTGTTGTCCGTCCGTCTGTCAAGACCCTTTTTCTCAGGAATGCGTGGAGGTATCAAACTGAAATTTATACTAAATACTCAAATCTACGGTTCCATAGAGCTGTAAAAAATTCAAACTTCTAATCCAACGCAATCAAAAGATACAGCCGATTATGCTGCAAATTGCAGCATATTTTCAAGCTCGCATTGGAGTCAACTTCGGGTACTTCCTGTGAACTCAGAATCTTGAAATTTGGTACGAAGCAACGTCTTATATCACATATAAAGGAAGAATTGCGAAAACCGTAAATTTTTAGTTACAGCATATAAAAATTTTTTTTTAATAAATTTAAAGTTACTACCCCTTTCTCTTGAACGCGTGGAAGTATTAAATTGAAATTCATATCAAATACTCAACTACATAACACCGTTATGCTGCAACAAAATCAAGCTTCTATGTCAACGCAATCAAAAGAAAGAGCAATATAAGCATATTGTCAAACTCGCGACTACTCGCAAGTAAATCAAAACCTACAGGGTACTTTCCGTGAACTCAGAATCTTGAAATTTGGTACAAAGCAACGTCTTATAGCACATATAAAGGAAAAATTGCGAAAACCGTAAATTTTTAGTAACATCATATAATAAAAACATTTTTAATAAATTTAAAGTTACTACCCCTTTCTCTTGAACGCGTGGAGGTATTAAATTGAAATTCATATCAAATACTCAAGTATATAATACCGTTAGGCTGCAATAAAATCAAACTTTTATGTCAATGCAATCAAAAGAAAAAGCAATATAAGCATATTTTCAAACTCGCGAATACTCGCAAGTGAATCAAAACCTACAGGGTAACTGTGAACTCAAAATCTTGAAATTTGGTACGAAGCAACGGCTTTAATCACATACAAAGGAAAAATTGCGAAAACCGTAAATTTCTAGTTACAGCATATAAAAAAAAAATTAATAAATTTAAAGTTACTACTCCTTTCTCTTGAACGCGTAGAGGTATTAAAATGAAATTCATGTCAAATACTCAGGTATATAACACCGTTAGGCTGTAACAAAACCAAACTTCTATGTCTACGCAATCAAAAGAAAGAGCAATATAATCATTTTTTCAAACTCGCGACTACTCGCAAGGGAATCAAAACCTACAGGGTTAAACTACAAATCTTGAAATTTGGTACGAAGCAATGTCTTATCGCACATATAAAGGATGCGGAAGGCTGAGGACCGTGTACTGTGGTGCGTATTGGGAGAGGCCTATGTCCAGCAGTGGACTGCGATAGGCTGATTGAGATTGAGATTTCAAATAATTACATAGTCTTCAAACCTTTTTGCTAATTATTCTGTTCGTCGACCAGCCAGCTCACTATGACATACGCGCTCTTTTATAACCGTAGTGAGGACATGGTGTGGACAGTATAACATACTATCACAATATAATTATGGCTATAGTTACATCAATTGTCATCGAAAATAGTATTTAACATAGTATCATACCTATGCCTCCCGATGGAAGTTGTTTATTTCATGCAATAGCGTTCTCTATTTATAATACCACTAATTTTTAACAAACACAAATACTAAGGACCTCAATACTTTTTTACTGTTTATATTTATAATAACTGGGACGAGTTTCATTTATGTACAAGCGATGCCCGGAGAGGTCCTTTCTCTTCACGACATGGGTACAAAGCTACGATGCTCCAATCCTCTAGCTATGGCGGTACTGCTGAGGTGAAGGCAGCAGGATGTTTGTATCCAGCGAGGTTCGAAGTGTATGAACGTAATACGGGTATTCTGAGGGGTGTATTTTGGCAGAGAAGGATATGCAATAAAGCGTTTACTTCTTTCAGGCAATTTATCATCAGCGAAGGATTTCTTAATAATACATACAATCATATTAAGGTAAGCTTGGAAAAAATAACTCTAGATTCAAAGGTTGGCCGTCCTAAACGCAATAAAAGTGGTCGTCCTAAAAAATCTAAAATGTACTGCTCAGAACAAGAATGGCCAGCTGTAGCGTTGCATAAATACAACAATATACGGCAGTAACCTCAATAGGTAAAATTCATGTTCTCGTCTGATTGTCGTGGGAGACTTCAATATTGATTTTAGAATGAATCCCCAAAATGAAATTTCTACATATTTTCATCTATAAACATGTTTCCGTTAATAAACACTAGCACAACACGAAGTAGTACAACTAAAGATAACTTTTTTTCGAACTTCAATATTCAATGTGGTACTATTCCTACCTTTTTCAGTCACCAGGTCCAATAGGGTTTACAGGTCTGGTTCAAATTTGATACTTAATTCCATACTTTAAAATTTTCATTTCCATTTTTATGTTTTTTTTAAATTTACATAACGTATCACATCTTTGCATACATCACGCCTTTTTATCCCCGAAGGGGTATGCAGAGGTGTATTACACACCCACACTTCGCCAGTTATGTTTCGATCCCAATGTAATAGGGGGCGAGCATAGGTATTGCCATATACCGGGCACATTACTTAGCGAGCGATTATGTAACTCCGAAAAGTCAGTGATGTATGCCCGGGGTACCTGGGGATCGAACCCGAGATGATCGTCTCGGCAGTCCGGTACGTACACCATTGGGCTATCGCCGCTTACTTATTTTTGTTATTTTCTTTTTTAAGAATATTAATTATTGTTTTATTTTGTGTGCAAATAGTCATCTAGTAATAGTTTTATTTTCATCGCAAATAAATACTATAATTATTAAAAATACTTTATTAATATTTTTGTTACAGATTTCTAATAGTCACTAAAAACTTTGTAAATCAATAACTTTGATAAAAAATCTCACCATCATTCATCAGCAGACTTTTGCAAGGCTGCTGCAAGGCTAGTATAGGTATTTAAGTTATATTATAAAATAAGCGATATATGTTAATATAAAATAAAGGATGTTTGATTACAAACGACAAAGAGGCCTTTTTCTATAATTTATGCTCCTCCAGCTTCCCATACTGTAATGTCATGGTTCTCATTTTGCAATAAAAATACCATAACTATGACTGGTGAACTTTTTACTTATATACCTACAGGTTTGCACGGAACCCTCGGTGCGCGAGTCCGACTCGCACTTGACCGGTTTTTTTATTTAAAATTCTACCCATCTTATCCAACGTCTTTTTTTTTTTTTCACTACGTTGGGAAACTCTCCTTATGAGTCATCTCAACTCCGCCAGCCCAGCCATTAGAATGGCTGGGCTTGGGACTGGCGGAGGAGGTATGAGGAGGCTCTCCCCTAAAGGCGTTCGGGGCATACCCACTAAAACCCACCGCGGTGTCCCTACGGGTCCCGTATGTTGGCGGGGTCACGCGATTCGCGATTAGCATACTTTCTCGCGACCCCGCCCGGGATTGGCCCGCCGTTTGTGTTGGCGGGCCCCGTCTCATCATGATCTCGCAATCATCCATCAAACTTCTTGCATCCATCAAACTTCCCGCATCCATCACCTCACAAAGCTACTTGGGAGGCGGCGAGGACACGCGCCGCCTCCCGCTTTTTGGCGGACAGGGAGCAGCCCCAGCGTTCACCGTCCGCAGGCACTGAATTTAGGGTGGTCGGAGGTCGTCTCTTGTGCGACGTCCCCGACGCCCGGACCTACGGTTGGGGAGAGGGCGGTGTATTAGCCTCTCCCGCTCCGCCGCCTCCTTGCTCAGCATGACTGCTTCGCAGAAGGAGGCGACGGCGTTCCAGGACCTCTCACTCCGGACCATAGACAGAACTACGGCCGGGAGCGAGAGGACAACCGTATTCAGAGCCGCGACCACATCACGGCGCTGCGATGCCCAGGCTGGGCACTCCGCCAAAGTATGCAACGCCGTGTCTTCGACAGGGTCGCGGCTGCTGCCACAATGGTGGCATCCGGACGTTTCCTCCCGGCCTATCCTCCACAAATACCGGCCAAAGCAACCATGGCCGGTAAGGATTTGAGTCAACCGGAAGGTGAGGACGCCGTGACGTCTCTCCAACCATCCTATCCAACGTTCTATTTTTAGGTGCTCTAATCTCCATTAAGTTTGCAATTGGCAACATTTTAAATCTGTTTAAAACAAAGAAACCTATAATAAAGTGATAAAAAATCCACATTGTTTAATTTAATTTAATACTAGAGGACGCCAGCAGCTACGCCTGCATTTTTTTTTAAATTACCCGTTTATGCCGATCCCGTGGTAATTTCGAGAAATCCCTTCTTAGTGCACCCCTACGGTCCCCGAGGAACATACATGCAAAATTTCAGCTTCCTGCACCCAATAGTTTCGGCTGTAGCGTGTCTGTCAGTCAGTCAATAACACAAGGATTTTATATATTAAGATTTGGAAATGGAAAAATTTAATACTTTTGTTACTCTGTATCTTTTTTTAACTGAGATAAATTTAATTGGCCCCATAGTAAAAGTTGCAATAAATGGTTAGAACTTTCGTTTGGAATAAGTTTCAATTATGCACAACAGGTTTCATATTTTTGGACCAGCAGTCAAATGAAAAGTATCTTTTTGCGTTAATATCTTCTATTCTGATAAGTGACCCCCACATAGCAGAAGCTAAATTATTTAATAATACACCATTGAGTTGCCTGCTTTAGCGGACCCCGGGCTCTAAGGTCGAAGGTCTTGGATCGCATCCGAGATAACGCTACGATCATGATAATGATCATGATGAGTTTTGTGCAAAATCATCTTCTTAGCGTTATCCCAGTTGCAACCCGGGGTCCGCTTACTTGGCTAACCTGATTTGACTGAATATTAACTTTTCCACAGAGCGACTGTCTGACTTCTGTAACCGATTGGATCAGCGATATGCCTTAGTTTAGACTAGTGTCAATTTATTCTGAGGTACTGACTACCTATGACGACTGTCAATGATCTTGATGATCAGCAGCTTAACGTGCTCTCCGAGGCACAGGGCAAAGGATTATTTATAATTCAACACGCACATAGCTCCGAAAAATCTTTGGTGCGAGTTATGTTATGTAAAATCAAAATTTTTACTTATAGGTA
This sequence comes from Euclidia mi, assembly GCA_944739405.2. Lineage (NCBI taxonomy): Eukaryota > Metazoa > Arthropoda > Insecta > Lepidoptera > Erebidae > Euclidia > Euclidia mi. The sequence continues at coordinate 5,945,249 of OX123203.2, forward strand.
CCAGGGGTATGGTGCAGAAATTACAGAGCAGGCGACTGGATGTCAGAATCGATGGTTGCCCATTGGAACAGGTACTAGAGGCACGCAACCTGGGTGTGGTTTTTGATCAGTCTCTGCATTTTGAAACGCATGTTGCTGAGGCAGTACGGAACTGTTTTTACAGGCTGAAGCTACTGTATAGAATACGGCCATACATTAGTGAAGACATGCGTATTTTGCTCTGCGAAACACTTATTCTATCGAAGCTGAACTATGCTGATACAGTATACGGAACCTGTCTTCTAAGCAAAACTGAAAGGCTGATCCAGCGGGTGCAAAATGCATGTGCTCGGTTCTCTTTTAACGTGCCACCATACTCACACATTACACCTTTCCATAATCAAAATAAGATTTTGAGAATGGCTTCAAGCAGGAAACTTCACCTTGCTTCTCTTCTTTTTGGTGTGGTGTCCACGGGGAGGCCAGCATACCTCTACAAAAAACTTACTTGGTCTAGAGACATAAATAGACATAATACTAGAGGTTCCACTTGCCTGTTGATTATACCGAGACATCGCTCAGCTGCTTTTGGTGCAAGTTTTAAAGTAACAGCATCACGGATATGGAATATCTTGCCGCCACCGTTAAGAGCTCTGAAATCAAGTTTCAGCTTTAGTAAAAACTATAAGCAATATCTGCTAAATGAACAATTACTACAGAACTAAACTTACCGCAGGTATTGTGGGGCATTGGGGTGAGTTCCCTGTAATTGCTCGTCGGCCAGTCAGTTTTTGGATTGTTTTACACCTATTACACTGCTCTCCTTAGTTGTTTGTTTCTATTGACATTCATCTTTTCCTAACTTTATCTTATACACTACATACACACCATAATTACCACAAGCATTATTTTATTATAGACACGAGTGATACGACACACAAACTCAAAGATAGTAATGATACACAGCACAAATGAAGACTATTGACAATATTCACATGGTAGGTAATAATATATTTCATACATGTTTTCTATTTTGAATTTCCTCTGCGAAATAGTTGGCAAATGGCTTGGCGTCGCTTTCAATCATTTGAGAACCCCGCGCTACCAACGCTTACGCATTACAGCCATAGACAACTAATGACAGTACAGTGAACGCACCAATAAGGGAAGGAGGCATGGCACAGATTACATAGGCAAAGCGTGATTCATGGACTTTTGTTGGTTTATAATGATGCCTCTAATAAATTGTTTGTCTTGTTAGTATTAGAACCTGAGATTATAGAAATGTTTACATTATGTAAGTTAAGTCGTATAATAATAATGCATGCCATGAATACTTCATCTTTGCGACACACATGATGGTGACTTTGTCCCAAGATTAAGCAAATGTTTTGTCTTGCTTGGGACAATGTTACCTTCATGGATTTTTACGTGCTGGCAGCATAGTGCGTGAGTTGTTGCGCTTGTAAGTTGTTGCCATTCTCATATAGATATAAACTAAGTGTTGCATATTATTAATGTATTGATATTTACATTGTTATATTTGTCAATTATTGGGACTATGTTGCCATAACAGATTGGTTTGAGATGCGATAAACATGATGGTGACATTGTCCCAGGAATGGACAAATAAATGTTTGGTCTTGTAATAATGTCACCAACACTTTAATTGTTTATTCTAAACAAAATGTGTACCGACCGGCCGGGGTTAGTAATATTATCATTAATATTAATTGGTATATATTTATTTATTTTTATTTATTTGTCAATAAATGGTACCAACAGAATATCAGCGCCACCTAGTTGAACTAGATGGCACTATTCTGAGTTGGGGGCCAATTCTGTTACCTCTATAAAAACCTAGTATGTTAAAAAAAAATGTAATCACTTCTTCTTAACAGAATAAATATGTTTTCTTTCTTTCTTTCTTTCTTTCTAATTGTTATACGCATAGAAATATGTGATTATTATGTGCGTTACCTTCAGTGCGCCTCGTGCTTTTAACCCAAGACTCTTATTTGCACAGCATTCTGTTAGTCTCTTTAGGCTATCATATTATAAAATACAAAACAAGGGTAAAAATCTTGAACTTCTCATCATAATGATTAAATTTTATAGTGTTGATATGCATTTGCAAAATATTCTTAGGGGTGAATGTACTACTATAACTGAATATAAATACATGAAAATAAGTTACTAAAACTTTAAAATACTTTTTTGTAATCATGCATTTCAAAAATCAGCTCGGTGTATGGACCGCCGCCGCTGCTTACCTGATCGCCGTGAGTTCGTATTGCAGGTACCTAACACACACAAGCACTCGTACCTACCGTGCAGTCTTTTTCTGCACCAGTAAACAGATTTTTTTTCTGATTTATTATCTATGTACTTACATAGAATGAATATAGAGTCTCATATCATCGCACACTGTTTGAAATAATTTTAGATGTATAACTGTACTGTCCATATTGTAATATTAAAATATTTTTGCAAATACATGATTTATTTCCTATAGTATGGCACCTCCCTACATATCCAATATTATTTAGTTCCGAGTGATTACGTACGTACGTGTTGCTTTAATTTTCCATCAGGCATTTGTAAAAATTTTTACAACTTCAGAACGAGTTTTGCTTCGTGTGTTTTCCTAAGTCACCTCTTACGTCACCCACGGAATGAATTGTGCAAGTGACTCTTTGTGTTCTTAACCCAAGTATCTTACTTACTCCAATGGCTTATCGACCCAAAGTGTGCCTTGGCCTCCAATACGAGAGAACGCCACTTCACCCGATCTTTGGCCACTTCCCGCCAATCACCAGCTTGAAGTGCCTTAAGATCTTGCTCCACAACGTCATTCCATCGGTATTTGGGTCAACCGACAGGACGACGTCCTGTTGGTCGACCCACATACGCTCTCTTAACCCCACGTTCCTCTCCCATTCTCTCGACGTGTCCGAGCCATCGGAGTCTGTGGGCTTTTATTTCCCCAATTATGTTAGGAATGGCTACGAGTTCCTCAATTTCGATTTTTTTTCGAATCTGCCAGCTACCGTCAGTTCTCTGCACAGGGCCGAAGATCTTCCGGAGGGCTTTCTTTCTGCGACCACCAGCTTATTTTTCTACCTTTGTGTCAGTGTCCAGGTTTCGTAGCCATACGTTAGAATAGGTCTTATTACAGTTTTGTAAATTCATATTTTGGTATTTCGGTTAAGAAACCTGGACACTAACACTTTGCGCAGAGCCGCGCTACATCATACGCCTCTCGAGTAATCGTGTCTGTTATGATGCAGCCTTAATATTTAAATTTTGACACGCCTTTGTTAGTGATATCTCCAACATGTAGGTTATTTCTAGCCACTCGAGTGTTTTTGTAGCGTCTCATGTGGATATATTCCGTTTTTCTTGGCTTGTTCTTAGGCCCACCTTCAGAGCCTCAGATTCCAGGACTTTTACGCAGTCTTGCACTCATCACTGCTCTCTCCAAGCAGTGCCAGATCGTCGGCATACCCTACTACCATATGCTTTCCATTAAGTTTTGCCCCTGCATCTTGTGCTAGCACTTTTCTAAGGACATGCTCTAGAACTAAGTTGATAAGCATAGGCGATAGCGCGTCTCCTTGTTTCAGTCCTGTCTCAACAGTTAACTCGTCTGTTAGCTCGTTCTGAACTCGAACTCTCATCTTGCTTTCCTTCGTGGCCACTTCAACCATGTCGTCTAGCTTTTTGGGGATATTAAAATTCCTTAGGATGTTATACAGGGCTTCCCGGTCTATGCTGTCGTAGGCTTTGGTGAAATCTACGAAAAGGGAGTGAAGATCTTGTGCATATTCCCATTATTTCTCCATGATCTGCTTCAGAAGAAATATTTTGTCAATTGTACTACGGTTTGGCCGAAAGCCACACTGACAATCACTGAGGATTTTTTCCGCGTACGGTTCCAACATTTTAAGTAGTACATATGACAAAAACTTATAAGCTGTTGGTAACAAAGCTATTCCACGGTAGTTATTGCATTTCCTCTCACAACCCTTTTTGTGTATTGTGCAGATTACTCCGACGTTCCATTGTCCAGGCTGTTGTTCCACCTCCCATATCCTGAGCAAGAGTTCGTGAATCTTGGATTGAATGGCTCCCCCGCCATATTTCCAAACTTCTGCAGGTATGCCATCAATTCCAGGAGCTTTATTATATTTTCGCCTCATTACAGCTTCTCAAACCTCGATAAAGGTTAAGGGCCTCACTTCCTCAGAGTAATCATCAGTGGTGCAAGATAGAGAGCTTTCCAGAGGTGGGCAGTTGAGTAATTTCTGGAAATAATTACGCCACAGGGTCTTTATCTCTACGGGAGATGTTATAAAATTGCCGTTATTGTCTTCCATGACCTGTGTTTTAGGCTGATAATCCTTCTTTAAAAACTGAACCTCTTGGTAGAGTTTTTCGAGGCATTAGCTCCTATCAGAGTTTTCATATCGTGTATCATGTTATTCCTCTCGTCGTCTCGCTTTGCTCCTGTAATAACCCTTCTTGTCCTTTCTTTGCTTTCCCTGTACTTTTCATCCCACCGTTGGTCTTGTTCTGAGAGTAATTTGTATTTCCTTCTCTCTTCCACTGCTTTTTCGCAGTTTTCACTCCACCATTTCTTTCTCTTCTTTCTCCTTTTCCGCCCAAACACGTTAAGCGCTACTTCTTTAACTGAATTACTAATTATTTTCCAACTGTCATCTACGTTATGATCAATGCATAAGTCACTAAATCTATTGCTAATTTCTATAAGGAATCGATGTCTTAGTTCTTTCTGCTTAATATTCTCAACATTAATTTGTTCATGGTCTTCATTTAGGTGTTTAGTTGGAGGGGTTAATTTAATCTTGGGTTTTAATTTGATACCTAGTAGATAGTGGTCACTATCACAATCGGCTCCTCTATATGTTCGAACGTCTTGAATAGTACTCTTATGTCGATCGTCTATAAAAGCGTGATCAATTTGATTAACGGTTTTGCCATCTGGGGACTTCCATGTGCCTTTATATATATCCCTATGCCTGTACATAGTGCTCTTGCTCACCATGGCTTTCGATGTTGCGGAGCTGATGAGCCTAACGCCATTGTCATTAGACTGGTGATGTTTGCTAAACATCCCAATGGTCGACCTTAATACATCCTCTCTGCCGACATTGGCATTAAGATCACCCAGGAGAATTTTGGCATCAAAGCTAGGTAGCTGATCGTATACTGATTCTAGTTGGTCGTAGAATTCATCCTTGGTATCGTCGTCCGCTAGTTCAGTTGGGGTATAGGCATTAACAATTAAGATGTTATAAAACTTGGTCTTAATGCGAAGCACACACAATCGGTCTGAGATAGCATCAAAACGTATAACACTACCAACTAGGTTTTTAGACACCATAAAGCCTGTGCCGTTAGTATGATGTACATCGTCTCTTCTACTATAAAACAAAATTGTTTTATTATCAACATTACACTCCTCTCTGCCCGGCCACCTTACTTCTTGAAGAGCTGTGATACCTATTCCGTATCGGTGAAGTTCGTTGTTACCTTGGTAAAAGGCGCCAGGTCTATAAAGAGAGCGTACATTCCACGAAGCTAATCGGATTTCCATTATGCCATGCCGCATATCGTTAGAGTTGGGATCGGATCGTATTTTCTCTCGTATTGGTTTCGTAACTATGTCTTTTTTACATGGGAGGGGCGTTAACCCGCCGCAAAACCCCCATATTGCTGGAGGACCACACCCGTCAATAAACAGCGAGTCCATCGGACTTAGCCGGAAGCATAACTATGCTTACGTACGGTCTAACTAGACCGTACTACCGACCATCCCCGCCGTTCGTCACCCGAAGGACGCTTACGCTAGCGCGCTGCACCGTGAGGGCCGATGCGACGCGTCACTGAGCTTCTCGAAGAAGGAATTGATCTATTTCTTCCTCGTGTTGGCACGTGTGAGTTATCTGATGAAAACTGCCCATGCCTTAGTGTAGAGATTAGCCAGTCAACGAGATGTGTTTGTAGTTGACTGTCCAGGGTGTGCCGGACGATCAATTATGTATCGTCACTCGGGGAGGCCCTCTACTTACACCCCAACAAGTATATAATAAATAGAAATGTAATAATGCGAGCCTAATTTGTATTCCACTGCTAGGCAAAGATCTCTCCTTCCAACTTCCATCAATCGCGATCATTTGCGAGCTCTTTCCAGTTCTTCTGAAGGCGTCCAAATTCATCTCGCTATCTCTTTCGGAGCCTGTATTAATCGATATTAATCTGAAACTCGAGAAAGTCCAGACTTGTCCCTCCACACACCTACTTCTGCCGTCAATATCCATATTATAACCAACCCTTCTCATAATAAGAAGAGGCCTGTGCCCAGCGGTAGAATAGATAACAAACAAGAGTGATGGATCTGAAAATGACTAACGTATATAGATGAATAACTACTTCTTTTAAACAAAATGGTACAGTCTTATTCAACATTTTATTAAAATACTTATTGAGATACATGTAATTCACTAATCATCATTTTTCATCCACACGTCTAATCCACTTTCTTCTTTAAATTCACTGGTGTCGCAAACTCTAGGAAAGTAAGGGTCTTTTTCGCAGATAAATGGGTAATGTCTTTCACACCACATGTCATTCAATAACCCGTTGCGAAACACGGCGCCACAATATTCTCCTGCAGTTGCGTTGTCTGGTTGCCCTTGGTTAAATTGTTTGAAACCAGCATCTTGGAGTGACTGACCTGCAAAACAAGCAAAATCCATTTTACTTTTTATTTTAACCTCCTTAGGGGTGGCACGATAAAAACACTTCCTTAGTGAGCCTAGTCTTCTGCTAACATCATTGTGAGTCAATACGAAGATTTTTTGCACAGAATGCTAGTCAGATGGTTTGGTATAATGTATATATTATGTATATGTGGTTCTAATGTCGATTTTGCCATCTCTTCTGAACAATACTATTTGTTTCGTGTATTTTCCTTAGTCTTCTCTTACTGTACCTGCGGAATGAGTAGGGCTTGTGACACTTTGTGTTCTTAATTTGCCACCTGATCTTACACCACTGTCTAGGTTCCAAGAGTATCTTATGGGTACAATTATTTTCTTCAATAGTGTTAAAAATCCTATGCAACGTGAAAGTCTTACGTACCATCTAGAGTTGTCCAGTCTGCGCTCTCTCCATAAGTGTGGAAACCAATGAATGCCTGATCTTTATTTGTGCCAAGCATTGTGTTACCTGGATACCGAGCATATAAGTCCTTAATTACTTGAGATTCTACTTCGCTGTTGATGATGGCAAGATGGCCGCCTTCAGCGTAACAAACAAAATGTGCTCATTCAAACGTTCGCTGCGTTGTGTGGAACTTGTAACATTTGTTAGTGCGGGTATCAAAGTGATATTCTGAAAATTTCAACGAGCATGTAGTTAAAAATAATAACATAAGACCAGTACAAAAAGATTCCTACTGCTGGGCAAGGGCTTGTTCTCACTGAGCATAGTATTGTAGTGTAACATATACTACAGTAAGAACATATTATACAATAGTTATGTACATATCATGATGCCTCGTTGGTCTCGCGGCATAAATGTGCGCGTGGGATTGGGAGGTCTCGGGTTCGATTCCCGGGTCGGGAATGTAAGTGTTATTGGGATTTTTCGTTAGGATATTCTCAGTAGCAGCACGGAGTCTGGAAATGTGCCCGGTACAGCAATAGGCTCGCCCCCTATTACGTGGGACCTTCAAAATTCATGGCGAAATGTGGGTGTAATATTACACCTCTGCCTACCCCTTCGGGGATATAGGCGTGAGACTATAAATAAAAAAAAATAAAAAAATAATATCATGATTGTGACAAGAGGTACGTCATAGTTCACCAAATCAACCAAGGATGGCAATGTGCGCTGTAGTTTTGAACCTGAGACGACCTACATTACAGTCTGTAAGTGTCACCACTATGCTGTCACTGCTTTTTAGAGAAGTTTCAGTACAAAAAGTCAATAAAAGGAAACGAAATACAAAATAATTTTTACCCGGATCAGGGGTGCCACAAATATTAGCCCCTATAGATGAATTCGGCCTGTGACATATGTATGGACGAGGTACGTCACAATTGACGTCAGCGAATTCCCCTTCAGAATTCATATGCTGGTTTCAAACAGTTTAACCAAGGGCAACCAGACAACGCAACTGCAGGAGAATATTGTGGCGCCGTGTTTCGCAACGGGTTATTGAATGACATGTGGTGTGAAAGACATTACCCATTTATCTGCGAAAAAGACCCTTACCTTCCGAGAGTTTGCGATACCAGCGAATTTAATGAAGAAAGTGGAATAGACGTGCGGGAAAATAATGATTAGTAAATTACATGTATCTCAATAAGTATTTTAATAAAATGCTGGATAAGACTGTACAATTTTTTTTTAAGAAATAGTTATTCATCTACATACGTTAGATATTTTCAGATTCTTATCATCAGTCTTGTTTGTTATCTGTTTCACCGCTGGGCACAGGCCATTTCTCATAATGAGAAGGGCAGGTTATAATGGATATTGATGGCAAAAGTAGGCGTGTGGAGAGACTAGTCTGGACTGTCTGGAGATTCAGATAAATATTGATTAATACAGGCCCTGAAGGAGACGGCAGCCTGAATTGTCAAAAGTGATCGTGATAGGTGGAACTTTGAAGAGGAGATCATTGCCTAGCAGTGGGATACAAATAAGCCTCGCATAATAATACTTGATTAAAAACACAAAGAATCACTTCTCCATTTCATTGCGTGGGTGACGTAAGAGGTGACTTAGGAAAATACTCGAAGGAAAACTGGTTCTTAACTTGTGATTTTTTTTACAAAAGCCTGATGGAAAATTAAGGCAACATGTACGTAAGCACACAAAATTAAACTATTGGATGTGAAGACAGTTGCATGGAAGAAAACAGGAAAACTGAAAATTTGTTAGAATATATAAATAATCATTATGATGATTAAGTCAAGATTTTTACTCATGTTTTATATTTTATGATACGATAGCCTAAAGAGTATAACAGAATGCTGTGCAGAGTCTCAGGTTAAAAGCACGGCGCGCACTGAAGGTAAGTACGCTCATAATAATCACATATTACTATGCGTATAACAATTATTACATAACATAACTGGTGTGGTGACCCGTCCGTGTGGTGACGGATTAAGAATACGAAATGTCACCATCCCATATCATCCCATGGATGTCGTAAGAGCCTACAGAGGGAGCACATTATGCAGAGAACAGCAATGAGAAGGAAAACTTGATACAAACCCTATACAACCCGTTTGAGTCAACCAGCGTGGTATAGTAGGCCAATTGCTCCTTTCAAATGAGAGGCCTAGTCCAGTAGTGGACTGTTAAAGGCTGATGATGACATAACATAACTCACACCAATGATTTTTCGGAGTTATGGGCGTATTTAATTATAAATAATCGTTTTCTCTGTGCCTCGGCGAGCACGTTAAGCTGCTGATCATCAAGATCAATGACAGTCGTCATAGGTAGTGAGTACCTCAGAATAAATTGACACTAGTCTAAACTGACTGCCTCGTTGGTCTCGCGGCATAAATGTGCGTGTGGGATTGGGAGGTCTCGGGTTCGATTCCCGGGTCAGGCAAAGCGTTATTGGGTTTTTCCGTTAGGAAATTCTCAGTAACAGCACGGAGTCTGGTAATGTGCCCGATACGGCAATAGGCTCGCCCCCTTTTACGTGGGGCGAAATGTGGGTGTAATATTACACCTCTGCCTACCCCTTCGGGGATACAGGCGTGAGTATATAAATAAAAATAAATAAAATAGTCTAAACTATGGCATATCGCTAATCCAATCGGTTTCAGAAGTCAGACAGTCGCGCTGTGGAAAAGTTAATATTCAGTCAAATCAGGTTAGCCAAGTAAGCGGATCCTGGGATGCAAATGGGGTAAAGCTAAGAAAATGATATTGCATGATAGTCATCATGATCATTATCATGATCGTAGCGTTATCTCGGTTGCCATCCAAGACTTTCGACCTTGGAGCCCGAGGTCCGCTAAAGCAGGAAGCTTAAAGGTGTATTATTAAATAATTTAACTTCTGCTATATAGGGTTCGGTTATCAGAATGGAAGATAGTAGGTAATGGAAAATTTTAACAAAATTCGTTTTGCTTAAAATATTAATTAATACCTTTCGTCCGTCACAAGTTTTTGCGCGGAAGAATCACAAACATCCATACCTTTCACATTTACAGAAATTTATATCCATCCCGACAAACTTTCACGCTTATAATAGTTGAAATAAATATTATAGTCTAACATCATATTTTGTAAGAAACAATTATAGTCGGAAACATGTAAGTATTTCAGGGGCAGTCCCTAATGTGCTATTATATGGTTCATCTTTTTACTGATGACCTTATTTATCACTTCTTCTGATAAATAAATACGAAGTTCACTGTACGAACATGGCGATAGCATTGTATTTGTTTTGTTGTATTTTCCTACAATTATTAAGATAAATCTGTCTTATATAAATACAAGTATCCTTATTTGCTCTCAGTTTTGCATTAACGAAGCACAAATCATCACCAAATAATGCAAGGCAGTTTAAGATATACAGTTTTGATTATTTTTGTGAGTGTGTGTCCTCTGGGTGAGTTCATGCTATTGCTATATTCATTTTATATTTTATTTGTTCAAATGTCAACTTTATTTATGAGTAAATTATCGTTATTGTTCTTATAAGAGCTGTAACTAAATCAGCTGTCCTTATTTTATCATCAAATCCAAGATTAAGGTGTATACGAGCATATTCAGAGTCGAACGATCACAAAAAAATTAATGATTTTTATCTTTCCGGTTATCGCTTGGTCTTTAGAATTACATATTTTATTTATAAAAATAATTATGTATAAGGAACAAAATAGGAGCCAAAAAACGTCCTTGTGCTACACCACGCTTGTTGCTTTTCATCATGGAAATGTATAGTGTTATATTCCATTTCAGTAAAATCTACTGAACATCGCACACGTCTATAACTCAATTAGGATGTTTATACCATACAATAATAATTATCCTTGATTAATAAGTAATTTACGGCGATGTTTAAATAAATTCCTTGCGTTACTGACTGACTGACAGACACGCTACAGCCGAAACTATTGGGCACAGGAAGCTGAAATTTGGCATGTATGTTCCTTGGGGACCGTAGGGGTGCACTAAGAAGGGATTTCCCGAAATTCCCACGGAATCGGCCAAAACGGGTAAATTAAAAAATTATGCAGGCGTAGCTGCTAGCGTCCTCTAGTTGTGTATAAAATGCTCAAATGCCCTAAGAGGCCTTGGGCGGACTTAGGGTTTATCGTACACATTAGTATTAGAAATATTGTTTTACTGTCGAAATATTGTGTGAGTTGTTATTACTTCACCATATTAACATTATTGTGTAGTAAATTATGACTTAATTGTAGATTAAACATCTGAAATGTCATCTCATATTTAAATAACTCATATGTGTTCGGTGGCCAATGCAAATAATTAACAGAAAATTTTAAACTATTAACTTTTTACAGATGCTGTTAGATTCAGATGCGATTATGCCTATAGTAGTGTGGGATGGCTCAAATTTCATTTAGTACCGGAGACGTGGCACGATGCTCGCCTGCGCTGCCGTTATGAAGGTTGGTCTTATCATATCACTGGGTATTTTTTAAACAAATTACTTTGTTTTTAATTGATAAGTGAGGCTACTTGCACTTTTGCTATTTGTTAGTTTTGTGGTTTAAAAGAATATGTGGTGACTAAGATTGGGTAAGGAATGTGTCAATAGTTTGGATGTTTGGGCCGGAGGGATTAAAGAAGAAATACGAACGTAGTCTATCATGTAAGAATTAATGGAGATTTGCTCAAGACGCCAACCAAGTAGGTGACGTGCAGAAAAAGGTTAAAAGTACCCATATTCAACGAGCATGCATGATGAGTTTAATGAATACGTGGCACCTAAAGTGGTGCGTTTGAACAGGAGTATTTAGCATTCCATAGTATCTGCCTACCCATTGGGGTACAGGCGTGACGATAGATATTTGATAGTCAATGCTGTGTTTTATACAGTGTCTCGCTTAAGTAGTTTATTTATTTATTTTTGTCAACAGGTGCTATGTTAGCTTCTCCCACATCAACTCAACTCAGAACTGCAATGATGAATGCTATCCGTGACATCGATATCTTTACCGGTATACACGCAACATTCTCGCGGGGCAGCTATTACACAATTGATGGTAAATTACAATTCTATTAAATAAGCTATGATATATATAGAGTGTTTAGGGCTTGATTAAAAGAGTATTATGTGTTATCGCCGATACACTACACCGAAGCATTCAATTGTAACAGAAGATAAATCAATATAACATGTCATAAATATTAATACAAACAAATTTGTACTCCTCACATTATTTATTTATTTATTTCATATAGGTCCTTCACAGCTGACAATACTTAAACTAAGGTTATCACAGTGTATATAGGTACGCCAATTACGAAGTACACTTTTAAATTAGTTAATTACAGACAGGGTAGACAATGTTCGTTAATAGTATTTAATTTACAAACAACACGTACATAATATTATGTTCTAATGTTAATCAAATATGTCCGATGTGTGTGTGCGCCTGTGTGTGTATGTGAGTGTGTGTGTAAGTGTAGTGTATGGTGTGTTGTATTAGTGTATGAGGGTTTTGACAGTCACTGGTTTGTATTAGGCGGAATTAAGTTATTTTGTGACATAATCTGTAATATCTGTTTCTTATAAGCATTACGTGAGGCATTAAAGGGATCCAATGAAGAGAACAAGTGATTATAAATATATGGAATGCGACAAAATGGCGACATTTGGTAATATTTTGTTGTACTGAAAGGGACCGACAGCAAAGACGTTTGTCTAGTGCGTTTTTGGGGTACATTAAAGTTGATGCTTTCTAAAAGTTCATCACAATCAAATTTATTATGAAGTAAGTCATACAAAAATATCACATCGGTTATTTGACGTCTGTCTTCTAAGCTAGCAATTTTATGATAGTAGCATGATTCTTCATACGGTTTATTTATTATTTGAGCTCTATAATTTAAATGTTTGACAAATTTATGTTGTATATTTTCGATATTTTGTTTGTGTATGTTAAAGAATGGCCTCCAAATTAAGTTCCCAAACTCTAACACGCTCCGGACATAGCTACAATAAAGATCTTTGAGGCATTGCAAATCCTTAAAAGGTTTGCTGTTGCGGATAATGAAGCCCAAAGATTTATATGCTTTGCTAATAATTTGCTCAATATGTGCATTAAACGTAAATTTGCTGTCTAATATTACACCTAAGTCTCGAACTTGTGTGACTTTGGGAATTTTTACGTTATTCATATGATAGTCGAAATATATGGGCTGTTTTTTCCTCGTGAAAGTTATTGCCTGACATTTCTGTGTATTTACGTTTATTTTATTAAGTTGGTAATAAGTTGTTAGTTGATTTAGATCAGATTGCAGCAGTAGACAGTCCGCTATAGTATCTATTCGGAGAAATATTTTCTTGTCATCGGCGAATAAGAGATATTTAGAGTGCTGAAACCAATCTGCTATGTCATAAAGGTAGATGTTGTATAAAAGTGATGAGAGCGAGGAACCCTGGGGAACTCCGGAAGTCACGTCTACAAAGTCTGACCTGTATCCACCTATCACTACAGCTTGGCGTCTATTTCTTAAGTACGACTCCAACCAACGAAGTAGATTGCCCTTTATACCTACAGCATTTAATTTAGAAATTAGGATAGAAAAATTTACGCGATCAAACGCTTTCTCAAAATCAGTATAAATGACGTCAATTTGAGCGCTATTCATGTAAGATAATATATAGTTACTTAGAACTAGAAGGTTAGTGTTAACATTACGTGATTTGACAAACCCATGTTGCGTTGACGGTATACAGTGCTGTGCAGCGAAGTAAATATCCTGGTATACAATTTTTTCCAGCATTTTGCCAAAGTTATTTAATAAAGAAATTGGTCTGAAGTTCGTTACGTCTGTTTTTTTACCCTTTTTATGTATAGGAATGATCTGGGCGTCTTTCCATTGTTTGGGAAAGATACCTTTATTCAGAGACTGCTGAAATATTATTTGAAGGGGTACACTTAAACCTTCTTCACATTTCCCTATAAATATAACGGGTATACCATCTAGCCCCGCACCTTTTTTATGGTCTAGTCCCCTAAAAACAGCTTTTAATTTCATTGTGGTAACATGAACTGAATTAACGATGTTTGCATGTGGGGATTCAGAGCAGTTTGTAGTTTGATTAGGCAAGTCCGAAGGATCAAAAACGCTGTGAAAGAAATTGTTAAATGCATTACAAATATCATCACCCCCAGTAAATGTATTTCCGTCATAATGCATACGACATGGAAGACCGGATGATTTGCGTCTAACTTTAATATAGCTCCAGAAGTCCTGAGGAGCTCTTTTAATATTTTGTTCACATCTTTCGGTGTATTTATTAAAGAAATGGTTTTGAAGATTCTTTACTCTTTGTCGTAATAGTGAGAACTCAGCATAATCTCTAGGGTTTTAAACTTTTTCCATCTTTTGTGAACTTTAAATTTTTCTTTTATGACATTTATTAAGGAGGATGGATACCATTTAGGATAGCTAAACTTGCCAGATACCTTTACGGTCGGGACATATAAATCGATTAATGAATTTATTTTAACGTATAATCTATCTACCATTTCATCAACGCTACTTGTGTTCAAATACTCATTCCAGTTTACACTACACAGTTCCGAATTAATTTTTGCATAGTCGGCCTTAAAAAATCTTTTGATTATTCGTGGTTGGGTTACAATCGGTTTAAGTTTGTAATTGTTCATGGTAATTTCCAGGGGAATATGATATCGGTCAATGTCTACTAAAAAAGAATTGCTTTGTTTGCATTCTAAATCAGAGTTTGAATTCGAGATAACGAGATCCAATATGTTGCCACTACAGTTTGGAGTTAAATTATATTGTGTCATACCTGTATAGTTCAAGTTATTTATAAATTCGTTAGCGGCTATGCTTAAATCGGAATTAGACATATTTTTTATGCCATTACCGTCCTGCGTCCATGTAATTAGTGATAGGTTAAAATCGCCTATAATTAAGAACGTATCCTCGGGATGCGCCGTGTGAATCGTCATGAACGAATTCCCAAAGTCCTTTAACATGGAGTGCGTTTTGTTATTCGGAGGTATATATACTGCAGCTAGATGGATACTTCTAGAACGATTAGTCCAATCGCATGGCCTATCGTTGTTTGTGAGGCATTTAAATGTTATCCAAACGGATTCCGAACAACCTGTGACAATATTAGTCCTTGCCAGTGCCGAAAGCTCGCGTTTGATACAAACTAATACTCCTCCTCCCTTCTGAGTCGTGGGACGATCGTATCGGAATACATCATAACGATTATCACACAATTCGGTGTCAAGTATGCCCTCACATAACCAGCTTTCGGTAACAACAATTATGTCATAATCATTAGTCTCGATATTCCGATAGAAATGCGTCAATTTAGTCCTTAGCCCGCGCGTATTTTGATAAAAAATGCTTAATTTACGAGTAACCATATTAAAATTAATACAACTTAGTTTTTAATAAAATAAGTTGTGAGTAATGTACAGAAAAATAAACTACTAAGGTGGGTAAGTATAAAAATATACTAAAGTTACTTGCAATACGCGCGGTAACACTTTGGTTGTTATTGAGTATAAAAACGAGTCAGGGCTGGTCAACCGTACTTTAATAAAGAATGTGGGGTCGCAATTTGCAACGAGATATTGTGATATGTGTGAGTGACTGAAAGTTTGGATAGTTTTGTGGAGTGTTGGTTGTGTGTGATGATTGTGTTCATTTGATAAGTTTAAAATGATATACTCGAAGATGTAACTTAAACTAAAAAATAAATTTATACAGAGCAATTTCAAGAGCATATTTTCTTTATATCTTCCTCCGTGTTGATTATTATAGGTGGAGATGTTTCGTTGCGCCTCATAAAAATTGAGCAGTTTTTTACCCAAACAAATTTAATGTTTAAATCTTGAGCTCGCTTACGACAATTATTTAAAAGAATTTTGTTGGCAATTGTTAGGTGTTCGTTTATAAATATCTTGTTCGAGTTACCTTCGAAGCCTAAATCCTTGGATGTGATGCCCTTGGACTTGTTTAATTTCTTAAAATTTGCGATTAGAATATCTTTTGTTCTCCGGTTCTTCAGTTTGGCAACTATTTTTCTCGGGCGAACAGGATGTGATTGCTGGGATTGTACGCGTGTGATAAAGTCGATGTCGTCAGCTGTTATGTTTGCGTTGACCATTGTTGCAGTTTGAAGTAATAGTTGCTGTAAATTTTCGTCCGGATTTTCAGGAACTCCAACCAATTCTATATTCAGGAATCGGTTTTGTTGTTGAGACTTGTTGTATTCTGTTTCCAGCCTCTTAGATTTCCGTTGAATGTCCACAATAAGCTCGTTCTGCTGCATCATCTTTTGTTCTAGTTTTGCATAACGGTCTTCTTGTAACTTTAGCTTATTGTTCAACTTGTCCTGTTCCTTTTTTAACAAGTCTACAGTGGTTAATTTGGATTCTATAACCTGCAATCGGGAGTTCAGCTCTTCTATTACTTGAGTGCTGAATCTGGAGTTTAGGTCACTAACTTCATTGCGTAGTTTCTCGACTAATTCCGGCAGGTTCGCCAGCGACGCTAGCATAAGCTCGATTTTTTGAAGCTGTGTTGGCTCGGTGTTCTTAACCTCGTTTGATTTGGTATTAGCAGGGTTTCTGGGTGAATTCAACTGTACGTTGGACTTACACTCGGGGCACAGCCAGGTTGCTTGTCTCTCTAAGCCCAGTCTTCTCCAGCCCACTTCAGATAGTGCAACACAGTAATAATGGTACACGATCTGACAGTTCGAGCAGAGGGCACCGTCGTTTACTTTGTCGTTACATTTTCTGCAAGTTGGATTCATTGCGGACCGGGTTGGTCACAACTGGCTGTGACGTCGTGCGTGTGAGCGAGCCAAAAAATCGCAACTGTCCTGTTCCCTCACAGAGGCGGAGCCGCCCAAACTATTCCAGCACGCAGGCAAAAAAAGAGTAACTGCAATATTTATAATTATATTTAAATTAATGTTGAACTTGCTTTTTTTATCGTAATAGGCGGCAAACGTGCAGACGGATCGCCTGATAGTAAGCAATTCCAGCCGTCCATGGACACAAGCAACACCACAGGAGTCACAAGAGCGTTGCCACCCCTTGGTGTTGGAAAACGGGATAGGATGAGGAGTGGGATGAGGGAGAAGGAATAGGGCATAGGGCCATTGGCACTCTCACTCACCGGACGAAACGCAACAGTTTAGGTACTGTTACTTTACGTCGATTTTCTGTGAGAGGGTTGTACTTCCCCGGTCAAGCCGGCCCATTCATGCTGAAATCAGCAAGGCTCTACTACCGTGAAAAGTTCAAGTGCATTATTTGCAGAACATAATATAAATCATATCCATTTCACAGGCATATCACTGGAGGCTATTACTCAGAGATGGGCTGAAAAAGAACCTGATAATAAGAACAACGCAGAAAGATGTATATCGATGAATTCTGAAGGGAAATTCGCTGACGTGAATTGCGACGTACCTCGTCCATACATATGTCACAGGCCGAATTCATCAATAGGCGCCAATATTTGTGGCACCCCTGATCCAGGTAAATTTAGTTTTGAATTTCGTTTCCTTTTATTGATTTTTTGAACTGCAGCTACTCGTACATTAAAAAGCAGCGATAGTATGATATGGAATCTAACAGACTGAAATTTTGCTGATATGATGTTGAGACTTTCTTTTTATATTCTGTAGTTTGTAAGTTTAGGGCATGATGAGGCTTGCATGTCCTGATAGTTGAAAAGCTTCTAAATGAATTTAAAAAATACAGAGGCTCTCGGGTTCGAATAATCAAAAACAACTTATTGTAAAGAACAACATCGTATGAAAACCTACATGTCTGAGACTTCTCCGTGATGTTTTTGAAAGGCATGTCAAGTCTGCCAACTTGCACTTGGCCGGCGTGGTTGTCTAGGGGGGCAATATTTATATGCTGGGTTTATATTATTATTTTTAACTACATGCTTGTTGAAAATTTCAGAGTACCACTTTGATACCCGCACCAACAAATGTTACAAGTTCCACACAACGCAGCGAACGTTTGAACGAGCACATTTCGTTTGTTCCGCTGAAGGCGGCCATCTTGCCATCATTAACAGCGAAATAGAATCTCAAGCTATTAAGGACTTATATGCTCGGTACCCAGGTAACACAATGCTTGGACCGAACAAAGATTTTGCATTCATTGGTTTCCACACTTACGGACAGAGCGCAGACTGGACAACTCTAGATGGTACGTGAGAATTTCACTTTGTATAATAATATGTTTTTGAACTCTATTGATTAATAGAATTATACCAATATGATGGTGTTTCAACTTTGCCTATGGTGTCGAAACAACTCTGTGCGGTGATGGATTGAGATTAAAAAGTGTCACAACCCTAACACATCCAGTGGGTATCGTAAGAGAAGACTAAGGGAAATACACGAAGCAAATAGTATCTTTCAGAAGATACGACAAACTCGATATCAAAGTCTATTCCAACCCATCTGGCAAACGTGCCAAATCTTCGTATTAACTCTTGGTACTTGGTACCACGGGCTGTTTCCGCAAGACCAAGTCCTTGCGTGTATTTTGCGTGCGGGTGGGAATGGTGTTGTCATTCGAGTCACCCCACCTCTTAATGTGGCCAGCAAACTCTTAATGTGGCCCACTGCTTTCTTCTGGGTGCTGTGTCTAGTCAGGTACTGCTGCCTATACTGTGAGACCTCAGGGCAGTCGAGGAACAGGTGGGCTGCCGTCTCGTCTGCTGCCATATAGGCCCTGCACAGCGGGCTGTCCGTGACACCTGCAGTAAATAGGTGTTTATTAAAGGATCCGTGTCCTGTGCAGGCGGCCGTGACTGTCCGCAGTTGTTGTTTGGACAGGTGGAGGACTTGTTTGGCTATCTTATCGTCTGATGCGGGAAGAGCCTCCGTGGCCTGCCTACATGTTTCAATCCCAGTCCAGGACTGGTTGTGCTGGGTCCTGGTTCTGTTTCTTACCAGGTTGCGATAAAAACCAGAAGGGAGGGGAATAATGGGCTCGGGTCCCATTACCTCTAAAGTGGCCCCTCTTCTGGCAAGTACGTCGGCTGCCTATTAGTATTGACTCACAATGCTACTGACGCAATAAGGAGAGTCCCATGTCAGTAGTGAACTAAATATTAAAATTGGTTTTGCTCGTTTTTAGGTCAGTCACTCCAAGAAGCTGGTTTCAAACAATTTAGTCAAGGGCAACCAGACAACGGAACTGGAGGGGAATATTGTGGCTCCGTGTTTCGCAACGGACTACTGAATGATCTGTGGTGTGAAATGCCTTTCCCATTTATCTGCGAAAAAGATCCTAACTTTCCCAGGCTTTGCGACACCAGCGAATTTAATGAAGAAAGTGGAATAGATGTGCGGGTGAAAAATACTGATTAGTAAAATACATGTATCCCAAAAAATATTTTAATAAAATGCTGGATAAGACTGTACAAAATATTTTTAATGAAATTGTGTTTTTAAAAAGAAAAAATGATGTGTCGTGTGTTTTACAAACATGCAACCAACGGACATAATGAACACCTGAACTAAAACAACAACTTATGGATCACACAAAGTGTTGTCTCGTATGGGAATCGAAACGACAATATTCGACCCAGAATTATGCTGAGGCGACCACCATAACCACTACGCCAACAATGCAGTCACTTTCAGATTAATCATCATGATCATTCTAACTTGCTAGTAATCTGTTCCAATACTGGGCACTTGACTCTTCTCATTATGAGAGTGGTTGATTATATTGACGGCAGCAGTAGGCTGGTGGAGAGACTAGTCTGGACTGTCTCGAGTTTCACCTTGATATTAATTAATATTTACTGCTGGTGTTGGATTAAGAATAAAAAGTGTCACTGCCCTGTTTCATTCCGTGGGTGCCATAAAAGGCGAGTTAGGTAAAGATACGAAGCAGTTAAGAAAGCTTTTGCAAAGAAACGGAAATCTCTACATTGATACACTATGTCAACCCCTCTGGTCAGGGTGCTATAGAAGGCCAGATCCTTTTATTGACTCGAATTGATGTTAAAACGTAAATAATGCAGAGAGACCTATCCAGCAGCAAATGAAATTACCGAAATGAAATTATTTATTTTGCGATACATGTGTAAATAGATCGATAGAAGTAAGGTATTGTGTTAATATAATTAACGTTAATAATTAACGTAAACTGCGAAAGGTTGTATAGTGATGAATAAAGCTTCAACTCTGCAGCTCGTCAGTGAAGACATTACGCTCAGACATCAAGCGCTGGCATCACAACTTTAGGGTGTACCCTAAAAGGATATGCATATCCTTGGAATGTAGCACGGGGAAATCACACACTATACGGCCTACCATATCCCTAGTAGAATATAGATACAGAACAAGTCATCGTGATCATCACACAAAGATTGTCCTCGGTGGGAATCGAATCCTGGACCTGGACTATACAGACTAGTCATACATAAATTAAGGAGTTATCCTTACTTGAGTTTCTATTATAGCTTAAACTTGCTAATAAGGACTTAAATATTCATATGTTCTGAACTTGTTGATGTTCACGCCTGATGGATAATTAAAGCAATTCTTACGTACGTTTTCAAATACTATAATCATAGACTAATGATTGGTCTCGCTCTGCTCTACCGAAGCGATACCAATCATTTGTCTAAGACTATAACACTTAAGAGGAGTTGCCATAAATGAGGACGGTAATAATAAAAGCATCATAATATTAGAAGAAACAAATAAATAGCTTCATCAAAGCTTTGCAGCAATTGCTGAAGGTATTATGTGAAGTATATGTTAAATACAATGTTAAAAAAGAGAAATTATGGTGTTTATACCAAATATAACCTTATGCAACTCTGAGCTAAAAGTCGTGAATAGTTTTAAGTTCGCAATGGCAGCCGCACAAGTTCGGAGGATATGATACCTTACCTCGTTACAGCGTCGTTTAGCCAAAGCCACGGTGACCGTTAACTTATCACCCAAAACGATTCCCTCTGAGATAAATAATTGATATTGAAATCCCGCGATTTCACTTAAACATCGCCGAGATGATCTCAGAACGCCATCGTTACGTTAAGTACCCCTACTGTCATAAGCTGGTCACAATACCGTCTCTTCTCCAAACTCCTATGTGAGCATACACCTACCCCGCTCTACCCACCAGTTTCACCCGTATATATCAGCTCAAAGCCATTCCCAATAAACATAGAACAGCTATTCCACGATGCGAAACCGATCTTCCGGGTTGGGGCTAACATCTTTGGCCGTAGCCACTTATGTCTTCGGATGAGGCTCTTGCGCATCCTTTTGCGCCAGTGCCATATATCTAACACTTATTTTATTGTCACTCTCTATATAATTAATATAACAAACGAAATAATACACGTGTCGCGTGTATTGGGTTCTATTACATAGTTTTTTACCTTGTACATCGTGTGTACCCTACAAGAAACAAATATTGCGGTTCACATAACCACAAATTGAAGTTTCTCGTTTGGATTTTAAAAAGCAGTCCTGTTTTGGGCATTGTCCTTTAAAAAGTACTATTAAAGGACAATGCCCAAAACCAGTACCGCTTTAAAATAAATCAGTATAGCCACAAAAACATAATCATAAATCATAAAATATTTATTTAGCTTTACTTAGTCAAATTGATCAAAATCGTATGTGGGGTTAATATGTTGTTAGTAATTATTTATTTATTTGGTTTATTGCTCACTTTTCCTAAATGGAGTACTTTAGTGAAGGCAGTGTTGCTAGTTTCAAGAAGCGAACCTGCCCGTTATAGGTATTAAAGCACAATATAGTTTAATTATGCTGTATTATGGATAACAGACGCTCCGTTTTAATTCTTATTTATCATAATAAATTATATGTCATTGTGTTAACTCATGGTAGTATTGCGTCTGACCGATGTACTCTTCAGGCCGCGGATGGCCGTGGCGTTCCTTTTGTGCACTGCATATAATTGAAATATGTGCAGATACGCAATTACAAGGTTTAGATGACTTCGACTTACCGAGAGACGACTTCGACTTTCAGAGCTCGAATCCTAATTTGCCACAGCAATTAAAAAAAATAGTATTGCTATGTATTAATAAATGCTAACTGTACGGGAAGAAATAGCATAAATAACTATTGTTGTATTGTTGTAGTTGTTTAAGGGGCAGGAGAACCATTGGTGTTTGCGCTCATACAATGACCATTGTATGGTTTTTTGCACGGGCCAGACACCAAGACAACATTCACCGCCCTGCTCTTCATTTGGATAATGTTATATTTGATAACGATTGATAATGAATAATAATAAATGCTATTTATCTGGGTTATATTATTTTTTTATTTAAAATGCTACCCATCCTATCCAACGTCTTTTTTTTTTTTTTTCACTACGGTGGGAAACTCTCCTTATGAGTCATCTCAACTCCACCAGCCCAGCCATTAGAACGGCTGGGCTTGGGACTGGCGGAGGAGGTATGTGGAGGCTCTCCCCTAAAGGCGTTCGGGGCATACCCACTAAAACCCACTGCGGTGTCCCTACGGGTCCCGTATGTTGGCGGGGTCACGCGATTCGCGATTAGCATACTTTCTCGCGACCCCGCCCGGGATTGGCCCGCCGTTTGTGTTGGCGGGCCCCGTCTCGTCATGATCTCGCAATCATCCATCAAACTTCTTGCATCCATCAAACTTCTCGCATCCATCACCTCACAAAGCTACTTGGGAGGCGGCGAGGACACGCGCCGCCTCCCGCCTTTTGGCGGACAGGGAGCAGCCCCAGCGCTCACCGTCCGCAGGCACTGAATTTAGGGTGGTCGGAGGTCGTCTCTTGTACGACGTCCCCGACGCCCGGACCTACGGTTGGGGAGAGGGCGGTGTATTTCCCTCTCCCGCTCCGCCGCCTCCTTGCTCAGCATGACTGCTTCGTAGAAGGAGGCGACGGCGTTCCAGGACCTCTCACTTCGGACCATAGACAGAACTACGGCCGGGAGCGAGAGGACAACCGTATTCAGAGCCGCGACCAGATCACGGCGCTGCGATGCCCAGGCTGGGCACTCCGCCAAAGTATGCAACGCCGTGTCTTCGACAGGGTCGCGGCTGCTGCCACAATGGTGGCATCCGGACGTTTCCTCCCGGCCTATCCTCCACAAATACCGGCCAAAGCAACTATGGCCGGTAAGGATTTGAGTCAACCGGAAGGTGAGGACGCCGTGACGTCTCTCCAACCATCCTATCCAACGTCTTATTTTTAGGTGCTCTAATCTGCATTAAGTTTGCAATTGGCAAAATTTTAAATCTGTTTAAAATAAAGAAACCTATAATAAAGTGATAAAAAATCCACATTTTTTAATTTAATTTAATACTAGAGGACGCCAGCAGCTACGCCTGCATTTTTTTTTAAATTACCCGTTTATGCCGATCCCGTGGGAATTTCGGGAAATCCCTTCTTAGTGCACCCCTACGGTCCCCAAGGAACATACATGCAAAATTTCAGCTTCCTGCGCCCAATAGTTTCGGCTGTAGCGTGTCTGTCAGTCAGTCAATAACACAAGGATTTTATATATTAAGATTTGGAAATGGAAAAATTTAATACTTTTGTTACTCTGTATCTTTTTTTAACTGAGATAAATTTAATTGGCCCCATAGTAAAAGTTGCAATAAATGGTTAGAACTTTCGTTTGGAATAAGTTTCAATTATGCACAACAGTCAAAGGAAAAGTTGCATTATCTTTTTGCGTTATTATCTTCTATTCTGATAAGTGACCCCCACATAGCAGAAGCTAAATTATTTAATAATACACCATTGAGTTGCCTGCTTTAGCGGACCTCGGGCTCTAAGGTCGAAGGTCTTGGATCGCATCCGAGATAACGCTACGATAATGATAATGATCATGATGAGTTTTGTGCAAAATCATCTTATTAGCGTTATCCCAGTTGCAACCCGGGGTACGCTTACTAGGCTAACCTGATTTGACTGAATATTAACTTTTCCACAGAGCGACTGTCTGACTTCTGCAACCGATTGGATTAGCGATATGCCTTAGTTTAGACTAGTGTCAATTTATTCTGAGGTACTGACTATCTATGACGACTGTCAATGGTCTTGATGATCAGCAGCTTAACGTGCTCTTGAGGCACAGGGCAAACGATTATTTATAATTCAACACGCACATAGCTCCGAAAAATCTTTGGTGTGAGTTATGTTATGTAATTGTTATACGCATAGAAATATGTGATTATTATGTGCGTACTTACCTTCAGTGCGCGACGTGCTTTTAACCCAAGACTCTTATTTGCACAGCATTCTGTAGGTCTCTTTAGGCTATCATATTATAAAATACAAAACAAGGGTAAAAATCTTGAACTTCTCATCATAATGATTAAATTTTATAGTGTTGATATGTATTTGCAAAATATTCTTAGGGGTGAATGTACTACTATAACTGAATATAAATACATGAAAATAATTCACTAAAACTTTAAAATGTTTTTTTGTAATCATGCATTTCAAAAATCAGCTCGGTGTATGGACCGCCGCCGCTGCTTACCTGATCGCCGTGAGTTCGTATTGCAGGTACCTAACACACACAAGCACTCGTACCTACCGTGCTGTCTTTTTCTGCACCAGTAAACAGATTTTTTTCTGATTTATTATCTATGTACTTACATAGAATGAATATAGGGTCATCGCACACTGTTTGAAATAATTTTAAATGTATAACTGTACTGTCCATATTGTAATATTAAAATATTTTTGCAAATACATGATTTATTTCCTATAGTATGGCACCTCCCTTTTTTTTTTGTTCACTACGGTGGTAAACTCTCCTTATGAGTCGTCTCAACTCCGCCAACCCAGCCATTAGAACGGCTGGGCTTGGGACTGGCGGAGGAGGTATGTGGAGGCTCTCCCCTACAGGCGTTCGGGGCATACCCACTAAAAACCACCGCGGTGTCCCTACGGGTCCCGTGTGTTGGCGGGGTCACGCGATTCGCGATTAGCATACTTTCTCGCGACCCCGCCCGGGATTGGCCCGCCGTTGGTGTTGGCGGGCCCCGTCTCGTCATGATCTCGCAATCATCCATCAAACTTCTTGCATCCATCAAACTTCTCGCATCCATCACCTCACAAAGCTACTTGGGAGGCGGCGAGGACACGCACCGCCTCCCGCCTTTTGGCGGACAGGGAGCAGCCCCAGCGCTCACCGTCCGCAGGCACTGAATTTAGGGTGGTCGGAGGTCGTCTCTTGTGCGACGTCCCCGACGCCCGGACCTACGGTTGGGGAGAGGGCGGTGTATTTCCCTCTCCCGCTCCGCCGCCTCCTTGCTCAGCATGACTGCTTCGCAGAAGGAGGCGACGGCGTTCCAAGACCTCTCACTCCGGACCATAGACAGAACTACGGCCGGGAGCGAGAGGACAACCGTATTCAGAGCCGCGACCAGATCACGGCGCTGCGATGCCCAAGCTGGGCATTTCGCCAAAGTATGCAACGCCGTGTCTTCGACAGGGTCGCGGCTGCTGCCACAATGGTGGCATCCGGACGTTTCCTCCCGGCCTATCCTCCACAAATACCGGCCAAAGCAACCATGGCCGGTAAGGATTTGAGTCAACCGGAAGGTGAGGACGCCGTGACGTCTCTCCAACCATCCTATCCAACGTTCTATTTTTAGGTGCTCTAATCTCCATTAAGTTTGCAATTGGCAACATTTTAAATCTGTTTAAAACAAAGAAACCTATAATAAAGTGATAAAAAATCCACATTTTTTAATTTAATTTAATACTAGAGGACGCCAGCAGCTACGCCTGCATTTTTTTTTTAATTACCCGTTTATGCCGATCCCGTGGGAATTTCGGGAAATCCCTTCTTAGTGCACCCCTACGGTCCCCAAGGAACATACATGCAAAATTTCAGCTTCCTGCACCTAATAGTTTCGGCTGTAGCGTGTCTGTCAGTCAGTCAATAACACAAGGATTTTATATATTAAGATTTGGAAATGGAAAAATTTAATACTTTTGTTACTCTGTATCTTTTTTTAACTGAGATAAATTTAATTGGCCTCATAGTAAAAGTTGCAATAAATGGTTAGAACTTTCGTTTGGAATAAGTTTTAATTATGCACAACAGGTTTCATATTTTTGGACCAGCAGTCAAAGGAAAAGTTGCATTATCTCTTTGCGTTAATATCTTCTATTCTGATAAGTGACCCCCACATAGCAGAAGCTAAATTATTTAATAATACACCATTGAGTTGCCTGCTTTAGCGGACCCCGGGCTCTAAGGTCGAAGGTCTTGGATCGCATCCGAGATAACGCTACGATCATGATGAGTTTTGTGCAAAATCATCTTCTTAGCGTTATCCCAGTTGCAACCCGGGGTCCGCTTACTTGGCTAACCTGATTTGACTGAATATTAACTTTTCCACAGAGCGACTGTCTGACTTCTGTAACCGATTGGATCAGCGATATGCCTTAGTTTAGACTAGTGTCAATTTATTCTGAGGTACTGACTACCTATGACGACTGTCAATGATCTTGATGATCAGCAGCTTAACGTGCTCTCCGAGGCACAGGGCAAAGGATTATTTATAATTCAACACGCACATAGCTCCGAAAAATCTTTGGTGCGAGTTATGTTACGTAATTGTTATACGCATAGAAATATGTGATTATTATGTGCGTACTTACCTTCAGTGCGCCTCGTGCTTTTTACCCAAGACTCTTATTTGCACAGCATTCTGTTAGTCTCTTTAGGCTATCATATTATAAAATACAAAACAAGGGTAAAAATCTTAAACTTCTCATCATAATGATTAAATTTTATAGTGTTGAAATGCATTTGCAAAATATTCTTAGGGGTGAATGTACTACTATAACTGAATATAAATACATGAAAATAAGTTATTAAAACTTTAAAATGTTTTTTTGTAATCATGCATTTCTAAAATCAGCTCGGTGTATGGACCGCCGCCGCTGCTTACCTGATCGCCGTGAGTTCGTATTGCAGGTACCTAACACACACAAGCACTCGTACCTACCGTGCTGTCTTTTTCTGCACCAGTAAACAGTTTTTTTATGATTTATTATATCTATGTACTTACATAGAATGAATTATTATAGGGTCTTATATCATCGCCACTTCACCCGATCTTTGGCCACTTCTCGCCAATCACCAGCTTGAAGTGCCTTTAGATCTTGCTCCACAACGTCTTTCAATCGGTATCTGGGTCGACTGACAGGACGACGTCCTGTTGGTCGACCCACATACGCTCTCTTAACCCCACGTTCCTTTCCCATTCTCTCGACGTGTCCGAGCCATCGGAGTCTGTGGGCTTTTATTTCCCCAATTATGTTAGGAATGGCTACGAGTTCCTCAATTTCGACATTTTTTCGAATCCGCCAGCTCCCGTTAGTTCTCTGCACAGGGCCGAAGATCTTCCGGAGGACCTTTCTTTCTGCGACCACTAGCTTATTCTCCTACTTTTGTGTCAGTGTCCAGGTTTCGCAGCCATACGTTAGAATAGGTCGTATTACAGTTTTGTAAATTCGTATTTTGGTATTTCGGTTAAGAAATCTGGACACTAACACTTTGCGCAGAGCCACGCTACATCATACGCCTTTCGAGTGATCGTGTCTGTTATGGTGCAGCCTTAATATTTAAATTTTGACACGCCTTTGTTAGTGATATCTCCAACATGTAGGTTATTTCTAGCCACTCGAGTGTTTTTGTAGCGTCTCATGTGGAGATATTCCATTTTTTCTTGGCTTGTTCTTAGGCCCACCTTCAGAGCCTCAGATTCCAGGACAATTGCGCAGTCTTGCACTCATCACTGCTCTCTCCAAGCAGTGCCAGATCGTCGGCATACCCTACTACCAAATGCTTTCCATTAAGTTTTGCCCCTGCATCGTGTGCTAGCACTTTTCTAAGGACATGCTCTAGAACTAAGTTGAAAAGTATAGGCGATAGCGCGTCTCCTTGTTTCAGTCCTGTCTCAACAGTGAACTCGTCTGTTAGCTCGTTCTGAACTCGAACTCTCATCTTGCTTTCCTTCGTGGCCACTTCAACCATGTCGTCTAGCTTTTTGGGGATATTAAAATTCCTTAGGGTGTTATACAGGGCTTCCCGGTTTATGCTGTCGTAGGCTTTGGTGAAATCTACGAAAAAGGAGTGAAGATCTTGTGCATATTACCATTTTTCTCCATGATCTGCTTCAGAAGAAATGTTTGGTCAATTGTACTACGGATTGGCCGAAAGCCACACTGATAATCACTGAGGATTTTTTCCGCGTACGGTTCCAACCTTTTAAGTAGTACATATGACAAAAACTTATAAGCTGTTGGTAACAAAGCTATTCCACGGTAGTTATTGCATTTCCTCTTACAACCCTTTTTGTGTATTGTGCAGATTACTCCGACGTTCCATTGTCCAGGCTGTTGTTCCACCTCCCATATCCTGAGCAAGAGTTCGTGAATCTTGGATTGAATGGCTCCCCCGCCATATTTCCAAACTTCTGCAGGTATGCCATCAATTCCAGGAGCTTTATTATATTTTATCCTCATTACAGCTTTGCGAACCTCGATAAAGGTTAAGGGCCTCACTTCCTCAGAGTAATCATCAGTGGTGCAAGATAGAGAGCTTTTCAGAGGTGGGCAGTTGAGAAATTTCTGGAAATAATTACGCCACAGGGTCTTTATCTCTTCGGGAGATGTTATAAATTGCCGTTATTGTCTTCCATGACCTGTGTTCTAGGCTGATAACCCTTCTTGAAAAACCGGACCTCTTGGTAGAGTTTTCTCGAGGCATTAGCTCCTATCAGAGTTTTCATATCCTGTACCATGTTATTGAGGTGGTCTCGCTTTGCTCCTCTAAATTAGAGGAGCAAAGCGAAGAAGGGTTATTAGAGGCTCTAATCTTCTTGTCCTTTTTTGCTTTCCCTGTACTTTTCATCCCATTGTTGGTCTTGTTCTGCGAGTAATTTGTATTTCCTTCTCTCTTCCACGGCTTTTTCTCAGTCTTCACTCCACCATTTCTTTCCCTTCTTTCTCATTTTCCGCCCAAACACGCTAAGCGCTACTTCTTTAAATGATTTACTAACTATGTATTTTCCAACTGTCATCTACGTTATGATCAATGCATAAGTCACTAAATCTATTGCTAATTTCTATAAGGAATCGATGTCTTAGTTCTTTCTGCTTAGTATTCTCAACATTAATTTGTTCATGGTCTTCATTTAGGTGTTTAGTTGGAGGGGTTAATTTAATCTTGGGTTAAAAAAAATCGCAGATGGCGCTAGTGCCAATGTAAACATCGTCTCTATGTTTAAATTCTCTTATAATTGTATATTAAAAGATAAGTGTGTAAATCAAGTGAATACATAATAATTATACTACAATATAACAGTGATATCGTTATCCAACGCGTATTCTCTCTATCTGTAAAGTTATAAAACTGTCTATAAAAGTGTGTAAAACTTCTCATATACAAGTGTATTTGACTCTTAAAAAGTGCCTGAAGCTATTAACTTACTACAAACGCTATAATAATAGAAAATCTATAAGCATCATAAGTGTAGATATTAGTGAATCAAAGTTATTCTGTGCATAAAACAACAAATCATCTTTTTAATAAACAACAGTGTCGGTGATTACAAAATACTTTAAAATAAGCAACCGTTGCTGTACTTGTTAACAAAATTGACCTTTGGACTCATTAAAGACTACTATGTTGTTATACATAAGTTGAACACAAATACCAGTTAGAAATTTCAATGCTTTGCAAAATGTTTACATGGTCCAGTAGTGATCGACCGTGAATGAGCTGCGGCGCGAACCGTGAATGCCTGTGGTTCAAATCCGGGCCGGCAGAAGCACTTTTTGTAAGATAAGAAGATTTAGTTCTCCAATATAATAATATTCGTGAAATATAAATTTGTAAATAAACTATTAGAACAGAATTGGAATTGAACAATAATTTACTATTTTTGTCAATCGATATGGCATCTGAAAATATCACGTTACGGAAACTAAAAAAAACCATCTCATTGCACAATTTATCCAATCAAACGTTGTTGGATACCTCTGCTATTAATCTGGAGGAAGACTCTTTCGAGGAAACTATTAAACAACTCAATTGTCAAATACAAGACTTAACGTCGAAGCTTGAATCAGCCAATCAAGAAATAGATAACTTGTCATTGGAAAATAAAGATCTAAAAATGGCGCTTGGGAAGTATAAAAACACCATAGACCTTTATAAAAAACTTGGATATTCTAGTGACAGCTTGACACCCACTAGCATTGAGCGAAAGAGAAAAAGGGAGAAGAGAAATTCGACCGAAAGCGAAATTGAATTTAGCGCCTACAAGAAAAGAAATAGCAAATTTACAGATTTGGTACAGTCTGTTGATGACACTTCTCAGGTACTTGATGAGATGACTAACAATAGTTTACAAAACATGAAACATAATGAATATACCACAAAGTTACCTATTGTACAGACACAAAACAAAAGAAGAAAAATAGCTATAATAAGCACGAGGTCCGATAGTAAAATTTTATCCATTGCTGAGGAACGATTCTACACTCATTTTTAAATATGTCATTACATCAAATCATATTGTGGTTTGGAGAAAATGCTTAATGGAATAAACACCAAATTGGAAACATTTACCGAGGAAGACTACTGTATTATTATGATAGGTGAAGAAGATTTTAATACATCAAGGGACTATAGTAAACTTGTAGAATTACTTTAAAAAGTTTGTATGTACAATTATCACACAAATACTATAATATGCTTGTTTCGGCTTTCGCCTATCATTTTCTAAAAGCAATACACATATTTAAAATTATCAGGCAAAATTGTCATAAATGTGTAGGTAGTTCTAAAATTACTTTTAATTAAAGACCTTCAAAATTTCTTATATTGTATAATCGTTCTAGAAAGCTCACATTGTCTACATGTTACTTGTAATTCAAACTCGTAATGAAAATTACACATCTTAACCAAAATTGCGTCGTTTCACTACAAAAAGTTACAAACCCTTGTGTCTGCATAGACATAATTTGGCGCCCCCGGGTGGGCACAGGATTTTGCAAAATTTCATCGTCTGACAAAGTACACGGCGTGACCATCGGATCCACGTAAGGCCGAAAAACGTCGTAAAGGCTTCAAAGGCGACTCCATCACAACCTGAGCATTGATGCAGCTAAAGTATCGACCCAGGTGTGCGGAAAACCAGCAACAAATACATAATTTTGGGATTTGGACAACGAATCGTCGGATCATCATACTCAAAAGTTAAGTGCCCATCCTTCCCACAATCGTTCTATTTTCACCATAATATCCAATTATCAGTTATCCTACATCCCGTCTATACCTATCAGTGCGAATATTTTATGGAATTTGCCATCCACTTGTGCTATAATTTCAATAAAACTACAGTGTAGGTAATGATAATTTTATATCAACAGTTTTCATTATTTTCTAAATATACATTACTGAAGTATAATAATATTTTCTAAGCTATCATCCCTTCAATTAGTGTATATTATTTTACAATATAGCCATTAAAAGTTGTACAATTCACATCAAAAGTGTTTTGTAAAGGTTATACAATTATCTTTTCATTGTTTGGTACAGTATAATAATACTCACTAAACTGTTACCCATTCAATTGGTATGTGGTATTTTACAATTTGATCATTTCAAGTTGTACAATTAGCAACAAAAATGTAATATAAAGGTTATAAAAATATCTTGTCATTGTTTGGTACCTACCGACCCATTTTTTATTCTCATGCAAACCTCTAGAAATATCAAATTGTCAATTAGATTAACCCAGTTATTAATATCATTCGCTGATATTTTCAGAGTAAACGAGACATCACGCTACCATTAGTAGAGGCATTGAACAGAGGTTCCGTGTCGTATTTTATGTCGCGATTCATCCGAGTTACTTCGTGGGTGCTGCCACAGTAAGGGGCATGAGATAATTTTATTTACTTGATTAAATTGGTCGAGCTATCCCGTTCGGAATTCGTTGAATATTATTTTTTGTTTCTTTTATTGAACTTTCATCAATAAAATAATGCAAGAACCGGACGCAAAGACGTTACGGGAGTTAACCTTTCGGCGTAGCTCAATTAAAGGTCAGTTTACAAAATTTAAAAATTATTTAGATAAGATATCAACGAGTACTTTAACTAATGTAGAAATTGCTGAGTTAACTATAAGACTAAGCAAATTTGAACAATTATCGGCTAAGTTTGATGAGTTGCAAAGTCAGATTGAAGTCATAAATAGTGACAATTTATCATCAGAGCTTGAGGAGCGGGACAAAATTAAACTTGACATGGTAAGTGCGCTTGCCACTGCCAAGGATTTAATAGGTTATCGCTGCAAGCAGAAATGTAGTCATGATTCTAGATCTGAGCCTCACGATTCTGGTGTCAGATTGCCACGCATAGAAATATCAAAGTTTGACGGCGCATACTTTAAGTGGCTTGAATTCAGAGATACTTTTTTGAGCTTAGTTGATGGTAACAAGCAAATTAGTTCTATACATAAATTTCATTACTTACTTTCTTACCTCGAAGGAGAAGCGGCTCGAATAGTTTCCAACCTTGAGGTCTCTTCTGAAAACTATAAAGAAGCTTGGAAATTATTGTGTGACCGTTTTGATAATAAAAGATTACTAGTTAATCATCACTTAAATTCATTATTTAACATTCAGCAATTTACTAAAGAGTCAGAACGATCACTTAGATTTTTAGTTGATCATGTTACAAAAAATTTAAGAGCGTTGTCTAGTTTAGGGCAACCTACTGAACATTGGGATACTCTCATAATTTTTAACTTAAGCTCAAAATTAGACAATTGTACACTTATAAAATGGGAAGAATTTAGAAACAATTTTGAGAGTATGCCAACGTTAGAAAATTTCAAGAAATTTCTGGTTGATCGAGCCGATGTGCTTGAGGCTTTAAATAGAAAATATAAAAATGAAACCAATAGTCAAAGAGTTAATCAAATGCGTTTAAATCCCAATAAACCAATCAATAACAAAGGCGAGAAATACATTAAGACATTTACAAATATAAACAAAGAAAATTCAAAACAATTTGTGTGTATAATATGTGATCAAAATCATAGAATATATGATTGCCCTAGTTTTAAAAATAAAACACTAGAAGAAAGATGGTCAGATGTGACAAAATATAAATTGTGCTGCAATTGTCTCAGGCAGGGACACACTCCTGCTGCATGCGGAATTGGACCATGTCCTGAATGCAAGAAAAAACATAATCGTCTACTGCATAAGCCGAAGCCACCACTTACCAACAATCATGCACATACAGACACGGATTCGGATTCGATAAATGTTAATACATTAAAACATGAACGCAATGAAGTTCTTTTATCTACTGCCTTAATTGAAATTCATAACCCTTACAGTGAGCGGTATGAAATTGTACGTGCATTGTTGGATTGTGGCAGCCAAGCAAGTTTTATCACAAAATCCTTAAAGGATAGATTATCGCTTAAATCAATTCCAATAACAAGTATTAATGTTATAGGCATTGGAAACCATTCCACAGATACAGTACAAGAAAGTTGCATCGCACAATTGCAATCTACTGATAAACAGTTTAATGTAACGCTTAATTTGCTTGTCATGAATGCATTAACAGGTTATATACCTAAAAGGTCTGTGGATATTCGATTAAAAGTACCTAAGCATATAAAATTAGCCGATCCGAATTTCTATAAGCCTTCTCAAGTAGACATTTTGATCGGATCAGACCTTTTTTGGGATATCCTAGGCAGTGAACAAATGTCGTTAGGACCCAATAACATAAAGTTACGAAATTCCAAATTGGGGTGGTTGATAGCTGGTCCCATAAATGTTAATAACTTAAATTATTTACATTGCAATAATACTATAATTACTAAAACTTGTGAGACTCACAACGAGTCTCATATTGACAAATTACTTACAAAATTTTGGGAGATAGAAGAGATCCCAAACAAGCCAACTCTGAGCGATAAGGAAAAGGCTTGCGAAAAACATTTTTTACAAAATACTATTCGTTTAGATAACGGACGATTTAGCGTTAAATTACCTCTCAATCGTTCTCCAAATAATTTAGGTGAATCTTACAAGACTGCTAAAAGGAGATTTCACAATTTGGAATCACGTTTTAGAAAAAGTCCTATCCTAAAGCAAGAATATGTTGAATTCATGCGAGAATATCAAAATTTAGGACACATGTCCGTAGCTTCTGAACAAAAACCATTTCCCTCATATTTTTTGTGCCACCATGCCGTATTCAAGCACAGTAGTGAGTCCACAAAGGTCCGTGTCGTTTTTGATGGTTCCGTCCCCACGTCCTCGGGTTTATCTGTCAACGACATCCTTATGGTGGGCCCAAATATCCAGGATTCTCTTTTCTCCATATTAATAAGAGCTAGACAGTATAAGTATCTCCTAACTGGTGACGTGGAAAAGATGTATAGAATGGTCGCGGTTGATAACTCTTCTCGAAATTTACAATTAATCCTATGGAGAGAAGATGAGTCTTTGCCCATCAGAACAATGCAATTGAATACTCTTACTTATGGTACCACAAGTGCGAGCTATTTAAGCACTCGCTGTCTTTGGCAGGTGGGCGAGGAGTGTGGGGACGAAACTATCAAAACAATCATACAGCATGATTTCTACGTTGATGACCTCATCACCGGATGCGATGATGCACAGGAATTACGTCACATTCAAAATTCCATATCTTTAGCCTTAAGCTCAGCATGTTTTAACTTGCGTAAATATAAAACTAATTTACCTGATCTTTTCGAAAATTCATCAATAAATACAACAGATCATTTAACATTTAGTGAAGCATCAAGCACACTGGGCTTAGGCTGGGATCCTAAACCAGATAATTTGCATTTTCCTGTAAAGATAAATTGTGATCAAAATGTAATAACAAAAAGGTTGATATTGTCAAATGCATTTAAGATATTTGACCCCTTAGGTCTTTTAAGTCCTTGTATTATTCAAGCTAAAATGATGCTGCAATGTTTGTGGCAACAAAAAATAGATTGGGATCAAAAAATTCCACAAGAAATTCAAGAAAGTTGGTTAGTGTTTTCAAATAACTTAAATGTGTTAGCAACAATGCAAATACCTAGAAGAGTTTTATGTGATTCTCCAAAATTCATTGAAATTCATACATTTAGCGATGCGTCACAGCGTGCTTATGGTGCATGTCTGTATATGAGAAGCAGTACAAATGGTAAGGACTTCATGTCGAGATTACTATGCGCGAAGTCTAAGGTTGCACGCATAGCTCCTATGACGATACCTCGTTTGGAGCTCTGTGCTGCGTTATTAGCTACAAGACTATGAAATAGTGTTCTTGAGTCTATTCGATATAAGCCAACACGAATTGTACACTGGTGTGACTCCAGCGTCGTACTAGCTTGGCTTAGAACTGATCCCACCAAACTTAAGACCTTTGTGGCTAACCGTGTGGTCGAAATTACGGAACTTACTGATTCCTTGTCTTGGCGGTATGTTCCCACAGATATGAATCCAGCCGACCTTATTTCTCGAGGTGTTAATGCAAGGAGTTTGGTAAAAAATAATTTGTGGTGGTTAGGCCCAGAGTATTTATTGAAGTCTGAAAAATATTGGCCTGTTATTAAATCACCCGATACCACCAACTTACCTGAAACAAAAAATACCTCTAAATTTAATACGAAAATTAAATACTTACCTAATGAAAATCAATCAACAGCACTAGCCATAAGTTCATTAAATAAACTTGCTGAAGAATCCGCTTCTGAAACAGAAATACAAGAAATACTACTTTCATTATCTACAAATGACATAAATAATTCATTTCAGAATACTACAAATACTTACCATTATGCAGCTGCACTCCAGCTTATAATAGACTTCAAAAATTATAATAACCTTAATAAATTAATCAGAATAGTAGCTTGGGTAAAAAGATTTTGTTTTAATATTCGTAATCCTAATAACAAAGAATTGTCATCAGCTTTGAACGTTGACGAGCTGGATGATGCATTCCATTATCTTTGTCAAATTGCTCAGTATGAATGTTTTCCTATTGAACTCAACAAGTTATCTAAAAATATACCATTAAGTAATAAATCTAAAATTCTTACTTTATCACCTTTTTTAGATAAAAATAATTTAATAAGGGTTGGAGGTAGATTGAGTTCATCCAATTATAGCTTCGAGAAAAAGCATCCCATACTTTTAGATGCTTCCCACCATTTAACAAAACTTCTGTTTGAGAGGGAGCATTTACGTAATATGCATGCCGGCCCGCAATTGTTGCTATCTGTTATAAGAGAATCAGTGTGGCCGTTAAATGGCAGAAGGCTAGCTCGGCGCACTGTACATAACTGCGTGCGATGTTGTCGTGTTCAAGGTAAAACTCTTTGTCCTAAAATGGGAGATCTGCCCTCACAGCGTGTGATGCCAGATTTTCCATTTAATTCGGTTGGAGTCGACTTTGCAGGCCCCTTTTTTATAATAAATCGTAAAGGCAAGGGTGCTAGAGTAATCAAATGTTATCTCTGCTTATTCGTATGTTTGCGCTTTAAATGCGTTCACTTGGAGGCCGTCAGTGACCTTACCAAGGACGCATTCATTATGACCCTACGTAGATTCATTTCACGTCGTGGGAAACCACAAGAAATCTTCTGCGATAATGGGGGTAATTTTGTGGCTGCTGCCAAGGATATAGGGACTTTTTTAAGGGAAAACAATATGGCCTTTTCTGATTTTGCAACTCATGAAAACATAAAATTCATATTCTCACCTGCCCACGGTCCTCACCTTGGCGGCATCTTCGAAGCCGGAATCAAGTCAGCAAAATACCACATAAAACGCGTTATGGGAAATTCCCACTTCACATTTGAGGAGATTACAACACTTTTCGCACAAGTGGAGGCGGTCTTGAATAGTCGCCCTCTATGCCCATTATCCTCATCTCCTGACGACTACCTTCCTTTGTCCCCAGGGCACTTTCTAATCGGAAGACCCTTGAGGGCATTGCCGTCACCTAATCTAGAAAATGCTAAGGAAAGCCATCTACAAAGATATGAGCGATTGCAAAAAATTTACCAGCACTTTTGGTCACGCTGGCAACGTGAATATATACACGAGCTACAACAACGCATAAAGTGGAAAACGACCACCAGATAAGTCAGTATTGGAGACCTGGTGCTAATACATGAAGATCATGTACCACCATTATGTTGGCGCCTTGGACGTATTTGTCGCTTGTTTCCCGGCCCTGACGGCATCATAAGAGTAGCCGACGTGAAGACTACAAGAGGGATACTTCGTCGACCTCTCGTCAGGCTGTGCCCCTTACCTACGGCTGAAGACTTACCGAGTTGAAAGACAAGCCTTTCAACGGGGGGGAAGATGTTTCGGCTTTCGCCTATCATTTTCTAAAAGCAATACACATATTTAAAATTATCAGGCAAAATTGTCATAAATGTGTAGGTAGTTCTAAAATTACTTTTAATTAAAGACCTTCAAAATTTCTTATATTGTATAATCGTTCTAGAAAGCTCACATTGTCTACATGTTACTTGTAATTCAAACTCGTAATGAAAATTACACATCTTAACCAAAATTGCGTCGTTTCACTACAAAAAGTTACAAACCCTTGTGTCTGCATAGACAATGCTTACCTACATATAAGCTGCATAATCATAGAATAATGTACAATTCTCGTGTGGAATCTTTTAATAACCTGCTTTATTATGATAATTGTGACAAAAAATATACTTCTATATTGGACTCCAATGCTAATCTAACCTATGATATGTTTACAAAAAAGGCGATATTAACTATAAAGGGTTAAGGTGCATTTTTACAGACATAAAAAACCTAATTACATTAATCAGTTTAGAGCGTACAGTTCAAAATAATAATGATAATGAAAAAAATTCTAAAGATCAGTTTTTTCATGGTTGTTGCTGATCCTATTGAAACTGAGTCGCATTCTGTACACCTTAAAGAGTACAACACTACTACTGTAACTCTCTATCATCAAAATATGTGTGGATTAAGCAATAAAAAAGATGATTTAGATATTTACTTAAGGCATATAGATAAATCAATTAGTTTTATATTTATAACTGAACATTTTCTAAATAGTATATTGGCAACACAACTGAACCTACCAAATTATACATTGAGTGCATATAATACTAGACTGAATAAAAAAAGGGGTGGTACGCTTATCCTTACACATGTTAGCAGACAAGTTGAGGATCTGGAAATATGTAAACAATTATATAAAATTGAAAGCTTTGAGGTTTGTGGCATCAGAGATGTTGAAACAAATACCTATTTCTGTTGTTGTTATAGAACACCGAAAAATAATAACTTTGAACAGTTTCTTGACAAGCTTGAACAACTTTTGCGTCTGTTATTTAGAAAGCAATCTTTTATTTGTGGGGATTTCAATATAGATGTCACTAAAGTTGATAAAAAGCAGCAGGCTTTCATATCGTTACTGAGGTGTTATGGTTTTAGGTTCTTGATTGACTCTCCTACTTTTATACGTAATAACTCTAGCTCATGTATAGATAATATATTGACAAATACGGTGGCTAGTGGTATTCTCAGTACAGAAGTAGAACATAATGGCCTAGCAGATGGGCATGCAGGGTTATTCTGCACTGCGACGTTAGTAAAAACCCAGTATGTTAAGAATGATACGGAATACAAAGTAATTAAACGAAGGATATATAACAAAGTAAATACAATTAATTTCAGGCAACAGTTGTTAGAACATGACTGGAATATAGGGGTGAACACATTTATTAGAAAGTTTAAGGAATTGCATTCAAAATCTTTTATTATTAAAAATATCAAATTAAATATAAATAACACAAGTAAGTCTAGATGGATTACCAAAGGTATTAAGACGTCTAGTAAAATGAAATGTCTACTTGGTTCCATTAATAAGGCACAGTGCAACGTATCAATTTTGAACTACCGCGAAAATTATTTTAGACTCTATAAAAAGGTAATAAGGTGTGCTAAAAGGCTACAAGCTAGTAAACAAATCAGTGCTGCCTCAAATAGTAGTAAAGCAATTTGGAAAATTGTTAACAATTGCAGAAAAAGAAAATTAGCCGACAATAGCATAATATTAAAAGTAGATGACCGT
The DNA here is from genome assembly GCA_944739405.2 of Euclidia mi. Lineage (NCBI taxonomy): Eukaryota > Metazoa > Arthropoda > Insecta > Lepidoptera > Erebidae > Euclidia > Euclidia mi. Next base: position 5,984,719 of record OX123203.2, read on the forward strand.
ATAATAGATAATCCTTCTGACATTGCAAATGTATTATCAGATCAATTTCAAAACAACACATTGCCACAGTATATAAATACAATACGGGCCATGGAATACATCACCCTCAATACTATCAAAGTATCAAATAGTATGATTTTCATGTTCACGGTCTGGTCTGAGTCTCACAAGCGCCATGGATTTGACTTACCGCTTGAAACAATGCCGAAATATGGGTTACTCAAAACAAAGGCAAGGGATATACACCCCTGTAGAAAATGTAAACCTAACGACATAAGAGAACCTAGTCAGTTATATATAAGAATACAGTTATGCATGTGCATTTTTTATTTATCTCTTTACTTTACTATACAGTAGCGGTGACGACATACAACTAAGGCCATCTTTTGTACAACGGGAGAATACAATGAACACCGGTGGCATCTAACGGATGGACGGTACAAGATCTTGTATCGCGCTATCAAAGTTCTCACTTGCGATTTATATATCATTATATTATATAAAAGATCGTTTGGGCTCAGATAAAAATTACTCAAGCCACCTTGTACCATATTTTTAAAGTGAGGGACTCGATAGAATAGAATAAATAAATAAATAAATATAAAAACGAAACAATACTAATAATTTGCAGCCTTTGAAAATATAAGAAGGCTAATTTTTTTTTTTTTTTTTTATTAGCCAACGCTGTCCCACTGCTGGGCAAAGGCTTCCCCCATTTTTTTCCAGAACTGTCTGTCGCACGCAATCTCAAGCCGGTTGTTATGGAAGGCATCTAGGTCATCTCGCCACCTCTTTCTGGGCTGGCCTCGGCGACGTCGTTTATCTTCTGGTACCCACATTGTTGAAATTCTTGCCCAACGACACTCATGCATACTGCTGATGTGACCCGCCCAGTTCCATTGAAGACTGGCAGCCTTTCTTCCTACGTCTTTGTCTTTATGACTTTAGAATGCAGCTCGGTGTTCCGTATCTTGTATTTAAGTGTAACACCCAGGATGCTACGCTCCATAGCTCTTTGGCAGAACCCAAGGCGTGACTTTTGAAGCTCGGTTAGTGACCAGGTTTGAGAACCGTACGTTAGAATGGGCAGAATACACATATCTATGAGTTCTCGCTTCAGGAAAATCAGCAGATGATCCTTCATTAGTGTCTTCTTGGACCAAACTTTGCCAGGCGTTTTCGATGCGACGATAAATTTCCCTTTCTAGCTATTTTTAAAAGTCACTAGGTGGCCCAAGTAGATGTACTCATCGGCGTAGTGTATCTCTTGCCTATCCACCTCGACTCTGTATTTGGTGCTATTAGTTAATATTTTGCTTTTCGACCGGTTTATCGCTAGTCTCACCCTGAAGCCTGCTGTGCTCAGTTCTTGGAGCATGGTCTGAAGTTCCAGAGCTGTGGAAGCAAAGAGAAGTATATCGTCGGCGAATTGAAGATTTGAAAGTCCCTTATTGCTGACAGAAATTCCCTTTGCTTGCCAAGACGTTGCCAGAGTTTTAAACATTGCCGCGAGGGTGCTGGTGAATAGTATCGGGGAGAACGGATAACCCTGTTTAACACCCATCTGTATTTTAAATGAAGGCCTATTAGTATCCAGTTTGATGTTATCGGAGCTATTGGTGTATTTGGTTATAATCAGCTGTATAAACTGGTGCTCAATTTGTTGGTTTTCTAAAGCATGGAATAAAAAAAAAGCTAAAGCTAAGCTAAAAGCTTTCGTGTAATCAACGAAGGCTAAATACAGTGATTTGTTATATTCTCTGTGTTTCGCCAATAAATAATTGGTTCAGAGTGTGGAGATGGTCGGTTGTGGAAAAATTAAGACGGAATCCAGCTTGTTCTGGTGGTTGATGTATTTCCAACTTCCCATCTATACGATTACGCAAGACCTTGATAAATGCTTTATAAATATGCGATGTTAAATAATCGGACAGTAGTTGCTGATGTCGTCTTTTTTACCTTTTATGTGCAGAAGAAATATGTTAGCATGACACATTGCTTGTGGAACCTTACCTGAGCTCAGAATAGTGTTAAATAATTTTGTCAGGGACAATATCAACGAGCTAGAGCCGATTCTTAAATATATTTAATTTACCTATTTAATTTCAGATGCTGTCAAATTTAGATGTGATTATAAATTTAGTAACGTGGGATGGCTCAAGTATCATGAATTACCAGCAAACTGGCACGATGCTCGCTTGCGTTGCCGTTATGAAGGTAATACTTGATGTAATATTATTCTGTTCTAGTTGCTTTTAAGTAGCTTATAAATGCAATACGGTACTAAGAATAATATACATCTAACGTCTCACGAAACTAAGTTCGTTTTTCTTCACATTGATGCCCATTTCCAATATTCCATCTACCAATTGATTTGGCTACTAGATACTATATTTGACAATAGAGGATCCCACATCTACAAGTTTCCTCTCCACCCAAACATACATTTCAAATGTAAGTTTCTTGCGACAAATAGTATTGGCTGTGTCTGTCAGTCAGTCAGTAAGTAACGCAAGAATTTTATATATAAGCTCAATACAAAATATGTTAAATTTCTATCTTTAGAAGCCAAATTCATTGATAGATAGAATAATGGAAATAGGTGTAAGTCTTTTATTTCCTACAACAGGTGGTATTTTGGCTTCGCCTACATCAACTGCCCTCAGAGCTGCCATGGTGAACGCCATTCGTGACGTCGATATATTTACTGGCATACATGCTACCGTGTCCCCTGGTAACTTCTACACAATTGAAGGTAAGGGACGGATCCGTAAGCAAAGTGGCTGGCAGCGGCTGGACGCGGAAAGCTGAAAATCGGGCTCAGTAGCGTGCCATTGGCGAGGCCTATAGGCCTGGATATATCCAGCAGTGGACTATGGCAGGCTGATGATGAGGTTGATGATAAGAGGGATCGTATAAATCCTTAAGAACATAAAAATGCTACTGATAATATATGCTTTAATACTGTGACTTACTGTCCATCTGAATGTTATTTGTAATTCTGGTAGCTAAGACTATAGAATAAAAGGCAGACAGAGCGCGCGGAACACTTGCGTGAGGCCACTAAAGCAAATACAAAATTGAAAAGCGAATACAAACTCGACTCAGTGCGCTGCGAAGCATCGCACAGTTCACACGCCACGATCGATCCAGCTTTTAAATTCATAAAATGCCGTCTTGCGTTTTTAAACATTGTAAAAGTTGTTTCTAAAAAACAAATACGGGAAGATGGAATATATTCTTACAGATAACTATGGATTATTTGACCGTTTTATAATATTATTTCGATAAAATTCGTATTTCTGCAGAAAATATGTAAGTATTGCCAGTTTACGTCGACACCGTTTTCCCTGAATTAGGGAAAATGCACTTGTCAATTGATTATGTAGGTAATAATGATTGTCATGTTAATGAAAAATACATTAACGTATTGTAAAAGTATATTGTAGGTTATATTTTTTCTTATAAATATACTAATAGGATTTCCATTAGTATATACATTGTTTTGAGTTCGATCCCCAAACGATCCAAATATTCGTGTACACGCGGCTACTTGTCAAGCTATACACTTTGACCTTTGTACCGTTGTTAGACCTTTGTACCGTTCTTATGGCGTAGGGAATAAGTATCAAAATCGTACTTCGACTATTTAGCTTGACTTGGCGCCGTGTGTACATTAAGTACATACATACATACATAGACTCACGCCTGTTTCCACGAAGGGGTAGGCAGAGGCATATTAAACGCCCACTTTTCGCCAGCGTTTTGATCCCACGTAATAGGTGGCGAGCCTATTGCCGCTTTTCGGGATATTTTGATTGCCAGAGCCTCGTCCGTTGATCGACAGGTGCACCACTTGCAGGTGAGGTTGGCTTGGGACCCTAAGTTCTTGGTGGGAACCATATGCACATTAAGTACAGAAACAGAAATTATTGATTGTAGCTATTATTTATTTTTAATTGCAATTTTTTTTGGTTACGATTTATGATTATGATATTCATAATTTATTGTATGCATGACAAAATGGTTTTAGCTAATTAATATTTATGACGCAAGGCTATGTATTTATTTCTCAATTTATGAAAAAAAATTGTTAAAACTTAACTCGGAGCCTACATTTTTTAACAAATGTATTTATAAAAGCATATTTTAATGGTATTTTTTATTTGAATAATTTTCACAACAGCATTTCATATTAAAAGCATTAATTAAATCTATGGTAAATTCTTCAAAACCACAAACGAATATAAAATATTACCTATGTAATATTTTTATATTCGTTTGCAAAAACTATATGCAAAATAGTGGGAGATTATTCATAATCTGGCAACTTTACACACACATAGACGCGCGTGTCCGTACAGTGCCAGTCGCCAAATGTCACGCACACATAGCTGTCAACGTGCCCCACTTAGTTGGACGAATACGCTACATCTGGTTCTTGTTTGTTAAATCTGTGTCTGGTAGTAACAAATTATTAACACCTGAAATCGCTAAATAAACTGTCTTAAGACACATTTACTAACAAAATAGCAATCGAGGATGGACTTTTAAACCGCCTTTCAAGTAAAAAAGATACGCGATTAAGGCCCGCTAATTTATTTTGTATGATGTATACAAATCGCGAAAGTTTAAAATCGATTAAGAAAAATAGATTCATTATCAAATCTACCTTTTTGTAAAGATTAATTATTTGCTTCTGTATCACTAGTAACAGTGGTTAACTAATATGTAGACACCCTTCTAATAGCAAAATCTCTTAAGCATAACTCCTCGAATCAAATTCAATCTCCTTCGTCTTATATTCAAATTGTAAGTTCAAAATTATTTTACAGGTATACCCCTGGATATACTTAATCACGGATGGGCTAAAAATGAGCCAGATAATAAAAACAATGTTGAAAACTGTATCGCTCTAGATTCTGAAGGCAATTTCTCTGATGTGAGTTGTAAAATTCCTCGTCCATACATTTGTTATAGGCCACATTCCTTAGAAGGAGCCAGTTCTTGCGGGACACCGGATCCAGGTTAGACATTTTTTTTTATCTTTGCGCCACATTTCACCTTATGAATGTTTAGGTTCCACGTAATAGAGGACGAGCCTATTGCCATTACCGGGCAGATTGCCAGACTCCGTGCTGCTACTGAGAATTCGGCAAACTCCAGTAACACTTTTGCCCGATCCGGGAATCGAACCCGGGATCGATTAGCATACGCTATCCACTGGATCACAGAGGCAGTCTGAAAAATGTTATATTTCTAAATATATTAAACATGATATTAAATTCCAGGATACAGTTTCGAAAGCCGAACAAATAAATGTTATAAGTTCCACAAAACGCCTCGGACTTACGAACGTGCACACTTTATATGTTCCGCCGAGGGAGGCCATCTTGCTATCGTAAACAGTGATGTAGAATCTGAAGTTATTCGTGACCTCTTTGCTCAGTATCCTCACAATAAAATCCTCGGCAACTTCTGGAAAGATATCGCCTTCATGGGATTCCACAATTTTGGAGAAAGTTCAGACTGGATCACTCTTGAAGGTAATTGTACTTATTTGTTTTGTTTGTTATTTATAATCATATTTGTTTAATAGAAAAAGACTTATCATGACTGACATATTATCACAGAGTTTAAACTACTAAAGCTAGAAACAAAATTGTGAACAGTGGATTATTTTATGATGTCCACCATCTAAAGAGGCGATCTCTAATATTGTATCCTAAATAAGTGACGACAAATATAGGATATATGATCTCATTGCCCTATTTCATATCGTGGGTTTAGTAAGCGACGAATAAAGAAATACACGAAACAAATAGTATCTTTTGGAATTGACGGGGAACTAAACATCAAAACCTATAGCAACTCATCTGCCCAGCGCGCTATAGAAGGCTAAATCTTCCCATTGAACCACAATGCTATTGTATCGCAAATTATGACAAGCCTACATGTAGTGGACTGTGAAAAGCTTCAATTACGAGAGAGGAGAGTTTAAAGTTTTGATTTAAAAGCTATTAATATTTAAGGGGCCGTAACAATTGCCGTGATATACCTCTACATGCTCTTACGCTATCAAGAAAATCACCTGCACACACAACACCATCTAGTTCCAAACTTAGCAAAGCTTGAACTACGGATACTACTACGGATACTACTAAATAGTAAATCACGTGCTTTTGTAAATTATGTGACTGCATACGAGTATTACTGGAAACAAATGTAAAAAGGGGTCCAGAGATTGATAAGGATGTCAGAAATTATAGAAAATAGAAAAATATATTACTAGTTATTATTTCAGTCAAAATACATCCATGTTCTCGAACACAAATATTCGACTTAAGCGGGAATCGAATCCTCGATCTTCGGCGTGGCAGTCGTTTACACTCCCGCTGTGCCACCGAGTCGTCTAATGAGAATAACTTCTCTATACTAGACGACACTGCCATATTGAGTATTGAAGGTAATTATAGAGATTGAATTTGTTGGCGCATTTGACACCATGGTTATTATTGTGCTTTACATATAAATTACTATATATTATAGTTTTATACAAGATTCAGATTTATACTTCTAATTTGCTTAGTATGGAGATCACAGTGAAAAGGAGCAACAAAAAAGAAATCATGATACGGTATTCTCCAGTCACGTTTCAGTAGCGTCTCCCAGGGGTCGCTAATTGGTCCACTACTATTTTTACAACATTGATAACAGAAGTTGCTTATTCTATTTCAGTCACCATAATATACGTACATACGAAAAAAAGGTAGGTAACAACAGACTCCTATGCAGAGGTTATTGGTTTCGAATTAGTGTTGATGAGGATTCCTCTTCCTCATCCTCATCGGGCGGAAGATCCTCATATTTCTACAATTCCTCCTCCTCATCCTCTACTCTAAAATTAAAATATAAAAATTCCTCATCCGCTTCCGCATCCTCCATCTAATGAGGAATTCATGAGGAATTGGTGTCACTTGTTTCACACGAAAATAAATCGTATTGCATTAACAGCATTACTAAATAGCAAATAATTTAAAAGTTACTTAGGGCGTAGGCACCGTAGGCTACGTAATACTTGTAGGTAGTTTCGTCTTGCTCTCAACAAATTGCGGGTCAACATGTCGAAAGTTTCGACTACTAATTTATTTTTGTTGTTTATGTTGGTTTGATATTAAATAGCTTTCGTATACTTAAATTCTTCACCTATTATTTTCTACTTTCCCGTTCCGCTAGTCTAATGGTAAATTAATTACGTAGGTAATTTATTAAGTGACTATAAGATTTCTGGTCGACTGTCAAGTTGTTATACCTTAGTAAAAGTTGCATAGGTACCCTTTACAACGCTGATCTTATCTTCGTGTATATAGGCATGTTAATATTACACTATTTACATATTTTTTATATCTTCTCTGATATTATTTCTTCCTCATCCGCATCCTCTTCCTCATCTTCTTCCTCTTTGTAAATGCCCATCCTCATCCGCATCCTCATAATTTAAAAGTTATAATTCCTCATCCTCATCCTCTTCCTCATTTATACATCCTCATCAACCCTATTTCGAATACACGGTGCTGTCTTTTCGAAGCTACGTGTGCATAGAATTATAAATTATCACTTTTCTCGTGCCTCAACGAGCACGCTTAACCGTCGGTTCCGGATATCACGAAGATTTTTGCCAGACGTTATACATATATTATATAGATATAGTATATATAAACTAGTAAGCGAACATCGGATTGCACCTGGTTAGGACATAGTCACCGACATAGCTCTCCGAATAGTAAAGCTGAAGTGGCAGTGGGCAGGGCACATAGCTAGAAGAACCGCGGGCCGTTGGAAAACTTCTGGAGTGGCGGCCACGTACCGGACGTCGTACCAGGGGTAGGCTTCCCGCAAGATGTGACGATCTTGTTGGGACCGCGGGTAGCGGATGGATGCGGATGGCACAGGATCGGTCCTTGTGGAGAGCCTTGGGGGAGGCCCATGTCCAGCAGTGGACGTTTTTCGGCTGATATGATAGGTAGGTTAGGAGGAGATTATGATAACAGATAAAAAATACGATACAAAGCTTTTGTTCAATACGTAAATATTATACGCATAGACTGTCATCCTAGCGTTATCTCAGTTTCAACCTGGTGTCCGTTTACTAGTCTAACCGAATTTGGCTGAATATTAGCTTTTCCACAAAGCAACTGCCTGTCTGACCTCCGCAACCCGAAGTGTCAATTTATTTAGAAGGTACTGACGCACTGTCACGACTGTCAATGATCTCCATGACAACCGGGACCGACGGCTTAACGTGCCCTCCGAGGCACGTAGCTCGATAGGAAAAGTCAGTGATGCGCGCTGTGGATTCGAACACGATACCCTCTCTACCCTCGCTATATTATACGCATAGAAATACGTGAGTATCATGTGCGCTTACTTTCAATGCGCGCCATGCTTCGAACCCGAGACTCTTTGCACAGCAGCCTGTTAGTCTCTTTAGGCAATCGTATCATAAAATATAAAACATGAGTAAAAATCTTGACTTAATCATCATAATGATTATTTATATATTTTAACAAATTTTCAGTTTTCCTGTTTTATTTCATGCAACTGTCTTCACATCCAATAGTTTAATTTTGAGTGCTTACGTACGTGTTGCTTTAATTTTCCATCAGGCTTTTGTAAAAAAAAATCACAAGTTAAGAACAAGTTTTCCTTCGAATATTTTCCTAAGTCACCCACGGAATGAAATGGAGAAGTGATTCTTTGTGTTTTAATCAATTATAATTATGCGAGGCTTATTTGTATCCCACTGCTTGGAAAAGATCTCCCCTTCCAACTTCCACCTATCGCGATCACTTTTAACAATTCCGCCTGCCTCCTTCAGGTCATGTATTCTCATCAGCATCATATCAGCCAAACGACGTCCACTGCTATAATTCACATTTTTAATACACTTTGATCGACCATCATCGAAGACCATCGTCTCGGCAGTCCGTTACGTACACCACTGGGCTATCGCCGCTATTAATCAATATTTATCTGAATTTCGAGACAGTCCAGACTAGTCCCTGCACACGCCTACTTCTGCCGTCAATATCCATTAGGCCTGTGCCCAGCGGTGGAATGGATAACAAACAAGACTGATGATAAGGATCTGAAAATATCTAACGTATGTGGATGAATCACTATTTCTTTTAAAAAACAGTTTGTACAGTCTTATCCAACATTTAATTTAAATACTTATTAAGATACATGTCATGTAATTTACTAATCATTATTTTTCCGCATGTCTATTCCACTTTCTTAATTAAATTCGCTGGTATCGCAAACTCTCGGAAGGTAAGGGTCTTTTTCGCAGATAAATGGGTAATGTCTTTCACACCACATGTGATTCAATAACCCGTTGCGAAACACGGCGCCACAATATTCTCCTGCAGTTGCGTTGTCTGGTTGCCCTTGGTTAAATTGTTTGAAACCAGCATCTTGGAGTGACTGACCTGCAAAACAAGCAAAACCCATTTTACTTTTTATTTTAACCTCCTTAGGGGTGGCACGATAAAAACACTTCCATAGTGAGCCTCGTCTTCTGCTAATATCATTGTGAGTCAATTATGGAGTCAATACGAAGATTTTTCGTACAGCATGCTGGTCAGATGGGTTGGTATAATGTATATATATGTGATTCTAATGTCGATTTTGCCATCTCTTCTGAACAATACTATTTGTTTCGTGTATTTTCCTTAGTCTTCTCTTACTGTACCTACGGAATGAGTTGGGCTTGTGAAACTTTGTGTTCTTAATTTGCCACCTAATCTTACACCACTGTCTAAGTTACAAGAGTATCTAATGGGTACAATTATTTTCTTCAATAGTGTCAAAAAATTCTATACAACGTGAAACTTGAAAGTCTTACGTACCATCTAGAGTTGTCCAGTCTGCGCTCTCTTCATAAGTGTGGAAACTAATGTATGCCTGATCTTTATTTGTTCCAAGCATTGTTATAGATTTGACACTGCGATGGTAGCGCAGTCGATCGGTTCCAATGTGAAACATTTCAAAATCAACAACTACTTACAAATTAAAAACTAACTAAAAAAACATTTTCCTGTCGACTAAATTGTGAATCGAAACCATTCTCAAGTCTCCTTGCACACACACAAAAAATTTCATCATAATCGGTTCAGTCGTTTAGGAGGAGTTCAGTGACATATGGCACACAAGAAATATATATATAAAAAGATATATCTTGTAGGTAAGTCATCATCATCATCCTAACGTTATCCAGTTGCAATCCAAGATTTTCAATTTTGGAGCCCGATAGCTAAAGTAGGAAGCTTTATGGTGTAGTATTAAGTAAATCTTTAGGTCTTGCTAAGGTAATACAGAAAAAATTAAGAGCAGTCGAAATAGAGGACTAGCAAACATGCATACATCCATCCCCAACGTACTCTGTGTCCTTACCGACAAACTTTCACGTTTATGACAGTTGAAAGAGATATAGTCGAAGATCTTTACAAACTGACACATATTTTGTAAGAACCGGTCATTCGAGTATGTCAGGGCTAGTCCCTAATTTGTTAAATGATTCATCTTTTACTGATGACCTTGTTTATCACTTCTTCTGATAAATAATTCCGAAGTTCACTGTACTAGCCATTGTACATGTTTTGTTGTATTTTCCTGCAGTTATTATTAAGATAAATCTTTCGTATATAAATACACATATCCTTATTTGCTCTCAGTTTTGCATTAACGAAGCATAAATCATCACCGAATATGCCAGGCAGTTTAGGATATTCAGTTTTGATAATTTTCGTGAGTGTGTGTTCTCTGGGTAAGTTGATGTTATCTTTCACTGGTATTTTATTTGTTTAAATATTAACTTAATCTATAAGTAAATTTTTTTACTATTGTTCTAATAAAAGTAGTACCTATTTTATCAAATAAAAAATGGTTATGTGAGTATACTCAGGGTGTAAATCAGGGCCATATATTATTTAAAAGTAAAGTTTGGATTCTTACAAATAAACTAAAGTTTCTTTTTATTCTTTATCACCTTAGCCTTAATTGCGCGAGAGTTGGAGTTAGTCGTACATGTTCTAAATATTGTTTTGCTGTTGATAAATATTGTTGTGTTGTTATTACTTAAAGTTATTTACATTATCCTGTAGTTAATTATGACTACATTGTGTTTTGAACATAATCCTATTCATAAGACTTTTCTCTAATGAGTTTAAATAATTGATATTTGTCAGGTGTTCCACGCAAATAATTAACAGCTAAGTTAAAACTATTGACTTTTTAACAGATGCTGTTAGATTCAGATGCGACTATGCCTATAGTAGTGTGGGATGGCTCAAATTTCATTTAGTACCGGAGACGTGGCACGATGCTCGCCTGCGCTGCCGTTATGAAGGTTGGTCTTATTATTTCACTGGGCGTTTTTTTAATAAGTTGCTTCTTTACATTGATAAGTGAGGCAAATTGCACTGAGGATATTTCTTACTAATTTGATAGGTTTGTGGCTTTAAAGAAAATGTGACTAAGATTGGGTAAGGAATGTGACGATGGTTTGCACATTTGGACTGGATGGATGAAAAAAGAAATACGAAAGCAGTCTATAAGGTAATAAGAAAGGTGATGTGCCCAAGATGGACATACCCTAACCAAATAGGTGACGTACTTAAAAAGTGCTAAATTAAAAGTACCGATAGCCGGCGAGCATGCATGATGAAGTGAATAAATACGCGGCACCGAAAGATGTGTGTGTGAAGCGGAGCATTTGGCGATCCATAGTCTCTGCTTCCCGCAATGGGTAACAGGCGTGATGCTAGATATTTGATAGTCAATGTGATGTTTTATACAGTGCCTCGCTTAAGTAGTTTTCTGATTTATTTTTGTCGACAGGTGCTATTTTCTGATTTATTTTTGTCGACAGGTGCTATGTTAGCTTCCCCCACATCAAATCAACTCAGAACTGCAATGATGAATGCCATTCGGGACGTCGATATCTTTACTGGGATCCACGCTACGTTCTCTCAAGGCAGCTATTACACCATTGATGGTTAGTAAAAAGATCTATGAAATAGGATATGATATTATCCATAGTGTTGAAGAATAGAATAAAACAGGATTAGGTATGTGTTAAAGAAAATTTGAATGTGTTGTATGTCAAATACGAAGATCTGAGAAAGAACCTTTATTCTGTACTTTACATTTACAACCAATTGATACATATATAACACACTATCGATTTAAATTACTTCTGGACTTGATAAATCAAGTTCAAGTTAAATTTTTGCAGAACTTATTTTGTAAAAACATTAATACTACAAGTGCCTACTTATATGTCATATTTATTTCACAGGCATATCACTGGAGGCTATTACTCAGAGATGGGCTGAAAAAGAACCTGATAATAAGAACAACACAGAAAGATGCATATCAATGAATTCTGAAGGGGAATTCGCTGACGTCAATTGTGACGTACCTCGTCCATACATATGTCACAGGCCGAATTCATCAATAGGGGCTCATATTTGTGGCACCCCTGATCCGGGTAAAAAATATCTTGTATTTCGTTTCCTTTTATTAATTTTTATACTGAAACTACTCTAAAAAGCAGTGACAGCATAGTGGTGACACTTATAGACTGTAATGTAGATCGTCTCAGGTTCAAAACTTCAGCGCACATTGCCATCCTTGGTTGATTTGGTGAACTATGTCGTACCTCTTGTCACAATCATGATATTTATTTTCTATTTTTTATAGTCTCACGCCTGTATCCCCGAAGGGGTAGGCAGAGGTGTTATATTACACCCATATTTCGCCATAAAATTTGAAGGTCCCACGTAATAGGGGGCGAGCCTATTGCCGTACCGGGCACATTTCCCGACTCCGTGCTGCTACTGAGAATGTCCTAACGAAAAATCCCAATAACACTTTGCTCGGCCCGGGAATCGAACCCGAGACCTCCCAATCCCACGCGCACATTTATGCCGCGAGACCAACGAGGCATCATGATATGTACATAACTATTGTATAATATGTTCTTACTGTAGTATATGTTACACTACAATACAATGCTCAGTGAGAACAGGCCCTTGCCCAGCAGCATCTTTTTGTACTGGACTTATGTTATTATTTTTAACTACATGCTCGTTGAAATTTTCAGAATATCACTTTGATACCCGCACTAACAAATGTTACAAGTTCCACACAACGCAGCGAACGTTTGAACGAGCACATTTCGTTTGTTCCGCTGAAGGCGGCCATCTTGCCATCATCAACAGCGAAATAGAATCTCAAGTTATTAAGGACTTATATGCTCGGTATCCAGGAAACACAATGCTTGGAACAAATAAAGATCAGGCATTCATTGGTTTCCACACTTATGGAGAGAGCGCAGACTGGACAACTCTAGATGGTACGTAAGAGTTTCACGTTCCATAGGTTTTTTTAGCACTATTGAAGAAAATAATTGTACCCAAAAGATACTCTTATAACTTAGACAGTGGTGTAAGATCAGGTGGCAAATTAAGAATACAAAGTGTCACAAGCCCAACTCGTTCCGTAGATACAGTAAGAGAAGACTAAGGAAAATACACGAAACAAATAGTATTGTTCAGAGGAGATGGCAAAATCGACATTAGAGTCACATATACATAATATATACATTATACCAACCCATCTGACCAGCATGCTGTACGAAAAATCTTCGTATTGACTCACAATGATATTAGCAGAAGACGAGGCTCACTATGGAAGTGTTTTTATCGTGCCACCCCTAAGGAGGTTAAAATAAAAAGTAAAATGGGTTTTGCTTGTTTTGCAGGTCAGTCACTCCAAGATGCTGGTTTCAAAAAATTTAACCAAGGGCAACCAGACAACGCAACTGCAGGAGAATATTGTGGCGCCGTGTTTCGCAACGGGTTACTGAATGACATGTGGTGTGAAAGACATTACCCATTTATCTGCGAAAAAGACCCTTACCTTCCGAGAGTTTGCGATACCAGCGAATTTAATGAAGAAAGTGGAATAGACGTGCGGGAAAATAATTATTAGTAAATTACATGTATCTCAATAAGTATTTTAATAAAATGCTGGATAAGACTGTACAATTTTTTTTTAAGAAATAGATATTCATCTACATACGTTAGATATTTTCAGATCAGATTTCAGATTGTTTGTTATCTGTTTCACGGCTGGGCACAGGCCTTTTCTCATAATGAGAAGGGTTGGTTATAATGGATATTGACGGCAAAAGTAGGCGTGTGGAGAGACTAATCTGGACTGTCTCGAGATTCAGATAAATATTGATTAATACAGGCCCTGAAGGAGACGGCAGCCTGAATTGTCAAAAGTGATCGTGATAGGTGGAACTTTGAAGGGGAGATCATTGCCTAGCAGTGGGATACAAATAAGCCTCGCATAATAATACTTGATTAAAAACACAAAGAATCACTTCTCCATTTCATTCCGTGGGTGACGTAAGAGGTGAATTAGGAAAATACTCGAAGGAAAACTGGTTCTTAACTTGTGATTTTTTTTACAAAAGCCTGATGGAAAATTAAAGTAAAACGTACGTAAGCACACAAAATTAAACTATTGGATGTGAAGACAGTTGTATGAAAGAAAACAGAAAAACTGAAAATTTGTTAGAACATATAAATAATCATTATGATGATTAAGTCAAGATTTTTACTCATGTTTTATATTTTATGATACGATAGACTAAAAAGACTAACAGAATGCTGTGCAGAGTCTCTGGTTAAAAGCACGGCGCGCACTGAAGGTAAGTGCGCACATAATAATCACATATTACTATGCGTATAACAATTATTACATAACATAACTGGTGTGGTGACCCGTCCGTGTGGTGACGGATTAAGAATACGGAATGTCACCATCCCATATCATCCCATGGGTGTCGTAAGAGCCGACAGAGGGAGCACATTATGCAGAGAACAGCACTGAGAAGGAAAACTTGATACAAACCCTATACCAACCTGTTTGAGTCAACCAGCGTGGTATAGTAGGCCAATTGCTCCTTTCAAATGAGAGGCCTAGTCCAGTAGTGGACTGTTAAAGGCTGATGATGACATAACATAACTCACACCAATGATTTTTCGGAGTTATGGGCGTATTTAATTATAAATAATCGTTTTCTCTGTGCCTCGGCGAGCACGTTAAGCTGCTGATCATCAAGATCAATGACAGTCGTCATAGGTAGTGAGTACCTCAGAATAAATTGACACTATTCTAAACTGACTGCCTTGTTGGTCTCGCATAAATGTGCGTGTGGGATTTGGAGGTCTCGGGTTTGATTCCCGGATCGGGCAAAGTGTTATTGGGTTTTTCCGTTAGGAAATTCTCAGTAACAGCACGGAATCTGGTAATGTGCCCAATACGGCAATAGGCTCGCCCCCTATTACGTGGGGCGAAATGTAGGTGTAATATTACACCTCTGCCTACCCCTTCGGGGATACAGGAGTGAGTCTATAAATAAAAAAAAAATTGTCTAAACTTTGGCATATCGCTAATCCAATCGGTTGCAGAAGTCAGAGAGTCGCTCTGTGGAAAAGTTAATATTCAGTCAAATCAGGTTAGCCTAGTAAGCGGATCCCGGGATGCAAATGGGGTAAAGCTAAGAAGATGACATTGAATGATAGTCATCATGACCATTATCATGATCGTAGCGTTATTTCGGTTGCCATCCAAGACTTTCGACCTTGGAGCCCGAGGTCCGCTAAACAGCTTTACAGAAGCTAAGCTTTCACATTTACAGAAATTTGTATCCATGCCGACAAACTTTCACGCTTATAATAGTTGAAATAAATATTATAGTCTCATATCATATTTTGTAAGAAACAATTATAATCGGAAACATGTAAGTATTTCAGGGGCAGTCCCTAATCTTAATATATAAAATCCTTGCGTTACTGACTGACTGACAGACACGCTACAGCCGAAGCTATTGGACGCAGGAAGCTGAAATTTGGCACGTATGTTCCTTGGGGACCGTAGGGGTGCACTAAGAAGGGATTTCCCGAAATTCCCACGGGATCGACCAAAACGGGTAAATTAAAAAAAATGCAGGCGTAGCTGCTGGCGTCATCTAGTGTGCTATATTATGGTTCATCTTTTTACTGATGACCTTATTTATCACTTCTTCTGATAAATAAATACGAAGTTCACTTTACGAACATGGCGATAGCATTGTATTTGTTTTGTTGTATTTTCCTACAATTATTAAGATAAATCTGTCTTATATAAATACAAGTATCCTTATTTGCTCTCAGTTTTGCATTAACGAAGCACAAATCATCACCAAATAATGCAAGGCAGTTTAAGATATTCAGTTTTGATTATTTTTGTGAGT
This sequence comes from Euclidia mi, assembly GCA_944739405.2. Taxonomy (NCBI): domain Eukaryota; kingdom Metazoa; phylum Arthropoda; class Insecta; order Lepidoptera; family Erebidae; genus Euclidia; species Euclidia mi. Next base: position 6,001,094 of record OX123203.2, read on the forward strand.
GTGTGTCTTCTGGGTGAGTTCATGCTATATTCATTTTATATTTTATTTGTTCAAATGTCAACTTTATTTATGAGTAAATTATCGTTATTGTTCTTATAAAAGCTGTAACTAAATCAGCTGTACTTATTTCATCATCAAATCCAAGATTAAGGTGTATACGAGCAATTTCAGAGTCGAAAGATCACAAAAAAAATAATGGTTGTTATCTTTCCGGTTATCGCTTGGTCTTTAGAATTACATAGTTTATTTATAATAATAATTATGTATAAGGAACAAAATAGGAGCCAAAAAACGTCCTTGTGCTACACCATGCTTGTTGCTTTTCATCATGGAAATGTATAGTGTTATATTCCATTTCAGTCAAATCTACTGAACATCGCACACGTCTGTAACTCAATAAGGACGTTTATACCATACAATAATAATTATCCTTGATTAATAAGTTATTTACGGCGATGTTTAAAATCTTAATATATAAAATCCTTGCGTTACTGACTGATTGACAGACACGCTACAGCCGAAACTATTGGGCACAGGAAGCTGAAATTTGGCATGTATGTTCCTTGGGGACCGTAGGGGTGCACTAAGAAGGGATTTCCCGAAATTCCCACGGGATCGGCCAAAACGGGTAAATTAAAAAATTATGCAGGCGTAGCTGCTAGCGTCCTCTAGTTGTGTATAAAATGCTCAAATGCCCTAAGAGGGCTTGGGCGGACTTAGGGTTTATCGTACACATTAGTATTAGAAACATTGTTTTACTGTCGAAATATTGTGTGAGTTGTTATTACTTCACCATATTAACATTATTGTGTAGTAAATTATGACTTAATTGTAGATTAAACATCTGAAATGTCATCTCATATTTAAATAACTCATATGTGTTCGGTGGCCAATGCAAATAATCAACAGAAAATTTTAAACTATTAACTTTTTACAGATGCTGTTAGATTTAGATGCGATTATGCCTATAGTAGTGTGGGATGGCTCAAATTTCATCTTGTACCGGAGACGTGGCACGATGCTCGACTGCGCTGCCGTTTTGAAGGTTGGTCTTATCATATCACTGGGTATTTTTTTTAAACAAATTACTTTGTTTTTAATTGATAAGTGAGGCTACTTGCACTTTTGCAATTTGTCAGTTTTGTGGTTTAAAAGAATATGTAGTGATTAAGATTGTGTCTATGGTTTGGACGTTTGGGCCGGAGGGATTAAAGAAGAAATACGAAAGAAGTCTATCATGTAAGAATTAATGGAGATTTGCTCAAGACGGACATACGCCAACCAAGTAGGTGACGTGCGGAAAAAAGGTTAAAAGTACCCATAATCAACGAGCATGCATGATGAGGTTAATGAATACGTGGCACCTAAAGTGGTGCGTTTGAACAGGAGCATTTAGCATTCCATAGTATCTGCCTACCCATTGGGGTACAGGCGTGACGATAGATATTTGATAGTCAATGCTGTGTTTTATACAGTGTCTCGCTTAAGTAGGTTTTATATTTATTTTTGTCAACAGGTGCTATGTTAGCTTCTCCTACATCAACTCAACTCAGAACTGCAATGATGAATGCTATCCGTGACATCGATATCTTTACTGGTATACACGCAACATTCTCGCGGGGCAGCTATTACACAGTTGATGGTAAATTACAAGTTCTATTAAATAAGCTATGTTATATTATATAGAGTGTTGAGGACAAGATTAAAAGAGTATTATGTGTTATCACCGATACACCGAAGCATTCAATTGTAACAGAAGATAAATCAATATAACATGTCATTAATATTAATACAAACAAATTTGTACTCCTCACATTATAAATTTAAATTAATGTTGAACTTGTTTTTTTTTTCGTAATAGGCGGCAAACAAGCAGACGGATCGCCTCATAGTAAGCAATTCCTGCCGCCCTTGGACACAAGCAACACCAAAGGAGTCACAAGAGCCTTGCCACCCCTTGGTGTTGGGAAACGGGATAGGATGAGGAGTGGGATGAGGGAGAAGGAATAGGGCATAGGGCCATCGGCACTCTCACTCACCGGACGAAACGCAACAGTTTAGGTACTGTTACTTTACGTCGATTTTCTGTGAGAGGGTAGTACATCCCCGGTCGAGCCGGCCCATTCATGCTGAAATCAGCAAGGCTCTACTACCGTGAAAAGTTCAAGTGCATTTTTTGCAGAACATGTTATAGGTCATATCCATTTCACAGGCATATCACTGGAGGCTATTACTCAGAGATGGGCTGAAAAAGAACCTGATAATAAGAACAACGCAGAAAGATGTATATCGATGAATTCTGAAGGGAAATTCGCTGACGTGAATTGTGACGTACCTCGTCCATACATTTGTCATAGGCCGAATTCATCAATAGGCGCCAATATTTGTGGCACCCCTGATCCAGGTAAATTTAATTTTGTATTTCGTTTCCTTTTATTGATTTTTTGAACTGCAGCTACTCGTACATTAAAAAGCAGCGATAGTATGGTAGGGAATCTAACAGACTGAAATTTTGCTGACATGATGTTGAGACATTCTTTTTATATTCTGTAGTTTGTAAGTTTAGGGTATGACGAGGCTTGCATGTCCTGTTAGTTGAAAAGCTTCTAAATCAATTTAAAAAATACAAAGGCTCTCGGGTTCGAATAATCAAAAATAACTAATTGTAAAGAACAACATCGTGTGTAAACCTGCATGTCTGAGAATTCTCCGTGATGTTTTCGAAAGGCATGTCAAGTCTGCTAACTTGCACTTGGCCGGCGTGGTTGTCTAGGGGGGCAATATTTATATGCTGGGTTTATATTATTATTTTTAACTACATGCTTGTTGAAAATTTCAGAGTACCACTTTGATACCCGCACCAACAAATGTTACAAGTTCCACACAACGCAGCGAACGTTTGAACGAGCACATTTCGTTTGTTCCGCTGAAGGCGGCCATCTTGCCATCATTAACAGCGAAATAGAATCTCAAGTTATTAAGGACTTATATGCTCGGTATCCAGGTAACACAATGCTTGGACCGAAACACAAAGATATTGCATTCATTGGTTTCCACACTTACGGAGAGAGCGCAGATTGGACAACTCTAGATGGTACGTGAGAATTTCACTATGTATAATAATATGTTGTTGAACTCTATTGATTAATAGAATCATACCAATATGCTGGGGTTTCAACTTTGGCTGTGGTGTCAAAACAACTCTGTGCTCTCTGTGGATTGAGATTACAAAGTGTTACAACCCTAACACATTCAGTGGGTATCGTAAAAGAAAGCCAAGGGAAATACACGAAGCAAAAAAAAAAAAACCAGAAGGGAAGGGAATAATGGGCTTGGGTCCCATCACCTCCAAAGTGGCCCTTCTTCTGGCAAGTACGTCGGCTGCCTATTAGTATTAGTATTGACTCACAATGCTACTGACGCAATTAGGAGAGTCCTATGTCAGTAGTGAACTAAATATTAAAATTGGTTTTGCTCGTTTTTCAGGTCAGTCACTCCAAGAAGCTGGTTTCAAACAATTTAGTCAAGGGCAACCAGACAACGCAACTGCAGGGGAATATTGTGGCTCCGTGTTTCGCAACGGACAACTTAATGATCTGTCGTGTGAAATGCATTTCCCATTTATCTGCGAAAAAGATCCTTACTTGCCCAGGCTTTGCGACACCAGCGAATTTAGTGAAGAAAGTGAAATAGATGTGCGGGTGAAAAATACTGATTAGTAAAATACATGTATCCCAATAAGTATTTTAATAAAATGCCGGATAAGACTGTACAAAATATTTTTAATGAAATTGTGTTTTTTTAAAGACAACTTTCCTATTTAGAAAAAATGCTGTGTCATGTGTTTTACAAACATACAACCAACGAACATAATGAACACCCAGACTCAAAACAATAACTTATGGATCACACAAAGTGTTGTCTCGTATGGGTATCGAAACCGCTACATACAGAGTAAAGCTGTGAGGCGACCACCATAACCCCTACGCCGACAATGCAGTCACTTTCAGATGAATCATCATGATCATTCTTGCTTGAAATTTGTTCCAATGCTGGGCACATGGCTCTTCTCATTATGAGAGTGGTTGATTATATTGACGGCAGCATTAGGCTGGTGAAGAGACTAGTCTGGACTGTCCGAGTTTCAGCTTAATGTTAATTAATATTTACTGTTTGTATTGGATTAAGAATAAAAAGTGTCACTGCCCTGTTTCATTCCGTGGGTGCCATAAAAGGCGAGTTAGGTAAAGATACGAAGCAGTTAAGAAAGCTTTTGCAAGGAAACGGAAATCTCTACATTGATACACTATGTCAACCCCTCTGGTCAGGGTGCTATAGAAGGCCTGATCCTTTTATTGACTCGAATTGATGTTAAGACGTAAATAATGCAGAGAGACCTATCCAGCAGTAAATGAAATGAAATGAAATTATTTATTTTGCGATACATGTGTAAATAGATCGATACAAGTAAGGTATTGTGTTAATATAATTAATAATTAACGTAAACTGCGAAAGGTTGTATAATGATGAATAAATCTTCAACTCTGCAGCTCGTCAGTGAAGACATTACGCTCAGACATCCAGCGCTGGCATCACAACTTTAGGGTGTACCCTAAAAGGATATGCATATCCTTGGAATGTAGCCCGGGGAAATCACACACTATACGGCCGACCATATCCCTAGTAGAATATAGATACAGAACAAGTCTTCGTGTTCATCACACAAAGATTGTCCTCGGTGGGAATCGAATCCTGGACCTGGACTATACAGACTAGTCATACATAAATTAAGGAGTTATCCTTACTTGAGTTTCTATTATAGCTTAAACTTGCTAATAAGGACTAAAATATTCATATGTTCTGAACTTGTTGATGTTCACGCCTGATGGATAATTAAAGCAACTCGTACGTATGTTTTTTGCTGTTGAATTATTAATTATCGCTTGCCCCGTGCCTCGGAGAGCACGTTAAGCCGTCGGTCCCGGTTGTCATGAAGATCTTCGACAGTCTTTACAGGGCGTCAATACCTTCTAAATAAACTGACACAAGTCTAAACCATGGAATATCGCTATCCGTTCGGGTTGCAGAGGTCAGACAGGTAGTCGCTATGTGCAAAAGCTAATTAGCCAAATCCGGTTAGATTAGTAAGCGGACCTTAGATTTAAACTGGGATAACACTAAGAGGATGACGATGATGGTATACGTATGTTTTCAAATACTATAATACTTAAAAGGATTTGCCATAAATAAGGACGATAATTAAAAAAGTGTATACTATAATAATATATAAGAGTCGTCCACCTACGAAGAATCACCTTCGAAATATGAATCACCCTCACTGAACATAACAAACCGAAGACCAGGGCGTGCGGATACGGAAATGCGTAGAGAGTTCCAGGCATTCCAAACTAGCGTGAATGATATTCTTGAAAAGTGGTTCGCCAAGCAAAGTGAAATGATGGATAATTTTAACAGCATCGTTGGAGATATAAAGGCGTCGAAGACATTTTTGAGTGACAGATACGAAGACCTGTACAAAAGAGCAGAAATCACGGAAAAACGTGTGACCGCACTTGAAAGTCAATGTTTGACAGCTGTGAAAAGGGTCTCTGATCTTGAAGCTAAATTTGATGACATGGAGCAGCAGAATCGACATTGCAATGTTGAAATCAGCAATCTTCCTGAAAAGCGCGGCGAAAACTTGATGTCATTACTTGAATCCCTTGCAACTGTCATTAAACAACCAGCACCGGGGCAATTCATCACCTCAATACATTGGGTACCTCAAGCTAATCCAAGAAGCCCTCAGCCAAGAAAGGTTTACTAGTCAAGTGATTCGTGAAAACTTCGTGACAGCAGCCAGGCGGAATAAAGGGATATCGTCAGAGCAGCTGAACGTATCGGGCCCACCTGTTAGAGTTTACATCAATGAGCACTTGACATTGAGAAACAAAACCTTGTTTCGTGAGGCCAGAGAAGCGGCCAAAGCATATGGTTATAGATATGTATGGATCAAGCACGGGCGTATATTGGTTCGAGCAAAAGATACTTCTCCAGCCTTTGCCATCCGTAGAAAGGAAGACGTCCTCAAGATTAAGCCACAAGAACAACCTTGAGTGTAATCGTAAAATAGGTGCTGTGTCTGTTAAGTATCTACTATTCTTACAATTCTTTTTGAAACTAAGATATGGCTACAAATATTTCACTTGTTGTGGGCTCTCAACCGCGCATTACTCTGTGGTATCTGTACTTTTTGCAATGTGCGGGCAGTTACCCACGTTAAGTTATTTAACTGCCTTAAATAATTTATGTGTTAAGGCCTTGCCACACGGCACAATTTTACCACTGATCAAATTTTCAATCGAATTGGCTTTGCCCGTCTACACGACACAATCAAATCACTGATTTGCATTCCGTCCACCCGATTGGTTAAAATCTGGTGATACCGCCCACCCGATGAACTTGAGTTGGACGACTGGCGTCTACACGTCACGATTTCATCAAGTGATTTAGTCAAGTTGCACATAAAATCGTGTCGTGTGGCAAGGCCTTTAGGCAAAAATATTTAATCTTCTATTTTCTACATATTATTTATTTTAATTACATTTACAATGCACTACTGGAATATATTGAGATACGAGAATGTATAGTGCAATACCAGTGCGGCCGTATGTACTGTAAAAGTAGCGAATTCATGATGATAAAGTCTCCTTGTACAATGTCATACGTAAGTGACGTAAGTATTATTCGGAGTCATAGTAATTATGTGATTCATCTTTCTATTAAAATAATTTCAAGTAATTTTTCTACAGTTCTACATTTCAATAATGATTGATAATATATCTTTGTATTACCAAAACTGTCGTGGTTTGAGCACAAAACTAAACAAGTTATATACAAAGACGTTGTCTGAGTGCTATGATTTAATTGTGCTTTCGAAAACCTGGTTAACGGCTTATATTAGTGACTGCGAGTGCATAGATATACGTTATAATGTTTATAGGTGTGATAGGAGTCGAGCGTTAAGTGGTAAAACGGATGGCGGTGGTGTCATGATCGCAGTGCGCCATGGACTTCCAGTTACACGTTTTTATCTGCAACCCCATTTAGCACATGATTCTACCAACGGTACTAATAATTTGCCAGGTAACTTTGATTATGTCTCTCTTAAATTTGACTCGTGTACTGTAGGTAAGTACCATGTAATTATTGGCATCTACATTCCGCCTAGTCAATTTTTTCTTACGTATAAAACATTTTTCGATGCTATACAGACGGAGGTTATGTCGTTAAATGTCGAAAAAGTGTATATTATTGGTGATTTTAATATGCCTCATATCGAATGGAAAGAATACAGTCCGTTAGTTTTTATTCCAGAACCTTCTACTTGCAACCATATCGGCACATATTTTTCTAACTTCTGTGCTCTAATAAATTGTAAACAATACAATATTATTTGTAATAATATGAATAGAATATTAGACTTATGTATAGCAAATAGTGGCGATTGTGTCTGTGAACCTCCAAATAATTATTTAGTACCCGTAGACAATTTACAACCGCCTTTTTGTGTTCAATTTACAATATAAACCTTTAAAAACCAGCTCTGGTAATATGAGGTACAGATTTTTAGAAGGTGATTATACTAAGATTAATGCAGAAATTTCTAGTGTGAATTGGAACAATGTTTTAGCAAATTTGTCAGTAGATGCAGCTGCTATATCCTATCTTTGTTTTTGTGACTTTTTATAAATGACCAAAAGGCCTTGACATCCTTTTTTAAACCTTTCTCTATCGAATCTATGTTAGTCCTATACCACTCGGAACTCACCGACTTAAATCTATCGCGCAAACATGAGAATGTTTCATAATCTGAAGTATTCCCATATTTTTTCCATTTAACCCAAGCTTTCTGTTTATTTTTAAAAATATGTATAAGCGGTCTAGAAAACTATATAGGGTATTTACCACTCTTCACAGCTCGGCGAGGGAAATGAAATATAACAATATACTTAACATCAAATAATCCATCAGAGATTTGTAATTTGTTTTCGAATGATAATAAAAGAGCTTATGTCTTTGGACGTAAACAAAGGCGCGGGTCCAGACGCTATACTTACCTCCTTTTTTCTTGTAACATTTTCTTACCACCATGTTTCATATCTCCGTGCAGTAAATCACCAACTATTATGTTAACAACACCACGCTATGTAGTCTGTGCCCTTTCTCATGTATTTAGACGTTTTTTAAACGAATTTAAAGTGGTAAATTAGTACATTGTTACTGTGATAATATTTGATAATATAAATAACTAGCAGCCCGCCCCAGCTTCGCACGGTTGGACATTTGTTTTTTAAATATCCAATAAATATCCAATAATCGATCGCACCAAGAAAGTCTCGTCCCGGCGGAATATCGGTATGGAAGCGGTGTTTTTATTTTCTCACGCATTATTTTAATTTTGCTACATCTTTTAAGATATTAATTATAATGATATACTGTAAAAGACAATTTCTATGAGCATTAAATACACATATCTAGCGTATTTAATTGGATAAGAAGTAATACTGCATTGCTTAAAATAGCTTCCAAAATAACCCATTATATTTTTCTAATTTTTTATTGATAAAAATGGTCACTGTGGATTTTCCATAGGAGATAGACCTATGCTATCGCGGACATTTTTGTAGGTAATAATGAGTACTTTAATAATTTAGTACATTATTTTTCTGTATCATTAATAGTTTTAGCAGCGCACGCCATAAATTACATTTTCTGTAAAATTTTCTGACACCTTGGGTTACATTATTGATGTTTTTGTAGGGTTCCCTATAATTTTCTAGAAATAAATATAGCCTATGTTACTCAGGGATAATGATGCATTACAATGGTGAAAGAATCTTTAAAATCCGTCTGATCCTTTTTTAGTCTATTCGTAACAAACATACAAAAATACAAATCTTTCCTCTTTATAATATTAAATTCAAATTCAAAATCCTTTATTCATTTGGCTCACAATGTGACGCTTATGAACGTCAAAATTATAAATTTATAAAATAATTACTTATACTCAAAGGAGATGTACCATTTGGCCATACATTATGGGCCTGGCACGGCCAAACACAACACCATGTGTGTTTTGAAGATAAATGACTACTCTATTAACCTGTATAATTTCTTTTTAAATAACTTTTGGTGGAAATAAGATACGAGATATTTGAAATGAAAATTATTCCGCAACTAAATATACCTCAAAATTGAATTTTAACATAAATATAATACCTAGATGTAAATAAAAGTATGTCTTTGCGTCTTAAAGAACAAAAACTACATAAAGAGTGGCCAATAATAATGAATAATCACCTCTGTACTAGGGAACCTCGTACTATGTATACTCGTCCAAAAAAGCTAACCACAATCACAAACACCGCTGCATATTCTTAGCATGGGTAGAAGGTACTGATCATTATTATTGAATTTATATTCAATTACATTACATTAAAACCGTACGAAAACACCAATAAATCAGAGCAAAATATTTACGATACACAGTAGCAACACGAATGACATAACAGATAAAAAAAGTGTTGCAAATGGTTTGAAAAATATTTCTACTATCGATTAAAAAACAAAACGATTTTTACCGATTAATAATTATGGAATGTATAATAAATTATATATTTCTTGATTCTTTTTACAAATATACTTATAAAGTAAATAAAATATATTGTTTTCTAATATAGTAATAAAAATATTATTTCCTTAAAACAATTTCTGCCTACCATACTTCATTTTATTTTTAATGCTGGCAACATAAGACATTCATCCGCTATTCCCATAGCTTATTCAAAATAATTAATCTTTAAAAACTAAATTCTTTCACCGATACTCTATCAAGAAACGAAAACGATGTAAAATTTTTAAAAATTATATGTTTAATTTCAACGATTCACAACTTTCTGGCCGCTACAGGCCGTATTTGGTCTTTCTCCTTTAGAACATTATTACTGTATGCTTCTACATTTACATTTACTGCCACGTTCGCAAAGCAATAGGTAGAACCATGAGAAAGAACGGGCAATAAAACTCAGGCCATTATATAGGCATTATATAAGTATATAAGTACTAGCCGTTTCCCGCGGTTTCATCCGCGTCCTGAGGGAACTACTTCGCGTACCCGAAAATAACAAATCTTACGGACCCCTATTTTTTCTAAAATAAAACATAGCCTATGTTACTAGCAGATAGTGTAGCTTTCGAATGATGAAAGAATTTTTTAAAATCGGTCCAGTAGTTATTGAGATTATTACCCATTACAAACAAAAATACAAATTTTTCCTCTTAATAATATTATATAATAATAGTATAGATAGAGTATAGATTAGTATAGATATGTACACAGGAACTATTTTAGCTACGTATTTGTACCTATTTGCTTGTAAAGTTCACTTTTATTGCTGAAATATATTGATTTGATTTTCCAGGTATTTTTAACTTGTTTCTTAAAAATAATCAGTGTATCTATTTTTTAAACTAATACTAATATTAAAATAATAAGATTGTCTTAACACAAGACACCTACTATATTTATTTTTATCTTATATATTTATTTTTAGATGTCACCGGAGACCCCTGTAGGATCTCCACCTTGTCGTGGTGGGGGGCTCAGTAACCGTGGGTGAGGTCCAACACCCTCGGTGAAGCTAAGCGGGATCCCGGGAGGGGACGCTCCACGTGGGCTTGCGAGGGGCCTGCGTAGGATGCGACCAAGGGTGCGGGTGCGGGGGACAGTTCTGTCTGTCCCTCGCAGTCGGGTGCGGTCGCGGGAGGAGAGGTGTGTCGGTGTTGCGTTGCCGCACACCCTATCTCCCGCGACCAAATGGGGGCGCACCATCGTTGCGTCGCGGTGGGGCCGCAGAGGAAGAGGAGATGCGGTGTTGCGTTGCCGTCCTCCCTATCCTCTGCGGCCGCTGGGTGTTTTGGCAGCGGAGCCTAACACCTTCATCCGCCGCCAAGGGGGTTTCGTTCGGGGCCCGCCTAACCATCTGGTGATAATATTCTACGATTCGAGGCAGATCTTCCGGGTTGGGGCAAACACCTTAGACCGTGGCCACTTCTGGCGCTACTACATCACCCACTTGTCACAAGAGTCGGTCGAGGCTAATACGCACCGTCTTGCGCCGGTGTCATATGCCTGACACTTATTTTTTGTCACGTTCCTTAAATGATGATGATTTGGTCGTTTTGCCTTGACGGGAACGACTGCCGTTTGACTTCCAATCCAAGGGGAAGAAGAATAAGATGAAAGACGAAAGAATACATGTATCGCGTGTATTGGGTTCTGTTGGCGCTTAAACTAACGTGAGGGGGCGTCGCAGCGGTGCGACGACCGTTTACACCATTCTTCACTTGCCTTTTAAGACCCAATTAGCGATCACGCCTATTCAAATGTATCTAAATGACCGTTAAAATATACCAAGTTTGTCTTTGCAAGTCGTCTATTTACTTCTACGTTCCAATACTGAATAGGTTCATACAGTTTTTTACCTTGTACATAGTATATACCTTACATATAACAAATATTGCGGTTCACATAACCACAAACTGAAGTTCCTCGTTCGTGTGTTGTATTTTAAAATGAACTATGTCTTAAATTAATATAAATACTAGAGGATTGCATCTTATTTTACGTGCGTCACTTCTACGTTCACAAGGAATATACATGCCAATTTTGAACACCTTGAGCCCAATAGTTTTCTATCCGCAAGAATTTAATATAAACAAAGACAAATGAAATGTTTAAAAATAAAACTGACAAATTAACTACAGTGCAATTTGAAGTTCTTGACCCTAGTAATGATTAAATTACAAACACAAATCAAAACATCATGTTTGGATCGCTTGTTGGAAACCACGGAGGGCAAGAGGTCATCATAAAGATAAGACTAAGTAATTATACAAGTCTAGTTAAACGGGTATTTTCTGTAATCTCTCGTTTATATAAATACGATAGTTCTTTGTTATGAATGCAAGCTTTTAATATCTCATAAATTTCATGCCTTGCATATAACGGCCACCGAAAACAATACCAACTTATTTCTTTAACAGCAAGAACATAGAGCCTTACCAACATATTTTTTTAATTTAGTCTAACTGGTCACTAAAAGTGAAGTAGGTATCTTGTAGGGAAGTCATTATCATTATCCTCGCGTTATCCAGTTGCGATCTAAGATTTTCGACCTTGGAGCCCGGGAGAATTATGTATGGGTAGTATTTAACTCTTCCTCAATATAATCTCTGATTTCTAAAAAAAACAATACCTTCGTTCCACCAAATACACTATTTGCACCACTACATATACTCACTAAAATATATCATAAATATAATTTCGTCAAGGGGTACGGTAGACTCGATCGAAACCTTACCTGAATAATAAAACAATTAAAAAAAAAACATTTCGAGTCAACAACTTATATCCGCAAAATTCGGATTGTCGAGTAGGTACCTATTTTGTTAAATTCTAATGGTTCTGACAGACAAATCGCAGTCGCCATATTGGCCACTCTAGCGTAACGTCACTGATACCGGATAACATTTTGAGTAGATAGATAGATAGATAGATGTATTCTTTATTGCACACCAAAGTAAAGTACATTTTATATAGTGACTTAAAGCTAAGTTGCATGTACAAACGGCGGCCTTATCGCCAGGGGCGATCTCTGCCAGGCAACCTTGGGATGGACAGGAATGATTAAAGCATTATTGTGGGCATGGTGTAGCTTTAAAGTGAAATAATTATCAATAAAATTATCCTAAACTAGAGGATGCCAGCAGCTACGTCTGCATTTTTTTTAATTTACCCGTTTTGGCCGATTCCGTGGGAATTTCGGGAAATCCCTTCTTAGTGCACCCCTACGGTCCCCAAGGAACATACATGCCAAATTTCAGCTTCCTGTGTCCAATAGTTTCGGCTGTAGCGTGTCTGTCAGTCAGTCAGTAACGCAAGGATTTTATAAATTAAGATAAGATACACATATATACATAAATAAATATACCTTTTACTTACATACATAAAATACATACATAATTTATACAAATACAATTAAATGTATATCAATATACTAAATAATATAGATACAGTTTATACAAGTGATGAACTCAGACGATAATTAAGTTGATATATTTGTCAATCCTTGAAATAGTGCTTCTTTACCAAGTCTTTGAAAATATTTATTGTGCTTGCTCTTCGAATCTCCACTGGTAAAGCATTCCACAGTCGCACAGCCTGAACAGTAAAAGATTTGTCGAAGTGATTTGTGGAATGCTTCGGCATCTCCAGCGTTAGATCCTCAGACGACCTCAAGGACTTTACATGTGTGTCATCGAGGAACTTAAAGCGTTCTTTGAGATAAGAGGGAGAATTGGGATTAAAAAGTACATTATATAACAATGTAAGAATGTGAGTATTCCTGCGAAGACGAATTGGCAGCCACTTGAGTTTGTTGCGAAAATCTGAAACGTGATCATATTTGCGCAATCCAAATATAAATCGTATGCAAAAGTTTTGGAGACGCTCAAGTTTATCTAGCTGCTCTTCAGTGGGGTCAAGATAGCTGACGTCCGCGTAGTCAATTATAGGCAGAAGCAGAGCTTGAGCAAGCGCAATCTTAGTGGCAGTTGGAAGGAAGTTGCGTAATCTACGCAATGATCCTGCTGATGCAAATAGTTTGCGACTCGTTTCTAGGATTTGAGATCTCCATGACATAGTATCATCAAAGTAAATACCTAGATTCCTTACGGTTTTGCTGAACGGAAGATCCTTTCCGTTAAAACTAATGCGTGGCAGTTCGGACCAACAAATTTTCGAGACGAGTTTGGGGCTACCGACAACAATCAATTGTGTTTTGTCAGGATTTACCTTAAGTCCATATTTCGTGGTCCACTCACAGATACGCGGCTGGTCCGAGCTAATGGTAGTACAGGCTTCTGCTAGCTTATTTAACGGAGCCTGCGTGTAAATTTGCAAATCATCTGCGTAAAGGTGGTAGGATGAAAGTAATTGGTTTGAGATAGAATTAATAAATATTGCGAAGAGTAAAGGAGATAGCACGCCACCCTGTGGCACACCGGCATTTGTGTTAGACCAAGTGGAATAAGTGTCTTCGATGCGTATACGTTGCCGGCGACCAAACAGGTAACTGTGAAACTAGTCAATTGCCGTTGGAGATACGTTAAGAGAGCGTAATATGCCAAGTATAATGTGAAAATCTACGGTATTAAACGCATTACTAAAATCAAGTAGGGTCAAAACCGTCAGATTGCCACTATCCATACCCAGCCTAATGTCATCTGTTACACGAACCAATGCAGTGACAGTACTGTGCCCGGAGCGGAAACCAGATTGATAGGGATTTAGGAGCGCATGTTTATGTAGGAAGGAGCTAAGTTGAGAGTGAACAAGACGTTCAAGGACTTTTGATAGGAAAGGTAGTATGGAAATGGGTCGATAATCGGAGAAGGAGCTGGGTTTGGACTTCTTAGGTAAAGACACCACGGGCTATGGAATGGTTAAGGATGTGACAAAGGACTGGAAGAATTTCATCTAGGATGGGAAGGATCATTTTGCGGCTGACACAATCGTTGCCGACTGCATTGGACGTCACTGCCAGTATGCTCTTCTTAACGTCACAAGCGGAAAATTGATTGAAGATAAAGGGAGAATAATTTGGGGTTGGCAAAGATGAAAGATATTCTAAAGTGGTTCTTTTTGTAATTCCATCAAATTTGGACGAAGTAGTGAAATGAGTATTAAGAGAATCGAGGTTAACATTGTTTGGAATTGTTTGTTGCCGTGCCTTACCAACTCCCAAGGATTTAAGAAATTGCCAGACCTTGGCTGGATTACCGTCTTCAACTGATGTTTGAATATGTTGGCGTTGCGCTTTCCTACACACCTTGTTACAGTGATTCCTGATAGCCACGTATTTTTGTTGATTGAAAGCGCTAGGTTTATGCTTCAATTTTGCTTTAGCGGCGGATTTCGTTGCCATAATGTTTTTTATATCTGCTGTTAGCCATGGTGCTGGTAAGTGTTTTATTTTAACGGCGCGAATAGGCGCGTGCACGTCATATAAATTAATCAGATTTGATACTAGTATCTGAACTTTGGATTCAATACACTCTGAAGTATATAAAGACTCCCAGTCTATATTGACAGCATCCTCACGAAGTCTGTCATGATCCATGCCACTAAAATTGCGCTGCAAGACAACCTTAGGCTTTGTTTTGGGTGGGCGTATTTTATACGAGACAAAAACTAGGTCGTGATAAGAGAACGCATCTGCCGTACATTGACCATGCTTGTAAACGAAACTAGGAGAAGACACCAAAATAAGGTCAAGAAGAGAAGGAGTGCAGTTGGGAAAGTGGTGAGTTGCATTCAGTGTTAAAGTTGATAAATTACAAGACTCCGTAGCTTGTCGAAAAGACGCAGCCCTTGAATCTTGCTTGAGGAGGCATGTGTTGAAGTCACCCATTATAATAGTGTGACTATATAAAGGTGTGAGGTTTTCTAAGATCTGCTCAAATGAAGAAAAATAGTTCACACGGTTTGAAGGTGAGTAGTATACGCCTAATAGAACTTTAATATGGTGAAGTTCAAGTTCCAAAAAGAGATGCTCGCCAGCATTCGACTGTGGAGGCTGTGGAGACATAGTGACTATGTGATAGGGAATTTGTTGACGCAAGTATATGGCAACACCGCCTCCACTGCCGAAAGTGCGGTCATTCCTAATTAGGTTGAACCCTGGAAGAGAGTAAGATGCTGAGGGGAGACATGGTTTTAGCCATGACTCCGAAACAAGGACAGCATGTATGTTTTGGCAGTCTAAGTTAGCCAGCATATCAGGATGAGTCATGAGTACTACTACGTCTCAGTACTAAGTACTTTGTATGTGTTAATACATTTTGCAGATATATTTCTTAAACAGTTAAAAACGACAATTATTATAGAAGTATCCGCCCAATAAAGGAGTTTTGTGTTACCCAGATCATAGATGATATACTATAACTAGAGAACCTCGAATTTACGCGAGCAAAGACGCGGGCAAAAGCTAGTAATAATATAATATTCTACCACATACCCACATCACCATATAGTCCCAAACTAAGCAGAGCTTGTACTATGGGTACTAGATAATGGATAAAAATACATATACATACTTTTTTATAAATACACACATATTATACATAGAAGCGTATCCGATACGGATGTCGCAAGGGCTTCATCTGAATTTTCTACACCCAGTTATGTATCTCAACGTCAGCGCCAGAAAGAAAGACAGCCAAGCGAAGAACATGTTGGATGAATGGAAGGAAACACAAAATGGCATGCTGAACAAACTTATCTCGTAGGTTGCCAAAATAAAAGAGCAAAATAATGAAATAAAGCAGACAAATGTCTGGATCGTCTACTGACTAGTTATAGAAATCTCCCAAATATCATTATAATAGGTGATATAGATATCGATGTGAAACTAAATAATGACGATTGTACCACAGACTACTTAAATCTATTGGCAACTAGAGAATATAACTGCCTAGATCACGCCATAGTTAAAACTAAATTCTGTCTACTACAATCGTATTGCAATCACTTGTAACTGACCACTTGATTTATTCATTTATTCATTTATTAAGCAATACAAACTCACAGTGGTTTCACCAAATCGTTTGTATGCATGTTTACAAAAATTATATTATTTATACCTACTTATCAATAAATTAAATCACAACATTAAACATTTCAAATAAAATTAAACAAGGAATATAACAATTAAGATTACATTATGAACATTATTAACATTTATTACAATTTTATAGATAATACCTAAAATTTAATTTTGGACATTGATATTAAATACTATTTATTGAATATGCTTTAATTATTCATTTATTGCACTACACCTTATATTCTAATGTCATAGGTTATTGATATGTCGCATAATATTAATAGCAATTATTTATTTATTTATTTATTCATTTATTTATTTGTAAACATAGGTATATACATAGTTGGATATTACAGTGCTCTTAGATCGCTATGTCTGCCAATTCTTGGCGTACAAATTAATTTATGTATAATAACAATGTATAATAATAATTACAGATGGTTTATCAAAAAATATGTCTGTGTCTGGACTATTTTGTAAAAAATTATTGATTTGCATTATTGCCCTAGCCGTAGGACTATTATGTGCTTGAGAAGATCGGTTCAATGTTGGGTAGGTGAACAGTTGATGCTGTCGTCGACCACAGGCACGCAAGTATTTATCAGGTACATAAAAATAGATGCTCTCTCGTACTGCTGTATTGTCAATCTTATTGATTAATAGTTGGTAATAATGCATTAGGTGTGAAAACTGTCTCCTAAGTTCTAACGTATCGAGTCCAACCATACCTGAGACAAACAAGGACGGGTACAAAAATGGATAGTAACCGTAGGTACGTTTATATATGCAGCGGGCAAATTTACGCTGAACCTTTTCGACCATGAGTACATACAGCTGTTCTTTTGGACTCCACACAATTGCATTATACTCCAGCTTGCTACGTACGTAGGCGTTATAAAGCAATTTGATAGCCTATATATTATATATAATATAATATATATAATATATAGGCCTATATATTATAAAGCAATTATATAGCGGATGCTGGCGGGCCGGAGCGCCGGCCACGCCCCCTCGCCGTGCGGCTCGCGCGGCGTAACATCCGCGACGAGCTGTTGGCGGGAGCGCGCGTGCGGCGCGGTGCTACATCAGCTGACCTGGGTATGGCTGGGCCCGCGCGTCGGTTCTACATCAATGAGCGTCTCACCCCGAGGAACCGACAGTTATTTCGGAGGGTACGGGAAGCTGCACAAAAGGGAGGCTGGAAGTTTGTTTGTGCTCGTACGTAAAAAAGAGGGCGATAAAGCCCTCAATATTCGTAACGAGAGTGACCTTCACAAAGTTTTTGGCCATGAATAGACCCTTTATAGCCTTACCTTTTTTTCCCATATTCTTTGCATGCAGTAGACCGGATGCTCTGTACCTTTACTCATCGCCCCAGGAACTTTTGTGCAAGAAGCCTAAGCATTTAGTGCATATAGCGTGTCGAAATTATATGTTAATTATAGCCTTTTATGATAGAATGTCAATACACTTTTATGTATTGTTTACTGTAATCTGCTTTAACGCTATTGATGTTTATTTACATATTTCTTTTTTATATTTTTCCTTTTTCAGCGTTACTTACATTATAATATTTACAAATTATGTACTCAATTATATACTACATGGAATTAAAATATTCTACTATAATTTATTTATATATTTACATTATATTATCTTACATACTAAACTACGATATCCACCTTTTATATTATACACGTATATACTGTTCATTGAATCTTCTATTATTTATGTTTATCTTATGCATTACACGTTCGAGCGGGCTATATTATTGTATGTTATTAATATCTAATCAGAGAGCAGCATTAAATCGGTTGCATAACAATGGTTGCTAAAAACTTAAAAGTTGGTTTATTTAATGCAGGGTCCTTAGGCACAAACCATGATGATTTTACGGCTATGGTGCAATTACATGGTTTCGACATACTAGCCATAAACGAAACATGGTTACGGCCCGGGGAGGAAGGGCGCGCGCCTACTGTGCCCGACTACCGACTGCGTCATGTCCCCCGACCGGCGAGCGTGCGCTCGGGCCGCGGTGGTGGGGTGGGTTTTTATGTAAAGCGCGGTCTCAGCGTGCGTCCGTTACCCGTCGCCATTGATCCAAGGCATGAGTCAGTGGAGCAAATGTGGCTTACGCTTACTTTAAACGGCAAAAAGATCGCTATCGGTACGGCCTACCGCCCTCCTTGGCTCGATTTGGATCTATTTCTAGATGCCATGACAGACAGCATAACGTCACTAGATGAAACCGATATCTGTATATTGTTAGGAGACTTTAATATCAACCTGCTTAATAAAAATGACCATAGAACTATAAAGGTAACTGAATTTTTGTCGTGCTTACAGCTTAATCAGCTCGTTTCAGCCCCGACTCATTTCACTGAAACAAGCGAGGCTCTTATAGACTTGGTGTGTGCCAGTTTACCTGCGAAACGCATTTCTGTTGAACCCTATAGGCAAGTTAACGGTCATTCTGTTATTGTGTGCGAGTTTCATGTACGACGAGATAAGTTTAAGCCTTATAAAGTCCAATTTAGACCTTTCAAGCAAATTTGCGTCGATAGTCTACATAGCTGTCTCTCGAGGATTGATTGGGATAGTGTTCGGTTGTCTGCGTCGGTTAACATGATGGTGGATAGGCTTAACTCGCTTATGATTGCTGTGTTCGACATCTACGCCCCTATTAAAACTTGCTTCATCAGAGAACCATCTTTACCCATGGATAACGGACACGGTGAAACTCATGATGTCGTTACGTGATGGCGCATTAGGAAAATACAGAAAATGTAGAACTGATAACAGTAGGGAGTATTATAAGCAGTTGAAGTCATTGGTCTCGAAATCTCTGCATTACGAAAAGGTAGCTTATTTTAAATTTAACATCAATAAAAAAATTAATGAGCCTAAAAAGTTATGGAAAAATCTCAAAAGCACTGTATTGCCTTATAATAGAGTTAGGGAGCTTCCAAGCCAGTTTGCCGACCCTAATGAAATCAATCGCCATTTTTTGAACATTCCTGGAAATCCATTGGTCCACATCTCGGATATGACATTTTATGAGTTCCACCGTTACACCGAGACCGTCTTTACCCTAGCACCTGTTAGCAAAGACGTCGTCCTAAAATACATCATGGACCTTAAATCTAATGCAGAGGGATACGATGGCATAAATCTAGAGATGATTATGTTGTCATTGCCCTATACTTTGTCTGCCATCACAAGTATCATAAATAAATCATTAGATTCCTCTATTTGTCCAGATATCTGGAAGATAGCGTCTGTTAGGCCCCTGCCCAAGAACTCCAGTCCAATGGACGTTAAAGACCTTCGACCAATTAGTATTCTGCCTTGTCTGTCGAAAATCTTAGAAAAAGTAGTTTGTACACAGCTGACAAGTTATCTAGAAAGTAATAACATACTGCCAATGTTACAGTCAGGCTTTCGTAAGCGTCGTGGTACCGTTACCGCATTACTTGATGTTACAGATAACATATTATGGGCGCAAGACCAGGGTATGTGCACAGTACTCGTACTATTGGACTTTTCCCGCGCTTTTGACAGTATACATACTTCGCTGTTGCTGTCAAAGCTGTCATACTATAGTTTCGACAGTAAAACGGTGCATTGGTTCCATAGTTACCTGTCCTACCGTTATCAGCGTGTGGAATTGCGTCAAAACGACGGCTCTTCTGTATGCTCTGAATTGGAGCCTCTCACAAGAGGAGTCCCTCAGGGATCTATACTGGGCCCTATCTTGTTTATTCTGTATTGCGCGGACATAACAAATTGTATAAGATTTTCAAGGTACCATATTTACGCGGATGATATCCAATTATACATCTCTTTCAAACAAGCCAATTACGAGAAAGCTATGGCAGAGATTAACGACGACCTACAACGTATTGTGGAATGGGCTGAGCACAACTGCCTGGTACTCAATCCATCAAAAACAAAATATATGGTTTTTGGTACCAAAAGACACAAAGACTCTCTGAATCTTCCTAATTTAACCCTTCAAGGTGAAACAATCGACAGGGTAGAGGAAGCTCGCAACCTTGGTGTTAAATTTGATGCCAATCTCAGGTACGAAAAGCACGTCGCTGAACTCGTACAAAATTGCTTTTACAGACTGAAGACTCTGTACAAAGTGCGTCCCTACATATCGGAAGATCTTCGTGTGAGACTGATCGAGACACTGGTCTTATCTAAATTAAATTACGCAGATACAGTATACGGGCCGCGTCTGCTCTCACGTACTGACCGTCTTATATAGAGAGTTCAGAACGCCTGTGCCAGGTACTGTTATAATATACCACGTAAATGCCATGTTACGCCATACCTAAATAAAAACAACATCCTTAAAATGAAGTCAAGACGCAAACTACATCTGGCCACACTTATGTTTACCGTACTTAAGTTTAAAGAGCCTATTTATTTGTACGACAAACTAAGTTGGGTGGCTAGTGGGCGGGAATACGCGAGAAGGCAGTGCTCCCTACAGATGTCGATACTGCCTCATAAGACGAACGCTTTTAGGGGCAGCTTCCGCTACGCCGCCTCTAAGATATGGAATAACTTACCACCGCCTTTAAGATTACTCAAAACAGTAAGTACTTTCAGAAAACACGTACGGCAATATCTTATTGAGGCGCAGCGGAAGCTAGGTATGACGAACATAAACACATCTTTGTTATAGTTATAACTGTAACAAAGATGTGCTTATGTTCATCCCATACGACCTAGGGCACGTTTGTGTGTTTGTTGTGTGTGTGCGTTGTGTGTGTATGTGTGTGTGTGTGTGTGTGTGTGTGCGTGTACATTCGCGTTGACTGTTGTTTACATAGAAAAATAATTTACTATATCTATGGTTGTTTACCTCCGCATTTCTTGTTATTATTGAAGCTGTCGTGTCTGCGCCGTTTCACTGCTATGTATGCCTGTGTACCTATATTCTTTCACTATATTTCTGTCGCGGCGGCTTAACTTGTCTGCTCTCCTGCTTGTTTTGTTGTAATATTTCACGGGCACTCCACGTAGAAAACCTTAAAGGAAATAACGGTTTACTATTAGACAAACTGTTATTCTCGTTGATAAAAATGCGGTCTAAATATCTTTGCATTATAGATTATGTACCTAATAATTATGTAGTTTAATTGTTAGATATAAGTACCTTTTGTTTTGTAGTTTTCGTGCGGATTAACTAGGTATTCATTTGTGCTTGTTGCTACAAATACCAACCAAATAGTCTAGGATGGTTAGCAGGCGGCTTTCTGCTTTTATTTGATGTGTAGTTAGCATCCTAAAACACAACAACAAAAACATTATCACAATATCCAGGCTAAAGTATGTTAGAGATGATAGTTTTTTTTTGTAGGGTATACACATTTTACGTACTAACCTGTTTCGTCCGATGTAAATATGTATTATTTTATTTTATTAACTTGTTCGCTTGAGAACGTTTATGTGTACTCGCAATGCGCGGCGCGGGGCTTATTATTATGGCATGCGCCCGCTGTGTGTGTGTGGTGCGCTTTGCACTCGGCAGCGTGTAGTCTCGTCGATGCCGACTTAGTCACTGTGCGAGAGACGCGCAGCCGCGGTCGGTGTTGCCTGCGCTGCCGTTCGGTTCCCCGTCGATGCATTTATTTAGTGTATACATACGTACAGTTTACAGTAATATATAAAATGTATTATAAGTTATATTTATTGATTTGTTTTAGTTAGGTATGCATGCTATTTATTTATATATTCTTCGTTTACGTATCCTATCTAGGTAATATATTATTTATTTTATTATTTTGTAATGTTTGTTTTTACGTGCGTGACTCACTCAATAATAGGGGCACAGTTGAAAATCAGCGTCAGGCATTTGCCTGACAAATGCTGAACTGTGCCCTGTTCTAACACGTCACACTTTTGTCTGTTACTGTATTCTTATTTTCTTTAGTTTTAATTCTTATTTTGTGTATTAATTTAGTTGTTTTATTTTTTTTTCTTATTGTGCTTTTTATTGTGCGTGTTCAGAATAAAAATATTTTTACTTTTACTTTACTTTTTACTAGCCTGGACATTTTTAAACTGCAGGGTGGTTCTAATTATGAATCCAAGAGATCTATTTGCGTCTTTCGTTGTCTGTTTGATGTGATCGTGAAAAGTCACCTTGCTATCTATAGTGACGCCTAGGTCACGTATTGCGGTAACACGCTCTAGTGGAGTGCCTGCCAATTCGTAATTTACCAGTATAGGAGTAC